>OW028750.1:19647843-22047843 GCA_932294355.1 Aporophyla lueneburgensis | reverse complement strand
GGCAATTTAAATTGAATACAAAAATGGGTAGTGGGATTTGAGTACAAGTAATAACATCCACATGGGTCGATCGATCAGGTTAAGCTACGCTTGCCGCTTTTGGTTCGTGGTTGGGTGCCTAGGAAAGTACGTAAAGCTTTATTGGTCTTAGTTGTCATTCGTAGATTTTCGATAGTCGTTACTGCTCCTCAGATACCCAACAATCTTATCAAACGGTATCATATTACCCAGTAACTTGGCTGTGGATGTCAGATAACTCCATGTAAAATATTCAAATAATAGTGAAATATCCAGTTTGTCTGGAAGCCGACCCTAACACAATTGGCAAAAGGCTAGGCAGACTAATACCAATAAAGTGATAATTTTGTTTTTGTATCTATATAAAAGAGATTAAATCACACTCATCACGCAAATCAGTGCTAGAGACCGATACAACAGTAGCGCAAAATGTAATTTGCACTTATAAACACATCCTCTGATATCGTTATCTCTTAGTATCTAAAGCATCGGCAATGTTAATGTAAACAGAGCCTTATCTCGAATGATTACCAAATTCTTTTTTTAATTAAAAGGCCGTTGAACGAAATTGGATCGGCACTCTTTGTTCTACGGCTTTAACGGTATTTATTCTTGTATTTTTTGCACAAATTATTCAAGCTTATTGAACATTGGACGTCAGAGAGGGCGATCTATCACAAGGATAGAAGGAATACGAAACCCTGTAAAGAAAACTCGACCCGAATAAGTGGGTCACAAATCCTTTAGAAGTTGGACCTTTAAAAATTGGTTTTATTCGTTCGTATGTTTTTGGATTAGGTAAGGTTGATATAACTTATGAGGTAGAAGGAAATGTTGAAGGGGCTTGTGAGTAACGTATAGACATTCAAAGTGAAAAACGCAAAGAGAAAAACATGGGAGCAGATGGGAAACACGACGGTGCTGTTCTAATTGCACCTCAGCGCAAAGCATTCATAACAATTTCATGTTCACTCTCTGTAAAATTCATTTTAAATTAACATTTTAACATCTTCTTTCACGTAAAAGTAATGCAATAAGAGCAACCTAAAACTAGGAATTCTTGCCGTTCCAGTATGATGCAACTGAATTACAAAAAGCACATGAAGTGTCAGTTTTTATGGAGATGCATTGCATTTTTAATCTGACTCAGCTACAGCAATGAAAAATTCCAGTGCGATTCATGTTTTCCACTTTTTGAGAATTTCATGAAATAATTAAATATAAATGTACAATTTTTGTTTCCTTCTTGTTAATTAGATACAATTATTTTTTGGGAATGACATCTTGTTGGTCAACCTATGAGGACCTCGGTTTAGGGCATCACTGGTCGACGGCTGCAAGGGATAGGCTGGATCGTAATGACTATTATATAGAGATGAATTTAAAGCTATAGGCTCGGCGGCGCGGGCTGGCTCGAGCAAGGGTCGGGATGGAATTAGATAAGTACAAAGTAACCAGATGCGTAATGTATTGTATATTTTTCGTCTTTTGGAATCCTCAGACTTAAACTTAAGTACATAAATTATCACTGAAACCTCTTTGCAAAATGTAGGTATGTCCAGTAAAGCCATGGTTTCCTAGAAGAGTGAACTTAACCAGCGAATGTCATCACATAGTTGCTTATCTGGATTAACACATAGGGTACTTTCTATTCCAGTAGTACGTTCTCGCAGGATAATTTTAGACCTCCACGAACGCAAAGCCTCTGGCAAATGCTATTATTACATAATATATCATTTTGACGCATCTTCTGCCTGAAATCAATGATTAAATACGATTTTGTCTGATATCTTAGCTTGCCTATTTTCAGGTCACCCGAACCTATCCTCAATACAGACGCACTTGGTCCATTTACCTAATCTAGCCCAGCTTAACTATCAGCTCTATACTTCAAGCCAAAATCCATAAAAAATCCCGACCACCGTCCACAATTTTGAGACTAAGAATCAATCTCCATTATATGGTAGTGGTGTCATTCGGGAAAGCAATCCGTGGACATAGGAGATTACCTTATACGGTGTAGTGGTTACATATCAGGAACCCGCAGGCTTCCATCGACCCTCATTCCCTTCGGATATCCTGAGCACTTTTATTGCCACTGTAAAACATGGAACGACCGTCGAAGTAAGGATTTCGTAGCAGGTAAACGTTTTCGCAACGTTAGGAGTTGAGTTGAAAAGTTTTAATTTTTTAAATGTTTTTATTTTTGGAGAATTTCAAATCTGGGTCAATATTAGAATAGTTGTCAAACGTATTAAAATCACACTTTTATCAGAGTTTATGCGAGTTATATTATTGTTAATCGCCATTAATGGTATAAAGGTGCAGTAAAATTCCTGTTATTTAAAACTGTGTGAGCAAATATAAAATGTACACCTACAAATTAAACTCAAACACAGAAATGTTGATATTGAACATATTGGTATCAAGTAGTCTATACCACTCTAAGCGATTGTTTATGTTTTAATAGTGTTGCTGATATCTTTCTAGTCAACCGTTCAAAGCGGTGAGAAACTGTAATAGGTAAGACCAGCTACCAAAATTTCGTTAGTTGCTTTAAATACTGTTGTTGTTTTCAACAGTACTAGTAGCCACATCCTTACGTTCAGTGTGCCCGTATCCCATCTAGCTTAAGGTCAAAGGCGGATGGCGTTCGGCCTGGGTCGCCGGACATCTAATAAGGGAATTGCTGGAAACAATTTTTCCAATCTCTTTGTGCGGGCTTCGGAGGCTCGACGATAAATTTTATGACAAATTGAAACCCTTCGACTGTGTCAGATTACGACTTTGGTTAAGTTAGGAGCGGTTGGAACGTAGATAGCTTTGAAAAAGCATCTTTGTACATCGTTGTAGTTGCGTATGTATTTATTATTTTAAATACTATTATAATTATTAATTTTGTTTGTGACAGATATATTTTAGAAATGCGTATCATGTAAGTATGTATTTTCTCAACTTATTTGTTTTATTTAAATATGCAAATCATCTTTGATTTCATGTATATTATTTTATCTTCTACTCCTACATTCGTTGTCTACATTTATTTTTATCTACTTTCCTATTCTACTCTCCTATCGCAGTTATATATAATATATATTTCTTTATTAATCAAGTGAGAAGACTCAGTTGTGTTAGTAACAATTTTTCTTACCCCTATGTATTCCTATTCTAATTACTTAACCTATAACCATGAATATATGTGAATCACCGCCACACGTCTATCACCGAGGTGGACAGCTTGCAGCAGTGATTCACATATAAACAATCGAGTCTGCTCGCCACACAGCGCAGAATAAGGTTGGGGCTGGCCCGAACGCGGCGCACCAGGGTGGCGCATCGCTTCCTCATCATAGTATAAAAACAGTCGACTCGAGCTTCAGCAAACATCCCTGACGCACTACAGAACCGGGGCAACCCCATCAATATCCTGAACGCATCATTGTATTGAACGCGAAGGACGCTGTACGATTTCTGCACATAATCAGCCCACAGACTACACGTGTAAAATGTAGTGCAGTATGCTCGGAAGAGAATACGGTTATGTTGGAAGAGATTTCTTTAGAAATAATCATGATTCTCCTTGTATGATATGATATAATTGTGTACACAAACAAAAAATAAATAAAACGAGAGGAGATTCTTGCTACAGAAGTATAGAAAAAGATACTCGGCATAGTGTAAATAAAAACTGTAGGAGGATTTAGCGATATCGAACGCCTTTATTTTTGGAGCGGAAGTTTTGTAACATACGTATAATATACATACGTAGTATGTTTATTTGATTATTTCTTTAAAGTGAGAATATTCGCAATGACATGCTATAGAAAATCATTGTGTCTCTTTTTCTCTTGCATCTATCCAAAGGTTGTCTTCAAACGGTAGCTTAAAACGACAAGACTACCTATTGCATCATCCTATGTAAAATTTATACTTGAATCATGGTATATAAAATATATTTATATGACTAATAAATAATCTATATAATATATGATTTCTCTTCTTAAATGTATTGTTTTCCTGATCTAGAAACATTACCTAGGCTATCAAAGATGAGGGAAAGATATAAACCATTCTTTAAAAAACCACCATTTTATTTTGTTTGGTCGGATATCTTAAACTGCTTCCGGAATGAGTAACTTGCTTATAACTTGGGCTCAACACACATTGGCACCCGTGTTTCTAAAACGTGTTTTTCATCCGTTAAACGAAAATAATATATTTTATTTATTTGTTGCTTGAACGATTCCATTGGAAAGGTTTTCTTTCACTGTCCGTTGATAATATTTTCAGAAATATTTTATTAAACACGTTTCATTTTGCACGTGTTAAAAGATTCTTCCTCGTTGAAATTGCGAAAACAAATCACTGAAGTCATTGACTTTATATGTTCCGAAAAGAAATTAAAGTTCTTTCAAAGTTTATTGCTCGTAATGAATAACATTCAATAATTATTTTAATCATGATCGTGAAGCGACGGTTCCTTTCAAGAGAAAAGTATTTTGTTGAAAATTATTTGAGTAGTTTTCCATTCCCGAATTAAAATCGGTACTTCTTTATATTGGTAATTAATCATGTTCTTTGTTAACGCAATCCAACGTTCTTGTTTGACGGACTTCGTAAACGTTCTATGTAAATATGACAGCTGTCATGCGTCTGTCGTCTTGACACCTTTTCTGGTCGAAGACGAATCATGTTGTGTCTCTGATTTTTATACAATAAAATATCCAATTGAATTGAAATCGTTTTTTTTTATATTCTATGCCTATTATCAGTTTACAATCATAAAGCACTTTATTCAGAGCAGTACAGTAGGAGCAGTGGTGGACCAGTGCTGTCGACCCAGATTTACGAATTGGTTTTGGATTGGAACCCAAAGAGGTACTTTTGTTTGTGTAATTTATTTCATCACCACTGTTCACGAAACGGTGAAGAAAAAACTTGTAGATGCATGTCATATACCAAAAATAATTTCACAGATGTCGAAATTCTGAATTTCTAACATTCAGTGGTGGTCCCGCGTATTGGATCACGGCACACTCCCTCCGGCACTCCCTCTTACAGTGGAGGAAGCCATTGTGCCAGCCGTGGACTCATTCTGATCCAGCTCGTCCCTTGCTGCCCTCTACCAGCGATCCCTAAGCCGAGGTACCCATACCCAGGAGGTGCTCTTAGCGAGCAGTCGCTTTAGTTGTAAGTTTTTTTAAACCCTGGAGGCCTTAATTTATTAAGGTAGCCATAGAAAAGTTCGGTTAAGTAGCCGACAATCTCATAAGCTGTTCTGCGAGACGTCATTCAAAAAAAAAATTGCTAGCCGAGGAGACATTATAAGCGGTTTGGAGTACTAGGTACTTCACACAAACCTACCAGAATTTATTTTTTTCTGTGAGTTCAAAACAGAATAAGTTAATAGAAAGCCATTATTATTGCGGTATTAAATTACAAAGGCTTGAGTTTTGATACTGTGCCTACAGACAAACACTTAATGCCCCAGGTCTTAGTTTATCTTTAATTAACTTTGTGAAGGTTAAGACATTCTGTGTTCTCAGAAGCAAATGGCAGACATAAGAGTATATCGCCGCAAAATATGTTTCTAGTTGAGAACTAATTAATTTGCGTCAAATAATGTATTACTTAATTTCGCCTCTATGTCAACAATTTGTAAATTATTACTAAATGTTAATTTGGTACGGCCACGTGTAAAATAATTAATGAAGTAAGCCATGTTACGTTTCAGCTAATGTCTTTATAAATATTAGATATTTGAAACATAGAAATGTGGGGAAAATAATACCGAAAACGATCTGTATTTTCATCGGCTGAATAAAAGACGTATGGAGTTCAATATATTAAAAAAACTACTTTAGCATTTCGAATCATTGTGTGTCTTTTCATTTTTATTTACTCTTGCTTTATTTTCTTTTTTAAGTTGGGGTCGGTTTTTAGTCTAACTGGATGCAATTGATTACTAGTATTTTACATGGAGTGAATGCCTATGTGACCTACTTTAGCATTTAAAACGAAATATTAATTAGTGTCATAATGAGATCGTGCAGAATACAAGTATATATTATATTACCTTGTAAAAATAAAAACCAGCCAAGTGCGAGTTCGACTCGCACCCGAAGTTTCAAGACTAAAAATGTAAATTTTATCTTTAATTGACTTTACTACTTATACTTTTTAATGTTTACGAGTTTTAACTTACAGGGAGACACACTGCGAAAATTTCAATTATCAATCTGTGGGTTTATTATAGGTACCTACAGCCCGCTGCATAATACGCCAAAAAAAAATATTTTTTGTACTTGTACCCACTCTTTAACTTTATTTGATTTTTAATTATTTGTTATTCTAGCGACATTAGAAATACAGTGTTTTATTTCAACTGTCTACCTATTACGGTCCATGAGATATCCCGGTGATAGCCAAACGGATAGTGGAGGCTTAGTAATGGGTTCAGTTGGCACCCTTTGCGGAGGGAACCTAAGAAAGTAAATAAGTTGATCATCGGAAAACTGAAGATAAACTTGTTAAAATTAATTAAATTTCCAAGCCTGTGATGGTAGCAGACTCCAATTACCTTTAACTTCATGAACAGATAAAAATCTCGTGTGATTATCCGAAAGATAAAATAAGCATCAACCACACCGACGGCGTTGAATTTTATTATAAAAATAATCAATTTTTATTAAGAAAGTGTATTAACATTATTATTTTGCAAAACAAAAACACGAAACTCCATTAAACATTAAGGCGTCGAAGAAAAATATAAAAATAGAATTAGCATAAATGAAATACATTAGAGTGGGACCCACAGGGAATAAGGAAACAAGAGAGATTTCAAATTTGGAACACGGTACTGCACAAAATTCGTTCGCTAGGGTGCAATTATTAGGAACGAATGCTTTTATTGTCAGAACACTCGAGTTTAGAGAATAAGCCTTAATAGAAAAGAAGAGTGAGGAAGTTTCACAGTTTTATAGAAAAAAATGATTTAAAATATCAAAATAGTTCGGTATTCTTTTTTCTTGGATTTGAAATAGATATCTACACTTCAAAATAATATGTGACTATCAAAAAAAAAAATCTGCTATTCGAGTAGAAAGAATTCGCTTGAATAGGAAAGCAGTCATGAATTTTTTAAGAAGGTTTTATTTTGGTTTTATTAATAAATGTTGATTTTTATTTGTTAGGTATATTGCTTTGAAATTCATAGAAATTTCCGTAAAAATATCAAAACATTTTGGAAATTACTTTGCTCGGAACTGAAATAGATATCGACACTTCAAAATAATATTTGACTTACGCAAACAGACCCAAAAATACTTTCTGCAACACCATTTTCGTACGCATCTAAGCAAACACGCTAGAGTAAACAATAACCCACACAGAATGTTTACGCATGCCATAAGAATTTGATGCGAGAAAAAGCTCACTGCACTCAAACATAAAATACATAGGAACAGAAGGTCAGCTCCACACAAAGAGCAAAAACACACGCACGTAACAGACATGCTTTACAAACAGCCCTACTTTACAATTGTCATAGGCGACTAGCATTTGTTTGAGATATGTTGAGAAATATCTTCGTACGCACAGCGATATATCAAGCTATAGATATCAAGTATAACCAGGAAATGTATAGCTAGATATGTCGCTATGTGTACATCTTCACGAGCATAAATACCTTATCAATAATACGCAAAATTCCAACGCATTATTCTCGTCAAATAATAATTGCAACTTTGAGGAAACACCTATTTAATAATAGCATGGTTTTGATAATACTATGTTCGTCACTCAATAAAATATCTATCAAAAGTTAAGGACAAAATTACTTTTCAATCTTGCGTAAATCTAAAGTATTTATGCTCGAGACTGTATGTGTGTGCCCCAGTTTTCACTCATTGTTAGGCATACCTTCTGTATCTATCTATTTTGTGACTCAAGTAACAGTTTTCTTTGCGCCTTCCCCGTCTTGGACGCTCTTAATGCAAATTTTATTTATTCATGTAAATTAATATCTATTCTCTGGGACACCCAGTGAGGCAAGAAATTGAGTACGTGCAAAAATAATGCTGGCTAGCACCCTCCCGGCTTATGCAAACGCCGTCGCGCCGATGGTTACCAATTAGATTGTGTTGTGTCGTAGGGTGTTTGTTGTTAGTGCATTACGAGACACTGTGTCGACACAGTGTAGCATTTGTAAGCAGTTAAGTGCATCAACACACAGTGAAGTGTGTTACTGAATTATATTACTGTATCCGAGTTAGTGATTAGTGGCGGCCCAGTTTTAACGGACGCGATTTGCGAGATCTTTAGTCGTAGATTCGAACCCAGTCAGGCGTTTTACTTTGTGTAAATTATTTTTTCACCACTGCACCCTCTGTGGCTTCAGGGTTTGAACCTACAATCTACACTTGTACGATCTCACACTCCTAAGTTGCAGCCATTAGCACTGGGGCGCCTCTCTCTTATTGCCTGCGTATATAAATATAGGTATGTCCTGCATGTATAATAAGTTTATGAGTGTGTGTGTGTAACGGCGAAAGAAAATATCGTGAGGAAACTTATGTTCTAGAATCAAGAATTCGAACAGTTGTGATATCTTCGAACCCGCACTGGGTCGGCGTGCAGTAATACAACCCACTCATTCTCAACAAGAGGAGACTTGTGTCCCACCAGTGGGAATTTTATAGGCTAATTACACTTATATCTTAGTTCCTAGGTTTGTCAGTATACAACAATGAAAATCAACAGGGTCAACTATTTGGACAGTAAAAAGCCCGTTAAGAAAGTTACTAGGCGCTTTCTGTAGTCTGCCACGCCAACAAGCAAATTATTACATCACATTCAAATACATCATACACACAATACGTCACTAAGAAAGACGAAACAACTTAACATCAAATACAACAGTATTATACCGAATATACTGAGTGAATAACACGGCGATATGATAAACTCATAGCCCGATGACTTGAGAAGTTTTTCCACGCACCATTTACCGTGAAAGGGAATATGAAAAGGGTTGGGAATTAATTGTGATGTCGTGACGTCAGACGGCTCGGTAAGCATCTTGGGACGCGAATTTGGGTCCCTTTCTAGTTCCATTAATGTCGGGACATTTTTCTGGAAGTGTGTTAAGGGAATTTTCAGTACAAATGTATTTGTATGATATGTAGACAGTGTTTATTTATTTTCTAGAATTTGGTAGGGATCCTTATTTTTATAGACATAAAGTCTTACAAGTTTTTCAGCAATCACTGTTAGGATTACTTGTCTAGTAAAAGTGAAAAAATCACTGTTTCTCAGAAAAATCCGCAAGATAAATCTTTTTTTTCCTTTTCTATCTTGGAAACGCTTGTAGGCCTTGGCATTTGAGCACTTTCATAGTTATTGGATCACTTGAGGCTTTGTCTAAGGTGAGCACAATCAATATGTGGCCTACCCAAATGTCCTTTCTTTGGTACTGTTCGTCAAAGCGTTGGGCTCCTTATTTTCCGAGTTGAGCTAAACGATTAGTGACAAATGCTTGCACTGACTGGACAGGTCCACTCAATCTGTGTGGTTCTTTCTTCAAAAGACCATTTCAGACACCGATCTACATGGTCATCAAATGATCTGACCAACAAAATTATATACGTTTCTCTTTTTTTTATATACACATTGACATTGATATTTTTTTATATACAAGATTATTTTTAGTATATGCGAAACCTGAATATAGTTTGTTCAGAATCAGTAACTGAATCGATTCCAATAATTTTTACACCATGTTATATTTTGTACCAAAAATATTTAATTACGCTTCCAAGTCGCGGGCCTTAGTGTTTTGATTCGATTTTAAAATTATCATGTCTTTCTCGTATTCAAACGTCCATTACACGGAGATGGTACGTACACTAGCTGTTTGTGGTGATCTGCATATGTTTTTGCGTGGACAACCAGGTAACTTATCAAGCTTATAACTTTGTGATTATTAATGATACAGTTTTGATTTTTTTTTCATAGATTCTTTATATAAAAATACTAGACCCGTGTTTCGGGTTTCGCATAAACAAAAATTAATGTTGTATACAATGACATGAATATTTACTTTGTAAAGTATCGTATTTTTTAATTATTGTGAATGTGAAGACTATGTGGGTTGGGCACGCCACAATTGCAGCGGTAAGTCCCCTCTTTGAGGAGTGGATAGAGAGGCGCCACGGCGTCCTCACCTTCCGCCTGACGCAGGTTCTCACCGGGCATGGGTGCTTCGGTGGGTTCCTGTTCAGGATAAAGCGGGAGGATACGTCCGGTTGTTTCCATTGCGAGGATCGTCTGGAGGACACGGTGGAGCATACGGTGGAGGTGTGCCCAGCCTGGGCGGGGCACCGCCGCACTATGGAAAATGGTAGAACAAGCGCATATCAAAAATGCTTTTTACGAATATCATAATTTGGCTAATATGGCTATTCTTTTAGGTTTTCTAATAGTCAAATTATAATATTCATTACGATTTTTTTTCTTAATACGCGAAATTATTTTTTTTTCTTAGATAGAAATACATAGAAAACAGAAGTGCCAAACTCAAGTCTTTGCGTATACATGTTTCAATACCATATTGTGAAAAAAATACTTGGTACAGATATGCAGTATTATACATTTTTAGAAAGGCTATTTTATGCTTTTTGCGATACAGCTTAATGATTTTAAAAGTAAAGAAAAATATTTCAGTAATTACTTAAAAAGTGACATACCTTTTTTTTCACTTGTATGTTTTTTCGTCGAAGGTTTTCAGTATTACCCACGTTTGCCCAAGCGCTACTTTTTGCGTCGACTAGTAGTCTAACTATTCATAAATAGAATGCAAAAAAAATCAGCTGCGGATATTTGCGGTTTTAGAAGATATGAGAAAAAAACTGATAAAAGTCAGAACCCGAAAATTAGTATCTTTTGCGGTTTACCACTGACACCATTCACATGAACAATATAGAACTTTTTGGATATTTTCTTCATTATTTCGTGATAGCAAAGGGACCTTATCAAATTTGCACTCGGTTTGCGTGGGAAATTACAAGATAATAATGATGTAGGTACCAATTCGATATTGTAAAATGAGTATTTAAAGGGAAGCAAAAACTATTCGAACCATCTATATCAGTGTAACTTCAAGTGAAGCAAATCTCATCTACGCCTATTATTTCTGCAGATTGTGAAGTGTTAAAATGTCTTCCTTCAGCTGTACCAAACGAGACTTCATAATCCCCTATATAGAGGGCGGCAAGACCATGGAATCATTATCCAAAGTTTTAGTGGAAAAGCTGAATGTTTCTGAAAACAACTTGTGTTTTATAATTAGTGACATACAAAGGCACATTCTTCCTATTTTCAACAAACGCTGGGCCCTGGCATCTCGGAAAAAAGAAACATTTTTACAGAAGTATTGTACTTGGTTGGACTCAAGGTATTCGTTAAATTTACCGGATTCTGAACAATATTCTACGCCATCAACATCTGGCCAACGAGGACGAGCATGCGTGGCTTATGGAGACTCCTCAGAATCTACCAAGAAGAGGAAAAACACTCTTCTACTCCAAGACTATGGCTTCGAGCATATAAAAAACGCCTATCTGCAGGGACTACGGGCTTTACGTGAGTACACAGAAGCTCATCTTGTCGAAGAATTAAGAACCGCTGACACTCAAAAGAAATTAGATATCTCAAGTAAGTGGAACGACTCAGACCAGATGAAGATTCTTTCCGATACGGAAGCATTGAGTGCTTTTATAGATTTAGATCTAACAAAAGCACAATATATGTACCTGAAAAACTTAACCAACGAACGAAAGTGTTGTATATTCCCGCCTTACTACAAAATACAAGAAATAAAAAGATCCTGTTATCCACCATCTTCTACAATCGAAATCACGAATACTTATGCTAAAGTGATTAATATACAAGATTTATTGGATCATACTGCTGCTAGAATTTTAAAAATCGATTCTGTTTTCCAAAAACAACATAGAACATTGATCCTTTATTCTAAATGGGGATGTGATGGTTCATCTGGTCAAAGCCAATACAAGCAAATACTTGCAGAAGAGTCAGAAACAATTTCAGATGCCAATTTGTTCATCACTTCATTAGTCCCCATCAGATTAGTTGATGTGCAATCGGGATCCGTTGTTTGGCAAAATCCGGTACCTTCATCTGTCCGTTTTTGCAGACCCATTTTTATTGAGTTTTGTAAGGAAACTCCAGAAAAAACCAAGGCAGTTGTTGATGATATTAAAAAACAAATTAGGGCTGCACAAGCATCACTTATAAACAAAGATGGTGTTGTAGTAAATGTGAAGCATGAACTATTTCTAACGATGATCGATGGAAAGGTGGCTCAGGTCCTTACAGATACTCCATCTGGTTCCACATGCACGATATGTGGGGCTACTCCACGGCTAATGAATGACCTATCGAAAGTAACTGCCAGACCCGAAAACGAAAACGCCTACCAATACGGATTGTCCACCTTACACGCCTGGATTCGCTGCATGGAAATGATATTGCATGTTTCCTATAATCTTTCGTTTAAGACTTGGTCTGCTTCAACTGAGGAAAATAAGAGATTAAAAAAAGAAAAGAAAGAAGTTGTTCAAAAACGTTTCAGGGAGGAGTTGGGATTAATCGTCGACAAACCTCGGCAAGTTAGCGGGAATACGAACGATGGCAATACCGCACGAAGATTCTTCTATAATAGCACTTGCTCATCGGAAATAACAGGTGTAGATGAGGCATTGATTAAACGCCTATACATTATCTTGCAAGTTCTTTCTTCTGGAATGATGATCGACCCTGAAAAATTTGGGGAATATGCAATAGAAACTGCAAGAATCTATGTAAGTAATTACGATTGGTATTATATACCATCCTCCGTTCATAAAATACTCATACACGGGCAAAACGTTATCAAACATTTTGCGGTGCTTCCTATTGGACAGCTATCGGAAGACGCACAAGAGTCTCGCAACAAAGACTACAGAAACATACGACTTCATCATGCCAGAAAATGTTCCCGATCTGCTACAAATGAAGATGTCTTTAAAACGCTTTTATACACGTCAGATCCATATATAACAAGTTTGAGAAAACCGTACGTAAGAAATGTGAAAGAACTTGAAGAAGAGGCACTAAGTCTTTTAAACGTGGCACCTGAAAGTGAACCCACATTTACTGACCCTGATCCTGAAGTGGTATAAGTTAAAAATAATATTTATATTTAGTTATTACTTATATTTGTACCTAGCTACATCATTTCCTGAAGCCAGAGTATAGGATGTACCTATTAGTAATATGATTTTAATTTAGTATTTTTTTTTCATATATATATATTTTGTTTACTTTGCTTGTTGTAATTAACCATGGTTTAATCTTTTTAGTCATTATAAACTTGTATTCCACTTGAAATAAATTTTTAACCATTTTTTTCATTCTATGCAAAAAAACATACATAGATATACAAGAAAACCCTATAAACTACACATCGTTCGAATCTCCGAACCTTGCTGCATATTCGTGCCAAATTTCATCACGATACAACAAAAATTCATGAAGTTACAGATTTTTGATCCGATACCGACCTATATTTTCCATAGTGCGCCGTGTCCTCGTGAAGGCGATCGGCGGCGGCGACCTCTCGCGTTCGGCCCTGGTGTGAGCCATGGTACGGAGCGAGAGGGAATGGGAAGCCGTCACCTCCTTCTGCGAAGCAGTAATGCTCGCGAAGGAGGAGGCGGGGCGCGTGAGGGAGTGGCAGTCTCTGCGCCCTCACGCCCCTAGCCGCCGCAGGAGGAGACGCCCCGGGCGTCGGGAGTCGATTGCGGACTCCCGGCCACCGTAGGCGCGAGCTTGCGGGTGGCGAGCAATGGGTAGCTCGCCGCCCGGTAAGGACCAAGCTCGGGTCGACGGCGCGCAGTGTTCCACGCGCGCCTCAAAGAGATGTCAGCAGCAGTGTAGGGGTCTACTAGGACCGATGCCTGCCGGGGTCGCGTGATTGTTCGAAAGAGATACCGTGACCCTGGCACATGGGCAACTGAAGGAACACGGGTGGGTTTTAGTCAGTAAAAGTCTGACACGCCCTCCCGCTCCGCCCAGAGCGGGAGAAGTCATTTGATGATTTCCCATCCTGAAAAAAAAAAAAAAAAAAAGACTATGTGGGTCTTTTTTTAATTTTGTTTTCTTTCGTTCTTAGTAATCATGATCTGGCAGTTTGAGTAATTTATGTGGCCTACCCAAATGTCCTTTCTTTGGTACTGTTCGTCAAAGCGTTGGGCTCCTTATCTTCCGAGTTGAGCTAAACGATTAGTGACAAATGCTTGCACTGACTGGACAGGTCCACTCAATCTGTGTGGTTCTTTCTTCAAAAGACCATTTCAGTCACCAATCTACATGATCTTCACATGATGTGAACAAGATTATGTCTGGACTTTAAAAGAGACTGTGACCTCTGAGTTTGTTTCGGCCTTTCTTCTCAGAGTAGTCAGTTAGGAAACGCCGAACTCATCTAGTTTAAAAAATTATCATTGACACGTAAAAGTGTTTGTACAAACCTACTTACAGAATTGAAATCATTTATCATTTATCATTTAATCACAAGCCAGAGGAGGAGAGCAATCTAGTTTTTTTATAACCACCAAACTATTCGCCACGAAGGGATTTGTCTTCTTATCAACAACCTGTGCCAGTGATTTTTTTGGGAACTCTGGAAATTGCAAAACAAAACAATGTAACCTATCTCCACAAGAAAAGAAACGCTAAAGTGCATGGTATTATTAATACTCAATGAATATTGAAACTGCCACAAATATCCCTAACCCAATAACTGTCATTTCCAATACCAATTTCATAACCACTAATATTATGACAAATCTAATTTGCTTCCTCTATCGAACACCAACCTCCCTAATCAACCCCAAACCGCGGATCAACTGCATTTCGGAGCAAATACTGCAGACAGCCTAATAGCCCTCCAACACCTAAACTGATAATTTGATACACGCCACAACGACAAACAAAAAATCACCTTAGTCCCTTCCAATAAGGGTGTAAGCAAGGCAAATAAATAAGCAGACGAAATGGGGGGTACTAATGGAAGTGCGAAATACGATAGCATTGAGCGAATACATTATTCAAATTTTAGTAACAAGGTTTTTTATTATGTTTTTCATTTTCGGTGCGGTAAGGATGTTTGGAGGTATTTTACTGTGGTTTTCGTCTGAGAGTTAAAAAAGTTTATAATATTTATAACTTGTTTCTCAATATCTTTACATACTATAAAAAAGTTGCTTCCCGCAGACGCTTAAATTTTTTAAACTTCCGTACGGATCTTAATGCGGGTTTCATCAATAGATAGAGTGATTAAAGAGGATGGTTTATGTGTATATACGTGGGCGAAGCCGCTGGAAAAAGTTAGTATATTATTTACACATGTAAGGAGCCTGTTAGGTGTAATTTTGTTCTTAAACTGTTATATAAAATGATCTTATTTTCTTCTTTCAACGTCCTTCCATAGATCTTTCCAGATATTTTTAGAAACGTCGCAGAAGGTCTGGGCTTCATGAGTAAGGTCTATGCATTATACATGATTGAACTTCAACTGCTAACGTCTTGAGAAGCGGATTGAAGGCTGGTTAGATCTTTGCGAAGCATTGGGCCAGAATGAGTTTATATACGTAAGTAACCCACAGAAACCATTACATTAATTAGAACATTTTATTATCTTAATAAGATTATAAATGTTCACATTTAAAATATTAATAGAACATTTGCAAAGTTGAATCTTTGTTGCTCAATCACGCAAAAATAGCTAAACAGATTTGGATGAAACTGGGTTTTATGTTCGGTTGTGATCTCGGGCGGGATAATTTCTTGCCCTTTCGCGGACGAAGTCACTGGCATAAGCCAGTAAAGACATAAGGTCTTCATGAGACTCAACACATCTAGAAATATTTCCTCCTCTTCGAAAAACAGCAAGGTTACTCAAAACACTTATCCTAACTAAATTTTCTAGACACGTAAAACATTACGGTAAGTCTACGTTACGCCTTTCATTACTCAATTTACGACTTTTAGCCATACTAGCTCTAAACCTAGACTTAATCACTTGAGTACTTTCAACTAAAAGCTATCTTCCTACTATGTTCCATTTTATACATTTTATTTACCTTAACTGATTAACTGAGATTTGAATAACCCTTTACAGTCTTATACCCGTACAGTAAGTCTCAGATATATACACATTGACAAAAAAATATTTGATTGTCTACATTATTTGTTCCATAATATTGTATCAACACATTTTTTGCCATGAATGGATGGCCATACATACGTCTTACCTCGAAGCCGTTGGTCCTGGCTGTTATTGTACATTTTTAACAGTCGTCCTAGGTCGTCAGAAGCCGGTAAGTCTAACAGTCTTACTAATGGGTGTAATATCGTATTACCCAGTGACTGGGTTGTGGAGGTCGGGTAGGCAGTTACTCCATATAAAATACTGTTATTCTGCTGCATCTGGTAAGACTAGAAGCTGTCGCCAATATAGTCGGGGAAAGGCTAGGCAGATTATGTATTACACTATCTTTTTTTTTTTTTCAGGATGGGAAATCATCAAATGTCTTCTCCTGCTCTGGGCGGAGCGGGAGGGCGTGTCAGACTTTTACTGACTAAAACCCACCCGTGTTCCATCAGTTGCCCATGTGCCAGGGTCACGGTATCTCTTTCGAACAATCACGCGACCCCGGCAGGCATCGGTCCTAGTAGACCCCTACACTGCTGCTGACATCTCTTTGAGGCGCGCGTGGAACACTGCGCGCCGTCGACCCGAGCTTGGTCCTTACCGGGCGGCGAGCTACCCATTGCTCGCCACCCACAAGCTCGCGCCTATGGTGGCCGGGAGTCCGCAATCGACTCCCGACGCCCGGGGCGTCTCCTCCTGCGGCGGCTAGGGGCGTGAGGGCGCAGAGACTGCCACTCCCTCGCGCGCCCCGCCTCCTCCTTCGCGAGCATTACTGCTTCGCAGAAGGAGGTGACGGCTTCCCATTCCCTCTCGCTCCGTACCATGGCTCGCACCAGGGCCGGACGCGAGAGGTCGCCGCCGCCGATTATTACACTATCTGAACACCGATACAGTATTATGGAACACTAGTATTGTACACAATCAAAAGAATTCGTTACAATGTATACTTACATCTTTTTGATGCTGACTTTAGATGTGCGTGGAATTCATATCTACCGTAGGCATTAACGTGTCACTGCGTATATCCCACGTAGACACCGCGTAGACGCCACGAAGTCGCCGCGTCGTAAGTGCTGTAGCAGCATCTGAATCACGTAAATGTAGTGGTATGGTAACCTACAATGCGTTGATTTGATGAACACTTCTCCTGGGCCAACGCCAGACGCTAAAACATCCAAAATATAATAATTAAAAAACACTTTTATTTCAGACCCATAGGTAACATTCATTTGATTAGGATACAAACGGCTTAGAAACTAATGTTAGTACTTACAGCTACCAAAGTATCAACGGACTATATTGATTAAAATCAAAAGTCATTTATTCAAACTAAGGTGCGAGTCAGCATTTTTGGAACGTCAAAATTATATAAGACAGTCCCCAAAACGCCCGCTTTTTACAACTTCTTAATGGTTTAGCTGGGAAACAGAATTGATGCACTATACTCTCCAGCAGTACAGCTGTATTACACCACAGTGGCATGTAACCGCATCTAATGTCCCAGTATGTGTCTTTCTCACTTATATGTTGAAACATTTAGGATGCTTTTGGGGCAACCTGTGCATGATGGAGGCGTATCGCTTCCGCATGGAGGCGTGATAGCCATCTACTCTAAGCCTATTTACATACTTGCGAGTATATTATTGCAGTCCCCTGCTCGATATACGACTGGTGGAGACTTTCCAATCGCAGGCTATTAAACTCCATCTCGACCACTCTCAAACTATCATCAACATGTCTACAGAATTTAAGTTACGTCAACTCTAATCCTCATCGTCTTTTGTTTATAAAACCATCTCAAAACTATTATGTCTAAGGCCTGAGAAAATTTTCTCTGTTACAATGTCAGTGCATGTTTTTCCGTCTTCCATTTTTTTCTCACGTCTATAATGGTGGTGTATTTGGCCCAAACAAAAGTATCTGATATCCCTTTTGTTTGATAACAAACACAGTTCCCGCCGATATTCTTCGAACGACTTTTACGTCATCTTCGCAATTTCTTGGTGATGTGATTCTTTGTGCTAGTGTTTGAATTAATATTTTTAATGCTTGTTATATATTTTTGCTAATGTAACCTTTGCTTCTTTCCTTTAATTAGGGAAAAGTTTTCCTATTTATAAGGAAAACTGTTGATATTATTATGCTAAGTCTTTTTTTCACGTGGGAACTGTAAATCTAATTAGGATCTTATTTTGGTTATTTTATTGTTATTTATTTCTATTTTTCGCAAGAAAAGGAAGTAAATTTCTTAATTAAAATAAAAATAAATCCCTATAGGTTTGGTAGCCTTTAGCACTCCTGACTGCTCACCACGAGATCTATGATTCGATTTTCGGTTCAGGCAAAGTGTTATTGGGTTTTTTCATCTGGAATGTCTCAGTAGCAACTGGGATTTGTGTCCGGTTGATGGCACTTAAAGATAGCTGAGTATGTGAGTGTACTACAGGTGAGTAGCTCTGCGTAAGTCTTGTTATATTACATGTTAAAAAAATACTTAAGCATGTACCGCATCTTAAACCTACAAATAACTTTACCTTTAGTCCCTAGAAGGAAGGGAAGGGTTATTTAAGACCCCAAACATACAAGGAAATAGTCACAGCTTTGTAACACAAATAACTACATTTGCAATTCGGTAGCCATATTTATTCCATTTTCTAGCGTTTCCCCGGAGGATTTATCTCATTAATGGGAACAACACGTGTGTGCATTGCCGAATATATTTGTAACTTAGTAAACTAAAACGCATTGAAATTCAGATCTTATTTCTTTGGAATAGAGTTCTGGAGTTTTGAATTTGGAGGAATTTGAACATAAGCGCGATGTTTGCTGTGGTGGACTAATAACTTAATACATACAGTCACGCAATATAGCGTACATTTATATAAGTACTGCAAAGTATACATGATTAAATAAATTGATGTATTTAACACCGTGTTAAGATCATTATGTAGGCTCCATTAGGCCTATTTCTTTGATGAGAATAGCGGTATACGGCTAGAGTCCGTCAACAACTTAATTTCTACCATGTCAAAATATGTGTTTGTTGTTTTCCTCTTGTTGATAATTCTCATCGTATTTGATCTGCGATCGTTTTTTAGGGTTCCGTTGCCAAATGGCAAAAAACGGAACCCTTATAGATTCGTCATGTCTGTCTGTCTGTCTGTCTGTCTGTCCGTCCGTATGTCACAGCCACTTTTTTCCGAAACTATAAGAGCTAGACAGTTGAAACTTGGTAAGTAGATGTATTCTGTGAACCACATTAAGATTTTTACACTAAAATAGAAAAAAAACCATAAATTTTGGGGTTCCCCATACATAGAACTGAAACACAAATTTTTTTTTTCATCAAACCCATACGTGTGGGGTATCTATGAATAGGTCTTCAAAAATGGTATTGAGGTTTCTAATATCATTTTTTTCTAAACTGAATAGTTTGTGCGAGAGACACTTCCAAAGTGGTAAAATGTGTGTCCCCCCCCCCCGTAACTTCTAAACTAAGAGAATGATAAAACTAAAAAAAATATATGATGTACATTTCCATGTAAACTACCACCGAAAATTAGTTTGAACGAGATCGAGTACGTAGTTTTTTTTTAAAAACGTCATAAATCGTAAACCGCAATTTACCTTTCATTCAATCAACTGAAATATAAAAAAAAACCATTATTTTCATAAACATAAACCTTATGCATAAACCGAGAATACCTACAGGTTTGTACGGAACCTTCGGTGCGCGAGTCCGACTCGCACTTGGCCGGTTTTTTTACAACACCAACTAAATCCAAGATATGCGCCATAGTACGCCAGACATACAATAATATCTTTGCTCAGCATAGCTTGACACAACCAGTCTAAAGACTTCTGAGTCAAAAATTACACATTTTAGATCACCTGATTTGCCTAATACCTGTCAGCAAATAGCTGTTTGAAGAATCAAAGTGTTAAGGTATTTGGTTTAAACTGACTGACTGCTTTGGAAAATTTATTAAATTTGGAAGCATATTGAATGGCGGTGATTATTTACGCTGCTCTCATTTACTAACGATTCACTGAACGACGAATAGTTTGGAATATGATATTAAAGTAACAAGTACATCAACATGACCAGTGTATTTACAGGTAACTTTCATATATTTTAGACTGGCTTTTGCCAGCGGCTTCGCCCGCGTGGAGGTCGGAAATTATCCCGCGGGAACATACTACCGGGATAAAAAGTAGCCTATGTCCTTTCTCAGGCTCTAAACTATCTGTGTACCAAATTTCATTTAAATCGGTTTAGTAGTTTTAGTAGGAAAGCGAGGCAGACAGACAGACAGACAGAGTTTATAATATTAGTTTTGCATTTATAATATTAGTGTGGAGTGTGGATTGGTAAAATTCTGATTTAAAATTACGTACTTTATCTACTGCACCAAATACTTTGCTTCCGACACGTTCCCCATTTCAAAGAACACTGTGTTCCACAATATAATTTAGTTTGTCATACAGGAACTTATTCCCCCCAGTAAACATGCATCGGTAAGTGTTAATGGTCTGTCATTATAAGTGTTTATTCTGGCCAACGCCGAATGTGTAAATTGTAATGTTTTGTTTGGTTTTGCTCCCTGTTTTGATACACACTTTTTATGCTATTTAAGGAATATATACCAAATTGTTACGGGTGACACTTGTATATAAGGTATATCTATTCATACACGAAATATTTTAAGAGGTACACCTGTAGGTGGTAAAGAAGTTACAGCAACGAAAATAAAATTGTCTAAATGTATTTTTTCAAAATTTAATATTTATACATTATTTGCCGCACATAAGAAATACTGGCTCCTAATTTTTTACGGCCCGAGCCACCGCGGCCATGCTCGTGCCGTCCGGTCGCCGCCCTCGCAGCGTCAGGCGGGCCATTCATAGAATTTGGAGTTAAAGGTTTTATGCAAAACGTCTCAAGCAGTTTTAAGATTATAATAATTACGAAAATTCAAAAACGCTTAGATAAAAAAATTATTTTTGCTTCTATAGCTTCTTTACCACCTACAGGTGTACCTCTTAAAATATTTCGTGTATGAATAGATACACCTTATATAATCAGCATATAATATTCCTACTGCTGGGACACAGGCCTCCTCTCAGTGAGAAGGATTGGGCCGGACTTTGAATTTTTGGTTCCAAGGGTTGCTGGTAGCGAGCAATGGGTAGCTCGCCACCCGGTAAGAACCAAGCTCGGGTCGACGGCGCGTAGTGTTCCACGCGTGCCTCAAAGAGATGTCAGCAGCAGTGAAGGGGTCTACTAGGACCGATGCCTGCCGGGGTCGCGTGATAGTTCGAAAGAGATACCGTGACCCTGGCACATGGGCAACTGATGGAACATGGGTGGGTTTTAGTCAGTAAAAGTCTGACATGCCCTCCCGGAGAAGTCATTTGATGATTTCCCATTCAAAAAAAAAAAGGCTTGCTGGTTCTCCTCACGATGTTGTCCTTCACCGTTTTGAGAGCACTGGTGGTAAAATAAGTTACCACACAAAGTAATTTGTAGGCTTGGACATAGTAGTTCGCGACTGAGATCGCTCAGTTTAGTTCACCGCTCCTTAACAAACTAGTTCGCTCTTCTAGTTCATCCGCTCTCAGCTCGAATTAAAAAAACCGGCCAAGTGCGAGTCGGACTCGCGCACCGAGGGTTCCGTACAAACCTGTAGGTATTCACGGTTTATGCATAAGGCTTGTGTTTATGAAATTAAATCCTATTTTTTAATTTTTATATTTGAGTTGATTGAATGAAAGGTAAATTGCGGTTTACGATTTATGACGTATAAAAAAAAAACTACTTACTAGATCTTGTTCAAACCAATTTTCGTTGGAAGTTTATATAGCAATGTACATCATATATTTTTTTTAGTTTTATCATTCTCTTATTTTAGAAGTTACAGGGGGGGGACACACATTTTACCACTTTGGGAGTGTCTCTCGCGCAAACTATACAGTTTAGAAAAAAATGATATTAGAAACCTCAATATCATTTTTAAAGACCTATCCATAGATACCCCACACGTATGGGTACGATGAAAAATTTTTTTTTGAGTTTCAGTTCTAATTATGGGGAACCCCAAAATTTATTGCTTTTTCTATTTTTGTGTGAAAATCTTAATGCGGTTTACAGAATACATCTACTTACCAAGTTTCAACAACATAGCTCTTGTAGTTTCGGAAAAAAATGGCTGTGACATACACGGACAGACAGACAGACAGACAGACATGACGAATCTATAAGGGTTCCGTTTTTTGCCATTTGGCAACGGAACCCTAAAAAGGCAGATCGTTCGCTAGTTTAGATTTTGCTCGTACTACATGTGACAAGATTATGGAATGTTCTACTTTTACCTACAATATTTGGACTCTAAAAACAGAAAAAACCTTTGAATGATAATTCATAAAATGAACATGATTGTAAAAAATACCAACGTTTATTGTTGCAATAAATAACTAGTTTAGTGATTACAAAAACCTTTTTGTGTTTTGTCCCGTGTATTCGTGTGTTCGGTTGACGCCATCCTCGCTTATTCAGTCGCGAACTGATGAACTAACAAACTATGGATCGGGAAATGAGCGAACTAGTTCGCGCAGTTCATCTATGGGAGCGCTCTTACGACCTAGTTCGTTCGTGAACTACACAAAACTAGTAATTTGCCTGACTGGGTTCGAACCTACGATACGTATGTAAGTCAGGCCATTACCACTGGGCATCCACGTATCTTGGATATATACGGGTTTCGTTAACTATAAAGTCTAAGTTAGTAAGACAGCCTAAATCCAATAATGTCAAGTGGCCTAAAAGAAATAGAACAGATGCTAACATTGATCGTTACAAAATGTCTTACTGTAGATATAACTTAAATAAATTACACATATTATACGAATGTCGAAGATAAAAATGATATTTCCACGTGAGTTATATTTAACGATGATGAAAAAGAAAACGATGATACTAAATCAAAATGATTGATTACATAGATTACATATAAAAATGAAGAATCGGAGTGTGAAAATCCAAATGAAAAGCTTTATACAATTGAGAATTGTAATGTGGAACCAAGTACCATCGCACCCGAGATGACTATCAAAAAATTAAAACGATCTCGCGATACCAGAACCCCGCAAATTGTATGCAAAATACTTGAGCAAACAAAAAAAGGAACATTCAATATTATCACGCAACAAAATCGTATGGAAACAATAGTAAATTTCGCAATAGTTTCTTACAAGTAACATCGTGCAATATCAATGCGGTGCACGCCATGAATCCGATTAGATGCTTCGATAAACCAACATTTTGCACTCAGTTTCACATGGCACGATTCAGTGTGTGCTTAGTTCATTGTTTTCCATGCTAATTTCCACCCTTTTGTAATACTTAGTTGCATAATTCAAGGGTATTTTATTGGTGTTACCTGTTTCGTAATATTGTGGTTTGAGTGTAAGTGGTAATAGTGAAATTGGATGTGATGTGTATCTGTTTCGAATTAGTATCGTTTGTAACGTGTAATGTGATTTTTTGTGGCACGCGCTTTTTGTGTGGAAGCTATTACTCGTGTGGTAACAAGTTGAGAACACGCACAATGAGCAGGTTGTGCAACGTGCTGGATAGATCTCTAACACTGGTACTTGTAGGTTTAGTTGTTATTTCTCTTCATAAATCTTTAAACTAATCATGGTAGTTGGAGAGTCTTTCAATTTTTTTGTGAATTAATATGTCGTGTTTTCGGATTTGTTTTCAAGTTTGTAAAAGGACCTCTTTTTTATATAACCATGTGAAAGGACAAAATTTAATTTTAATTCACTTTCGTATTCTGAACATGACGTTGAAGTGTCATTAGATATGGAAAACATTAGAAAAATAAACACTGAAGACATTATGGGGTATTTAAAAGAACGGGAGCAAAACATCTTCCTTCCACCATCACAATTAAAACATAATATCAAAACGAATAAAAATTTTATGATCCAAGCACCTAATTTATCAAGACGGTAAGCGTCCATAAACCCGATTTAAACAAACTCATTTCAAAATTTTCGCGCCACTGAGCACTAATCTGCGAAAGGAACCATTCTCTTGCAAGCGACAGTAACATCAAAAATAATGTCAATAACAGTTACGTACTTTGTTCTCATTCTCCCTTTCTACTCATCACAATAAACGCGACATTAGGGCTCGAATTAAGTGCCATTAGTTTGCGTTTCTGTTCTGTTAAAAATTTCACTTCACTCGGTTACGAAATCACGTAAAGTATACCAACGTTATTTATTGCATCGTTTGTCGTTTCACATTCAACCTCCATAAATTCAAAGTTTCGTTTTGTTTTTTTCTCGTCTAATTTGTTTCCTTTTGCATAATGTTTTGTGTTAGATGGCTGTACTAAGTCTTGGGCATATGAAATGAGAGGGGTGTAATCAGTTACTTTGGAGAAAATTTTCTTGAACGTAGGCTGAAGCACTATTCTGAATTTATTCGGTAGGTAAGATTTATTATAAATTTAGTTTACGCAGGTTCCTTAAACAAATCATTCATGAAAAGTGTGGTTTACTTTCATCCCCAATACGCTTAAAAATGCAATCTGTCACAAGAATTCAATCGTTTTAAAGATTGTTAAAAACCAACGCAAATTAGAATACATTACTTCAATTTTTTTTCTCCAACACTGGAGAAGGATTCATTCACAGACACTTCATTTTGAGCATGACCTAAATTCTCAGAAACTGCATTTACTGAGTACAAAAATAAAACCTTATTCTACTCCAAGATATTAATTCAAGCCCCATTCTAGTGACTCATTATGCAAAGAGTAGAATTCCGGCTCATAATTTAATTTCTTTGACGTTGGGCGCGGTCTTTTTCTTCTTCTACTTACAACATTCGTCCATAGTCCGACGATATATTTACGACTATTGTAATGGATGATTTCGCTCGTTAATACAACCGTGATTCTCTTAAATCGCACTAATTGTATGGGATAAATCATTGGTTGGCTGTTTTTTATCGTTGAATGTATTTATTGTGACACATTTTGAAACACTTGATTTGTGGGAACGTTGACAGCGTTAGATGTAATGCTAGGATTTGGTAAGAGACCATTGGGATAGATATTTTGTTTGGTGTCTTTTTGGTGTCTTTTTGGACGGTTGTGTGGTCTCAGATAAAAATAGTTTCCTTTCAAATATCGTAGAAACTACTAAAGCAAGTTTTGTTTTCTAAATCAAATATTCTTATTCTCAAAAAATACGTGATGAAATATTTATCAACATAGGAAGAGTGGCTTATCAAAATTTACGGTTATTCGAACTAAAGTTATCAATGTTTAATCTAAATTAAAATCTTTGAAATCTCAACGCTACCGGTTTTATCTAATTTACTTACTCCTACAATATTTCTTCCTACACCCACTGCCTCAAAATAAAGGTTTATTAAGACATAAACTACCAAACAATGCGAGAAATATTCAAATCCAGAGTGCTATTACCCCAAAAATATAGAGCTCAAATCTTTTATGTCATTGAAATCGATTTTGTAACTTGTACCGCATCTCCATACGGCATAAAAATGAAATCGTAACTTAAAATAAAACACAACAGAATTCACTTTGTCGGTCATAGCCGAGTCATTAGAACCGTGCGTAAGAATTGGCTTCTTAAAGTCTCGCTTGATAAAGCACGCCGCATGGGACGTTTTACGACGTGGCTGTAAAAGTATATGTCGTCTTAAATGAGACATAAACACAGGGACGTGTAAACGAATGTCGCACATTTATTTTATTAGCCTCATTAATTCCTACGCTTTCGTCGCGTCCGAACTGTGGACGCAACATTGATATCAAGCGGATCTCGTTTTGATTGCGGTTAAGATTTTTTGAAAAAAAAAAATAAAAAAAATGTTCTACACTTTCACACGGATCATAATCGGCGTGCCGTGTGGTGCTGGACGTAAATAATAACACCACCCCATTTCTTCCCGTGTGTGTGGGTGTCGTAAGAGGCGACTAAGGGACTTGCTAGAGAGAGGGCAGCAGCGTTCTCTATGAATTTTACCACCATACTGCGATCGCCAACACGCCTGCCAAGCGTGGCGATTATGGCAATTCCCCCCAAATTGGGGGAGGCTTATGTCCAGCAGTGGATGTCTTTCGACTGAAATGAGGATAATCGGCGTGGCAGGGACTTCGACGCGCAAACTGTAACCATGAATAAAATTCACCACATGGTTCTAAGCCCCCCTGCGTTACGTAACACACTATTAATCATAATCTGAATCATTTTGAAGGATAAGGTTAATCTATTGCTTAATTTTTTTGGAAATTTTGTCTGCTCATCAGAGTAAATAATTCAATGAATGTAGTTGAACTGTCAAAAATCAAGCCATTATTACTGTAAGTGCGGTACGCTATTACCCCTTTTTTGTGGGTGGGAAGTCATCAAATGACGTCTCCCACTTTGGGCGGAGCGGAAGGGCGTGTCAGACTTTTACTGACTAAAACCCACCCGTGTCTTCAGTTGCTCGTAGGCCACGGTATCTCTTTCGAACAAATCTCGCGACCCTGGCAGGCATAGGTCCTAGCAGACCCCTTCAGTTTGTTGACATCTCTTTGAGGCGCGCGTTGAACACTACGCACCGTCAACACGGGCCTGGTCACGCTATTACCCCGCAGAATCATGTGCTAAATTCATGGCACCGTTTAGGCTTCGGATTTCCTTGCTACCCTGTATATGTGTTGCCTCAAATGGTACAGTTGCTTACGATATTCACACGGTGATAATGTTTACAACAATTCATCACCTGTTGGTCTGGATTGTTGACGCGTTTGACCATGTGAAAAGAATGACGTCCGTAAATGCAACTACGAGTACTCACAGGTAAACACGGGTGAGATCATTGTAAGTTTTTTGGCTTATTCGTCGATTTGCATATATTTTCTCGTTCGTAACTGAGGAATCAACACTTAAAAAAAAAATCTGTAGGCTATTTGCACGAAGTTAACTTATGTAATTGTGTATGTGACCGAGTCGAAAAATTTGGAAAACGCTTTAGGTAATAGGTACATTTTGAATTTTATGCAAAATAATTAAGCAAAACTTTGTGTTTATTTTCTAAATAATAGAAGAAAAACTATAGCTATTAGTAAATTCGTGCGAATCGACTTATTACGCAGGGTTTTTTGTGATCATTTTTTTATATATTTTGCCGCCACTGTCAGTCAAATGTTTGTAGACACGTTAACCTCTTTTGGGCAACAGTCATTTATTTCTCGTCATGTATGTTTTACGTTCATGACCTATTTCGTGTTTTCACTTATCTACGGTACGGTATTAAAATAAAGTACGGACATACACGTTGCTCATAAAAAGCTAATAATGTTGAACAAACTCACACAGAGGTAACTTGGGCCATATGTAACAGGAACCGTTCTTGTTTCAATCCAACCTTTAGCCTCTAACTGTATATTTTATGTTGCTGTTTCTTTTAGTTCAGACTAAACTTGGCAGTTTTCAAGTGTCCTTTAAGATAGCAAGTAGCGAAATCCGCAAAATCGCGTTACATCTGTGTCTGTATTCTGTTTTCAAGATATTTTTGTTTACTAGCGACATAACTCTTCTTTCAAATTGTACCATATTGTTTTGGGGACGAAATTAGGTAGATGTTGTCACGTAACTAAACTTGTCCATGTGACTTAGATATAGTTTTCATAGGTTTAGAGGGCGCTGGAGCCAATAGTGCTGTTAAAATTAAAATCAAAGGTGACTGTTGAATAAATTAACACTAAATTTAACATAATTTCGGAAATCAAATGTTATATGTAATGGGAATTTTGAATTGAAATTGCACGACCAGTCGAAATGACTGGTCTGGTAAATCTAGTGTTAAAAAACATGTCATGGGTATTGTTTTCGTGGTTTTCGAGGGTGACAATTCATGAGAGCTTCTTAGAACTTTTACTACATGGCTTATATTATAAACACGTGTTAAATTAACAATACCTTTCGCTCTCTGTGTTTTTCTAATTTATACGAGTGTGTGTGCAAACATGACGTAAGGATTTTCGTCCCTGACGGGTCCCTTAACTACACACGTCTTTTTTTTGTTTTTAATATTAACAATTGTTTAACAAATGTTTGTGTGATGAGCACGATCATTTGTTCTGTGTCTGGGTGTAATTTATCTATAATATGTATGTATTTAGAAATATATAAGTATGTTTATCAGTTGTCTAGTAACCATAACACAAGCTCTGCTTAGCTTGGGACTAGATGGCGTTGTGTGATAGTTGTGGTTTATATATTTATATTTAATTAGACCTATATTCATATTATTCTATTTTTTGTACTAGTATGTTTATTTATTGAGAGACTTACCAGATTAAACATATACAGAGCACCCACAATCTTTGTGATAATTATTGATTTCGCTTGTATCTAAAATACAGGTAAGCACGTACTGCAATTAATTTGACATTTTATTGAAGTAGGCTAATAATGATCATGAGATGATGTTAAAACTAACGTGACGCGTTTTCTTCGAGTAGAACATCGAGCGAAATCTATATAATCTTAGGAATTACTTGTCGTTTAAAAATCAGACAAATAGTTATGCACAGTTATACATTTGCAATTATGGTTAATGATAAATAAAACCCTACAATGGAACTGTGGCCATAGTCGAGCCTTTAGTCGTGCACAATCACTTGGAAACTGGGATTAAGAAAGGTACTCCTAGTCTTTGCCGTCGACGGCTTTTCGGTGGCACCAATCCAATACACAAAGTCCAGGGACGTCCCTAATTACGTCCCTCAGTAAAACTGACGTCCCTCAGCAAAACTGGCAAAATTTAGGTGTACTATCGATACATCTTTGCCGAACCCTTCGGGGATTACAGGCATGATATTAAAGAGATCAGTGCAATTTCAAATTCCTTAATATGGCAATGCCAAAGCATTGTAGGAACGTCTCACCAGAATACAGCCACTGGATCACTTATCTACTCTGAGTGAAGATCGAAACTACGAGATAAATGCTGATAATGCATCCAACTCGTGAGTGCACTCTTTTACAAAACTTTTTTATTTACTTGTGATTTTGTTTACTTAAAGAAATTTTCAGTATTCAATATTATTGTTGGAGTGTATCAAGTAATTTCATTTGTATTACGTTGCTGAGAATAACAATACCAAAGGGTGTTTTTATGTGGTTTTTCAGAAAAATATGTATTTGAATTCGTGAGCAGACAATGATAAGACATTGCACCCGTATTATCAATATAAAGCTACTTGTGTATTCTTTTTGCTAGCGTAATGTGATTTTAAATTATATTTGAGAATCTTTTATAACCTAATCTGTAACTAATATAAAATAACGCAGATATACGAGCGGCTTATTTTATATTATTTTTATTAATATATTTGTTTAGGTTTGTATATCATATAAATATGTTTATTTGATCCGAAAATGCTCACGTCGCGTCGCCAGTATAGAGGCATGGGGTCCGGTATCGAAGAACCATCACAACCTACACACGACGACATAATATCAAAGTAAGCTCAAGTACCTTTAAGCGAACCAAACACAGATTACTGATGTTGCTCAAAAAACCGCTAACCTGAAGTGGTGCTGAGCTGTCCACGTCTGCTATATATCCAAAGATCCAATAGGTGTCGCCGCAGACCCCGTAGAAGATGGCGGGATAAGCTGAAGAAAGCTGACAAGCAGATGTCCGCTTTAGATCCGAATGGAAATAACTGGAGTATAGTTTCATCATTCATACATACAGGATGTGCGCTGCGCTCGTGAGTTCAATAACAGAATAGGGCTTAAACCACAAAATATTTACCCCGTATATAAACACTGATACGTGTCCGAACGACGCGATGTTTAAAGCATTCATAATTTTTTTATTTGCAGTTCAGTGAAGTAAAGTTTTATAGTTGGTGATTGAATTTGTCACTTTCGGGATGGAAATCGCCAGATCCGTAATTAAAGTGACAGTATAGAATTTAATTAATTGGATGTTTTCGTATAGTGCCACTATTGTGTCATAGTCATTCATTTTTGTAGGTAACAGTGAATAAAAACTAATAGATTAACATTTCCTGGTAGTTATATCAAGTTAAAATAAGTTGAGACCTTTTCATTTGCATTTGCAAATGTGAACAAAATTTTCATTATTTTCTTTCCGTGGTAAAATTCGGTATTCAATTTTTTGCCTTTACTTCGAAAAGTTTTTTCACTTCATTATATCTGTGTATGAGTCTATGACCGCACACACCTCCACAGACTAGACTTAATACCCATTTTTTTTTTTTTTTTTCAGTATGGGAAATCATCAAATGACTTCTCCCGCTCTGGGCGGAGCGGGAGGGCGTGTCAGTCTTTAACTGACTAAAACCCACCCGTGTTCCATCAGTTGCCCATGTGCCAGGGTCACGGCATCTCTTTCGAACAATCACGCGACCCCGGCAGACTTAATACCCATCACGTCTGCGTTATCTATATTTAACTTGCAAATATAATTATGTTCTCAATTCATATATTAAGTAATTTCACTACCAGCGGTCGTGTACCCCACAATACCTATCACGTCTACGTAATTTTGCTAGCTAATTTAATTTGACACCATATTATCATATTATAAAGATGCTTACATTATTTTTCACACATTTTTGTACTATTATTATGCACCAAAACGATGTATCAATAAATCACCTCACTAAATGCATCTTCAGCACTTCCCATTTCCTCCAGCGATAATCCGGCCCTGGTGCGAGCCATGGTACGGAGCGAGAGGGAGTGGGAAGCCGTCACCTCCTTCTGCGAAGCAGTAATGCTCGCGAAGGAGGAGGCGGGGCGCGTGAGGGAGTGGCAGTCTCTGCGCCCTCACGTCCCTAGCCGCCGCAGGAGGAGATGCCCCGGGCGTCGGGAGTCGATTGCTGACTCCCGGCCACCGTAGGCGCGAGCTTGCGGGTGGCGAGCAATGGGTAGCTCGCCGCCCGGTAAGGACCAAGCTCGGGTCGACGGCGCGCAGTGTTCCACGCGCGCCTCAAAGAGATGTCAGCAGCAGCGTAGGGGTCTAATAGGACCGATGCCTGCCGGGGTCGCGTGATTGTTCGAAAGAGATACCGTGACCCTGGCACATGGGCAACTGATGGAACACGGGTGGGTTTTAGTCAGTAAAAGTCTGACACGCCCTCCCGCTCCGCCCAGAGCGGGAGAAGTCATTTGATGATTTTCCATCCTGAAAAAAAAAAAAAAAAAAGCACTTCCCATTTCCTCCAGCGATAATCCAAATAACAAGCCACACAAAATAAAAAGTCACCGTTACTTTAACGTTCCATAGAGTAATAACGTCAAAAATATGACGTACGATATATCAACACAGCACCCCACTATATTAACCCGTATAACGCTTGCATCGGCTAAGCCTGGCTTATTTTTCAACGTCATTAGCCCCGTCAAAATGTGAAAGGATAGCGCATTATTTGCTGTAACGTGATTATATGCGTTACAAGGTATGATGGAAAACGGCCGTCGCGTTTAGAGGGTTGATTCTAAAAGGAAAACTCAGCTGTTTTGTGTTGGGAGTTTTCTGTTTGTCATGGTGATGAGAAAGTCTGAAAAGTGTGAACGTTTTTGCTGAAATATTTTTACTTGACGTAATTTTTCGCGTAATATGACATCAGGTGAAAAATCTTGTGTTTCCTTAAAGGCTTTCTCGTTTGTTTCTGGAAATTTACTTATTTATTTGGTACAACAGTAATACATACATACAGAAATAAGATCAAGATAGCAGCTAGTGAAATTTACCAAAAACTGGAAACGGATAGTGATAGTCGTGAGTCATTTTATATAGCAGAATAACATAGAAAATATCCGAAAAAGCAGTTGAAATCACAAGAAATAGTTCACCTGTGAGGCTGGGCCTGAACCAACCTGGTAGAGCAATTTCACCCGTCTTTTCACTGGTCCGTTGAGTACTATAGGTTGGCTTGTGGCTAAGTCACAACAGCTGTAGGTACAGGTTAAGCTACGCTTGCCGCGGTTGGCCCGTGGATGGGTGAACATCTTTACATACCAAGACCCTTCCGTGCCTCGGAAAGCCTGTTAAGCCGTTGGTCCCGGCTGTCTTTCGTAGATCATAGACAGTTGTTACGGGCCATCAGAAATCCGAAAATCTGACAACCAGTCTTAGCAATGGCTTCGTATTACCCAGTAACTGGGTTGTGGAGGTCAGATAGGCAGTCGCTCCATATAAAATACTGATACTCAGCTGCATCCGGTTAGACTGGAAGCCGACCCCACCATAGTTGGGAAAAGGCTCGGTAGATGACGTTGAGTACTATAAGTTGCATATCCAGTTTTCCCTATCATTACGAAATGGCCTCTCTAGCACTATGAAACATGAAGCACTTTAGAGGCTATGCGCAAATTTTAGGGCTCCTTCGATTAATCTAGTCTGGTCAAATCACGCTGGAGTCGATTCATTTCATTCATGCATCAACAGCAGTACATATCTACAACGAATGAATAAAAAAAAAGAAATAATGTTTATGCCTATGAAAGTTATACAAAGAATTCACAATAATGAAAACAAGTAAATGTCTAGAAAACATAATATGAAATACAAAAACAAAATAAAGTAGGTATTAGGAGTAAACGTAATAAAATTATACTTAATTCTGACACGAACAAATCTATCTAATGAGACCAGACTACACTTACAAAAATTGTACACAAACAGCTTCATTCATCAAAGTAAAACCAATTAAAGACACTTGTGCCACAGTCGCGAGATTTGTTCGAAAGAGATACCGTGGTCCTGGCATATGGGCAACTGAAGGAACACGGGTGGATTTTAGTCAATAATAGTCTGACACACCCTTCCGCTCCACTCAGAGCGGGACATGTCATTTGATGATTTCCAAACGACAGAAAAAAAAAACGAAAAAGAAAGCAAAGATTTCCTAACATTATTAGTTGCCAAAATCGAAACGCACAAAGGGTAAAATGGCGTCACGTGTCAACATCTTGAATACCACTAAGTAATAAAAATATAACATTCATGAACTACCTCGATTTCGGTGCAGACCCAATAATGTCGTCTGATCATGCGAGTGCATAGTTCTTTGTAACGAGGTGACAAAATTTATAAGAGCGGGTTCAACGACCGACAATATTTTTTTTGGTAACGCTACGAGTGTTTCAAAAAATATTTTACTGCGAATGCATGGTAAGGGTTGTTATCACGCGATTTTTGACAGTGATCGGTTTGTTTGTTGGATCGTATGCATGTAAAAATCAAATGTATTTATTTCTCTTGGGCCATAAAGAAAAATGTATCGTGTTGTGTGACTTTCGGGCTATAACGGTATTTTGTTGGTAGTGATCTTTAAATCTTGTTTTTTTTTTTTTTTTTAAAAAAGACAATCAGAGGATTGGGACAATTTATAAAACAATTGTTCCCGTTTGCTGAATCTTTATTTAGGAAACGTCCCAAATCAAAACTCAAGTTGATACGTGACATACTGAAACCTTCATCAAAGTATTTTCAACGTGGTAGGTATATAAAAATACTTTGATAAAGATATGGCATTTCAAACAAAATAACATGACCCAAATCCACAACACAAAATCTAAACAAAGCTAATTACCAAAGATACAGCAAAATTAACAAAAATATGTAAACAACCAAAAATACAGGCAACAAAATGTAAAACAGTGTTAATTAAGGCTATTTTAAAAGCTACAATAGTATATCATCTGTAAACACCGCATTTACCAGTTAAGTCCTGTTTACGTTTCCTTTTGACCGGGCACTGCCGTTATTCTTCTTCAACCTAATCTGGATTACAAAAAACATGTCTTGATGCTTTAGTATTGTGTAGACGGGCGTTTCGGATGGTTTGAAATTGGGCAAATGTGTTTGTGTTATATGGTGACGTTTATGTGTGATTAAATGTTTATCGTCGTGGACCGAGGATCATTCGGTGAGCTATTTATCCCACGACTTAACCTAAGTGATGCGTCGAACGAAAACGTCGTCGCGTTTATTGTACCTATCGCTATTTTTTTTTTCAGAAAACTGTACGATATTCCGGGGAAAATATAAACATGGACGGTATAGGAACTATGAACAAACGTTCGAAACGATGAGTGGCACGAGTGAATTGTTCATTTCGCCATCAAATGCTGTCCACTCTTCTCCTACCGCAAGTCGCGTCAGAGAACTATATCCCAAAGACATCGCTTATGCTTCAATGGAGTATTGGTAATTATTTCAACATATAGGCCCTGTTTCCATATTGTCCATATTTTATACTACCATCGCATCGGGACGACCACACGACTGCGCAATGTTCGTTTTAGTAAGGACGCGGCCTTAGATTGTATTTGAAGTTGAAACTGTATTTTTGTCGGTCAATTTAGTCACCAACTCAAGCGTTGCATCAACGTGATTGCGAATGTCAATTGGCACTTCATCATTTCAGCCAAAATACGTCAATTGCTGGGCATAGGCCTCCTCCAAGCGCGCCACTTTGACTGATTCTGTGCTTCTCGCATCTAGCGGATTTCTGCGGCCTTCACCAGGTCATCGGTTCATCTTGTGGAAGGCCTTTTAACGCGACGCCTTCCAATACGCGGTTGCCACTCCAGAACCTTCCAACCTCATCGGCCTCTGCCCGCTGCCACTTAAGTTGCAAATAGTACATTCGAATCTTAAGTGTTTTACAATTATAGTGTGTAGCTAGCCCTTTGCGCTTTTTGTCCCATTTAGTATAACAATGACACACATCTCCGAGTTTGTCACTTATACATGTTTTTTTTTACAAAATTCACAAATACTGATCACGACAGTAACTCTAAGCAATTTAGTTTATAACTTTATTTTGTTGTACGTCGTCACGTGCATCGATTGTAGTGCACCTGAATGTTGCCATTTTAAATTTAATATCGTTAGAATCCCGAAAGTTTGACAACCAGTCTTACCAAGGGGTATCGTTACCCAGTAACTGGATTGTGGAGGTCAGATATGCAGTCGCTCTATGTAAAATACTGGTATTTAGCTGCACCCGGTTAGACTGGAAACTGACCCCAACATAGTTGGGAAAAGTTTATAATATTGTCCTCTTAATTATTTATTTATCATATGCTGGTTATTTGTTGAACCGATCATCATGAATCGCAGTATTTTGCTGAGAGATAGTCGTGCATATTTTCCTCATATATGTTGTTTTTTCTTTTTTCAGTACTTTAATTTTACGTTTATACGTTACAGGAAGCAAAAATAAAACTTATTTCCTTTCCCTACCGCCTAATTAGTAATTAATATTTCTTTTCCCTTTTCGTTTGAACAGAAAATGGAACCCACGATTATAAGGAAACCCGTAATATGCTCATCAAACAATGCACTCACAATGCTGGGAAAATGTTAGGCCAAGGATATAATATGGGTAGTGACAATTTTAAAATATACCCACATTCATGCGTTAATTGCTGGATAATCACATCCTAGAGTGCAGTGTTCTCACGTACCGAGGTAAATAAACGTTTGTGGGTAGGAAACCGATCTGATCTACCGTCATTCTCAGGACTACAGTTATAACTTACCTACTATTAAGCTTTATGAATCTTTTATGGTTTAAACTGGCGCTGCATTACGTTCGCACTTATATTTAAAATAATAAGACACTTAATATCAAATTATCGCGATTGCCTTTCTGTTGAATTGCCGTTGTATGGTTAGTAATGCAAATATTCTTATTGCTCCAGAGTGTTTTAATACATGGTAATACTTAACCACAGTAAAGAGATTATGTTTTTAATGCTTCAGAATACAACTTAATTATTATAAACAGTTAGATAATCTGCGAATATAATCAGGTTGGTTTTTTTATGATCATTGTGTAAGTAAGACATGACGTAATGACTTTTGACCATTTCACAGTTGTCTTTAAAACTGTGAAACCGTGTTGTCATTCTTAGGTCGAGCCCCAAACTAATCTTATACCCGAAAGTGACACGGAGCAGGAAGTGCCCGTTATTTCGACCGAAACTACTGATATCTCAATAAGAGTAGGTCGGCACCTAGGGACATAAGATTAGTTTATTCGTTCTTATTGCCTAAGAATGAATGACAGCACGACTTAACAGTTGTATCTATAGGCGATGAGTTTTTGGCCGTTCGAAAAATGTAATTAGTCACTTGTTTTGATGGATGAACTACTTTAGGATCGGCCCGTAGATTTGTTAAGAGTAGACTCCTAGATGCACTGTTCTAAAAGAGCACAATCAGCCTATAATTTTCCCACTGCTAGGATACAAGCCTCCTTTATTCGTTAGGGAATGAACCGTAATCTAACATGTGGGTCCAGTGCGGGTTGGTACATGTCACATGTCCTCGAATTTTTGCGTCTAGAACATGCCGGTTTCCTCACGATGTCTTTCTTCACAGTTTTGAGAGCAGTGGTGATGAAATTATTTACACAAAGTAAAGCGCCTGCTAGTAAGTCGGGGCCGTTATCCCTGGGCCACCACTGCTTTTATAAAGAATGATGTACGTTTAAAAAAGTTTTTACTTCAAAATTTAAAAACAAACGCTCGTATGCATATAGTAGTTATTGTAGTGGCAGAATTCCCTTCTACACTCGCCGTCCACATTTTAGGTCGCCGCCATTCTGAAAATACTGAAGAAAATGCAAGTAAATAAATAACTACGTTAAATACATTCATTAACATGCAAAGCTCGTTAAAACATACGGTAAAAAAAATAAAAATATGATTGCAGTACAACACGACTGCTTATGGAATTCCTTGGTATTTGAAATTTTTCTTTTGTTTTTAATTTCTCAATTGTTTTTCTTGGTTTGGACGTCTTGATTTCTATATTTAAATGCAGTTTTCTGTGGTTTTCTTTTTAGACTCTTCAGTACTAACTTTATAGGTATATACATGATGTTCAAACAGTGTCAAAAATCTCAGGATGCCCGGTCCAAAATGATCTCAACAACTACGAAAATTACAATTTATCCCAATTGGATAAAGTTCATATCAGAATGACAGTTGTTGTATACTGTCTTCATTGTGACACATTCCTTGTGTTAATATTTAATTTTCATAGTTTTTTAAGTGTCTGCTCGACCCGACGCTGTCTCTACATCGCAGACACTGCTGGTCGACTGCTTTTCAACCTAATTGCTTAAGGCATAAGGGTGAAAAATGACGTCAATTTTACGGTATTAAGCAAAAATCTCTACACCCTAGGTAAGACTCAGATAATTTATCTCTTTTAAGGAAATTAGCCTAACGATGCATACAGAAACTAATTGAAAAACTCCATAAATCAGCGATGCATACTTTAAAAAAAAATACCCCTCTTTTGACTTAATCATACCACGCTAATTTGAGCTCTGTGCAAATTTACTTTCACAAAAAGGTTAATATTATAAATGAAGTAAAAATTCATAGTCGTTTATAATACAAGAGATAGGTATTATATAAACGAATTATCGTTATTCCAAAGAGGGCGATGGAAAGAAGGCTCTATAATGGTATTGCAGGGGTGCGTCAAGTGACTGTCTCGATGCCATCCATTATAACAGTGTCCTTATTCTGTGACAGACTGCCTACTGAGAGTACTTACGTACTTCAAGGGAAAATTGTTGTGATATTATTAAAGAGAGCTTTTTTTGACAACAATGTTTTACAAGTACTAAGAAAATCTGTTAGAAAAGATTTTAGTTCAGGACTTTGATAAATATGATATTATTATATCAAATATGTATCGACTTAAGTGATTTCACCTGAAAAACAATTCTCTTTCAAAGTAGCTCTTGAGGCCTATGAAAATTATTATTTTCTGGGTATTAGAATATTGTAATAAAAGTTAAATAAATACATACCGTTGTTGAAATCTGTTCTTATAAAAATATTTTAGTGCTGGAATTCTAGACACATTTTTTAAATTAAACAAGATACATTTTGAGAAAATAAACTATTTGGAAACACAAAAGTTAAATGAGATAATATAAAATTAATTATTAAATTAACTCTAAGATCGCAGAATGCAGAATACGGACACAGAAGACGTTGCGTACACATTGCCAAGAGCTGCATTCATTAACTAATGTATAGTCTTTCAAAATATTTGCTCATAAATTTTGCTTAAGGGAAGGGAAAATTTGGCGGAGAATGTCGAGTGTATAAAGGATGGTTATTTTGGGTCCATTTTTTTTACATCCGTTATGGCTTAGAGCCTCTTTGTAATTCAAGGGATTATTTTAATGGTCACTGTGGTAATTTTAAATTAAAACTTTTTAAATTTATTGAATAAATTAAAGGTAGGTGCCATGGTGGATACCAGTGGTTGACAATTTTTCAACCTTATTGCTTAGGGCATAAAGGGGAAAAGACGTCTACTGCAATTGTCTGCGTTTGTACCTAAAAGTGATCAGGTGCATTCTGTAGGCACTCCATACAAAGAAGAAAGAATTTTAGAAGTTATCGCATAGTATATGGAAAGAAAATATGCACGAAATTTCAATGCAATCAAATATATTAAAAGAAGACTGCTGTTTCTATTGGCAATTGATGGGACTGAAGTGTGTTTTTAAACCTCAATATTTATTTGACAGGTGTAACGTTAATATCAAACTCGATGGTTTAAAATACATCTAATAAAAACCTTGTTTCCTAATAGGACCGATAAGGCTTGAAATATCAGATTACTTTCTGGAATTAAAAATTGATCTAGAGTAACTATTTCCTTAAGTTTTAGGGAAAATCTTACGTAAATTGAAATTTCATTTCTATAAGCGCTTTCAAAAATAGAATTCAACCAATATAACACCATCAACGTGTCGAAATGCTGTTATAGACACACGCACTTATTACGTCAATGTTTGATTTATAGATATTTGTCTTTTCCTACTTACAAACTTAATTAGAGTTTAACTACGGTCCAGGAAATTTAGAAGATTGACACCTAACGTCAACATCCATTTCATACAACTGTCAAAAACGACTTGTGATTGAATATACTGACAATATCTATATATATAAATGAATCCCTATTTCCCTTGGTCGCGCCACCACGCGTGAACGGCTGGACCGATTTCACTTTTTTTTTGTTGTGTTTATTATTGTCAGGAGAAGGTTCTTATGAAATAAAAAATGAAAAAAATTGCGCGGAAAATTAGAAAATTTACAAAGTCACCTAACATGGGTGTCTGATAGCTAGAAAACGTCTTGGAAGTACCAGGTTGGCATAACTTGGTAGGAGCTCAACTAACATGGGAGTGTGGTAGCTAGAAAACGCTTTATGCCTTAAAAGTACCAGTTTGTCATAACTTGGTCTAACATGGACTGGCAACACTGTCGCAAAGTAAACAAGTTCGTCTCCTAAGTAATTTATGAAAATAATTATAAAACCCAAAGTGATTCGTTAGAAAACATTATAACTCCACCAGTAACCATCTGATTATCAAGTGATATCGTTTGCAGAGTTAAAAAATAGAACAGTAAAGTTAAAAAACTAGTTAAGTGGTGACTCAGTGTTTTTACCTACATGAACGCTAATGAACACTAAAGTGAATATTTAAACTGTTAGAACACTAATATTTAAAATGAGAAAGGTTATCACGAAAATTAAATCTAGTAAATAGTGCAAAAATCGTAGTAAAGTGTGTCGAAATATCCAAAGTTAACGTTAATATTTGAAAACAATAACATCACTCCGCCACCTACTGTCAAACAGGTGGGCGCGTTCCAGCACCCAACACTGTGAATTACGATATTCTTAACATAAACTGCAGCACAAACGCCACCTGGTGCTAATTAATAGACTTAATAGAAAACGTTCCGTTTCTAGCTTATTAATATCTTAAGCATCACCATAATAATACTATTTTGGTCATAATCTCTAAGCATTACTGAGTTTTAATTCTGCAAAATTGCACTGGAAGATGACGCTTTGTGCAGGCTGTGAGCAAAAAATCCTAAGTATGCAATACCTAACTTGTTCGATCTGTAAAAAATACTATGACCTCGAATGTTCTAATGTCTCAAAGGCACAATATGCACGTATGAACAGCGAGTGTAGGTTAACCTGGGAGTGCCAAGAATGCAGGTGTAAAAAACCCAAACATAATAATATGAACACACCCGCAAGACCGCAACAAATAGACACGAATTTACAAACCACACTAGAGTCTAACGTTACTCTGCGTCAGAAACAAACTCAAATCAACCTTAACGAGACTGCATGCTCTGAAGACATAAGTATACTCGGCGATACAATAAATAATAAAACAAGTCTAGAGAATGACAATCAGCCTGAGCTGACACTACATAATCTGAGCGAAATGATATCCTTAAAATTAAGAGAAAATAATAGATCAATAATAGAGGAAATAAAAGCTACTATTCAAACAGAAATTAATAAAGCCATATTAAAGTTAAAGGAAGACATAAAACAAGACACGGGCGCTTTGTTCTTACAAAACGAGCAACGAAAGACTGATATAGAGGAAATCAACATTCAAATAGAAAAACTGAATAAACAAACCGAAGCACTCCAAAACGAAATAAAAAGACTGAACTCTGAGACCCCCCCTCTACAACAACAACACCGACAACAAGAACACCACCAACATAATGCTAAGAAAATTGTATTGTATGGACTTACCGAAATCTACAATGAACCTGAAGAAGACCTACACCAAAGACTCAGAGCTATATTTTGGGATATTTTAGGAGTAGACCTATTAGGCTACATTGAGGATACCAATAGGATCGGAAGATATTTTAAAAACCGAAATCGACCAATGGTAATTGAACTTATGAGCAAAAGAATGACCAAATATATAATAGAAAATAGCCGATATTTCCAAGGAACCGGACTGTATACTTCGGAATTTTTAAATGAAGAAGCAAGGAATGATAGAAAAATCTTGCGGGATAAAATGCTAGTAGCACGAAATAAAGGACAGAAAGCGGTTATAAGAAATAATCAACTGTATATTGAGGGCGAACTCATAACTTACAAAAACGAAACCATATCACACCCTCCACCCAGAACTGAAAACGCACAAAACGTTATGGATAGACGAAGCGCACCATATAACGACCGCACATTTCGAGAATACGAAGAAAGCAATAGATTTCGGAAACAAAGAACAACATTTTAATATTTTATTCCAAAATATCCAAAGTCTATTTAATAAGCAACACATAATGGAAGCTTTTGTCAATGAAAACCAGACATATCAGGCTATATGTATTACTGAAACATGGCTGTCAAGACATAAATTAAGCATGATAAACTTTAGCGGCTACAGACTAGCAGCATCCTACTGTAGAGAAAACCGTGGAGGCGGCGGAGTTTGCATCTTACTAGAAGAACACAAAGACTACATAGAACGACGCGACATAACCGAGATGTCACTCGAATATATTTTAGAAATTTGTGCGATTGAAATACCTATCGAAAACTTGCTATTAGTAACAATGTACTGGAACAGAAGAGAAGAGAACATATTTTATAACCAACTCAATCAAATACTAGCGTACATAAACAATAAATACACAAAACTAAACATTGTCATCGGCGGTGACTTTAATATTAATATCCTGAATAATAACTCCAAAGTTAACACTTTCTTAGACCTTATGTCTGAATACAAATACACACAGCACATAAAACATCCTACTCACATAACACGAACAGCGTCAACGTGCCTGGACCTAATATTTACGAACTTTAAAAACAAGGATATATATACATATGTAGAAGATCTGGGTTTTTCAGATCATTGTGGTACAATTATAAAATTTAAAATACCGCAACGACCGAAGCAGACCACTTGGTACACTGAAAAACGGCTGTACAACAAAAATAACATTGAAAATTTTAAATCTGCATTAAAGTCAGTTAACTGGTGCGATATCATTACAGAAACTAACGACGCAAACGTAAACTATAATTCTTTTAACGAATTTTTAACTAATTTATTAAATAAAACAATTCCTAAAATAAAAACCAAATTAAAAACACAGTATAAAAAATATTGGTTATCTAAAGGCATAAAGATCTCTTGCACAAACAAAAGATTATTAAAAAATTTAAGTATTAAGTCTGACAATCCAATCATCAAAAAATACTATAGAAAATACGAAAAAATACTAAAGCAGTCGGTCGTAACATCCAAAAAACAGCACTATATTAATAAAATTAAAATGTCTCAAAACAAAGTAAAAGCTATGTGGCATATAGTGAACGAACGTACTAACAAGAAAACACTTACAGATAAATTTAATATACAACTACAAATTAATAATACTTTAGTCTCGGATCCAAAACAAATAGTAAATAAATTCAATAACTTTTTTGCACAAATCGGCGAAGAGACCGGCCGTGAGGCGAAAGGCCAGCCAGTAGTCAACTCTTCTGAAAATACCTTATTTCTTAGACCTTTAGATTGTCAAGAAACGTATAGAATCATAAAAAACCTAAAAAACAAAAAAAGTCACGGAATAGATGAACTGCCCCCATCGTTGATTAGACAATGTGCAGATGAACTTACTGTACCCTTTTGTGTTTTAATTAATCAGTCCTTTGATGAAGGCACTTTTCCTGATCAACTTAAAAAAGCTATTATAAAACCATTATTTAAGAAGAATTCGAAGACTGACCCCAACAATTACCGGCCCATAGCTCTCCTATCGACGGCCTCAAAAATTTTCGAAAAGGCTATGTGTGACCGTGTGTATAGTTTTTGCGAAAGATATAAAATCTTTGACGAAAGTCAAAACGGTTTTCGTAAACATCGATCAACAACTCTAGCTGTCTATAAATATATGCAAGAAGTTACTAATATTATAAATGATAAAAAGTATGTGGTTGGCATTCTTTTAGATATGACCAAGGCATATGATAAAGTAAAGTTTAATATTTTATTAGAAAAACTATACGGAATAGGAATTCGTGGAAATACACATAAGTGGTTTACGTCCTACTTAAAAAATAGAGAGCAGTATGTGCAAATGGAATATTTTGACCACGACCAAAAACAAATAATCCAAGTGAGGTCCGATAAGAAGATAATAAATGCATCAATACCCCAGGGCAGTGTTTTTGGATGTCTCCTATTCATTATCTACATTAATGACCTTCCCAAAATAATGAAAGAACCATGTGTGCTATTCGCAGACGATATATCTCTGCTTACCACATGCCAAACAAATCATAATATTAACGAACAACTTAACACGATATTAAATAAAACAACTAAATGGATGGATGAGCACAATCTTGAGATTAATTATAAAAAAACCAAAATAATGACTTTCCACCCTCAGCAAAAATCCCCATTAATAATTAATTTCACAATAAATAACATAAAAATTGAAGTAGTTAACGACTTTACATTATTAGGACTCACAATAGACACACACATTTCATGGAAGCCCCATATAAATAAAATTCGAACGAAATTGTCAAAATTCACCTACGCACTACGAGAAGTAAAAAAAAGGGCCAAGTGCGAGTCGGACTCGCGCACCGAGGGTTCCGTACAAACCAGTAGGTATTCTCGGTTTAATTTTTTTTTTTTTAATTTTTATATTTTAGTTGATTGAATGTAAGGTAAATTGCGGTTTACGATTTATGACGTTTAAAAAAAAAACTACTCACTCGATCTCGTTCAAACCAATTTTCGGTGGTAGTTTACATGGTAATGTACATCATATAATTTTTTTAGTTTTATCATTCTCTTATTTTAGAAGTTACGGGGGGGGGGGACACACATTTTACCACTTTGGAAGTGTCTCTCGCGCAAACTATTCAGTTTAGAAAAAAATGATATTAGAAACCTCATTACCATTTTTGAAGACCTATTCATAGATACCCCACACGTATGGCTTTGATGAAAAAAATCATTTTTGAGTTTCAGTTCTATGTATGGGGAACCCCAAAATTTATTGTTTTTTTTCTACTTTAGTGTGAAAATCTTAATGCGGTTCACAGAATACATCTACTTACCAAGTTTCAACAGCATAGCTCTTATAGTTTCGGAATAAAATGGCTGTGACATACGGACGGACGGACAGACAGACAGACAGACAGACAGACATGACGAATCTATAAGGGTTCCGTTTTTTGCCATTTGGCAACGGAACCCTAAAAACGACCGACTTGCAAACTGCACTCACTACATACTACGCCTACGCTCATGCATGGCTCTGCTATGGTATTATATTGTGGGGAAATAGCACAGACGCACCTACACTTTTCATTATACAAAAGAAATTGACTCGGATCATAGTCAACATAGAACAAACTGATAGCTGTAAACCCTTTTTTATAAAACATAAAATACTCACCTTACCATCGATCTATATCCTGGAAATATGCAAATTTGTAAGGAAGTACATACACTTTTTCACAACCCGCGGCGATAAACATACTGACCGATCTGTCAGATACAAAAATATGTTAATGTTACCCTCTTCGCGCATGAAACTACATTCAAATAGCCCCTACGTAATGTGCATAAAAATATATAATAAACTACCAGATGCATTAAAAGATGAAACCAAAGATATGACATTTATAAATAAACTCAAACAAATATTAATCATAAAAGCATACTACACAATAAACGAATACTTACATGACAAAAACATTATTTGTACACAGACAGACACCGCACATAGCTAAATTTTAGTATAGGATATATAATTGATCTCAATTTAATAAATGATGCACATACCTAATTAATATTTAATGACATAGATAATTATTTTAATATTGTTAATTGTTATTCATTTATGATTTTATTTTATTTAAAATTTATTTTTTGAATTATTAGTTGTAATACTTTTTGCTGTGCCCTACAGGGTCCATAATTGTACATTAGCTTTAAGCCACTTATAAGAACTTTTAACATTATGGAATGCAAATAAAGATATGAATATGAATATGAATATGAATATGGGTATATGGTACTTGGTGCTCTTTGCTTTGTGTTGGTGGGATCTGATAAGTTAACACAACATTTATTGATTCTGAGGCGGTACGAAGTTCGCTGGGTCAGCTAGTGTACAATATTAGTAGGATAATACGTCTTTACAAACTAAAAGAAACGAATTAATTTAATAATATAAATCTCTCAACAAAACAAAGGTCTTGCACAAACTCCATGACACATTCAAGTACAATTTTTTATCATAATCTTTTAATTCTTCATGGATTGAGTTAAATGGGTCCATTACAGGCACAAAGACAAGCTTTAACCGCGGTTTTAACACAGATAAAGTCATTTGGAGTGCACATTTTAAAACTACATTAATAACCTGCTAGAAGGAGACGGGAAACAATCTCGAACTCAAAAGTTTCGACAAGGATTATTTAAGTAACTAGATGTGGTACTTAATTGGATTAATTTGACATAATCATTTTTTATATTTTGTTGATCATTTCGTGATTGTGACGTCCACTGCTGAACATAGGCCTCCTTCAAACTCCGCCACTTCGACCGGGTTTGTGCTTCCTGCATTCAGCGGATTCTTGCGGCCTTCACAAGGTCATCGGTCCACCTTGTAGGAGGCCTTCCAACTCTACGTTTTCCGGTACGTGGTTGATACTCCAGAATATTTCAGCTCCATCGGCCATATATTCTAAAAATAAAATCTTCGGCATATGTCAGTTATCTTGGTTCGCCCACGGATCTCTTCATTGCCGATTCGATCACGTATGGAAAATTCAAGCATAGTTCTCTTCTTTGCCCTGTGGGTAACTTTTAGTAAGGGTGACCACGTTTCAGTACCATTGGTCAACACTCAGGTCAAAGACTTTCACCTAGAGTTTTATATTTAGAGGTATTCTATTTTATTAAAAGGTTGCTATACTTTTAAGTAAGGAAGAAAGGGGTCCCATTACCGGGGTCGCGTGATTGTTCGAAAGAGATACCGTGGCCCCGGCACATGGGCAACTGAAGGAACACGGGTGAGTTTTAGTCAGTAAAAGTCTGACACGCCCTCCCGCTCCGCCCAGAGCGGGAGAAGTCATTAGATGATTTCCCAACAAGTAAAAAAAATGGGTCCCATGAAGTCCCAGAAATTCCATGGCGTGAAGGTACCGTGTGGTGCCGGACGTAAAGAATAATACCACCCCATTTCTTCCCGTGGGTGTCGTAAAAGGCGACTAAGGGGCTTACTAGAGAATGGGCAGCAGCGTTCTCTATGCATTTTACCACCATACTGCGATCGCCAACCCGCCTGCCAAGCGTGGCGATTATGGCAAAGCCCCCCAAATTGGGAGAGACCTAAGTCCAGCAGTCGACGTCTTATGGCTGAAATGATGAAGGGACCCTCCACGCCATGGAATTTCTGAATATCTGAAAGTGTGGTGATCAATTTGAACACACCCTCTAAGATTTTTTTCAAACCCAACTAGTATCATATAATTTGCAGTGATTTTACCAACTCGCATAGACCCGCGTGCAGGGTAAGTCCTTCTCACAGAGAGCAGGCCTGTGGTCTAGGACAGAAGTGGAAGTGGGAACGTTGTAGGTTGCTTGTGCTTATGGTGGTGTTTTAAGGCATCTTTTACGAACAATTTCACAGAAACAGCGCAAGTCTTCATAGGGCATGTAGAAGCATTACGACGCAACAACTAAATTAAGTTACGGCCGCGCTGGTAGACACTGCGCCGAGTTGCTAAGACGTCTTAAAGCAGATATAAACAAGTAGGTGTCAACCTTGTAGCTGCACTCCTCCAAAATGCTGTTACATTGAAGGTAGAACCCACGACTGATCGGTGACTCCTTAAATACAGGTCCAGGTCTAATTCAGGAGTTCCAGCCAGGGTCGAGGAATTGTTTGAAATAGTTACCGTGGCTCTGGCATAAGCAACTGAAGGAACACGGGTGGGTTTTAGTCAGTAAAAGTCTGACACGCCCTTCCGCTTCCCCCAGAACGGGAGACGTCATTTGATGTGTTCCCAACAACAAAAAAAAAGGTATAGTTTGAGTTCAGATTCATCAGATTGAATCAGATTTGTGGCAATACATTCATGTTTGTTTCACAATTTTATTTTGACTGGCTTGTAACGTATTTTTAAGTATCAATTTTTGTTTTATGTACAAATCCTTCGATAAATTAGTTGTTATTTCCAGCGGCCTAACTCAATGTTTACAAGCAACTGCACCGAGACAGTGCAAGTCTAATATCTCAGGGCGTCGAGACAGCGCGGCGCAATCACGCCGCGCCCCTGACGTGTCAGCCGGAGTTGCTTTGTTGCCTGACATTTTCTTGTTAACAGCACTTCGCTTACTGCGCCTTCCAGTTATGCTTTACAACTATTTTTGTCAGCTGTGTTTCGTAATTCGTGATACAGAAATATAAGTTGTAAAAAAGCCTTAAGGTTTTAGTATTATAATACGCTAAACTTTGTCTACTTAATTAAATGATAGTGTGCATAGTGATAGAGTTTACAAAATTAAAAAGTTTCCTTAACGTAACACCAGAACTAAGGGTGAAATTCAAATCCGCTTAAACTTTCTGCATTTGCAGGTCAGTGCAAAGTTGTATGTTGACCAGCAATTTGCAAAAAAAACATGATACAAATGGAATATCGCGGACTACCCTGGAGCACCCACCAAACGACAGTTTTGACTGAATTTTTTTTAATCCTTTTACTTGTCATGAATATGAACAACGAAAAACAACGAACAACGGAACTACAATAATTTTCATATTAAACTCAAAATGCGTAATGTACGCAGTTTGAATTTGCTTTTTTGAAACCATGTACAGGCACTCTTCAGCAGTCAAGGAATCGGCCAGTCATTAATATGTTCATTCCAAAGTGAGGTAGGAAAGGTATACATAAATCGAGCAATTTCTTGGCTTGCTGAAGAACATCGAATATGCAATATATAAAAATACGACGCACAGCGTGTTATTCAGCCGAGTCTTAACCATCCGTATAGACGGCGCCTTACTGCCTCATTTTCTGTAATAAACCCGCAGCCCGTTTAATAACATGTTGTGATATCGTAATACGGCATTTCCCGTGTCAGCCATGTCAATTAAAGTGACGTTAAAACGCGTACAAAGACGTCACAACATAACAGATCCCTCGTTACTTACCGAATTACGTGCTTCATATAAATAGGCTTAATTATTGAATATTATGCCCTCTACATGAAATTTGAGGGCATGTCATGACATGCCCTCAAATTTCATGTAGAGGGCATATGGGGTATTATGTTGATTTGTTATGTGAGAACACTCGTGTAGGACTCTAAACATCATGTGAAAACTTTTTTCATTATGTATCATGTCAGACTTTCAGAAATTATCTGTCATGTTCGTTTGTTTCTCATCTCTCCATTATACAATGTATGAAGCTGATTGAAATCATCGTACTAAATAAATCCGGAATACGCTCTAACAAACACGTTGAAAATCCAGCTCGGTGAAATATTCTAATAGAGAAACATTTCAATTCACCATAAAAAGCTTTATCTTTTCTCACTCGAATAACCCGTAAATGCGGATGCGGTCGCTTCTACCCGCCGCACGCCGCTTGAATGAATGCCGGTGGCAGGGCAGTCAGGGCGGTGGCATTGTCCGTCACTCCGCGCGAATACGAACGGCGCGGTCTCGGACGTCGTCTGAGGCGCCGCACCGACGTCCACAGACGTTATTTAGGGCTTCATTGTGCCATTGGCCATTCAGACCGACAGTTGCGATTTGACTGTTGATAAGCGCGGATTGTTTCGACTGATGGACTGTCACATTATCTCTTTAAAAAGCTTATTCAAATAACGAACGAAAAAAAATCAATTTACGATCCGTTTAAGCGTTTACGAGACATCGTTTAGCTGTACTCATCGAAAATCTTTAGTGTCAAATTAAGCGGCAAAACACATCATCACTAGTGAATTGATTTTACAGGCTCATTCATCAATCTTTTCGACTTATTGATTGATGATTGCGCGTCCCATTGACGGAAAGTAATTAAAAAAAACTACGTGCATGGCATATCTTCGTACGATGGCCGTACATATTTGATGGCTGGTTTAAAATGGCCCATGGTAGTGCTTTAGGGTTTTGTTCAATGAACAGCTGATGTTAAGATTTTGGATGAGAGAGAGGTCAATTAACACTGGTGATGCATACGTCGTTGGAGTCAAATTATTTTATTATCGAGTGTACAATCGAATAACTTGAACGTTGTTTGTGCTATTTTGTGATGACAGGTTATTTATTTTGAACGGCATATAGGTACAATATGATTTCGGTTAAGGTCATGTGAGATTGCGAAGAGATCGTCCTTTTCACTAATGATGTGTTATGACACGTCCTGTTTTATAGAAATCAATAATGTTTTCATATTGTTACAGAATATTACGCCATCACTATTTATTACACAGCTTGAGATATTGGTGTTAAGAAATATATTGCACCTTGTTTTATTCGCTACCGGGTAGGTAAGTAACAACTAAGTCTGGAACCGGTTAAACTAAGGTGTAGCCGCAAGACTGTTTGTAACCGTATTATGGAATATATTAAACGAATGTTGCAAATAGCGTTATTTCAGAGTAAATTGTAAATTGATATTATGGACCCCGCCTTTCCCTGTTTATATCAATTTAAATTTACTGGTTGCGATGTCATGTTCTCAGTTTCACTATCTACACTTCCACACTATCCACACTTCCACACTATCCACACTTCCACACTATCCACACTAATCCACACTATAATAATATTATAAATGCAAAAGTAACTCTGTCTGTCTGTCTGTCTGTCTCGCTTTCCTGCTAAAACTACTGAACCGATTTAAATGAAATCTGGTACACAGATAGTTTAGAGCCTGAGAAAGGACATACGCTACTTTTTATCCCGGTAGTATGTTCCCGCGGGAAAATTTCCGACCTCCACGCGGGCGAAGCCGCTGGCAAAAGCTAGTACTATATATAACTATGAAACTATCCAGGTAACGATTCTTGAGGGAATCGCTAGGGGTAAATAAGAGTTATTTAGAAATGATTTGAAGAGATTATTTCATAAAAAAGTAACTGAATGGGTTTAAATGAACTTGGAGGGGTGTTTTTGATGATGTTGATTATTATAATATCTGTTAAGCCATATTAATTGTTACGATTCCGAATCATTTTTGATCAGCATATAACCTGTTACTGATCTGTATATTACAACCAACGTAGGAAAACTTTAATTCCAAGAACTACTTTACCGCATCCACCTCAAGTACTTGTGCTGCTGACTTTTTTTTTGTTCTCCCCGCTCATCAACCCGCTCTAGGTGGAGCAGAAGGGCGTATCAGATTTTTGCTGACTAAAATCTACCCGTGTTCAGTTGCCTATGCCAGGGCCGCAGTAATTCTTTCGAAAAAATCCGCAACCCTGGTAGGTGTACTGCTGACCTATATTTTCTGCAAATTGCAAAATATAACGAGCCAAAATCTGTAAAATTAAAAATTGAATTAGGATTCATTAATCAGCTACATTTAAGGTAGGTATTACATATGTAACTATTAACGAAAACAATTACGGCGGTCGCAGAAAACAGCACTGGTGTTCTGCTTCATATGGGATTGTAGAATTACGCTGAGCGATGGCACATAAGCGTAGATGTGATACATATTTCCCCGACCATATTTTGTTGTTTGTGTTTGTAATATTTCACTGCGTCACGTTTACCACGTTTGCCAGGTTTCTTTTTCTTCCTTTCTTTACTCTTTCGATACTAGGTCCACTCATATCATTACTGAAAATAAATTAGGACATTCTTTTCGATATAGTTTAATCAACAAAGTCAATTAAAATCATAACAATCAGATTTATTAAAGTTTCCCAGTTAAAAACACTGCTAGAAGTGTCTTCATTATTTTCTTTTTAAATATAAGTATCGCCCATATTTTAGTTCAATTGTTGAACTTTACAGGTTCTTGATAAACTAACTTTCTTAGAATTTTTAATGGACTAACTGCAGGCAAAGTTAAATTATATTTATGACAGGTGCTAGATGTTTTGAAAGTCAAAAATATATTTATATAGGTATATGGATATGACGGCTTAGAAATATTTTTTGATTGCTTGTCACTATGGTAAAGTTCAAAAGTTATCTTGACTTATGATAGGCACTACTAACTTTAAATGATTTATGTTAAACTCTTTCAGTATTGAATCAAGGCTAGAAATAATACCATATCGATCTGAAATCAATCTAAGTTTCGTTCATTAGTTTTTGAAGAGACTGAAGGCAAAGAGGCGTGCACATAGATTATTTAAAGTCAAATGATGTGCTTCTATCTAGCTGAGACATAGCATTAAAAGTGTATTATTTAAAAATACAATATGATACTTATTGCATATAAAACGCATTCATTCCAATAGGCACATTGAAAGTGCTTTAATTTGGTGTACTACTTTCAATTTCAAATACTATGGATAGAAAGGGCCCCGCTCTGGATAGAAAAAAACTTCAAATGTAATTTATCCTATACTATATAAGGTGTATCTATTCATACACGAAATATTTTAAGAGGTACACCTGTAGGTGGTATAGAAGCTATAGAAGCAAAAAGAATTTTTTTATCTAAGCGTTTCTGAATTTTCGTAATTATTATAATTTTAAAACTGCTTGAGACGTTTTGCATAAAACCTTTACCCCAAATTCTATGAATGGCCCGCCTGACGCTGCGAGGGCGGCGGCCGGACGGCACGAGCATGGACACGGTGTTTTGGGCCGTAAAAATAAGACGGAGCCAGTATTTCTTATGTGCGTCAAATAATTTATAAATATTACATTTTGAAAAAAAAAAATACATTTAGAAAAATTTTTTTTTCGTTGCTGTATCTTATTTACCACCCACAGGCGTACCTCTAAAATATTTCGTGTATGAATAGATACACCTTATATAGGCAGGAAAACAATTTTTAAGTATTTTAGCTGTTAAAATTTTAACGAAGAGGGCGCTGAATGGAAACCGAAATTAAATCTCATGTCTGCATTTGTGGCGAAGGTACATACATTGAAAATGTTTGAACGATAGGTCAGGAATCTACGCAAGCTTCGTTGCTGTGGCTCAGGTGAGCTGACTAGATATAAACATATTTTCAATTGTATCATAAGTATTATCAGTCTGTATCATAAGTATTATCAGTCTGTATCATAAGTATTATCAGTCAGTATCATAAGTATTATCAGTCTGTATCATAAGTATTATCAGTCTGCATCATAAGTATTATCTTTCTGTATCATAAGTATTATCAGTCTGTAAAAGTTCCAATTGCTGAGACACAGGCGTCCTCAGTCTCACCACGCGAGTCCACTATGAGTTGGTAGATGTTACATGTATTCGAATGTTTTTTTCTGGGATATACCAATTTTCTTAGGATCCCACACCGTATTGAGAGCAGTGGTGATGAAATAAATTACGTAAAGTGGCCTACCCGGTTTTAAACCGCGATTTACAATTTGTAAGTCGGGGCTGCTATCAATGGGCCAATACCACTGTCGATCAACTGCTTCATCAATTGTAGTAACATAACATAATATCACGACTATATTCTGCGAAGGGTTAGTCAGAGGTGCGCCTATACACCTATACCAAGTAATCTCATATTGCGCCAATTTTGTTTAAGTCCCATTTAATTGGGGGCGAGCCTATTGTCATCAACTGGGCACAAATCCAGACTATGGGCTGTCACTGGGAAATTCGTGATGGAAAAACCCAATAACTCTATATGCCCGAACTGGTTATCGAACTAAATTGAGGTCCTACCTCATGGTTAGCAGTAGCGCTTGCAACTACTAGTCCAATAAGGCAATCAATTGCAATATCCTTACGAAAATACATGTTTTTAACCGACGAAAAAAAAGGAGGAGGTTATCAATTCGACGCGTATATTTTTTAATTTTTTTTTTATGTATGACCACGAATAACTTTGTACATGGTAGTGCGATTGTAATAATTCTTTTTTCATTGGAAAGGGTATACTCCCAAAGTGGTCCCATATAAATTTGGAAAACAAAATCGAGCCCTAAGGGTCGGAAAACAGGGGATGATTGATTGTTCACTCACTGATTTCAATGTATAACCACGCATAACTTTATACAGAGTAGTCCGATTTTGATAATTCTTTTTTCATTGGATGGGGTATACCTTGCCAAGTATTATTAGTACATTCGAACCACAAAAAAAATATAAAATAAAAACTTTTTAACAATAAAATAAACCTTAAAATTATGAGTCAGCGCTTTGAGTGATCTTTGTTCATTGATTTTTCAGCGCCGACTCAAAATTTTAAGGTTTATTATTTTTTGCTTTTCAGTTTTTCCGGCGGTTTATTTTTTTGTTAAAAAGTTTTTTTGTAACAAAATACAACAACAACATTGTCCTAATCCCTCCAACATCTACTAACTCTAAATCTATGCACTGGTATACAATCAGTAATCTCCAAACATACAAGGCTCTATTAACCTTATACGTGTTCCTATTTATTACGTAACGAAACGGCTTACTCCTTATAAAAGGTTGTTTTGATAACAACTAGTAGAACTATAGACTCGTATTCGACTGCTCGGTTTACTGTAGAGCTTTGAAACTGGCGATTTTGAGTTGAATTTTTGTTAATCATCGTGTTACTATGTGTTGATGAGATTCCAAGATACGTATATTTAATTAATCATTTAATTTGAGCAACAAGACTCATAGCGTTAGTAACAATGTGCTGACACATTAGGTTAGTAACACACTCACAAAAACAAATTAATTAATTTAAGTAAGGGCGTATAAATCATAATAAGGTTAATTAAGAAATAGTTCTTTTCTAGAAAAAATTCAATAATATCTACGTAGTTGTTTATAAATGAAATATCCACTTAAAATATTATCCATATATTCGGATCACAACTGACATTCTTTGAAATTTGTATGAAATCTCTATATTGCTAAAAAATTACATCGTGTGTCAACTTGATACATAATTAATTTACATGATTGATTTCCTTGATGTAAAACTCGTTTTTGTGAAATATTGATATGACGATCCCTCTTTTTCTTGTCATAGTTTTTCTTATGCCTTAAAGAAGATGTTCATATAAAATTAATTATTATTAAATATATTAAAAGTTCCATTACGTAGCCAATATTTTTGGAACTTGAAACAGGTATAATACCGACTTTATTCTTGCCTACCTATTCCACAACAAATATTTTGACATAACCACATACATCATCGAATAGGCAGATTAAATATGTATAAGATTTTTGATACATAATTATGCATCAGCTAATTAGCTGCTAGTGTGTCCAACCACATCGTAATAATAATAGGCACAAACTATTTAGCTTCACCTTTAGACTATTTCAATCGTCTCTTTATTTCATACCCGCTGCCTCCGTAGCCCTACACAACACCGGTCAACCGCCCCGGCCGTGTTCAATTAAACCAGTGGCGAGATACCCACCGTCACGTACCTCGTACCGACGATTGTATCTCGTCACATTTGTAGCTCGTACTGTATGACCTCCAGTTTTAATTAGTGCACATTTCCGTCCCCTCATGTAGTCGTAAGAGTAAGGACTATTAGCCAATCTGGATGGTCCGTGTCGTGAATTTTTAAGTGATCGATTGTTGTATGTTTCAGCTGCTTTTATTTAAGGGAATCGAAATCCCTGGGATAAGAGATGCTCTGGGCAAAAGCTACAGTTATTATTTTAAAAATATCGATATTATGTTATGTTGATAATTCTGAATCTGACAGCTAGATTCTTTGCTCTAAAAGTCATATCATTATCATCATCATTTCAGCCGAAAGACGTCCACTGCTGGACATAGGCTTCCCTAAAGTCATATTAATATTGCTAACTGATAACTCAATACAAGGTCTTAGCAAATTCTTTATTTTCTTTTTTCTTTTGTGCTTGCCCTTGACGTCGGTCAGGTCTGATGGGAAGAGATTGATGTCTATGGCGTAACGAGTGTCTCCAGAAGACGCCTGGTTACTCTTGCTTTAAAGGTAGATGGGTTAACACACAGTTGCAGATTTTGGTTGCGCGCATAAAGAATGTAGAGGAGGAGGTCTGAGTACGACTGATCGGCATATAAACCAAGAGCGGATCTTACCCTACAGAACGTCTGGTAGTAAAATTATCTTTAGCAGTTTAAAGCAGAGATAAAATAACCTAGACACCAATTTTGGTAGCGTAGCCAACTAAGATTTTGTTAGTGGTGCGTGATGTGTGCAATAATTTTAAATTTATTCGAATTAAGACAGACTTGATATACCTAGGCATTTGACTAACATATTTTGGAGTCCTGCATCTACTTTATCTCTGTCAATAAACCTAGTCTTTTTGCTGCGTGTGTGTTTGCAGAAATTATAAGATGAATGGAATATATATATACCATTACATATCTAATAAATAAATAAAATAAAACAAAAATCTTTTATTTCATACCCTTAAAGTCCATTTGGTTAGTATACAAAGAACTTAAAACTAGTGTTAGTACTTATATCTACCAATGAATTTAAATTAAAAATATTATTACGCCACAGTGGCATGTAGGCGTATCCAATGTCCCAGTATGGGGCTGTCCCACCTATCTGCTATAACACTCAGGATGCTGTTAGGGCTGGCGCGTACCCTGCGCATGATGGAGGCGCATCGCTTGCGCATGATGGCGTGGAAACCATCTATTCCCGCCTCTGCAAACATGCTGGAAGCACTGCAGTAGCGCGGCAACCCCATCAACACCCTGAATGCATTATTGTATTGAACGCGCAGAGCGCTGTATGTCCTCTGCGTGTAGCTGACCCACAGACTGCACGTATAAAACGACTGACAATACGCTGTAAACAGTGTAGCTTTTACTTGAGTCGTACACTTGGCAAATCTGCGAGCCAACATGTTGCAGCGGACAGCCAACGCCCTGCGCTCACGCTCAATATCCAGACAGTCTTTCATGTCTTCGGAAATCCAGTGGCCCAGATACTTGAAGGAAGACACTTGCTCCAAGGAACTTCCGCACAGTTTTAACTGCGGTACAATGGGGTATGTTTTAGTGCCCGCCTTAAAGACTAGTACCTGACTCTTCTTGACATTGTATCTGAGCCCATGAGCCTCCGCATACTTTTCACATATCGTGAACAGGTTTATCATTGCGTTAATCGACGGGCTCAGCAAGACCATATCATCAGCATAACTAATGTTGTTGACGCATACTCCACCTACATAACAACCCTGATAGGTCTTGCTGAGCTCGACGATCAACCTGTTTATAATAATACTAATACTGTATGTCTTTAAGTTTTAATTACTGTACGTGGCCATATTAGCAGTTCCCGCTCTCTGAAGTGCGACAAGTTTTTGCGATGTTATTTGTGTTTATGTTGAATGAATGAAATAACTGTTTTTTATTGAGTTTGGTAGAATTATTTAACATAAAAAATGACACGAGATATAGTAGACATTCGTTTTGTGAAGATCGAATTTGACACCGACATCTGCAGTCCTACGACCATAGATATTGTTAAAACAAACAGTACAGAGGAATAATTGTGTAACATAGTAACAGTCGAATGGCTTTTATTTTGCCTGTTTATTTTGACAGTTCAACAACATTCATTGCGCGATTTACGTTATTGGCCAGATATTTTTTGGAACATTTGAATCAATGGATTCACAATATCCTCCAAAATGATTCACATTCAGATTGATAGTATGTTTCGCAATTAGTATGTAGGTTTGAATATTATGTAAATTAAAATGATCTTGTATGGTTGACCGCATTTCTTCCTGTGGGTGTTGTAAAATGTGACAAAAGGAGTAACTAGAGAATGGGCAGCAGCGTTCTCTATACACTTTTAAAACCATACTGCGATTGCTAACTCGCCTGCCAAGCGTGGCAATTATGGCAACCCCCAAAATTTGAGGATGCTTATGTCCAGTAGACTTTTTTCAGCTGAAATAATGATAATGTATGAGTGATATGTCTTTAATATCAGCCTTATTTGACATAAATCAATAACCACCGTTTAATTGGCAATTTCACCATTAAAAGAACCATTACAATAAGATCGAAATTTCGCCACAAAACCCGAATTCTTCAAATGAAATTCTCAATAATTCCAAAATTGCTTTTCTAAAATAGACAAGAAAGAGAACCAATTATTATCGAATCCAATAGATTGCTTATTAACCCTAACAACGCTGATTGGTCGTTATCGGCTAGTTTGCAAGCAAATTGCGTGTTTAATTTTATATTAGGTTACGACTTGGATCGATTTAAAAAGCCCGTGATTATATTGTTGAATCTTGTTTTCGAGTTATAAATGGTCAGCGGTACTAAAAAAAATGTTATAGTTTGTATTGCTGATAGATAAGAAATAATAGACCAGGATGATTATTTAAGTATCTGCAAAGTTTTTTTTTAAACTAGCTGCTGCTCCCGGCTTCACCCGCGCGGATGTCAGAAATTATCCCACGGGTAGGTCCAACTAGACCTATGTTACTCCTTGTAACTACAGCTATCTGCCAATGCAGGTTTCATCATAATCAGTCCAGGTGTTTCGGAGATGAGCCAAAACAAAAAGGCAAACGAAAATGTAGATAAATATTTTTCTGTTTTAAGTATTACTAGTGATCGCCCTTTGGTCGAAATTCGACCGTACTTCATTTGAATAGAAATACATTATTAAATGAAAAAATATAGATAATAATAAATATAAAAAAATAATATGGTTATATTTGACATGCAGTAACACTATAGAAAAATTGTTGACGCTGTACTACTTGTGGAGAGGGTTCGCTGGCGGGATGGTGATGGCCAGGACCAGGACGTAGGTGTAATGAGTAAAGAATACTTCTTCAGGACTCTCTTCTTTATTTTCTTAATACTTCTTAACTGCTGGATATGGAACAATATGGAATGAATTATCAAAGAAATTTGTTCTGTTTTTATAGAATTCTCCCTATTATTTTTAATTAATTATGACGATTCCAAATGTCATAATTATCACCAGCCTGTACAATCGTGAGGCATATAACCTCTACAGTTTGCACATGACACTAAGTTTTATATGGGAAACTTACTAATGCCATACTTTTTTTTTTTTTTTTTTTTTCAGGATGGGAAATCATCAAATGACTTCTCCCGCTCTGGGCGGAGCGGGAGGGCGTGTCAGACTTTTACTGACTAAAACCCACCCGTGTTCCATCAGTTGCCCATGTGCCAGGGTCACGGTATCTCTTTCGAACAATCACGCGACCCCGGCAGGCATCGGTCCTAGTAGACCCCTACACTGCTGCTGACATCTCTTTGAGGAGTGCGTGGAACACTGCGCGCCGTCGACCCGAGCTTGGTCCTTACCGGGCGGCGAGCTACCCATTGCTCGCCACCCGCAAGCTCGCGCCTACGGTGGCCGGGAGTCCGCTATTGACTCCCGACGCCCGGGGCGTCTCCTCCTGCGGCGGCTAGGGATGTGAGGGCGCAGAGACTGCCACTCCCTCACGCGCCCCGCCTCCTCCTTCGCGAGCATTACTGTTTCGCAGAAGGAGGTGACGGCTTCCCATTCCCTCTCGCTCCGTACCATGGCTCGCACCAGGGCCGGACGCGAGAGGTCGCCGCCGCCAATCGCCTCCACGAGGACACGGCGGTGCTCCGCCCAGGCAGGGCACACCTCCACCGTATGCTCCACCGTGTCCTCCAGACGATCCTCGCACTAATGCCATACTTGACACTCCCCATAAAACCACAAAAAATATTTCTTTTATATCTAAAAATTCCTATCGTCGCTAATACAAATAATATTAAAGACAAAAATTCTCGATATGATCATAGATTTTAAAAAGGAAATAGGTTATATATCTATAAAATTAATTTATTACTTGACATTCAGTAAGACTATAGACACAATATCAGGCTTACCAACTTAGGGGTTTTCCCAAATTTAGGGGGTAAATAAGAGGATTGAGATTTTTAGGGGCGTTCCATTTTTAGGGGTATTCTTAGGGTTTTTTTGCCATCTTACATTTCTCATTGTGTTTTTGATTACAATAAAAGTATTAGCGACTTGTAGTACGGTTCCTCGATACTAAGAATGCAGAGTGAATGATTAACAAATGTCGCGTAATAAATATAGACAAATATTACTCCTGTGTGCCGGTCTATGATTACTGAACATTCGTTGGTTATTTTCATTATAATATTTTAGCGGATTTTTTTAGTAATTGTGGCAATTTTAGGGGTTTTTAACTTAAGCTTTAGGGGTAAATATTTCTGGGTGTTGGTAACATTGCACAAAATAATAAAGACAGATTTGGACCATAAACAAAAGAATTTCTATGCATGTGTGTATTAGATACACGGTAATGAACAGTAGTGTGTGTAACGTGTTATTTATTGAAAATAATGTATTTTAACGCATAATTTAAAAAAATATTAGCATTCGTCACTTCTTCTCTGTATAAACTATAAGTGTGCGAAATTTCATACTCCTCCGTCCGCCCAATTATCGTAAAAAGGGATCCAAAGTTTTCGCTTCACGTATTAATATATAGATACTATCCGTATTTATACTTTCACATGCATTTAGTAAAAAGTTGTTATTTTGACATAACGAACAAAAATAATTATTTTAAATGATAGCGTGACCATTGTCGGCAGAGAATTGAAAAAGAAAACTTGCTGCGCCGACTCAAAATAAGATGGTACAAAGACAGGAAGATAATGATGAACATGTTAAGAGTCTAACAGAAAAGAACTAACGAACAAAATAATAGCAATATACCGTACGAGAAAATATTATAACAGTGTTGTTCCGTAGCTTCAGGAAGTAGGTGTACCGATTCTAAGAACTACCATGTTTAAAATAAAATGAACCTAATTACGAAGATACGCGGAAACACGTTATGACTAAAATGCTCGGGATAGACGGAGCTAGTTTTTTAAAGCAAGGTTAGCAAGCTTTGTTTCGTCCTGGCTTGGCACAAGCTAGTGCTGTTAACACGACTCTAGGAAATTTGAAGCTAAAAACTTTGCAGTGCTCCTTACTCAGTAAAAATGATTCGATTGGGTACTATATTCGTCGGCCACATGAGGCTATTATGTGTAAGAGTCTGGCTTGTGAGCCAGTATAGTAATATAGATGTTGGGGGTACTACTCTATCCTAGCAGGAGACCCTAGCTCGCTAGCTTACTAGCCTAAATGTAGCTAGTTCTGTATGCACGAAGCCAGAGTTACTAGCCGGTAATTCTGGCTAGGATAATTAGGATTTCTAACTTTCTACCAATACCTTACTATTCTTCAAAAACTGGTCTCGTGTATCCCGGTCGTAAGAAAGAACAAGCAACAGTAAATAATTTTGACTTTATTTCGTCACACGTCATAATATCTTCAAGACAATCAAATGATAGCATGATCGAAGTAAATCCAAACTACTTACCATAAAAATAGAGTTGTAAAACATTTCTTTTCAAGTAAAAGAATAGAAATAACAGCTTTAAAAGGTCGAACTTCATGTTAGACATTTTTATAGGCTCTTTCACCTTAAGTCAGCAGCTAGATTTTATGGCACTTTTGCTAGCGGTTTCGTCTGCGTACATTTCAATTTCAACCGTACTACTTCTGTTTTCTTTGGCTATAAAACACTTTTCATTCTATTTATTCCCTGGAGCAATGTGTTGTGAGCAAAACACTCATAGTTTGAATTTGAACCAACTTTTCTTAGTAAAATTTTATGCTTTTAGTTAGAACTTCTGTGAGAAGTACCTACCTACCGTTTCATTGAGGGTTTTGTCGTTCATTACTATTAAATCTTCTTCACTATAGTAACTTAACATCATTCTTGTATTCCAGGAAGGGTTAAGCAGAGATGTACCTGTGTGTATAGAGGTAGGGTAGGTGAATATAATAATATAGGACACCGACATTTTCCTAGTTTGTTCAAGTATCATGTAACAGGGGGCGAGCCTTTTGCGTTCAATTGAGCACTAATCCAGACTCCGGGCGGCTACTGAAAAATTTCAAATGGAAACGCAATAAAACTTTTCCAGATCCGGAAATAGAACCCTCGTACTCAGCAGACCAACGAGGCTTTCACTTTTCACTGTTGTCTCAATAAATCTTTATACATGATTAAAATAAGACTCTGTTGTGATGGATGGTAATGTGCTTTCATGCCAATTTCCAATGAATATCGACGGGTTTTCTTTTTATTACGTCACGCTCGTACAAAAATATTACGAAACTGTTCACACGAGAATGTGGCCTACCGTAAAAATCATATTTGAAATAGCAGGCTATGAAATGGTTATTCAGCAAAAAAGAAGCCTAAAGCTTTGAGGCATTTTTATTTTGTTTTATATGGCATATTTTTTTATTATACTTTTATTCTGACTGCGCTCAAATAACTATGATATGAAATGTAAGGGACCTTGGCTTGAATATAAAACATGCGAGGAACCTACCTATATGTATGAATAAAATATAAATTATAATTCAGCTGCAACTACTGGAAGTGGTGACATCGAATATTATTGGTAAAGTTAAGAAGACAATTCGCGTTCATAGAATATATATCTAAAAATAGATCATCTCTCATTTCGATACGTTTTATGGCCAAGATCACTCTTAGATTAGGCTATCAAACAAAAGTACATAAGGTAAACTGATATGGGGAAACTAAATAAAACATACATAGATATGTGCCATTAAAGGGCTCATAAAATTCAAGGGAGTTTTTGTAAGCGGCACACGTTAGACTATATCTTGGAGACGGCGCTTTTATAGTTCACTGCGTGGTTATGGTGGGAATATACTTTCAGTATTTACTTCAGTGATGAGGAAAAGTGTTTTTTTATAGAAAATTGTTAGTTGATATATAAATGCAGCATAAAACGTAACATGAAAATTGACGGTAAAATGTTTATCTCTAATGCGTTTTACAGGTAATGCCTGAGCTGACGATTAGGCTAGAAAAATAAAATGGCTGCCGCCAAAGTAGAGCGCATACTCTAAAGTGTTGCAATCCTTTGAAACATAGTGATTATTAACAGTCTTGTATTGCTTTCCTAAAGATTTAAAAAATTTTAACCTTGTTCATTGCCAAAGACCAATGTTGGCGATGTTCAGAACATAGAGTGATTCTTTATGTCTGAAAACGTTAGTTCATCACCGTTATGGGAGCAGTGATGGTGAAATAACTTACACAAAGTAAAGCGCCGGCCAGGGTTCAAACCTATGACTTGGAAATTGTTAGGAAAAAGTTAGGAGACTCTTTGTGTTCTACGGACCTCGGCTTAGGGCGTCGCTAGAATAGGGCAGTAAGGGAATATAACGGTGAAGGAAAACGTGAGGAAACCAGCATGTGCTAGACCAAAAAATCGAAGACTTGTGATATCTACCAACCCGTGAGAGAGAGGAGGCTTGTTCCTCAGCAGTAGGAACATTCTAGGGTAGTGATTATTAGTATGTTAGTAAACAATATACCTACTCCATCAATATACCTATTTGTTAAAAAATACGTGCACCTACCGTATCATGCTCAAGCACCCAAAAATATTTTCCTTCATTACCCATAATATTTCTTCAACCAAAAAATAAGTGATGCTTGTTAGTTGTTTGATTAGATTAGATGCTTGTTGTTGCAATGTTCTTTTATAAATATGCATGTGCTCATATCACATTAGAAGTATACCACGAAAAGGGGTGGTTCTAGGGTGAGTTATGGGAAGGGGCACTAACCCCTTGGAACTTATGGGAAAACTTTCATGAAACATGTTGTGACAGTAACATGTATGTCTACGTGTGTTTATGCTTTGTATATAGTTTATTTGGAATATTAGAAATGTGGCATGATGTATGGAGTTGATGGGCAAATAATGAAAGTTATAGGCGTGTTTTTTTTTGTTGAAGTTATTTTGTGTATGGTAGAGAATAGTAGTATGTGGATAGAATACATTGATTCTTGATATTATAGATTTTACAATCTTATTAATGGCGCCAAAATAAAGCCTTTAGCAAAGTACGCCGTGTATAAAAGGTAATCATCGACGAGGTTGTGATCATCTTTAAAACCTTCTGAAATATATTTTACGCTCATATCTCACCTACAAAATCTTTAAGATAAATGACAACATTATTTGTTTTTGGCCTGGCCTGTTAGTCTAGTGGTTAGTGACCCTGACTGCTAAGACTGAGGTTGTGGGTTCGATTCCCACCCAGGACAAATGTTTGTGTGATGAGCACAATCATTTGTTCCGTGTCTGGGTGTAATTTATCTATAATATGTATGTATTTAGAAATATATAAGTATGTTTATCAGTTGTCTGGCTACCATAGTACAGGCTCTGCCTAGTTTGGGATCAGACAACGATGTGTTGGTTGTCCAAAGATATTTATTTATTTATTTATTTATTATACCACTGAAATTCGGGGGTGTGCTGTGTGTCTCATCGCACAGCATACCTAATGCTGAGCCCTCTTGTCACAGTCACGATTTGCAGTTGCCGATTATCTTAGTTCTGTGTTCATAAGTATAAATCTGTAATGTTTTTTAACCGAATTCAAAAAAGGAGAGGTTATCAATTCGACTGTATTTTTTTATTTATTTTATTGTTTTAATGTTTGTTACCTCATAACTTTTGACTGGGTGGACCGATTTTGATGTTTTTTTTTTTTGAAAGCTGGTGTTTTTTAATTTGGTTTCATTCGGACAATGGGATCCATGTGAAAATCATATAAGTCTTAAATTTGCATTAAGTATTTGCGCGACAAATGAACAAATAACGCGATTAGATTAGTGCGGGGTATCTACCATAACTAAAAAGTTAAAAATAAAAAAAAAATTACAAAAAAATAATAATCGACGAAGTCGGTGGCAAAAAAACCTTAAATACAGATCCTAAGACACTGACTTCCGAAATTAAAGTTAGTTTTTACTTTGTAGTGTTTTTTTTAGGAAGTCGGTTGTTAGCCTAGTGATCTTTTATTTTTGTATAACCGTGTTTCTGTTACAATAGATCTATTTTTCTTTTGTTTTCCTACGCACCCAATGTACACTTATGTTTACCGTTAATGAGATCACAAATACATTTCCACAAATGAAAGTTTCGAAGGAAAGTTGAACTCATTTCATCAGATAATTACAGGTCCATGACACTAAAAATGAACCCAAAGAATATATATCTACTAAAAAGTACCAAACAAAATCCGATAACGATCATTAAACCGAAACACACCTACAACTTCTCCGTCACGAACATCAAACTGAAACCAACGGATTTATTAAAGCAAAGTACAGCATTTTGCAGGCCATATCAATTTCAGTAGCATGGTTCCAGCCAGACAACATCCATCATCCAACGTACGTTATGACGTTAGAATTACAAATTCAAATATTATTTCAAGCGAAAACTTTCACAAATCCACTTTGCATGAAAGCGTTCTTTATGACACGCCACGCCACCACCCCGAGGGTGAAACTCCCTTAGTTTTCAATATAAACATAGATGTAGGCATCTTATTATTTGCCGCGGTTTTGCAGAGAAATTGCTTTTAGTTGTATTTTCTTAACACGTGGAAGATTGCTCTCTATGATTATAATGTTGGTAGATGGAGTTGCAGTACTTTGAACTAGATGCTGTAAAATGGTAATTTTGGTATTTGAATTTTAAGAAAGATTGACATACAGCAAGATGAGTTTTCTCAGAGAACTTCTCGTCTTAAATTGCCTCGTTTTTCTAGTGATCGCAAGTGGTATCCACTGCGATCCTGGTTACAATAATGTTAATGGTACATTTTCCGGTTATTTTTTTCTAATAAATAACACAGTTTTCTAAGCAGTAAATTCTGATGATGCAAATTTTCCCGTACTCTTTAATAAGCTTCGTTGGCCGCAAGTGCTACTACTGAGCATGAGGTTCTGGGTACGATTCTCAGGACGGGCAAAGTATTACTGCGTTTTTCATCCTTAATTTTTCAGTAGCAGCTTGGAGTCTGAATTTGTGCCCGGTTGATGGCATTTGACTCGCCCCCTATTACGTGGAACTTAAACATACCTAGTTGGCAAATTGTGGGTGTACTACCTAAAGGTGTACTTTTGCCTAACCTTTCTAGGAATGCAGACGTGATGTTATAGTAAGTAATAAAAATAAAACTTCACATGCATTTGGCATTACGGTATCGTGTGTAGCTGCAATATTTTACAGAACATAAAGGCATAAATTTAGTGACAACTCAAATAAAAAGATTGCTTCGTTCAGTAAACCTTTTGAAGTTTGGTCTAACAGAAGCCTACTGGCAGAGGTCTATGACAATATACAATAGAAAAGGGTAGGTTGAAAAGAATTCAAACTTTTAGAGTGATATCAACAAGAATTGTAATATTTATACATGATAGTTACAAACGAGTATGTATAAACATTTATATAGGTACTGTAAAACGACTTTAGGTTGTACAGGATAATAAAAATGATTGAATGACATTCGAACACTAAAACTTATTTAAAGATAGAATATAAAAAAAAAACAATAGACGAGAGATTGGGCTGTCAAGCCGAAAGAAGAAGCAAATCGTTTGAAACATAGAACGATTCCTAGGAATAATTAGCTAAATTCCACAACGAATGTGTTTTATTGTGCAATCCCGAAACACAGTAACTTCTGCTTCTGACAGTACTTTACTTTTAGATAAAGATAAGGCTCAAAGGTCAAAAAAGTCCAAGTCAAATTCTTACAACCTGACTCATCAAGGGTGTATTACCCAGTAACTGGGTTGTGGAGGTGAGGTAGGCAGTTACTTCATGTAAAATACTGGCATTCAGCTGTATCTGGTTTAGACTGGAAGCCGATACCAACATATATTTGGAAAAGGCCAGGCTGATATTTTAAGTTACTTTTACGGATTGAGGAATAAATAAAAAAATGCACAAAGAACTGAAGAAAGTACAGTCAGTACCCTGCATTACCTGACCCCTTCTGCACAGAAGAAATGGGGAAGAGGGGTGAGGTAATGCAGGGAACCGACTGTACAAGAAGAAAGCTTGACAAATAAAGTACCATTTTCATATGGATTATTATCATTGTAACAAAGCATCATCCCGGACGCCAGATTTTATGAGATTAGGATAGTGTAAGTTATGTTTAAGCCCCATTTAACAGGGCTAGTCTATTGCCGTCAACTAAGCACACATCCATCGGGCTGGTACGAAAATTCCAGATGGAGAGACAGAATAACCCATCGCCCGACTTATGATTCGAACCCAGGAACTCGTGCTCAGCAGGAGCACTTGACCCCACTAAACCAACGTGGTCTTCCGATTCCATATTAAATGGAATATAGTTTTAGACTCGCCCATAATAAGTAGCAAATATTACTAATGTAACAGGGATTTGTGGTATAATAAAGGGTGGTAGGCACATAGAAGTGCAACCTGTTACCAAATTTTTTGTACGGCCATTATAAAGAATTACTATCCCATTCATGTTGTCCGCGTAGATGTTGCTTGCATTTTTCTATAAAACAGTAGATTTTTCTTTTGATAGCTGAAGAGACATTTCTAGGATAGGGTTCTAGAATTATGTGCAGACATCATAGCTCCAGAATGCGCGTTGATTTTCCTGTGACTTTTATTTAACTGATTTAGTTTATCTTATACCTTTAAACGAGCAATTCTTGTATATATGTATATATATATATATATATATATATATTTATCCTGCTAATGATATGGCGTCCCACATAGCCCGAAATGCATTTAATCTGGCGTCCACCGGCTTTAGACGTCCGCATACCGGACGCCACTTTTTTAGTCAGTGTTACTTTGGTCCTTTTGGCTCTAGCGACCTGTACAACAAAAATTGCCGGAAGGCAAAAAATCACTGAAGCGCTTGCATTTGTATAACTAAAACTTCCGCGAAATCCCGCATCAACGGTGCGTCGCTCGTGTAGCGCGTATATCGACAGTGCGTATACTCATCATCTAAGACACTTTCGATAAAGCCGATTATTTGGCGTCCAATTGCGACGTTGCCAAACCGACTGTATTTGAACGGTTCGAAATATTTTATAAATGAAAACAACAAATCAGTTATACACAGTTTGCCGAAGTTGCCACATACGTATCGCTGCTTATTTGACGCTCGGTTGCAAAATAAGTATTGTGCCCTCACTTGTGAAAATCAGGTGTTGGCCATCCGTAAATTATACAGCTATTTGAAGTCGATTATATGATTTTGATTATATTATACGTTCGGAATACGCTTAGCACTCCTAATAACAATACAACAATCTAATATCTAATATTTTCTTAAAATTAATTATGTTAGATCTGAAAGTCACAAAAGTAAATTGTCATTGATACGTTGAATAATAATTATTAATTATATAATTATTTTACGTAATTTTTAGGGATTGATTTTTAAAGTTTTATAAATACAGAAAACTATTTCAATTGTTTTCACCTGTCATACTCATACCTATAGGGTAACCCATCTGTCTATAATAAAATAGTAATCTTAAATTTATGTGTGTTTATTTCATTATTTTTCCTTGCGACTGTAGAAAAATACACGGATGTCGAATATGGTGCGGCATGAATAGTATGTACCGTCAACTGAAGTTCGTTTATGGCTTCAAAGCTGCGCGACACATATACGGATGTCAGTTTGACGCATACTTTTCATACTGTACGATATTAGACGTCCGTATACATGAATCTATGGCACTACGTTAGAAAAATAATCGGACGTAGAATATGGTGCGGCATGAATACTATATACTGTCAACTGACGTCCATATATAGCTTCAAAGCTACGCGACACTTATACGGATGTCGGTTTGACGCATACTTTTCATACTATACGATATTTGACGTCCGTATACATGAATCTGTGGCACTACGTTAGAAAAATAATCGGACGTCGAATATGGTGCGGCATGAATATTATATACCGTCAACTGACGTCCGTATATAGCTTCAAAGCTACGCGACACTTATACGGATGTCGGTTTGATGCATACTTTTCATACTGTACGATATTTGACGTCCGTATACATGAATCTATGGCACAAGTTAGAAAAATAATTGGACGTTGAATATGGTGCGGCATGAATAGTAGGTATATACTGTCAACTGACGTCCGTATATAGCTTCAAAGTTACGCGACACTTATACGGATGTCGGTTTGATGCATACTTTTCATACTGTACGATATTTGACGTCTGTATACATGAATCTAATAGCACTTCTTCCTTTTCCTATAAATGCATAAGCTCCCATTATGAATGTATGACCCATCTCCGTCTCAGATAAATAAATCATAAATCATTTTATTTGCAACCAAGTACTTAAGCCTAGCATACAAGGACACTTTTTTCTTTTTTTTGGGTGGGAAATTATCAAATAACTTTTCCCGCTCGGGGCGAAGCAGGAGGGCGTGTCAGACTCTTACTGACTAAAACCCACCCGTGTTCCTTTTGTTACCATGTTGCCGGGGGCCACGATCTCCCTTTCGGACTTCTTCGCAACCCTGGCAGGCATCAGCCCTAGTGAACCCGGTCAATTCCGCTGACATCTCTTTGAGGTGCACGTGGAACACAACGCACCGTCAACCGGGTTGACGGTGCCTGTCTGGTCCCTATCGGATGGCGAGCTACCCATTGCTCACCGACCGCAAGCCCGCGCCTACGATGGCCGGAAATCGGCCTGCGATTCCCGATGCCCAGGGCGTCTCCTCCTGCGGCGATTAGGGGCGTGAGGGCGCGAAATTTGCCTCTCTCTCACGCGTTCTGCCTCCTCCTTCGCGAGCATTACTGCCGCCCAAGTCGGGCAGACCTCTACCATATGCTTCACCCTGTCCTCCGGGTGATCCACTCAATGGTGACACCCGGGCGTTTCCTCCCGCCTTATCCTGAACAGGAACCTCCCGAAACAACTGTGACCCTGCGTCAGGTGGAAGGTGAGGACGCCGCGCCGTGGCGCCTCTCTAGCCACTCCTCAAAGAGGGGACTTATCGCCGTAATTGTGGCGTGCCCAGCGCTGGGTTGCGACAATCGTACTCTCCATGACGCCATGAGATCCCACCGGAGCTCTGTCCGCTGTACCGTGATTTCTCGCGGCAGTGGAGTTAGCCCCGGCGTAAGATATAAAGACCCTGGAAGGGTTTCGCAACGATCAGATAACTTATAATCAGGTACACTAGTGGCTCTGTGAGTTGTAGACCTCGCGAGACTGTCTTTTTTGCATAACTCAGACGACGGTGAACTTGAGCGACCTTCTTCAAGGTACCTATACAGCAAAAGAAGTAGAGAATGTATTGGTACATATGAAGCGCGGAAAATCCCCGGAACACGACGGGCGCAGTGTGGAACACTTAAAGAACGCTGGTATCCATTTGCCCAGGGTACTGGCTTTGTTTTATAATTGTTGTGTGTCGCACGCTTATCTGCCAAAGGATATGATGAAAACTATTGAAGTTCCTAATGTAAAAAATAAGACTAGTGATATATCAGATAAAGCGAACTGCAGACCAATCTCTCTCTCTTTTAAAGAATGATGTCAAGCTCCATGATGCTCAACATGAGTTCAGAGAGGGCTTATCTACGGAAACTGCAATTTTATGTATAAAAAGACTGTAAAATATTATACAGGAAATCAGACTCCTGTTTTTGCCTGTTTCCTGGATACCTATGTCAAAGGCATTTGACATGGTGTTTTGTGACAAGTTATAGTCTAAATTGTGTGTGCCCAGTGAATTGATGAGTGTTTTTAAAAACTGGTACACACATCAAATTAAATGTGTAAAATGGGCAAATGGACGGTCGGATGAGTACGTGATGGAATGTGGAGTTAGACAGGGTGGATTAAGCTGTTTAATTTATATATAAATGTGCTTATTCTCGAGCTCAGCAGTTTGCATGCTGGCTGCTACATAGATGGGCTAGCATTTAATAACATTAGCTACGCTAATGACATGGCGCTGCTGAGCCCGTCTATGGCAGGTCTCAGAAAATTTAATAAAGTTTGTGAGCGTTACGCTGAGGAGCATGGTTTTAGATATAACACGGACAAAAGTCAGTTGCTTATCGTTAAGGTGGCCAATAAAGGCGCAGAGAGACCCTACTGTCACTTTAAATGGTGGTGTCATATGCGTATTGTAGCGGAGGATTTGAGGAACAATCTAGATCGGATCAATGAATACCGGGAGCGAAGAGCATTATCAGTGAGATGTACCTAATAGTTTTTTACTCGTGTAGCGTTTGGACTAGTTTCACTCAAAAAGCTGTTAATGCTCTTCGTCTCCAGTGCAAAAATGCATTCAGGATGCTGTTGGGGCTGCACGCTTTTGTAGTACCACGAAGATACGCTCAGCAGTGGGCGATTACAGGCTGTGAATAATATTATATTATCAGAAAAATCTAGTTAATAGTACTCTTTGAATCTAGTCAAATTAAACTTAGAAAAACCCGTAGTAAACTCATGCTAATATTAGGGTTCCTTCGTACGATGAGGAAGAACAATTGATTCCACAGCAGTAGTAACATCTTGTATAGGTATACAAAAATGAACGAATAACGCGATTAGATAAGTGCGAAGTATCTACCATAACTAAAAAGTTTTTATTTGTAACTATTTAGTTATGGTAGATACCCCGCACTAATCTAATCGCGTTATTCGTTCATTTGTCGCACAAATACTTAATGCAAATTTAAGACTTATATAGTTTTCACATGGACCCCACTGTCCGAGTATCCAAATTAAAATGTAACCATTCGGGAAACACCAGCTGGTTCAAATAAAAAAAGAATCATCAAAATTGGTTCACCCAGTCAAAAGTTATGATTCGAATTGATAACCTCCTCCTTTTTTGAAGTCGGTTAAACACACGATTAATAATTTTCAATACTGTGTCTCTGTATTTTGGCTTTCATTCCTTAAGTCAGGATAGAGAACTTTTATCTGACTATTAAAATCAAAACCCATAAGGTCGATGTGTGTTTTTATTTTTAACTCTTTAGTTATGGTAGATACTCTGCACTAATTTAATCGCGTTATTCGTTCATTTGTCATTCAAAAAATAATCATCAAAATCGGTTCACCCAGTCAAAAGTCATGAGGTAACAAAAATAAAAAAAAATATAAAAAATACAGTCGAATTGATAACCTCCTCCTTCTTTTTTTTTTGAAGTCGGTTAAAAATGAGAATAGCCCAAATAAGTCAGCGGTCAACCGTGAAACTAAAAAAATATTTACTTAGAATAGACAATGCGTTTTGCGAGACTCCGTGAAAGAAAGAGATAAGTATAAATAAACGAATCATAATGCTGGCAACGTCGCACTTTGAAATCCCAACCGTCTGATTTGGACGTAAAAATATCCACGCAATAGATTAATAATATTGATATACGTAGGAGGTCAATAAAGCTTCACTATTGTGCGGGGTCCAAAAATATTTGGGCCTAACTACAAGAAGAATATTGCCGCAAATAAATGAGCAAGAAAATTAAGTATAGGATGGCGTAGGAAATCAAAAAACTAAGCAATATTCATCAACAGATGATAAAAAATGTTAGCAGAACTGGTGGACGTCGTAATGATGCGCAACATGCTTGACGCCAAATGAGTTCCTGGATGTAAATATATATATATATATATATATATATATATATATATATATATATATATATATATATATATATTTACATCCAGGAAATCATTTGGCGTCAAGCATGTTGCGCATCATTACGACGTCCACCAGTTCTGCTAACATTTTTTATCATCTGTTGATGAATATTGCTTAGTTTTTTGATTTCCTACTCCATCCTATACTTAATTTTCTTGCTCATTTATTTGCGGCAATATTCTTCTTGTAGTTAGGCCCAATTATTTTTGGACCCCGCACAATAGTGAAGCTTTATTGACCTCCTACGTATATCAATATTATTAATCTATTGCGTGGATATTTTTACGTCCAAATCAGACGGTTGGAATTTCAAAGTGCGACGTTGCCAGCATTATGATTCGTTTATTTATACTTATCTCTTTCTTTCACGGAGTCTCGCAAAACGCGTTGTCTATTCTAAGTAAATATTTTTTTAGTTTCACGGTTGACCGCTGACTTATTTGGGCTATTCTCATTTTTAACCGACTTCAAAAAAAAGGAGGAGGTTATCAATTCGACTGTATTTTTTATATTTTATTTTTATTTTTGTTACCTCATAACTTTTGACTGGGTGAACCGATTTTGATGATTATTTTTTGAATGACAAATGAACGAATAACGCGATTAGATTAGTGCAGAGTATCTACCATAACTAAAGAGTTAAAAATAAAAACACACATCCACCTTATGGGTTTTGATCTGACTATTAGTCAGATAAAAGTTCTCTATCCTGACTTAAGGAAAGAAAGCCTAAATACAGAGACACAGTATTGAAAATTATTAATAGTGTTTTTAACCGACTTCAAAAAAAGGAGGAGGTTATCAATTCGACCGTATATTTTTATGTTTGTTACCTCATAATCATAACTTTTGACTGGGTGAACCAATTTTGATGATTCTTTTTTTATTTGAAAGCTGGTGTTTTCCGAATGGTTACATTTTAATTTGGATACTCGGACAGTGGGGTCCATGTGAAAACTATATAAGTCTTAAATTTGCATTAAGTATTTGTGCGACAAATGAACGAATAACGCGATTAGATTAGTGCGGGGTATCTACCATAACTAAATAGTTACAAATAAAAACTTTTTAGTTATAGTAGATACTTCGCACTAATCTAATCGCGTTATTCGTTCATTTTTAGGGTTCCGTTGCCAAATGGCAAAAAACGGAACCCTTATAGATTCGTCATGTCTGTCTGTCTGTCCGTCCGTCCGTATGTCACAGCCACTTTTTTCCGAAACTATAAGAGCTATGCTGTTGAAACTTGGTAAGTAGATGTATTCTTTGAACCGCATTAAGATTTTCACACTAAAATAGAAAAAAACTATAAATTTTGGGGTTCCCCATACATAGAACTAAAACTCAAAAATTGTTTTTTTCATCAAACCCATACGTGTGGGGTATCTATGAATAGGTCTTCAAAAATGGTGATGAGGTTTCTATTATCATTTTTTTCTAAACTGAATAGTTTGCGCGAGAGATACTTCCAAAGTGAACGAGATCGAGTGAGTAGTTTTTTTTAAAACGTCATAAATCGTAAACCGCAATTTACCTTACATTCAATCAACTGAAATATAAAATAAAAAAAAAAATATTTTTAAACCGAGAATACCTACAGGTTTGTACGGAACCCTCGGTGCGCGAGTCCGACTCGCACTTGGCCGGTTTTTTGTATACCTATACAAGATGTTACTACTGCTGTGGAATCAATCGTTCTTCCTCATCGTACGAAGGAACCCTAATATTAGCATGAGTTTACTACCGGTTTTTCTAAGTTTAATTTGACTAGATTCAAAGAGTACTATTAACTAGATTTTTCTGATAATATAATATTATTCACAGCCTGTAATCGCCCACTGCTGAGCGTATCTTCGTGGTACTACAAAAGCGTGGAAGCCCCAACAGCATCCTGAATGCATTGTTGCACTGGACACGAAGAGCATTAACAGCTTTTAGAGTGAAACTAGTCCAAACGCTACACGAGTAAAAAACTATTAGGTACATCTCACTGATAATGCTCTTCGCTCCCGGTATTCATTGATCCGATCTAGATTGTTCCTGAAATCCTGCGCTACAACACGCATATGACACCACCATTTAAAGTGACAGTAGGGTATCTCTCTGCGCTTTTATTGGCCACCTTAACGATAAGCAACTGACTTTTGTCCGTGTTATATCTAAAACCATGCTCCTCAGCGTAACGCTCACAAACTTTATTAAATTTTCTGAGACCTGCCATAGACGGGCTCAGCAGCGCCATGTCATTAGCGTAGCTAATGTTATTAAATGCTAGCCCATCTATGTAGCACCCAGCATGCAAACTGCTGAGCTCGAGAATAAGCACATTTATATATAAATTAAACAGCTTAATCCACCCTGTCTAACTCCACATTCCATCACGTACTCATCCGACCGTCCATTTGCCCATTTTACACATTTAATTTGATGTGTGTACCAGTTTTTAAAAACACTCATCAATTCACTGGGCACACACAATTTAGACCATAACTTGTCACAAAACACCATGTCAAATGCCTTTGACATAGGTATCCAAGAAACAGGAAAAAACAGGAGTCTGATTTCCTGTATAATATTTTACAGTCTTTTTATACATAAAATTGCAGTTTCCGTAGATAAGCCCTCTCTGAACCCATGTTGAGCATCATGGAGCTTGACATCATTCTTTAAAAGAGAGAGATTGGTCTGCAGTTCGCTTTATCTGATATATCACTAGTCTTATGTTTTACATTAGGAACTTCAATAGTTTTCATCATATCCTTTGGCAGATAAGTGTGCGACACACAACAATTATAAAACAAAGCCAGTCCTCAAAGCCCTGGGCAAATGGATACCAGCGTTCTTTAAGTGTTCCACACTGAGCCCGTCGTGTCCCGGGGATTTTCCGCGCTTCATATGTACCAATACATTCTCTACTTCTTTTGCTGTATAGGTACCTTGAAGAAGGTCGCTCAAGTTCACCGTCGTCTGAGTTATGCAAAAAAGACAGTCTCGCGAGGTCTACAACTCACAGAGCCACTAGTGTACCTGATTATAAGTTATCTGATCGTTGCGAAACCCTTCCAGGGTCCTTATATCTTACGCCGGGGCTTAACTCCACTGCCGCGAGAAATCACGGTACAGCGGACAGAGCTCCGGTGGGATCTCATGGCGTCATGGAGAGTACGATTGTCGCAACCCAGCGCTGGGCACGCCACAATTACGGCGATAAGTCCCCTCTTTGAGGAGTGGCTAGAGAGGCGCCACGGCGCGGTGTCCTCACCTTCCACCTGACGCAGGGTCACGGTTGTTTCGGGAGGTTCCTGTTCAGGATAAGGCGGGAGGAAACGCCCGGGTGTCACCATTGTGTGGATCACCCGGAGGACAGGGTGGAGCATATGGTAGAGGTCTGCCCGACTTGGGCGGCAGTAATGCTCGTGAAGGAGGAGGCAGAACGCGTGAGAGAGATGCAAATTTCGCGCCCTCACGCCCCTAATCGCCGCAGGAGGAGACGCCCTGGGCATCGGGAATCGCAGGCCGATTTCCAGCCATCGTAGGCGCGGGCTTGCGGTCGGTGAGCAATGGGTAGCTCGCCATCCGATAGGGACCAGACCCGGGTTGACGGTGCGTTGTGTTCCACGTGCACCTCAAAGAGATGTCAGCGAAATTGACTGGGTTCACTAGGGCTGATGCCTGCCAGGGTTGTGAAGAAGTCCAAAAAGGAGATCGTGGCCCCCGGCAACATGGTAACAAAAGGAACACGGGTGGGTTTTAGTCAGTAAGAGTCTGACACGCCCTCCTGCTTCGCCCCGAGCGGGAAAAGTTATTTGATAATTTCCCACCCACAAAAAAAGAAAAAAGTCTCCTTGTATGCTAGGCTTAAGTACTTGGTTGCAAATAAAATGATTTATGATTTATTTATCTGAGACGGCGATGGGTCATACATTCATAATGGGAGCTTATGCATTTATAGGAAAAGGAAGAAGTGCTATTAGATTCATATATACAGACGTCAAATATCGTACAGTCTGAAAAGTATGCATCAAACCGACATCCGTATAAGTGTCGCGTAACTTTGAAGCTATATACGGACGTCAGTTGACAATATATACTATTCATGCCGCACCATATTCAACGTCCAATTATTTTTCTAACGTTGTGCCATAGATTCATGTATACGGACGTCAAATATCGTACAGTATGAAAAGTATGCATTAAACCGACATCCGTATAAGTGTCGCGTACCTTTGAAGCTATATACGGACGTCAGTTGACAGTATATACTATTCATGCCGCACTATATTCGACGTCCGATTATTTTTCTAACGTAGTGCCACAGATTCATGTATACGGACGTCAAATATCGTACAGTATGAAAAGTATGCGTCAAACCGACATCCGTATAAGTGTCGCGTAGCTTTGAAGCTATATACGGACGTCAGTTGACAGTATATACTATTCATGCCGCACCATATTCGACGTCCGATTATTTTTCTAACGTAGTGCCATAGATTCATGTATACGGACGTCAAATATCGTACAGTATGAAAAGTATGCGTCAAACCGACATCCGTATAAGTGTCGCGTAGCTTTGAAGCTATATATGGACGTCAGTTGACAGTATATAGTATTCATGCCGCACCATATTCTACGTCCGATTATTTTTCTAACGTAGTGCCATAGATTCATGTATACGGACGTCAAATATCGTACAGTATGAAAAGTATGCGTCAAACTGACATCCGTATATGTGTCGCTCAGCTTTGAAGCCATAAACGAACTTCAGTTGACGGTACATACTATTCATGCCGCACCACATTCGACATCCGTGTATTTTTCTACAGTCGCAAGGAAAAATAATGAAATAAACACACATAAATTTAAGATTACTATTTTATTATAGACAGATGGGTTACCCTATAGGTATGACAGGTGAAAACAATTGAAATAGTTTTCTGTATTTATAAAACTTTAAAAATCAATCCCTAAAAATTACGTAAAATAATTAGTATTATTCAACGTATTAATGACAATTTACTTTTGTGACTTTCAGATCTAACATAATTAATTTTAAGAAAATACTAGATATTAGATTGTTGTATTGTTATTAGGTGTGCTAAGCGTATTCCGGACGTATAATATAATCAAAATCATATAATCGACTTCAAATAGCTGTATAATTTACGGATGGCCAACACCTGATTTTCACAAGTGAGGGCACAATACTTATTTTGCAACCGAGCGTCAAATAAGCAGCGATACGTATGTGGCAACTTCGGCAAACTGTGTATAACTGATTTGTTGTTTTCATTTATAAAATATTTCGAACCGTTCAAATACAGTCGGTTTGGCAACGTCGCAATTGGACGCCAAATAATCGGCTTTATCGAAAGTGTCTTAGATGAGTATATGCACTGTCGATATACGCGCTACACGAGCGACGCACCGTTGATGCGGGATTTCGCGGAAGTTTTAGTTATACAAATGCAAGCGCTTCAGTGATTTTTGGCCTTCCGGCAATTTTTGTTGTACAGGTCGCTAGAGCCAAAAGGACCAAAGTAACACTGACTAAAAAAGTGGCGTCCGGTATGCGGACGTCTAAAGCCGGTGGACGCCAGATTAAATGCATTTCGGGCTATGTGGGACGCCATATCATTAGCAGGATAAATATATATATATATATATATGTATATATATATATATATATATATATATATAATCTGAATCTCGGAAACGGCTCCAACGATTTTCATGAAATTTTGTATACAGGGGGTTTCGGGGGCGATAAATCGATCTAGCTAGGATTCATTTTTAGAAAATGTCGTATTATTCGCGTTTTCAATAATCAACTTTTAAACATAAACTGAAAAATATGACTGTTCCTGACATCTATTGGCGACTTATAATACTATTTTTTTAATTGGGAGCAACTAACTGCTTTAACGACACAACAACACTAAAGCTACTTCAACAGATGGCGCTGTTAAGCAACACTAAGTCATTGGCTTGACGTGTTTGGTTTGACGTTATGGTCCAGGAGGTAGCGTTGCAAATGAAAAAGTCATAGTAAGCCGGCTGAACTTATTATTTTAAACACAATTTACCAAAAAATACCGAGCAAAGCTCGGTCATCCAGATATTTGTTATTTACATGAGTAAACCAAACCCTGTTTAATTCGAAGAAATTGTTAAGTTTTATTGAGCCATTACTTAGAGTAGAAGTATAAGGTTGGAAGCGAAATATAGTAAAGAAATAAAAAGATTGAAAAAAAAAACCTTTCACTGCAGCTTTCTTTGTCGCGGTGAATATTGAAGCTTACTTTTGGCGTAAGAAGTATATTGTTCATGTAATGTTTTGTTTTCTATGTGCTCAGAATGAATTAAATGTAGGTATTAAAGGTACAACCGGGTTGTTATTTGTGCAGAAGAAACAATTTTTCTTTCTTCTTTCTATTTTTTCCAATTCTGGCATTTGAACCATATCTACCTACTGTAAAAGTGACCCTTACATAATTGGTGAGAGGTACTTTAAATTTAAAATAATTAAAATTTGAGTACGAAAAATTAATAATGAAATGAAATAACATAGAATTTGTTAATAAATACAGTAAGTACTAACAATTTTCATGTTATTTTATTTCTCACTGTAATTTTTTTTAACGTAAATATACCTGAAAATGTATACCCATGCCTTAATTTATCTTACCTTTTATTAAAACTTTGCATTTCAACTAAAACACATTCAAAAATTCAACAATTTCTGTTTATTTTCGTTATCCCATATCATCAGATACAATCTGCACGAAATCGCGAAAAAAGCTATAAAATAAACTAAATACATAGGTGGACACGTGAGAACCAATCGAAAGTTCGAGGTGCAAACCGTAGGAGGCGTCGGATGTCAACTTTAATTGGTACTGTATTTCAAGCCAAGCAACAGTTCGTGCCAGTGCATCCCGGGTAGGGTGTGGCCAACTTGAAGCGGCAGATGCATAAAATGCTGCAATGACATTTTTTTGTTGTGAAAAATCGAGAAAGCTGCTGCCCATTCTCCAGTAAGTCCCTTTTTTTTTTAATCATCAAATGACTTCTCCCGCTCTGGGCGGAGCGGGAGGGCGTGTCAGACTTTTACTGACTAAAACCCACCCGTGTTCCATCAGTTGCCCATGTGCCAGGGTCACGGTATCTCTTTCGAACAATTATTCGACCCCGGCAGGCATCGGTCCTAGTAGACCCCTACACTGCTGCTGACATCTCTTTGAGGCGCGCGTGGAACACTACGCGCCGTCGACCCGAGCCTGGTCCTTACCGGGCGGCGAGCTACCCATTGCTCGCCACCCGCAAGCTCGCGCCTACGGTGGCCGGGAGTCCGCTATGGACTCCCGACGCCCGGGGCGTCTCCTCCTGCGGCGGCTAGGGACGTGAGGGCGCAGTGACTGCCACTCCCTCACGCGCCCCGCCTCCTCCTTCACGAGCATTACTACTTCGCAGAAGGAGGTGACGGCTTCCCATTCCCTCTCACTCCGTACCATGGCTCGCACCAGGGCCGGACGCGAGAGGTCGCCGCCGCCGATCGCCTCCACGAGGACACGGCGGTGCTCCGCCCAGACAGGGCACACCTCCACCGTATGCTCCACAGTGTCCTCCAGACGATCCTCACAATGGAAACACCCGGGCGTATCCTCCCGCTTTATTCTGAACAGGAACGCACCGAAGCACCCATGCCCGGTGAGAACCTGCGTCAGGCGGAAGGTGAGGACGCCGTGGCGCCTCTCTATCCACTCCTCAAAGAGGGGACTTACCGCCGCAATTGTGGCGTGCCCTCCAGTAAGTCCCTTAGTCGCTTTCTACGACACCCACGGGAAGAAATAGGATAGTGCCCTTTGACGGAGACTTACGTCCAGTAGTGGATGTCTTTCGACTGAAATGATTTCTTGATGAAAGTTTTCTTTTTATTAAAGAATCTGATGACCTGTGATGTATTTACGCCGTAGTAAGGCTTTCTTTTGTTTATTAGAGATCACTTTGGATAATTTTTTTGAGTGATTAATAAAGTGAATCTTTAAACTTCTATGTGATCTTTTAATTTATCTTTAAATTTCACTTTGGATTATTTTTTTGAGTGATTAATAAAGTGAATCTTTAAATTTATATCTTATGTACTAATTGAAATTCATTATTGAATATAATTGCATTCGATCGATTACTTACCAAACGAACGCAATTATTTCGCAATTACGTATCCTTCTCTTGACTTAAGAGTTGTTCGTTTCATCTCTTGCACCGCGACCACACCTCATGAATTTTTAACGTGCGATATCGAGGGTTCTATTGTACGTTTTTTGAGCTTCACTTGAAAGTGCGTCTAATTGGATGGCCGACGGCTGAAGAGGAAGGATTTCCATTCCTCTTTTAATTTCTTTTTTATCAAAACAATGCTTCAAAATCGAGAGGAGCGTGAAACTTTATTGTGGTAATTTTCCTGAAGTTGTGCTAGCATTGAGTTGGGTTGAATATATTTCTAATTACTAATTGGTGGTTTTTGGTTGTAGGCAAATTTTGGACTTAAAAAGTTGCGATTTGCTTTGAAAAAATACTTAAATTTGGTTGACTGTTTAGCAGAGCAGTTTAATTTGGGTGGTTGCGTGTGGATCCATAGGTTAATAGTCATTTGATTTATTGATGCTAAAATAGCCACTGACAGGGTCAAAGTATTTTACTGTAAGTTGTGAGCCAATATTATGTAGACTGTAAAAGTTATAGGTTTTTTGCCCGTCTGGTGCCGGACATACAGAATAGCACCATCCCATTTCTTTCCGTGGGTGTTCAAATAGGCGACTAAGGGAATTACTAGAGAATAGGCAGCAGCGTTTTCTATGCATTTTACCACCATACTGCGATCGCCAACCCACCTGCTAAGCATCGCGATTATGGCAAAGCCCCCCAAATTGGGGGAGGTTTTTCGGATGAAATGATGATGATGATAGGTTGTTTTATCAGATCGTACGCGAAGTTAAATATTAATATTGGAAAGTCAAAGACCAATTTGTTAGGTAACCATTATATATTCATAATTCTGCAATAAGGAAGCAAAAGTGCTATAAAACCGTTAAACGGGTTAAAACTTCCAAATACTGATGTTATTTTAAACATTACGTATTGAAAATTACTTATAGTACTTTGGTGCTATAACGTAAAAAAATATCGATGTCTTTATTGAAGTTTTATGTGATTTTAATACCTATCACTTCATCATCATCCTTTCAGCCGAAAGACGTCCACTGCTGGACATAGGCCTCCCCAAGCCCCGCCACTGCGACCTGTTCTGTGCTTCTCGCGTCCAACGTATTCCTGCGGCCTTCACCAGGTCATCGGTCCATCTTGTGGGAGGCCTTCCAACGCTACGTCTTCCAGTACGCGGTCGCCACTCCAGAACCTACCGGCCCCATCTGCCATCTGTTCTGCGAGCAATGTGCCCTGCCCATTGCCACTTAAGTTTGGCAATTTTTCGGGCTATGTCGGTAACATTGGTTTTCCTACGGATCTCATCATTTCTGATTCGATCACGTAGGGAAACTCCAAGCAAAGCCCTATCCATTGCTCTTTGGGTGAATTTTAGCCTTCTTATGAGACCCATTGTGAGCGACCACGTCTCAGTACCATATGACGATGGCAGGGTCGTGTCCGCCAAACCCGAGCTGTTTAGATTAGGATGGCTCTGAAGCAGCTAAAAATAACAAAGCGCCGGGTGATGACGGAATTACGACCGAGCTCTTGAAGGCCGGCGGAAAACCCGTTCTAAAGGCCCTTCAGAAGCTGTTTGATTCCGTCAAAACGCCACAGGCATGGAACAATGGTGTAGTGGTAGTTTTCTTTAAGAAAGGTAGCAATACCCTACTTAAGAATTATAGGACCATCTAACTTCTAAGCCATGTCTACAAGCTGTTTTCAAGAGTCATCACGAACCGACTCGTGCGCAGGTTTGATTACTTCCAGCCTCCCGAACAAGCCGGATTCCGTTAAGGCTTTAGCACCGTAGACACCATACATACGCTGCGGCAGGTTATACAGAAGACCGAAGAGTATAACCTGCTTCTCTGCTCGCGTTTGTGGACTACGAAAAAGCCTTCGATTCGATCGAAACCTGGGCTGTACTGCAGTCTCTCCAACGGTGCCAGATTGACTGTCGGTACATCGAAGTGCTGAAGTATTTGTATGGAAACGCCACTATGTCAGTTCGGCTCCAGAACAGGGCCTCGAAACCTATCCTTCTGCAGCGAGGGGTGAGACAGGGAGACGTCATCTCTCCGAAACTGTTCACCGCTGCACTGGAGGATGTTCAATTGATTGTCAAGGTTTTGGACTGGAAAGGGGCTGGCATCAACATCAATGGCGAGTACATCACTCACCTTCAATTCGCCGACGATATAGTAGTCATGGCTGAGACTATGGAGGACCTCAGTACAATGCTCGATGACCTCAGCAGAGCTTCCAAAAGAGTGCGCTTAGGATGAACATGGACAAGACAAAAGTCATGTCCAATGCTCATGTGATACCCACTTCAATGAAGATCGGAAGCGCTACACCCATTACTTAACTTAAAATAAATAAAAGGATAGATTGCCCATAAATTCTCATTTCAATACAGAAATTCTTGGTAAAAGTAAAGTAAGGCAATATTCAAAGAATGAGCTCTCACTATAAAATTCGTTTGCACTTTATTATATAAAAAGGCATAAAATGTTTGATTAAACTGGCAGGTCAGTGAGTGTCGTAATGCTCCCTTAATTTTCGTTCGAACCGCGTCCAAAAAATCGTGGATCCGATAACTCTCTGTTCGCGAGCTTACTTTATATTAGCTTAAGAATTTTCGACTTTTCTATCAAGAAAACACCATCCCAAACTCAACCCTGAAACTTTTGTGGTAGAGTTGGAAATGGTTTGTGTTGTCAAAAAGGATAAAATACAAAGAGATCAGTAAGCATGTTTGCAGGCTTAAGCTTTAGCTGTGAAAAAGGTTACGGAGCCCGCGATGGTGGGAATATTGATTCGTTTTATCAATATTGGCATAATGTTGCGTGTACAATGTTTCCTGACGAAAAATTTAAAAGGTAGAAGACAGATTTAATATGATATTGTGTGTGATGTGATGTGTCTTACATGTTATGTGTCACGTTGTTTTTGTTCGAAGCTGATTGATTAGCTTACAAATGATCGAGTTTTAATACACATTGTTAAGGCACGTAGAAAAAATATTTAATTTCAGCGTTTCATTTGTGAATATATCATATATAGCAAGCAGTCAAGCAAAACAAAATACATACAATACGCAACCCAATTAGACGTACAGATTGCGTCAACGGTAAGTCGTGATCTCATTTGCAAGAATACTGGACCAGTTCCTTCAACCATGATATTGCTTGTTTGTGGTTCCTTCCGGAAATTATTGACGTATAATAGATCGGCCGACAGCCAAATGCGAAACGGAAACCTGGTCGGATATATGCCACCTAGAGGTTAAGTGAACTAAGTCGACCATCATACGGGCGTAATAATATCGTGGTATAATTTTTACGCGATGGATCAATGGACCTCTTAGCGCCGAAAGTTGAAAATCTGACAGTGTTTTTTTCAACGAGCTAATATACAGTCTGTTGGAATTTTAATTCTAAGTTTAACACCTAGAGTTGAAATTCGAGTGCGCTATTAATAAATCCTGCCGCGATATTTTTAAGTCCGAACGTCGAATAACAGGCAGTGAACTCAGAAGCCTAGGAAATGTGAGCTGCTGGCGCAAGTTTGTATGAATTAAGGGGTTACATCTAGTTAACGGCCGAAAAAAACGTGATTTTGTGTTTTTTTTTTTTTTGATAAAATGATTACAGGTTTCAAACTGTTTTTTTTTTTCATAGTAAAGGGTATATTTTTGATTATGTTTCATAATTATTTTATTGCAAAAAATTTACAAATGTGTCAGATATAATTATTTCCGGGACCGCTGGGCCTTTCGCGGTAACCACTGTAACTTTTCTACCGATCATCTGAAATCAAAAAACTTTTCGTTTTTTTTTCGATACATACTTTTTTATATCAAGGAAAATGAAATGACTTTTCCACCAAAATCTAGACTTTCACTTTTGATCGCCAACCATTTTTTTAAAAAATTGATAATTTTTAAAATCCTTCGATTAAAGACTAGATAATACAATACAACAACGTAATTCATTTGGTTTTTTTGATTTCAGATGATCGGTAGAAAAGTTACAGTGGTCACCGCAGAAGGCCTTTCTTTAACAGCGGTCCGGGAAATATAAATTATATCTGATACATTTGTAAATTTTTTGCAATAAAAAAATTACGAAACACAGTCAAAAATATACCCTTTACTATGAAAAATAAAAACAGTTTGAAACCTGGAATCATTTTACAAAAAAAAACACAAAAACACGTTTTTTTGGTCGTTAACTAGATGTAACCCCTTAAAGTAGGTACATTTTCAGGAAGAATTCTGACAATGTTACAGAACGATTCGTTTCCACGATTAAAGACTACCTTCCGTCCACAGCTTCACCCGTATGGATGTCGAACATCTTTATATCACGGGAACTTGCTACCAGAACAAAAAGTATTTGCCTTTGTTCTTCTTTAGGATGGGATCTATCCGATCTCTTTACCTCGAACTGATTTTTCTCAATAAAAGACATATTAACACGATTGCTGTTAATTGATAAATTTCCCAACTAAGATAAAGGCATAATATTATTTGGTTTTAACAAGATAAACGAATCTGAAACTTTAAATCTACGTCCCATATTTCAGAGTAATTTATGCCACTTCTTTGTCCCTTTCCAAGTGCTCAAAACAATACTAATAAAAAATATTCTTTACCACTCCAACATAAACTACACCCATCATACCTCAATAAATTTGAATTTAAAATCTAAAGTTGCATAAAAGCTTTGTAACGGTGCTATAAGGTGTTACCGAATAAGGCGCAAAGTATAAGGCGTGGTCGTAAATACTACGTTTCTCTGACATTAGCGTGGAAGCGTGAGACTGACGTTAGCCGCAAAAGCGAAGCGTGCGCAGATTTTTATTACGTTTTGTTGTGTAATGGCGTAATGTATTGAATGGCGATAAATATTGTGTTTAAGTATGGTATTACTGCTGTAGGTGATAAAGGTGTTTTTGAGTCATTATATTTTTTTAATTAAAATTATGGAAAAGTTGTTTGTTTGTGTGAAGCTTTTTATCATTATCTTCCTTTACCAGTCCATTGTTACGGGTGGTCAGAATCCTGAAAGTCTGATAACCAGTCATACCAAGGGGTATCGTGTTACCCAGTAACTGGGTTATGGAGGTGACATAGGCAGTCACTCCATGTAAAATTCTGATACTCAGCCGCATCCGGTTAGACTGAGAGCCGACCATTATGTTAAAGTAAAGCTGGCAGAAGATGATGACCAGTTCCCTGCTGGATGGGGTTCTCTCCAATTGCTCATCCATTAACACAATCTTCGATCAATCTCATTGGTGACAGTGCTGGAAGCCTCCACACAAATCTTCCCTTCACTTAATCTGAGGGCGCCACATTTGCCGAACTTATGACACGCGGGGTTGCGACAATCGTCGATAGGATCCGGCAATTGGGACTCGAGGTGGCATTGCACAAGTCCGAGGCCATGGGTTTTCATGGTCCTCGGAACGCGCCACCTGCAGGTTCCCAACTCACGGTGGGAGTTTGGCTCCCAGACTGGAGCGGGCTGGGGCTGCCTTAGGCGGCCCATAAACGATCAATTAAATTGTGCAATGTTACGAATTGTGCAATATTATTGACGGTATAGGGTTAATATAGAAGATTGCGCAATGATTGAATGAAAGTTTGAGCATGTTTAATTTTTATTGCACCATATTTTTCCATTGCATCGTGTAGGGTCATCATTGCGCAATATTTTTTAGTTTTGTTTTGTCTTGAACGAGGAGTACACGGGACTTTCTGGCGGGAAGTCAGACACTTCGCTTGGGTTTTTGTTATATTTTTCCAAAAACTGAATTGTGATGAATTTTACGGCAGAAAGTGGTGTAGTTTTGTGTTGTAAACTGTATTAATACTATTCTCCGCCTGAACACGAAAACATTGCGCAGTTCGTATTATTGTGCAATATAATTGATCGTTTGGATTCAAAGCGCCTCTCAATCTTATTGTACAATAAAATGTATTGTACAATGTTATTGTAGGTCTAGGGGCCGCCTTAAAGCGGCTCCTCCCCAATCTGGGGGTTTCAAACGCCTCCTGCCGGAGGCTCTACACGGGGATCGTGCGGTCCATGGCCCTCTCCGGGGCACCGGTGTGGACGCCCTCATTGAGGCTGCGCCCAGCGCGCCGGTTGAGTGCGGCCCAGAGGGTCATGGCCATCCGATTAATCCGGGGATACCGCACGGTCTCCTGCGAGGCGGCGAACCTCCTTGCCGGAGTGCCGCCATGGGATCTGGAGGCAAAGGTCCTCGCCCACATGTGGGAGTGGCGCGAGGAGGCGAAACGCCGGGGCGAAACTCCGCTGCCGCGACAAATCGCGGCACGGCGGACAGAGCTCCGGTGTGATCTCATGGCAACATGGCGGGTACGATTGTCGCAACCCAGTGCTGGGCACGCCACAATTGCGGCGGTAAGTCCCCTCTTTGAGGAGTGGATAGAGAGGCGTCACGGCGTCCTCACCTTCCGCCTGACGCAGGTTTTCACCGGGCATGGGTGCTTCGGTGGGTTCCTGTTCAGGGTAAAGCGGGAGGATACGTCCGGGTGTTTCCATTGCAAGGATCGTCTGGAGGACACGGTGGATGTGTGCCCTGCCTGGGCGGAGCACCGCCGTGTCCTCGTGGAGGCGATCGGCGGCGGCGACGTCTCGCGTCCGGCCCTGGTGCAAGCCATGGTACGGAGCGAGAGGGAATGGGAAGCCGTCACCTCCTTCTGCGAAGCAGTAATGCTCGCAAAGGAGGAGGCGGGGCGCGTGAGGGAGTAGCAGTCTCTGCGCCCTCACGTCCCTAGCCGCCGCAAGAGGAGACGCCCCGGGCGTCGGGAGTCCATAGCGGACTCCCGGCCACCGTAGGCGTGAGCTTGCGGGTGGCGAGCAATGGGTAGCTCGCCGCCCGGTAAGGACCAAGCTCGGGTCGACGGCGCGTAGTGTTCCACGCGCGCCTCAAAGAGATGTCAGCAGTACTGAAGGGGTCTGCTAGGACCGATGCCTGCCGGGGTCGCGTGATTGTTCGAAAGAGATACCGTGACCCTGGCACATGGGCGTTTTTCTGCGAATTTTGAAGTAAAAACTTCTTTTAAAGAAGTTTTTACTTCAAAATTCGCCACCACTGCTCCCAGAAGGGCGCTATTTCTTTCTGAGGGCAGTTGTGGCTCAGTGGAATAACTTTGGAGTTGCTGGTACGAACCTAGATAATCGCTATACTTTGTAAAAAATTTCTAGAACCAAAAGTTCGAACAGAAGTGATATCTACGAATCGCACTGGGCCTGCGCGGCTCCTCACTTTCACAGAGAGGAGGCTTGTGGTCCCAACAGTGGGAAAATTATAGGCTGCTGATGAATTGAGGCTTGGATCGGGAACATTTATAAGCTGATTATGATGAACTCCGATGTCGTTTAAATTAGTTAAGAAACAAAGGGCTGTATTTTTACAGTTCGTAGCTTAGTTCAAAATTTCTGATCATCTATGGACAAAGCTCTCTTACAGTATTTACATTATTTCAAATAACACCAAGGCTTTCAATAAGCCACGCCTGATTTAGCTGACTTCCTCCAATAAATCGAGGGTTGGATGTAAAATGGCCAACGTGCAGAGATACGACCGACTCGTGAGCGAAATTCACGTGTTAAAAACAATGAGAATTCTTTTGATTATTATGAATAAGTTAATCTCTACCGCACGATTTCCCTGAGGGTTGATACTGGGACACAAAATTTACGAGTAGTCAGGCGCAGTTTCTGAACCTAATTTATGGTGTGCCTTCTTTGTGTTAACAGTGAAGTGATTTTCTTGTTTATGTATGACCGTTTGTGGTAACGTTTTGTTTGTGGTTATTCTTTTAAACTTAATTTGGATTTTATTTATGACTTTTGATGATGTTATGAATTCAAATTTTTGGAATGTAACCTTTAACGCAGGTTGCGGTATGAGTAAAATTGTATAACGTCATGGTACTTACAAACGTAACGTGACGAAAGCGCTCTGTGCTTCATGCGACATTACTGTTTATTATAAATAGAGGTAGAAAGAGATTGAGATAGTTTTCATGGTTTGCAAGCGTGCTGAAGTCAATAGTTAGCTCAAAATGCAAATCAAAGGCAGCGACAACTTTATGAAATGAAAATTATTAACGTAACGTAAAATACACACATTTTCTCTCTTTCCGTCTCTTCTTACGAGTGTGTGTATGCGAATATCGCGTAAGAAACTTCGTTTTTGACGGGGGTTCCTGGACTTCGCATGTTTGACTTTTATGATGGATACGAATAACATTAGTTCACTGAAAAGTCAGTCAAAATTAATGCCGATTCTTGTACCCTTTGTGAATGATGAACTGGTGATATTGAAATAGTAATTTTTCTACAAATTATGTCTGCACGATTCTTGGCATCATGGGTGTCGTGTATTATTGCAAAAACCGCATGTTATTTAATAGTGAAGTTGAAAATAATTTACAATTTAATGAACCAGCCTGACAATCATAAGTTGCACGTGCCAGAATCTATCACCACTTTCAATCTTCTACAGACTGCCATAACTGCACGTATTCTCCTCCTACATTGTATAATGCCTTAGTTCATTCTTACATAACTAGCAAATTACATCTATCATTGATAATAAACGGTTCGACATCAACGCCACACAATGGGCGAATGAAATGGAATTTGGAATCAAAAATTTATTATCTGCCCCTATCACATTGTCAGATTGTACAATGTACATTGATATCCATAATCGAGTCGGTTGAAAGGCATCGATTAATTGAAAATGTTTGGAGAAAAATACAGTAATTTATCGAATTCATGAGGGTAATCACGGGTTCGCTCGCAACTTTCTTCCGATATAATTAGGTTTTTTAAAGTGGGCTGTGACGTCATTTAATGTGAAGTTGAAATTATAATGAATGACTAGCTAAGAAATGATATAGAATGTTGATGTAATAAAATGATCTTACAGATGCTATTTTATGTGAGGGTCGAGATAGCGTTTAACTTAAAGGAAAACTAATGAAATTACTGACCGTGCTCATAGCGAGTGATGGATTCAGCAAGCCTCTAAAATTTTCCTTAAATAGTAAATTATTTTCTTTAACCTGGGACAGGGTTCTTTAATACTACAACTTTTCTTTTTTATTATTTTAAGCAGGTTCCACAATATCTCATTACATCAATACTGACACAATCTAAACTATTCACTTTCTCAAGAGCAGAATCCACAAACAATATTACATCTCTACGTACGAATTTGATACATAATTTTGTTACGATTACCAAACCATAACATAGCTGTTATTTCGACAGCTGTTCTATTGTTTCTGTTACAATTTCGTAACATTTTTGTATCTATTGATGTAAGTTAAGATTACAAGTTGTCGCTTATTATCTTTGTGGTTTCAAACAGTATTTTCAAGGACTGTTCTAGGTGGTTATTAAGCTTTTGGGTCAATGGAAAAACGATAATGATAGTAGTTTTTCTATAATGCAGGGTTTTAGGCACCTGTGTCGTGTTTTTGCTTTCTATATCGTGTTTTAGTGCTTAAACGCTGGCCGTTGAACCCGACTTTGTGGTTCACTGTATCAACAAATACTTGCCTAGTTAGTACGTGTCATGGATATTATTTTTAGAGTGACCTAACTAGGTAGCTTTGGGTAGGTATTTGGTAGATCTCTGAAAAGATTAAGATCACGTACATACAGACGTAATAATATAGTGGGCTTATTAGTCGACTCGCACAAATTATCTTGCCAGAAACGGCTGGCAGGTTCTGTATGGGAGATGCCCTCTGTGGTATTCACTATATTCTGTTAAACACAGAGAGTTGACAATGCAGTGTGTACTAAAATGGTGTGGACGTTGACGTAAGGCTACTTTCATCCGGGTGTTTCCATTGCGTGGATCGTCTCGAGTACACGGTGGAGCATACGGTAGAGGCGTGCCTGCCTGAGCGGAGCATCGCCATGTCCTCGTGGAGGTAATCGGTGGCAGTGTCCTCTCGCATCCGGCCTTGGCGCAAGCCATGGTACAGAGCGAGAGGGCATGGGAAGCCGACATCTCCTTCTGCGAAGCAGTATTGCTCGCGAAGGAGGAGGCAGGGCGCGTGAGGGAGAGGCAGGCTATGCGTCCTCACGCCCCTGGCCACCGCAGGAGAAGACACCCCGGGCTTCGGGAGTCCATTGCAGATTCCCGGCCACGGTAGGCGTGAGTTTGCGGGCGGCGAGCAATGGGTAGCTCGCCGCCCGGTAAAGACCAGGCTCGGGTCGACGGGGCGTTGTATTCCACACGCGCCTCAAAGAGATGTCAGCAGTACTGAAGGGGTCTGCTAGGACCGATGCCTGCCAGTGTCACGAGATTTGTTCGAAAGAGATACCATAGTCTTGGCATATTGGTAACTGATGGAACACGGGTGGGTTTTAGTCAGTAAAACTCTGACACGGCGGCGTCCGGAGACATCATTTGATGATTTCCCACCCACAAAAAAAAGAAAAAGACCAAATAATCTCTAGGTGGCATATATCCGACCAGGTTTCCGTTGGGCATTTGGCTCTTGGCCGATCCGTTAACGTCAATAATTTCCGGAAGTAACCACAGACAAGCAATATCATGGCTGAAGGGACTATTCCGGAGTATTTCAAATGAGATCACGACTCACCGTTGAAGCAATCTGTACGTCTAATTGGATGCGAGAAGATTTGGGTACACATTTTTAGTAGCGTTTCGTAGTGCTTTAATTTTGAGTTAAGACAGCAATTGCCGATATACTACCTAATTGACATTAGTTTGTCAAGAACATTTTCTATCTGCCTGATTTTCACACGGTAAATAGTTATAAGTAAGTAAGTTGTAGGAAAATATAGTTGATAAGTAAGGGAGCAAATCAGTTTATTTCCTAACTTGTAGTATTTACAGAAAATACGTGATCGCCGCTGGTCACACAAGTGGATGTATCAGTTCGGGAGCGTTAATTATCATTAAAAAGGCTACGTTTATTCATTAGGGTTCTGAGCAGGGGCTAAAAATTTGGAAAACATAAACTCGCGCCTTTTCCCATGGAGGTAGACAGAAACTACGGATTTGGAGTACTGTTTAAATTAATATTAAGCCTCGAGAATAATACTGCAATTACCAATCTGTCTTATAAACGCAAAATGAGTGCATCTACATTTGACGTTCCAGCATCAAATTTTTCAATTATCTGAAATATTCGTTTCCAGGACAAGCAATTTGCAGTTATAGGATGTTGTAAGACTGCGTTGCACCATTCCTTACTCACGATCGGCGAAACCGTTTGGAACAAGTATCAATTACATTAAAACCTACCTGCAATATCATTAATAATGCGCTTGCTTATAAATGCTCATCGAATTCCATAATAAAAGGTTATAAGCCAGTTAAAACGCTAGAAGCAATAAAAGAAGAAAGAATTACCTTTTTTCGTTCACTCTAACTATACAGATGACGTAACTGCAGGCACTATAAAAATTACATACATTGACATTGGTCGAAGCCATTTGTACTCTGTAGTACTTAAGTACCAACTGGTTAATGAGATATTTAAGAAGTTGTTGTTAAGTTATAGCTTAACCAGTCAATTACCGTAATTACAGACACAATTAAAAACCATTGTGTCTATACCAAATGTGGTATCTCAGGGACTTACAGGTTAAGGACATAACCTAGTTAATGCTCTTTGTTGCCAGCTAAAGCAGCTGGTGTGACATCTGTTTAATTTCAAGGTTAAAACCGAAAATAAGTTAAGCAGGTATGGGGCGTATTACGTAAACGTATATTTATTTACCGGCGATCGTTATTGTTGCATAACGATCCAAGTTTTTGCAGATCGAATAAAAATTATTGCAGTTTGACTTACGCAATGCATTTGTTCAGTCAGTCAAATTTTTAAATGAAAATAAATTAAATTGCAATAGTAAAAATTTAAATGTACCTAATATTAATTTAAATGCATTTTATGGTAGCAAACGCTAATGCTGACCTTGAAGCTCTGAGTTCGATTCCTAGATCGGGCAGTGTTATTGGGTTTTTCACTGTAGGTAATTTTTCAGTAAAAGCTCGGAGTTTGGATTTGTGCCCGTTTGATGGCAATAGCCTCGCCCTCTATTGCAAGAAATTTAAACATAACCGGAAAAATGTGAGTGTATTATTGGTACACCTCTCTGCCCAACCATTCGAGAAACAAAGAGTGGTGTTATATGAAGTCATAAGTAAATTGTCGTACTGTGAAATGAAAAATCTGCTCAAAGGATTAATTACATTTGCTTTCTTCAGAAGAAATTCGAGCATTATGTCATGCCACATGTGGTAAAATGAGTAATCCATTACTAAAAGAGACTAGCACATTCAATTTCAACGAATGGTAGACGTTCGTTAAAGAGGGGCCAAAAAACAATTACCAAAACTAATTAGCCGACGAAATATTAAAATTTTGAACCCGTTTTAAAAGTGACAAATAAATAGACTACATTTTCGGACAGCACGACACGGAATGGAAGTTACATCGACGAGTTTTTAAATACAGTCAGGTGTTTCCGGTCATCTGTGCGCGTAAATGACGTACGTTTAAATGTGAGTTGCTTCAATGTTATGAGTGGATGACTTTATTTCTGTAGTTACTGCAGTTTTTTGTGAACTTTTACTTTTATAATTTTTTAATGAATTAAGATTTCACTTGAGGTATGTGACACACTACAGCTCACCTCAGTAATTATGGTATAGGACCAGGAAGATGTTTGTACGAAAGTATTCGTAATATTTTTCTTTTTGCAATGTATCCAACGTTCATGGTTGACTGTTGATTTGATTAACAATATACATTTTTTCTACCATTTGAATAAGATAGAAGTTAGATATCCTTATTATTGAAGACCAATAAGTCTCTAGTTAGTCTAAATTCCAAAATCACTGACTTTTTCTATCTCTCTGCAAAATCTACACTGTGTCCAACGTTCATGGTTGACTGTTGATTTAACCATAAAAATCTTTTCTAGCATTTGAAGAAGAAATCAGTTAGATATCCTTATTATTGAGTGCCAATATGTCCCTAGTCAAATAGCTAGTCTAAATTCTAAAATCACTGAGTTTCTATAGTATATCTCCTCGCAATATCTAAACTTTGTCCAACGTTCATGGTTGACTGTTGATTTAACAATAGCAATTACGTCGGCTGCACTCGGCCTCAGGCTGGCGACTATTCTTTAACATGACAGATGCCAGAGAGAATAATTACCGCCATTTATAACATGAGGGGAGGTATTCGTGAATTAGTCTTGTAAGTAAATTCTGGAAGTTATCGCGTTATCTGCGTGGCGATCTTCTTAGTGTGTCTTTGATTAATTGTTTTATAGATGGTGAAGTTTTAGTGTTGAAGTGGTTAAATTTTTTTTTTTCTGAAGACTTCTAGCAATTTTGCGTGGTATTTTTTATTGATTTCTACAACTTAGTTTCGTTTTTTATTGTTTCTGGTTATTCGTGAAACTTGTGGAAATATAAACATAGGCTTATCGCGTGTTAGTCAAATCTTTAACAAATTGGGCTATTGCTCCTTTGAAATTGATCCTAATTAAACCCTATTTAATCTATTTTATATTCTTCTATTTAAATTGAGAAAAAGGGTTAAAACAAATTGATTTACATGTATGCAAAATGATCCATTGATCTCTACAACCTATTTACATATCGAAAGTAAATATCATTTGATTAAAAAGAACTTTCTTGATAAACACTAAAGTCCACTCCAATTTCAATCAGCCTTTTTGCATCCAATTTAGTTCAAAATTCAAACAAATAATACTAACTTGTAACATGCAATAAAAAGCGAACAAACATTTGGATAGCCTGAATAAATATCAACTTAATCTAATCCAGGCATACACATCAACTTTGTATGCTAAAAATACCGTTTTAAATTACAATATAGAGTACCTGTTTTTTTTACTACAATACACAGTGCTATAGACAAATCGTATATAGAGGTAAGTATAGTCAACAGAAAGAAGTCAATTAATAAGTCAGTTTTTTTTTTATAATCTTACCTATTCAATGAGCAAAATATTCATTGTAAAACTTCTAGCTAAAAAGAGCTTTATCAATTTAGACGATAATGGTCCGTATTTTCGTCTTCAGGACAAAAAAAACCGAAACTGTAACCATAAATTCAGCATAAGATTTTAAACCACCTAACGTGGAAATCGTACGTCGGTTATCACAAAAAAAAAATCACCTGTTTCATGGAAAAGCGCAATCCTTGCGCGGTCAAAATGTATGGAACAGATTTTTTTTTAAGTGACGAAGAATTCCTACTAATAGTTTTCGCAGTGGTAAATTTGTTAACACGCTATTGATGCTAACAATATTAAATACAATATAGTATAGGTACTTAGATACACGTAATAGGTAAAATATCCCCCAGGGGACCTAATATGCACTTACAAACCATTCCAACGGAACTTTACGATAAATGTCCATCTATGTCCAGTAGTGACCCGCTATTAGGTTGATGATGGAAATAAGATATTTGAAAGGAAAACATTTTCTTCAAACATTAAGTCAATGTTCATTTCCTCTTGGTCCGACTTCTAGTTGTAGAACGACTATAATAAACTTGCGATTACTTTACTCCACTCTAAAGCTTTGTTCAGAAGTCAAAATAGTTCAGACATACTATTTTGCTACAGAAAAATAATCATGGTAAGCACTTTCACAATACCACCTCACATTGTAAAAGTTGTCAAAAACCTACTAAAAGTACTGTTTTGACGCTACACAATACTGTAACTATTTTCTATACTTGACCCTAGACAAAACAGTAACTATTCTCTACATTCGACACTATACAGAACAGTAACTATTCTCTACACTTGACACTGGGTAAAACAGTAATTAATCTCTACAGTACCGTTTCTATACACTTGTCACCAGACAAAATAGCTACTATTCCCTACACTCGATCCTATACAGGACAGTAACTATTCTTTACATTTGACCATACATACATACAGTGACTAGTCTCATAACAGTAGACAAAACAGTAACTATTCTTTACCCTCGAGACTAGACACTAGAGTTGCAAAGGACTCGAGTCCTCGAGTCCTAATTTTAAAGACCCGACTCAATTATGCAAGGCTCAGTGTGCTCAAAAGGCTCGGAGTCTACAGATAAGCACTCGAGTCTTAAACAGGAATCAAGTCTTAAAAAGGACTCGAGTCTTAAAAAGGGCTCGAGTCTTAAAAAGGACTCGAGTCGTAAAGAAAAACTCGGAGCATGAAGATGAAACCTCATCATTCGAAAAAACTCGAAAGAAGGTAATAAATTCAAATTAGTGGTTATGATGTAACATTGCGTACAAAAAAATCTGACGAGTTATTCGAGTTTTTTCGAACGATGAGCTACAAGACTCGAGTTCATTTTAAGACTCGAGTCGTTTTTAATACTCGAGTCCCTTTTTTCGACTCGAGAATGACTCGGGCTCGGCTTGACTCCGAGCCTTTTGAGCACACTGAGTATTGCATTATTGAGTCGAGTCTTTAAAATTACGACTCAAGGAGTCGAGTCCTTTGCAACGCTACTAGACACAATTCTGTCTCATCATCTGCCTAGTCTTTCCCAAATATGTTTCCGCAAAGTTTGTGTTCAGTATTGGGATACTAAATTTTGACACGCACACTAGCAATGAAACGGTCTGATAATCAAAGTTGTGAAGTACATCTACTGAAAAATAAGTTTTTGCAGAAGACAAAAACTATTCTGTCTTATCATTTCTTTTCTCTTTCCCAAAAATATTAAAAAATTTAAAAGGTTGGAGTAGGCATCCAGTCTAGTCAATTAAGAAACTAAATATTATATGTGGCTTTCAGAACATAAACTAATACATTTACGGCAGTCAAAACAGCGTTGACTGTAGTATGCACACGATCTAAAACATTACATTCCTACTACAATACATCACTAAAGTTGCCATAACCGCGGCAATATTTTAAAATATTATAACAATTTACTGCGGATATGAAAAATTCCTCGAATGGGTGCGGAATATAAATTTCCTCGTGACCCATAACTGGGGGGTGTGTTCACTCATAATTCCTTTTTCATTGAGACAAATATTCATATGAACGTGATATTAGATGTGCGTGCGTTCCTCGCATGTGACTCGCACGGACTTAGTGATAATATTGAATTAAATTATGGAGATTTTCCGTGAGATGAATGTCTTTATTTATTCCAATTGAGAGCTATGAATATAAAATAGGTAAGGGCGCTGATGATGAACTATTTTTATTAGGTCCGCGATTCTTTTTGAATTAAAATAGTATCGGTATTTTTTGCACTTTTTCATGTCTCAGAAGTATTTGGAAGGATTAATTCTTCTATACCTGAGTATTAGATTCTAAACAATACAAGCGTAAAGCGCCAGTGGGGTAAATGCGTAATACATTCATAGTAAGAAAACTTTGTATTTCGATAGTTCGACAACATTAATTATGTTGTTGAGCAGATAAGTTTTTCAACCTAGTGATTGATAGTGTATCAAACAATTAGGGAGCTGGTTTGTACCTGAGTATCACACAAGTTTCCGAAAAGAGAAATAGTAAAAACTATCCTATTCAATATTTGTTTCATACTAGATCAGGACTATGTCATTTCTTTCCTAATAACTCTAAACCAAGAACCGCTGCAGTTTAAACTCCATATGTTGAATCTTTAGATGAATTTTCTTTTACAAACAAGGTGTAATTAACACGCATATAACATAACCATATAATAAACCTAATTGCTCAATCTGTCGAAATTCAATGTTTTAATATGAAGAGATGAAAACGATACTTTAATGCTATGTTCATTTCGCGTTACTCGATTCCAGAGAACGACTCGACGCCTCCCATGAAAACGTGACGTGTATGAATTAAGGAGCTGCTGTGAATAAAAGGACAAAGATTTTGGTGTTGTGGAAGCGGCATGAATGGAAAACATCTTGAGTTTTTTTTTTAGGTCTTCTCGATTATTTATATTTGTTGATGTCTATTTCTATTATATTTGTTTGTATGTACATATGTAAGTATATTCTGATATTATTTGTTAATTTTATTAACGTTGTCTACATCTCTGTATCTTCTCTCCTATCGCAGGTGTGCTGGAAGAGATTTCTCTAGAAATAAGCATCACCTCTGTACAATGTTTTCTGTAATTTATTCTTGTCTGTTTATATGTGTGTACATAAATGGTTAAATAAATAAATAAATGCTTCTTTCGTGTTTTCAGAATAGTGTAAAAGGGCCTTCAAAATACATTTCTTTCAAAGAAGTGTCAATGTTTGTAAACATAATGCTTAACCAACGGAACAACAACAACTTTACACAAAAAAAATGTGAATACTTTTTTAGACATGGACTTAAAAAATATAATTATAGAACACCAGCTACCTACGGTTCATTATTAAAATGAGGTGTGTTTTTCATACTTTCATTTCAAAACTTTATGTCTCGACATAAAAATATATCTTTACTCACACCTAGTCGCTTCCAGATTTAAAGCCTCCCAACATACGCCCCGTATATTGCGGGGAGGTGTATCCTCATTTTGGAGTCATTACACGAAATAGTATCACCGTATAAAGTCCCGAGGGGGGAGGGAGTGACTTTGTGGCTCATGTTTGTTTATACACTCCCATATATATTTTGGTTAATTAAGTTTTTGTGCGGTCGCGGATTAGTGGGTAGGTAGGGGAGAATCGGCAAGACTAATCGTGATGTAGTGTGGTGGAATGGTCGCTGTACCGCAAATTTCGTGGTTGAAATTGTGGTGGATTTTCCTGACAAATATTATGTGTCATTAGTGAGCACATGTTTTAGGGGTAGGTTAGTAGTAGTTATGTGAGTATTTGTACGTTTATATCTAAACTGAGATTAGGCCAAAGAAATCAAGGCCGTCCAAAAGCGTTCGGTTGACGATATCGTCAAGGTTGCGGGAAATGCATGTATGAGAGACGCACGGATCGAAATATAAGGCAGAAAAAGTGGGGGGCCTATAGCCAGTAGTGGGTAATTCCAGGCTGAGATAATAATATCTAAACTAAATATTGTATAAAAGTTTATGACATAAAGTAACTGTGTAAAGTAGGTACGTAAGATAGTAAAAATCTGCGAGAAGTATTTCAGCTCTATCACCAAAATAACTGCAACTTTTCATTAAATCCCATGCAAAATGTAACGAAAAAGAAAAAGATACTCATTTCTGTAGCTTAATTAAAGTTGCCAGCTCCCGTCAGCTCACACGTAACTTCAAACATCCAACTCTTCCAAAAGGCGAATATTTTAAGAACGAATAACTCTCTCATTCCACAAGATGCGTACGTAAATAAGCAAAAATTTTCCATTTACTTACCGTAGTACGCAATTACCGAGTTTCCCGTAAGAGATTGAACATCAAAGAGTCTTTAATTAAGCCTTAGAAAGGCCATAAATAGCGTCCAAAGTAACACTGAAATATTTACTTAGTCCTGTTAACGTTTTAATTGAGAATAACAAAATTTCTTATGGGCGCTTTGAACTCAACATTTTGACGATAAGCTTTACTGCGAAGCTTGGTTTATAAGGGCAAATATTGCTGGCAATTGTTGTAGCAATTTGTCAAATGGTGAAACAACACGGATCAACATTGCTCCATGTTGTTTGACGCCAAAATTGCAGCAATTTGTTGCAAGAAATACCGCTATATTCCACACCTTGAGCGACATGTTATCATCATCATCATCAATCGATAGACGTCCACTGCAGGACATAGGCCTCCCCAAAGCACCGCCATTACGACCGATTCTATATTTCTCGTATCCAGCCGATTCCTGCAGTTTTCACCAAGTCATCGGTCCATCTTGTGGGAGGCCATCCAACGCTATGTCATCCGCTACACGGTCGCCACTCCAGAACCTTCCGGCCCCATCAGCCATCTGTTTTGCGACAAATCATCATCATCATCATCATTTCAGCTCAAAAACGTCCACTGCTTGATATAGGACTCCCCCAAGGAACCGACACTTTGGCTAATTCATTTTTCGGGGATATGCTATAATCTTCACGCTTAGCAGGCGGGTTGGCGATCTCAGTATGGTGCTAAAATGCATAGGGAAAGCTGCGGCCTATTCTCTAGTAAGTCCCTTAGTTGCCTCTTACGACACCCACGGGAAGAAATGGGATGGTACCACTCTTTACGTTAGGCACCACACGGATGACATGTACCAACTGTTCATTAAGTTGCTCCATTGTTGTTGTTGTGTAAGTTGCTCCAAGTTGCTTTACTGTCTCCGAAAATTGCACGTGTAAATACAGCTTTAACTGTAGGTAAATCGGTAAATTATAAATTTATTACGCATTTTACGATCCTACAAATTGATACACGCTTAACAAATTAAAATTTTTAGAATTTTGATAGTAAATACAGACTTGGATTTAAAGAGTTTAAATGGAAAATTAGTGTTAGGTAATGAAACGTATATAGGTGTGTGCACCGTGTGGTGCCGGACGTAAAGAATAACACCACCCCATTTCTTCCCGTGGGTGTCGTAAAAGGCGACTAAGGGACTTACTAGAGAATGGGCAGCAGCGTTCTCTGTGCATTTAACCTTAACATTTAATTACTGCGATCGCCAACCCGCCTGCCAAGCGTGACAATTATGGCAAAGCCACCCAAATTGGGAGAGGCCTAAGTCCAGCAGTGGATGTCTTACGGCTGAAATGATGAATGAAACGTAATTATTAACGATGTTGAAATGTTGCTACTTACAGCCTGCTTATATCAATATTAGTTCAAAGTCGATATGAAAATGGGACTAACTAATCTTACCGGCTTGCGTGTATGTCCAGATTTATAAACGTAAATGGCTTTCAGTACTTTCTGCCTACTTCCATGGGAGGAAGGCTCGAGTTTGTTTTATGAAAGTTATATATTTTGGAAATATTGTACATGATTACTTGTAATTTGACTTAATCCTGCCAGGACGTGATAGTATGACCTATTTGAAACAATTTAGCACATCATAAAGCCTAGGTGAAAATTCATGTGATTCGATAAAACCAATAACGTTTGTGATTTTTACAAAATATCTCAGAATTTGTAACTGAATATTACTTTTCTCTGAACTCTGAAATTGAATAGCGTTCATTGCAATATTAAGTTATAGACGTATCCATATTATATGCACGTACGTACGTAGTCACTATACTATAAACTGTGACATTTTAATCGTCTTACAAAGGCAGCCCACTTCATGTAACTAATGACTACTATACATCCATAAGAAAAAAAAAACATTTAAATAACTAAAAAATAAAAATATTATTCATTATGATGACGCATGACGTAGTTTGTGATTGATATTTTGTCTCATAGAAAATTCAATGATCTTTTCGACTCGTGCGCTGGGTAGGTACCTATATTCTTTACCGTATGATACGTAAACATTATTAACATGATGTTTCATAATTCTAATACATTATTTATTTTTCTTAGTATCTATTATCTTAATTAATGGTAACAATTTTTTAACCACGCCTAGAGGTATATTATGTCGGATACATTGAGTGGACAATCTTTTTAATACGACTAAACGCTGTATTCCTAAACATATAATTTTAAAAGAAAACAATAACAAAAACTTTTTTCGGAAATCTCTCTACATCGTTACTTACATATATAGTGGAGGAACATAATCCAGAAATAGAAAGCCATTTAATTTTTTATCTCACAATTCCTCGAAGAACAGACGAATACATTATTAATGAAAGGAACAACCTTTATCACAATTGTAACTTGCTGTTTTTTAACAAAGTTGTCTTCGGTTCATTATTGGTCGTTGACCTCTTGAACACGATTTAAATTAGATGATACGTCGGTATTTGTTGATCGAAAAGCTATACACACTACAAAAGGTTTGAACGTAATATGTTTTTAAGTAGTCTATTAGATTTGTAGTTGGAGAGGCTAGTGGCTAAGTAAAAACAGTCACACGAATCGATCAATCAGGTTAAGCAACGCTTGCCGCAGTTAGTACGTGGATCGGTGACCATCCAAGTTTCTTCCGTGCCTCGGAAAGTGCGTGAAGCCGTTGGACTATCATTTGTGGATCTTTAACAGTCGTTATGGGTCGTCCGAAGCCCGAAAGTCTGACAATTAGTCTTCCAAGGGATATCGTATTACCCAGAAACTGGGTTGTGGAGGCAATTGCCATGTATAATACTGGTCAGCCATGTATAATACTGGTCAGCTAGTTGGCGAATGGCTGGGCTGATGATAATTAGATTAGAGTTTGTGTCACAAATTCGATACATATCGACAGTAGAAGTCTCAAAAATCGTAAAGGACGTTTAAATCCCTATCCCTTACGACATTTCAGATTTCCACCGACGATATGCTAAACTTAATATTTGAATATTGATTGCGTTAAGATCGATGGGTTATTAAATTAACTAATTAAACACAATCCTCTTATATTTGTAAATTGTTTTTCCCTTCTTTTCAACCAGCTATTTCGAGAATCAAAAATAATCTGTAATCATCCAGTTGGATGCCCCTAAATCAGTAAATTTAAACCTCTCTGATTTCTATTTTAGGAATTAGAGAAAAGCTGCTCACAGAATTCATCTCAAGAATTTACGAAATAACAAAATCTTCAGACTAGCCTGTAGTTAAAACCTTTGTTGTCTAGGATCTTATTCCAAAGATTCATTCAACTAAATCACTGAACCGCAAGTGCCTCAAAATGACGATATCAGTTTTATTTGATCGAATACTGAACCATCGCGGATATCGCTGAAGTCAAATATTGAAGTCCCTCAAAGTGATTCGTTCAAGCGAAAGATTCTTTCAGCTAACTTGCTACTTTTATAACTAGGAGATATGGCATATAAGAATCTCACTGTATCTAACTGCCCGAGGCATTCGGAATTTTATTAAAACTTCTCTCCCCTTGCGATGATAACTTCTGTTTGATAGAAGCCAGAAGGAAGGAGGTTGGGGACAGACGCCCCACCTCCTCTCCCCGACAATTAATGCCACCATTTACGAAATTTTATTTCATTTGCGAATGCGAACTCCCGTTATTTGATTATTAATAAAATGAGTTTTATTTTGTTGCCCATTTGCATAATTGTTTCATTTTCGCTTTTCGTCTGTCGTATTCGATGAAGTTCTCTCGCCAGAAATCTTTTAAAAAGAAATTAAAGTCGAGTTTGCTGAGGCCTCCGAGATTTTTAGTGTTTTCTGGGCTGAAATTTAATTTTTCGTCGTTGGTCGGAAATTGTGTTGGCACTCATTTCGGAAAATTAGCCTCTCTTAATCTTTTTTTATCTAAGGATCGTGACTGAAAGTAGAGCTAATTAGAGCCGCAATTGAGAATCTTATAATAAGTTTTCTGAGGGTGAGCATTTACCCCGATAGGAACAGACATCTAATTTCCTGACGAAATTGAATAATGAGTAAATACTGTACCTACAAGTAATATCATAGGTTGATCGATCAGGTTAAGCTACTCTTGCTGCGGTTGAATGATTCGTGAATTGGTGACCATCATTACATACAAAAGACATCCGTGCCACAAAAGCACATTAAGCCATTGGTCGCGGCTGTCATGGATTTTTGACAGTCCTTATGCTACGTCAGAAGCCCGAAATTCTGACAATCAGTCTTACCGTTATACCTACACATATATATTGTACCCGAAAATCGAGTGGTGGAGGTCAGACAGACCCCACCCCACTGGTATACAGTATCTACTAGTACGGGCGGTATTGTGATTGTTACTGGCAGGTTTATATATTGTAATGTCAACAGTATACCTAAGGTAATAAATTGTTAACAAATAAAATAATTAATTTAATTTAGTTTAGTTTAACAAAACGTTTATCATTGTGGAATATTAATGAAGTAATGTCTATTCAGGATTAAAGATTAACTCAATGTGACATTAAAATTATTGTTTCTTATAATAATTTGTATAGTTCTAGGACAAATGTCTTTAAATATTAGGTCTTTACCTATGAAATTGCCGTTCTGCAGTACTGGCCATTTCAAATCAAAATAATTTTTGTTTGTCTAAGAAATCAAATTTCAAATTAATTTTATTTTAAAAACATGAAATTCTTTTTCCAAAAGTAGTCATTTGTTTATTGATTAGTGTTACATTTTCATCGCATTTCAATCTTTTTCGTCATCATGGATGTAATTATGGAATATGAGTACCGTCGTGGCAGCAACGCGGCACAAGCGGCACGCAACATCAACGACGTTTACGGAGCTAACACTACAAACCAACGCACCACCTGTTATTGGTTTGCTCGCTTCCGTTCTGGAAATTTCGACCTGAAAAATGAACCTCGCGGTCGTCCGAAGACTTTGGTCGAAAATGACGAATTAAAGGCGATTGTGGAAGCTGATGATACACAATCTATGGCTGAATTAGCAGCAGCTTTCGACGTTAGCGTCAAAACAATATTGGTCCATTTGCGTCAAATTGGTAAGGTAAAAAAGCTTGACAAATGGGTGCCCCACGAACTCAATGGTCGCCAGCGCGAAATACGCGTCGAGACGTGCCTTGCACTGCTCAACAGACACACAAATGAAGGAATTTTGAACCGCATTGTTACTTGCGATGAAAAATGGATTCTGTTTGATAACCGCAAGCGCTCAGCAAGTTGGTTGGATCCTGGTTCAGCACCTAAACAATGCCCTTAACGAAAACTTACCCCTAGAAAAGTGATGGTCACTGTTTGGTGGTCTAGCGCCGGTGTGATTCATCACAGCTTCTTACCAAACGGGGTGAGCATTACTTCAGATGTGTACTGTGAAGAACTGAACTCAATGATGGAGAAGCTGGCACATCTCCAACCAGCATTGGTCAATCGCTCGTCTCCACTGCTCCTGCACGACAACGCGCGACCTCATACTGCACAGCAGACGGTCTTCAAGTTACAAGAACTGGGGTTGGAAGCTCTCCGTTATCCGCCCTACTCACCAGACCTTGCGCCTACAGACTACTACTTTTTCCAGAATTTGGATAACTTCTTGGCGGGAAAAAAATTCAATACCCAAGAGGCAGCACAAAATGCCTTTGAAGAATTTGTTGCCTCCCGTCCAGCTGATTTTTTTAAGAAGGGCATCAATAAACTGCCACTGCGTTGGCAAAGATGCATTGATTGCATGGGTGATTATTTCGATTAATACAAATAAAAAATACATGAAAAAAATTCGTTTAATTTTTTTCATACAAAACAGCATTTTCATAGGTAAAGACCTATTATTAGAAAATTAAGTCATTTGTTTTGACCCCGTTTATAAAGGCAACAGTACTCAAGCAGATTGGAGTTCTAAAATAAACTAGAACCAACTAACTTGTAACTTTACTGGACACTTAAGAGTATGAATAAGGAAAGCCATAGTTAGTACAAAGCTGAAACAAGTCACAATAGGGAGTACTCGTAGCCCAGTGGTATCAGCCCCAACTTACGAGTTGTAGATAGGTTCGAATACAGGCAGGATCTCTACTTTTTAACCGACTTCAAAAAAAGGAGGAGGTTATCAATTCGACTGTATTCTTTTATGTTTCATCATCATTTTAGCCGTAAGATGTCCACTGCGGGACTTAGGCCTCCCCCAATTTGGGGGGCTTTGCCATAATCGCCACGCTTTGCAGGCGGGTTGGCGATCGCAGTATGGTGGTAAAATGCATAGAGAACGCTGCTGCCCATTCTCTAGTAAGTCCCTTAGTCGCCTTTTACGACACCCACGGGAAGAAATGGGGTGGTGTTATTTTTATGTTTGTTAGCTCATAACTTTTGACTGGGTGAACCGATTTTGATGATCCTTTTTTTATTTGAATGCTGGTGCTACCGTTTGGTTCCATTTTAATTTGGTTCCATGCTGACTATGGGTCCATGTGAAAACCATATAAGTCTTAAATTTGCATGAAATATTTGCGCGATAAATGAACGAATAACGCGATTAGATTAGTGCGGGGTATATACCATAACTAAAAAGTTAAAAATAAAAACTTTTTACAAAAAAAGAACAACCGCCTGTGTTAAAAAAAAAAACACTATTCATTTCGAAATTCGGTGGCGAAAAATTCTTAAATATAGATCCTAAAACACCGACTTCCGAAATTAAAGTTATTTTTCACTTTGTAGTGTTTTTTTTTTAACGAAGTCGGTTGTTATTTTTTTTGTAAAAAGTTTTTACCACCGACTGCCGAAATTAAAGTTATTTTTCAATTTGTAGTGTTTTTTTTAGGAAGTCGGTTGTTATGTTTTTGTAAAAAGTTTTATCACCACTGCTCTCAAAACGGTGAAGGAAAACATCGTGAGGAAATCGATATGTAGGTACTTATATAAATCGAAGGCATGTGATATCTACCAACAAGCACCAAATATTGCTCAGGAGCTCCATACTTAAGAAAAGTGAGAACTAAGGAAGGAATTTTGAAAATTCATCCCTTTATGAGATTAAATAGGGGATGAAATTGCATAGAAGTTCGTAATTATGTCTCATCGGGCACATGGTTTGCATTGTTAGTTTTATATGAGGCTGTCTTTAATTATAATACATGCATTTGTGAGTGGAAAAACAAAAAGCGTTCAGGAAGACTGACACTTTAGAATACTTAATCTACTTTCCGAATTAAACCATATCAGATTCAAACCTAAAATTTACGCATAAATGTATTTCAAACAACGTTGTTTCGATATCTTTGCTCAATAAGTATTGGAATGTTGCACTATAGTGATTTGAATTGAACAAATGCAACCGACATCGGAATGTGGTGCGAAACTTTCATGTTGCATAATAAGGTAATTTTTGGTTGTAAGTACGAGTGTTGTGCCTGTGTATAATGCATTCTCGATTTAGTTTCCAAACAAGTAAACAATTATGTTTTTATCGATAAAAACACATAAAATTCAGTCGGTAGTCGCCACTTGATTTTGTTAACAGCGTTAGTCTGAAATATCTTAGTGTTGTACACAAGCATAAAGATGTGGAGCAGTTTTTTTTTACAACTATTTGAAGCAATGCATTTACACTATCTGTTGTTCAGAATTATTTGGATTCTGATTGACAGTGTTGTATGCAATACGGATACAGGTTTTAATATTACGTAAATTAAAATGATCTTGTATAGTTGACCCCCATGTATTCTTGTGGGTGCCGTAAAAGGTGACAAAGGCTAATTTTGATTGTTTATTTAGCCTCAATAACATGTACATACGTACTCATCAACAAGAATTCATTAAATTGTTCATAATCTTTGTTCCTTAATGGTGTAGCCACAAAACATAATTTTACACATTGGGCCCTTAATAACAGCAACAATACGCTATTATGGCACTCACATTTTAGACTGGAAAAATGAATTCTTGTTAAAGGGTACACACTTACATAGTTCTGACGCTGACTGTACATAACATAACAGTAAGGAAAATTAATATTAACTGATAATAACTCAGTTTGGACCGGTTTTAAAACAGCTGTTTTAGCTAAGAATTAGAAGGGGACAGGACATTTTGCAACTGCTACACCTGAGACGATGGTGAATAATGCAGGTTTAGACACTAAACAGAAGATCACAGAAGGTCCAGTGGTTAAAAAATATTGAAATTCTGCTGAGACTCCCACACATTTAATTTCTATTAGCTTTGTATGATTTTATAAGAGAGAGTATAATTTAAAGATCAATAAATAAATACAGATATTTTTATATTAAGCATTCATCATGTCAGCCTATAATGCTCCAACTGGTGGGATATAGTGTCCTCTCTGTGAGAAGAATTGGGCCGTACTCCACCATGTGGGCCCAGTGCGGGAAAGTAGATGTCACATGTCTTCGAATTGACGGACCGGTTTCCTCACGATGTTATCCTTCACCGTTTTGGGAGTCGTGATAATAAAATCATAAACACAAACTAACGTGCCTTTCTGAGTTCAAACTCACAAACTAGAACTCGTAAGTCGGGGATGATACCACTGAGCAACAGAACTGCACTCATTAAATTATAATTGTGTTAACAGATTTTTTTTTTTTTTTTGTTTCGGTAAATTTGAACAGTCAGGTAGTATAGTGTAGAGAAAGAAAACGCAAGATAGAAGGTCATACGCACGAACATACACAGTACAATCAATCTTATTAGGGTTCCGTTGCCAAATGGCAAAAAACGGAACCCTTATAGATTCGTCATGTCTGTCTGTCTGTCTGTCCATCCGTCCGTATGTCACAGCCACTTTTCTCCGAAACTATAAGAGCTATGCTGTTGAAACTTGGTAAGTAGATGTATTCTGTGAACCGCATTAAGATTTTTACACTAAAATAGAAAAGAAACAATAAACTTTAGGGTTCCCCATACTTAGAACTGAAACTCAAAAATTTTTTTTTCATCATACCCATACATGTGGGGTATCTATGAATAGGTCTTCAAAAATGGTATTAAGGTTTCTAATATCATTTTTTTAATAAACTGAATAGTTAGCGCGAGAGACACTTCCAAAGTGGTAAAATGTGTCCCCCCCCCTAACTTCTAAAATAAGAGAATGATAAAACTAAAAAATATATGATGTACATAACCATGTAAACTTCCACCAAAAATTGGTTTGAACGAGATCTAGTAAGTAGTTTGTTTTTTGAATACGTCATAAATCGTAAACAGCAATTTACCTTTCATTCAATCAACTCAAATATAAAAATTTAAAAAAAAACATTTAATTTCATAAACATAAACCTTATGCATAAACCGAGAATACCTACAGGTTTGTACGGAACCCTCGGTGCGCGAGTCCGACTCGCACTTGGCCGGTTTTTTTTAATCAAACGACTGCTAGCACATGCTTTTGCAATGCAATTGATCAATTCGTCATTGTGACCTACATTTAAATTGTTATGTGAATGGAACATAGTGATTTAATTACTAAATAAAAAATCTTTTTTGAACGTCTATAATATCTTCTTGTGAGGTATATGTATTGAAAATAAGGGTGATCCCTTATTTTCAATACATATACCTGATGACAAGTATATTCATAGAACTTATTTAATAACAACCTGAAAACCGTCCTAAATATTTTTATTTGTGAAATCTTGTAAAAGACAACTATAAGCGCTATGTACATCATTTGCCTTTATATTAAAATTGTAAGCTTTCTAAAGAATCAATAAATACCTAGCTAGACTGCCTCAGTGGTCCAATAGTAGCAAATGCTACTGCTTAGTATGAGGTCCTGGATTCAATTCCCGGGTCGGGCAAAATGGTATTGGATTTTCCATTTGAAAGTCTCAGTAACCGAACGAAGTCTGGTTTTGTGCCCGGTTGATGGCAATAGGCTCAATTAAATACGGTTTATTACACTGTATTCAAGTCCTAAGCTCTGACAAATTTAATTTTTAACCGAATTCAAAAAAAGGAGGAGGTTATCAATTCGTCTGTATTTTTTTTTATGTTTGTTACCTCATAACTTTTGACTGGGAGAACCGATTTTGATGATTTTTTTTTTATTTGATAGCTGGTAGATTCCGAATGGTTCAATTTGGTTCCATTCGGATAAATGGGATCCATGTGAAAACCATAAAAGTTTTAAATTTGCATTAAGTATTTGCGGCGACAAATGAACGAATAACTCGATTAGATTAGTGCGGGGTATATACCATCACTAAAAAGTTAAAAATAAAAACTTTTTACAAAAAAATAATAACCGACTTCCTAAAAAAAACACTACAAAGTAAAAAATAACTTTAATTTCGGAAGTCGGTGGCAAAAAACCTTAAACATAGATTCTAAGACACCGACTTCCGAAATCAAAGTTATTTTTCACTTTGTAGTGTTTTTTTTAGGAAGTTGGTTGTTATTTTTTGTGTAAAAAGTTTTTCAATTGGTTTAGTTAGTGGCTTAGGAGTGAAGAGGTAATAGACAAGCAAAAAGAGTTCCTTTTAAATGTAAGAAATTAGTATAGATGTTCGTTCTGAAACCAGACTTTTTTCTTCCGGGTGGCTTCAAGTTTGAACGGACTAAAGCTTTTGTTCCTATTTAGTTTGGACCAACAGACGTCTTAGTGCACCGTGCAAAATGCTGTGCAAAACTTGTGATCATAATTTTGGAGCATAACTGAATTTATCCTGTAAACAGTGTCAAGTCATTTTAAGTGCTGAGTGATTTAATAATGCAAGCTTTGTTTCATTTACTTTTTCAAGAACTTTTGAGCACTTTCATAACCTGCCTAGCGTTTTCCCAATCCATTCCCTATGTTGGAGTCAGTTTTCTGTCTCACCGTGTGTGGCTGAATGCTTGACTAACCATCTTGCACAATTTAGTAGGTAACATATTACCTCGTACTAAGATTGGATATCATCCTTACGTTCTTCAGACTACACGTAATGACTGTCGGAGATCAACATTATGTTAGACATTGGTGCCGATTCCCTTATTCGCAAACTAAACTAAATTTAAGTTCAGTGCATCTTTTTCTTTCTATTTCACTAAGGAAAGGACAGAAGATAAATTTTAGTTTAGTCCTGTCAAATTAATCAGCGCTTGACGTAAATTGACTTAACTTTAGTAGGCAAGTTTTTAATCACGTCTAAACTTGTATGGAGTAGTGACAGGCGCTGATTAATTTGACAGGACTAAACTAAAATTTGTCTTTTGTCCTCTTCTTAATGAAATACAAAGAAAAAGATGCACTGAACTTAAATTTAGTTTAGTTTGTGAACAAGGGAATCGGTACCATTGGCCTCCAAGTAACGGCTTTTCTTTTAGCACTTTGGATGAGCTTAAATAGTCGGTAGGTAGTTTCTGCCGATCATTACCATTCATTAAAATTTTGAATAAGCGCTGAATATGAAAATGTTTATTCACAAAAAAAAAACTTACGTCTTCTTGCAAGCTTCTTTTTAATCATAGAAGCAAAACAGCTTGTGTTGTTGATATCGTGAAATGGTATTTTTTCAGTCGAATACATTATTTTACTGTCTATCTGAAACTAGCTGGGATGACTGCAAAGTCTGCGCTGATCATACTTCATAGACAAAGTATTACTAAAACCTATAAGCTGGTCGTTTGAGTCCATGTTTATCAGATAAAGTTATAATGAACCCTCTAAACACCATGACCCGACCTCGAAAACCCGAAAAACCAGTACTAAGTATCGATTTTTATAACCGTATACATCATGTTGTGACAATCAATTACTCACCGCGACCGACGTTACGAACTACATTAGTATCAATCAACGTCGCATTAATTAGATCAGATACTGCTCCACCCACTATACAGGCGATATTGTTATCTGTTTAGATGCCACTATGAGACAGATTTACTTAATGTGTAGTGAGGTTGTTCGGTATTCGGAGTGAGGAGAGACGGTGGTTGAACTTTTTAAAGACGAAAGTTTTTTTTTCATTTGTTTGTATGTTAACAGAGGGAAAATAATCATGACCCTTTCTATATCCTCTTACTAGCATTTGCCAGCGGCTTTGCTCACGTGGACGTCGGAAAGGATCCCACAAGAATGCTACTTGGATATGTATTCAATTCAATTCATTTATTTATTCCTCAGTATATGGTATACTAGCATCTGCCCGCGACTTCGTCCGCATCAAATTTTCGCACCCCTTTCCCGTCGCATCAAATTGCCTGCCAGTTTTCGTCTATTTTTCGTTTGCTGCTCCGCTCCTTTTGACCGTAGCGTAAAGTTATATAAATTTTATTGTTATATAAGTTATATTCTCAATAAATGGGCTACCCAACACAAAAAAAAATCAATTCCAACCAGTAGTTCTTGAGATTATCGCGTTCAATCAAACAAACAAACTCTTCAGCTTTATAATATTAGTATAGATTAAGATCTTACATTAAACATTGTTTCACACATACTACCATTTGTGGCGTAGAAATATTAAATAATAAAATAGGTATTTATAATGTCAAAGCATTAATTGTTTAATCAAAAATATATGTCATGTCGAAAATATAAATCATAATGTCAAAATTAAAACTACAGTGTCCATGAATTCATAATAATGTCATTAATAACAATATATATTAAAAAGTATGATTTAAAAATTCATTCACGGAATAAAAACATATGTCTAAGAGAAAATCAAACATTTTACATTTAAACTTAATAATTGATAACATTCTCATTATTCGTTACCGTTTGTTTAATACACAGATGCATAGATATTTTGTGTCTATAGTCTTACTAAATGTCAAGTATAACCATAGGTAATAAATTAATTTTATAGATATATTAGGTCTTTACCTATGAAATTGCCGTTCTGCAGTACTGGACATTTCAAATCAAAATAATTTTTGTTTGTCTAAGAATGCTAAATTCAAATTTATTTTATTTTAAAAACATGGAATTCTTTTCCAAAAGTAGTCATTTGTTTATTGATTAGTGTTACATTTTCATCGCATTTCAATCTTTTTCGTCATCATGGAAACGTTCAAAATTCGAGTAATTATGGAATATGAGTACCGTCGTGGCAGCAACGCGGCACAAGCGGCACGCAACATCAACGACGTTTACGGAGCTAACACTACAAACCAACGCACCACCTGTTATTGGTTTGCTCGCTTCCGTTCTGGAAATTTCGACCTGAAAAATTAACCTCGCGGTCGTCCGAAGACTTTGGTCGACAATGACGAATTAAAGGCGATTGTGGAAACTGATGATACACAATCTACGGCTGAATTAGCAGCAGCTTTCGACGTTAGCGTCAAAACAATATTGGTCCATTTGCGTCAAATTGGCAAGGTAAAAATGCTTGACAAATGGGTGCCCCACGAACTCAATGATCGCCAGCGCGAATTACGCGTCAAGTCGTGCCTTGCACTGCTCAACAGACACACAAATGAAGGAATTTTGAACCGCATTGTTACCTGCGATGAAAAATGAATTCTGTTTGATAACCGCAAGCGCTCAGCAAGTTGGTTGGATCCTGGTTCAGCACCTAAACAATGCCCTAAACGAAAAATTACCCCTAGAAAAGTGATGGTCACTGTTTGGTGGCCTAGCGCCGCCGGTGTGATTCATCACAGCTTCTTACCAAACGGGGTGAGTATTACTGCAGATGTGTACTGTGAAGAACTGAACTCAATGATGGAGAAGCTGGCACATCTCCAACCAGCATTGGTCAATCGCTCGTCTCCGCTGCTCCTGCACGACAACGCGCGACTTCATACTGCACAGCAGACGGTCTCCAAGTTGCAAGAACTGGGGTTGGAAGCTCTCCGTCATCCGCCCTACTCACCAGATCTTGCGCCTACAGACTACTAGTTTTTCCAGAATTTGGATAACTTCTTGGCGGGAAAAAAATTCAATACCAGAGAGGCAGTACAAACTGCCTTTGAACAATTTGTTGCCTCCCGTCCAGCTGATTTTTTTAAGAAGGGCATCAATAAACTGCCACTGCGTTGGCAAAGATTCATTGATTGCATGGGTGATTATTTCGATTAATAAAAATAAAAAATACATGAAAAAAATTCGTTTAATTTTTTTCATACAAAACGGCATTTTCGTAGGTAAATACCTATTATAACCTATTTCATTTTTTTAAATCTATGGTCATATCGAGAATATTTGTCTTCAATATTATTTGTCTATAGTGTTACTGAATGTCAAATATAACCATATTATTTTTTTATATTTGTTTTTTCTTTTAATAATGTATTTCTATTCTAATGAAGTACGGTCGAATTTCGACCAATGGGCGATCACTAGTAACTTTTAATTGTCATGCAACTAGCATTTCTACTATATAATTGTAATCTCTGAGCAGTTTATCTTTAGCATTATTCCTGGTTAAAAAATATCTGTGTGCCGAATTTCGTTCAAATCCAATCGGCTGTTTTTGTGTGATTGCGTAACAAACATCCAAACATAAAACATACAAACTTTGACATTTATAGTATTACCTATAATAAAAATACCATATATATTACCTATAGTAAGGAGTAGGATTCTGAAATGTCCCTCAACAAGGCAAAAAAATCCTTTATAATCATCAAAATACCATTTCAGATACCAATCCACATGGTCTTCACATGCTCTGATCAACATTATGCATGGACTTTTTAAGGTGCTGTGACCTCTAAGTTTTTGACCCTTCTTCTCAAGGTAGTCAGATAGAAAACGCCGACCTCATCTAGTATTTAAAATATGATTGACGTGTAAAAGTGTTTGTATAAACAAACCTACGGAAATAAAATCATTAATTTGTTTCATTTTATCTTTTCCATTTTTGATCCAGGGCTTAAAGAAAATATTTTGAGCATCCAAGTTATGGTACAGAACAGAGCTTCGTGCAATGAACTCAGACTAATTTTGCGGAAAGGTCAACAATAGGTCCTCAACAGACTCTGCATGCTATTTATCACTGCTTCCCAAAGGTATCGTAAGATGTGTACGTGATGAGAACATAACACTATATACTTTTGCATTTACACTAGCAGCTCCTGTCCGTGATTTCGTCCGCGTGAATTTTTTTATTCCCCGACCCACCCGGTCGTATCGCATTGCCTGCCCACACTATAATTTTGTTTCGGTTAGCGTTCTTCCTGACATTTTTTTTTTCTTTTTGCTCGGCTCGTAAGAATTACAGCGTGATAATTAGTAGGCTTTCTTGAGAATTGGGCTATCAAATGAAAAATAATTGTATCGAATCGATTTTGGAATTCCAGAGATTAGTGCGCTGAAACAAACAAAATGAACCAACAAACTGGTCAGCTTTATTATTGGTATTTACTATAATATGTATATTAATTTGATCGTTTAATAATTGCCAGTTAATATAAACTTGGATGGTTGGTAAACAGATTGATTTTTGGTGAGTTATTTAGACTGTTGAATATGAACTTGGTAGTGAAGTTTATATTAGCTTGCGGTTTGTTTGACCACCACCGGATAGTTATTGTACCTTTTTTGCAGATTATTGCGTATAAATACTGTTTCGGTTTTGTATTTGTCTGGTAAATATTGTAGTTCCCATTCGAAAAGTGTAACAGAACCAGCCAACTATCCTTTTTTTCTGGATAGGAAATCATCAAATCACGTCTCCCGCTCTGGGTGGAGTGGAAGGGCGTATTAGACTTTTACTGACTAAAACCCAACCGTGTTCTTTCTGGGCACGCCACAATTGCGGCGGTAAGTCCCCTCTTTGAGGAGTGGATAGAGAGGCGTCACGGCGTCCTCACCTTCCGCCTGACGCAGGTTCTCACCGGGCATGGGTGCTTCGGTGGGTTCCTGTTCAGGATAAAGCGGGAGGATACGTCCGGGTGTTTCCATTGCGAGGATCGTCTGGAGGACACGGTGGAGCATACGGTGGAGGTGTGCCCTGCCTGGGCGGAGCACCGCCGTGTCCTCGTGGAGGCGATCGGCGGCGGCGACCTCTCGCGTCCGGCCCTGGTGCGAGCCATGGTACGGAGCGAGAGGGAATGGGAAGCCGTCACCTCCTTCTGCGAAGCAGTAATTCTCGCGAAGGAGGAGGCGGGGCGCGTGAGGGAGTGGCAGTCTCTGCGCCCTCATGTCCCTAGCCGCCGCAGGAGGAGACGCCCCGGGCGTCGGGAGTCAATAGCGGACTCCCGACCACCGTAGGCATGAGCTTGCGGGTGGCGAGCAATGGGTAGCTCGCCGCCCGGTAAGGACCAAGCTCGGGTCGACGGCGCGCAGTGTTCCACGCGTGCCTCAAAGATATGTCAGCAGCAGTGTAGGGGTCTACTAGGACCGATGCCTGCCGGGGTCGCGTGATAGTTCGAAAGAGATACCGTGACCCTGGCACATGGGCAACTGATGGAACACGGGTGGGTTTTAGTCAGTAAAAGTCTGACACGCCCTCCCGCTCCGCCCAGAGCGGGAGAAGACATTTGATGATTTTCCATCCTGAAAAAAAAAAAAAAACCGTGTTCTTTCAGTTGCCCATATGCCAGGGCCACGGTAACTCTTTCGAACAAATCTCGCTACCCTGGCAAACTACCCATCTATACTAATATTATAAAGCTGAAGAGTTTGTTTGTTTGAACGCGGTAATCTCAGAAACTATGGTCCGAATAGAAAAATTCTTTTTGTGTTAGGTAGTCTATTTATCGAGAAAGGCTATAGGCATAACATCACGCTAAAACCAAAAAGAGCTAAGCAGTAATGATAAATGTTGCAAAAACAGGGAAAATCACACGGGTAGGCGATTCGACGCGACGGGAAGGGTCGGGCAAATAAGAAGTTTAACGCGGGCGAAGTCGCTGGCAGAAGCTAGTGGTATTTATACCGGATGACATTTTTTATCGTCTCGACCTTCATGCGGTGTGTGTGTAACTAGAATAGAAGGCAGGAAGACCTTCAGATTCATCGCAGGTGACTAAAGGAGCGCGGGACGCGGGCTGACGGGGATGCGTGTGCTTGCTGCGGAGATTGCTGTGGTGGCTTGTGCGCCTGCGAAAAATCAATTTGGCCGCTTATCGGCCGGCTTCATAGGGTAGGACCGCGCTACAAAATCATTGATACATGCCGCGTACTGAGTAGGGTGCGTATGATTTTAGTTTCGATAGATTTTAATTGATTTTTTTATTTTATTTTTTCCAAGTTTCTGTTTTTGTTGTTCTAGTATGAAAATGTTACTTTAAATGTGTAATATTCATTGCTAGATCAATTTCATTACATGTTATTCAAAAATAAAAATATAAAAATTTCTATGCCAAAGGCTTCTACTCCGTTCACCTATTACACCCATTTTTTTTTCAAGAAGAAAAAAAAGTCACCCGGTATAGATAAGTGAAGCTTGTTACTGCTTTGTTGGTCTAGTGGTTGCAGGCGCTTCTGCTGAGCACGACCCCCTGGGTTCGACTGTGGCAAATAGTTTTTAGTAGGTCAATGAGAAATTTCTTAGTAGCAGCCCAAAATCTGGATTATTTCACAGTTGATGGTAACTAGTATGATGTCAAAAAGAGTATGTATGGATCGTAGCAGGTGGCAATCTGTAGTTACTACCTACGCCCATGGGAAAAAAGTGGATTAGAGAGAGCGTTTATTTTATAATGGCAACTAATCTATATCTCTCTTCCATCCATTTCTTATCCATATTTACATACCAAGAACCGTAGGTACATGCCTCGGAAAGCACAGTGCAGCGCAGTGTCATTCGCAAATCTTTGACAGCTGTTACTGGTCGACAGAAGCCCGAAAGTCTGGCAACCAGTCTTATCAAGGGGTTTCGTATTACCCATGAACTGGGTTGTGGAGGTCAGATAAGCAGTCACTCTATATCAATACTGATATTCAATTGCATCCAGTTAGACCGGAAGTCGAAACCAACATAGTTGAGAAAGGCGTGGCAAATAATGGCGGCAACTAATGGGACTAATAATAAATTTGGCAAAAGAGCCTAAGGAGGCTCTCGTTAGGCAGCTGGGGCAAGGGCTTGATTCAGAAAGCGGTACTTCTGGACACGGCTCGCATTGTCAGGAGGTTCCTTTCTCTGGAGCCCTGACCGCCGGTAGCTTAGACCCTGTTCCCGATACCGGTGGGCTACTATTGTTTTTATTTTTTAATGTTTTTTATTATTGTTTTTCTGCTATTTAAATAAATATAATCAATAAGTGAATATAACGAAATAAAGGATAATATAATTTGGCAAAATGTTAGTGGGCTAGCATAGATATTCCTCTGCCTAACTTTTCAAGGAATGCAGCCGTATTGTTGTGTTTATGTGGAACTAGTAACAGAAGCCTTTAGTTCCAAAAGTATACCAACAATACAATTATAAAATGACCTTGTCGGAACAAAACGGTCTTCAATTATACGAGGGAATGAATAGTCTAGGTTTAACAGACTGAATAGTGCCTAAATTCTCTCTAGTGCGGACTGTCAAATTAGTGCTTAATGTGGTACTAGAAATGATCCTCTGTTTTTAGTGAAACTATTTTCGACACGTCAAAGGAATTTAATTTATGTACGAGCAGTTTCATGTTCAGTCTTCTAGGTCAGTAAAAAAGAGAGGTTTTGTTTTTCAGTGGAACAACATGGGCTTATTAATTTAATATGTCTTATAAGCACCTGAAAAATAAAGCTCTATGCATTTTCGACATTTAATGTCTTCTATTCTGTATTTGGGATGACTCAAATCATTATTAAATATAATTTATAGAATTTCCTAAATTTTTTAGGTAGTTAAAGGTACAACTGACAACCACTAACTTCATTCTACATTTTTACAAGATTTAATGACGTACCGTGGTTGCGAAAAATAAGTGACAAATGCAATAGCGTTTTTATCAACATACCATTGCAAATATATCACTTTCCTTTCATAGCAATGTAATGAGTCATCCAAAACTCAAAGCTTATTAAAACCTTGATTAATTTCCAGCCTAACTCGTAAATGACCAAAGAATAAATGAGGCCAAAAAAATATTCAATCATCGTTCATAAAATACATTTGCAAATGCATTGTTCCCTTCTCCTCAATGCATTATATGAGAGTTCTTAATTACCAAGCTCGGTGAGTAATCAATTGAGTTCATAAATCCCCCTTAATATTTCACTTCGAACGACCAAAAATAACAAACAACAATGTGAAATTCAATAACAGGCTTCCAACCATATCTTGTATGTGCTTTATGTAGTGACGAAAGGAATAGTGGATATTCCGTTCACTTAGTATGGAATGTTCTGGAACCTTGACAAGGTTAACAAGGATAACACTACTATTACATTTTGCCGAAAATGTAATGATTTCCAGAAGGTGGTTCTGTTGTACCTATCTAAAATTCTAAACACTGATAGTGTCCAGAAACACTACTAACAGTTTTTAAGTTATTTAAAAAAATACCTTCTTTGAGCATTAATAAGGAAGCACCTATTGTAGAAGATTCACCTACCTAATCATAATTTGAAATGGTTAATCTATTGTTTCATATAATGTTAAGCAAGTGGGTTTTGAATGAAGCTTATAATACCAAATAAACGCGATAAAAAGGTAATACAATAATTTCAATCAATTAAAAAATTTATTATTTTCGGGGTGATTTCAATGGCAGATACATGCTAGAATGATGAAAAAAAAAATTATAATGGCCAGATGGGAATAATCAACTTATTTCAAATACAATGTGAGCATGGGGACCCGAAATTTCAAGATGCACTAATTACTCTCCTGGCGGTCGGGCAAAACCACTTCCAGAATCCAGGACTTAAATGAAGCAAATGACAGAGCTATGTGTCTATCTGTCACTGTGAGTTACTCATAATCATCAGCACCATCATTTCAGACGAAAGACGTCCACTGCTGGACATAAAACTCCCCCAATTTTAGTTTGGAGGTGTTTGCCATAATCACCATGCTTAGCAGGCTGGTCGGCGATCGCAGTATGATGGTAAAATACATAGAGAACGCTACTGCCCATTATCTAGTAAGTTCATTAGTCACCTTTTTGACACCCACGGGAAGAAATAAGTGTGACTTACTGGTCGAACAAAACGAATCATCGACATAGGAAAAAAAAATCATCTAATAAAATAAATAATTCTTCATCAATTTATTCTCCTTTACTAAGCTCTTCTCATTCACCAAATACTTCATAAAAATCAATAATATTGATATTTATGCCAGTCTTGTACTACAAAATTCAGCATACACCCAATCACGAGCCGTCTGTTTCTCCAGAGGTACGCAATTTTTATGACTCTTGGAACAATGGCACTGTTTTGAAGAATTAACCCGGTGGATTAATTAACATATCCACAGACCGTATCTAATTACCGGGCCTTTTTAATTAAAACTTTAAACTCCTACGCTTTATTAGCTCGCCGTCCAGTGAAGGGTTGCGATGCCAGTTTTAGACCTCGACCATTTTGCTGAAATTGGCTCGGGCTTGTTTGAAATACAGGCTGAAAAATATGCTGTGGTTTTTATTAAGGATATAATTTTGGGCTTTACTTTCTCAAACAAGCTAGTCCGTGCTCAGCAATGAACTTTTTCAAGACAGAATAGAATGTGTGCAATACAGAATCATTTGAAGGATGTTTGCTTGATGAGTTTTTAGTTCCTAAACACAACGCATCTTCTTCTTCCCAGCTAAAGCACTAGGAAGTGGTGAAGGGCGGGCATTTTGGAGGATAGTCTTGTGTTACTCTGACTATCAAAAAGCGTTGACTCTCAGCCTAGTTTGAATAAATTACTTCTGATTTTGATTAACTAACGAGTTAATGTTAGTCAATTGGCTGTCTTATGCAGCTTTCTGTGAGAGGGAGTGTGCAGTAATCAACTACGCAGTCCCAGTGCGGGTTTTTGAATGCCACATGTCTTCATCTTAACATGCTAGTTTCCTCACGATGTCCTTCACCGTTTTGAGAGGGAGTAGTGATAATAAAGACAAACACAAGTAAAGTGTTTTCTGGGCACGACCTAGAATTCGTATGTAGGGTACCACTATACTACCACTGCTGTCATAAAATTGTTGTGTTAATTGGCATTACAATTATTTTTTCCTGTTTTTTGATGAAGAAATATATATACGTCATATTTAGAACATAAAGTCCAAATTCTGTAATTTCTAGTATTCGGGCAAAAAAGAAACAGCCAATTCAAAGCATGCCTATTTAAATCGAAATAATGCTAACTTGAAACACACAAAGTTGCAACTAGTCTACCAACCCTGCCTTACTAACAAACTTTCCTGAACATAGCTACCGAGGCACAAAACAGCTGATATATATCGCTTTCCCAAATGAATAGGTAAACAAATGAACCGTTTACTAAGTCAGTTTCTAGTCATAATAACACGTCAGCCGATACACATTCTGTATTGAATATAAGGCAAGAAAATAGCTGTATTTGCCATGTGTATGTTTTCTCATAAACAGACACGGTTATGTGAAATGCCGTTAATATTGTGATACTGACGTTGACTTAAGTATGTCAAGCTATAATGTGAAATGCAATTTAAGGTCTAGCTTAAGTTAGTAACTGTTACTTGCAAAACTGTCTGTAAGTAGGAAGTAACAATTACCGACATTAAAGTCTTTTGATATGACGGTATTTGTATGAAAAAACACCATCATTATTAGTAGATATCTACTATGAACCTAAAATCTGAAATGAAGAAATCCGTAGGTGAAACCGACATAGCCCGAAGAATTTCCAAATTTAAGTGACAGTGGGCAGGTCACACTGTTTACAGAACTGATGGCCTATGCAGGCCTCCAATAAAATGGACTGATAAGCTGGTGAAGGCCGTAGAAATCCGCTGCATGCGAGATGGACAGAACTAGTCGAAGTGGCGAGGCTTGAGGGACGCTTTTGTCCAGCAGTGGAAGTCTTTCGGCTGAAATGATGATGATTATTATGGACCTACTTTAAACATTGTGTGCGTGTCTACTCAAAATATATATCGTAATCTATTACTTATATAATATTATAAAGCTGAAGAGTTTGTTTGTTTGATTGAACGCGCTAATCTCAGGAACTACCGATCCGAATTGAAAAAATATTTTTGTGTTGAGTAGCCTATTTATCGAGAAAGGCTATAGGCTATATAACATTACGCTACAACTAAGAGGAGCGGAGCAGTAATGAAAAATGTTGCAAAAACGGGGAAAATTTATTCCTTTTGAGAGTTTCCGTTGCGTGCGCTGCGTAAACGGTTAAAGTAACGCAAAAATCATGTATGAAGGAATTGTTCCTTTTAAAAAGTACAAAACAAAAGTCCGGGAGAGCATATGTCTATCTTTTAAGGTTGACTCACTATAACTCAAAAGGAGCGAAGAGCAACGAAAAATGGACGAAAACTAGCAGGTAAATCGATGCGACGGGAAGGGTCAGGGGAGCAAAAATTTGACGCGGACGAAGTCGGGGGCAGAAGCTAGTTAGACATACATACATACACAATGTCACGCCTTGTTAGTCAGAGGTTGGGCAGAGGTGTACCTATAGTAGGTAAACCCATATTTCGCTAGTTATGTTTAAGTCCCATGTAATACAGGGCGAGCCTATTGACATCAACCTGACACAAATCCAGACTCTGGGCTGCTATTGAGAAATTTCAGATGGATAAATCTAATAACACTTTTCCGACCTTGGGAATTGAACCCAGGATGTCATGCTTAGCATTAGCGTTTGCAACCACTAGACCAAGGAGGCAGTCAGAAGAAGTCATCGTGTCACCCTATTTATTAGACTTGTTTAATGATTCATCATCTGCCTAGCCTTTTTCTAACTATGTTGGGGTCGGCTTCCAGTCTAACTGGATGCAAAAAAAATACATCAAGTGACTGCCTATCTCGTCTCCACAACCCAGTTACTGGGTAATACGAAAACCCTTGGTAAGAGTTGTCAGACTTTCGGGTTTCTGACGACCCGTAACGACTGTCAAAAGAACCACAAATGACAACCGGGACAAACGGCTTAACGTGCTTTTCGAGGCACGGAGGGGTATTGCAAAGGTGGTCACCCATCCACGAACCAACCACGGCAAGCGATGCTTAACCTGATCGAGCGATACGTACTTGTATAATGATTATGTAATGAAACTTAAATTGAATTATTTTCGCCTTTATTGTTAAGATGTTATCATATAACTATAACTTTTCATAGAGAGTAGACAATTTAACACATGCAAAATCGAAACTTGATTTACGGTTCCTACCATTAACAAGCCCTCAAAATTCACAAGCCTCGCAGTAACAACAGAGGCGCGGATGCAGCCTATTATTGACCCACTGCTGGGCAAAGGCCACTCTTATTGATGTTATTATCACAACGGGAGGTAATTGACGTTATCGCAAGCCTGGCTATCCGTCTAACTATCTACCTAAGTATAGGAGGGATCTGAATAACTAGAGGCTTTGTGAGTTAAGTTAGAATTGTATAGGAAAGATAGAGTTGTGTGTTTATGCTACTACTTGTGCATACAGCATTAAAACGCTTTTAAAGCAGCTTTATTTTTTTATTTCATTGTGTTTCATATAAGTTTAATTTATTTTATCAATTTACCAATACGTGAAGCAAAAACTTGTACCCCTTGCTGTACTTCTTCCCAGAAATATCGCGGACAGAGGTGTATTTCGCACCGTTAAAGTTTATATGCAGAAGGAGTGCTGAAAGCTTATACTTTTATGTAATAATACATTAGTTTAAACTTTAAATTAAAATGAAAGATGGTTAACCACTGGGTGACCATAGATAGTACACAAAAACCATCCCGAAAACCAGACACAAACAGCGTCTTTGTTTTATACCTACTAAGTATAGATTTAGTGAAAAGTACCAGGATTATACGAAGTTAGTTGTATACCGGATACTTAACTATTTAGTTGCCTCATATTTAACAAATCTTATTCCACTTTTAAAATTTATTGAGGCCAATTTGAGTTTAAACAGACGGACCTTATTACTCATAGGAGAAACCAGATTAAGTGTCACCGAGATTAAACGGCAGATAACTTGATTGCGGATTTAAACAGGATTAAAGTGACATAATAATTATGTTGTGGTCTAAAAGACCTGTCATAAAAGATATTCCAAGGAATTACAAATTAGTCATTTTTAAAAAACGGACGTTTTATAATGACCGCAAAATTTTAATGTATTACACATATAATAAATTAAGTCGCATTTCGTGTCTGTCTGTGTGAACGTGTTATACTTCTAAACTACGTAATAGATTTTGATACGGTGTTCACTATCATCTAGAGAATTTATTTCGGAAGGTTTATGCTAACTATTTTGTGCCTTCAAATGTTTTTTATTTTGTTATTTTTTATCATATTATGTGTTGTACCAGTAGATGTCATTAAGTCAGTCGGTTGTCACTAGAAACCAACGTTGGGGCTGTGTTTCGTATAGGGTCATAGCATTATGCTGAGCGATAACCGTTTATGCGGATGTGACCCTTATTTTTCCTAATCTTGTTCTTGTTTGTGTCTGTTCTCTGCGTCAAGTTTACGGCAAATAAACGTATTTTTGGAGTGTACTCTTTATGACCGAGATTGAAGCTAACACACATACTTTTGTCTTTCTTTCTTCTGTATAATACCTTAATATTTAACTTCAATCTAATAAAGAAATATTGATGTTTTGTCAAGTCGTGAAAACCATACGAAGCAAGAGCGGATCGCTAGCCAATATATAATAAGACATTAATGTTGGTCAATCCTATTTAATTAATCACAAAATTTATAGGCGAAGACCTTTCTACGAAACCCGTCTTGATGTGTAGGCGTGAGGCGTGATTTATGACGTCACACGATATTTCTCCAATGGCGTACCTCCTCATTATAATATTAACACTTCTCTTCATAATTCAAATAAAGTTCCCAAACGTGTGTGTTAATTTGGGATTACATAACTTCACGCCTTGTTTCCCCAAAGGGTTAGGCAGAGGTGTACCTATAGTACACCTACATTTCGCCAGTTATGTTTAAGTCCCATGTAATAGGGGGCGAGCCTATTGCCATCAACCGGGCACAAATCCAGACTCCGGGCTGCTACTGAGAAATTCCAGATGGAAAAACCCAATAACACTTTGCCCGACCTGGGAATCGAACCCAGGACCTCATGCACAGCAGCAGCGCTTGCTACCACTAGACCAACGAGGCAGTCGGTAATTTGGGATTAGTCTCTACTAAACAAATTTTACAAGTAGGTTTTATCGTGACTTTTTGTTTTTTTTTTTTAGCCAGAAGCTCGAAGTTCTGACATCCCGTCTTACCACAGGGGTACCCAAAAACTGAGTTGTAAATAGAGATTGTACCGTGTGGTGCCGGACGTAAAGATTAACACCACCCCATTTCTTCCCATGGGTGTCGTAAAAGGCGACTGAGGGACTTACTAGAGAATGGGCAGCAGCGTTCTCTATGCATTTTACACCATACTGCGTTCGCCAACCCGCCTGCCAAGCGTGGCGATTATGGCAAAGCCCCCCAAATTGGGGGAGGCCTAAGTCCAGTAGTGGACGTCTTATGGCTGAAATGATGATGATTGTGAAATAGAGATAGAGTGCAAAAGAACAGGCAGTTGTTCCATGTAACAAAAATATCGGTATTCAACTGTATCCGTTAAGACTGAAAAATGACCCCAACATAGCAGGAAAAACGTTAGAATGATGGCAAAAAAAAATAAGCGACCCTAGTATGACATTTTTTTTTTTCAGGATGGGAAATCATCAAATGACTTCTCCCGCTCTGGGCGGAGCGGGAGGGCGTGTCAGACTTTTACTGACTAAAACCCACCCGTGTTCCATCAGTTGCCCATGTGCCAGGGTCACGGTATCTCTTTCGAACAATCACGCGACACCGGCAGGCATCGGTCCTAGTAGACCCCTACACTGCTGCTGACATCTCTTTGAGGCGTGCGTGCATTACGCGCCGTCGACCCGAGCCTGGTCCTTACCGGGCGGCGAGCTACCCATTGCTCGCCACCCGCAAGCTCACGCCTACGGTGGCCGGGAGTCCGCTATAGACTCCCGAACCCTTGTATGACATAACATTGAAGTCTTTTTTAGGTATTGAGCTATTTCTAAGAAGAAACACCATCATTTTTAGTACTACGAAACTACTTTAAACACTTTTTGCGTGTCTACTCCAAATTTTATGTATTTCACCTATTAGATAAACTTACATAACACAACGCTTTGTTGTTGTGAAAGGTTGGGCAGAGGTGTACCTATATACAGCCACATTTCACCGGTTTTGTTTAAGTTTCATGTTATAGCGTCAGACCTTACTGCCATCAACCGAGCCCAAATATAGACACCGCATGGTTCGGATTCTGAAAATTCCAGATGGAAAAGCCCATAACACTTTGCCCGATCTGGGAATCGAACCAAAGACCTTTTTTCTCAGCAGTAGCGTTTACGAACATAAGACCAAGGAGGTTAAGAATCACTAGAATCGGAGCCCTGTTAATAATTTCCTTCTCTGTGAAAAGTTGAATTAATATTTTAACAAAACAAAAAGCTTTTTAACAGCAGTAAATAGATTAAATTAGATTTTCAACCCACTAGACATTGAAGTTGTTGAATATTTTCCGGTGGTCTGTAATTAAGAAATTTCCATTTGACCTTTCAAACTGTTAAAGCAATGAACTTTCATGTTTTAAAAGTAATAATCAAAGTACCTATTATATTTCTTGTATTTCTTAGAAGTATAACAAAACTTGCTTTAAATAACAGTTAGATTGCTGCTAAATATTTATTTAATTTGATTAGTATTGATGATTTCACATCATCCCCGTATTTCCCTGAAAGGTTAGGCAGGCAAATACTTATGTTATGTATACAGCCCATATTTCATCTGTTAGTTTAAGTCCTATCTAATAAAACAAGCCTATTACCATCAGCCGGGCACTAATCCAGCCTACAGGCTGCTACTGACAAATTCCTGATGGGAAAACCCAAAACACTATGCCCCACTTTTTTTTGGGTGGTATATCATCAAATGACGTCTCCCTCTCTGAGTGGAGCGGAAGGGCGTGTCAAACTTTTACTGGCTAAAACCCACCCGTGTTCCTTCAGTTGCCTATGCTAGAGCCACGGTAACTCTTTTGAACAAATTCGCGACCCTGGCTGGACCATGCCCCACCTGGGAATTAAATCTAGAACCTCATGTTCAGCAGTGCAGCGCTTGCGACTATTGGTCTCATCATCGCTACTGTTTTGAGGCAATCATTGTTTTTAATTTACCATTCCCAAAATCTGCCAAATGTACATATATATACGTACTAACTGACACTAAAGTTTAATTTGTGTATCTTAACTGGTAAATAAATGTTTCATTTCTATAAAATAACATAAGTAAGAAAAAAAGTCTAAAGAGTAGCTTGTCAAATGAGCATGACGTAATACTTGTCAAGAAACTCCTTCAAAGAAAACCTAAAAAAGACAAAACAACAAAATTAACACCATGCAAAACGACCGAGCCGTTTCTAAAGACATTAAGGACAAACAAACAAACAATTAAAGACAAACAACTGTGCAATGTAGAAGACATTTGGTAGCAGATAGAAAGATAGCGTGGTATCGAATATCAAATGTTAAGCGTGGTGGGACAGGCAAGCAGCATTCCAACTAGCCGGCTTAATGATGGCGATCTATATAGAGCTGATAAATGGGTGTGTTGTGTTCGTTAAACTGTTAAATTGTTTGTGAGTCTTAAAAGGTTCCGGCTTATTTTGAACAGGAACTCAAATGAAGTTTCAAATTGGATGCGGTGAATTAAATTTAAAAATAAAAAAATTGTGAGGGTAGTTACTCGTGTTGCTTTGTTTTGATGTAGTTGGCAATAAGAGGCATTGCATTATGACAACTGCTTGAATTTTATGAAAGCCTTTTCAGTATTTGTACCTATCATAGTCATCATCAGTATTTGTTACTAAACAGACAATCATTTTATGAAAATATCAATATGAATATTTGTAGAACAATAAAAACTTTTTACAAAAAAATAGGAAGTAGGTTGTTTTTTTTTTTATAAAAAGTTACTATTTTTAACTTTTTAGTTATGGTTTGTACCCCGCACTAATCTAATCGCGTTTTTCGTTCATTTGTCGCGCAACTACTAGAGAACTACGCTTACTAGAGAATGGGCAGCAGCGTTCTCTATGCATTTTACCACCATACTGCGATCGCCAACCCGCCTGCCAAGCGTGGCGATTATGGCAAAGCCCCCCAAATTGGGGGAGGCCTAAGTCCAGCAGTGGACGTCTTACGGCTGAAATGATGTCGCGCAAATACTTGATGCAAATTTAAGACTTATATGGTTTTCACATAGATTCCATTGTCAGAATGGAACCAAATTAAAATGAAACTACATGGAAAGCACCAGCTTTTTAATAAAAAAATAATCATCAAAATCGGTTCACCCAGTCAAAAGTTATGAGCTAACAAACATTAAATAAAAAACAGTCGGATTGAGAAACTCCTCCTTTTTTTAAGTCGGTTAAAAACCATTAGGGTTTCCATCTTTTGGTGTCAACAAACTAATCGACGTAAAGTTACTAAAAATACCAAAATACACAACAATTTTATGAAGACGCCATTATGAATATTGGAATACTAAAACCAGGCTTACATATTTTGGTATCAACAAACTAACCAACGTAAAGTAAATAAACAGACAAAAGTAGACATTAATTTTATGAAAAAATCATTTTCATAATTTTTTTGTAGGGTTGCTAAGACCATTAGTGTTTCCAACCTTTGGTATCAACAACTCTATATTATTTAAAGGTATCTCTAAACTACTACAGATTATTATACATAGAATTGGAGCGCAAAAGCAGTTTGCTGGCTATTAAACGTGAATGCGATTCAATACCACAGGCGTATTACCGGTAACGGACAGTGTGAGAGCCTTATTAGTTTTTAATTAAAAAACCGGCCAAGTGCGAGTCGGACTCGCGCACCGAGGGTTCCGTACAAACCTGTAGGTATTCTTGGTTTAAAAATATATTTTTATTTTTATTTTTATATTTTAGTTGATTGAATGTAAGGTAAATTGCTGTTTACGATTTATGACGTTTTTAAAAAAAACTACTCACTCGATCTCGTTCAAACCAATTTTCGGTGGTAGTTTACATGGTAATGTACATCATATATTTTTTTTAGTTTTATCATTCTCTTATTTTAGAAGTTACGGGGGGGGGGGGGGGGGACACACATTTTACCACTTTGGAAGTGTCTCTCGCGCAAACTATTCAGTTTAGAAAAAAATGATATTAGAAACCTCATTACCATTTTTGAAGACCTATTCATAGATACCCCACACGTATGGGTTTGATGAAAAAAAACATTTTTGAGTTTCAGTTCTATGTATGGGGAACCCCAAAATTTATTGTTTTTTTTCTACTTTAGTGTAAAAATCTTAATGCGGTTCACAGAATACATCAACTTATCAAGTTTCAACAGCATAGCTCTTATAGTTTCGGAATAAAATGGCTGTGACATACGGACGGACGGACAGACAGACAGACAGACAGACAGACAGACATGACGAATCTATAAGGGTTCCGTTTTTTGCCATTTGGCAACGGAACCCTAAAAAGGCTAGCTGGCTTAGGTGTGTCGGTGACACATAGGCACCTAGCCTTGTCATTCAATATGAACCGATCGAAATTCTGATAGAAAACGTAATTACCTAAAGTCATCATCATCATTTCAGCCAAAAGACGTACACTGCTGGACATAGGCGTCCCCCAATTTGGAGGGATTACCATAATAGCCACGCTTGGCAGGCGGGTTGGCGATCGCAGTATGGTGGGAAAATGCATAGAGAAGGCTGCGGCCCATTCTCTAGTAAGTTCGTTAGTCACTTTTTATGACATCTACGGTAAGAAATAGGTGTGTGACTTACTGGTAGGATAAAATATTAGTCATCGGATTACCTAAAGTACTTAGTTATAATTTTAACTAAATGTTTTTTCTTTTTGTAGGTTATAAATTTTTGGGTGAATGCTTATTTTATTTTCATCATTTAAATATGTGAAGGTGCTTATCACTTTCCAAGTTTAAACTAGAAATAATTACTTAAAATTAAATATACTTTGGGACGAAAAATTACACTGCTCGATACTTAATTAGTGAAAATATTTACAGTAAGTAAATCTATTCGTAAACGTCGAATATTCTTTTAACAAAACATAAGCTTAACTAACCAGAGCACATCATTATTAAAATAACAACAGAACTACATTTTCTATTCAGAATATAACTACAAAAGTCGTCTATTAAACAAGAGTAAATTCAATACTTCAGTAACAGGGTACGTAACCGTCAGACTACACGTTCTGACGATAGTACGTGTAGTCTAACGGTAATGAGGTGAAGTTGACTAGCTGATAATGTAATAAGACAGGTGCCTTGATGGGTAATTAGCTACGGGAGAATATAATACATGGAACATGGTACAAGTTTTCAAATGAGCTAAGTTCTAGATATAGTATAGAAACATGCAGTGGCTTGAATATGGTTGTGAAACTAACAACTGCTCCTACAATTACGTACTTTAAGGGTTCTTTTTTAGTTTTCTTCCGATAATGACAGCCAATGAAGGGATCAATGAAAGGCAAATTAATGCGGATGAGATTAGTAAGAGTGATGTGTGGTGTTACATGAATGGATAGAATAAGAAATAAGTTCATAAGAGGAAGTCTGAAGGTGGGCATGTGACACGGAGGAAAGAGCAAAATGTTGTGAGGAAACTTTTCATTATGAATGCTGATAGCTATAAGAGTAGAGAAAGACCAAAGAAACTATGAATAGACTGTGTGAATGGTGATATGGTTTAAAAGAGGTTGACTACCGAAATGACGATTAATGGAGAAGTAATTAAGAAAAATACATGTTGCACGGACACCAAATAGATTAAGATAAGAGCAAGAGAAAGAGGAATGTCTCTTTCAGGCTACGCCACAACACTCTATCCTCCACCATTCACATCCAGTTCGTCCCAGCTATGCACGTCCCACACACTCTTAGGACTCGGCTGCTCCACTAGCCATCAGTCATTCAACAAATATGACCAGCCCACTGCTACTTCAGCTGGCTTACTCTGCAAGCTATGTTGGTAACTCCGGTTTTGTTCTAGACAATTCAATTTCTGATTTTACGATTATGTAAAGGGCACAAAGTGACCTTATTGGTGATGTTATTCGAAAACTCAAGTGCGTAGTACTCGCAACTGGCGTGCGTGTATGATCCGCTGTATGAACCTAAGGCGTGAGTATATACGTATGTTTGTACGATCATTAATTTAAATCAAATGAATACTTTAGTTTCAATTGAGAAGAGTACGTAAAGATGATGCATATATTGATAGGATTTGGGTAAGTAGAAATTACATCCCTTATAGAGAAACATCAACGTTTGCTTGCAATTGACTGCTTCTCAGTTATTAAAAATCCTGTCAGTACAATTTGCAGCAAAACGATTTAGTAGGAACAGTTAACCCATTTGGTCGTTCACCATCACCCATACATCGCTTTTAAAGATCTCGGTGTTATTATATTTAATGCGTTGCACTAAAAACGGTTTCTACATCCAAGTCTTAGTAGCTAGTCTCAGAACAACCTTTTATTGCTCAATAATCAACGTAACACCAAGCAGCATCTGATGCTAAAATAAAACGTAAAATATTATTATCTTTTTAACGTACATTGTCTATTGTATTTCAGTGCTGGAAGGCGCAATGAATTCTAATACATTATGATATTGCCTCCAAGTTACAGCCACTTGGAATCTTACTATTGTCTAAGATGTTCCGTAAGACAACGAACTTATCGGCTTTGTACAAAAAGACCATTAGATATGTATGTCTGGGTACAGTTAGATTTTTTTAGTATTTCGTCATGATTTATACCAAAAAATTATTTCAGGAACATAGCATTTCGCTACCTTATATTTTAGTTCCATGTAGATTGGGATTTTATGCCGTCAACCGTGCACAAATTCAAACACCGGGCTGCTACTGAGAAATTCCAGATAGAAAAACCCAAGCAAAAATCAAAATCAAAATACTATATTTCACATAAACTTATATGGGGACTTTAAAAAGTCAGAAGCTGGGTGCATGTGCACATGATCGTGTCAAAGAAGCAAGTAAAAATTTTAAAACAAAATATTTACATCGTAATTTGGGAGCAGTTAATAGACATGGTTATGCCATATTTGAAAAGTACGTTCAGACAGAGTAGGTACCTAATAAAGAAAATGTTATTATTTAAACAACTTATTTCAATGCTAAAGCTTTCTGCAATCCGGCTATCCAAGTAAACCCAGCAACCAACTCTAGCGTTTAATAAATGTAAATACAGTTTAGCACGCAACTGGTAAACCAATAAATTCCTATTCAATTAACTTGTACATAGTGGCATTATATTATTAGTATATTTGATTTCACTAGCGTAGGCTGCTGTAGTTATTAGAACATTAAATGTATATATAAATTGTAAGAGACGCTTATTGCTACGCTGAAACTGCTTTATGGCGTAAGCGACTCATATTTCACGATTTCTCGGCAAATTAAGTGAAAATGAAAGTTGTGCTAAATGGTATGGTGTTACTGAAGTGCTTTCTTGTAAAATAGTAGAATATTACGTGTTTGAAATAGAAAATAAAGTCGAAATGCTACAACGGACATTAACTTTTATAAACGATTAAGGTAACTTTAACTTTAACAAAAGGTTAGATTTTTGATAATGATAGCCTTCGCAACAAATGTGTGCTATCCTAAATAGTCCAGACACGCAATAAAGTGGACCACCTGTTCTAAAGATTGGATTTAAATATCCAGAAAAAAATTGCTCAAAGGGGGAATTGTAGTTCAAGCCAAATTTTGGATGAAAAGAAAAAACATAATATGCATACACATATTAAAAAAATAACCCGACATTAATTTAAAACAGAATGAAATTAAATAAGGTTTTTGCCACCGAATTCCGAAATTAAAGTTATTTTTGACTTTGTAGAGTTTTTTTTAAGGAAGTCGGTTTTTTTTTTTGTAAAAAGTTTTTATTTTTTAACTTTTTAGTTGTGGTAGATACTCCGCACTAATCTAATCGTTATTCGTTTATTTGTCGCGCAAATACGTAATGCAAATTTAAGACTTATATGGTTTTCACATGGACCTCATTGTTCAAATGGAACCAAATTAAAATGAGACCATTCGAAAAAAATGATAAGCATCTATTCCTAGTTTAAAGATAGAAGTAACTTTTGAAGAAGAAGACTATAATGCACCTGATGCAACGACTGCAAAATATGATAATACAACTGATATATCAATCCTTTTACCAGCAGATAAAGAAGAAAGCAGTTCTAATACCGAAATCAAAAATCCCAAACAAGATATTACACTAAGATTACCTCATGACCCAAGTCTTAGTAGTCACATGCAATTTTGAAACAGCCAAGTCCTCAAAAAGGTAGCTCTTTTAAAGAATCCAGCGATACATATTTGTGTATTGGAAGGAAGAAACGTTATTCCGAAATGATAACGCTCCTGACAAATTAATTGGTTATTATCATCCTAAACTTTTTAATATAAAGAATGCGCATAGGCATGCGTCCTTTCCTGTTGTCGAGATAAAACTGCAGAATATGACAATAATACCCGACAAACAACCGATACATCAAACCTTTTACCAGCAGATAAAAAAGTAAACAAAGAAAGCCCAAACAAGATATCACACTAAGATTACCCCATGTTTACACAAGTATTAGTAGTCACTTGCAGTTCGGCAAACAGAAAGGTGTCAATATAATATTTGTGTTCAATTGGTGGACGATCATCGTGTAGGACTCGAAGTTGAGCTATCGACACAGCCGGACGTGTCGGCGCGCGCGCAACAGATGTGGTCCGACCCGCCTGAGTTCGAAATCAAACCGTGTTATTGTGTGTGCGTGCTTCTAAGTCATAATTTAAAATCGGGTGGCATAATACAACGTGTAACATAATTAACGCAAGACCTCATACACCCGAATTAGAGTTTTGAGTTTATTAGAGAATTGAATAAAGAAAATCGTGTGAACACTAGCATTGTTTTGTGCATTTAAATTTGAGTCCTATTGCCTTGAGATAGGATTGAATTCTTTCGGGCTCAATAAGTGGACTTGCGTCTATTCAGTTACACATTGTATAAAACAAGGAAGCAAATGTGTCATTCGTGCGCCCAGCTCTCAGCAGAGCCTGCCTGCCAGCTGACCCCTGCCGAACCCGGTGAGCCCGTTCCTAACATTTCAGGGATTTGTTTACTAAACTGCGCATGACCGCGGCTTTGTTGTGCCGCGCTTGGGGACCTATCATCGTCATCACATCACACCAGGAAGCGTTGTGTGAATGATTGTGTTCACACTAACTACAATAGGCTGAATAACCCTATTCACGCTATAATTCTGGAACAAAATACGATACCGATTAAGACGCCGCACCAAAAGATCCTATTTTTGTAACACAGTAATGAATTCTTAAAATTCCTAAAAGCTTGCTAAGAGGCCACAGCCCCTCCAAATGAACACATGGGCGGCAGCTTAATAAAAAAAGGCTACCCAATCCAGACTCTCTCTGTTTCAAGTTAAATGCACATTTTGCTATACAGATAAACAAAAGAAACCAAAAAAAAGGTCATCCCATAAATTGACTCACTACAAGTGTGCTTCAGCCCCCAACTTGCACGTGTCTTTAGTGGGCACACAGACAAAGCGTTTATAATGGTTATAATTGGCACTTCTAAATAATATACAGGAATTTCTCCCCAAGAGCATTCTTTCCCAGGAATAAAAGTTAACAGAATACAAAGCCGCGCAATATAATGAAGAAATCTGGGGTGGCGAATATATCATAATCGCCGCGTCCGAATTCTACGTCGTAAATGTGCATGTACATATGCAAAACAGAAACACACAGGTGCATTCACCTACTAGCGAACAAGCTCCCGCTAACAAAGACGTACTGTTCATGAACCAGCACTATGAAAACTGGGTCCCGATAAACGACAAACAATACAACAACAACCGGAATAACCTAAGCAAGCTTCAACTAGATTGAAAGCACTGCATCATACCAAAACATTAGGTAACAGGCACAACACATGAGAAGAGCAAAACCCATGAAACCCTAAACTCAAACGAGCAACCCCCAATTAGTTAAATCATTCACACCGTGTGGACAATAAGAACAAACACTACTTACACTTGTATCAAACGTAATCGCGGACGACACGGGATACGCAATAATGAGAAAGCCGAAGTCTACCCAATTAAGTAAACTTGCACAGAAGAACCAGCTACAAAAAACGAATCGACGCGGCACTGCCACGTACAGGAATTCAAGCCAACCTACAAGAAACAGGGATGAACTTAGGAACATTCAGCTACACTACACATACCACGATTGGCATCTCTCCGAACCGGTAGGTAACACGCACCAGGATCTTGCAATTTTATTAAGAACGTATTCCCAAATTGAATTAGTTAATAGTACAAGTAAATTAGCTACAGTTAGTAATACAAGGATACTAGGTCAACTATTGGCATGGGAAAAGACTAGCCAACTCCTCTGCACTTATTCCCACTTCAACAGTTGTTCCCCGAAAGCAACCAGACCCTTCACAGTCTTACTAAACTTGATTAGACAAAAAGTACGCTAATAATACTCGGAAACTTCAACGTCCATATTGGTCGACAAGATACTCTAACCAAAAGAAAAAGCAAAGGATCCAACAAAACTTTCAGCATAAATTTCCCAACTACAAGGCGAACTATTAAAGGATAAAGCCTACAGAGAAAAACTTCAAACAGAAACGACAAAAGGTTGATCATCCATTAGGATAATATGGTCAAAAGGCACTCAAAAACGCAATTGGACTATATCATCATGCCACAGGCAACAGAAAAACTCGTCCACGTTGACGAGACGGGACTATAAGATCAAACAGAATTCTAAACAAAAACGAAAAAAAAAACCAAACACATAAGCAACAAAAAGAAACGAAGGAAACAACAATGGATGCTAAGTATTTCAATCATAAACAATGCAACTATACCGCTCTCAATCGAAAACATATAAATTTTTTTTATCAAGATCGCATATAAAAATAAAATAAAAACAACTAACAAATCATCCCAACGAATGAAAACACCGAAATAACATAGAACAACATAACGGAGGTATTAGAAGCCGCTGCCCAGGAAACTCTCGAGTCTTCAGCCAATTATTACTCAAGAGACCATCGAATAGCCCTCGGTAACCTACAAAAGGCCAAAGCTGGCAACTGGATAACCCAATAGGCATAATCGCGTACAAGAATGCCAGACAATACTCCAAAAGGTTAAAAATCAGTACAAAAATAGGCAGAGCGTACTTTTGCGTAACCAACAAAACCGATAACCGAAGCACAATAGACCGACAGTAAAGGAAATAATGGAAATCATCAATTGGGACTGCAACATTTCACTCCCTTTGTTGAGCTAGAAGGACTAGAATGCATCCAATACCAAATTAAAACCTCGCTAAATAATGTAAGCCTCCGAATAAACGAAACAAGGATGAAAATTCTAATTGGAGAGGGGGTCTCTAATTAGAATTTATACTTTCGTTTCGTTTGGACAACCACAGGATTTGCTACCTGGCACACATTTTCAGACGCTCTGAACCACACCTGTTACAAGCAGCAATGCAGTACAGGGCAAAACCTAAGAAGGTCGGATGACCTATTTACACATGGAATGACAACCCAAAACAGGACATGAAATACTTCGAAAAGGAACTCCAGTTTTGAAGGGGCACGGCTGGAGACAGAAATAAGATCAAGAAAGCGGCTCGTGATATCTACAAAAAACCAGAAACTGATAGCAGCGAAAACGCAGAAGACGACCAAGAAAACAACAACACGGAACATAGCGAACCCTTGACATAGAAAAGAGCCAGCAAACGGTTAACCCCACCAAAACATGCATCGGTGAAGCTCGACCTGGATCAACATGCCGGCGACGACGTGAAAAGATGCCCTCCTATAGACAAATATCACCCTTCTCTCCACTAGTCCAATGCTTACTCAAGGCTGCATAGTCGGTAGGCTCGTAATCCTTTCCTATCCTATGGGCACGTCTTCCCTACCATTACAGCGCCCCCCGGTCTACTTTTTGATATGCAATGGCCTATGTAGCACCATGAAACATGAGGCTTCAAAGGCTAGTGCATATCTTGGGGTTCATTCGATTAATCGAGTCTGGTCAAACCACGCTGGGATCGGTGCAATTCATTTCATTTCATTTCATTTCAATTGGTGGACGATCATCGTGTAAACACGCTTTGTTATCTTTAGTAATGGTTTTTTTGCTGGCCGTGACGGAACCTGGACATTCTGTTTTGGGATCTCATGTTTGATCATTATAAGGTGTGATATGGAGAATGATGTTTGGATTTTTCATTGTAGGGATAGAAGCATGTGAGATTATCGGATTTAGTACTTCTTATAAGTACCGGTAATTCAAAATTCGAAAGTTATCAAGAGCAAAACCTTATTGTTTTGATTTTGTAAAAGCTTGATGGGTTTAAAACGGAGCATGTACATATATTCTTGGCTAGACTTCCGTTGTCAGGTTTCTAACAGTACATTATATGAGATTCATTGTGAGTAATGACGAATCACAGTTTTGTTCACAGAGTATTGCATGTGTGACTGAATCTATACTAATATTATAAAGAGGAAACCTTTGTATTTTTGTATTTTTGTATGTTTGTATTGAATAGGCTCAAAAACTACTGGACCGATTTCAAAATTTCTTTTACTTAGAAGAATTCTTCTGAATCCGTATAGGCTATATTTTATCCCGGAAAATAGATAGGATTTTTCGTGGTAGTGAAAATTGTGGAGTAAGGCGTCGAAAAAACTGCCGTACGTTAACGATTCTCGCGAACGCTGCCTAAATGGTTAGAGATGTATGGTTGACTTCTATAGAAAAGTTGTAGAACTCAATAATGCCTACAAAAAAGTCCACGATAGTATAAACCAAACATTTATATTTTAGCCGTTATAACCACTTTTCCATAGAATAAAAGTAATTAAAATTATTGGCCTATGTTTATTGATCATATTATCGTCAAATACTAATCCTTATCCAAATAAACTATTTATTGAGCAAGATTGTTTCAATAGCTATAAATTACTTTTTATTTTATTCCAATCGGACAATCCATTCAAAAGATATAACGAATTTAAAATTGTAATTGGTATTAAAATGAATGATGGTGTCGCACAACATACATACAAAACAATTTTTTTTTTCAGAGGGCTTAAAAAATAAATGTCCACCCGTGCGAAGCCGGGGCGGGTCGCTAGTATAATATATGAAAGTAAACGAAGAAAAAGGAGTATGTAAGGATCGTAGCAGGTAGCTTTTTATAGTTTCTGCAAGTAAGCGTGGATTTATGTGAAAAAAAAAATTAATATTAAAAGGGTTTATTCGTAGTGACACCAGTTTTACAATAAAAATTTCCTTCTGCCAAAATGCAAAGCAGTTTGTTAATAGATGTAGCTTCTATTTACAATTTTATATTTTATCTCATAGGTACTTTTCCATCAATAATAAAGGCTTATTCAGACCGGCGCGACGCGACAGCGCGACGCGAATCTTGTAGAACAATTTCCAAGAAGTTCACATAAAAATTGTTCTACAAGAATCGCGTCGCGCTGTCGCGTCGCGCCGGTTTGTAGGAGGCTTAAGAATACATTACCTACAACTAAACACACATATTTTACAGCAGCACAAAGACTGACTATTACGCAATGCTAATAACATTTTTAATTGCCGCAGAAATAAGCTAGTATGACTTATGTCATACTAGCTTATTTATTATAAGCTAGTATGATTACAACTATTATTATTACAACTATTATTACAACAACAAAATATCCGGCTTCTCTTTATAAATCAGTTAGTTCACATCAACTTTAACACAGACGGAATTGTCTTTTGCATTTTGTAAAACAGTTCTTTAAAACATCTCGGAATAAAGCATTGCAAGATAAAATATGACGTTATTACATTATGAAAACAGTTTAACACTTGGAAATAACTTTAGCATACACTTAAAAGTATTTTAAGAGCCAAACTATAGTGCTTTGTGTTTAAGTTGCGAGAAACTTGCTTTATTAAGTTAGTCTTGAATACTTAGACTCAAAGCAGACATTCACGATATAACGCGGTGGTAGCTTCACTTGATTATGTTACATTGGGTTATTTGTAGGAAGTATAACGTTCAAGATTCAATCTATACTATACTACAATTATATATTATAAGATTATAGAGCTAAATAATTTGTTTGGTTGAACGCGTTAATCTGCGAAAGTACCTACTTGTTCAAAATGAAAATTATTTTTAGGATATCTATCGAGGAAGGCTATTGGCTAAATAACATCACGCCCGAATCCTTAGAAGACGAGCAAAAAGGAAAAAAAGAAGTCACAAATACGATGTATTCGTACGAGCAGACGATTCGTTGCGACAAGGTGAGAAGAAGAAATTTGAGGATGACGAAGTTGCGGGCATAAGTAAATTTTCAGTAATATTTAATAAAAACTTGTAAAGTTTGACTGTCTAGTTCAGAAAACCTTCTATTCATGTGTGTGTGGAAATTAATTGCCATCTACCGACAGAACCTACTCATAAAGCCCATAAAATGTGTCAACAAACCAACATACTTTGTCGTCGTTATTATTGGCTTCACGTAATTGTACCTTAACTGTTCCCTTGAACTGAATAACACCATATAATTGTGACAAATCATATACCTACGAGCATGTACAAATATATACTAGCTCGAGCTGACCTATACCATAAAATTAAGATCACCGAAAAAAATTTAACAAAACAAAATTGTATATCATTATGAGTTCCCATCTCATATTTACTCGTACTAAGTTTAAAAGACCGCGAGTGACACAGTCGATTCATTGCGTAAACTGGAGCTTTGCCTTGGGCGGCATTCATTAGCCGACCAATTACGTTCTTCAAAATGTCGGCTGATTACAGAGAGTCTCCGCCGGAGGCTGGGCGTTCAACAGATGCCGTTCGCTCTTTGTTTCAACGGTCCTCTCTTGAAACTGAAATTTTGACAGGCTTTTGAAATATGAGCTTGGAACGGGGACACTGAGGACAGATGTTGTCCCGCTAAATAGAGCCTCACCAATTTTGGGCTCTTAAGATATAAATTTTAATTGTGTTGTCTGTAATTCTGAAAAGCCTTTACTATGTAACGTGGATGAAATAAACGAAACTATTGAGTGAATTTTCGCAATTGCAAGGGTTACGACAGAATATTTAAAATATTCAAAGTATACCTAAAAAGAGGACGACAAAACAGGATATTTCATATTTACATACGACACGATACGTATTCATTACGGTTCGGTTTGAAATAATGTGGTAACATTAAATAATAGTAATAATTGCATTTACAATAATTGCGGAAACAATTTAGGTACTCGCTTTCAGTTTTATATCCATTTGAAATAAATTGAAGTAATCAAAACGGTCAAGCACAAAAAAAAATATTATATAACACAAACCAAACTTTCAAACATATTGCAACACAAAAACACATCAAACATAATTAAAACACCAACCAATTAATAATGTAAGACATTACTGTTGAAACGACAAGAGCAAATTAAGAAGCCCGAATGTTTACGAACATCATTGACCCAAAAAGAATTCCCGTCGAAAGGTTGCTCAAACAATTAATAAGAGACGATAATTAATTTTATAGATCCAAATCAGACATACTTTTGTAGTAGCATCGTCATCTTTTATTCGGTGCCTTTGGCAGCTACGCAATTATTTTATGAATCGTCGTTCGTACAGTCACCTGCAAAAATTAAGTACCTTTGTAAATTAAAAAGCGATTGTAAATCGATTTTAATTCTTCTGTGTTTTTAGAATTTTAGTAAATGTACTTGAAATACATAAGACACAAGTCATAATAATATCATCATTTCGCCGAAAGACCTCGTATTCTGCAACCAGCGGTTTTCCACGACGGTTTTCATTTTGACAGTTCAACAAAGTACATTGCGTCATTTACGTAGTTTGAGCAGACAATTTTTTCGAACAAAGAAGCAATAGATTAGCAATAACCCTCAAAGTTATTCAAGTATTAATTAATAGTGTGTTACGCAATCAAGGTCTTGTTCATCAGTATAAATCGGACTTAGAAGTAAATTAAATAAATAACGTGTTCGAAAATCCACATCCACACTATATTATATACTAGCTTTTGCCCGCGGCTTCGCCCGCGTAGATGTCGGAAATTATCGCAAGAGGACGTGTTACCGCGGTAAGAATGTATTAATCCATGTTATACATACATAAAATTACGCCTTTTTCCCATGGGGGTAGGCAGAAACTACGGAACGCCACCTGCTATGATCCTTACATATCTTGTGTGTTTGATGTAAAAATAAAACTAATAGTATTCAGAGTAAGAAGACTGCGACATAGGGCTGGATTGAATTGAATATAAGTCTTCCTGGTTTTTCTTAACGCTCCTATTCTACCTATATAAACACTCATTACTCTTATTTACCAGACACCAAATTAAACATAGTTATAAGAATAGTACTTTGGCCAGTGGCTTCGCCCGTATAGCTGTCGGAAAATATCACCCGGGAACGTACTACCGGGATAAAGTATCCTATATCGTAAGTATCCAGGATAACCAAAAATCCAGATCCATCCAAAAATCTAAACATCTAAGCCATATTTCACGGTCTCTTACTTGGAATAATACAATTAGGTTTATTTTGAGTACTTCGAACACACATGATATTCGCATTTACTATGAAGCCAAAGTAATATGAATTACAATCCTACTAATCCTGTAATACCCGACCGCTACCAAGCGAGATGGCCGGACGTGGAACGGCCCGCTAGCCGCTCTGCGGCTATTTTATTATAATCTCTGATATCTTCTAAAATATTAATTTTAATGATATGCTGTAAAGGGCAATTTTGATCTACATGAAATGCACAATTTATTTAAGGTACTTAATTGGATAAGGATTAATGCTGTATTGCTTAAAATCGCATTCATAAATAAGCCATTATTTATCGTAAAAAGTAAAGGATAAAAATGGTTATTATGGGTTATCCCTAAGAGTTAGACATATACCATCGCGGACTTTTTTGTAGAACTTTTTAAGGTGTACAATACTGTAGTATATTATTTTGAGCTATTTCGAAGGGTTCAGCCAGCGCTCGCAATGTAAGCGCAAAAAAATGTGGTTATTTATGACATCACATTAGAAACCTCTAAAATTATCAGTGTTTCTTTACTATATTATGGATGTTATATACATATAAACCTTCCTGTTGAATCACTCTATCTATTAAAAAAACCCGCATCAAAATCCGTTGCGTAGTTTTAAAGATATAAGCATACATAGGGACAGACAGACAGCGAAGTGACTTTATTTTATAATATGTAAAGATACTCTGTCTGTCTTGGGCACGCCACAATTGCGGCGGTAAGTCCCCTCTTTGAGGAGTGGATAGAGAGGCGCCACGGCGTCCTCACCTTCCGCCTGACGCAGGTTCTCACCGGGCATGGGTGCTTCGGTGGGTTCCTGTTCAGGATAAAGCGGGAGGATACGTCCGGGTGTTTCCATTGCGAGGATCGTCTGGAGGACACGGTGGAGCATACGGTGGAGGTGTGCCCAGCCTGGGCGGGGCACCGCCGTGTCCTCGTGGAGGCGATCGGCGGCGGCGACCTCTCGCGTCCGGCCCTTGTGCGAGCCATGGTACGGAGCGAGAGGGAATGGGAAGCCGTCACCTCCTTCTGCGAAGCAGTAATGCTCGCGAAGGAGGAGGCGGGGCGCGTGAGGGAGTGGCAGTCTTTGCGCCCTCACGTCCCTAGCCGCCGCAGGAGGAGACGCCCCGGGCGTCGGGAGTCGATTGCGGACTCCCGGCCACCGTAGGCGCGAGCTTGCGGGTGGCGAGCAATGGGTAGCTCGCCGCCCGGTAAGGACCAAGCTTGGGTCGACGGCGCGCAGTGTTCCACGCGCGCCTCAAAGATATGTCAGCAGCAGTGTAGGGGTCTACTAGGACCGATGCCTGCCGGGGTCGCGTGATTGTTCGAAAGAGATACCGTGACCCTGGCACATGGGCAACTGATGGAACACGGGTGGGTTTTAGTCAGTAAAAGTCTGACACGCCCTCCCGCTCCGCCCAGAGCGGGAGAAGTCATTTGATGATATCCCATCGTGAAAAAAAAAAAAAAGCGTGTATCGGAAATAAAGTCAAGTCGTTGTTCCCGACTGTAATTCATGGATCTTTGAGAGTAATTACAGGTTGATAGAAACCTGAAAATATAAAAACCAGTCTTACCAAGAGTAACTACCACACCCCAGTAACTGGGTAATACGAATCGTATTACCCAGTTACTGGGTTGTGGAGGTCACATAGGCAGTCCCTCTAGGTAAGGTGCTGGTATTCAGCTGCTTCTGGTTAGACTGGAAGTCAACCCCAATATAGTTGGGAAAAGTCTAGGTAGGTATATTGACTCTGGTTGAATCTAAATGTAAATACATGGCTATGTCTATATCTTTTTGCACATCACTGTACAAAAAACTGACCCGATAATTTTGTCATCATCAAGTTGCAATAGTCGAAACGAAATTATGCGTAATAGTTGTAGTTAAATTTAACCTATTACGTAATGAAAGTAAAAGTTTAATGCGCTATTGTGCACGTATAGGTACTGTTATAAACTAGTGAGCCATTAAATAACTCTGCATGTAATTACACTTCGTATGAAATGACACTTGCTTTAGATAGCGTTATGTACTCATAATGGAAAATTAATTATTATTACTTTACATATTTGTAGAAACGTATGAATCTTGTCATCAGATCAATATAGGATGTGTGAGTTCGATTGAGCTGGGGTTTTATTTCTAAATTCTTTGTAAAAACCTTCCTTCGGTTGGATCATATTGTGTTTGAAAATTTAAACAGAGTGCCTCATCATTCATCGTCATCATTTCAGCCGTAAAAAATCCACTGCTGGACACAAACCCTTCCCATCTGGGGAAAGAATCTGGATGGCTTTTCCATAATCGCCACGCTTGGCATGCGGGTTGGCGATGCGATCGCTGAATGGTGTTAAAATGGGTAGAGAATGCTGCTGCCCACTCTCTAGTTAGTCCTTTTTACGAGAGCCACAAGAATAAATAGGGTGATGCTGCTATTTATGTCCGGCGCTATACGGACAATAGAGTACCACAGTCAATGTAAAACAAAATGTCATAATGAAAAAAAAAAGAAGTCTCTTACAATATTTTTTCTTTACTAAAATTTTACTATTCATCGTTTATAACGACTATATTTGACAAACAATAACAAGTAACTCCGTTGTTCAGTCAAATATATTCCAACAAGAGTTTGCCTACAAACAAGAACTCCAATCAAAATTGTATTAATTAAACTACGATTAAATACACAAATATACTTTCGATTACAGTTTCCAACATAAATAAAGATAGCACTTTATTAAACTGTAGTCAAACTGAAAACAAACGAACCGTTTTAATCCTAGATTATTTAAGAACAATCACGAAGCTTAGGTATTTAGATAATCCAACATTGAAACTATAATCTGTAGAGCGAGCAAGGCGCAAATCCAAAACATCTTACGATGCCAGATAGTGCAATTTCCTTAGCACTCTAATAGGATATTTGATCCGAAACGGAACATGATATCGTGGGTGTTCCCATGTTCTATATGTAAGGTAGTATTTATGAAACCAATATACGACTTTTACTACAACAAACATCTATTGTACATTACCTAGGAAATAGGAAAATTTTAATTTAATATAATTGTATGAACATAATGAGTTTGTTTACCGTAATTTTGTTTGAAATAGGAAATGAAAAGACGGAATCTGTGTAATGCTAATATTAGACTATTTCGTCCGAAGTAGTAATTGAAATCTATTAAAATGAGTAGTGGTTTCGTATTATAAGCCAGATAATGGTATTTAGCCATTTATTGACCATAGAAATTGTTTAGAGTACCTAGCGTGATTGCTTTTGAACGGCAATGATAAATCTATGACTTTATGAACCTCTGCGAACTTGAATGTTTATAGGAAAATACCTGAACTAAGTAACTGGAAAACAGCTAAGCTTTATTACTAGAGAAATTTTAGACCAGTTTTATGAACGTAGTCCATTAAGTTACGAATTTAAATTCAATTAAAAGTTTACCTATCTAGAAAATTGCTAACTTTATAGCTACCTTAATCTTATTGTTACAGAACGACTATAAAGGGTCATAAAATGTGTTTTCAAATGTAAAAAAAAGGTTTTACCATCGTGAAGAAAATTATCACCCTAAATATTGTCAATATGCAAACACGTTATTATAAGACATAGAAAACAATGATACGCCAAACATAAGTCTTTGCCCGAAAAACTCTTTGTGTAATCAATACATTAACCGCAAGCTTCTTTAAATCACTTAATCAGCATTAGTCATCTCAAAAGGTTATACTTAGGCTTACATCATTAACATAAATATCAAAAGTTCCCCGAAGTCATAATTCCCTATGACAATATACAAACCGCAAGCCGCTTATAAATCGTTCAATTTAAATTAATGATAGTGAAAGTTTGTAGTATCCCTAACTTAAACAGTTTCTCTTTTGTCATCTACACCAAGTGAATCAGCATTAACTGAGTCAGAGAACTTAATTTTTGCAATAAAATTCATCAAAATGTCCCGTTGAAGTGTTATTTTCCCACAATTTTGTAAAACCTCAATTTTGTGACACTGGACGTGGTCTCATGGATATTTTCGGTCGTTATTACATGCCGCAACGTTACAAAGCTTAAGACATTTGTGAGGACATAAAGGCACTACCAAATGGTTGTGGACGGCTTTAAAGTTTGGTACAAGTTATGCATCACTAGCGTTTTTAGGACATATTTCATTTTATGTCCTCTGTGCAAGATGGAGTGTCCATATTGCACTATGTATATTATTAAGTTTTGTGTCATGTCAAATATAATCTATGCACATGATTGCTGCAAAGGCCAAATGGCCTTTGGTTGGCTTGGTTTTGTGAATTACTTGCAAGAAATGAATATTTCTTGCAAGTAATTCACAAAACAAAATAAATTTAAATTTACAAAATAATAATATTTAAGGTAAGTAAAGTAATTTAAAATACGAGTAAAGAGGTAAGTGATTATTTGATTAGTTATATTGTAAAATATTTGGTTGAAATATGACTAATCACTATTTTTCATCGCAATAACGCCTCCGCAGGATAAGGCCTCCAAAAATATTCGATCGTCTCTGGATCCACTTCTAGATCTACTTTAATCCAATTTTAACTTTATTTTTAATGTACCTATTCGCAATAGTACAAAGCACACATAATTAAAATGTATAAGTTTCGAAAACACTTCTGCATACAAAAGTGAAAAACGTGTCTACATATACATCAATTCTTTTTCTACAGAAAGTTAAAGTCATTTGCATCATATAAAACATTAGAAATTTTACTTTTAACCAAATCAAGCTACTACATCCCAAATATACTTCGAAGGCCACTAGTTCGACTCGCTCGCTCCGCTGACTTTTCACGGCCGCTCCACTTGCTGGCTAGCTCGCTTGGTTCTTATTACTTACTCCTAGATACAAGTGGCAATAAAGAGGTGGACAGCCTGCAGCTATTGTTAATCTCGGCCACGGAACAGGTTCGAAGAGAGAAATATAAAGACTGGAGATAAGAACATCATGTGAATGTTTTTTGATTGCAGCTGTTAACTTTGTTTATGTGGTTGCCTTAAAAACTTTTGTTTTAAAGTGACGATTCATTTCAGTGTTGACATTGCAGTTGTGTGGTCACGTTTTAGTTATTTTTGGAATGGGTCAGTTTGTTTTCATCGTTTCTTTAATTACCTGTTGACCAAGTCCAAGTGACTGTCATATAAATATAATTCAAAAGTTAAAACTTCTTACAATAGAGAGCGTTAAAATGCTGCTCCTAGTAAATAAAGTCTTCAATTGCAAACAAAATGAAAGATATATAGTGCACGAAGACAAAGTAAGTCTGTCACAAATAGTTCCAATTAATGTACACCCATTATAAGTCCAAGAAAGTGTCCTTCCAAGCTACAATGTTAACAAAACGTCGGCGAAGTACAAACCAGACTTATTTGCTTACAATTCATAACTCAGGCTGTCTGACAAATTCATATAACCTCGTTTAAACTTAAAGCAAGCCCAACTTGACTTGAGTAATCAATGAAAAGTTCCGCGTAATGGGCATCCAAGTTATGAACGATTTGCATAACATTTGCTTTTATTAGTTTTCTTAGTTCTTGTTTTGATTTTGTCTTTAATTTAATGATGATTAAATTTGTACTGAATGGGATTATTGCTGTGGTTGTAAACTTGAGAAATGATTTTATTTCTGTAAGTACCTACTTAAGTAGTAAGCACACACACTTTTCAAGTCAATTGGGTTTTAAAATTAGATAAAGTCATCATTTCCTATCCTGTAGAGCGCCGAGGGGTACTGTAGTACCCAGAACGAACAAACTAAACATCTACCCTCAAAATTAATAAAAAAAATCTCATTTATTTCAGCTTTTTAACTGTATATTTTATTCTGGTATACAATTGTGATTTTAATTTACGAACTACGGATGTGTATGTGATCGGATTCGGATGTGATCGAATAATATTTGCGGTCGGCCGGAAAATTGCGGAAAATGAGGCTATCAAGTCGCTAACTAACCACTATGAGAAGAAATACCGAAACAAACTCTCAAAATTAACTCACAGTCCATTTTAAAGTCAAGATATAATCTTGATATCTGACCAAGATTATTTTAAAATCTATAAAATCCTAACTTATAACTGCTATTCAAAGTTGTTAAAATAAAAAATACCAATCATTTGTTCAAAATCTGTCATCCATAAGAGTATTAAAACCGTTTAAGCATGTTATTACAATAGACAAATCCAGTTGACACGATTACCTTCGGTACAACATTTCAATACGTACAACTATTTATGCAAATATGTGATAGTGTAACTTAATGTCAACCGTAACGTAACATCTACTTGTAAAGCCTTTGAAAGCATTTCATGTCGCAATAATGCTCTAATAAATATATGTCCCGAAGCCAATCATGATTTGCGCAATGCTAAGGATTTGATAGCAAAATTCGATTGCAGTAGATAAGCTGGACTAATTATTGATAGAATTCTGGCTCTGATAGACAAGAATATCAATTATCTTCGATTTATTAATATAGAGCACCTTATCGATGTAGCATGTTATGAAACGATTATGGACATCAATTCATGTTTCGATATGATCAAACAAGTAATAATTCATAATGTAATAACAGAATCGGTAGAGGTTGTTGATGAAAAATTATTTTAGGCTGAATGTTTGCTTTAATGAAAATGAAAGAATTGTATTTAAAACATATAATTTTACGAAAACTCTGTAAGGAGTAAGTACCTTATTAAATCCACAAAATAAACTTAAGCTAAATATTATTGAATAAAATCTAAAAACGGCTTCCCAAATTGGAATTCAAAAAGCTTTGATCTACTAGTTACGCAAAGCCATCTTCAATTAATAAATAATTTCGGGTCAAAGTAACAACATTTAGAGCAAGTCAAAATTTGCAATAACAAAAGGGCTACATTTATAGTATAACTTGTTGCTTCCTTTCATATTACGATGTTTTGCGTTGCCGGGGGTCCTCTAATCAGCTTCCGAATCTTTAAGGAGTTTGATTGAGTTACAAGTTTGTCGAAAATCGTCCGCTCTGGATTTGAGAGGAATATCGGGCTGTATTTGTTTTCGTGTTAAAGGGAACGTTTTGAAGTTTCCTGGAGTATTTGCTACGTTTGAAATGTAAAGATAAGGAGTTTGATGTTTGTCAATATTTTCTTCTTTCTCTTTCTTCCCTTCAGGAGAAAAAGAATAACTTTAGAGGCATTAACGCTGAAGCTATATATATGAATTATTCATGTTTTTATAATTATTTTCGTGTATTTATTGGTAAGGATATCTGCAATTACTACCAGCTGTATCTATTCATTTATAATTTTACTAGACGGTAACGGTTTCTTCCGATAAACGTTTATTTCTAACAATGTTTCACTCTTAACATTTCACACTACCAAAAGCGTTTGCTGATTGCATGTTCATTTCAATCAGAGAATGTGAACCGTCTGTTACGTGTTCATAATGTAATCACTACCTCTGTATCTTCAGAATCAATATAGAAACAAAAAGACTAATTCACAAAACACAATAGAATCCCGCTGCCGCAATGGAATGCATGTGAAGTATTACGGAAGAACTCCACACTTTCATACATATACCATGGTTGTTTCCACGCACTATTGTAACGGCACGCCTTGCACACGATATTGCTCTTTCATTAATTATAACTTTTAATTAATCACATCAAATAATACCTCAGTTGGGACCGGCCGGTAATAAATGAGCTTTTTATTTGATCATTGCTTCATTTCATAACGCGTATTTATATATAACATGTATTTTGATGAATGCTAATTGAATTATCTTATTAATAAATTTTATTCGATCCGGTAGCGTAATTTAAAGCAAGCAGCTTGAATATTGGTTATTTTTTAATGATTCACGTTTCGGTAAACGGTTTGTAATTATAGCTGTTGGAGTTATTATCGCATTTACAGCTGGATATATGCTAAAAATTTCGTGGAGTAAATCAGGTCAGTCATTGTCAAGTTTACAAACTGACTTGTTATTAAAATTCGAAAATTATTCGTGACTCTTTTTCATTTCTCTACTCTTTTAAAGTAAAATTTTGTTATTATACATTTCAATGCTGTACTTAGCATATTGACCGAGTATAACACGAATGCCCTAGTTACCATTAGTACTTTATAATTGTATTAATTATGTAGATTTCACAGCAAAAATACTGTGGCTAAGGAATTTGATATTAATATTGTTTTAGTATAGAAAACTTCTAAGTATCTGAATATAATTCTGCTCGATCGGAATAGTTAATTAATATTTCTAATTAGTCCACCTCTATACAGTAAGCAACTAAGTCACTATCTGCTTTTTCCCATGTGCTCTAAACTGTAAATCACTTGATAAATTTTGATGCACTGTTCAAGAAAATTTTCATCAGTTTTTGAGAAAGTTTTCTTGTTAATAATTCATTCTTTAATAGATATTTATCTGGTACGAAAATTGTTCAATGACTTGTATAATACTTTCGTTATTTGAAAATAAATTATGACTTCTGTAACTATTAATTTCATGTGAGGGTCAAAATATACTTATACAAAAATTAATAGCACACATTTCCACCCACAATCTTCAGCTATATCTACTAAGGACGTCTTTTGTCTGACAGTCATGTTGTCCTGCAATTTATGGATTAGTCTCTTTGTTAGCTGTCTGTAATGTATTGACGTTCGATTGAAGATAGAGCGTGGTTGTAATGGATGGTCATCTAGTACAGGTACTGTCAATAACAATCAATGATTGACCATTTGCGTATTCGATGATTGTTTGATTTACGGTTGTAATAATTATCATAATTATTGCTTTGGTAAGTGTCGTGATATTAACGCTTTGCTAATTTGTGGTATCTACTAGATTAGCATGATAATGGATATAATTATTTTTTACGAATTCGTCGATATTTTTATAATCCTGAAATATTGACGAGGGTACTTTATTAAATTGAAAAATCAGGTTGTAGATCATCTACGGTTGTATATTTTATACAACAAAGGTAGCTTGATAAATAACCTACCTAAGTAAAAGCTCCCGGTTAATACCTCCCACCGAATAATGCTGATTGAAAATAGTTCCTCACATTATCTCTTCTGCCTGCTCGAAACATAAATATGCTAACACAATAAATCTTTCACACCTAACAAATGAGAATGACCAAAAATCAATTTCCGTCCTATTTCTGTATCAAAATTATGCACTGAACCGTTACCGTGTGACCATTACAAGAATGCTCATAGCATACACCGTACGTCCCACACAGCCGGGATTTACAAAGCATCTGATATTTTCAAAACTAAAATGTCTTCCGCTTGCTAGCCCTCGATTTATAGCATTGTTGGCCACGACTCGAATAAGAGCTTGTACGACAGTTATCGCGAAGCAATGCCTCGAACTGTGCTTAGCATTGTTAGCTTAACCTACTCAAATTTATGTAGTGTAGCCTTTAAATACTTGTATTACAATTTACAATACAGAAATGGCTTTGAATAGATTGGATTTAGGATTATTATATTGAAAGGGTTCGGTACTGGATTTACTTACATTGTAGAGGGATATGTTTGAATTTTGTGAAATGGTTTACGTTCACAATTAGTTTTAGTATTGTGGTGGAAATATCGTACTGAAGGCAAAAGTAAATGCATACTTAAATGTATGGCAAATTGGCTGGACTAACTGCCCACCTTATGGAAAGCGGTTTATGCTACCTTAAGGCAGCTAGAGGGTTACATAATGCATAATTAGCCTATTCCCACTGCAACTCAGGCCACCTCTCAGGTACAGGGAGTAGGTCGTAATATACCAAGTACGCCCAGTGCTGATGTCACATGTCTTCGAATTTCTTTTTTGGTTCTAGGACACACCGGTTTCCTTACATTTTTTTCTTTTAGCGCTTGAGAGCAGCTGTGGACAAATAATTTACACAAAATTTTATAATAATTTACGCCTGACTGAGTTCGAACCAACGACTTACAATTTGTAGTCGATGCCGTTATCATTGGGCCATCACTGCTCTCCAAGAAGTTTACCGTAAAATAAAATTTACGGAAGTTTACTGAAATAATTTACTAAACCCATGCCGTTTGACGAAGTTAAGTCTTTCCGCAATGTCAGAAGACTAATATCTTCAACCAGAGCGTCCTGTCCGTAATGACAAACGGTACCGAAATGTTGGCATTGACATTTGGGCTCGCTCAGCACGCTATAGAGTGGGCTATGCTTGGAGTTTCTTTGAAGGATAAAATCAGAAAATAAATTATCCCGAATATAACTGAAGCTACCGACACGCCGCCATGGGATCTGGAGGCAAAGATCCTCGCCCACATGTGGGAGTGGCGCGAGGAGGCGAAACGCCGGGGCGAAACTCCGCTGCCGCGACAAATTGCGGCACGGCGGACAGAGCTCCGGTGTGATCTCATGGCGACATGGCGGGTACGATTGTCGCAACCCAGTGCTGGGCACGCCACAATTGCGGCGGTAAGTCTCCTCTTTGAGGAGTGGATAGAGAGGCGTCACGGCGTCCTCACCTTCCGCCTGACGCAGGTTCTCACCGGGCATGGATGCTTCGGTGGGTTCCTGTTCAGGATAAAGCGGGAGGATACGTCCGGGTGTTTCCATTGCGAGGATCGTCTGGAGGACACGGTGGAACATACGGTGCAAGTGTGCCCTGCCTGGGTGGAGCACCGCCGTGTCCTCGTGAAGGCGATCGGCGGCGGCGACCTCTCGCGCCCGGCCCTGGTGCGAGCCATGGTACGGAGCGAGAGGGAATGGGAAGCCGTCACCTTCTTCTACGAAGCAGTAATGCTCGCGAAGGAGGAGGCGGGGCGCGTGAGGGAGTGGCAGTCTCGGCGCCCTCATGTCCCTAGCCGCCGCAGGAGGAGACGCCCCGGGCGTCGGGAGTCCATAGCGGACTCCCGGCCACCATAGGCGCGAGCTTGCGGGTGGCGAGCAATGGGTAGCTCGCCGCCCGGTAAGGACCAAGCTCGGGTCGACGGCGCGTAGTGTTCCACGCGCGCCTCAAAGAGATGTCAGCAGCGCTGAAGGGGTCTTCTAGGACCGATGCCTGCCGGGGTCGCGTGATTGTTCGAAAGAGATACCGTGACCCTGGCACATGGGCAACTGAAGGAACACGGGTGGGTTTTAGTCAGTAAAAGTCTGACACGCCCTCCCGGGCGGGAGAAGTCATTTGATGATTTCCCATGCTGAAAAAAAAAAAAAAAAAAAAAAAAAGCTACCGACACAACTTGTTTAAGCTGAATTGACAGTGGGCTGGCCATCTCTGTCGAAGGACCGATGGCCGATGGAACAAACAAGTCCTAGAGTGGAGATCGCATATCGGAAAATGAAACGTGGGACCCCAAGCTAAATGCGTAAGGTGAAGGACGATGCTATGGCGCAACATGGGAGAGGCCTATGTCCAGCAGTGGACTGCGATAGGCTGAGTTGATTGATTGGTGATGCCGTTTGAGATAAATTGAAGTTACACGTTTATTCACCAGTAACAATATTCAAAGCAGAACAAAGCAAAGGAACTGTCAAAAATGGAACTGACACACACCCAGTTTAGTCATACATCCAATTGACAACGATTTCGGCCCGATCAAAGATTCAAGAATGCGATTAAAACAACATTTTAGTATGAATCACCTACATCCTTCATAACTAGACCATCAACTTTTTGCTGCCATAGTAATAAGCCTGATGTTATGAGTTTCTAGGAAATATTATACATATTGTAACCACAAATCGCTCTGACTAATATTGAGATGTGTTTCAAAGATATAATTCGGAAATACCTCGTAACAAACATAGGATAGGAACACACTTAAATTAATTACCCATAATGTAAGCAAATTACATCCGTTTGTTGCTTAGAGCATGTTGTGGACAGGATAAGGAATGTTACCTTGGTCAAAAGTATATTACCTATAATATGTATAAGAACCATCACATGTAATAATAATTTCTTTATTATTGAGTTATAAAGAAAGTAATCATTGTAACTTATTCTGGGTAAGTTATAAGATGATGCTGTTACTGAAATAGGTAAGTTAAGAGTGTGTTATTTATACATAGGTGGTAAACGAGGTTATAGAATTGCCAAATGTATAGTTTAGAAAAACAAATTTTGGCCCTAACTAAACCCACCCTGGGTTAGGTTATTGAAATTTAAAATTTGAATTTGAATTGAAAAGTCTTCCCTTGTGGGTTAAACTTGTATGTTTTCCACCACACATTTTAAAATAAATGTGAACATGTCGGGGCCTCTAAGCAAGCTCATATATGTACATGTCAAACTGTCAATCCTATTGAAAGGCTGCCACATTGCCGCTACAAAATATAAGTAAGAAAGTGAGTCTGTGATTGAGTACCTATTCATTAATAGGAATAATAAGCGGTACACCTACGTCCCAGAAACAATGCGTCAGTTGATATCTTGTACAGAAGAAGACGTTCCACCAAATAACTATCCACATATTAAAAATCCGAGATTCACCCACAAAAACTCGAAGACCAAAAACTATTTCGATGTTTAATTGTTTCCATTTTCTTTTCACACAGTTGGTGGGCAAAGTAAAGATCCGTAATTACACAGTGCATCTACCAAATATGTAATTATTTCATCAGCCTTACAACTCGAGGACGGTAAGTAAGGCTATTATGTCAGTCCGTTTTATTTTTAAGGTCAGAATCGATTGCGACTGTCTCGAAATGTAATTACAATATCTGTGACAGGTTTGCTTCGCCTAGAGGTGAAATGTAATAGTGTGTGATTAAAATTCAAATTTAAGAACGGCTGTCACTGTTGTGTGACAAATTGTTGTGGAATTTTATACTTCGAACAAGTTGTGGAGTAAGCGTCTGTTCCAAAGTAATTGTTTTGATGTCGGTATACTGGTATTTTTATAAGGAATGTGTGACGGGTTGTTACTTGTTATGTTCTGGTCGTAAACGGTGCAATATTGTATTTCACTGTCGCGATCTTGGTATGCGAAATATTGCTGAGCCTGTCGCGTGTAAGATTTCTTTTGTATCTTCGGCAGTGAAAAATGTTTAACGACAGAAAATATGGAGTTCGATCAAGAGGAACGTCTGTGATATCCATTTCTGTAAGCTAGCTTAGCGATACAATCTCTTGCTTTTTTTAAAATCCTCCTTTATTTATTTGCCACATAGAAGTTTGCTAGTGAATACACTAGGTTTTTGTTTATTACGCACTTTCTCAGTAATTCACATACATTTAAACATTTAAGTTGATAGAATCACAAACTCATTGGAGTTCTACCGTACACCACAAGTTGTAAAAGTTAGAGTTTTGAGTCAGGGATATTATTTTTTAAGAAAATTGATTACCAACTGAAATCATATCGTTCTAAGATTCAAATTATAACTCAAGGTGTAACATAATGGAGGACACGGTGGAACATACGGTGGAGGTGTGCCCTGCCTGGGCGGAGCACCGCCGTGTCCTCGTGGAGGCGATCGGCGGCGGCGACCTCTCGCGTCCAGCCCTGGTGCGAGCCATGGTACGGAGCGAGAGGGAATGGGAAGCCGTCACCTCCTTCTGCGAAGCAGTAATGCTCGCGAAGGAGGAGGCGGGGCGCGTGAGGGAGTGGCAGTCTCTGCGCCCTCACGTCCCTAGCCGCCGCAGGAGGAGACGCCCCGGGCGTCGAGAGTCGATTGCGGACTCCCGGCCACCGTAGGCGCGAGCTTGCGGGTGGCGAGCAATGGGTAGCTCGCCGCCCGGTAAGGACCAAGCTCGGGTCGACGGCGCGTAGTGTTCCACGCGCGCCTCAAAGAGATGTCAGCAAAACTGAAGGGGTCTGCTAGGACCGATGCCTGCCGGGGTCGCGTGATTGTTCGAAAGAGATACCGTGACCCTGGCACATGGGCAATTGAAGGAACACGGGTGGGTTTTAGTCAGTAAAACTCTGACATGACCTCCTGCTCCGCCCAGAGCGGGAGAAGTCATTTGATGATTTCCCATCCAAAAAAAAAAAAAAAAGGTGTAACATAAAAAACGCAAGTCCTGAAAGTAGTATGTTCATTCTTGATATCAGTTACTTTGAATAAAATAATCCCATTTCTTTTAAATATTTGTTTCGCCATACCTACCGCCGATTGAGCCTAGGAAAACAAACTTATTTTCAGAATTTCCTTACCCATTGAAAATTGAGTCTTATGACTCAATTTTCAATGGGTAAGGAAATTCGAGGGTCAACACGTTTTTCTAAATAGTTATAAAAGTATTACCAAACCTTATTTATATTTAAAGCAAACGCATAAAAAAAAAAGTTTTGCGCATTGTATGTTTCGGGCTTTTAAATTATACTCTAATTGGGGTGTATAAGTATTGCGATAATTATGTTACATTGCTATCAATTGTAGACTCATTAATTCGCTGACCGTATCAACCTATCAGGCAGATACATACGTCCATCCATCCATATAAATCAAAATAATGGAACAGAAATAGTGACTTATTGCAATCCAATTACCCAATTTGCAATTGCAACATTTTCCTACATTAAATTTCCACATAAATTTATTTTCTAGCTAAATTATTTACCACGCGACGTATCACTTATCTTTCCGCGAAAGTAGTTTAGTTGATGAAGATAAACAAGTTACTGGAGTACTTGTTGTACGTACCGGTTACCTGCCGTTACCTATACATCGGTTAGTACAACAATATTTAAAGAACACAGAACACAGCCTTGTATGGATTTATAAATTATTTTGGTTCACTTGCATTGTAAATCGTTAGTTGTTTGTACGAAAACAATAGAATTTCAAAGTCGACGTTGTCCTGAACTGAGATTTGTTTAGTTGATTTAATCGTAGATTTAAGTGTCCTCATAAAATCAAATCAACTGATATAAACGGCTTATTTGGCAATTCGCACATTTACCTACTTACCTGAACTGAGTGAATAGACACTTTTAATAAATATAATACTTTCTATATGTGCCTCTTATGAAGTTATTTTAAGTGTGGGCGGATCGACAACTCTACAAATACGTATGAGGTAATTAGCAACTTTAATTTTTTTTTTGCACTTGCAGTCTTTAATAACATTCAAAAAGTGCCAATTACCTAATATGAAATTCTGGAGTTTTCGATTTGCTCACAACTAAATTAATTAATGCGAGTCGACTACAGAAAATATTATATTATTAAAAAGCTTTTTAACAAAAAATTAAACCGCTGAAAAAACTGAAAATTAAAAAATAATAAACCTTAAAATTTTGAGTCGGGGCTGAAAAATCAATGAACAAAGATCACACAAATGCTCACACAGAACTCATAATTTTTTGTTAAAAATCTTTTATTTTACAATTTTTTCTGGCTTTAATGTACTAATAATACTTGGCAAGGTATACACTATCCAATAAAAAAAGAAATATCAAACTCGGACTATTCAGTATAAAGTTATGCGTGGTTTTACATTACAATCAGTGAGTGAACAATCAATCATCCCCTGTTTTCCGACCCTTAGGGTACGATTTTGTTTTCCAAATTTATATGGGACCACTTTCGGAGTATACACTTTTCAATAAAAAAAGAATTATCACAATCGGACTATACATAAAAAAAAAACTAAATAAAAACCGGCCAAGTGCGAGTCGGACTCGCGCACCGAGGGTTCCGTACAAACCTGTAGGTATTCACGGTTTATGCATAAGGCTTGTGTTTATGAAATTAAATCCTATATTTTAATTTTTATATTTGAGTTGATTGAATGAAAGGTAAATTGCGGTTTACGATTTATGACGTATAAAAAAAAAACTACTTACTAGATCTTGTTCAAACCAATTTTCGTTGGAAGTTTATATAGCAATGTACATCATATATTTTTTTTAGTTTTATCATTCTCTTATTTTAGAAGTTACAGGGGGGGGGGGGGGACACACATTTTACCACTTTGGGAGTGTCTCTCGCGCAAACTATACAGTTTAGAAAAAAATGATATTAGAAACCTCAATATCATTTTTAAAGACCTATCCATAGATACCCCACACGTATGGGTACGATGAAAAAAATTTTTTTGAGTTTCAGTTCTATGTATGGGGAACCCCAAAATTTATTGTTTTTTTTTCTATTTTTGTGTGAAAATCTTAATGCGGTTTACAGAATACATCTACTTACCAAGTTTCAACAACATAGCTCTTATAGTTTCGGAAAAAAATGGCTGTGACATACACGGACAGACAGACAGACAGACAGACATGACGAATCTATAAGGGTTCCGTTTTTTGCCATTTGGCAACGGAACCCTAAAAACGAACAAAAATATACGCGTCGAATTGAGAACCTCCTCCGTTTTTTTTCGTCGGTTAAAAAGGGTCGATTCAGCCGATTCAGGCGAATAAATTCGTGCGAATCGACTAATAATCAGAAATATATAGATAGTCTATTTCATGGAAGTTATTAGACCGCTGATCTACTGACTATACGACAGTCCGGACAGTACGACAATAATGACATTGTTATTGTCAAATGGTGACCTAGATGGGTTTCGGATGTAGACATAATCATTTACATCTGTGTACAGTAATCAACTCATCATACTTGCAGTATAAATGTACACATTAATTAATTTAAAATTTGTCATTTTGTAAAAAAATATAGGTCGCGTATTTTAAATGAAACCTTTATTTTACAATTTCTGAACGTTCTTCCTCCTGAATCCCATTTTATATACTTATATGTCAGTGCAAATAAAGCACTTCTGATACCCTCACGTTTTGACTGGAGACTTTTTCGGTAAGTCATCATCACCAATGTCCTACTTTTATCCGTTACCACGATGTAGAGTATTTCATGGAATATTTTGAAATCAGATCTTATTGTCAGGGAATTAAAATTTGAAGAAAATCTAACATTGACTTTTGTCCACTTCCCTTATTTTATGCGATGACGAAAAGTTTTCACATATCACTGAAAGAAATTTTTTAACCAGGAGCACATTCTATATTACCCGAATAACCAAAAACAAATGCTAATCGGGAACTTAATTGGACCCAAACTTGCATAACAACAATGGAATCCGTTGTGCAATGCAATCTTGATAGCGACAAACAAATAGACCGAGTGAGATACGACAAAAGCCGAACCGAAGATTTTATCAACGTCTCCAAGTAGCGACCAGTAATTAGGAACAAAATTCAACATCTTTATCTTGACGATCGAATGCAAACCTTGGATATTATAGGCTCATTAAAACTATATCAGTTGTTATTAGAAAGCAAGGTCGTTGTTGTCGTTGTTGGTGGCGGTTCGACGATTGTGTGGAGCTTTCGATATGGAGCAATGACGATAAAATGAACTTTTAGTGCGGAACGTGCAGATTTCAACATAAGGCTTGTATAAAAAACATATCTCTCTCTAATCGTCTATGTTTCGCTTTTAGATATCTTCATAGATTGAAGAAGAATATGGGGTTATTAAAGGTTTGTAATACTCATTTTTCATATCACATTCAGGAGTACAGGCATATTGATATACACCACAGACAAAAACTACATACAGAGTAACAAAAATGTGTACCTGTCATAAGTTCTCTTACAATCAAAGAATACCTTGCTCTTTTGCCTCAGACAATTTTAAAAGAAATTCATTTGAACCGTAATACGCATGTTGTTGCTAATTTTTTATGCCTTTTTGGTTATTAATCGATTCCCTGTATATTCGTATATACAAGAATGTACCGGAATTGGGCAAACTGACCAATTCCGGTACATTCTGACTAGCAAAATTCAATAGACAGCTGTAACCCAAAACTCATCCGTTTTGAGTTAGCGTTACACCAAAAGCATTCTAGTAGCATCCTCGTTGAACGCCAGCGTATGGCAGCCAGACAAATGCGAGATACCGGCATCTAGACTTGTACCGGTAACCGCCCCAGTTCTCAGGCTTTGTCGTCGAGCTCCTTTGTGACTTGACTCTATCTGGATCACGGAGCTACCGCCACTTATGCGTAACTTACGGGATGCAGCAGTTTTGTTTGGACTTGTTTTCTTGCGGATTTTGAAGAAAAAATGTTTTGAATGTAAGTTCTAGGTCGTTAGAACTGTTCGTTGTATATACTGTTTTCTTTGCTAACTCATTTAAAGACTTACCTACCAAAACGTCATCTATATATTAATACGTGAAGCGAAAACTTTGGAACCCTTTTTACGAAAATTGGGCGGACGGAGGAGTATGAAATTTCGCACACTTATAGTTTATACAGAGAAGAAGTGACGAATGCTAATATTTTTTTTTAATTATGCGTAAGAATACATTATTTTCAATAAATAACACGTTACACACACTACTATTTATTACCGTGTGTTTAATACACACATGCATAGATATTCTTTTGTTTATTTGGAATTCTATGGTCAAATTGAGTCTGCACTTGTTTTTGGTATTATTTATCTATAGCCTTACTGAATGTCAAATATAATTATGGATAATAAATTATTTTTCGACAATTTGTAGAAATACATAATATATTAAAATAATATACTATATATCAATACGTGAAGGGAAAACTAAGCACCCCTTTTTTACGAAAGTTTATTGTTTGAAATCTGTGGTCCAATCGAGAATATCATTCTTTAATATTTTGTGGGGAACCGATTACTTTTCCGAATTATTTTTGTTCGAATTTCATTTCACCGAAAACTATTGACCGACGTCTTTTTTGCTATATGCATTATTTGACATATTTTTAGATCAACGAAGTATCATGTGTCATAGGTATTATTTAACCGAACTATGTTTCGCCGATTTACAAAATAACTTTTTGCTATTGGCCGAAGCCTCTTTTGAATTTTTTTCATTTGCCAGATGATTTATTTGCCATATCTTCAACATAATGAAACAACATTTTAGGGAATATTATTAGGTCACTAATATATAGCCGGTTACTTGCTAGCGTTTTCAATATGAAATTAAAATATACGTCATCATCATCATCATTTCAGCCGTAAGACGTCCACTGCTGGACTTAGGCCTCCCCCAATTTGGGGGGCTTTGCCATAATCGCCACGCTTGGCAGGCGGGTTGGCGATCGCAGTATGGTGGTAAAATGCAATGAGAACGCTGCTGCCCATTCTCTAGGAAGTTCCTTAGTCGCCTTTTACGACACCCACGGGAAGAAATGGGGTGGTGTTATTCTTTACGTCCGGCACCACACGGTACCAAAATATACGTAGTGTCATAAAACGTCAATATATTCTACTGCAAAATTTAGTGACGAATAGCTGTAAAACCGACTTTACGTAGTCTTGTCTGCCCTACCCCTAGAGTGTAATTTAAGCCCACGTAGGCGCGTAGGGGTAGGGCGGCCCGCGAGGTGAGGAGCAGGTGGTTGGAAGTCCCGCCGCCGCAGCTGAGGCTGCGGCGAAGCTGCGGTGGTGAGTGTTAAAACCATCTGCGACAATAGGCTCGCGTGGGGCCGCCCAAACCCCGCAGCGCCGGAGCCGTGACCGAAACAATGCTTGCTGCATGTTGCATGCCTGATTGCATGTTGCTTGCTTGTTCGCACGCTGCATGCTTGCTCGCATGCTGCATGCCCGCTTGCATGCTACATGCTTGCTTGCATGCTGCATGCCTGCTTGCACGGTACATGCCTGCTTGCATGTTGCATGCTTGAAGCAAGCATCCTTGCATGTTTCTTACTTGGAATCTTTAAAAACACTTTTGTTCATAATCAACTGTTTTATTTAGTGCCATTACATTTAAATAAATAATTAATTAAATAAAAGAGTAGGTTAATCTGAACAATACTTCGAACAAATATTATTTCGGCTAAGTGTAACTTCTTTAAAAACTTTTTTGACCAAATAAAGCGTTGGAGTAACGAAAAAAGTCGAAATGATAATAAGTCAACTGATACAGTGGCAGACGTGACTTTGATGAAGTAAAAAAAAAACGAAACGATAATAATTGAAAAGTTTTAGGTGAAATGAAATTCGGTCAAATATTTTTCGAACTTATGATAGGTAGGTAACCTATTTTGTGTCCATAGTCTTACTGAATGTCAAGTATAACCATAGGTAAAAAATTAACTTTATAGATATATAACCTATTTCATTTTTAAAATCTATGATCATATCGAGAATATTTGCCTTTAATATTATTTGTCTATAGTGTTACTGAATGTCAAATATAACCATATTATTTTAAAGCATGATTGCGTTTCAGTCCCGTGACATATAGAAGACATTTATATAATTTGTTTGAAAAAAAGGCAAATTAACATTAATCTTGGCATTGAATCTGTAATTATAGAAGTAGTCTTTGACAATAGAACCTTAATAATGTTCAAACTTATAACTTAAATTAATTATGGTCGAATGTCGACAACTAAAACTAGTAATTGCATTCCACTTGCAACTTTTATGTACCAACGTATAACATACATTCTTCCATTATTCTCAATCCGATCTTCCATCCATTATAATGATATTTGTCTCTTTACGAATCTACCTTTTGGGAAGGGCGACTAGAATCAATTCTATTTTAATGTAAATATTGACATTCAAAAGTGCCTCTTATGTGCCTATTCGAAATAAATGCTTTGACTTTGACTTTTGTAAATTTAAGTCAACACCAACTTTGTCTATCAATAAAATTTAACAAGCCAGTACTTAAATAAATTATCACAAAAAATCAATATATGTTTCTTGCTTTCTGATTTCCTGATATGTTTCCATTTAAATCGATAAAAAATGTAATTCAAAGAACACTTTATTAAAAATCTGTATAGATAAAAGATTATTCATACAATCACAAACTGATTAATCACGAAATCTCAACCACTACTGGACCAACGAAGATGAAATTTCTTCAAATTCCAACTTCTTCAAATTTTGTGTTTAAGCTGACGATCAAAAATAAACTAATACGTGTCTCATTGTTTTTGATAATTCTACTCCCAAAGAGCTGAAAATGTAAACATAATTAAACTAACACCACAAAATTTCCGTAATCCACGCGGGCGAAAACGCGGGTAAAAGCTAGCATTTAATGAAAACGAAAATGTACGTCACCAGCCAACACAACTGCATATTTCAAAACGTCAAAGAAACAATGACACTACCTAATTAAGTTTGATTGTTTTTGATAATTCTACTCCCAAAGAGCTGAAAATGTAAACATAATTAAACTAACACCACAAAATTTCCGTAATCCACGCGGGCGAAAACGCGGGTAAAAGCTAGCATTTAATGAAAACGAAAATGTACGTCACCAGCCAACACAACTGCATATTTCAAAACGTCAAAGAAACAATGACACTACCTAATTAAGTTTGTCTAAAACGTATTAATAAACTGGTTTAATGTAGGTAGCGGTTTTGTTTCAACGTATAAATAATAAGCTAGATATTGCATGGAACCCTGGCTAAATGGATCAGTTGCATAAACTTCAAACACGGTACTAATCTTAGTTGTAAAGATTAATTAACTATCATTGATGTGTCTCTTATTCAAACTTGACCTCATTTTAAACGTAATATATTTGATGATCATGTCTTTCTTAACCCGTATCATGCTACAGTAAATATTGTCAAGTTCAGATATGAAAGCGAAGACGAATCTGTATTTGAATGTAGATACTGTTGCTTCTTAGGATTCTGTACCCAAGGGTTGTCAACGGGATCTTATTATTATACGAAGCCTCCGCTGTTCGTCCGTCTGCCTGTATTTAAGCAGGCTCTATCTCATGAACCATAATAGGTAGACCGTTGATATATTCATAGAGTGTGTATTTCTATTGCCACTATAAAGACAAATAATAGAAATAAAATAAAGTTAAGAATTAAGGAGGTTCCCATCAATAAAAAAGAGTTTAGTGTTAAGTATAATGTGGCTATACGGTACCCTTCGAGTACGAGTCCCGCTCACACTTGACCGATTTTTCTTCTTACCAAATCTGAAAGTCTTCTGAATTGAAGCTTAGATTGACAGATAAAAGCACCACTTTGAAGATTCGGCATCATCATAATCATCAGACTATAGCAGTATGCAGCTGCACATAGACTTCTCCAATCGCACACCATTTAACTCAATACTCGGCTCCTCTCATCCAGCTCGTACTGACTACCATATGAAGATCGTTCACCGAACCAATGCAGCTGACTTAATCAACCGCAGATCACAAATAAAACTGGTAGCCCATTTTACCTCGTATAGAATATCAAACTGCCTAGCCATTCTACCACATATTGGAGTCAGCTTCTAGCCTAGCCGGAAGCACCCGAATACCAGTATTTTAGATGGAGCAGCTACCTATGTGATCTCCATAACCCAGTTACTGGATTACACGATACCCCTTGGTAAGACTGGTTGTCAGACTTTTTGACTTCTGACGGCGTAACGACTGACAAAGTTCCAGTAATAGGTGTTCACCCACCAGCAAGTCAACTGCGGCAAGCGTTCTTTCGTTCTTCCTTTAATCGACCCATGCGGCTTTTATCATTTAGCCACAAGCCCCTTCCAGGCAGTATGCCTCAATATACATAATATAGGCATTAAATACACGAGGCAAATCGGCAAACATTATAGGCCCTTACCCCTGAATTTAACAAGGTTCATTTTCACGGGTTGTTGGTCTTCTATGTTATAAATAGGCGTATGATCACTTACTTTATACATGACATAGCACTTTCTTTACGTAAATCGATCGTCTTTAACCTTCAAAGGGTCAAAGGAAACCAAAATAGAATGTTTTCCATTAGTTCGCTTTACGTAAACTTCCTTAGTGCTCTCATATTTTTATAAAAATTTTTTTATATGGAAGGCACTTTTTGTGGGCGTAAAATTATTTAGGTTTATGATTTGTGATTTTTATAAAGGTCAAATTTTGCCATCTTTTAGCCCTTGATAAATTACTTTATTTATCAAAGGATGCTACTAACATGATTATATTATGGGAAGTGCTTCCTGAAAATGACTAAACTCCTGTCTTAAGATTGACAATGAATGGAAAAAACTTGACAAAAGCGGCTAAGATACACGGAAAACCGAAAGCCGTAAAACAACTTGACTACAAACTGCTGTCGAACAAGTAACGATAAGCAAGGTTGATGGATTGATTGATATTGACACTACTATCAATATGACACAGACAGTGGTACCTAATTTAAATACAATACAAGGATTACTGCTGTACGTGACATTAAAAAGCGCATTGCATTTTGACATGACATAAAATTACCGTGCAGAATAAATTCAGATCTGCCACAGAATGTAAAATAACAGGTACCTATTCCATTAAAGGAAAAGGCAAAATGCGAGTAAACAATCTATCATTTCATGAATATTATTATATTCGTTTACCACTTAGGCAGGTACAGCACTCGAGGCGTTAAATTTATAAAATCTTTAACGGCAATATTGGAATTCGCGGTTCAATTTATGCGAAGCTTGCATGACGGGAATCGTAATGAAGTGTGCGCGTTAAAATGCACATTTTTCAATAATTCCATTATGAGGGCGCGAAGTGGTCGGAAATCATTGATTTATTGATACCAAACACCTTTGGAATATTATTTTCTTTCATTCAGTTGACTGTCGTTGTTGCGGCCATGTTAATTTGTTAAGTTGTCAAAATAATACGTGTAGCAAGATTGGAACACATTAAATTAAATGACTGGCTTAAAAACAAAAGAGTGTTGGGACATGTTGGCAGCTTTTCAGTGATGTTTATTGTCGTATTTAAATAAATTGCAAGGTTGCCTGTCAAGTATAACTAAATTACATGATATAATGCATATTTATCTGCAGGACTGTCGGTAGATCTTTATTAAATTAAATTACTTAATGTAATAGGTACTAGAACACTAGTACCTATTACATTAAGTAATTTAGCTAGCTCTAATTACTATGTTAGAAAGAACAAGAGAAGTTAATTCTACATCTTGTGCAAACATTTAAATATTTCAACACGAATTTCACACGTAGCTACATATTAGTCGTTTTAAAACAATAGAACTGTTGAAATTACATCAAAACAAAGACATTACAGGTATAATTCTTGACATTAAACGCGTTCCCACAGCGCAACGCGAATAAGTCAAAAACTTGCATATTTTGAATGCACCTAGATTACACAGGTACGCTCGTTCACAAATATGTGGCAACGCTGCAATCTAGTGCAATTAAAACTTTACTAGAGTTTGTATATGAGTGCACCTTTCGCCCAAAATTTGCCAAGTTGGCCGAGTTTGACCAAGTTTGTTTGGCGTTTATCACAATAGAGCGTGGAAGTTTCTCGCCCGGGGACGTCGTCGAGCGACTCAATATTGTTTGGAACTTCAAGAAATATTGTGTCATAGGTATTACGTATAAAGCTCGGAACGATCAACTTTATGGGCCGTCGGAGAGAAATTAAAAAATTATATGAAGAACGATGATAGTTTTCTATAAAATAAAATTGTATTTGAGAAACTTATTTTAGTTGCAACAAACATTTATTATCTATCATAAAGTTTGTTTTCAATAAAGTATCTAAGTCATTTAGACCCAGTGATTGAAGCGGTTCTATTTAAATCTCTTCAGTAACTATCTTTAAACACCCTTCTCAATTCACTGTCTCCAACGAACAATAAATAATAACTGAATGCATACTTAAGAAACTAGTCTCGTTAGCTAAATTGTAAAGCCAATTAATAGAGACTCGAACTCCCAAAGTTATTTAGAGGTAAAGTATGGACTTAATAATGCACTTACAATAAACTACTTAGAATATGCTCCTCCATTTGGCAAAGTTCTTCAAGGCTCTTGAGAGACCCTAAGAGTGCTTCAATATTGCCTTTAAAGTTTATAAAATATTATCTTCATATATTGTCTAGTCTTGCACCGCGTGCGTCCCTACTTTGAGAATTTATATCAGCTGGCGTATCCTGAATTATAAGAACAAGTATCTATTATTACATGTCGTAAATATTCATGGCGTATTCTTGATGTTGCATACGGTGTAAGTCTGGGGATGAAATAAAAAGTTTAAAAACAATGTGATGTGTTTTTTTTTTAATTTAGGGCAATTCAGTAGTGTTATTCAATATAGAATTATAGGTTTTAATTCCTTCACAATCTCATAAAATACATCGAATATCACAAATGATCGAATGAATTTAGTATTTTGTGTTAGGAAGGTTTTTGTAGTAGGTACAGTATAAAGTAATATGAATCACTCAGTTGAGCCTCGGCCCTCAAACTACACCCCCGTTAGTAATCAATAGGTCACTTTCTCCCGTTGGTGAACTGTGTACTTCTGGATATATTTAAAAGTGATGTACAATCCATGTTCACAAACATTAATTCAGAGTAGCTTTCAACAGTCTTTCTAGCAATATCGTTGGTAAGAAACTGAGAAATTTTAACATGAGTATCACCTCAAAATCGATTTGGAAAAGTAATTGTGAAAGTAGGGGAAGAAAGATGGCAAAGATTAGATTTACCCACGGTCATTTAAACAATAACAAAAGACGTTGACCAGAAAATAATACTGTAAAAGTTCTCTTTGAGATTTGAGAACAGTATCTTACCATACACTTACTCCAAAGTAATACACGAACCGATAACCTACAGTCCAAGGAGAAACCCCTACAGCTAAACACACAAACTGTTCTCCGAACTTCGACCAAACTCTAATCTCAGTTCGTAACTAGTTTGACATCCAATCAAATATACTGCGATATTAAGCAATATGATTGTCAATGATAATGATTAACCTTTAGATCAGAATCTAGAGGTTTTCGAACAATTCCTTGAAAACGTTAAGATGTTTCGATAAAGTCGTCGAACGGCACGGAGCGTGAATATCTGACATCTATTGAATTTGTATTGTTGTTACTGTGAGGTTAGTCAAATGGCTTAAGTTTGAAATTTCGTAAACATTGCTGCAATCATTGCTATGAGAAAAAAAAATATTTGAGCTCTGGACGGTTTTGTTTACTGGTAAAGGTATATAATAAACAAGGCATATAAACTCCCGGGGACACGAGTGAGTGGTATTGTTTCAGATCCACATTTTACCTATTAATCAACTTAGTCTATCGTAGTCCACTGCTGGACATAAGCCACTACCAGACTGCGCAACTACCCTCAGATATTATTCACAAATGGTGACTTAAATTTCATCTGAGATTTTTTTTGCTTTTATGAACACCATAATAACCATGCGGTATTTTATATATTTGGTATGCATAGCTCTACACAGTTATTTTAGCGCGTAGCCAAATCGGAATTAACGTCACCATCTTATGTTTTTAACATATTTCAAGTTGCATTTCACAAATCAATTATAATTGTCTTCACCAACAGCACCTTTTAACTTTAATTAAATGTCGAAAAATCCTTGGTTATGTATTGGTACTTCTGATGTGATGGGAACCTACCTAATTGATTAGAAAACCTTAATAAATCTTTTTAACAGGTTGTACCACTGCACCAATGGACCTGAACTCTGTCAACCTTATGAGTTTGCTCACAAATGCCACCGGTGTCAAACGAGACGTGACAAATAAAATGGCGACCGTGCGATTGTATGGTCACCTCTCACTTTTGAACATTAGGAGCGGCGCACAACTGTGCTTACCTACAATTCATCAATTAGAATATTATGACCAATAGATTTTTGTATACAAAATATGATATTTTAATGTATGAAATCTGACTATTATTATATGCTTTAAAATATGGCACATTTAGTTTTTATTACTAACATTATGATTTTATATGTTTTGTCATTGGCATAATGACATTTTAATGTAAACTAATATTATAAAGCTGAAGAGTTTGTTTACTTGAACGCGCTAATCTCAGGAATTACTGGTCCGAATTGAAAAAATATTTTTGTGTTGGGTGGCTTATTTATTGAGGAAGGCTATACGCTATATAAAATTACGTTACGATCAAAAAAAGTGAAGCAGCAATGAAAAATGGTCGAAAACTGGCAGGCAATTCGATGCGACGCGAAGGGCCAGGGTAGCAAAAATTTGTTTGACGCGGACGAAGTTGAGGGCAGAAATCTAGTGTTTAATATAAAATTTAAAGCTAAAAATGGATTTGTTTAAATTATTATTTTAACATGTCTAATAAATACCAGTGGTTATTAGAGCTTCGTTACTATATTTTAAACCTTAACAAAAACACTGGTTTCACCCACGGAGTTTCAGATATATAAAGCACCTTGTATCTATACAACATTAGTTTTTGTTTATGCGAAACCCGAAACACGGGTCTAGTATTTTTATGTAAAGAATCTATGAAAAAATTTTCAAAACTGTATCATTAATAATCACAAAGTTATAAGCTTGTTACGGTACCTGATTGTCCTCGCAAAAACATATGCAGCCTACCGGAGGGCACCACGCCAGCCGCGCGCGCGGCTCTCACTCTCACTCATTGATAATAATTTGCCACAGTGATTGTTTATGTATTAGTTGGTGATAAACATTTTCCATCACGCTTGCAGGCTTTGGACTGTCGTAATGGTCAAGTGTAGGTAGATATTATTATGTAATTTATTCGTAAATGCAGTAATAAGTGGTAAAATGTAATTAATGCCATTTGTTGCACCTTATGTCAACAACTTAAAGTTCAAAATGGATGAAAATTGTTAAACATCGCATTACTGAACCACAGCAGGCTGTAAACAAATAATAAATTTGTACCCTTGACTATCTTTGCGTGTTTAAAAATGTTAATCATCACTATCTACAATAATTGGCGTAATCACTATTCACTCAAACAAACTGAAGCAACTGTTAAAAAAGGGCCCGTCTTTCTCATAAGCACTGACGCACTGCCACACCACCACAAACAGCGAGTGTACGGACGTTTGAGTACGAGAGAGACATGATAATTTTAAAATCTAAACAAAACACTTTAGCCAGGGCTCACGGCGGTCGCGCGCTCGCGATACGTATGCATCGATTGATGGCATTCGGGCGACTGAGGAGCGCTGCCGCCGCCCCGCAGCAGTGCGTACACGCCGCCTAGCCCGCGCTATGACCTGTCGTGAACTCGTGACCCGTGTGCAAACAGATGATTGCGGATACTAACTTTTAAGCGTAATTAAATATTTTTGGGACAAAATATAACATGGTGTAAAAATTATTGGAATCGATTCAGTTACTGATTCTGAACAAACTATATTCAGGTTTCGCATATACTAAAAATAATGTTGTATATATAAAAATGAATCCCTATTTCCCTAGGTCACGCGATCACGCGTGAACGGCTGGACCGATATCACTTTTTTTTTGTTGTGTTTTTTATTGTCAGGAGAAGGTTCTTAAGATAGATAAAATTTAAAAAATTGCGCGGAAAATTAGAAAATTTAAGAACACTTATTTAAGAATACTTGGACAAATATTTTTGAATTTGATTAAATTCTTGAAGAAGGCAATAAGCCAATAAACATCATGCTAGGGCCGTTAGGAATTGATAAAGCATTCTACACGATCCAAGATTTCCTGAATTGTTAACCATTTATTAGTTCCACTGTATTTTGACATATATAAGTATTGACCATGTATTAGATTCACCATATTTGACATGCATTAGTATTGACCATGTGATAGTTTCACTGTACTTTTACATTTATAATAACTTACCATCTATAATAATTCCAAATTTTTTATGCCAATATCTACCTACATAATTGTTGTATGCCTATAAGGCAGGACATATTGATACTTTCATATATTGTTAAGACCTGTAACTTACATATGCCCACAATAAAGGTACTTTGACTTTGACTTTAGGAAAATATAAAATAAGAAAGAACGCTAAGCTAAGAGATAGCGCGGGAAGACAATGGGATACGATTAGGTGTGTCTGGGGAACAAGAAATTTCACGCGGACGAAGTCGCGGGCAGTAGCTAGTGTGTAGTAAAAACTCAGTAACCATAAATATTTATTGGATACTTTTTATCAACAAGTTCTTTCACATTAATTGAAATTCTAATTAATTGAAGTAAGTATCTGGTGGTTCACGGAGAAGCTTACTGTACGTGTCCCCTTAAGCATCATACTAAGGCTCATAGTATTTAGATGTTGAGTAACTCAAAATTTTCATAATAAATCGATCAGTTTTACTGTTAAGGTGTAACATAATAAATTATTGCAGAACTAAACGTGATTGCTTTTTGTAATATCAAGATAATTTGTCTTTACTTTGACATTGCTGATTTGGGTTGATGATGTCTTGATTAAATTTGACACCAAATAAGTGCTTCGGGATTTAGTAACGAAATAGTTTATGATTTGATTTGAATAGATATTATATTGCACGGTTTGTATTGAAAGTATTTTATGAAAATAGCCTAATCTATATCGCCGAATCATTCATTTATTTCAGCTGTCTCACGGATATCTATGACAGTCATTACAGATAATATTTTTTGCCAACTCTTTATTTTTTATGAATTTGTGTTGACAATTTTAATTCTTGGTCTGAAAAGTGGGTTAAATTATTATTATCTATTAGCCTTTTCTTAACTATGTAGAAGTCGACTTATAGACTAACCGAATGCAGCTAAATACCAGTAATCTATACTTATATACTTTATATTTTATCTTATACCTTTAAACGAGCAATTCTTGTATATATGTATATACCTATATATATAATCTGAATCTCGGAAACGGCTCCAATGATTTTCATGAAATTTAGTATACAGAGGGTTTCGGGGGCGATAAATCGATCTAGCTAGGATTCATTTTTAGAACATGTCGTTTTATTCGTGTTTTCAATGGTCAACTTTATCGATAATCAACTTGAACATAAACTTATTATTTTAAACACAATTTACCAAAAAATACCGAGCAAAGCTCGGTCATCCAGATATTATGTATAATATTATAAAGCTGAAGAGTTTGTTTGTTTGATTGAACGCGCTAATCTCATGAACAACTGGTCCCAATTGAAAAATTCTTTTTGTGTTGAATAGCCTATTTATCGAGAAAGGTTATTAGCTATATAACATTACGCTACAGCTAAGAGAAGCGGAGCAGTAATGAAAAATGATGCAAAAACAGGGAAAATCGCAAGGATAGGCAATTCGACGCGACGGGAAGGGTCGGGGGAACAAGAAATGTAATGCGGACAAAGTCGTGGGCAGAAGCTAGTTGTTTGATAAGTAAAAGTAAATATATGATTATCAACATGAACTGAAACTAAACTTAAAAAATAAAATTACTTAGGTACCGAGAAAAGTAGTTAAACGACCGACTTCCATTACCTCTTAATAAAATAAATATAAACACAAAATGTGTTCCGTTAATAGATAATATTTTATCATAGCCAGATAGACGTTGAACACAACATAAAAACAGTACTTTGAAACTGCTTTTCACAAAACTTTTATTTATAGAACGTAGCATAGATAAAATCACTTGGAATTTGCAACCCGAAAATTGCAAATTTATTTTTTAAAACTACAGACGGTTCACATGTTGGTTCAGACTAAATGCGTGCTGTAATTCAGAGAATTCAGTTTTTAACATGCTCCCATTACATACGATGAAAGTGCGATGGAGTAAGTGAAGTGGAAACAGAATTAAAACGTTCTACTTTGAATTACTGTGAAAGTGCCGTTGAGTTTTACTGGAATGGCGACAATTTTTGGAAACTATAGGCATCGCGTTTTAGCATGGTATTAGCGGTCACTGCCCTTTACCTTATACAGCAGCTGTCTTTGTAGGAACCTAAAAACCCAATAAACTATCTATGTATAATTTTAGTTATTGGAACATGTTGAAGAATGCGATATTATATATATTCAGGATATAAATGGACTTTATTTCAGATTTTTGATATCAAAAGGCTACTAAATGTATCTGGGTGATCAATTTACACTATAGCTATTGTATCTTGATTAAACTTTTGCGTTAAGCACATACATACATATTGTATGAATTCTTTAAACGATTTATATTATTTTGTCTAACACGAGTATGTTTTAAGTCTAGAATCGATGAAATGACTCCGGACGTTCGTGCCAGGCTCACTGGTCAAGGAAGTGAGTACAATATAGCCATTAGATACAAGTACATAGCAGTCATTTATATAAATAATAATATTATAAACTAGAATCCAGAAACAGAATACGTAATCTCATTTCCAGCACGTAGGGTGAAAGTCCCAAAACATTTTAATATCAGTGGGTACGTGTGATTTACGAATCGTACACGAGGGCGCAGGTGTGAAGGATCCGTCCATTTGGTGGGCCGACAATTTGGCCAGTCACCACATTCAGCTGGTATAATTCACAAAATGCATTTACGGCTCAACTCTGCCGTGGCCCGTACTATGTGTTATTATTTAAATGGTTTTTTTTTGGAGGAGGTAACATGTGGACAATTTGGGAAAAAAAAATATGTATGAATATTAAATTGGAATAAAATTCACACTTCTTCTGACTTAAGAAAAAGCTTAAATAGTTTAAATTGTAACTGTATGATTAAAAACATAAATTGATATGTGAACAAAAAAACTTGAGAGGTGTCAAGGGACACCCGGATGGAACGAAGTTCCTTTCCAGGATTCATTATTGTTTTTTTTTATTATTATTTATTATGTACAAAAAAACCTGTATACACTCAACTCATATCTCTCTCTCTCTCTCTCCGTTCCACAAAATACGTTCCAAAACAAAATATGTACAGTCGAATTGAGAAACCTCCTTCTTTTTTTTAAGTCGGTTACAAAGTGTCGTTACAACTTTTTCTCTTAATTCCGTCTAGCCCCCTTTCACAACGCGCCATAAGGAACTTCGTTCCAAAAATAACAGGTAGTTATAATCTAGCAATCTAACATTTTAATAGGAATGAAATCAGAGTGAGAAGGTGAAAGATTTCTCAAAGGCACATAAACCTGATGAAGTAGGAGGTTCTTATCATAACTCAGAAGGCCAGTATCAATAAATTTTCACATGTTGAACTACAAAACTGTCAACTTTATAAAAAAAAAAAACACTTTTTATACGACATAGCTAGTTAGTGAGTAATTGAGTATGTTCTTCAGAAAATCAGGTGCATAGAATTAAAAAGCGGCTTACGTGTTTGACACTCTGATACCAATCTCAATCTATCAAAAACACCTCTATTTTCCCTTAATTTTTTGACAAATTTGTGACAGTGATTGTCATTGAGCTGACTTTGCGACTAGATTTGGAACACTTTTAATAAGGCGAACTGGTTTTCTGTTGTGTGAACATAAACGAAGCAATAGTCATAGCAGGAATCAGGAGTCAAATGATCATAGCAGGTAGTGTTCTAGTGTTTCCGCCTATCCCGATGTGAAAAAAGTGTGAGTTTAGGTATCGAGACACAATCGAGAACCTTTAGTACTACTGTTGGGCAAAATTTATCGGAAAAGTTATGTGGGCGACGCCGATGCTGCAATTTGACTATCGGAAAATATATTTTATGACGTCCACGGCAATTTGTTGGACTTAATGGTGGTTTGCAAACGTTTTTTTTAGATTTCGGACGTGTTGACTACCCGAGCTATGTATTTCCGTCGGTGGGGATTGGAGAGAACAGTTATTTTGTGACTTTATAAACTTTTATGTCAGTCGATGAAGGATTCTTTCACTGATTTCCTACCAGCTAATCTTATGGAAAATGGGCTGTTGTCATTTTGTAAGTTAAGTGATATGTGTTTAAAAGTTAAGTGTAAGTTAAGTGAGTGAGTTAGATATTTGAACAATTAGGCGCAAAAAAAAAAATAAATAAATTGGCTCGACCCGATCCAAAGTTGAAAGTATTTTAACGTTACAATTCAAAATATAAACTAGAAAGTTACTGTAATCTGTTCGGAATTTAAATAATGATTTTAGTTTCTAGTGACACTAATAACATAACTTTTCTAATCCTTAGTAACAATTCAAAACAATATATTATAATTTGTATATTATATAAATTCATGCACCCTCTAACATTATTGCTTCTAAAATACCAAAACAGTACAAACAAGTCTATTAAAGCCTGCAGCCGTTAAAAACTTAAAAAAAAACAAAAAAAAACACAAAATGATAGAACACAGTTGTTAATCACCAAAAACAGAAAACCTCTATTCTCGTTCCATCGTCGAACACATTGTTGCCGAATTCTCAACTTTGCTCCAAACACTGAAGGTTGGTATTCAAGTTGGAATAGCTACTCGTTTATGTTTGAAGCCAGCAGATGCTGTGTACAACCTGTTAATTACGAACAACTTTTGAAATAGGTACTAGTTTTGCAATAATTGCTCGACAGGGCGCGCGACAGAAGCCAGTAAAAAGTGATAGAAAAAAAATGTTGCTCGTCTCAATATAGAACTTGTTGATTGCATTGATCAATAAGTACAGATGCGACAAGCTATGACTCTATAGTGCAAAACAAGGCTTATCTTTGAAAGATTAAAACCCTATTTTTTTGAGTGGGAAATCATCAAATGACTTCTCCCGCTCTGGTCGATGCGGGAGGGCGTGTCAGACTCTTACTGACTAAAACCCACCCGTGTTCCTTCAAGTGCCTGTGCCAAGGCCACGGTTACTTTTTTGAGAAATTCTGCGACCCTAGCAGGAATATTAAAGTAATTTTTAATGAAAACGTCAGTGAAGGAGATATTTGTCAAGAAATTACATACTTGTCACATTTATAAAAGAAATTGTCAGACAGTTGTAGTGTCGCCTAGCACCTATCGGTTTTATTAAATAGGAGTTAGAAATCATTTTAAGCCACTTTTAGAATTTAGAACTATTTTCTACACAAATGTTAACTTAGCCTCAATTCACAAGTGTGTTTTTTGAATGAACTTTAATTCAGTCCGAATAAAGTTCGAGATAGAAAAACTGGCTGGCAGGTATGAACTTGGCTGGAACTCAGAACTCGAACAGTATTGGTACAAGAGTGATATAGTTTTCGTTAGAGTTTATCGCACCAATTCACGAACCAATCGCAGCAAGCGTAGATACCTAATCGATCAACCCGTGCAGTTATTATATAGCCACGAGCCCCTCAGTGTGGGACTTTAATTTAAGTGGGTGTATTACTTGTCTCTAATTATGTCTTCAGAGAGGCCATATTTTGTGCCTCATTTTAGATTTTTGAGGCTGGTATTGTTGGTATGTTATAATGACAAGGTACCAGCGCTTATTGATCTAATTTTGTTATGTTTTTGGTAAGGTACGCCATTACCTGTTTAACGCTCGAGGGCTGATGTGTTTTGAAGAATGCGTAAGTCATTTTACTGATCTCATTAAATCAGAATGTTGAGTTTAGCTTTTATCAAGAAAGCAATAAGGATATTCAGATACCGATTCGAATGGTGCCTGACGTAAGGAATAGGATGTCGCCATTTCTTCCAGTGGGTGTCGTAAAATCGTCTCTATGTATTTAACTACTCTACTACGCCAACTTTCCAAGCGAGGTGATTATAGCAAAGACCCCAGAATTGGGGAGAACCTATCTCCAGCAGAAGACGTCTCCCAGCTGAAATGACGAATGTGGACATAAGAAAGGCTCTGTATTAAAAAGTGGTCTGATGCTGGAACACAGTAAATCCATCGTTTCTACCCCCTCTTCTATATTAGCCCTCAACATTCATACTCAAAACTTTTCTCACTACATAGTCCTCCTCAGATCACCTACCGATATCATGATAACCGATTTCCACGCATTTTTAGCCACCGATACTACTCACAGACTTTTTCTTTTCTTTAAAAGAGGAAGTGTGAGAGTGGCACCGGTGGCTAAAAAGTGATTACTAATAATGGATAGAATAATAATTGGGTCGTTCGTCGTTTCAGCCGTAAGACCAGTCCACTGCTGGACTTAGGCCTCCCCCAATTTGGGGGTTTTGCCATAATCGCCAGGCTTGGCAGGCGGATTGGCGATCGCAGTATGGTGGTAAAATGCATAGAGAACGCTGCTGCCCATTCTCTAGTAAGTCCCTTAATCGCCTCTTACGACACCCACAGGAAGAAATGGAATGGTGCTATTCTTTACGTCCGGCACCACACCGTACGTAGAATTGGGTGCCCATTTCTTATTTTATCTTTTATTAGGACTAGAACTGGTTGTTTAGATTAAACCTCATTAGTATTTTATGAAACACTCAAAGATAATGCAGAAAAAAACACTTATTTTGAACAACTTCTGTTCCTTTCGTCTACTCTATGACAATTTTCAATGAACACACCACGACTCATCAGCCGTCAGCTGCCATCAAGGACAGTAAATATATAGAAACAATGTAGCCACCAACAATTATGCGACCGCACCATACTGCCTAGACACTTGACTTTCGAACAAAAAGAAGAAAGTTAGCACCTTTTAGGGAGCTAAAGAGGTCTAGTTTAACTGGTTGTGTTTGTAGTAATTATTATTACACTGTCATATAAGCAAGCAGGCAGTGACGTCATTTTGCAAAATTACGCGTGGACGCTAATAAAAAGACGACCCCATATTTTTAGTGACATTTTATTAGTCTGCTGTCATACTGCGAAGGGCAGTGGACAGGACAAAGCTTTAAAAGCAGAAAATAAAATTTCTAATTTACTACATGGACGTATTTTACACAACAATGGTAACTAGTGGAACTATTTGTCCAACTTTTTGATGCTTGAAATGTTATCCATAGTCAGGTAATTTCTTTTACATCTTAGTAAAAAGCTGTAATGGAAAACATGTGTGAAAATTCCTTTGAAACACATCACTACGAAATTAATTTATTTGTTTGCCAACAATTACTAAATTGCTTGGAAACGAATGCAATTGTATCCCATCTTTTTCTTCTTCATAACACTCTTGTTAGAGCGGTCGTGGGCCTCATGAAATGTCTTGTCTAGGGGCTGATGTGATTCGCCTCACGATTTCGCGCCATCTACCCCGATTTTTGGAATTATAGGTGCACTTATACAATGTACCGCCTACTGCGGATTTAATTTGATTAGTCCATCTCATGGGTGACCGCCCGGGTGGTCTAGTGCCCTCCACGACAAGACGCTCTATAGAGTCACCATCACATCTCGAAAAGTGTCCGAAGTATTTAAGGATGCGCGTTTGGACCAGATCAGATAGACGCTATTTGATGTTGAGTCCTTGGCGTATCGAGGTGTTGGTGCGAAACTCGTTCCACGATACCCCACGATGCATTATAAGTATATACGTAGTAGTCCCATTAAATGCCTTGCGGTAGTCGCAAATAGCATGGTGTCGTCACTAACCCATCACCCACCACCAAACTTTAATATCAACTAGACCCAAATGTATTGGACTTGTGAACTTAAATGGAATGTATTTTTCTTTACGGTTTTGGTTCCATGTAGGAATTCAGAATTTAGAAGTTAGAATAATCAGGACGGATTCCTATCCCATAGATACCTAAACACATTTAAGCAATACTAGTTGATAAACAATTGCAACAATGCAAACCAAAAGACGATTACCTTGATTCACCATCGTACAAACAATGCAAGGAATGTCGTTCAACTATTAATAAAATCAACCAGGTTCAGTAAAGCGCACGTTTTAGTTCAAATTAAAACCGTACGCTAAAAAATGTAGCACATCAACAGATGCAATTGGAGAAAAATCTGCCCCCACAACCACCTGCCCTTGATCTAAATGGGCAAACGACATTACTGGATCACCTATTAAAATAATATCTTTGAGAGCTTTTTAGGGTTCGGTATCAAAATGGTAAAAAGGAACCCTTATGATGAGACTCAGTCTGTCTATAAGTCTGTCTGTCTCAGCTGGATATCTCAAGAACGACGAATGCTATCAACTTGAAATTTAGAATAATTTAGATGGCGTTTACCCGTTTTGCAAATAAGAAAGAAATAAAAATGTGTACGTATATATATATATTCTTTTTTGCAACAAGTACTGAACGGGATCTTAAAAATCGTAGTGAGCTACTGTCGTATGTGAGGTATAATATGAAAGAGCGCTATTTTCCTATTCTCAAAAATACACCTGTTTTATTTCAGCCGATAGTTTCCGACATTTGATTAAAAATTTAAAAAACCGTTCCCCGTTCCCTTTCAGATTTTTAAATTAATTCTTTGTCATAAAAAATTGTTTAAAGATTGGAAAAATAAAACGATGTCTCTAAATAGCACACTTTTTCAGAAATCATTAACAAAAATTTCATTCGTTCCAGTATCGGTCAAGAGATGGCGCTGACCTAAAACTGCAATAATATAAAATATCATGGTAAGGTACGGAACCCTCGGAGCGCGATTCCAACTCGCTCTTGATCGATGTTTTTTATTAGTTGAGCCTACTACTCATTTTAACGGTCTTGGCAAGAGTTTTATATGGGACGGGATGTTAAAAGACAAGTGTTCACTTTATGACTTCAATATTGTTAGCAGGGTCTTTGCATATGACGCTTACATTTACGGTAATATTTAGGACTCATCATAACGTTATATGGCATTTTATATAGGTCTCTATTTACTGAAGTGGGCGAACTACGAAATAAAAGACGAAATATGATATATTAAATGAAATATCAACCACGTCTCTCAATTTTTTTACTGAATTTGCATCACTTGACACCCTCCGTAATGTTATAAGCATGACATATTTTGGTAGTTTATGAAAATGTTGCATAATTAGGGGTATAACACGATTGTTTTACTACCTTAGTTATGTACAGTTTTTTATACACTACTTTATCTACTCGCCTATATTGGGATTGAACCTACTAAATAAAAGATCAAAGTTAAACGACAAAGAAATAGTTTAGAAATGGCGGGCCCTGCATATGCGTTTATTAGAAACAAAAAAATATGGAAACTTCTTAGTGATATTAATCACCCCTGTACCGTATTGGTAGAAAAATTGTGTTTAACATTATTTTATTACAGAAAACGTGTTATAATATTATATTATTTTTAAATTTCGGTATTGTGTTTATAAAGTATGACAGAGTAAATCGTTTTGAAGCTAATAATTTTACGATATGAGAGTGGATAAAATAATTTTAATAACTTCGTGAATCGTGAGTTCCGAACACTAACTAAGAGAATAAACGAAGGGGACCCTTTAGATTACTGAACTACCATCATGATATAGAGAGGTGATTAAAGAAGTTATCAAACTGTATAAAGGTTTCTTTTGCATTGTAGAGATATTTTACCCGACAGTGTGTATCAAGCTAATTTGAATGTCACTCAAAAGGATTTTATCAAATAAAAACTTTTGGAACCCCTTTCTTGAGTTGCAAAAGAGAATTCGTGCGCATCGGAATACCAACCAGGAATTACGTTGGTGACAGTTTTTTTTTTTAAATATTATTACATTGTAGACTTTCCTCCTGTCATACTGGATTTATCTTCAGATTGGTTGAATCAAAACGTTGGAATAAGTAAGTTTTCTTTCTTCACAAAAACAGAAAACGCAAAAAAGAATATAACACCAATATGTTGTACAGCGTTTCAGTTTGTGTAAATTATTTTTTCACCATCACTATAAAAAGGTGACGGAATCATGAGAAAACCGGTATGTGCTAGAACCAAAAATTCAAAGACATGTGAGATGTCACATGTCTTTGAATTTTTTTTGAAACGCTGTATCTACCCGCAGTTGGCCCGCATGATGGATTTCGGGCAAAACACAGACCTCATCTCTATGAGAGGATTACAGAGAAGAGTCTTTTGTCCTAGCAATGGAAAGGCTGATTGTTTTATTTTATTCAATAGGCTACAAAGAGCTACAATATAAAACATAGAAATAAGATAAACACAAAACTAGACAATATTGCAGCCCACAACGCTGTTCACAGATTAACTAAAATACTTATCAGTGTAATAATAATTGTTAAGGTTACATATTTTATACATATTTGTTTACATTATATATATATTTAATACAACTAAAAACGAACTATAAAAAAATAACTACCATGTAAAATCTATGGTATATGGATATTATGATTTAGATTGTAGAGATAACTAGTTTCATAGTTCTTCTATAGCTCCTAAATTAGAGTGTTCCATCTGCGTAATTGTGTCCCATATTTCGTATGTGATCAGTCGCCGAGTCGTCACCGATATAAAGTCGTCCCCTCCTCGTGACCTGTAAAGAGCACATACTGCCGTCAACGTCACTTATTGGCTGACGTCGTAGTCACCAAATACCAGCTTAACAAGTTATCACTTGATGAAGACAGGTGCTGCTAAAAATAGCTAGTTATAAAGTAGAGCATAATTGAAATTCTGTGAGCGCGCTTTAATTTCCTTTGGACTCAATTAATCTACAAACTGCCATGTGTCATTATGAAGATATTTCATACAGTCCCTGTGTTCACTGTCAATGTACTTTAGTGATTGAAACTGTTATGTTATGTACTGCGTGTAAAGAACCGCTAATAGTTTTTATCTCTGACTCCGTTAATTATTTCTTCATTAGAATATTCTCTGGGGTCGGGTCGTCTATTTTTAGCGGACTAGCGGACTCTGTATGGGTATTTTCAGAACAATATGCAACGAAAATATTAAATTACAAATACCTAAGTAAGTGCTACCATCATTATATATAGCAACTAGCTTTTGCCCGCGGCTTCGCCCGCGTAGACGTCGGAAATTATCGCAAGAGGACGTATTACCGCGGTAAGAATGTATTAATCCATGTTATACATACATAAAATTACGCCTTTTTCCCATGGGGGTAGGCAGAAACTACGGAACGCCACCTGCTACGATCCTTACATATCTTGTGTGTTCTATGTACTTAAAATAAAACTAATAGTATTCAGTGTAAGAAGACTGCGACATAGGGCTGGATTGAATTGAATATAAGTCTTCATGGTTTTTCTTAACGCTCCTATTCTACCTATATAAACACTCAGTTATTTACCAGACACCAAATTAAACATAGTTATAAGAATAGTACTTTGGCCAGTGGCTTTGCCCGTATAGCTGTCAGAAAATATCACCCGGGAAACTACTACCGGGATAAAATATCTATGGTATACTATATAAGTTGTATCTCTTCATACACGAAATATTTTAAGAGGTACACCTGTAGGTGGTAAAGAAGCTATAGAAGCAAAAATATTTTTTTTATCTAAGCGTTTTTGAATTTTCGTAATTATTATAATTTTAAAACTGCTTGAGACGTTTTGCATAAAACCTTTACTCCAAATTCTATGAATGGCCCGCCTGACGCTGCGAGGGCGGCGACCGGACGGCACGAGCATGGCAGCGGTGTCTCGGGCCGTAAAAAATAAAAAGAAGCCAGTATTTCTTATGTGCGTCAAATAATTTATAAATAAAATTTTGAAACAAATACATTAAAAAATTTTTTTTTTCGTTGCTGTAGCTTCTTTACCACCTACAGGTGTACCTCTTAAAATATTTCGTGTATGAATAGATACACCTTATACAACATTAATTTTTGTTTATGCGAAACCCGAAACACGGGTCTAGTATTTTTATGTAAAGAATCTATGAAAAAAATTTCAAAACTGTATCATTAATAATCACAAAGTTATCGCGATACGTGCTCATCAATCGGTGACATTCGGACGACTGAGGGAGCCGAGGGAGGGAGTTATTACCCGTCGTCGCCGTCTCGCTGTGCACCCACGCGCGCTATGAACTGCCGTGACCCACACACATGATTGTGGATACGTATTGTCGTTCGGTGTCCTACTTGGAAGCGTAATTAAATATTTTTGGTACAAAATATAACATGGTGTAAAAATTATTGGAATCGATTCAGTTACTGATTCTGAACAAACTATATTCAGGTTTCACATATACTAAAAATAATCTTGTATATGGTAAGTATCCAGGATAACCAAAAATCCAAATCCATCCAAAAATCTAAACATCTAAGCCATATTTCGCGGTCTCTTACTTGGAATAATACAATTAGGTTTATTTTGAGTACTTCGAACACACATGATGATATGCATTACTATGAAGCCCAAGTAATATGAATTACAATCCTACTAATCCTGCACTACCCGACCGCTACCAAGCGAGATGGCCGGACGCGGAACGGCCCGCTAGCCGCTCTGCGGCTATTTTATTATAATCTCTGATATCTTCTAAAATATTCATTTTAATGATATGCTGTAAAAGGCAATTTTGATCTACATGAAATGCACAATATATGTAATATATTTAATTGGATAAGAATTAATGCTGTATTGCTTAAAATCGCTTCGTAAATAAGCCATTATTTCTCATAAAAATTAAAGGATAAAAAATGGTTATTGTGGGTTATTCCTAAGAGATAGACATATACCATCGCGGACTTTTTTGTAGAACTTTGTAAGGTGTACAGTACTGTAGTACATTATTTTGATCTATTTCGTAGGGTTCAGCCAGCGTTCGCAATGTAAGCGCAAAAAACTGAGTTTATTTATGACATCACATTAGAAACCCCTAAAATTATCAGTGTGCCTTTACTATATTATGCATGTTATATACATATAAACCTTTCTGTTAAATTACTTTATGTATTAAAAAAACTCGCATCAAAATCCGTTGCGTAGTTTTAAATATATAAGCATACATAGGGACAGACAGACAGCGAAGTGACTTTATTTTATAATATGTAATGATAATGATTGTATGTTTTATTTCTTGGGTTTCTATTGACGAATTATTGATTATGGAAAGTGTCATAATACCTTTACTTACATTTTCCATCTATTGAGATTAACATCAATCCAGTAATCTATGGCTGCTTTTCCCTTGAACACGCCATCTAATTCGGTCCTCGGCCACTCTCATCCAGCTACTTATAAGACACCCTTCAAAAACGCTTAAAATTTTTTCATCAACATCACCACTTCAGCCACAAGATGTCCACAGTTGGTCATAATCCTAAACCCAAGCTACGCCGCATCCACCGATTTTGTGCTTCTCTATCTGCGGCCTTCACAAGGCAACCGGTCCATCTACTAGGAAACCGTCCAACGCTTTGTCTTCCGGTACGCGGTTACTACTTCAAAACCTTTCGGCCCATCGGCCATCGATTCTGGAGCAATGTGCTATGCCCACTGTTCTTCTTAAAAGTCATTGATAAAACTTAGATCGCATATTTATCTAACTATTAACCCCGAAACCATCATCCGGCCTCTAACAAACGGGCCATAATCGCCATGCTTGGCAGACGGGTTGGCGATCGCAGTAAGGTGGTAAAATGCATAGAGAAAGCTGCTGCCCATTCTCTAGTAAGTCCCTTAATCGCCTTCTACGACACCCACCTGAAGAAACGGGATGGTGCTATTCTTTATGTCCACCAATACACGGCAACCCCGACAATGCCAACAATAATTTTATCAGCACTGACCTAATAATCACCACGACACATTACTAGGTGTTCACCACAAGTTAAACATATTTATTCAATAGAATAACAGCGACATTTCCGTAGTGCCTGCGCCACAATCCGATATTTAGGTTACAGCCAAACCGAGTCTATTGTGCAAAGTGAAACGTTGCCGCTTAATGTGTGGGGCAAAGGATAAGGGAGTTGCGAAAGTGGCTAATGCAGAGTGATTAGGCTTTTGAAAGTGTAAAGAGACAGTTAATGTACGATTTTTGGATATCCTGCCTCCTTACATGTAATTGTGGTGTCTATACTATTTTTCTGCCAGGGTCGCGAGATTTGTTCGAAAGAGGTTGTTTGGTTACTTGAGACTACCAAACTTGAACATAACTGGAAAAATGTGGGTGAACACCTCAGCTAGATCTTTACGGACCATCCGTAAAAAAATTATCAGATTTTACAAACATGAAACTATACTAGAACTATCGTTTACAATGTTCCTTGTAAGCTAGTCTACAACATAAAAAAAATAACAGTATACCTAAAGTTATTAATGAACTGAGATCCCTTCTAACTTTTAAAAAGCACCATGTTTTAAATATTACTTAAATTTTATTACTTAATTTTAGTTATCCAGTGAAACCGTGGCTTATCTTTATTAGTATGTTTTTCCTCTCAATAGTTATATTCTTTTTAGGGTTCCGTTGCCAAATGGCAAAAAACGGAACCCTTATAGATTCGTCATGTCTGTCTGTCTGTCTGTCCGTCCGTCCGTATATCACAGCCACTTTTTTCCGAAACTATAAGAGCTATGCTGTTGAAACTTGGTAAGATGTATTATGTAAACCGCATTAAGATTTTCACACAAAATAAGAAAAAAAAAACAATGAATTTTGGGGTTTCCCATACTCAGAACTGAAACTCAATTTTGTTGTTCATCAAACCCACACGTGTGGGATATTTATGGATAGGTATTTAAAAATGGTTTTGAGGTTTCTAAGATCATTTTTGTCTAAACTGAATAGTTTGCGCAAGAGACACTTCCAAAGTGGTAAACTGTAAACCCGTAACTTCTAAAATAAGAGAATGATAATACTAAAAAAAACATATGATGTACATTACCATGTAAACTTCCACCGAAAATTGGTTTGAATGAAATAAGTATAAGTATATGTGTAAGTAGTTTTTTTTAATACGTCATAAATCGTAAACCGCAATTTACCTTTCATGCAATCTACTCAAATATAAAAATTAAAATGTCATAAACATAAACCTTATGCATAAACCGTGAATATCTACAGGTTTGTACGGAACCCTCGGTGCGCGAGTCCGACTCGCACTTGGCCGGTTTTTAATTGTTCTAGTCTGACCTTAAACTATTAATATCGACTCGTTTACTTTCCCTTACGCACAAAACTCTTCATCTCATCCCTCAAGCCTCACCTGAGCGATGTTTTATTCAGACGCGCGACTCGTTAGCGTGGGGCATTGTGGTCGCTAAACAAACCGACAGACCACGGCCTCTCAATGCATGCTTGATTTTTCAACAATAATGTAATTCCGCCAACGTTGGTTCCAAGTCATGCCAAGTTTTGATGAGTTGACAGCTTGATGAACTTGCTCCATCATAATATGGCTTTCTCCCATGAAGAAAGTTACAAGCATCACGTGCCATTCCTAGATGATTTTTAAAAGCATTTTGCATATTTTGGACACCAGCCGTTTCTTTGTTATGGCAAGTACATATCGACGCTTGAAAGGCAAAATTGACTAAGTGACATAGGGCCACAGTGGCGCTTAGTAATTTATCAAATTTAACTTAGTTCAGTTTATTAATTGGGTAAGATAGGTAAAGAAATACAGATCTTATGTTGATGAATAGAGCGCTATATTATGCCAGGAGGCGTACAAATATGGTATGAAAATCTAAACGACGATTTCAAATTACCATTTACTCAAAATTATACGTTATTTTGGTGTCAAATTAGAAAATAAATTGAACAATTATTGAATACTTTAATTATGTCAGACCTAAATGAAGAATGTAAAAACATCAAAACTCGTATCTCCAAAACACCTATACCATGTATGTGCTGTTGACTTTACACCCTCCAGTTTTTAGAATCCCAAAAACGTCAGTAAAATCAGTCGACAGCGCAAAAAGCGTCTGATAGAGAATTTCAAATGATCCCCAAAATCAAAATGTTAACTGGAAAAATGGAAAAGCTTTCGCTTTTGTTCTGAAGTACATACTTCCCGTGAATAAAGTCACACAAAAATAGACGTCTAGTCGTTCCGCAAACTGCCTTTAAAAGAACCAAAATTGAACTTCAATCAAAGCGTAAAAATCTTTTATTTTTGGCATCCTATGTCACGTAGACTGCCTAGGGTGTCTCTATTCGTATTCACACATATGCCATCGCAAATACGTTTAAATTTCCGTTCTCAAGACTATTAACATGGCATTAACAAAATCACCACAGTGTCCCCAACTATAATTATGTACTTATTGTCATTGGACCTAGAATAAACGCCTGTGATAATCAGGCTCAGAATAACACGTTCCCCTACGTACACCGTTCCTATTTTGAAATGTAATTATTGCTTTTCATCCTACAAGTTATTTGCGAACGGTTATTTTTCCAATGCCTAATTTGCTCAACCCTTTTAGTACTACAGAAACGGAAGTTTTAATTGCATAGTTTTGTATTTATGCACAAATTCGTGGCACTGATATGACAACTACAGTCGGTAAGACATTTGCGTTTGTTTGTTTTACTTATTTTCTGTTTAAGTATTTATAAAAAAAAGGAACAATAGGCTCGCCCCCTATTACATATGGGACTTAAACATAACTGGCGGAATGTGGGTGTACTAAAAGGTACACCTCTGCCTAACCCTTCGGGGAAACAAGGCATGATGATGTTATGTTTATGTTATGTTTATAAAAAAGAGGTTTAATTTAGTATTATTTATTTGTGATCATTTTAGGTAGCATTTTGTAGTTTCTGCCTACCCCAAGGGAAGAATGCGTAAGTATATTTTGTGTAAAAACCAATCGAAGATAGTGTATGAAATATAAACACATAAAACAAGTATCCGCTAACGGAAAAAAACCTGAAGGGAATACAAAGTATTGATTACTTAATCAATAGAATGTAATCGCGAGAGTAAACTTCTGTATTTTTTTCAGTCTATATGGCAATTAGTGCGAAGATATACTAGATATACTTTCCAGATAACGTCACTCCTAATGAGTCACAATTTATCAGTAATTAAATTAATTTCTACATTTTATCTAACATCTAGTCCATCTACATCTCACTTAAGATGAAGATAAGGCAATAAATAATTGATGCTTAGACGGACTTCGCATACGGTGAAACCAGTTATATGTTTCTTTAGTACGTGGTAAGAAAATGTCGCAAACAATAAGGATATCTTCTGGACGGATAAAAATTTTAGCCCGAAAAATTAATATTGTTACTCGTAAACCCTTCGACTGCCTCGTTGGTCTATTACTCGACTGTGGAGCATGAGGTCTTGGATTCGATTCCCGAGTCGGGCAAAGTGATTGTTGGTATTTATTTCCATCTCGAATTTCTCAGTAGCATCACGGAGTCTGCATATATGTGTCTGGTTGACGACAATAAGTTCGCCCCATGTTACATTGCACAAAGATATAACAGGCGAACTGTAAGTGCACTATAGATAAGTAGACCTCTGCGTAACCGTTTAGGGTATATAGGCGTATGTTGGTGTGGTGATGTTATGTTGTTCTGTCTTTCAGATAGGTATCAATTTTAGCTCAAAGGTAATAGTTCTTTGGATTTGCTTCGTAAGGGCGGTAATATATACATGAACAATTAATTAGAGAATTGAGTTAAATATTGTTTCTGATAAACTGTCACAACGTCCATTAATTGTATTAATAGTGCTACCGCAAAACAGAATTGAGCCCATGTATTTTCAAAGTTGAGGGAATAATACAATTGAAAGATAACGAGCAACAAGCCACCACAAAATGACTTTGACATAATACATGGCGGTGGTTATGTTATTAAATTAAATAGTACATACAAAGTTTATTAACAAGTTAAAAAATAATAAAATTAACAATTTTACTAAAAATAAAACCGACTACCTAACAAAATAAATAGTGTGAAATAACCCTTGAGACAGGCTCTATACAAGCGTGGCGCTATACGAGCGTATGTGATTTATTTATTTATTTAAACTTCTCGCACACAAAAAGGTACAAAGGCGGACTTAATGCCTTAGGCATTCTCTACCAGTCAACCAAGGGTGGTGAAGAGATTAGATGGCAGGTGCTTTGGTTGAGAGGAACAATGATTTAAATACTATTAAAAATAAATCCCATATTGAATTACAAATAACATGGGAATACTAGTACATAAATAGATTATAAACATATAATACACATACATATTAACTAATATATACTTATAATATATATATATATATATACATATATACACAAATTAAACAGAGATGTTGAGATGACTCTACACTATTTGTTTCGAAAATAACTCTGCAATTTCCGCTTAAATGCATACTGACTGGTGGCCGTCCTGATATCCAGAGGGAGCGCATTCCAAAGAAGAATAGACTGAATATGAAAGGACGAATGAACAAAATCAGAGGTATGAGAAGGACAGAGCAGGAGAAGATTGTTGGAAGAACGCAGATTTTTAACATGAGAAGAACATAGATATTGAAAGTGAGACACAAGATAAGAAGGAGGAGTGGGAGAGTCGAGAAGGGAGAAAAGCGTGGTCAAAGCGCGCAAACTTCTTCTTTGGCGAATGGACATCCATTTGAGCTCAGACCTATAGCTCGACACATGGTCATATTTTCTTAAGTTGAATATGAACCGTATACAGTTGTTGAGAAGTCTGTCGAGCTTTTCCAGAAAAACCGCATTTAAGTCAAAGTAGCACACGTCACCATAGTCGATCATAGGGAAAATCAAAGTCTGCACAAGCATGGTTTTCGTCTTAGCGGGTAAAAAGCTTCTCAGACGATACAGGGAGCGCAGAGTACCATTGACCCTTTGGCTAACACTAGAGACCTGGCGTTGCCAGCTAAGTGTCGTGTCTAGATGCAAACCGAGATCCTTCACAGTAGGGGTAATGGGTATGACGGTACCATTAAAAATGAGAGGAGGAAGAGAATCAACCGTCACCCTACCCATCATACGCGAGCTTCCAATTACGATGGCCTGACACTTAGAGGGGTTGACTGACACTCAAAACCATCAGACCACTTTTTTATTGAATCCAGATCTCGGTTTAAATCTGCTATAGCGTCCGACAAACCTTCCACCCGCTCAGACGTATACAGTTGAAGATCATCAGCATAAAGATGATACGAACACCGAAGACAATGAGTGATAAAATTAATGAAGATGGAGAATAATAATGGAGAAAGAATACCGCCTTGTGGAACACCAGCATCCAGATAACGCCAACTCGATGAACTCTCATCAACGCGAACCGACTGCTGACGTCCCCGAAGATAAGAAGAGAACCATTCCAGAGCCTCGGACGAAACCATAAGATGGGAGAGGGTAGATAGGAGAATAGCGTGACTGACGGCATTAAAGGCATTGGAGAAATCAATTAATACCAAAACGGTAACCTTGGTATCCTCCATTGCTTCTCTAATGTCACCAGTCACTTTAAGGAGGGCGGAGGTTGTACTGTGCCCAGGCCTGAATCCAGACTGGAAAGAGCTAACAAGGTTGTTCCGATGAACAAACCCCGAAAACTGCTTGTGAACGCAGGGCTCGAGCACTTTAGACAGGAATGGGAGAATGGAAATGGGTCGAAAGTGACTGGGTAGGGAGGGATTCGAGATTTTCGGCAGTGGGCGGACATAGGCCATACGCCATGGGGATGGGAATTGTCCGGAATCAAGCGAAAAATTGATAATGTGGGTAATCGGATGGAGAAGGCTGTCAAGGATCCAAACGACCATACTACGACTGATATCACCATAGCCCACAGCCTTGGATTTTATAGAAAGGATAATCTTTTTAATTTCGTCCAAGGTGACCGGAGAGAAGTGAAATGGTTCTATAATGGGACTAGCTAGGCCAGTAATGAAACCGATCGTCTGGGATAAGATTTGGGAATCCAAAGGAACAGTGGTTGTGAAGTGACGTGATTGTTACCAAATTTTCACAAAATTAAACTTTATTAAATACTAAAACGGAAAAGAAGGTCCCATGGCTAAAAAGTTAATTCTCACTAACTATTTGAATGTGTATGCTTCAAATAAGTAATGTAGAATACTTGGTTTCAATTAAAGTGATAACCAAATCACCACCATGTATAAATCCACGTTCAATAAATATTCAACAAACAATAGATTTACAAAAACAATTTTTGCACCGTCTGTACTTGACCACAGTTGGGTGATTCCAGAAATGTCGGGCTAATTACAGGCTAGCTACCATTAAAAAGGTAATTTGCTTATTCCGGTTTTGTACAGCAGTTCGACATCTGTGCAATAACAGCTATTACGCGTCCCACGGACCTATCAAGTACATTGTCCAAGTAATTGTTATGAAATCTGGATATTTGCTGGACAATGTCTCGATAAATATGGACCTGAAATTATTGCTGTGGTTTTTTCGGCAGATGGTGCATTTAGGCTTTGTTGCATCTGTTGGTATCATCGTTTCTGCGGAAGATACTTGAGTCCAATTATACGTTATAGGATGAATAAATTGCACTTATGTACGTCAAAATTGCCTGCAGTGGGGCAGCAGCTGATTGATATTGCTTAGTTTCTTATTACGAACGATTACTTACAAGTAATCGTTCTTGAAACGGACGTACGTGGCGGGATTTTCTCGTGCACTTGTTCTTCAATGCACTGCTTAGCGCCTAGAGTTGATACTCAAATAGTAAAATAATCTGTTCGATTATCGAATGCACTCTATTTGATTCTCAGTGTTCAGTTCAACACATAAAGTTGAAAATCGAGTGTGCGAAAAATTCTGCCGCGATTATATTCCGTGTGAACATCGAATTAAACAAACAGGTTTTTTTTTATTTTTGCGTACAGCGTTTTACTTTTACATCAAACTATCGCGTTGGAACTTTGGCTCTATCTCAGTTTCAGTATTTCGCCCATGGCGGCTAATCTCAACGGAAACTAGCTATCGGCGCGGGAAATATTATAATGCACAAGTATGTGTGCAGACACAGAGGCACTCACTGTTGGCTCACTCTCATAGTTCAAAGGGACGGCAATTCGACATGACTGGAAAGAGATCAAGCGTGAGACTGACGGCTTAACGTTGTTTTTGATTTCACTCTAACAGATTACGTAAGGGGGAAGTGCCAGGGTAGCCCGCGAAATTCAAAGTTTCTTCCGTTTTTTTTACAATTTGCAGGTCAGTTGTCAACTTGTATGGTAAAAAAAATGTGGTTCACGACCTTAACAAATACCTTATTTACGAAATTAAAATCATCAGTACAGCCCCAAAAAATCTAAGTTCAATTAATATATTGATAATTCGTGAAATAGTCAAAATTGTCTTTGAAAATACTACTGATACATATCTTAGATTACATCATCAACTTTCTAGCCTTTTCCCAACTATGTTTGGGTTGGCTTCCAGTCTATCCGGATTCAACTGAATACCAGTATTATATATATTTTATTTTCTCATACTCTTACACACGCTGTCTACATCTCTGTATCTTCTCTCCTATCGCAGGTGTGCTGGAAGAAATTTCTTTAGAAATAAACATCACCTTTGTAAAAAAAATCTGTTCTTTTCTTTTTGTCTGTTTTTATGTGTGTGTACATAAATGGTTAAATAAATATTTTTCATGGAATAACTACTTATGTGACCTCCACAATCCAGGTACTGGGTATTACGAAACCTTTTGGTTAGGCTGTTTGTCAGATTTTCAAGCTTCAGACGACTTATCACAGATCTACGAATGACTGCCAGAACCAACAACTTAACTTACTTGCCGGGGCATAGATTGGTAAGTAAAGATGGTCATTCATTTAACAACCGCGGTAAGCGTAGCTAAACCTGATCAGACGATCCGTGCGGCTATTATTCAATCAACTCAGCCTATCGCAGTCCACTGCTGGGCATAGGCCTCTCCCATGCTGCGCCACAACATCCTGTCCTCCGCCTTCCGCATCCAGTCTGTCCCAGCCACCTTTTTTTTTTCGTCGGTCCATCTAGCTGGGGGGCGTCCCACACTACGCTTGCCGATACGCGGTCTCCACTCCAGGACTCGTCTGCTCCATCGGCTATTATTGCTATAGTCTAAATCACATTTAAAAATAAAAAAAATGTATCAGGTGCTGCCTAGTTAAAAAACAGCTTTCTCGTTGAATATTTGGATATACACAAAGAGCTGGTTCTAAATGACATTGCCCATTTTGTTAGGACATTTGGGCCCCTAGAAAAAAAACGCGGGCAACGGTGGTTTTAACTTGGTTTTGAAGAACAACAATTACCTTTTCAAATCCTGAAATCAATTTTCAGTTTTTCACCCCAGTTTCAGAGAAATGTAATTTTTAAAATGATGAAATTGAAATTCCACAAAACAATTTGAATGATGTATTGATTTGACTGATTAATCTGACTACTCTCCTCGCGTTCCGAGTTACGCAAAATCGATGTATGTAAGCGCGCCAAACAATCCTTCCGTAGAGCGTGGCGATTTCTTGACGCGCTAACAGCGATGTTATTGTGATTCGGAACGCGGGGTAGGTGTGGCCATGTTAAATATTTTGTTGATCGATTTACCAAATCGATTTGATAAAAGTCGATTTAACAATTGTGGTGTGACCGTTATGTGGTAACTTTTGTTAGTGTTGATATTTTGCTGTTTGTGCAACAGTTGTAAACAGTTTCTATTTTGTAAAAAACAAGCTCTTGCTTTCTATTTACATAATTGAAGAGATACTTTTGCATATGATTTATATTCTTTACAAGCTGCGATGTTTGATGTAAATAATTTAATGCAGTTATGGTGCAGTTTTGCCACCGACATTAGTAAATACGATTTGAGTTGGAGTACTATTTAACTGTTCCTCAATTTGTTCCTGTTTTCTACTACACAAATAATATGTCTTTGTTCTATAAAAAAGAAAACTAATTTTCAACCGACGAAAAAAAACGGAGGAGGTTATGAACTATAATATGCTTTATCGAGTTTTTAAAATAAAATTACCACAAAAGAAATGGCAGGGTCTGTGTTAGCAAGCTTTGCTCGTTCACTAGACCCCATCATCCCCTTCTAACGTAACCTATCCGAGTCGGGATGCCCCAACTCTCTCAATAATTGTAAAAAGTCCATTATTTGGTACACAATTAGTATTTTTAGTTTGATGCACAGTTTAAAATATCTCATTTAATTGCAATTAGTTTTTGATTTGAATGGAGAGTTTTAGGCTTATGTTTGTTCTTATAAGAGCAATGTTTAAGTTCCTACTTTATTTAGACCTTTTATTATCATAGAAAGCCTACATTGATTATATGGCCAAACGTTAATTCAGATATCATCAAACGTTAATTTTTAAACGATCTAGCCAGTTTTAGTTGGCCATATCATGAAATGCAACTAATTCATGAAATGGGTAGTCACATCATAAAGTAATCAATTCTACGATCTGACCACGACATATGTATTACAATTCCTTCGTGTTGTAGTTTATTTACTACCTATTTCAATTTTTTTATTTTTGGCCGCCCGCTGCTTATTTCAATCCGCTATTTGAATATACGTCTAATCAGTTACATGAGACCTAGATTATGACCGGAGACAAGCCATTGTAAACATCTCCGATACTTTTAGTCGGCGGAATAGTAACATATCGATATTTTTAATCGATTACTACCATTTAATTGACATAATCTGTGGTCTATCTTGACAACATTCAGGTTAAGTTTTAATGGCAGAACTACCTTTGATTCAATAAAATAATTATTATTTATGGTTTCTAATGCTAGGGTGAAAGAGATGTTAATAAAATAAAATTAGACTTATAAAATTACGACTTAATTTTTGAGAAGTAAATAGTCTCTGCCCGGCACTGAAAATAAGGGGCCCATCAGCGGGCAATGTCCTTTTCAATTCTAACCGAAAATGCACTTTATATTTTTTCAGCCAATAACGCAACAAAACTTCTAAACCAAACAATTTACATCATAAATTGACATAATTTCAAAAGCTCTAACTCATAATGGGTAATAATTTCACATAAATAATTCATTTCTATTCGATTTCAATCAAATCATAATACATAATTAAAATCCATTATGAATCAGCTCAAATATTGAATATTTTACTTCGATAACAATGAAAATGCCAATCGGTTATATTATGGATATCATTTCGATTGAATACTTATTACAACATCAGCGGACATAGAAACTCGATGTAATTATATCTCTATAGTATTTATTACATCGGCCTTGTCAAAGTATGAAACGGTAGCTCCAACACAATAAGCTAATCATACGCTTGCAAGAAATTCTTGTAAATAGTATAAGACATACAGCTGCGCAGTTCGGCCAACAGTTTTCGCCACAACAGAACATTCCCTTCTTGTAATTCAGAACAGACATTAAAGATGTTCATATGCAGTGTATAGATTTTTTGGTAGGTAATTTGTACAATTTGGTAGCGTTTTTATGGATGATTCTAAGGGTTTGGTTAAAACACTATTTTTTCTATCAGTTACCCAATTACTTCGGCATGGTTAAAGGGATCATGCATATCATTTAAACCTTTTCCGATAGAACCTCTGTGACAGGGAGTGGACATTTACCACGCGGGCCCTGGTTTGGATAGTCAATGTGACATTACTTTCTAATTATTTTCTTTACTTATCACTATTTTCCAACTTTACTTTTGTAACTTTAAAGAGTGAAATCCAACTACTGAAAAATCATGCTAAAAAAGTAAGCAGGTGGCATCGGACCACGGCCTTCAGATTACAATAATTTCTTATTTTATACCTTTTTACGTTCGAAACGGTTGAATTTTTTGAACTTACTTTTTTATATTATTTTGTGGTTAATTAACTATTTCCGTAGTTTAGCCCTTTTATTTGATACCAAACACGGCATCTTCTTTTTTACTTTTTCTTTTATGTCCCTGTATTCAATTTATTATGTCGTCACAAATCCGATAACTAGAGGACAATCTAGACGCTTTCAATGACACCGTATTTGTCAAAATATGGTAAGTGGTTTGGGAGCTATGAGGGAGTATATGAACATTCACACCCGAAACATACATACATACCTGTCGAAGCCATAACCCTCCTGTTTGCTTCGATTAACTCGGGGAAAAAATTTATGAGTGCTTATCATATTATTTAAATGGTTGTTGATATAATTTGTCCATGTATCACGCTATAGCAATGGAAGGATAGATGAATGGACGTTCTATTCACGTACGGCATTTCAATATTATCGCAAACCTTGTCAGGTGAACAAAGGCTCGAAAGCTAAGAGATGAAGCGGCGTCGTTAGTCGGAAAAACCAAATATATTTACATCATCCTTATACAGGCAGTAATACGGGTTATATTTGTGTGTATGAATGTAGAGAAGATAATTATGTCAAGGATGTGTAACGGTCAGCTCATTTGACAATGTCAAAGCCTTGGATTTTTGATGGGAACAATTTGATTAGGAGGTTTTGTAATTAATGAACGTCGAGCTTTGTTCCTACTAAATTATTTATGCAGGTCAATCTTTATTGATTTATTTTATGATTAATATACACATTAAAATACACAGAGACGCGAAATTTTATTACTCTTCCTATATATCTGTTTGAATTATCAACCTATAATGTCCCCACTGCTGGGCATCGGCCTCCTACTCCTTTAGAAAGTGAGTGGGCTATAATAATCTACCACACGGGCCTAGTGTGGGTTAGTAGATGTCAGACAAGTCTTGAATGAAAGAAAGAAAAAAAGAAAATTCGTTTATTTGCGGTAAACATAACGCACAGAAAGACCAGAGGTATACAAAAATAATAAAATAAGGTGTGGGAAATGCGTCACAGCCACGCAAAATGGCCATCACTCAGCATAATGCTGTGAACCTGTGCGAGATAGAGTCCCAGCGCTGGTTTGGTCTTCGAACTTTGGTTTCAGAACTTAATGTTTTTCTTCACCAATTTGAGAGAAATTGCTACAGTGCAACTCAAAACAACTAAAGCCAAACTATGTGACAGACAAGAAGATCGTGCCAAATGAACAATACGTAAACTGATTGATTCGATATCGCTGGCAAAATAAAAGATGGCGGAGAGATCAACGCGCAAATTTTTACCATGAATTTGGCACATTATTCTAAGCCCGTAGCATAGAAATTTTTCATCAGGTATGAAAAAATCTGTTGTAACATAGAAAACTACGATACCTATGCGATCAAAATGTATGGAAAAATTACCGACGAAAAATTTCAAGAGGATTGACTCCATGGTAACAAGCTGCATGTCGAAGTTCTGGCCACTCCTGCCACCCTGTATAAAGCTGCGTACCAAAGAATACGAATTTAGAACATAGAAAGAATAGATTTGCTTGTAATAAAAACCTCAGGCTGCATCAAGGTACTTGTAAATTGCATTGAACATGCATAGTTGTAAACGTTTATGCAGGTTACCTTTTTTGTAGAATAAAAAGTATACGAAAATCTTGATGAAATTAGCACTTAGAAGGCAGCAAAAAACAACACGGTGCACTGTGCAATAAATAAACAAAAAATCATTGATCAGCCTCTTTGCATTCCATTATGTTTCGCTTATCATACATAACTGGTAAAAAGCAGCTAAGTTGTATGTGCCCCATTAAAAATCGCTACCTTTTTCGCCGCTTTGCCCTTACTATGTAGTCCTCTTAAATTACAGTAGTTATGACGTAATTTGACAGCAATTATTTTTTGTGACAGTTTGTATAATACTTTGTTGCATTGATACTCATCATGCCAATTAAAACTTCGTTATTTAAATATACGTTCTACCCACAATACCATTTCAGAGAAATGCTATCCTTAATAAATGGGTATTATTCTACTAATATTATAAACGTGAAAGTTTGTTTGTATAAATGTATAGATGTTTGAAAATCAAAATAAAAATATTTTATTTCAAATTTTCTGTCGTTTTATAAGAGCCCATGTAGGTTCAACTTCTGACGTTTCATAAGTGGAATTTCAGAAGCTGCATGCACGGTTTCAATTGGATTATTCCTATGGAGAAGAGCCGCATAAAAACTCCACGTACACCAATTTGGATGTTTGTTACTCAATCACACATAAATCGCTAAATCGATTTGGATGACATTTAACACTAAGGTAGTTTATCGCCTGGATAAACACATAGGGTAGTTACTGTTTATCCCGGTAATAAGTTCCCACGAGTTAATTTCTGACATCTATACAGGCGAAGCTACTGGCAAAACCTAGTAATATTAGAAATGAGAAAGTTTGGATGTTTAGATGTTTGGATGTTTGTTACTCAATCGTGCAAGAACGTCTGAACGGATTTGGTTGAAATTTGGCACACTTATAGTTTATAACTTGAATTGACACAGAGGATGTTTTTATCGAGGTAGTACATTACCGTGGAATAATTTTCGACTTCCACGCGAGTGAAACCGCTGCCAACGCTAGTAACATAATAAAACTTGAAATTATCAGAAATAAACAATACCCTGGGACTCTAGCCTTTCACCTCAGACTTCATATATAATATTTTATACTTTAAGTACACTTTCTTCCAGTTTCTGGAATTTTAGTGTTTACCACACATATAGCTTATTCTTCGCTAGGATACGTTGCCAACAAAGATCTTCTAAGACACAAAATCATTCGAAGATTAAATAATAGACGTTCCATTCAATGGATTAGCTTTTAAGACTATGCCCATAAATGTCTGTTTTTCTTGCCATACTAAAAAAAATGAATAGAGGTCTGCCAAAGGCTCGCAGCTGTCAAATATCGTATGACGCTATAAAATTCAATTTTATGACCACGTCATATTAAAGGGCGTTTCATTAATTTTTAATTAGAACATTCGGCTTTATATTTTTTAATTAAGCATTGTGGTGCTGTTAAGTTTTATTACCTTCTAACTACGCTTTCCAACTAAATAATGGTTAAGTGTTGAATAAATAATATTGCGCGTAACCCCTTTGAAACTACCATTTTTATGTATTTTATATTCAATTTACTGCGGCCAATTTAGAAAGTTTTGGTTATTCCAAAAATGTAAGTGTTTGTGAACTATAAAATATTTGTTGTGTAAATTGAATTAGTCAATTGAAAAGGTTTTGATTAGTTTAGTGGTATTTTTATGATTTTCTTTTATATGAAAATTTTTATGTTGGGAAAATAAAAAGACGGTGAGGTGAATAAAAAGCTGTTTGATGAGTATGGTCATAAAATAAGCGTCAATAATTGAGGGTAATGCGAGTCAAAAGGGCAAATATCTACGGTTATAAACTAAATATTAAAATATGGTATAGGGGTGTTACAGAAAGTTATCTATATGTATACTGTCATATTTAATTAAAACTTAGTCATTTATTTTCCATTTATCTAGAGGACCAGTATAGTCATTCTAGGACAGCAATGGTGCCGATTCTGTTGTACACGAACTAAACTAACTAAACTATCTCTAAATATCCTTACTTTGGGCTATGAGAATTGTAAAGCTATTCTGCAAGGAAAAATCTCTAAATTTAAAAACTATTTTGACACGACTAAAATCGAATTTGACAATCGCGACTCAGCGTGGTATTTTTTTTTTCTTTTGGTTTCAAAACGTTTACTTGTGTGTGCATTGCGTAGAAAGAATTTTTTGAGAGACGAAGGCGCGTGCTGAGGTGCAGCCTGGACGTGTTTTAGGTATATGGAATTTTTCACTTTTGTTTGAAAAATATAAAAAAAATGTTACCCATGTGTTGAAATTTAAATGTTCCGAGGTTTACTAAGGGGGTCGAAAATTTCATTATTTTTGCGATAGGACACGCCATTTTCAAGATATAAGCAAAAGGAAAATAAAAAGTACAAAACTGTTTTTGCACGCGAAGGCGAGGCGTTGTTGTTGAGAATTTTAGTTCATGACCACTATTTTTATTCCACACCTTTTTAATCGCGATTAAAAATAGTCAGATTTAGTTAAAATAAATTATTTTAGTCAACATTTTTGGTGAAAACCGGCAAACGTAGTATAGCAAAATTGTCATTTTCACTAAACTAATAACTCATTGCAATCTTAGTGCTGTCAAACTAAAATATAGTTAAGTTGTGTCACTTTAGTCTATTTCAGAATAGGAAATCGTCGTTTGACAGGAATAAACCAAATTTTAGTGATTTTTAGTTTAGTTTAGAGAATTTTGTGACAACAGAATCGGCACCAATGGCGCACAAAGTTTTATTTTGTGTATATTATTTTGTCATCACTGCTTTCAAGATGTTGATAGAAATCGGTAGAACCAAAATATACCTAAAACAAATCTAAATTACCTAGAACCAAAGATATGTGACATCCATCAACCCACAATGCAAATATTGTAGCTAATTATGATCTACTCTGTAAAAATCACGGGGAACCTTGGTTAAGTGAGGTTGAAGTGAGCTGTCTACGTCGACGACAATGTTTCATTTTATTTACGTTTGCATGGTGAGTTATTTTTTTTTTAAGAATAGACCGGCTGGAGATACCCATTAAACAAAACACAACCGCATAACTGATTCATAAAACAAATTCCGGTTACACCACCAAACTCACGTGCTAATCTCGCAAAAATCCCTCTTATTCCCACTTAAATAAAGTTGTTAAAAACCCCTCAACGCGTCCAGGCAATGAATAAATTTGGTACAACGCTTGCAATAAATACCAAACATTAATATACATGATGTGCGATATTTTACGTTGGTAGATTAAACTGATGTTGTGTATGAGGCCTTAGGGAGGCGTTTAACTAACTTAGTGAGGACATAGAGTAGGGAGGAACAGTGCAGAAGATAGGTCGCTTCGTTCGTGATCATTAAAAAAAAAATATTAAGGAAAGAAAAGATGATAAATTAAATAAATTTGTTTCTTACAGGCATGTCAAAAATACAGATAATGTTTAACAAACGTCATTCATCATTCAACGTTTGTTTTTCACACACAACATTAAATTGGGTAATACAAGAGCTGGGACAATAAATAGAGACAAGTTATTGTTTTTTTTATGTTTGTTGCCTTAGGAGGAGGCCAAGGAGCATTAGCTTTTGCTTTTTTGTCACATTTAATGATTGAATGAAACTAAATCATCTTCAGCAAGTGACGTGATCAATGCTCTTGACGAGGAAAGGTCTAATCTAGTCTAAACAAGACGTACTATTTCATTGGAGCAGTGGTGGCCCAGTGTTAATGGCCATGGGTTCGATCCCAGATAGGTGTTTTACATTTTGTAAATAATTTCATCGTGAGTAATGGGTGCTCTAAAAACGGTGAAGGAAAACATCGTAAGGAAACCGGCATGGTTTAGAACCAAAAAAAAATAAGATATATGACATCTACCAAAAAGCAGTGGCCCGCGTGGCAAATTACAACCCTAATAACAAAGTGGAGACTATATTCTAGCAGTGGAAACATTATACGCTGAGTATGCTACTATTTTATTAAATGTTTTGATTCAAAAACCGTATAATCATTATCATGCAAAAAATCTCATTCTCACCTTAAATGCCACAAGTCTCACACCAAAAAAGTGACCCACCTTAAATCTTAATCTTTGCCACATTACTGCATCCCGTTGTAAAGCGTGGAAAGGACATAAAAGTGTCTAAAAAAAGTAGTGTATTGTCTGTAACGAGGACAATATGTTACGTACTGTTAGCGACTTGTAAATTATGCATCCCCCTGTGGGTAGTTTGAAAAAGTTCAGTCGTAATTATGAAAATTTATGTAAGAAACGATGCGGATTAGTTGCGAAATGTCTGTTGTATAACTTAATATTCTCTTTATAGCTGAGGGCAGTATTTAGATATGTTCTTTATTTTGCTTGTAGTTATCAGCAAAGAAAGTTGAAGGTATTAATATACTTTTTTACAGTCACCAAAGTAATAAACCAGGGTCGCCGGATGAAGTTGAAGTTTAGTAAGCGACCGATGGATGTTTTCCAATGAAATTATTTTAATAAATAAACTGCTTGTTTTTGTGAATTAAATTAACCTTTATTGGGAAACACCCAACGGTTTGTTTGATTTGACACTTAATGCTGACGTCTATGTCTCTAGAAAGTTCTTACAACTTTGTTTATTTTTATTCTTTATATTGTGAAGAAATTTTATCTTCACAAGTGTTCATAAAATAAACTCCGTTCCTTTAACGCTATTCACCTTACCAAATGAAGCCTTTACCATTATCCACGTTCCCTTCCACGGACATACTTTTAATGCGGAACAGAATTTCCAACGTGTTTGTTTCATACATGGCATTTTGTTGTTCTAGGACCGCTGCCACCAAAACAGCTTGACCTCCCTCGTCTCCCGCGACCATCCAAAATACAGGAGCAAAGTGGTACTTCAACAAGTCTGCGAGCTCAAGGGAAATTGGATGCTTTATACGTGAGAGCATGCTTCATTTGTTCCTTGCTCCAGGCACTAGCACCCGAACCATTGTTTATGAGAACGGCCAATTATGTCTTTACAACACACATTTTTATATCGTACTAGCTTCTGGCCGTGACTTTTTGTGCGTGATTTTTTTGTTTTAACACAAAATATATCCAATTACTTCGAGATATCATAAGAGGCGAATATAGGACTTACAAGAGATTGGGCAACAGCGTTCCATGCATTTTACTATCATATTGCGATCGCCAACTCGCTTGCCAAGCCTGGCGATTACGGAAAACCCCTCCAAATTGGGGGAGGCCTATGTCCAGTGTATCATATACCTGCGATATTACTTCCTTTTCTCTAATCGACATTTCTTTTTTCGTTTTCTCCTTAGCGCAATAGGGCCGCAGTGATGTTAAATATAGCAGAAGTACTTTTTTAAAGAAATGGGCAATCAAAAGTTAAAAGAACTTTTCAAATTCGACTGGTAGTTCCAGAGATTATCCCCTACCCCCTACATACAAACAAACAAATACCTCTTTATCGGCGACTTCGCGTTAATTTTGGCTCCCGACCGTCGCGTCGTATCCCATCGCCTGGCCCGCGCTATTACTTCGTTTTCACTTACAAGTAACCCTACTCAACTGTTTACACTTACAAGTAACCCTACCCAACTGTCACCCACCGATCAGAATGAAACTTTGCACATCGATATAACACTAAAAAATATAGAACCCGTGTTTTTTTTAATTTTTCAGGAATCCACTTTTTAGGAGTAAAAACCACCCCTAATAACCCCTAAGTAGGCTAACCCACGTAACTCTGGGTAGAGTGAGTTTATTCGACTGCTTTTCAATTAGAACATTACGGTCTTGACCACAGATAGGCTAACCTACCTTAACCCTAATATAACTTATCCCCCACAAAACGTTACAACCCTTATAATCCTAGGGGGTGGTTTCGACCCCTAAAAAGTGGATTCCGGAAAAATAAAAAAACACAGGTTCAATATTTTTTAGTGTTATATCGATGTGCAGTTTCATTCTGATCGGTGGGTGACAGTTGGGTGGGGTTAGGTAGGGTTACGTGTTAGAGTTCTTGCCGACTTTTTTTTATATTTCTCGGCTCCTATGGGTCTAAGCGTGAAGTTAATTAACCTGTATCCTTCCTCATGAATTGGGATATCAAATCCAAAAGATTTTTTCAAATCCAAATGATTTTTTCAAATCCAACTGGTAGTTCCAGATATTACTACCAACAAACAAACTCACAAACTTTACTTCTTAATAATTAGTGTCGATGTAGCTAGTATAGATAGTATTTTAGTCCCTACCGCGCAAGATATTACTACTACTCATTAAAATGCGAGCTCATTGTTCCTAACAGTCTTTTGTTTTACGTTTATGACGTCACTAGCCTAGGCTTCTAGATAAAGTTGTAAACTTGAAGGCTGGTAACTGAGATGTGGTAGTGATATATTATGTTTCTAACTAGACCTTGACTAGACCGTGTGAAGTATCTCCTGGAAATACTTGGGAAACTGGTTGAAGCTCGCACTTGTAGGAACATAATAATGATGTAAGAATTAATTCTAGTTTTAGATTGCCATGAATACTGTTACTTGGTCTGAGATCTGAAGACTGAAAGATAAACTACTAACTTGATACTCTAACCGTCTTAATAAAAGTAAGATATAGTTGGGTCTAATGCTACTATCGACCGTGTTAAAGACATCGGATCTGACCCGAATTTTTGGGAGCAAAATTCTGAAAGGTTCATTGAACTTGTAGCCAGTTGTTTATTCTTTTTGAAACCTAAAGGGGAAGACTGATTTGCAATTATAGTTTTTAATGTATCGAGTTTTTGTATCGCGTTCCTCATCATCATCAAAATTTCAGCCGAAAGACGTCCAGTGCTGGACATAGGCCTTAGATTGGGGCTTGGCAGGCGGATTGGCGATCTTGATATGGTGGTAAAATGTATAGAAGACGGTGCTACCCATTCTCTATTTAGTCCCTTAGTTGCCTTTTACGACACCCACTGGAAAAAATGGTATGGTGTTAATCTTAACACCCGGCACCACACGGAACACGTTACAGGAGTGAATACAGCGTGCCGAGGCGCTCGATGCGAGCATTGCGAGCGTATGTTTACAAACAAGTCAGTGCAAATGGCGCGTCGTCGAGAGGACAAAGTATCACGTTTGATTCTCCTTTCCAAAAAAATATATACTAACTAGTTTTTGCCCGCGACTTCGCCCGCGTCAAATTTTCGCTCTCCTTCCCGTCGCCGTCGCAACGAATCGCCTGCCAGTTTTAGTCCATTTTTCGTTTGCTGCTCCGCTTCTTTTGAACCGTAGCGTGATGTTATATAGCCTATAGCATTCCTCGATAAATAGGCTACCCAACATAAAAATATTTTTTCAATTCGGACCTTTAGTTCCTGAGATTAGCGCTTCGATGAACTCTTCAGCTTTATAATATTAAGTATAGATGTGCTTATGTAACGGAAACTTTGAACATGATTTTGACTCCCTTTCGATTATGATGGGACTCCCTTTTTCGCACTTAGACCCTCATTCGGGTAGGTCCCCGAATGAGGGTCTTTTTTATATTTATTTTATTCTGGCTAACAAAGCCAGTCTAGCTCCGCCTAAAGCGCAGAAGCTTCCTGGGAGCATCAGAGGCTTTCCGAAGCGATCTCATTGTTCCGTAGATTGGACTGCAGATTGGAGTCAGCACTTTTTGAATGACAAAATTACATAAGACAGTCCCCAAAATGCCCGCCCGTCACCACTTCCTAGTGCTTTAGTTGGGAAGAAGACAGTCCCCCGGCAAGTTGGGAAGAAAAACTGACGCAACAAACTCTTCAGCAGCTCAACTGTCTCTTCACTTAGAAGAGCTTGATCATCATAATCAGCCTATATTGTTCCCATTGCTGGGACACAGGCCTCCTCCCGGTGACAGGGAGTGGGCCGTAATATACCACGCGGGCCCAGTGCGGGTTCGTAGATGTCACATGTCTTCAAATTTTTGTTTCTAGAACATGCCGGTTTCCTTACGATGTTTCAAGAACTTGATAAAATATAATACTAATAGCTGACCCGGCGAACTTCGTACCGCCATGTTTTATTTCTCTAATCGCAACTGAGGAAATAAAACCCTTCCGGTAAAATCGAATTAGCTAAATTGAAAATAAAACTGGAGTACTCAATTGAAAAATTCATACTGTTGTACAAAATGCGTGGGGTGCTAATTATAATTACTACAGGTATACTAAACTATCGTTAAAATATTTACAGCAATAAAAATCAAGCCCCCCACGCTTTTTGTACAACAATATGAATTTTTCAATTGAGTACTCCAGTTTTATTTTTAAATTTTTAGTTCAATTAGTTTCAAAAGCGTGCTTTTTTAGTTTTTTCAAACTATAATTTATTAAATGTAGATTTTTTTTCCTATCTTTAACTATTCTTTATAAACGACTTCTTTACAAAATACATGAAGAAAATAAAATAAAATGCAAGCAAAAAATACTTACATGTGTATAAAGTTATGATGTTGCACTGATTAATACTTGCAGAGGTTATATACTTGGTAAATGCACAGGTATATTTACGTAGAGACTGACGCAGAGAGTAGTACTAAGACTTGCACTGAGATTTTACTGAGACGATCACTTTCCGGGAGATAGTATTAATTCACTCGTTTAAAAAGGAACTGAACTGCGGTGTTTTTTTTTTTTGTGGGACATCTCGTAGTTAACCTGAAAGATTCTTACTACTTAAACAGATGGTAGCCGGCGGGAGGCCTAAAAAGGTAACTTTTTAGAACCTTTTATAATAAGCCGGGGCTTATTATACTTAAAAAACTAAAGCGAAAGCTCTAAGCCGAGGATCGTACCCCCCTCGGGGTAACCCCGAGGGGGGTACGATCCTCGGCTTAGGCAATCACTGGTGGGGGGACAGCAAGGGACTGGCTGGATCTGGGTTAAATTATTTAGGGACTAATTTAAAGCTAATGGCGCAGCATCGCGGGCTGGCTCTTGCAAGGGTCGGGAGGGACTATAAAGTCGGGGTCGCGACAACGGACCTCGGCGGCGAGGTCGCTACGGTTTGTATCTGTGTGGTTTTCTAGCTGTACTGGTCTCTTTTCGACTCTCCTGGAGGAGAGTAGTAGGATCGTCAGGATCGGATAGATGAACTGAGGTGACACTCGGCGCCAGTATTTATACCTGAACCTTGAATTTCCCGAACGTTCTTCTAGTTCGCATGCTTCGAGAAGAATCGATTGATCGATTGTTCAAAATAGTGGGTCTCGATGATTCGAGAGGGAGCTTTGTTTACGCTCAGAGGAGGTCTCGAGAACGAATGAGATACCAAAGCTTTGGACATTCAAACCAGAGATGGCGACTCGATAGAATTTGATGGCCAGATCTTGAAACTTTGATTAAAATTTGGCGCCAAGACTTTAATAATTCTCTGACAAAAATAGTACAATTTTTTTTGTTATTAATGGTAATAATATTGTAACATAATACGCAGTATAATTATAAAAATATCAGTCACAAACCATAAAAATAATACGGTTATATCGTGAACATAAATAAATATTACGTGAAATAAAGTAATAGAATTTATATTCTAAGAAACAGAACACAGCGCCATCTATTGCGTGTATTTGCAACCTAGATTTCAAACAATATTGAAGAATTTTATTGATGAATCAACGTACACCGCCATCTAAGTTTAGTTTTATGAAGTTCTCATAGATGGCGGTAAATAAACACTTGCTTAAGAAACAATTAATTGATATATTTTATTCGTTTACATTCACGACATAAGCGAATAATTGAGATGATAACTATCCTATCCAGTAAGTTAGACCAAAATACGGGTACATGTGAAATTTGATTGAAATCGGTTCAGTAGTTTTGGAGTTTATTGGCAACATACATCGTGACACAAGATTTTTATATATATAAGATATTCTTCTCCAAAGCAAATGCACAGACGTCCATATACGTCCGAATACGTCCGCCATTCTGAACAAAAAAGAAGCACGCTTGACTCAAGTGCTCGAAGCGAGCGTTCGCCATGTCTTGTGTATCGCCGTTTTGTAACTAAGCTCGCCTCGAATGATACATTACGAACAGACGTGGCAAGTCAGTCTCTACATTTATTTTTATTTTTTGTTGGTCGGTAATCATCAAACGACTTCTCCTGCTCTAGGGTGGAGTGGAAAGGCGTGTCAGACTTTTACTGACGAAAACTCACCCGTGTTCCTTCAGTTGCCCATATGCCAGGGCCACGGTATCTCTTTCGAACAAATCTCGCGACCCTGGCTGGCATCGGTCCTAGCGGACCCCTTCAATTATTGCTGACAACTCTTTGAGGCGCACGTGGAACACTACACGCCGTCGACACGGGTCTGGTCCTTACCGGGTGGCGAGCTACCTATTGCTCGCCGCCCATAAGCCCGCGCCTACGATGGCCGAGAGTCTGCTATCGACTCCCGATGCCCAGGGCGTCTCCTCCTGCGGCGGCTAGGGACGTGAGGGCGCAGAAACTGCCACTCCCAGTCCCTGCCTTAATATGTTAAGTAAAGACAAACTGGGCAAAATGAAAAACAATAACCACTAAATGCTAGAACAAAAGAAATTTCTGACAAACGATTTCATATTGGGTTCCAATACCCAGTTGATATCTTTAAAGTGCTGCTATAAATAAAACACTTTGAACATTGTCTCTACATTTTTAGCACATTACTATTCATTGCATACACGCTAGCTTCAAGAAATGACCAGTCATTTCAAGAAGTGTTATTATCCAGTGAATTTAATGTCACATAAAAATTCATAAGTTCAGCGCACACCTGTCGTGTTCTGGATCGTGGCAAGTGTGGCAAATGTCAACAGAGTGGGAGTGGTAGAAATGAAAGTGTATTCATGAAGTGGCGATGATGTGCATAGTGTGTTGTGTTCCAATGATGAAATTGATCTAGATGCTATTGTTAATTTTCTTTACCGTAAGGTTTTGTTTTAGTTTCTCAAAGTATTAAATATGTGTGTTGAAACTGTTTTGTACTCCTCGTCACTTGTCACTATATGTTCATTAGAAAACCAGTGTCAGACAGCATCTGTCTGGCATTAATGCTGAAAATAATCTTTTTGGCGCAGCCGTGAAGCACATATTTCATTTTTTTTTCATGTTACTTTATTTTGAGTTTTACGAACTGTGTCAAATAAACGGTATCCTGTCTTTCTTTCTTTTCCTATTTGAATTTGAGTTTGATGGAAGCTCAAATGCATGAATGCTCGTATCGTTTGTTTTTTTTATTCAATTGTTTTCGGAGGGCTAAGTAATTAGAGTCATAACTACGCTTGCCGCGATTCATAAATGGATGAGTGTGATGAGTACCTTCTGCATGCGCAGCCGTTGGTCCCGGCTATAATTCATGGATCTATGGCAGTCGTTGTCAGAGGCCCGAAAGTCTGAGAGCCAGTCTTACCAAAGGATATAGTATTACCCAGTAATTGGGTTGTGGAGGTCATTGTTTTATATAGAGCGACTGCCTATCGCAGTCGCTCTATATAAAATACTGGTACTCAGCTGCATCCAGTTAAATTGGAAATCCTGAACAGATTTGGCAAAGAAGAAGGGAATAACTCCATAGATTCCTGGGCCCAGGTGTTAACTGAACCAAACTAGCCTTATTTGTAAGAGGGTATAATAACAAGGACTCACTGAAAATTTAGTGAAATTTGGCTATCCAGGAACCAAGTTATATGAATTATAGTAAAAGTGAGGTTTACACTTTACACAGCAATCCATGTCGTCAATATCCAATCGATAGGCGTAAACAGTAATTGTCCAAAATAGAGATCCAGGTAATTTAGAGTAGCAAGATCCGTCAAATAGTACGTTATAATATGCAAAGCCGAGGTGTCGTAGGGTTAAACAATAAAACAAGGAAAATACGGGCGCACTCAGAACGAAAGAAAACAAACAAGTGCATCTGTCAGTCAGTGACTGACGGATGTCAGGCACAAGTGTTGCCTGAACAAAAAAATTCACTATAAATCGATTCAATCGATTCCACGAAAGCTTGATATGCACTTGTCACTCGACTTGCATACATATTCTAAGATTTTACCGATTTATTCATAATCGATTAGTAGTAATTCAGACATTATTTAATCGATTATTTAGTTTAATTAACTTAATTTAAGTTTTCTCGTTTTCTAGGTAGAAACATGGTACCATATTCTGTGATTTCCTTTAGAAAAATATAACGGTTTTTTTTATACACATTTCAACTAGTTAACTGCTGGGCCCAGAAGTCCCCTTCTCCTTTATATGTTTTACATAAATATTGCTGTTTTCCAATTTGAAGGAAAGAAGTCATTGGTGGTTCAGTCCTTTTGAGAGTTCATACAGCACGAAATAGCAACCAATTTTCATTAAGTGAGTTTTCAGCTCGGTCTGTATGGAAAAATTACTTAGTATGTAAGCAACACCTGAAAAAAGATTTATTTTTGAATAACGAAGACTGGTGAGGACCTACACATACATATTTGTTGAATTAAAAAAGTTTTTGAGTCGACGACCCCGTCAGCGTAGTTGTCGCAAGCCCTCTGCTGAGCATGAGGTCTTGGGTTCGATTCCTAGGTCAGGAAAAGTGCTATTAGGTTTCTGGAATTTCTCAGTAGCAGCCTGGATTTGTGCTATGTTGATAGCAATAGGGTCGCCCCTATTACATGAGACTTAAACATAACTAAACGCAAAATCTGGGTGTACTATAAGTAAACCTCTGCCCAACCTTTTGGAAAACGAGGCGTAATATTAAATGTGTAAAAAGTTCTGTCATTTACTCGACACGACGATACAGCAAGAAAACGATACCTCTACCAACTTTATGTAACAGAATGATACTCTATATCGAGTCCCATACAAACTTTTTAATAAACGACATCTTATATACAATTTGTACTCTCAACCGGAATTATTAAATATCATTTACGCGGAGTATCTGGGTCGGTACAACCGCGCTCAGAGCCGCAAGGGCAAAAGAGATTTTTCTAAATGCGTGCTCGGTTGTACCTCGCGGGGACAATTTACGCCGGTCCGCCGTCCACTGTGATTGTTAACTATAGTACAAAGATTACAAGTTATCTACCAAGACCACGATACTCCAATGAATATCGGGTTGTTTTGTCTCAGTATTTTTACGACTTATTATTACGTAACCCGTTTACACTTACGGGGAATTATCGTCTGTAATAAATAACAGTTGATTTTCATCCAATCAAAAGGTATTCGAAACAAATTCCGTGCTCAAAAAAGTCTTCGAAAAAACTGTTCGATAACTAAGATGATTGCTGGTATTTTCATCTCAATTTAAGGAGTTGTAAGCTCAATAGATCGTTCACCCTTAATTTGCGGCTAATCCTTTTTAAAACGTTACGAGTTAATCAAGTAACCCACGAACAAGGCTATAAATTTTTAATTGGCAACACAAAAAAAGTTTTTTCGTTACCAAAAAAAAGAAATGAAAAAGAAAAGAAATAATAAAGTTTGTGAAATCATAAACGATATTCGATTATAAAATGCACATAACGTGTTTATTGTTAGATTTTTGAGTTCCGGCTACGATGTGGTGGCACGTAACCAAATACGCGTCAGAAAGTGAACAAACCCAACAAAAACACCATGAAATCACTAATCCGACCTAATTTTAAACGCTATACGTCATTTGAATAACGACTACAGTGTGTTAACTTGGAATCTTAATTCGAACCGTTCAAAGCTCCTGCTTAAGCATTTAATTCTGATGACTGTCGCCTCTTTTAGAATATTTTAGTTTCAGTATTCATTTTGCTAACCCACGCCAAAAATTTTATTAATGAATGACTCAAATTAATTAAAAATTAGATAATTCACAGCTATCTGGGTAGATAAGCAGATAATGGGTCATATTAAATCCTCTCAATGATTACTGTATTTCTAATAGAAGGCGTAGGCAATAATTATTTCTAATTAGACAGATAGGAAACGCCGACCTCATCTAGTTAAAAAAAATATGATTGACGCGTAAAAGTGTTTAAAGCTACTATTGCCGCTATTGACGTGACGTGACTACTTGCAAAAATAAAGTTATGTATCATTTAATTATAATAAATCGAATTAAAGAACTTATTCATTTCAATTGCATTCGCCACTAAAGAGCAACATCGAAGGATATCGTAAATTACTTCACGTCATGTGAGCGAAATGCTGACAAATGACATGTGTTTGCTCCCAACGTTTTATTTTTGGACGTCCCACACAGGGTCGTAATCAGAAACCGTACCGGGACTCAAACAAACGGGATCCTCATCTAAGAGGCAGAACGAATTTTTGAATTCGAATGAAGAACTACTTTCTGGCCCGATTGCACCATAAATCGCTCAATAAACTTACTGCTAAACGCGTTTTAAAAATCGCTCTGTTTCTACCAGACTTTTGAAGGTAAAATGATGTTGTAAATACGCTTAACGCTAATATAACGCATTGAGTGATTTTGTGGTGCAAGTGGGCCTTACTCTTTTATTTGCTAATGCTTCTGGCTTAACTGTAGCCAAATGAGTAATGAAATCATCGCTTTTCTATAATAATTGGAATTTCGTCAGTAATTATTATTTACATGGATATCGCTGCATTCAAATAATTTCGAGAGTTATTCTAAAAATATTTTTTTGTAGTATTTAATTGAGCACCCGGAAATTGATTTGTGTAATTTTAACTAGATAGTTATACATTGATTGTCACAAGTTAATATTGGTCTTATAATATTCGTATGCTTCTTCGTTAGGGTTCGGCACCCTGAAATTCGGGGAATACAGACGTGATGTTATGTTTATGAAATCACCTTAGGATACCTTCCTACATAATAAATTTATATTCCTTATACCCAGTTTTTTTTTTCCAGCTGAGTAGCTCTTGGCTTTCATTTCAACTGGTGTTAAGTGATTATCAGGCCGAAGGTGGAAGCGAGCTTCATCTAAAATCCTCAACCAAAAAGGAACTCGCTATATAACATTTAACGGTCGAAACAAAACAATGCTGTTTACATTGTTGCTATGGCGACAAACTTAGATAGCAAGACAGGCGGACATAGAACAAGCCCTACCACAAAAATTTGCCCCCACTGGGGCTTAAATCCATGACCTCTGGGTCTAAGCCACGTTGTCTTACCACTAGGTTACAGAGGCAAAAAATAAGGAATCAACTATTATCTTCTCGAAACTATTAATAAAATTTAAGTTAAACATTTAGGATTACGTAATTCAAATATAATAATCCTAGTATTATTTACTCATAAAGTAAGCGTATAATAATCGTATGTAATAGGTCTAATAAAGACATAATTTTTGTTAAGAACATTATATTTTTTGTGAGTTCTCTAATGAAAGACCATTGAAGAAAGATCTCTGGCTCTGATAAACTCTTTAATGAACGTTTGAAAAGTACGTGGCTAGATATAATGGATAATGTGTAGCGTATATTTAGTAGCTTGAGGCTATATCCCATGATTGTGGAACATCAGGAAACGGAGATTAGTTTTATATAAGTTCAGTATTTATGTGAATACATAACTCAGTATTTGTTGTAGTATTTAATGTGTCTGTATTCACACTAAACTAGCGTCGGTAAAATCAACTAAATCTTAATCGTCTTGGGTGTTTTTTGTACTTGGGTATGAAAAAAACATCTAAGACGATAGGACGAATGGATAAGAATCATGTTTAAAATAGTCATTAAATATCCTCACTACAGTTTGTATTTATATCGTGGACCGTGAAGGAAGATATGGGCTTGTTCTAAAGTAGTTAATCTCTGAAATCAAATGTAAAATTCAATTTTTTTAACGGGCAAAATACAAGTTACATATCGGGAAGTAGGACAAATGTCAAATAGTGTTGTCATCAATTCTTAGGTCGGGTCTTGAACTTATCATACGTCCGTAGGTAATACGGAGTAGGAAGTGTCTGTATTTTTGTCGAAACAAAGGATTACGTGCTAGGAGAAAGAAAGAAGTTAGAAAATGAAAAATATGTTTATTCACAGTGAACATGACGTAAGCACCAAACACACGAAAAAAAAAAGCTAGGGGCAAACATGCGTCACTTCCACGTAAAACGGCTATCGCTCAGCTTAATTCTGCGACCATATGCGAGACAACCCCTGCGCTGGTTTTCAGCGACAGCCGGCGCTGAACGCTCACAGAATGTTGTTGTATCTCAGAGCAACCTGAAGTCGCAATGGTCGCGAAATCTGTTCTAAAGAGTTACCGTGGCCCTGGCATATAGGCAACTGAAGTAACACGGGTGGGTTTTCGTCAGTAAAAGTCTGACACGCCCTCCCGCTCCACCCAGAGCAGGAGTCGTCATTTGATGATTTCTCAGCCACAAAAAAAAAGTTGCAATGGGCCAGCCATATTAGTCGTAGAAACAATGACCGAAAATAAAAATACTCGTAAAATTATCGACTGGGAATGACATATCGTAGGTTAACCTATGACATTTTCGATTACTTAACCGGAGTTGCCAGTAGCTTCCTCAATAAATTAAGGCCTCCAGCCAGGACTTAAAAACTTTAAATTAAAGCGACTATACCCTAAAGACACCCCCTGTGGGGTACGGGACTTCGGCTTAAGACGTCACAGGAGGACAACCCGGGACGTTGTGGATCGGAATGATAACAGTTTGATCGAATCCTACCTATGCTCTAGTCAGTCACAGAAACTAAATTCAAAATAAAAGATGGCGACATTTTGACAGTTCCAATTTTGAACAATTTTTTTGTACTGCTGTATTTACCCACATTCTTTGAATAAATCGAAAGGTCTTCAATACGTCGTTTGTCCGGTTTGACACGTTGATACTATAATAATTTGGTAATAAAATACTAATTGGTCAATGGATTCGCGAAACCACTGACAGTATTAACGTCAATTGGCGATACTTTAAGACGACACCTTTACTCACATAAACGAGTTCCACATTTGCAATTTAAATCTGCACCATCAATTTACGCGTAACCATTCAAAACTCAACCGAAATTTAACCTTGTGTTCTTTAAAATAGGATTCTTATTCCATTTTCAGCACGAAAGGATGATTTGCAAAGTTTTCAACACAAAATTATTAAACAGCCGATTACCATAACTGAAATACAAAAACTATGTGTAGTGTAAGTAATTTTAATAATGATGATGTTTTATGAATATACGCACATTATATGAGATGCTCCGTTTAATCGTTTTATAACAACATCTTTTAAGCATACGTCGTAATGCTTGCTTGTACCCTTGGGCAGGACATGACAGTAATTTCTACTGTCCATAAAATGGTCCATCAACCTTAAAACTACTGCAATAGAGTTGATATCCAAACAGCACGTGATTATCTGCTTAAAAATGAAGAATGGTACGTGTTGTAAATATTTTCACAAAATGGCGTTCTCGGAACGATTACACAGAATTACAGAAGCTCTAAGGTCTACTCTTGTATGTATAGTAGCAGAGGCTTGATATCATTAGAGTTCCGCATTGAAAAATGTAGAAGAAACTGTAAATACATTTTAAGTATGTAGGTAGGAACTCAGAGACCTTCGCGCCGTTATATACCGGATAGAATTAATAATAGGTTTATTTTTCTCATACGTACTCCAAAAATATGCTCCAAATATGTATTTTCCACCATAGTGCCACACTCGGTCAGCTCACCAACCTTAAATCCTCTATTTTTTTTTTTCTAAATAAGAAATAGTATTCATCTCATTGCACGGGGCTATTTTTAATTTTTCTAACTAGACTCCGCAGATGTAAGGGTTAATCGATATTTTAAAATTATAAAATTAAAAATTGAAGATTTTTTGACCGCCGTTGTAATTGTAGTCACTTGAAATATCAGTTTAAAAATCTAACTTTTCGCGTAAACTTCACAGATTTGATGTTATCGATATCGTAACGTGACAAATCAACGATATTAGATGCCTCCAGAAGAAGAATCTAAATCTTTTTATTTTATCGTGTTTAGATATAAAGCTAGTAAATTTGAACTAGCCCTGTATAAAATGCGTCAAGATCTTTGTTCGACTCCAGGCCAAGGCCCTGGCCATAGGATTCAAAAAGTACGTGGAAGCGCGATGGTGGGCCTTGGGCAAGAGTGGTGACGAACTGTCCGCCGTGCGCGGAGCTGATTAATACAAATATTCAATCACTCACCTGGTTGAGGAAACGTGGTTCTGGAGCCTGCCTGAATTTTTGTATGTAAATTAGTGTATATTGTATTGTGTAGTGAAGCTGTAAGTATTACCAGGATACCAAGCCGCTACAATACGCTAGAGATTTTCTCAGCATGCGGTTCACAATGAATCACTATCACCTCAAACTATTTCAATCAAATTCCAAACTAAACCCGTTTTATTTCGTCAAAAGGGGTTGTTTACACACAAAACAATTAGATCACGACAAATTGTCCACAAAACGATCGATTCAAGAAGATTAATAACAACAAGGGTCGCAAGGCAAATTACAACGACCATTCATTTTTCAAAGACCAACAACAAGTGTCAAAATCAAATTGACAAGTGACAGTTGTCACTCCGTTACACGTCAAGATGCGTAGGCGCACAGAGTAAACAAGTCAAATGGTCGTACGGTCGGTTGGTCGGTCCGTCTGTTGTCACGGGACGAAACAGTCTTTTATCAACAGCAAAAAACTTCTACAGCAACAACTGAGTATTTGAAATATAGGAAAGTAATTTTTAGATATTTGAATATTTTAAGTTAGAGTTTACCTAAAAAACATGTGAAATATCATCCTTTTAGCTCTTTCACCTGTATTTAATCTTTAATATTTTCATCGTTATCTAGCAACTGCATGCACTGTGATTTTAGTATTCGTTTTCATTGCTGTTTTGACCTAAATAGGTTTCTTACACGAGATCTCCTACTCAACCTAACAGAGATAATAAATTTGTTCAAAACTAATTTATACATTACAACATTTTTGCCGTGAGATGTTCACTACTGAACATAGGCCTCCCCTAAGTGGGAGGATTTGCCATAATCGCCACGCTTGGCAGGCGGGTTGGCGATCGTAGTATGTAAAATGCATAGAAAACGCTGCTGTCCATTCTCAGTAAGTGCGTTAGTCATCTTATACTACACCCACGGGAAAAAATGGGGGAATGCTTAGTCACCCCACTTTAAACTACTACATAATTACTTTATTTTCATTAGGAGACTTTCAGTTATATTTTGTTTGTATTAATTTTACAGAACCCAAACGAATTCCGTCAAAATCATATTTACCCGTTTTAAAAACGCTCTTTACCCCAGTCCTTCGTTTCTTTAAAAGCTTTATAAATTATTAATTTGACGACGATCCAAACTCTTTTGCTTTTAAACGCTAAAGCATGGAATTATTGTGATTTGCTATGCTGTTTTACAAATAAATTGTCGAAGTAATATTCGAAATGGGAAGGAATTACGTTATTTAGATCTAGTTTGAATATTTAATGAGGGGCCTAGAGGCTTCAATATAAAATACAGGATCTTTAATTCCTCTTTGGCAGGAAGGTCTCGTGTAATTTCTGAATATTTTCTTCATAATAATGTTAAATTGCCAATTCTTGCCGTGTTTTTACTTTGCATGATTTATTCTGCAAGTATCTTACCAGAATGCATGACGCAAAGGAGGGTAATGTGTTTATCAGCCAATGTATGTATGTGTGTTTGTTTCTTTGTCGCACTCTAGAAAACAAACGCGTGGGCCGATTTGGATGATGACGTTATACGTCAATCGAATTGCCTTAATCTTGAGAATGTTACAAAGAAATGAAAGATTCAATTCAATATTGGCGACAACCAGAATCATATTTTAAAAAGTCAAAAATGAAAATCGACGAATTATGTCACGTTACGGAAATATTCCCACGAAAACAAATGACCGGGATAAAAAGACTCCTATGTGTTAATCTAGGTTATTAACTACCTTCTTGCCAAATCTCATCCCAATTCTTTCAGTTGTTTTTACGTGATTGAGTAACAAACATCGATACATACAACATTTCAGTTTTATTAGGGTATAGTAAGGTCAACAGAACAACAACCAATCGGATCACTTGACTTGCGTTCAATTTTGAAATGCAAAATGTTTTAGTTGCAAGAACTGAGTGTTAGCTGCTACAATCCTCAAGCTTTGGTCTTCTAGTTTCACAATCGTGCTGCGACAGTCCAATAAGCCTCCTCTCACAAGAGCCTTAGCATGAAACGGTGCCGTCCTCTTGCCTCTTGTTATAAACACGGTCACCGCTCCACCACAGCTTGAACATTGTCTAACTGACCATACTGTGTAACGGACGCAGAACTATGACCCTCTTACATCGCTTCACGCCGACATAAAGGCAAGGTCACATTGGGTCTGTATGACTGATGTTGACGCGAGCCGCCTTTGACTCCGAGTCGCTCAAACGTCGATCTAGCTCGAGGCATGCCCGTATCTATAGTGCGGCCAAAATTAAACAGATTTAAAAAAAAAAATGAGCTTTGCGTGTGAAACTTGTGATGCTTAACAGAATTTACTTTTACTCTGTTCAATGTATTGTCGCCTTTTGTATTCATTATCATTTCAGTCGAAAGACGTACACTGCTGGTCATAGACCTCCTGCAAGCTCCGCCACTTCTAATGGTTTTGTGCCTCCCGCATCCAACGGATTCCTGCGGCCTTCACAAGGTCATAGTGTATCAATGTATTCAGTAGTCTTGTTGCGTGTTTTATATATGCTTTAAAATTGTCTTTTCAGGTTAAAACCTGAAAGCTAAGTAAATAAATTGAAGAGGATTGATATTGACTTTGGATAAATTTCTTTTTCATTGTCGTATTAAGTTTTATGTTACAAAGAAAGATATTCTGAAGAATATTAAAATGCAGTCATCTAGTCATAGTCAATTCCTTAAATAATAATGCCTTAGCCTCTTCATTCTACACCAAAAATCACAAAGAAATTCACACACAAAATACTAAAATCCCACCTTAAAAAACCTTCGTCATCCCGTCACCCAAGAGACAGCGAAAAACGTCACACATCCCTACCTTTACCGCAGCAAAAATAAAATATGAACAGTTAAAGACTGGACTATAAATCCCGCACGCATCACATCGGTCGACGCGCCGCTAGCCATAATGATTCATTAAGTGCCTCCCCGGGATTACCTTTTTGTAATTGAGCGATGATGCGAGGGCCGTATCACTGCTTCTCTTTTACTCGAGGCACGAGGTTTAAACTGTGAGCTGGCGGTAAAGCGTTTTGTGGTTCTTTTTTCTGGGCCACGATATGAGCGGTGAACACATAGATTCATTTGAGTACTTACGAATGCATAGTTTTTCATTTAAGGAATTTGTGACTATTGCAGGACACTATTTGAGTCTCGGAGCGTAGAGATTTTGTGTTTTGTAGTAAAAGCTGTGTTTATGTTTACAAAAATTGCAGTATTATTAAAGTAATCATATTGATAGCAAATATGGGTGTAATTGTCCTCATCGTCAATTTAGTCATAAGACGTCCACTGCTGGACACAGGTCTCCCCCAATTTGCGGGACTTTGCCATAATCACCACGCTTGGCAAGCGGCTTGGCGATCGCAGTATGGTGGTAAAATGTATAGAGAACGCTGCTGCCTATTCTCTAGTAAGTCCCTTAGTCACCTTTAACCATAATGTTTGTTACCGTTTGTCGGTAAAAACTAATATTCTTATTTTGTAATCAGAGCTACACGGAATCTTAAGCAATAAGCCTAACTTTAAACATTGTCTGTCAGTTTTACTTTTATTAGTATACTTTGTTTCATACCGAATTGTTCTTAAAAAACTCAAACTAATTCGAACGTGTTACTTCTTCAATCAATATCAGCCAAGATATTTTCACAAGAAACGCGTATTCTAACATCGCTAGCCACCAATAACTTACACACAAACTTTTAAAGTATTAAACATCCATCGCTCCGTACATTGACCATGACTGTCCATGACTTTAAACTAAACATGTATGTGTGTAGCGGAATGTTTTACAACATCGTTCTTAGAGTATTGACGGCACCCGTCCAGTTTTTGTTAGCTCTTTAACTAATAATTAATTAAAATCTGTGGTCAATTAGCGGACTAACATTGACATAATTTTGTCATTGAGTAATGTGTTTTCAAACTGTATTCGAAAAAAGCCGTTTTCATTACACTGACTGCCTTGCTTGTCTAGTATTCGCAAATGTTACTGATGAGCATGTAGTCCGATTTTGAGGTTCGATTCTGAGGTCGGGCAAAGTGTTATTTGGTTTTTCTATCTGGAATTTCTCAGTAGCAGCCCGGAGTCTGGATATGGACCCGGTTGATAGCAACAGTCTCGCCCCTATTACATGGAACTTAAACATGCGAATGTAGGTGTACTATAGGTCTGTGGTCTCGAACCTACCGATTTTAGGGTTCCGTTGCCAAATGGCAAAAAACGGAACCCTTATAGATTCGTCATGTCTGTCTGTCTGTCTGTCTGTCTGTCTGTCTGTCTGTCTGTCCGTCCGTATGTCACAGCCATTTTATTCCGAAACTATAAGAGCTATGCTGTTGAAACTTGGTAAGTAGGTGTATTTTGTGAACCGCATTAAGATTTTCACACTAAAATAGAAAAAAAACAATAAATTTTGGGGTTCCCCATACATAGAACTGAAACTCAAAAATGTTTTTTTTCATCAAACCCATACGTGTGGGGTATCTATGAATAGGTCTTCAAAAATGGTAATGAGGTTTCTATTATCATTTTTTTCTAAACTGAATAGTTTGCGCGAGAGACACTTCCAAAGTGGTAAAATGTGTGTCCCCCCCCCCCCCGTAACTTCTAAACTAAGAGAATAACAAAACTAAAAAAAATATATGATGTACATTACCATGTAAACTACCAACGAAAATTGGTTTGAACGAGATCGAGTGAGTAGTTTTTTTTTAAAACGTCATAAATCGTAAACCGCAATTTACCTTACATTCAATCAACTGAAATATAAAAATTAAAAAATAAATATTTTTTTAAACAGAAAATACCTACAGGTTTGTACGGAACCCTCGGTGCGCGAGTCCGACTCGCACTTGGCCGGTTTTTTCGGTATTTGTACCGATATGGGCTCTGTTCTACCGAAATATAACGAATATTCTACGATTTCACAGTACACATGGAAATGTCATTTACCAATTTTGGGTACAAATATACCGTTTTTAACTGGCAATTCTACCGATCTCGCTCTATGACGTTCGAGACCACTGCTATAGGTACACTTCTGCAAACCCTTGGGGGAGTCAAGGCATGATGTTATATTATGTGTTGAACTTAGAACGGCGTAAAGCTTACCTAGAAAACCGGCCAAGTGCGAGTCGGACTCGCGCACCGAGGGTTCCGTACAAACCTGTAGGTATTTTCGGTTTAAAAATATATATATTTTTTAATTTTTATATTTCAGTTGATTGAATGTAAGGTAAATTGCGGTTTACGATTTATGACGTTTTAAAAAAAAACTACTCATTCGATCTCGTTCAAACTAATTTTCGTTGGTAGTTTACATGGTAATGTACATCATATATTTTTTTTAGTTTTGTCATTCTCTTATTTTAGAAGTTACGGGGGGGGGACACACATTTTACCACTTTGGAAGTGTCTCTCGCGCAAACTATTCAGTTTAGAAAAAAATGATAATAGAAACCTCATTACCATTTTTGAAGACCTATTCATAGATACCCCACACGTATGGGTTTGATGAAAAAAAACATTTTTGAGTTTCAGTTCTATGTATGTGGAACCCCAAAATGTATTGTTTTTTTTTCTATTTTAGTGTGAAAATCTTAATGCGGTTCACAGAATACACCTACTTACCAAGTTTCAACAGCATAGCTCTTATAGTTTCGGAATAAAATGGCTGTGACATACGGACGGACAGACAGACAGACAGACAGACAGACAGACAGACATGACGAATCTATAAGGGTTCCGTTTTTTGCTATTTGGCAACAGAACCCTAAAAATGGTGGCTGCCATATAGCATCTGCCATTTACCAGCGAATTAAGTCACTAAAATGAAATTTACGGAAGCAAATTGGTGTGTTCTCTTAGAGAGCGCCATTATTTCCAAGACCAGTTGTTAAGAGCGGGAATTTTGGAGGACTATCTTAATTAATTTTGGTGATAAAGTTTTGACACTCAGCTGCAATCGACACAGCCTATCGCAGTTCACTGCTGGACATAGGTCTCTCATGCTCTCTCGATACAACACCTTGTCCTTTGCCTCCCACACCCAGTCTGTCCCAGCCACCCTTTTGAGTTTGACTCTCAGACTAGTTTGAATCGTCATCATTATTTCAGCCAAATGACCTAGGCCTCCCACAAAAAAGAGGGGGTTTTGCTATAATCGCCACGCGCTTGATAGGCGTTGGCGATCGCACTATGGTGGTAAAATGCATAGAGATCGCTGCTGCCCAAATCCCTAAGTACACTTTTGCGACGAAACAAAGTTTTAGTTTGAATGAATGACTTTTAATTATAATTTTCTATAAAAACATAGCTTAAGAGATTCTCAAATAATTAATTTTACATAATCCATTAACACTTCAAAAGCTTTAAATTAATGCAAGCTCTTAACGTACCACGAAAACACAAGAATGCAATTTGCACGACCGAACTAACAAAGACTTACTTTCGCAATATCAATCACTTTACTCACATTCTAACCAAGATAATACATCATACATCATTAATGTCTACAAAATTACCCCAACTTGTACCAAAGTATATTAAACTCACAACTTACAAAGTGGTTTCAACTATTACTGCAAAGTTATCTCTACAGTTGCTTCAAAGTTTTACCACTCTATGTTCTGAATGGACTATTAAGATCACATATTACGTATCATATCGGCGTGTAAACACTGCTATTCAAGTGTTACTGCTAAATTAAATGATACCTTTCGCATAAAAATACTAAAATGGAGATAGGCTAGTCATATGCTCCGCGAGGAGAGCCATAAAGGGTCTAAAGCTGCAATGAAATGGCAAATCAGAGATGGATCGAGAAGAAGTAAAGATAGACAACGTAAACATTAGGACGATGATTTGAAACAGCTGGTGCCCTAGAGATACACGAGACTGTGACAAATGGAGGAGCTGATTGTCGAAGATACTGAAGCTCAATGATATTGTTTTTGTTTCAGGTGCAAGCTCCAGAGAAGCTCGGCTACTTCATGAAATGGTTATTCAATCGAATTAAATTTTAAAGGGTTATATTCATGACTTCATCATCAAAGACGCCCACTGCAGGATATACGCCTCCCACAATTTGGGGGGATGTTACCCATAATACCGAGCTTGGCAGGCAGGTTGGCGGTTGCAGTATGGTGGTAAAATGCATATTGATGACTTAAATCTGTATATTAATACATGAAGCATTTTGTACACCTTTTTACGAAAATTACTCGGGCAGACGACCATGAAATTTAGCACAGTTAAAGTTTATATGTAGAAGGAGTGTAGAAGCTGTTTTTTTTTATTACAGTCTATTGTCGACCGCTGGGTGATAATGTCACTGAAAAGGAAAATAATATCTAAAGACCGGGTACTGGCAGAGCTGATAATGGACATTATCGTTAAACCATTCGTCCCGCAAAGAGCTGTTCCCATGGGTAAATGCTTCTGGTGCTTGACATGTAGCATAATCAGTGACCATTGCTGAAAGACAGGCCTAAACTCTGTGAAGGGAGTCGTAATCTACCACGCGAGGCCGAGTGCGGGTTGATAGAAGTTACAAGTAGAGGTGAGGCGTATATACTGGTACAGGTATGTATATATACCAAGTATGTGCTTCCCAGTACGCAGCCCGGGTACAGACCGGAATACTGGGTAAATACCTTGAAGGTATGACGTCATACGTATAGGCTAGTATGAAACGGACCGCTACCACAAGGTATCAGCCAGTTCGTGCAGCATCGGTGCGTCGAAACCTCCCGAAGCTACCCGACTGCTTACGGAAGTACCCGAAGCGTCATTCGTGCTTTAGGAACGTTCGGACGATCGAATTCACTTAGAAAAAAATACATTATGTCTACGTCCTTACATAACACAAATCATAACACACCCGAACACTTACAGGTATTTTGAAACCCGGTTTTTATACCAAGTATTTGGCGATACCCATACCTTGAAGGCCGGGTATGGAGATTGGCAGGTATATCTCATCTCTAGTTACAAGTCTTCGATTGTTCCAGGACATATCGGATTCCTACAACGGTTTTTACTTAAAAACGCTGTAGGAATCCGATATGTCCTGGAACAATCGAAGACTTGGATGCAATGGTGATGAAATAAATTAAACAAAGTAAAAGGCCTGCCCAAGATCTAAGCTTCGTAAGTCGGGGTCATCATCATCAGCAGCCTATAATGTTCCCACTGCTGAGACACAGGCCTACTCTCGGTGAGAGGGAGTGGGCATAATCCACCACGCGAGCCCAGTGCGGGTTGGTAGATGTCACATGTCTTCGATTTTTTGGTTCTAAGACATGCCGGTTTCCTTTACCGTTTTGAGAGCAGTGGTGATGAAATAATTTACACAAAGTAAGGCGCCTGCTTGGGTTTGAACTCACGACCTACTACTCGTAAGTCACGGCCGTTACCACTGGGCCACCACCGCTCACTGCTCACTAAGTCGGAGTTAATAGTACCAATTACAGGACTCTATTTTTTATAAACTTTTATATGGGTATAGCGAAAGGGACATGATCAGCGGATGTAAACTTCGAATTATTTTTAATAAAATAAACTAAGGACACCACTTTATGTCAGGTGGTACACCAATTCTCGTGTAAGTCGGAGTTAATAGTGCCAATTACAGGAATCTATTTTTATAAACTTTTATATGGGTATAGCGAAACGGACATAAACTTCGAATTATTCTTGATAAAATGGACTAAGGACACTACTTTATGTCAGGTGGTACACCAATTCTCGTGTTCGTCCTAACCTAAATGTTGACGTTTTGGAGAGTATTTAGATAGGAAAATACAACAGCAGTTGCCTAATAATCTATTGACTTAAACTCTTAGTCACCATCCATAACACCCACGATGGTGTCTTATCCTTCAACATAATGCATGACTAAACCATTAGGCTAATACTACTAATATAGAGAAGCGATTATGAATTTCCTATGCATGAAAATTTTGTTGAACATTGCAAGTACTTTTATAAATCGTAATTATAGCTTTAAGTTGCAGTATAATGGAGTTTGACTGACCAAGAAGTGTGGGTGGGATGTAAGTGTTTCCTTGTTTCTCCAGGTACCCTACAAAGCTCTATAAAATTCTAATCGACTTACGCTACACGACCTTTTTAACCGACTTCAAAAAAGAGGAGTTTATCAATTTTTTAAAAACGGCTATATTTTAATTTCTTAATACGATGAAAATAAAACAGGATACAATAATAAGCAATTCATGAAATGGCTAATTCTTATAACGACCAATTATTTATGAATTCTATTGAATTTCAAAAGGCAGGAAATATTTTCATTATATTTCGCAATTTCGTCACAATCGTTATTTTTACTTTGTCCACGAAATGCTCACGAAAAGAAAAATGAGTCTATCATTGATGCGAAGCGTAGGTACAGTTACCAAAAGCGATGAGTAACCAGGGTCGTCAGATATAGTGTAAAAGTAAGAAAACCTTGTATGAAAATTAATTTGATAAATTAACTGATTGTTTTTTTATTAATTAAATTACATTTGATTCCAAAACATCCATTAGCTTCGTACTGAACTTCAATTATACCGACCCTAGTAAACTTATATATTTGATGACCATACCTACGCCTACGTATCAAATTAAAAATGAAGAACATATGAAACAGTATTAAAAACGGCACTTTATCCTTTTTGTGCCTAAAAACTTCCTGTAAAGACGAACAAAGAGAATTCTGTTCTTCGTCTCAAGTTTAATAACACAAACGTTTTGAAGTAGGAACTTTCATTTAACACAATCCGAATACGAAATAAATCCATTAAATATACATATTGAAACATCAAATATACGTTTATTAAGAACATCGTAATGCTTTTTAGTTGATAATGCTTTCGTATCAGCATCAAAAGATGTAATGAAAAAATTTGCTTTGTGTACAGGCTGTTTTATACATTTAATAAAAGAAGAGTTATTTAAATATCTTGTTGGTACTCTGCTTTATTTTTTTTTTTAATTTAACATTTACATCAATCAATAGGTTGGGTTCCAGTTTAACCAAATGCAGTTAAGTACTTACAGCTAAGTTACAGTTAAGTACCAGTACTTATAACATGGTTCCGTGCGGTGCCAGAAGTAAAGAATGACACTATCTCATTTCTTCGCGTAGGTGTCATAAAAGGCGACTAAGGGACTGACTAGAGAATGGGCTGCAGCGGTCTCCATGCATTTGACCACCATACTGTAATCGCAAACTCACTTGTCAAGCGTGGCTATTATCAAACCACTCTTATCTGATCTCCACTACCCAGTTACTGGGTATTACGATACCCTATGCCCATGTCCCACGCCCCACGCAGCGTCAGAAGCCTGAATGTCTTACACATTCAGGCGTAACTTGACCCGATCGATTCTTCTAACTTAACAGACAGCTGTGCTGCTGGGAAGTTTGTTCCGCCACTTCTTCTTCCCAGCTAAAGCACTAGGAAGTGTCGAAGGGCGGGCGTTTTGGGGGGACTGTCGTGTGTAACTATGACGTTCAAAAAGTGCTGATTCTCAGCCTAGTTTGAATAAATGACTGTTGATTTTGATTTTGATTTTTTGAACCTTGCAGCTGCCATTATCCAGTCAAAACGCCTTCTTAAAAGCTACCCAAAAAATTTAGTGTTATTTCAAGGGTGAAACATCCGTAGTTAGCTGTGTGACATAATTATACCGAATGTATGGTCACTACAATACCGTTCCACAACGAAAATCCCACATAAAATAAAAATAAAACAAACTCGATGCAAATATCAATGACACACCTAAATTATCCTTTATCGGCTCCTCAAACAATATTTACAGATGGACGACATAAAGTTGAAAATTAAAACACTGGTACTGTTGTCTCAAGTACCTTAAAGGCAGTAAAAAGCCAATCGACTCCCACGACATTGCGATTATATTGTCGGCTGACTCGCAAGCCACAACAAATAATGCAAAAAACCGACTTCATTAGTCACAAAAAGGCTAAAAGAACTAAAGTTTTAGATGCGCCTTAAGCAAAGAATCAATTTTTTTTTCATTGGCATCGCTTCAACTGTTACAATAAAATTAAAAAAGATGAACATTTAATGAGCTTTTATAAAACCTATGCAAAAAACATTCTTGAATATTAATCTTATTTTTGAAAATAAATACTAAACAGAGAGAATAATTATGTCGTTATGCAGTAAGGGGCATATACGCAGCAGTAAAAATCGCATTTCAAAGTCAAGTGTGCACCATGCCTTACTAATTGAGATGTTTTCACTGCTCACAGCGTAATGCTAAAGGATAACATGCAAATTCATAACTAAAGATTTTTTAACTGTTAGTATATTATAAGGTTTGCTTCAAGGATCACTACAATTCAACTATCCTACAAGTTTGTGAGGATGGATTAATGATTGTTACTGTTTCACGCAAAATCTATGGAACGGATTTATATGGAATTTGGCACATAGATAGTTTATAACCTGGATTAACACTAGGGCACCTTTCATCCCGGTCGTACATTCCCTTAGGATACATCCCAACCTACACTCGTACTGCGGGAAAAAGCAAGTATAAAATATTTTTTTCGAACCAAAAGAAATTGCCTCATTCCGCAACTATTGACAAAAGACAATTTTTAGATTATTACCCATCCATTATTCTTATGAATATTACTTTACACATATATTCATTATAATGATTCTCATCTCTGTTTATCCAGAAGACATTATTAGATACTCGTAAATTCCTAAGTAACTACGTAAGCGTCGTCGGCATGCTGCTTAAGAATTTGTCATGCGACTGCACGCAGCGTTACATCCACCGTGTGTGTAAACTCCTTCATATTAATGTTAAGTAGTTTGTTTATTTTATAGTAGACTGTGCGGATTTCATTGCTTACCTTCTTTCGACGTCTTAATATATTTATATTTTAGCTATTAGGTATTTTTACCTTCTGTATGGTATAGGTGTTCTCTAGCAGTAGCTAGAGACTCAGTGGAGTGAGTACCTATTTCATTTTTACGAGGGAAGCTACTACCAGCTACTTTTACAGTAGCCCGCAAAATTCAAACTTAAATGATTTCTATTGAATCATTATTTAATGAACAAGTTATTCAATGAGATTCTATAAAATTAGAGGATTATATTAATGACTCTAAAGATTTGTCATCATCATCATCTTAACCGAAAGACGTCCACTGCTGGACATATGGCTCCCCCAAGCACTGCCACTTCGACCGATTCTATGTTTCTCGCATCCATCGGATTCCTACCGCCTTCACCAGGTCATCGGTCTATCTTATGGTAGACTTTCCGACGCGATGTCTTCCAGTTCGCCGTCGTCACTCCAAAACCATTAGCTATCTGTTCTGCGAGCAATGTGTCCTGCTCAGTGCTACTTAAGATTGCCAATTGTTTGGGCTATTTCGATTAGCTTGGTTCTCCTATGGATCTCTTCATTTCTAATTCGATAGTTTTGGGAAACTCCACGCATAGCCCTGTCCATTGCCATTTGGGTAACTTTCAGTTTTCTTATAAGTCCCATTGTGCGCGACTACGTTGCAGTGCCATATGTCATAACTGGCATCACGCCCTGATCAAAGCTCTTATTATTATATTTCTGTAAAGTCATATATCTTTGATCTACTGGACCCACTCAAAATGGACCACTGTCCAATTTCATTATTGGTACAGTCACCGATATATAAAGAAAGCAAGGATTAAAGATGGATTCTCCTGCCCTCTCAACGACAAGGGCACGATTCTGCGCTCGAATGTATTCACCGGTAGTTTTAAACAATATATTTTTTTAAAGTTTGAATGTGGGTCCAGTTAACCAATAAATAACAGAAAATAAATTATGTAGTCAAGTGGGCCCGCAGGTCCAGTAGCGAGCGCTACCAGGTGACCGAAAATCTTTAAGTCCTAAAATAATAATTTCAGTCAATTCGACTCGAACCAAATACAATTAAGCCTTATCCTATAAAAGGAAGGAAAGATATTTGAAGCACATTATTTACGATATGACATATTACATCATATATTTAAAGGTTATTTTACTCGTTAATATATCGTTTAAGAGCTAACTACGTACAAAACAGCGAATCGATCAGCTTTTACAAGCTTCGAAACGTGTAACATCAAAATAACCAGGATTTTATGAGCGTTTAAATTTAATCACGTATATTCATAATAGGATACACCAAACCCAGACCTTTCTTTGATTTTATCGATATCAATATTAAAATAAAATGTATCGTTAAATTTTATTATGCGACCAAATTCAATAGCAAGACCGAAATATTTTTTTCCACATACGTGTTTAGTATGAGTTTAGAGAGGATTAGCTGATTGGCTGGACAAAGATGGTCAAGCCATTGCATACTGTCGTAAACAGCATTATATTTGCCGTAAACATCGACGAATTTCCACAAACATAAACCCTTTTTCTAAAGCAGTAAGACCCAAAATACGTACAGCAATATGTTTTACGGCAGCACAATAAAGTGTGTCAATAAGTATTATAAAATTATACGACCCCGGTGTTTGAAAACATACGTCCGAATCGTAATAATATCTTTGTATGGACGTCCTGTTGCGGCTCACCGTATAATTTTAACTGCCTTATTAGCTTTAGCTTTCAAAACACGTAAACAGGAGTTAAATGGTTTATGACTAACGTAAAATGTTTTTGCAATAACACCTCTGCTTCTGTTAAAGTTTCTATTGAAGTTGACGTATGGAATTAACGTATGTATGTCATGTAACACTTCGACCGTGACTTCGTCCGCGTGATAGTTTGGCCCCCGACCCGATGCATCGCATCCCATCGCCAGCCCGTGCTTTGATTTCGTTTTATCTTAGCCATTTTTTTTGTTTTTTTTTTACTCGGCTCCTAAGGGGGCAGCACGATGTAAAATAGCGTCTATCCTCCTCAAAAATTGAACTGTCCAATGCAAAAATATTTTTTCATATCAGACGAGTAGTTCAAAGTCAAAGCATTTATTTCAAATAGGCACATAAAAGGCAACAAGCAAGTTCTATAAATTACTCCATACGTACAAACAAACAAATTTTACCACTTGATAATATTAGTTTTACAGACTAATAATTTTTGCCCGCAACTTACATTCGCGTGAAAGACAATTATTCCATGAAACATGATTTATCAGTGAAGCAATTTTTATAATCGTATTTTCAGATTAAGACTAAGTTGGGTCGACTTCCAATCTAAGCAGATGCAGCTGAAACCAGTATTTTACATGGAGTGACTGACTATCTGACCTTCACAACCACTGAACTGGGTAGCACGATACTCTTTGGTAAGACTGGTTGTCAGAGTTTCGGGCTTCTGATGACCGGTAACGACTGTCTAGAATCCGTGAATGACAGCCGGGAGCAACGACTTAACGTGCTTTCCGAGGCAGGAAGGGATTTTGGTATGTATAGATGGTCAGTTGTCCACGGATCAACCGCGGCAAGCAGAGCTTAACCTGATCCATCTACCCGTACCACTGTCACCGCCACAAGCCCAAATGGAATAAAATTTACTATTAAATAATTTTACTTCTTTATAATATTAGTTCAGAACTTTAGATTATAGATAGACTCTGAACTTTGAAGACGAACATGTCACACACAAGTTTCTATAAGATGAAGACGTTGACGAAGCAAAGGCAAACAAATATGTAATTTGTAATATCAGATAAGTTCAAATCGTCAGCTGTTTCATGAATAAATATTTACACACATACGTTTAAATCAATATTACACAACACTGATTGTGTTGACATTGAAGCATTAGCATTAATTTAACATCAAACCCTGCTTAGTAAGTAAACATCATTTGATGGTAACAGCAAAAGCAATACTGAAAATGTAAACCCAATAATTATGATTTTATTAAAATTAACAGGCATAATTAAAATTTTAATGCATGGACACTTACAGAGAATAAATTAAATCGACAGTTTCAATATACTTATTATGTAAATTCATTTAAACATGTATTATTCTTCAATGTATATTAAACGTGACAGCACTTATTTGTTAAGTCCACATGAAAGGGTTATTCTGTGTAATCCACTCATTTCCGTCCTGTCCTGATTACGTCCAGATTAATGCTGACATGATCTGGCAATTAAATGAAATCAGAGTAATTGTGGTTCTACTTTGTTATCGTGGAAAAAATACGGATATATAAAGAGCAATGAATAAATGTCTACCTATCAACAAAATTATAGAAGTTACAAATTATGTCTAAACTATAAGATATTAATTAAATAAATAGAGAGCAAATACGACTTGAGGACCGTTAACCAAATAGAAATGAAACTTAAAAAAATATGAATGAAAGCGATTAAGTGTGAGATACAGAGAGGAAGAAAGATAATCATACATATTATGTTTCTTCTTTCTTATGACACGAAATGTGACTAAACTGGAGGCATTATTGAATTATCACTCAAAATTCCAATTAGCGAATCTTCACCTAAGAAGTTTCATTTAGTTGGCGCTAAATACTCTTAAAAAGCAGGATACTCAATTGAATCAACGATTGCGTCTAAATCCGGGTTTGAATCCAAGCCAAATCGCACTAACAAAGTCGGGAAATATCCTAAAAATCCTGATGATGAAATCTAAAAGATGGATATTGAAAAGAATTTGTCTACTTAATCCCGAACGCTTAATCCCTTTATTTCGCGGACAATTAAACACAAGATTTATGGCAAATCGAAAAACGTCTCTAGAGGAACTCTCAGGCGATGGTAATATGCAGTAACTATTGATTCGCCATTATAGTTTTTTGTTCGTATAAAATATTCTAGGAGATAAAAACTAAATGCATATCTATTTGGAAGGTATTTTAATGTCATATTTGAATTTAGTACCTATTATTAAGAATGCGGTGGTTGACCTGAGATTATAAGTGATGACATCAATATTTTATATCACGAATCAATAAATCCAGTCGTAACAAATGATGAGTGAATTGTACTTTATAACAAGTGAACATACAGAATTATGTTTAAATTAAATTAGAAAGAATTAATCTCTCAAAGATATAAGTATTTAACACCTACACAAAAATCACTTTTAAAATTAAGGAAACTAAAACATAATTAAAAGCAAATATCTCAATTCTGACAGTAATTAATGTAGAAGTGCATATACTTACGGAGTATTCGGTAAAATGCTACGAAAAAAAAGGAGAATGATAAATGAGGTTCGAAGTAAATAATCTGCAAGATTAATGTTTTAACTGAATTTTACGTAGGTACTCACCATTGTGTTAAAATTCAAAAGTAAGTTTAAAGAGAATAAATTAATAATACGTATATATTCGAACAGTGTAATTATAACGTAGTGCGTAAGGTAATTGTAATTATCTATATTTTATCATCCTCTAATAATAGATTTATGATTTATTTAGCATTTAGCATATGACAAAATGCCTTTCAGTGCTTTTTTTAGTCAGTTATAAAATGTCAAAAAGCACAGATCAATGGTTCCAGTATATACACCCAGTTCACTTAATTTAAGGGTCAAGAAAATGACTACCAGAAGACTTTGGGATCTAATAAACGACTTGATATTTTTGAATGTATAACTTGGTAAACCTGTAGTTGCACTGATATGTATATAAATACCCACAACAAACGCATTAATGGCAAATCAACTATTGAAAAGTGATATTAGCTAAAATCATTTGATGGTATGTGAAGTTAGCCAGCAACAGAAAGAAAATACAAGTATCCCTAAACAATCTTCAATTTTTATAACAATCACACACACTCCTTGCATTAATCATTCAAATCGTCCACCATTCCACTCGCACTTACACAACAGTATTCACAAACTTTCTCCTATTACTTTGAACAAAATAAAAACACTTCGATCGAGCCGGGAGTGTTCCCAGGGGACGATCAAATGGATACTAACTCCGGTATTGTTAAAGCCCGTTTTATACTGACTGACAGCATCAATTAGAACTTGACGTAGCGGTGTTGTGTTACAAAGAAACGATACATCGTAGAAGCTTACCAGTAATGGACCATCAATATTAAAAAGGATATTTTTAATAAAGCCGACGGAGGGAGAAATAATTTAAGCACCTGTTTTCGATGATGTACTGTCGTGCGGTGTCATGTTCGATGTGAAGGTGATGGGTGACACGAGATCGTTTAGTGAGTCAGCTTGAGTGCTATTAAGAAGGTTAATTGGAATTGAGAAGACGAGGAGAGGGGCTTGAAGCTAATTTATAACTGCCGCACTTGTCTTTCGATTAGGTTAAGCTGCGCTTACCGCGACTGGTCCAGGAATGGGTGACCTCGAAAAGCACATTTAGCCATTGTCTCGGCTGTAATTGGTAGATTTTTGACAGTCGTTACCGGTCGTCACAAGCGCGAAAGTCTGACAACCAGTCTTACCAAGAGGTATCGTATTTCCTAGTTAATGGATTGTAGAGAACAGATAGACAGTCACTCTATGAAAAATACTGGTATTCAACTGCTTTCGGTAAGACTGGAAGCTCATACAATGATATCATAGTTGGTAAAGGCTAAGCAGATGATGATGAATTGAAATTAAGAAGCTACGTGAAATGGTTCTTAGAGAGTTCTTCGTTATTAGAGACAGAAAGATAAAGCACCAAACAGCTTACTGCTTAATTTCAAGTACATAATTTTATAAGGCAGCTCAAATAGATAAGCTATTTGCAGTGTTGGTCAAAATAATTCAAATATTTATAGTGGTATCCCAATGGTATCAGCCCTGACTTAGGAACTGTAGGACATGACTTCGAACCCTCATAGGCACTTTACTTTGTGTATATTAGGTCTTTACCTATGAAATTGCCGTTCTGCAGTACTGGCCATTTCAAATCAAAATAATTTTTGTTTGTCTAAGAATTCTAATTTCAAATTAATTTTATTTTAAAAACATAGAATTCTTTTTCCAAAAGTAGTCATTTGTTTATTGATTAGTGTTACATTTTCATCGCATTTCAAACTTTTTCGTCATCATGGATACGTTAAAAATTCGAGTAATTATGGAATATGAGTACCGTCGTGGCAGCAACGTGGCACAAGCGGCACGCAACATCAACGACGTTTACGGAGCTAACACTACAAACCAACGCACCACCTGTTATTGGTTTGCTCGCTTCCGTTCTGGAAATTTCGACCTGAAAAATGAACCTCGCGGTCGTCCGAAGACTTTGGTCGACAATGACGAATTAAAGACGATTGTGGAAGCTGATGATACACAATCTACGGCTGAATTAGCAGCAGCTTTCAACGTTAACGTCAAAACAATATTGGTCCATTTGCGTCAAATTGGCAAGGTAAAAAAGCTTGACAAATGGGTGCCCCACGAACTCAATGATCGCCAGCGCGAAGTACGCGTCGAGACGTGCCTTGCACTGCTCAACAGACACACAAATGAAGGAATTTTGAACCGAATTGTTATCTGCGATGAAAAATGGATTCTGTTTGATAACCGCAAGTACTCAGCAAGTTGGTTGGATCCTGGTTCAGCACCTAAACAATGCCCTAAACGAAAACTTACCCCTAGAAAAGTGATGGTCACTGTTTGGTGGTCTAGCGCCGGTGTGATTCATCACAGCTTCTTACCAAACGGGGTGAGCATTACTGCAGATTTGTACTGTGAAGAACTGAACTCAATGATGGAGAAGCTGGCACATCTCCAACCAGCATTGGTCAATCGCTCGTCTCCGCTGCTCCTGCACGACAACGCGCGACCTCATACTGCACAGCAGACGGTCTCCAAGTTGCAAGAACTGGGGTTGGAAGCTCTCCGTCATCCACCCTACTCACCAGACCTTGCGCCTACAGACTACTACTTTTTCCAGAATTTGGATAACTTCTTGGCGGGAAAAAAAATCAATACCCGAGAGGCAGTACAAAATGCCTTTGAAGAATTTGTTGCCTCCCGTCCAGCTGATTTTTTTAAAAAGGGCATCAATAAACTGCCACTGCGTTGGCAAAGATGGTTTGATTGCATGGGTGATTATTTCGATTAATACAAATAAAAAATACATGAAAAAAATTCGTTTAATTTTTTTCATACTAAACGGCATTTTCATTGGTAAAGACCTATTATAATTTCATCACCACTGCTCTCAAACGGTATTACAGGAAAAAATCGTGAGGAAACCGGCATGTCACATCTGATCTACCAAACCACACTGGGCCCGCGTGGTATATAGCCCACGCCCTCTCATGGAGGAGAGGCCTGTGTTCCAGCAGTGGGTCCGCTATAGGCTAATATGGACTGATTTCAAAGTCAAATTTAAAATAGAGTCAAAAATCTTGTACCCTTTAGCTCCAGTTTCAGTTCAGTTTCTATGCATATCTTTATATCATCGCTTTAATTTGCTTCAGTACTTCAACCATCAATTTATTAACAGGCTGGCACTAAAGCAAAACGACCACCGGCACCAACTTCACAAGCACAAGCATCTGTTCGAACAAATGCAAAATCAAAGTCAATTCATAAATCAAAGTAATAAACGGGTAAGATCTCAGTAGATGAATATACGTGCTCAATAGCCCAAGACGTAAACACGACTATTATGTGGTCTCACCAGTTCGACAGACGAATAACGGATTGTTGGCAGTAAAATACTGATTTAATACTAACAGCTGATTCACTATAAACAAGTTATAAAGTTAGAATAGGGTCATCACATTATTTATATGACAGACTTGAATGGAATACTTTTTTACGGCTCATATGAGTGGCGTGGAGAATTGATGGGGGCTTAAAGTGTAGTATCAGGTGACGGTGGAAATATTTTATGGATTGTCTTTCTATTCTACAATAAATATTCATACAATTTGGATAATGGTAGCGAAATCAAGAAGAAGAAACAAATGAAAACAAATATAAACGCACATTATAAAGTAGATATTAAATACATATTTTATTTTAATTTTGGTAATAATCACAAGCACATTTCATATATCTAAATTGATAACACAATCGAAACATTCTTCAATAATAGTAAGAAAGCTTCTGACTCGCAAAAAGAAAGATGAATTTCACTCTTACTCAAACAAAATTAAGACATAACCGTAAAAAGAAAACAATGTGTTTTTCAATTTCCAACAATCGGTTCGCCGAATTTTTCAACATGCAATCACAGCTCTAATTAGGTGACGTATTCACGAAACAAAAGCCGCTCGTTTCAACTTCAAAATAAATCAAAAATCGTGAGTCGCGTGTTGTGTGTCGTCACGCAATGGAACTTAAAAAAAATATATATTCCTTACTATGAAATGCTCATAAAATATTTGGGTACTTTCAGTTGCAGAGGTGAGCGGCTAACCGCGGCCGTCCAAATATTGCACGCTAAATTTGTTTGATGCAGACGGGCGTTTAATTTTAGAACAAATCTGAAATATGCATTCTTAGCTAATCTATTCTTTATATGGTCAAAATCAGCAATTTCTAGTATAAATGTTGGATTTTTGTAAATTATTTTATGCATTGTGTCTATATTGAGTAGTGAATTAATAAAGAATAGGCAGCAGCGTTCTGTATGCATTTTACCACAATACTGCGATCGCCAACCCACCTGCCAACCGTGGCGATTATGGGAAACCCCCCCAAATTGGGAGAGGCCTAGGTCAGGCACTGGACGTTTACTAGCAGAAATGATAATGATGATTGAGGAGTGAAGAATCATGTACAAGGTGGCCCATGAACTTGCGCCCCAAAGAAAACTTTTGGAGGTCCTCTTCGGGGACTTCCAAAAATATATGAAGTTCCGAAACAACAACAAATCTCTATGCATACAAAGGCGTGTTTTGGAAAGAATTAGATAGAGGATCCAATAAAATTCTGTTAGAAATTATTTCGTGAGCTACCCTGGTGTAGTAATATATGGTATATTAGCCATGCGGTATTTATTTCGTTGTTTTTTGTGAAGCAGTTAATATTTGTCGTTAGTTACGTATATAGTCAAACTAACTTAAAAATCAAAAACTCGATTATGAGCATAACAATCATAGATAACCCAGACCAATCCGGTAGTCAAACAAAACAATCGAAGTTGAAGAAACTGATACCCAGCAAATATGTGCGCACAACACGATTGTTCGTAATGAAAAACAGTAGGTGGTATGCGACCATGAAACCTGGAAAAGGGGTCATTCGATCCAATGGTTATGTGGAATGAGACAAAATAAATATCGCACCGCATGAAGCGTTTTAACGTCGATATAGTATTGTTTTAAATATAATATCGGTTTCTGAACGAGACATTTGCGTTGCCAGAAAACACTTAGTTTATCTTCTTAGTTTCTCATTTCTACATAGTTTTGCTGCAATTTTACTTCTACCAAAAAGGAAATCATCTATATTTAACACATTTTTCTTTACCTTTAACTGTCACATATGGACCAGCACTGATTAGGTATGTTCCGTATAAATATTACCTTTATAATATTTTCAGGTATAGTGTTGTATACTAAAATTAATTGATGTACCGAAGAATGCATTTTTTGCCAATAAATGACGTATGCTAAGGCACGTATAAAAATTCTAAAAAGGTTCAAACACATTTTGAAATCATTTTTATTTATAAATTAGTACATATTATTTATTAACATTTTTCGTATCTTATTCTATTTTCTTTAGTCGTAACACAGTCTGACTTTAAGTAAAATATGCTGCATTCATTCAATATATAAATTGTATGCGCGCAGAATTCTAGAGATAGCTATACAAAATATTTTTTGTTGTGTCAATACAAAATCAACTTTCGCATTTATTGCAATGTAGTTCAGTTTAATATCAACGAGGAAGAATTTGTCGGTTGAAACCAGTTTAAGACCTACGCGTTTGCATAAAGTGGATCAATAACAGCCTTTTGCATTTATAGATTATTTTATTATTGTTTTTATAACAAAATCTTTCTTTATTCTATATTTAAATAGCAAAAAGGTTTTATATTGAACATTATTGATTGAATCATGATACAGCCAGTCTTTTTATTCATAAAAATAAATGAGATTACTACACTAACACGTCAAAATGAATTGTTCTCATTTTCCTATTTCAAAAACGTAAGTGCCCATTTCAATATTAACCACGTTACCCTATTTGGCAAAAGTATATTGGTTTCAAATGTGCTTTAATGCAACAAATAATGACAGGTTGCTGGTACATCACCCACGCTAAAACGATTGCAGTGTGGGAAGTATTATTTAGTGACTCCCATTTCACAAGACTATGAAACTCACATGATTTACGCGGTAGGAAAAGCACATAGTGTAATTTAATATTGACTGTAACTGTGCAATTAATTTGGAATACTGTCAATATGGTATAGCAGTAATAACAGAGATTGAGGTGAGCAAGTGTCAATGATCATGGCACATAACTTAAAGAAAACGTAAGTTAGTTTAGTGTGGGAGGATGGTTACATCCGGGCGTTATTACCGCCGCGTTTGGAATGCCCGCCAATCCCTCCCATGACCGCAAGTGGGCCAAACTCTAGAACAGATTAAAACTTGTGATGAATCGCTATTTTCGTTTCCCCGCACTCAAACTTCTGGATACGAGGAATTTACTTTATGTGTGAAAATGTAAATACGTTGAGAACTTCGACGCTTGCCAAGGAAATCGCGTTCGTCGAGTGTTGACAGAGACTTGTCGGCTTTTCGTACTGGATTATTTGAAGGATTTACTTAATGTCATGTGTTTGCTTGTGTAAAGGATTAACGTACGCTGTTTGCGTTAGTGATTACTGCGCACGCAGCAATCCATCGATGTTTTTGCAGCCTAATGGGAGTTTAGTTCGCTGGTAGCCTTTCGATGATTAATGAACTGTGTTGGACGGCCAAATTGAATGTATAAATGTCAGGTCGCTTGTGAAAGGTCAGAGTTTGTAATCTTAGGGATCATTGATACTTTAATGAAGCTTGATGATCGTACAGAAGTTAGCAAAAAGTTTTGCTACGTTCTACTGCGCAAGTAAAGCTTGATACACACGATATGATTTTATCGCCTAAGACAAACTCTGCAGTTTAGTAAGAATAACTATAGGAAAGAAACTATCGGAAGAATTCAGTTGGACAGCAGCATTTGGAAAGCTTCGTTAACCAAAATCTTCAATAAGTGCATCTTGCCTGTTATGACCTACGGAGCCAAAGCATAGGCACTGATTGTACGGCTGGCTCATAAATCAAGCTCAAGGTCGCCGCGCTATAAAATGAGCTATGCTTGGAGTTTCTCTGATGGAAAGAATAAGGCATGAGGTGATTCGGCAGAGAACCAAAGTTGAAGCTGAAGTGGAAATGGGGTAGCCGTATAAGCTGTAAAAACGATGATCGCGAGAAGACGTGTTTTTGTGTGGAGATCGGCAAACGTTAGGTAAAACTCCGTCAGGCTAGGTGGAGCGACGATCATCGCAGAGTTACTGGTAGCAGTTGAATGAGAGTTGCCGAGACTCGAGCTGAATGACGTGCAATTAGAGAGGGAAATGTTCAGAAGTGGACTGACGATAATGATTTAATTGTATGTGGCATACTACTACTTGAACCAAAAATAAAAGTTGGTCTGTTTAAACACTGAGTTACTACATTGTATACTGTACAATGTTACTACATTGAGGTTATAAATGACTTACTTCGTCTAAAAACTGTTCAAACACAGCAACTTTTATTTTTGGTTCAAGTAGTAGTAAAGTATATGCCACAGGTCAAAATTTGGCATCGTGTTATGGGACTTAATGTGCCAACCACACTGAAACTCGTCGTTCGTTTTATTTTAAAACTTTATCATTAACATGAGTATTCCTTTTATAAATTTCAATATCAGAAAATAAACAAGCCTTATTTTATTGAATCTGTGAATGCCATTCATTCACAGATTCAATAAAATAAGTCATTATCACTCAAAAAAAGTCAATCAACTCGCTTTTCTCTTAAAAAAATAACATTAATGTTGCTTTTTGAACAATTAAGGACACTATGAAATGAAAGCCTCTTATTTACAAATGAATATTTATGCACCAAAACAGGGCTGTCATTTATGGATCTTTAACAGTTGTTACGGGTCGTCAGAAGCCAGAAACTTTGACAACCAGTCTTACTAAGGAGTTTCATGTTACCCAGAAATTATGCTGCTCCATGTAGGTACAATACTGGTATTGAGTTGCATTCGTTTAGATTGAAACATAGTTGGGGAAAGGCTATACTCATGATGATGATTTATGTACATAATTCATACTATCATTAGTTCATTATAAAGTACCCTAGACCTAACATTGCAACGGCCAGTAAAATGAAACTCATTTATCTACTTGCATACAATCCAAGCCCATTATGCCTCGTTGCAACTCATCCGTTGATACTCAAATTGACAGAAATAAACGGCGAACTATTTTGCTTACAATACCACATTCTTACCGGGGGCGTTCTGGCGGACATTAAAATAGTACAAAGGTACAATAACATGTAATTGCAAATGATGCAGTGTCTCATATAGGTACAGCATGTTCGTTGCACTACCATTTATGTCGACCCACGCTCGAGCGATCCCGGGTAAGAAAAGGCGCACGTTCGACTTTTTGCGATTAATTTTTGTATATACTACCTATGTGTTATGGAAATAAATAATTTTTTATTGTTATTATTTTCCTTTATTGCAATAAATAAATAAAATAAACTATATTTTTAAATATGAAAATATAAAAACATTTAAAATAAAAACCACCCCACCGGTATCGGGAACAGCGTCCAAGCAAATTTATTATTGTTATATTGATTTACTTATTTTTCTGCTCTTTTAAGAGAGTTAACGACCCTACAAAAACCTGCTTTTTGAAAAAGATTCCTTACTGGTTACAATTAGGACAGTGGGCATTCATGATTGATAAGGTTTTATGAGTAACAATTTATACCTACTTTCTAAAGTTTGATGAATGCATGTTTATTGTTATTATGAGTGAAAAATTTTCAGTGGAACATAAAAACTGTATACAGAGAAGCATGTTAGAGTGAAATCATTCTTAGAATAACTTAGGTACATGTCGTAGCCAAAAGATTTAAAAGATCAAGTCAATTATAATCGTCCGACAAAAAGTCGCAAACCAAAAGTCTACAGTGCTCTGCCCATCTTACCCACGTTTGTGTATTACCGTAATCTCAATTCATATTTTCGTTTGTTTATAGCATTCGAGGCGAGCATTTATCGAGTAACCATTTAATATTGTGTGTGGTACATTTTTTCAATATCTTTATTTCACTGTTGAGCTTGTGTTTTTATTGTTTGACCACATTTTCTTTGGTTCTGATAAGGGGAGGACCCTTGTGGAGTTTGTGTGTATTGTTTTTGGATTAAAAGCTGTTTAGTTTTGAATTTATTTCAAAGGCCTTATCTCGTAGCCTGTTTTTACTCGTAAAAAGGTCAAAGCTCTTCTAAAATATTGTCTATCTGCAGTCTACACATTTGGCTTATTAATCGATTAATCGACTAGCTTCTGCCCGCGGCTTCGCCCGCGTGGATGTCGAAAATATCCCACAAGAAGGAACGTATTATCGGGATTAATAGTACCCTTTGTGTTTATCCAGGTAAACAATGGGTTATTGCACTGCTTGCTTTGTGTTATCCAAAGAGCAGCGTGCGGATTGATAAATGATTGTTGTAGGATAAATACTGCTAAAACATAACAATATTGACGGAATATGTAACGGGACGGCAAATTACCTACTTGCATGCTAAAATTGAAGACTACTTTAAAGCAAAAATATAAGTTCTCTTTATTCCCTGGGAAATTCGAAAAAAAATTGTTACCTAAATTATTCAAATGACGATTTTACTTACATTGCTGTTCACAGGGGTTAAAGACTATTTATTTTTTAGTTTGTACTTAAAGTTTCTCTTTACATACTACTTTAGAGGCCTTCAGGTGCTACTACAACCAGGCTGCTAGATGAGCTCACTCTCGAGCAGGCAACGTAAACCTGGCCGTCGAGAAGCAGTCCCCTCTAAGATGATATCCCGCTGTTTACAGTGACTGTCCCCGAGACTTATTAATCGTCATTGCGAAACATGCCATTAGGGGACTGCAGCCTTTTAAACTCGAATGGGTACTCCGACGGTATTAGTGGTATCTGCGGTATATAGTACACCGATTCACCTTGAGCACAGACAGTAAATACAATGGCGGAGCCTCTACCACGTTTTGATGTGAGGTTTTCACACGTGACCTGGTCCCATTGCACGACTTGGCCGGAATGAGATTTCGTGGCAGCATTGCTGGAGCACCCACTTTGAGGATAAGTGTGTGAGACGGGAACCAGATGGGTTGAATAAATTTGAGAGCTCCATAGGATAGTGTATAGCATCATCTTTATGAATTCGACACTTATGCATGTCATATAATTACAACAGATTTTTGTTGCCTGTGTTTATATCATTGGTTTATTTTGTTTAGCTTCTGTCCGCGGCATTTTTTTTTTTAGAAACAAACATTCCGCTTTCGCTCTACCTCTCAATTTAATATACAAACTGACAATATCCCAAACAAATAGGACGAAGTTCTTCGTAAAACTTAACTAATCTCTGGGATGAGAGTAGTATAGTTTTAATAGAACTCAAAGCGTGTGTGAAAAGACTTATTTAGGAGACAACCAGAAGTGGATAATAAACAATTAATATTGTTTACAATGAAATACTATGCCTACCGCAGTATTTCTTTGTAAACAATAATTTTTGTTTTTACTTCAGGTGCTAGAATCACCAAGCTACTGGTCTGCACCAGACCGTGTGAGAAGCAGTTCTCCCTTAAGTCTACCCCTGTTAAATTAAGTGTTTGGCCTTGAGATTTATTTATGGTAATGTCAAAGCAGACTTTGAGGGGAAACTGCACTCTTTTGAACTCGAAGGGGTAGATCGACCGTGGAGGCGATCGGCGGCGGCGACCTCTCGTGTCCGGCCCTGGTGCGAGCCATGGTACGGAGCGAGAGGGAATGGGAAGCCGTCACCTCCTTCTGCGAAGCAGTAATGCTCGCGAAGGAGGAGGCGGGGCGCGTGAAGGAGTGGCAGTCTCTGCACCTTCACGTACCTAGCCGCCGCAGGAGGAGACGCCCCGGGCGTCGGGAGTCCATAGTGGACTCCCAGCCACCGTAGGCGCGAGCTTGCGGGTGGTGAGCAATGGGTAGCTGGTAAAAAAAAGAAAAAAGAAAGGTAGTTCGACGGCGTTAGAGGAATCCTCGGAATAAACACAGACTCCTCTCTGGAACAACCTGTTAGTTGGGAGACCGGGGGGCTTCAATGTGTTAAGAAACTCAACCGAGTAATGTGTGGCGTCATCGTGGTTTATCACTCGAGTCCACTGATTTATAATGGTTTTCAACTCCTTCGAACGATCTCAAGAGAATTTCATTGATGATTGTAGCTTGGTCGTTATGTTTTACTTTAATGTATAAACTAAAATCGCATTATTACTCACTGAACGTACAGATTTATGTGCCCAATTAGGTTTTACTTATAAAGTTGTGTGGGTATCTATTTAACAATAGTCACTGTAGTTATTTAATTTTATTTAATACAGAAACAAACGCGTTTTAAGTATATGTAACTTATTACTTGCAAATATTAGTGCATATTAATATCAGTTACATATTTGATACATCCCCGTTACCTTGGTTGAGATTGGACACCGGTGACGACAATGTGCTCCCCGGGCTGCCCCGCACGCCATGCGCCCGTCTACCAAGCCACGTAGGATATTCGAAACCCTATTTGACTCAGTAAAGGGATGATTTTGGAAAAACTGTGATACACGTATCTCATAATTATACTTGAAGAGTATGTGTACCAATTTTTGTGTCAATCGACCCAGAGAATAAAAAGTTTCATAGAAACTTCAACCCCCCATTTCACCCTCTTAGGGGTGGTATTTCTAAAAATCCTTTCTTAGTGGATACTTAATCTTTACAAAGAACACACTCTCCAAATTTCATGTCTCTACGACCAGCGGTTTAGGCTGTACGTTGATATATCAGTCAGTCAGTCAGTCAGTCAGTCAGTCAGTCACTCAGGACTTTGAATTTTATATATATAGATTAGCACGATCTTAATCGACCAAAACGGGGAATCGACTCTTTTAAATAATATCAATTTTTTTGTAGGCGATTCGGTCAAAGTTTGTAGGTGAATCGACAAATCCAGTTGTTTCCTTAATCTTTTGAATGAAACGTTAAGGAAACAACGAAACTTTAAGGGAAAAGTACACCTAACCTTACTACGTAAAATACATAACGTGCCAATATTGCCTTTTGTTTTGGATGGGAAATCATCAAATGACTTCTCCTGCTCTGGGCGGAGCGGGAGGGCATGTCAGACTTTTACTGACTAAAACCCACCCGTGTTCCTTCAGTTGCCCATGTGCCAGGGTCACGGTATCTCTTTCGAACAATCTCGCGACCGTGGCAGGCCAATATTGCCTAACATGTATTTTCTGTAACTTTCGATTTACACATTTCGTAAATTTGTGGGACTCAATCAAAAGTAGCATAAGTAGAATAGTAGTTATAGTTACTACTGAGGAATGTTACTGGTGGTGCCAAAGTCGTCAGCAATTCTTGGTCGATTCTATCTAGATTGCCATCAACACACTTAGAAGAATTACCTACCTATTTCAAAGTACTTTTAACATTTATACACATCGAAATAATAGCTCAAATTAATAACTCTCAGAAACATCTATCATAATATAATATTCTATAATGTTCCCACTGTTGGAGGCCACCACTTAGTGGGAGTGAATGGGCCGTAATCCACCACCCGGGCCCCGTGCGGGTTGGTAGATGTCATAGGTCTTCGTATGTTTAGTTCTAGAATATGCCGGTTTCCTCACGATGTTTTCCTTCGCCGTTTTGAGAGCAATAGTGATGAAATAATTTACACAAAGCAAAGTGCCTGCCTGGGTTTGAACCTACGACCTACAATTCGTAAGTCGGTTACCACTGAACCACCACTGTTCCCTCATTATTCAAAAAAGGAGTATCTTGCATACGATGCTGAAACGTGGATACTTACAGTTGGACTGGTCTACAAATTAAGATCTCTGAGCGCACTATGGAGCGAACTATGATCGGAGTGTCTTTGCAGGATAAAATTAGAAACGAAGTTATCCGGAAAAGAACTGGAGTTACCGACATAGCTTGCAGAGTAAGCAGATTGAAGTGGCAGTGGGCTGGCTATGTTTTTTGAAGGACCGATGGATGATGGAACACACGAGTCCTGGAGAGGAGACCGCATATCGGTAAGCGTAGTGTGGAATGCCCCCAGCTAGATAGAGCGATGAACTTAAAAACTTGGCTGGGACAGACTGGATGTGGAAGGTGGAGAACAGGGTATTGTGGCGCACTATAGGAGTGGTCTATGTCTAGCATTGGACTGCGATAGGTTGAGTTGATTGATTAGGGTTTTGTAATGGGCAACGACCTTCATCTTTATGACTGACTCCTTGACAGTTAAGAAATGTCTGTATTGGTTCATTTGAAAAACATTTTATGTTCTATCGTATTTCCAAACTCAAACCCAAAGACATTTGAATTTCAAAATATGACAAAACATAAAACTTTATTGTTATCACCAATTCCAAAGAAACGGCGAAAGAAAACATTGTGTGAAAACCCACACATTAATAACTTAACAATATTAACGTCAGCTAATATTTCCTATTGTACTACGAGCTGTCAAAACTTGTTATTTTATAACCTTTGTGTTTTCACTTCACCGTCAAAAACACCTAAAGTAAGCGGAAACGAAATTTTAAGTGTCTATTATTAAGTTTTTACTTCATTAATATACTTACATTATACTAAAAAGTCGTAAAGATAAAGAGTTAATGAAACTCTACACAGTTTGATAAAGATTTTTATTACTATTTTATATGAAAAAGATAAATCTGTATTATACTAATCAGCCGCTAATAGGCACGTAAAATTTAAACTAGAAACGAAAAAGGAATATTGATAAATCCGTGAGACTGTCTGTATAAAACGTTCAATTAAAATGCTATAAAAGTTTAATAAAACATACCATTTTTATCCTTTATCAAATACAGATGCTCGTTTAGTGGAATAAATAATGAGCATGTCGTCAATGACAATATTTTAGTGTTTTCTAGTAGCAAGTTTATAAGATAATATTTATTTTTTTAAATTATTGCATACTAAAATACCTCAGTTTAAAAGATAGCTGTATCAATTCAGACTGAAAGCCGATCACGAAATATTTGGTCAAATGCGAGACAAATAATGGTGATAAAGTCAGTTTAAAAGAAAAAGAAGAAGAAAGAGTTGCAGTTACAGTTAGAGGGAGATTGCTTTGTTAAGTGGAGAATAATGACATTTGATTTTCTAAGTCATAGGGAACAAAAAAAAACTTGTCTAGCACAATTATTACAACTTCAACGAAGATTACTTCCGTAGCAACAACCTTTACGCGGAGCCTCTATGTAAGGACCATGTTCAAAAGTGAACCCCTTAGGCTATGTAAACCCAAAACAGTACCAAACAGATAGCTTAGTTAGAACAGAACTGACCCTAATTACAATAAAACAAGACCTCCCAGGAACATGGAGTTTACAATACAATGAACAAAGGTCAAATAATACTCCAAGTTTCCGAGCCATGCATGGCCGAGATTGTATTCAATAGAATAGGTACCTGTCCTCCCCAATACTTCAGCTGGTACCAAATAAATAGTAGCGATTGTAATAACCGAAGGCTTTCCCATGGCCGCGCCAGTTATGGGTTGCCCACACACATTGGGTTAAATACCTTATTTATAGCTCACTTGGACTGACCTTTAATGGGCTGGGCGAAAAGAGAAAATACGTAAGTTAGAATTCGACAGAAATGTGAGAGTATGGGAAGAAAATATTGGAGAATCTGTGGTAACGATGTCGGTTTTAGAGCATGGTGTATACAAAATTTAATGATGCGTGTAACAAATGGTATTACGGTAAATATTGACAATACTTTTAAGGTTAGCGTTTAAACTATTTCTAACAAGTGAGTGTAGGTATTTTTTTAATAAAATATTTTAAAGAAATGCTGATTTTTTTTTAAAGAAATATTTTATAATTGTATCGTATTTTTTTTATTTATTAAAACTTTATGCACTAGTAGAAAATACTTTACTAAGGCGGACTTAATGCCTGAGGCATTTTCTACCAGTCAACCTTATTAGTTACCGTATTTGTGTTTATGTGAATAACTAGCTTCTGCCCGCGACTTAGTTCGCGACAAATTTTTGCTCACGTGACCCTTCCCGTCGCATCGAATTGCCTGCAGTTTTCGTCCATTTCTCGTTGCTGCTCCGCTCGTTTTGATTGCAGCGTGATGTTATATAGCCTGAAGCCTTCCTCAATAGATAGGCTACCTGGCACAAAAATAATATTTCAATTCGGATCAATAGTTTCTAATAAAAATACTAAATAAATTAAAAATACTTTTTTATTTTTCATCTTACTTTCGCCCACTTGTGACAGCTGTTCATTCCTACCACATTATACCAAGTACTGAAAATAATCAAAAGCTTAGCTCTCTCTGTTACCGAATATGTTTTCAGAAGACGCTCCATCAATATTTCAATAACAAACAAAGCATTAGACAAAATTTATTGTGCATAATGAAGATCAGTTTCCAATGGTTTCCAACTTGGTCGTTTCTCTCAACGCGTGGCTATTTCTAAATAAGGCCGGGCCCGAACTACGTATCGGTGCAAGGTTCGATATTTTGTTTGCCCTGACCATTCGGGTAACGGAAACGGGCGCCATATTGCAATCTACGGAAGTTATTCTCTATGTCGTGTACCAAAGTGTAAATATTTTGGTAAAGCAGAAACTTTTATTATAAATATTTGAGAAATTAAAGAGAGTATTCGAGTTCAATTACTTCCGTGATTTGAGAAAATAAACTCTCTCTTAGAAATTTCGTTCATTAGGAGCATTCTGATTCTGAAACTTGTAAAAGAGAGTTTCATGTGACATCTCCAACCCACACTGGACCCTCGTTGTGGAGTAGGTACGGTGCACTCCCTCTCACAAAGAGGAAGCCTGTGTCCCAACAGTGGGAATATTCTAGGCTGATTATGTTGTACTGTCAATAAAGGATAAAATTTGCAGGAGTGGAGCAATCCACTACGCGGGTCCATTGCCGGTTGGAGATGTCACATGTCTTCGATTTTTTTGCTCTAGGACGTACCGGTTTCCTCACGATGTTTTCTTTCACCGTTTTAAGAGCAATGATGATGGAATAATGTACATAAAGTTATGCGCCTGTTAGGATTCGAAACTATGACCTACAACTCGTGATCTCGCGATCGTTATCACTAGGTCACCGCTGCTCTAATACAATATTATCAGTAATTATCTGTTACTTCTTGATTTAATATTGTCTAAACGAATCAATAACAAATAACCACATAGAACCACCAATAGATTCTAACGTTCCAAACATAAAATCTTTCAGTGCGTCACAGAAACTTTTATATTCAATATTTTGGACAAAAACCATCAAAGAATTTCTGTATATCGTCCCACTCACTAAGTTACTTAAACTCTTCTTGAGACAGTTGTGATAGTAACATTTTACGACTTATCCAAAACGAACTGTTACCTGCTATTTAATAGTAATAAAACTGCTTTTTAAAGCACTCACACTCTAAATATTGGGTGTGTAAAAATATGTTCTTTTAATAGCTAAAATTTCTCCCGGGATACGGCCGCGGGCGTACGTACATCTAATCGTGTATTTGACTTCAGATTTTCGACTAAATTGCTTTATAAGAAGCGTAGCGTTATCTTTGTGTAATTTAGAAATGAACGTGGAATCCGTTTGTGACCTTCTTAATCAAATGGTAGTTAACATACTTTTCATTGGGTTAGTGTAATTGGTATACTTAATAGTTGAATAATTACGTAATGTTAATTTAATATATAAATATAAAACTATTTAAATGAAAAGGTTAATGAGTATAAAATAGCGTGAATTCACTACAGAGTTTGTCTAAATAGACAAAAATCTGGATGAGAAAAATAATCAGTGTAATGAATTATAAAACTTATGAAAGTAACATATCAAACAAAAGTCTAATTTCCATGCGATTTAATAGACATTTTAAAATAAACAGTCGAAATACTAAAAGCTATTTGTATTAAATTTAACATTCCCTGATATGGAAATTAGACGGCCAAAAATATGAGCACCGATCAATTTTATTACGATCGTAGATATTCAAAGAACGCAATAAACCAAGCCGTTACGTCAACAGGCTACAAATTCTAGTCCTTGAAACAACATGATAGCAAATAACTAAACTCGAAACTAATCAGACTAGGTTTTGTAAGTCATCCGACCGCAGACAGTAAACAATATAACGAAACAAAGGAATTCCTTAATCAAATCGACGTAAAAGATCAAAAACTATAGATAGCAGGAATGCGGAGCGTGTTCATGATACGAGTCTCCGTACACCTACTCATCATGATGCAGCAATACCGATGCATTTAATTGTTGTGTGATAGCACACTAATGCACCTGTCAAGGAAACAAAGGCAACTCTAGATAAGACCAAAATTGAAGCACGATCAGTTTTTGTTGGCGGTTGGACGTCTCAAATGTAAATGTTTATACTTTCTCGTTTGTAACCGTTCGATCCAACAACGATCGAACATCCTCGGCTGATATGAGACATGCAAGTCATTTGTCATGCACCCAATGAGATATTCGGAACATTTGTTTCAATGCTTCTTGTATTACAATTTTGGAAGACTTGTGGCGAAGTACAAACAGACGCACGAGTCGATCGAATAGTTTAAGCTACGCTTGCACCGGTGTGTCCATGGATGAATGACCATCATTACTTACCAAAACCCCTTCGTGCCTCGGAACTACGTGAAGCCGATGGTCGCGGCTGTAATTCAAAGATCGGGTCGTCAGAAGCCCAAAACTCTAACTCTGCAATATTGGGAAAAGGCTAGCCAGATGATGATTTGTTGTAATACAATTGTTTTTCGTATTTAAATAGTAACAATACGTACGTGAGTTTTGTTTAAATCCCCTAACCATACACTCGTATGATGCCAAATATTTTACCAATAAAATACCTAAAGCCAGTACAATGTTATCTTTATTACATTGCGAGTTCAGACCTGTTTTTATGCGATTCGAAGCTTTGTTTTTATACGATTGATCAAATCAAATAGTTTTATATTTTACGTGCATTAATTTCGACTGTATTATTAATTTCTATAAATATTCACGTGGTGCTTTGTCACATTCTTTATAGTAAATCAAGATAGTATTTTACTATCTTCATAATCTACAACATTATGCCACGTTCGGACAATTTGTATCAGAAAACAGTAACAAAATATTAACAGCGCGTGCACATATAAAATATGCGTTCAATGCGTATCAGATATTGCACCGTATAATATTATTAATAGCACCAATGCAGATAGGGTTTACGCTTAACGATTGGAAGCCCTATACGTTTTACCGGGAGCTCGTAACGAAGTGGGACTTGTTCCTTACAATGCTATCTACCAAGACTGAAAACCAGTTATGATCCACTATCAGATCCTATGCCCGGGGTGGCATTAAAATGTCGGCTCGGCCCTGCTTTGTTTATTAAATTATGTCCACCGTCGCTATAAATATCGCTTGAGACGCGTTCATTTAGTGAAATACCGATCCGACCAACGATACTGCATGAATTATGTCGTGTCCTTAAGAATAACGCATTAAAGCCGCATAAACAAGGTTGAGTAAAGAAAAATGGATAGTTATCTAGATCGTGCTGAAGGTTACGAGAGTAAATTATGTGTTGTAATCATTACGTTAAAAGTAAATCCGGTGAAATACTCACGTTCATAAATTTTATAGGCAGTACTTTTATTAGAAGATTGGTAGAACTGAAAAAAAAATACAAAAACGATAAGGACAAGTCAGGAATTTTTCGCAAAAAATTAGAACGTTAAACTGTCGACCCCGACATCTCAAAAAAGATTAAGTACTAACAATATCCCAACGTTGCGATTCCCTTAGATTATGATCAGAGAGCATTAAAAGTAATTGAATCAAAAACAAACGAAAGTGGCGGTCGAAGAGAGAGAAATAAAGCCGGCAAAAAAAGGAAGAGTCAAGATGTAATGACGTAGATAACTTCAACCAATTACCGGGAACGCAGAAGTGCTGCATCTGCGGGATAAAAATGGACTCTCCGTTTGCAAATAATATGCAAGGATTGTTATTATTCCAAGTACAGTGGGAAAGGTTGAGGTAGAAAGTTTCTTAGACGTACTTGTTAGTTTTGTTTAAGAAATAAAATCGAACTATACAGCTAAAGAGAAAACCGAGAGAGAGGTTCTTTGCAATGCATACATATTTGTAGCTAAAGTAATAATACTGTAGAGAATAATGAAGATTTTAGGTAAGGGCGTATAAGACATGAATCAGGAATATTAAATCAAACTACACACCTACTTAATCAACCTTTAGGAACCGCGGAGCCGCAACCAGCAAACCCACCTCTACCCGACAGGACACGACGATTTTATCTCTCTAGAAGCCGACCCATTATTTCCACCACTTCCACGGACTATCGCAACAATTACTCTCGGTGCTTATACGATTTGATTTAAAGGCATTTAGTTCTGTAGTTAATGAAATGGACATTTTGCTATTTCACTGTTCTTTTTTCTATGGTTAACAAAATGTTAACAAAAGCATGACTGTGATATAATTGCTGCGTAATCTTAGAGATAACATCATATCTGTCTGTCCGTGGTTGAAAATATTGAAGGTCAGCATAGAAATGATTTGGTAGAACGAAACATTACATAACGCTTTTTGTTTCATTATGTAACAACGAAGCTTATCGAAATCTATAGGTACAATTAGGTCCTTGTTTACTCTTTACCGATAGAAGCACGAATGATAGCATCGGACATGGGTAATATACATTTAGCTAACAATAATGCGCCAGGATTAGTGTTTTTATTATTATGATGGTAGTAAACTGTTCCAAATTTACTGGGAAATGTACTTATTTCGTTCAGGAAAGGTTTTTCTATACCTATACAACATTTTTTAAAGATATACTAATCACCATAGTAATAAGATCGTCGGATATAGTTGAAGTTTAATAAGAAACCAAAGTATATTGTCTAACGAAAATTAATTCTATAAATCAGCTGATTTATTGTTCTTTAATTAATCCAAATTTTATTTCACAGCATTCATCGGTTTTTTCTCTTAGTCGCCTTATATGAACCCAAGGAAAGAAGTGGGGGTTGTGCTATTCTTTACGTTTAACACTACATGGAACGTACTTTACAACATATCCCCAATAGCATTATTGCAAACAATATAAAACGATTCTTCAAAACCGTGAACATGAGAACTTGACGTTGCAAAACCAATTTTAAATGTCCCAGTTTCCGAACCGAAATGACCAAATCTAACATCGATCAGTCCTATAGAAGTCACGATTCCTCTCTCACTCAGACATTCGCACAGACCGAAGTGGGATCCTTTATGATCTTGACATTTGTTACAAATTGTTTCAAAGCCCGTGATTGAATTTGAATGGCGCCCTTCGCAAGCCTCGATATCGTGTCATTAGGTAACTCTTTCGGGCCATCCGGTTGATCTTGAACTTTGCTCTGTAATGGTAATGTAGAAATGGCAATTGGGTATTTGATGGTGAATTATTTGTAATAGTTTTACTTAGTTAGAATGGTGCTGTTTGGTTCTTTGATTTTTTTCTGACTCATTATGAGCCTAGCCTTATCCCAACTGTGTGGAATTGGCTAGCTAGCTTGATACTAGTACTTTATATAGAGTGATAGCATCTGGCCTTCATTCTGGCCGCTTGGCAAGACTGGTTGTCGGACATTCGAGCTTGTGACGACGCATTACGACAGTCAAAGATCCTCAAATATCAGCCGGGACCAACGGCTAAACGTGCTTTCCGAGGCACGGAGGGGTATGTAATAGTGTCCATCCTGAAACAACCGCCACAAGCGTATCTTTATATAATCGTTCGACCCCTGCGGCTTTTCATTGCTTAGCCTCAACTCCCTCTGATTTTTTTCTGAATACAACGAAAATGTAATGTTTTGAAAATATCTTTTAATATTATCGCTAAAATAAGCGATTTTAAAAAACAAAGTATTCACAGAATAATCTCTCTCGAACAATACCACAAAAACAATGCTAATTAAAACCTGCTATATTTTTATCGACAACAAAGGAACGCCGCCATGCCCGCGTCGAACAAAGCACAAAACGTTTTTATTAACAAATAAGTGACAATAAAAACAAATGAAATGGTACCAGCAATTAATTGACACGCGTGTAGGCATACAATCGCATAATTAAGATCGCCCAGCGTGGGTGACGTGATTCGCCGTACACACCCGTGTCCCGAACATTGCGCACAAATCGATGGTATTAATTTTTAATTCAGCCACAGTGCAGCTAAACTCCCTACAACAAAAAACCTAAAAGCACAGTGTGACCAAACATTCTATACAAAATTAAGTGCCGAGAAATTTCTGGATTGGAAATTCTCTTCGTGTAGGTGGCTTGAATTATGAATGCAGATAACCGAGAGTGGGGTTGCATTAATTAAATAATTATGACATATTGTGCGACCGTTTCAATGGGAGGGCGCAACTGATAAGGAATTGGTATGGAAACACTCATTACTAATTCTGAACACCTGTTTAGTGAGTTATGATTTGATATCTATAGAACTTTGAATCATTAAGTGTTCTATTGGTACTATGAATTTTAAGGGGCGAAGTTTGAGTACCGCAACCCTTCTAGTAATCAATATTGCCGATAAAGTAATTGCTGTAGGAATAACCAAAGCTTTGGAAAATTGTTTCAAGCGGTTTTTGTGTAAATTTTAAACGTGCTTTGTAAAGTAACAGATATATGACGCAAACTCTATTGCTAAGTATTATTTTTTTATATCTTAGGACAACCAACACACCATACTAATCTATATATTAATACGTGAAGCGAAAACTTTGGATCCCTTTTTACGAAAATTGAGCGGACGGAGGAGTATGAAATTTCGCACACTTATAGTTTATACAGAGAAGAAGTGACGAATGCTAATATTTTTTTTCAATTATGCGTAAAAATATATTATTTTCAATAAATAACACGTTACACACACTACTATTGATTACCGTGTATTTAATACACACACGCATAGATATTCTTTTGTTTATGGTCCAATCGACAATATCTGTCTTAATTTTGTGTCTATAGTCTTATAGTTAGGGAGCTGGCGAGCATTTCGGTATATGATTTGCACACGTTTCACGTCGAGGTGGATTGCAGTTTAAATCATTACGAATCAATTTGGTCCAATCAATTAAGGTCCAATGTCGCTGCGTTTTCGCGTTACAGCGGATTGAAGTTGCTTAAAAAAATCGGGGTATTAAATCATTTGCACATGTATGTTTCTAGAGTTCATGGTCACAATCATCTTGGAAACGAAGAAAATCGAAGAGGCAGACATTCAGGACTCTGCATTATCATGCGACGGAGTTGTAAAAATGTCAAAAAAAAAAAAGTTCTACTAAGTCATTTGCACGCGGTTCTCATTGCGCCCATTCGATTCAATATGACTCTGTGGATTCGAAAAAACATGTGGCAGACTCTTTGTTCACTGATTTTCAGCTGTATAACTTTTTGAAATTCACGGAATCAAGGGACAGCGGGTATTGCATGGGATTATTGTTATTATTTATAGTTTTATTCTTATAATTTCGTTTAATATTATCCTCTAAACTCACGGTAACGATTAAAGTTCTGGAGCTGAAATCTATGCAATCATATTTTTTCTCAATGCCAACCAGAAACGAAATGCGCTTGGAACTTTTTTAGAATGTATTACTGTAATCTGAATAGGATTAGGATCTGGATAGGAACAGTTTTTAACTTTTTTTAATCACGTTTTATTTGTGTAAAATACGTAGATTTTGAACCAAGACGCGTGAAAGTGCCTGAGAGCGAGAGAGAGGAAAAGCGTGCAAAATGAAAGGGGAAGCTGTATATAGATATACGCTCTATACATTTAGTTTCACTATACGGAAAAGGTCGGAACTGAGTTATACCGTTCTCACTCATATTCCTAAATAAAAGAGAGACACCACGAAAGGAACTATGGGGATATTTTATACCTGCTTGGTATGGCGCGAACGTAGGGTTGAAAAAAAAAATCAAATGGTCTGCCTTTGGAATATCAGAGGCCTGAACGTCTGCCTCATCTATTTTCTTGGTTTTCATAAGGAATTCAAACATCAGTCCAAGAGGTAGACGTGTGCGCATAATGTAGCACACCTTTTTTTTACATTTTTGGAGCACTGTCAATAGACAACGCAGAGGCAACATGTTGGCAGACTATTTTTCCGTGGTTCTTCTCATTGTTTTTAATCGAACAATTCAAATCTGCCAAGTGTGCACTTCATATAGAGTTTTTTTAATCATAAAAATAAATGTACAAAATGAATATTACAAAAGTCAGAGCCCTGGATGTCTGCCTTTTCGATTCTTTCCTTTTTTTTAAACATTGTTGAAACGCTGTAAATTTACAACGCAGCGCCACCATGGTGGCAGACGAGGTCCTTGATGTTTCTTAGGGTATAATTATCACTATTAATAACGTCTGCCTTGTGTGCTGATCATATCGAAATTTTGCTCGCCAGCTCCCTAACTATTACTGAATGTCAAGTATAACCATAGGTAATAAATTAATTTTATAGATATAACCCATTTCATTTTTAAAATCTATGATCATACGAGAATATTTGTTTTTAATATTATTTATCTATATTGTTACTGAATGTCAAATATAACCATTTTTTTTAATATTTATTATTATATACGTTTTTTTCATTTAATAATATATTTTTATTCAAATGAAGCACGGTCGAATTTCGACCATTGGGCGATCACTAGTATATATAAGTTAGCAATACGTAACATGATATTAGTGAATAAGTCGTTGGAGTACCTTATATAAATATATAATCTGATCCCAAACTAGGCGAAGCCTGTACTATGGTTACCAGACAACTGATAAATATACTTATATCTATATATTAATACGTGAAGCGAAAACTTTGGATCCCTTTTAACGAAAATTGGGCGGACGGAGGAGTATGAAATTTCGCACACTTATAGTTTATACAGAGAAGAAGTGACGAATGCTAATATTTTTTTTAAATTATGCGTTAAAATACATTATTTTCAATAAATAACACGTTACACACACTACTGTTCATTACCGTGTATCTAATACACACATGCATAGATATTCTTTTGTTTATGGTCCAATCGAGAATATCTGTCTTTATTTTCTGTCTATAGTCTTATAGTTTGGCAGCTGGCGAGCATTTCGGTATATGATTTGCACACGTTTCACGTCGAGGTGGATTGCAGTTTAAATCATTACGAATCGATTTGGTCCAATCAATTAAGGTCCTATGTCGCTGCGTTTTCGCGTTACAGCGGATTGAAGTTGCTTAAAAAAATCGGGGTATTAAATTATTTGTACATGTATGCCTCTGGAGTTCATGACCACAATCATCTTGGGAACGAAGAAAATCGAAAAGGCAGACATTCAGGACTCTGCGTTATCATGGGACGGAGTTGTAAAAATTATAAAAAACAAAGCTCTACTAAGTCATTTGCACGCGGTTCTCATTGCGCCCATTCGATTCACTATGACTCTGTGGATTCGAAAAAACATGTGGCAGACTCTGCTCACTGATTTTCAGCTGTATAACTGTTTGAAATTCACGGAATCAAGGGACAGCGGGTATTGCATTGGATTATTGTAATTCTTTATAGTTTTATTCTTATAAGTTTGTTTAATATTATCCTCTAAACTCACGGTAATGATTAAACTTCTGGAGCTGAAATCTATGCAATCATATTTTTTCTCAATGCCAACCAGAAACGAAATGCGCTTGGAAATTTAATTAAAAAGTATTTTTTTTTTTAATTGCATGCTTGAATGTAATCTGAATAGGATTAGGATCTGGATAGGAACAGTCTTTAACTTTTTTAATCACGTTTTATTTGTGTAAAATACGTAGATTTTGAACCAAGACTGTTTATAGATATACGTATATAGATATAGGCTGTATATAGATATACGCTCTAAACATTTAGTTTCACAATATGGAAAAGGTCGGAACTGAGTTATACCGTTTTCACTCATATTCCCAAATAAAACGGAGACACCACGAAAGGAACTATGGGGATATTTTATACCTGCACGGTATGGCGCGAGTGTCGGGTTGAAAAAAAAAATCAAATGGTCTGCCTTTGGAATATCAGAGGCCTGAACGTCTGCCTCATCGATATTCTTGGTTTTCATAAGGAATTCAAACATCAGCCTAAGAGGTAGAACGTGTGCGCATAATATAGCACACCTTTTTTACATTTTTGGAGCACTGTCAATAGACAACGCAGAGGCAACATGTTGGCAGACTATTTTTCCGTGGTTCTTCTCATTGTTTTAATCGAACAATTCAAATCTGCCAAGTGTGCACTTTATATACAGTTTTTTTAATCATAAAAATAAATGTAAAAAATGAATACTACAAAAGTCAGAGCCCTAAATGTCTGCCTTTTCGATTCTTTGTGTTTCCAGGATGACTGTGATCATCAGCCCCAGAGGCAGACGTGTGCGTATAATATAGCACACCTTTTTTTAAACATTGTTGAAACGCTGTAAATTTACAACGCAGCGCCACCATGGTGCAGACGAGGTCCTTGATGTTTCTTAGGGTATAATTATCACTATTAATAACGTCTGCCTTGTGTGCTGATCATATCGAAATTTTGCTCGCCAGCTCCCTAACTATTACTGAATGTCAAGTATAACCATAGGTAATAAAAAAAATTATATTTATTATTATATATGTTTTTTTTTCATTTAATAATGTATTTCTATTCAAATGAAGTACGGTCGAATTTCGACCAATGGGCGATCACTAGTATTTCTAAATACATACATATTATAGATAAATTACACCCAGACACAGAACAAATGATTGTGCTCATCACACATAGATTTGTCCTGGGTGGGAATCGAACCCACGACTTCAATCTTTGCAGTTAGGGTCACTAACCACTAGACTAACAGGCTAGTCAAAAGTATGAGGTCCTGGGTTCAATTCCCAGGTCGGGCCAAATGTTTTTTGGGTTCTTCCCTCAGGATTTTCTTAGTAGCAGCCCGAAGTCTGGATTGTTACCCGGTTGATGGCAATAGCCCATTCACTTGTTCCATATTAACAGGATGGAACTCAAACATAACTACCGAAATGTGGGCATACTTTAGGTACACCTCTGCCTAACCCTTCGAAGATTTCAAGCGCGATGTTATGATATAAAAATAAAATCTGAAAGGACACCTTCTAGAGTAAAAGCGTTTGTGTGGTATGCGGTAAAAAGGCATTGAAATTGAAATAGAAAAATGTAAAAGTTCAATATTTGCTGACCGTTGAAAAAATGATTTAAAATGGTATTAACTAAGGAGGTATTACTTATTTAGTTTCTAATATAATTCAATTAGTCTACGTGTGGTCTCGGACGTAAAGAATATCCCCATCCTATTTCTTCACGTACGTGTCTTAGAAGGAGACTTAGCAACTTACAAGAGAATGGGCAGTAGCGTTTTCAATGCATCTTATCACTATACGCGATCTGCCAAGCGTGGCGATTGGCTTATGTCCAGCAGTGGAAGTTTTTCGGCTGATGATGAAAAGATGATGATGAGTCTATGAACCAAAGACAGTCAGTCTTTTCAAAACGCAAGGCACATTCAATCAAGTAATACGAGTACATATTTATATTTCTGAATTAGAATGTAGATTTTTTCAAAGATTTTGTGAGGTATGTTTTTAAAGCTATCGTGTTACGCACATTTTTCTAAAGACTGCTTTTCAAATGTCAGACTTCCATCTCTTATCTAAACGATGGTGCAATTTACGGTAGCAAATCTTAACATGATTTAATTATAAAGTTTATTTCACACAAAATAAATAATTTTAAATGTTCTATTGTGTTTTTATTTCATAAGCATCTTTGTAAGTGTTTGCTCTCAATCATTAGTAACAACCCTTCCGATAAAAATACCCAGATATTTCATTAGAAAAAACACGTGTTGTTGTAATTCTTGCATAACTTGATAGATGGCGCTGATAGTGAAAGTATTGTCTTCATTACTTGAGTTTTTCCACAAATGTTAATCTTACAATAATGTAAGACGAGACCATTGTGTCTTATACCTACAAAAACAAATTTAAATTTTCCCATTATAATTGGTTTTCCCACCTAACTTAACAGACATTCGAGCTGCTCTGCTAGAGAGTTTGTTACGCCACTTGTTCTTCATTGCCAACGTCCTCGGAAGTGGTGAGGAGTTGTGAGGGATGGTCTTGTTTAATTTTGACGTTCAAAAAGTGCTGATCCTCAGCCAAATTTGAATAAATGACTTTTGATTTGATTATAATGCTAATCCTCCCCAATTTCAACACACATGGCATCAAAGTAAAATTAACATTTCGAAAAAGCCTTCAGTGTGCGCACTTCTCAACCACAGTTGTGATTTTTTCCACATTATATTCTCGGGCGGTGTCCCAACATCCTAATTTGCATTTTAATTGTTCGCTTGCCGTCGAATCAATTTAACGTTCCAGACCAGACTAACATTAGTTAAAATAAATTCTTCATAATATCTAATGTCTATATTACTGAACTGGATTCTCCTAATGTCTTATCTAAAGTTTTAATAAATTGAGATTTAGTTTTTATTAATAGGCCGCTTTATGTGCCGTGCTTAAATTCTAATTTGGTTATGGTCGTGAGATAAATATTTTAAACTTGTCTTTTTCTTATCTAATTCTATTAATTTTTGGCAGCTATTTTTCTAAATGATTAAAGAATCTGAACTGGCTGTGGTATTAGTAATTCAAATGAGAATTAATAATGTATTTTTAAGTCCCAAATTCATAGATAGCAAATCTATAGATGTCAATAAGGAATAAACTAAAATTAATAAGAGTTTCCCAACAACACAAGATAGCAGAACATCAAGCCATTAGGAGTATCTATAGTACCTACACACTGCTACATATCACGCTATAATTTTCCAGTTTTAGTTGACCTCGCATTGTATAGGGTTTTCATATAATGGGAGCTCAGCTTATACTGGAAATGTATAGCTTGATTTGTCGCCGTGCATACATACATTTCGCCAGTTATGTTAAAGTCCCGTGGAATAGGAGGCTAGCCTTTTGTCGTCAATGCACAGCACATATCCAGACGCCGAGCTGTTACTGAGAAAAATCCTGATAAAAAACCCAATGACACAAGATCCCACTTTTTTTCCTTTTCATGGTGGGAAATCATCAAATGACGTCTCTCGCTCTTGGCGGAGCGGCGTAAGCATCAGCGTATCAGACTTTTATTAACTAAAACCCACCCTGTTCCTTCAGTTGCCTGTGCTAGAGCCACAGTAATTCTTTCTTTTTTTTTTCTCTTGGCCCCACTTGGAAGTTGAACCTAGGACATCCTGCTCAGCAGTAGTAGCGTTTCCGATTATTCGACTAACAAAGCAGTCAATATTTTAACTCAAATATAAACTAGTTTTTGCCAGCGGCTTCGCCCGCGTGGTGGTCCGTAATTATCCAATGTTAACGTGCTATCAGAAAAACCGGCCAGGTGCGAGTCGGACTCGCGCACCGAGGGTTCCGTACAAACCGTACGGTATAAAACTAAAAGTTCACCCATCACTACAATCCAGTCATAGTTATGGTAATGTTATTGCAAGTAGTTGCGTAGTTTGAAAATAACACAGGACAGTAGATCTGAGTATTTGATATAAATTCCAGCTTGATACCTCCACGTGTTCCGTCTTGACAGACAGACAAACGGACGGACGGACGGAGAACAAAGTGATCCTATAAAGGTTCCGTTTTTTTCTTTCGAGTTACGAAACCCTAAAAATGGCATCCTATGTGTTAATTCAAGTTATGAACTATCATTCAAATATCATAAATATCGAAACATACAAACTCTACACATTTATAAATTATTAAGAAAGTACGATTATTGTAATACAGTATGTGTTGTTGGAAATTATATTGGAAATGTATTATTTCGTAACAGTTCAATAATAATTTCTCCCATTACCCGTTGTCATTACAACTTTAATTAATATACCAATCACAATACACCACGTGAACAATTAAATAACTAATAATAATGTGATGAACCAACAGAGCACAATAATCAAAACAAAATAAAATATAAACAGAAAGTTTAAAAGCCTCATTATAATGTAGCACGTGTTGATTACGTCACTGCTGTTGACTGATCACTTCCTTGGACAAGCTTTACCAACTTATGTTTACACCCCAAACATGGTAACTTAACTCCTATTTTCAAAGAAATAAGGGTTATATATTACATTTCTTCAGTAGTAATTAAAACAGTTTTCTGCAACACGAATCGCTAGCGCTGTTCAATGTGGCGTGGTGTGAGCTCGCGGTAAGACTTTGCATGAACGCAGATTTGTGTTAAGAAAATGGAACTCTAGTAATGGAAAGGTGTTAGAGTAATTAATTTTTTTCATTAAAATTGAAATTTATTCTTTACGTACGCGTGACCTAGCAGTTTGCACGTGAGGATTGTTTAAAGAAAATACTGCATATTTTTTTTTTTTGCTAAGCCTTGGTACTAATTCTATACAAGTAAAATAATTTTCCTTTTTAATACATCAATTTGTTTGACAGATCAACAATGCTGATCATCTGTTATTTGCGTCGTGGCCTGAAAAGGTATATTTAAAGCTTTTCTTTTAATATTGTTCATCCTGTAATAAATGTGAAAGTTAAAATGTTTGTATGTTCAGATGTTTTTAATCAATCACGCAAAAATCCAAATTTGATCAGCCGGATCAAATTTAGATGAATTTTGAATACAACACATAGGATACTTCACCTTGCTTTCTTTATAATCACTTCACCGTCACTTTAAGATAATTTCCGACCTCCATGCCAACGAAGTAAGGAAATATAAAATATCATTAATGGATTACGTAAACAAACTATAAAACACATCAGTCAATTAATTAATTTGAATCATAAAACACAATGATAATTGAAAAGCAAATAAAGTTGACAATTTCGGGTCATTTATTATTGGCGCAGCGAAAACTGTGGAGTTGCTCGACATATATTAATTGCGCCGCGCGGTCGCGGTCGCAATTGTGGTGGCGATTGCGGTCGCATGAATTTTTATGTGGAAAACATGTGTGACAGCAAAGTTTGGTTGTTTATTTCTAATTTGGTAAACATTTTTTTGCCTTATTTATCGTTTGCGTTCGTATAATAATATAGAGTCGAATAAAATGTATATCTACACCTTACTATATTTATAAAGTTTTCAAATGCGTAATGGTTATCAATTTCATTGAACATTCCTTGTGTCTTTGTTTTAATATTTAAATTTCATACTTGGTTAAATCTAATTTTGAACAGTCTGCTTGTCTCGATATTTCTGACGCAGACTTTTCAAAAGGCAAAGAGGACAATGACACTGAGGCACATTACATGTTTTCAATTTTATCGTTAGTATTTAAAATCACAAATAATTTTATTAATATTTGGAATCCATGCTACGTGGTCTGTTTTTTTCAATCCATTTAAACGTTATTAACTTCATTAAACTTCCTGGGCAAAGGTTTCTTCACAATGGATGACTGAAAACGGACGACACCGCTGCCGTCGGCCAAGAAAGCGGTGGCGAGCCGACTTGGATGCGTACCGCGAGGGCTGCTTAGAGGTGGCGCGGGAAAAGAGATCTTGGAAGGACTTGGGGACTTTTCCCAGCAATGGGAGAGCACAGGCGAACCAAAAATAAACTTCTCAATATTGTAGAAAATTTGAGTCATCCTTTTTCTTATTCATTAAAACTAACCAGTTTATCTTGAGGTTTATAAAAGCCTCTTAGCCCATTACAAAGTTACGTAGACAGCTTTTATTTAAAATTCAATTAGGTAGTACGTACGTGACTGAGTTATGAACAAAAAGGTGGTGTATATCTCTATACTTCTAGATACTACTACTAATACTAATATAAAAAAGGTGAAGAGCTTGTTTGTTTGAACGTGCTGGAACTACTAGTAGGATTGATTATTTGAACTCTTTTTGCACTTAATAGCCCAATTCTGATGGGTTCTGTCTCTTGTATAGTTATAACACAGTCGATGATAGCAGTTTTTTGCAACATATAATGATTTATACGGTACTAGCTTTTCCCAGCGGCTTCGCCCGGGTGGAGGTCCGAAATTATCCCGCGGGAACATACTACCGGGATAAAAACCCTATGTCCTTTCTCAGGCTCTAAACTATCTGTGTACCAAATTTCATTTCAATCGGTTCAGTAGTTTCAGCAGGAAAGCGAGACAGACAGACAGACAGAGTTACTTTTGCATTTATAATATTAGTATGGATTAGTATGGATAAAGTGTGGATAAGTGTGGATTTTGATTTAGAAGAGTGCCCATGGAGTTTCCTGTCCGCTCTTCTCAATAGGTACATACTTACTATGCTTTTGGAACGGGTAGTTGGCTTCATCTGTCTTACTGACCAACCCCTTAGTAAAATTGAAATATTCAAAACTGCCTGTTTCATCTATACTAATATTATAAAGCTGAAGAGTTTGTTTGTTTGTTGGTTTGTTTGTTTGATTGAACGCGCTAATCTCAGGAACTACTGGTCCGAATTGAAAAATTATTTTTGTTATGGGTAGCCTATTTATCGAGGAAGGCTATAAGCTATATAACATCACGCTAAAATTAAGAAGAGTGGAGCAGTAATAAAAAATGTTGTAAAAACGGGAAAAATCGCACGGGCAGGCGATTCGACGCGATGGGAAGGGTCGGGGAACAAGAAATTTAACGCGGACGAAGTCGCGGGCAAAAGCTAGTTTGAAATAAATACTTTAAGTAAGTAATTTCTGAAACCCAAGAACTGAGCCAAAAGAAAAAAGTCTGAAATAACACTAGTGAAAACGTAGTAACAGTGCAGGCAGGCGATGCGATGCGACGCAGTTCGCGGAAGGTCGGAGTCCAAGGGACTTTTATAAAAAAGTGGCTGTTATTTTAGTATACAAGTGTATCTTAAGACTACCACGTGAACTGACTCGTGTGCAAAAGCTAGTAGAAGTTTAATCTTCGTTTATTTATTCAGAATGTGTCTATTGGCGCGTGGCGGCACAAAAAGTGACCATAATTCCTGGTAGTTAGTTGCTTTGCTCACATAAATTTCTTTTAATGTTTCCTTATTAATGCTGTGTGTGTTTATTGAACAAATTATGAACAGATTGATAAAAACAACATTCTGAAGTGTAAAACCTGATGTTAAGTGAATATAACACCGAGTGTTAGAGGAAAAACTAGAATCTGGATAAGTAAGTTTGTTTGAGATTGAAATTTAGCTGTTTATTAGATTTAACAATGTGCGGTTTGTGGCTAAATAAAATCAGCCACATAAACTACATTTGCCGCGTTTGGTCTGTGTTTGGGTGACCAACTTTACATAAGACTCTTCCTTGCATCGGCAAATCAAATCAAATCAAAATATTTTTTAACCGACTTCAAAAAGGAGGAGGTTATCAATTCGGATGTTTATATTTTTTTTTTATGTATGTTCGGCCATAACTCCGTCATATATAAAGGGATTTGCAAAATTCTTTTTTTGTTCGAAAGGAGTTTAATCCGAAATGGTCCCATATAAATTTCATGTAGATCTGATGATGAGTTCCGGAGACAGACACCGGAACTCTTTAAAAAATGACGGCAAATCAACCGCGATTTTTGCTATCGCATTAATATGCATTGTTTGTTTGGAATTAGTGCAAGGTAGATACCAAAACTAAAAATTTAAAAATAAAAACTTTTTTACAAAAAAAAAAAAACAACCGACTTCCTTAAAAACACTACAAAGTGAAAAATAACTTTAATTTCGGAAGTCGGTGGCAAAAACCTTAAATACAAATCCTAAGACACCGACTGCCGAAATTAAAGTTATTTTTCACTTTGTAGTGTTTTTAAGGAAGTCGGTTGTTTTTTTTTTTTTGTAAAAAAGTTTTTATATTTCACATAAACCAACATGAGCACTGTGCATTTATGAAATGTCAGAAGCTAAGTGCACGGTTCCAAATTGTTGATTCCTATGGAGAAAAGCCGGCAAGAAACTCCACGGTTACTCTTTTAAAAATAATTGGCTTTTACAATGTTTTCAAATTACAGTGTTAATAGGTATGCGAGAACAGTGTAGGACTGTCAACAGGTACTTAATAAAATAGAAAATTGTCTACAGTCTACAAGGCCTACAACATTCTCACATTCACCAAATGTAAAATAATCTACTTAAATGATAGTATTTCATAAATAAAACATAATAACCTATTTAAACCAAATGTGACAAATGATAGATCAGGTTAAGCTATACTTGCTGCGGATGGTCTGTGTATGGGTGACCCGAAGCCCGAAAGTTTGACAACCAGTCTTATCCAGTAACTGGGAGGTCAAATAAGCAGTCGCTTAATGTAAAATACTAGGTTTTAGCTCCGGTTATATCCAGTTAGTCTAGAAGCCAACCCTAGGTACTTAGGAAAAACTAGGCAGGTGATGATGATTCCACAAAGGTCACAAAAACCTTAATCTGGATAATATGTAATAGAATTACTTAGATCATGATTAGCACCCACATCACACAGAATATTCTATAGTGCGGGATTCAATGTCACATTTAAATCATGTAACAAATTTATGGAAAACAAACGTATTATTATTAGGTATTCATTGTATTATTATTAATTACTAGCTGTGCCCGTGGCTTCGCTCATGTGAATGCTGGAAATTTAACCACGGGAACGAACTACCGGGACAAAGTTCCAATGGTACTCCTTATAAGACCAGCAGATAGCCATTTAAATTCTCGTCACAATCTGTCCAGCCGTTTCGGAGACTGATTATTTTTTAATTAGAATCGTTCATTTTTTCAAATGCATTTATTTTTCATCATTATTTCAGCGATAAGACGTCCACTGCTGGACATAGGCCACTTACGATTTGGACATTTGGGCAATGCATTTATCAAAAAGCTTTTATTTTGACATTACCTACAAACAACACTGAACACACACTGACACTAAAAAAATATTACCTATAGAAGACGAGAGGAATAGAACAGAAAGCAGGAAATACCTTGGCCGCTGGCCAGTTCCCAACAAAAAACCCGTTAAATATTTTATAAGGACAACACTAAATAAATATTTCACACTGATACTATCTGCTTAAAACTTCATTACGGATACATAAATCACACCAAAAAGGCTTAACCAAAATACATTTCGAAGACCTAAATGATTTACAGCCAACTGATACCTACATTATACCGCAGTCTTTGTCGATAGCATATCGGTCTAAAAACGACAAAAAAATATCCCTTTGTTCTTTGTCGCCCTACTCATATGCAAATGTGGTCGGTCCCCAGACTGATTTAGGACCTGCATTACAGATTCACGAAAACGTTTAAAAGTGCAAAACTTTTTGGAATAAAACTGTGCTAAATGATTTATTCTGAAGTGATAGGTGGACGGTTTTTGTGAAGGTGTAAAATGTAGAGATCGTCGGTACTTGTTTGTGCTTTTTAAATAATGCAGGTACCTACGTGCTGGTATAATATTCTTATTTCTGGGGCGATTTTGGTATACTGCAGATTTTTCAGTTCGAGTTTTATACCACCTAGTGTTTAACTAGCCATTCTAGTGTTAATTTTGGGATACATAAAATATTATCAAACCAATTTAATATCGTGGAAGAAGCGAGGATTTTCGGTACTTATAATAATATTCCTTTTTTTTTTTCAAAGAAGGCAATACGGATATTTGGATACGGATCTGTGTGATGCTGGACGTACAGAATAGCATCACCCCATTTTTACACGTGGGTGCCGTAAAAGGTGGCTACGGGACTCACTAGAGAATGGACAACAGCGTTATCTATGCGTTTTATCAACATACTGCGATCGCGAACCCACCTGCCAAGCATGGCGATTATGGTAAAACCCCCTAAATTGGGAGAGGCCTACGTCCAGCAGTGGACGTCACACGGCTGAAATAATGACGATGATTACGAATCGTAAGGAAGTGTTCTTCTTATATCATAAGCACTTATCAAATTACATAAATCTTTTAACTCATATCGCAATGATGAAATTGCACACTCACCAACTTGCCAAAACATTCCTTTTTAAACTACACCTCATTTATCAGTCGAGTACCGCCATATTTAACACTTACAGGGACTTATGGCATTTGATATCGTACGACTAATCGCTTGCCACTTTCTTTGGACACGATGTGACACCCCGATCATATTGTTTCTCTTTATCGGCTTCACTCGGCAAGTTTCGTGTCGATTCGGGCACTGATTTACAACATGCCTTGTTTAGCTTCATATAATGACAGTCACTGGCAGATAGTGTCGTTGTTATGTAAAGTTACGATGCTGGATGTAACAATGGGAATTGATAGTTAGATCGGCAGGATCGGCTGTCTTTCATATTTTACTGCAAGTCTCGAAAGTGGGTTAGCACAGAATTGTTTATAGAATTAAGCTCTTTAAATTGAAACTATAAATAATTGACCTTTTGCTCATATCACTTGATATAAATAGTTACAGTCTATTTATTCTTTATTCGTATTCGATCGTAGTTGACTAGTTGAAAATATACCCCGATACCGTGTTAGAGTTCGAATATTCTGGTTTATCATAAAACCATTTTTAATGCCAAAGTCCATAATTTAAATGGGTACATACAAATCACTTTTGAACGTCAAAATTTTACATTAAAATAGAATTTATTCTTGTAGCCCCTTTAAAAGAAATAAACTTCACTAGACTACCGTTAATATTTTAAAATATTTTGCAATGTTCTCTATACCTACATTAATTATATAATCTATTTACAAATACGTGAAGCAAAAAATTTGGCTCGTTTTTTTTAGAATATTACGCGTACGAAGGAGTATTACAGTTGATACAGTCTAAAGTTTTTGTGGCTAATGAGTGTAATATAGTGTACTAGCTTCTGCTCGTGACTTCGTCCGCGGCAAATTTTTACTCCCCTGACCCTTCCCGTCACGTCAGTTTTCGTCTATTTTTCGTTGCTGCTCCGCTCGTATTGAGATATAGTGAGTCAACCTTAAAAGATAGACATATGCTCTCGGGAACTTTTTTTTGAACTTTTTAAGAAAAACAATTCCGTTATACCTAGTTTTTGCGTTACTTAAACCGTTTACGCAGCGCACGCAACGGAAACTCTCAAAAGGAATAAATTTTCCCCGTTTTTGCAACATTTTTCATTAATGCTCCGCTCCTATTGATTGTATCGTGATGATATATAGCCTTTCTCGATAAATGGGCTACTCAACACAGAACAAATTTTCAATTCGAATTAGTAATTCCTGAGATTAGCGCGTTCAATCAAACAAAAAAACTCTTCAGCTTTATAATATTAGTATAGATAATGCATTCGATCAAAATTTAAAAAAAATGGTTCAGTTTTGACCACTGGGCGACCACTTATTTAGATAAATATCTCACAATGTTTGCTATTCACAAGTTGAATTACCAAATCATACAAAACTTCTTCAATCAGAGAAAGACACGAGAAAGCAGCTATATTTCAATCCTTTTAAAGAATCAGAAAAGACCCGAAAAAACCAACCATGACCCGAAACCGTGACCGAGTAATAGACCCGAAATCCAAATACCTACGCTACAAATTGCGTAACCTATAAACCTCTCCGATCTATGAAAATATATCTTATCCATCTATCTAGTTGAAGGCAACATCATTACATCATTTACCTATAAACTTGGTAAGGACACTATGAAATATGGTCTGAAGAGACTTTCTGCCAAGCTAAACATTTTCGAAGCAAAACAAACGATTTTCAATACAGACATCATTAATTTCATCCTCGTTCCAACATGCTAACATTATACCAACATAGACGTCATTTGATTTTGCACTTTACTTCGTGGTATTAAGAGTTATGTGATGTAATTGGGTTTGAATGCTTTGTAGAACAAATGGTCGTGTTCTGTTCACTTTTCATGCGTTTATTACATCTTGGCACGGTATAAGAGCACTATTGATTCCGTTTTATCTTGTTACTAAGTACTGTTGAGGTGTGTGCATAGGGCTATGTGGAGAGGAAATTGGGTAATGTAAGATTCTTCATATTATGTGATATGTCTCTGAGACATTTCCTTTGGCTTGGATTCTTGGCACATTGTAAATGGATTGCGTTAGACTTTAGCTGTATACGACGACTATATCTTGCAATAAATCTTGTAGCTATTTACGAAATAAAATAAACTTTCTTGTATTTTTTAGTATAGTAATGTATGTAAATATCATAATTTAAATGATATTCCAAATTCTACAACACTTCTATAATTATAATAAAAATACATCATACTCAGAAAACTCCCGAATAAGTGCTAATAAATCACATCACTGAACACTCCAATATTAAAACATAGTAAGTACCTGAGTAACTCCAAAAGAAAATAAAAATAATATTTATTCCAGAGCTTAAATAGACTTATTTTATTTTGCACTAAACAGAGTAACAAAATATTAATTTCAACCAATTCACACTTCGCCAGTTTTTTCATGAAACATTTCTCTACTTAGTTGCATCGTCTGATATAGCTACAAAAATCATAATTTTGATTTATACGCCCTTCACACATGAAGTCAGAAGAATAAAAACACTGTGATCCCTGCCCAATGGTACTTACAATTTGATTTATAGTCCTCTGCCCGCCACATACATGCAAGTTTGAGCGATAAAAGATGAATCACACTGAGATTAATATTGTTTTCCCGAGTGCATTCTTATCTCAGAACATTATGTTGGCAAATGGTTGCAAGCTACTCAAGACAAATGTACTTGGCTGTTGTTGAATTTTAAAATCATCCATTTCTGTAGTAATATGTCTTAAGATTGCGGATTGATGATAAACCTTGGGTTGTAGTATTTGTCTAACGTATCTGAAACTATATTTAAGCGGGCCTGCTGAGGATTAGCACTTAGTTTAGAAATAAATGTCCGTAGCAATACTTGACTGGACAAGTTCGTTCAATCTGTGTGGTTCTTTCCTCGAAAGACCATTTCAGACCGATCTTCATAGTCGTCACATGATGTGACCAAGATTATGTCTGGATTTGAAAGGAGAACCTCTGAGTTTGTTTCAGACTTTCTAGAGTCGTCGGATAGGAACTGCCGGCTTAATCTAGTCTCTCAACCCAGGACACAGGAGCATGAGCTCAGCAGTAGCGCTTGCGACTACTAGACCAAGAAGGCAGTTCATCTAGTCTCTGCGCAATATTATCTAAATGTTAAATTTGGTTTCTAGTCTTATCAAACATGAGGAAATGATTACAAAGCCAAATATATTACAATCTTAATCTCGGTTATTAGCCAAAGATTAGACCAGTTGTCAAAGATATAGACTAGTGTCACTAAGTAATAATTATGATAATGTCTACTCACAAATGTAGTGCTTTAAACTAGCCAATATAACGGTCAAATCCTTCTCTTACAAAATATTATTTAACTATTCCCAACTGTTTCTGCCACCAAATACGGAGTTCATAAGGTTTACTTATTATGCAGTCGTTATGTCAATTGTCGGGGCGAGCAAGCATTTATTAGCATAAGGCAGCCGCAAGTTCACCCGAACTGACAGTAATAACAAATTAGGGTAACTGCTCCAAACGTTGTCCAAACCGCTATTGTACTCTTGTTCCCCCAGCAGCTAATTGTGTTTTTGTTTGCTATTTTGCGGCCGAATGGCGCTTTAATATTGAGATTCTTGCGAGTTTGGTTCGTGTTTTGGGTAAAGTCTTAAATAATAAGGGTTTTATCTCGATTAGTGTTGGATTAGGGTGTTATGGATCAGTGGCGTTCTATTCTAACTGTTCAGTTTGTTACTATAATTTACCTTACATTACTCATCACACTAATATTATAAATGCAAAAGTAACTCTGTCTGTCTCGCTTTCCTGCTAAAACTACTGAACCGATTTAAATGAAATTTGGCACACAGATAGTTTAGAGCCTGAGAAAGGACATAGGCTACTTTTTATCTCGGTAATATGTTCCCGCGGGATTTTTCCGACCTCCATGCGGCAAAAGCTAGTACCTAATAACATAACGTTTATTAAGAACTAGCCGGACCCGGCCCGGCCTACCGTTTCTCGTGGATATCGGAACTTTATTTTATGGAAACGTACTGCCAGGATTAGATAGATAGATATGATTTATTTGCTAAAAACATGTGTACATATACAAGAATAAAGATGTGCATGCAAGATTTGACGTAGTGACAAATTATTGTATTTTGATACTAATAAGTTTATTAGTGGTTTTAAGTTAACTCAGAGAGCTTTATCTCTATCTTGGAAATGTCGACATATGATTGCTATGTTAATAGCATATAATATTAATGACGTTATAGCTAATATAACAAAAAATAGGATTAGTGACGAGACTATGTTGCCTAGTTGTCCTAACAACATAGTGAATACTTATGATTCATCATGTTTTACGAAGGAGGATCCACCTATAATACTATCATCCTTGGAGGCTACTACCAGTCAGACAGATTTTTCTCTTCCTGCTGGAACTCAGACAGGTATTCCTGACCCTTCAATTATAGTAGTGGAGGACACTCCGGATAACTTGTTAAACTAGATAATAAGACAACAGAAGATAATCCCCCTCAAAATAACCAATTATTGTTTGTGAATAATAAAAAGGTATCTTCTGGCAATATTAGTCATGATGATAATAATAATAAAAAACCAAAGGGAGTGCAACATACTTTAAAACTGTTTAATCAAAATATCCAAGGTTGTTCTTCCAAATTACTTGAAATAGAATTGTTTTTAGAAAATACCAAGTTTGATGTCATTTGCTTAACAGAACATTGGTTAAAAGATCATCAAGTAAAGTCAATCAATTATGAAAATTATTTTGTAGTTAGCTTTTTCAGCGGAAAACGCATGACACATGGCGGGTCATTAATATTAGTTAAAAATTATATTAAATCGAAAGAACGAAAAGACATCACTGGGCTGTCTGTTAAACACACTATTGAGTTGTCCTGTGTCGAGCTTGATAAGCATGTTATAGTATGTGTATATAGACCTCCAAGTTACCAGAATCTATCTGTGTTTGATTCTGTAATGGAAGAGGTGCTAAAGAAACTTAGTACTAGTAGTAAGTCAATAGTCATATGTGGTGATTTTAATATTAATTTATTAGAAAATAACTCAAATACTTTCAGATTGTTAAGTCTTTTTAAGTCATTTGATTTGTCAAATGTTTTTATTGAACCAACCCGAGTGACAGCTTCTTCTGCCACTTGTATAGATAATATTTTTTGTAACTGTGATTACTTACACAAACAAATTGTAAATAAGTTGCCATCGGATCACAGTGGTCAAACAATAACATTTTGCTCGTATATGCCTCTACAAAAAATCCAAATAAGGTATAGGCCAATGACATGTAAAAATTTAGAGAAATTTAATAATTATTTGGCTAGTACATTATCTGTTCAGAGTTTTAGTAATGAATGTGACCCAAATGAGTTCTACGCCGAGTTCTTCTCACTATTAAACACGCAATTTAATGACACTTTCCCACTAAAGACTAAAAGTATTTGCACAAAGTTCTTATTTAGTGATTGGGCGACTCCAGGTATTCGTAAAAGCAGGGAAAAACTTTTTGAACTTTATGGCCTAAAGCAACATATGACTAATACAAGCTTTCATCAGTATGTGGCAAAATATTCAAAAACTTTTAAAAATGTGTGCGAATTGGCCAAAGCGCTTTATATTAGCAATAAAATAAAATCAGCTGATGATAAAATAAAAACTACCTGGCAAATAATAAACAATGAAACAGGTAGGAAAAAACAGCGTAGTACTGAATTTAATTTAGAGACTGCACATGGCCCCATTAACTCAGATAAAGAAATAGCTCAGGAATTTGAAAACTTTTTCGTTAATATTCCCGTTAAAACTACAGAAGCATTAAATTCCTCACCAGCGCGTTCCGCTGTCTTACTCAGAAAGAATGTACGGGCATGCTCTTTAGAGTTTAGGTTTCAGCATATTAAATCAACAGAAGATCTTTGGGGAATGTCTGTTAAATTTTGTAGTTCTATTATTGAAACCATTGCACCCTATTTAGCTTTCATATTTAACACCAGTGTAGACCAAGGAGTCTTTCCGGATCTAATGAAACACAGTAAAGTAGTTCCTTTGTTTAAATCCGGTGATAGTAAAGAACCCAACAATTATAGGCCCGTGTCAGTTCTGCCAGTTCTCAGTAAGGTGTTTGAAAAGATGATGCTCAATCAAATGTTACGTCACTTTAATAAAAAATCCATCTTTTATGAACACCAGTACGGTTTCACCAAAGGGCGTTGTACCACCGACGCTGGTGTCACCCTAATAAAGAACATTTTTAACGCCTGGGAAGAAGCACAAGATGCCATTGGAATCTTTTGTGACCTCTCTAAGGCGTTCGATTGCGTAAATCATGAGATACTGCTACTGAAACTAGAGCACTATGGGATTAGAAAAACAGCTCTTGACTTAATAAGATCATACCTGAAAGATAGAACGGTCAAAGTCCAAGTAAACGGCGTAAACTCATTGGGGTTAGAAAAGGCAATGGGCGTTCCTCAAGGCTCGATATTGGGTCCATTCCTCTTTTTGGTTTACATTAATGATCTACCCCATTTACTTCCAAACCAACCGAAGATAGTGTTATTTGCAGATGACACATCATTGATATTTAAAATCGACAGAGAGTCACAAACTCTTGACGACGTAAATAACTCCATTCTTAAGGTCCAAGACTGGTTCACAGTAAATAATTTGGTACTTAATGAAAATAAAACCAAATGTATTCGATTTCAATTACCTATTGTCAGAAGTAGTGAATGTGACATCTTATTGAATGGGGATAAACTGGAATTTATTAATCAAACGGTTTTCCTGGGAATCACGGTAGACGAAAAATTACAATGGGGACCTCATATAACATCTCTTGCGGGTTGAGCTCGGCTCAACCCGCAAGAGCGGCTCGCCGGCTCTGCCGGGCTGAGCTCGGCTGCTTATGCTGTTAGAAAGATAAAACAGTTAACAGATGTAGATACCGCGCGTTTGGTCTATTTTAGCTACTTCCACAGCATTATATCGTATGGCATTTTACTGTGGGGTAGGGCTGCTGACATTGAATCCATTTTTATTTTGTAAAAGAGAGCTGTCAGAGCCATTTATAATCTAAGTCGCCGCGAATCTCTCAGAGAACTGTTTAAAAGGATTAATATTATGACAGTACCTTGCCAATTCATTTATGAAAATATTATGTATGTAAGAAAAAATCTACATCTTTTTAAGAAAATAAGCGATAGACATACTTTTAATACTAGAAATAAAGACAAGATAGATCAACCATTTTTCAGATTAGCAAAATTACATACATCTTTTATGGGGTACTGTGTTAAATGCTACAACAAAATTCCTTCTGATATATTGTAATTAAATGAAAGGAGGTTTAAAAATCATATTCAGAGTACACTTTGTAAACGAGCTTATTACAAATTAGAGGATTACATCCAAGATAAGAATGCTTGGAAACATGCTGGTCTCGCTCCATAGGACAGTCTTAGAGTTTATCAAATTGGTTGCTAACTTAATTGTATTAGATTTATTTTTCCTCTATGACACTGATTTCCATTCTATGATTACTATAACTCATACACTGATTTGTTACTTGTAAAATATTAGGAAATTTGTATTCTTGCCTTTGCAATGTTTGCAAGTATGTGGGCACCATGTATCTATCATATAATTAATTTATCTCTCTTTGCTTCTTTTTAAATTTTTTAGCTGTTGTGGTATGGTAATTTTATTTTAGGTGCATTGTCTTCACATATAATTATATAAATATTGTATACAAATATTGAAAACATTTTAAAAGAGTAACGGTGGAGTTTCTTGCCCATTCTTCTCCATACGAAGCTACCTTTTGGAAGGGGCAACTAGAATCAAATCTATTTTCATATAAGTGTAGACGTTCAAAAGTGCCTTTTTGGGCCTATTTGAAATAAATGCTTTGACTTTGACTTTGACTTAGATATTATAAAGGGAAAAAATATAGATGCTGACATGTTTGCCACATAACATGGCGTGCAAATATGAATAGTTGTGATTGTTTATATTTAATTTCAAGTCAATATCATTCATGTAAAAATTATGTTATCAAGCAAAACGTCAACAGTAAAATAACAAATAATTAATATTATAGTACAATTATGTCATGCAGTCAAAATATAATTATTTATTAAAAAATATTTAAATACAATTTAAAATTAAGTTTTAATGCAAAATGTCAAAATTTGTCTGCTAAAGAATCTGAGACACTATATTAACATTTTTGACATAACATAGCTTTTAATTTTTGCAAATAAACATGTTATTTTAGCTCTTTTGGCAATTTGTTATAAACGACTCTTGCCACATGAAAAATGCCTAATTAAAAACCCTGTGTGTTAATTCAGGCAATAAATTATACCTGTATGCCAAACAATCCGAATCCGTACAGCCGTGTTAGCGCCTACATACTCGTACATCCAGGCAAACAGCCAAATGGACAAGAATTTTTAAAACCTTTATTTTTGTCATCAGACTAGTTTCCACACCTCTAGACTTAAAAAATATACCTATTGATGTCCAGTTTTGACTTCGTTACTAATTAATTTAATATATACAGTCATGCTATAGAAACAGTTCGTAAACATTCGTACTGCATATGATTTTACTCGGACTTATTATTTAAATAGTAGATAATAGAATTTGACAAGAGAATATTGAAAATTGTAATCAAACGCAAAATTTTATAAATAATCAAGGCGTAATGCAGACGAGCTTAAACTCAATATTGGAAATCCCTATTAAACCGCTCTTGTCATGTTGCCCATATGGCAGCGCGTTAACAATGGAATTAGTCGTCATTCAAAGTACCGAGTTAAATTCACAACATATCTGGATAACGTGTAGCAAGTGCACTCGTCTGCCAGGGGTGACACTTTGAGCCCTTCCGATACTGACATTATGTGACAACACTGAGCTAGGGGCGGCCGCTTACACAATGGCCGATCATTGGTGCCTTCACCCTATTCATGTTCGCATACACTTTTAGCACAGCTTTGAATATGAAATCGAATCCTGATTTTACGAACATGTGGTATCTAATTTTTGGTATAATAGATGATTTAAATTAAATCAAAAATATCCGCAATATCTGTACAATTCAACGTTTAATTAAAATTGTACAGATACAGAATTGCCACGATGCTTTAAAAAAAACGAAATCTAAATTGTTGATTCCCTTATTTCGTTTCAGAATTGGAGGAAGAAAATAAATTCACCCACAAGGCGCGGCTTGAAATATTCAATGAAGAGATTTTACGAAGAAAAAAAATTCTCATTTGCATCTCAAAAGCGATGCGAGTTAATGGGACCATTTGGAATGCGCGGCACGTCATTCGATATATATATCCGCATTCGTCTCAACCCTTACACGACACTTCAGTAAGGACAGCGGCACATGAGCTAATTGGCGATAATGTATGGATATATCGATTATCGATATCTCGGCTGAATGTATTAGTGGGTCAAGCGGTCAATTCATGATTCTCGGAAACTGATGTCCGATCTAACTGTTGATGGAGTATGCACTTACCGTTTGTATATTAACGAACCAAAATGGTTTTGGTTTAGGATTAATTGAATAGGCAAAATTGATTATGTTTAGACTATTTAGCGTTTTCATTCATATAAACTAGATGCGTGTAGTGCGTGTGTAGCCGGACGTAAAGAATAGCATCACTAGACAGTAGCAGCGTTCTCTATGCATTTTACCATCATACTGCGATCGCCAACCCACCTGCAAAGCGTGGCGATTACGGCAAAGCTCCCAAATTGAGAGAGGCTATGTCCAACAGTGAACATCTTATGGCTTAAATTATGATGATGGAATTTATACGATTGGGCGTAAATATTTTTCATATAGCAACTGATGGGTATCGGATCTACACAACTCACTTACTAGACAAAAATGATTTTCAAAAGTTCAAGTGGATTTAGGGTTTCTAGTTTCATGCAAAAACTGTTAAAAATATTGTCTTTCAACCGAGGATAATGGTTTTAGATTGGAGGTATTTACTGCAAAAAATCGTCAGCCATCCATGGATTCGGGACTGCGATTGGCGATCGGCCTTGCTGTTATTTACCGAGAAACTCAATTTTAATTCTTGTAGTAATGGAGGAAAACTTCTGGATTTGATTTCCCTATTTGTAATACTTTTTTAAACTTTATATTAAAAAATACTGTACAAATGCGGACTTAACGCCTGAGGCATTTTTTACCAGTCAACCTTAGGGTGATGCAGAGACAAAACGTGCAACATAAGGAATACATACCTCGACAAAGAGTACATACCTAATTATATGCGTACATAAGTACATACAAAGGAAATACGTCTGGGAATATTTCTCGGAACTTTGTCTGGAAAAATAACGATAGGTTCCGGAGAAAATAAATCAAAACGACGATTCTTCCAACTTCTTACGAATATGCTCAGGTGCCTCCACTTTAAACAATAACCAACTGTTTGCCATCCTGATATTCCAAAAAATACCGCATGGATAAAGAAAGAATATTGACTAAAACCACAGCGGTGTGAAGAACATCGTAGAAGACAATTGTTGGTGGAACGAAGATTTAATATAAAACCATTAACACGATACCACATAATAATACCAAAGAGTTTGTAATTAAAATTACGCTGTCACAGGCGCGTTCCCTCACACAACGATTGCGTGTTTCATTAAGCGTCGTGCGACCAAACACATGTCGAAGGAAAATTAGCGGCAGCCATTGACGAACTCACAAAATTGAGCAAATTAAGAGACACCCAACAGCCCTTTACTTTGTTGATGTCTTTTTAATTACAGCCTTTAAAACGATGAGGTTTGGTCATGGAATTGCTTTGTCAATTGCTCAATATGTACCTGTTTCAATTGATGTTTTGGGTAAATACAATTTGCAATTCAATGATGAAGGTAGATTTCAAAGTCTGCCTACAGTATTGAATTGTAAATTTTATTTTTGGATAGGTCTAATATTTAATAGAAAGCTTATAATTGCTGACCAACTCTGCCAACCCACACTGGGCCCGCGTGGTAGATTACGGTCCGCTCCCTCGCACCGAGAGGAAGCCTGTGTCCCAACAGTGGGAACGTTATAGGCTGCTGTTGAATTGGTGTTTTTGTTGAATTTATTTAAATGAGAACGAATAAATAACTAAGTGTTTTTATTATTACCTTTAATTTTTATATATGGTTTCTAAAAGTCCCACCAAGTTTTATGTAAAAAATAGTGGTTGCTTCTTTACCTATGATGTCAGCCCTAATGCCTATAATTTATTTCTTGCGTGGGCATCACTTGGCCAAAACCTCTTTATTAAATGGGCATTTCCCAAAAAAACTTTATTTGATAGTAAGTAACTAACTAATAAAATAAATTTTAAAACTAAAATATTCTGCAACAACCTCTTTGGTTGGCCTTTCACATAGGCCTCCCCTAGTTTCTTCCACTCTTCTCTGTCACAAGCTAATCTGTTCCATCTTACTGATGAGGCATCTTCCCATCTCTTAATTTTATGTTCTTATTGTCTTTTCCCATTACAGGTAAGAGGCATACTTCACCATAAAAGTGAACGGGCAGGATGAACGATGTCATATTTTCGAGAAACTATGTAAAAAACATGTTATATCGTTGGTGTCCGAAACAATAACCTGCCCCTTATCTTACTAGAAATCATTTTCTAAGATACAACCGACCTTCCAGTAATTCAGGTTATAAACACAAACTTGATATGACTGAATGTTTTAGAGTGTAAATAGTTACGATGTAATAATATGTAATAGAATATCCTATTAAAGCCAACAGCTTAATAAGGGACTCCACTTTGTAACACAAACCGAATATGCAATAACAAATTCCAAGTCTTTTAATACAACTACGACATCACATTACAACAACTTCAGAGAATTTCAAAACAAGAACGTAAAAAATCAAGAAGTGATTCACTTAAAAGAATATTCAGTCAAAGCGTTTAATATCACCGATGCCTGTAAAGAAGCTGACTATTCAAGTAATATTCTAAAGCGTAAAACTTTACGAATTAATACGGGGTATCCACGAAAACACGACTGAATTATGCATGTGCAAAGTTTCGCCGAATGAATAAAGTAACCGTAAAACTACTCTGTAATTACGTAACATCGTCTCCCGATACGATCGGAGGCTATATCGATACTGAATCGATACATCGACCGTGCGATCGAGATCCGATTCGAACGAGCGCGACCAATTTTATTCACGAAACATTTAGCTCTAGATAAAATCTCACGGCGCGCTCCATAATGGCCTTAGCTGATTTTAAAACAATAAAATGCAAAGCCTTTAGAATGAGTGCGATTGTTAGTGTGAATCAGATAAGTAGAATAGATATTGAATGTTATGGGATATTGTTTGGAAACACGGTTTATTTTAAAATTATACGCTAGGTGAGGTGTTTACTGTTTATCTCGTTACGTGTACAGACTGCTCCGATTTAAAATTTATTCCATGATAGATATCGCAACCTTCAACTGATGCATTTTATCGAAGTTCCGTTACCGTTGAGTTATTCAAGCTATGTAAGAGCGATTAACCCTACTGACATAATTTCTCTGCAATCAGTACAGAATTCGCGGAACTGTGAGATATATCTACGTGAGTTAACAATCTTAATCGGCCCGTCAAAAATCTGAGGCCAGTTCCAGTTATTAAAAAATCGTTGCCGATAAAATCGAGTTAATGAAGAACGGTACTCGATATCTCGATCGGCGGTGCGCACTAACTCTGAAATTGATTTCATTCCATCGGCGCGCGTCGATTGAAACCGCTGATATGATTTGCGGAAGTATAACAATTTTCATATGTATATATCCTTTGAAGATTTCATAATGCACTGCATTATGTATCGGGTGTCCTATAAATGTCACCATAATCAACCTATAATATCTCTACTATGGGACACAGCCCACCTCTCTGTAAGATTACAACCCATTCCGGTTGTAATCTACCATGCAGGCCAAGTGCGTGTAGGTAAATGTCACATGGCGGGACATGGCGGTTTCCTCAAGACGCTTTCCTTCATCGTTTTGAGAGCAGTGGTTATGAAATTATTTGCACAAAGTAAAGTATCTGTGACTCGAACCTATCGCCACCCGATAAGGATCAGGGCCGTGTCAACGGCACGTAGTGTTCCACGCGCACCTCAAAGAGATGACAGCAACACTAAAGGGGTCCGCTAGGACCGATGCCTACCAGGATCGCGGGATTGTTCGAAAGAGTTACCGTGGCCCTGGTATATAGGCACCTGAAGGAACACGGGTGGGTTTTAGCCAGTAAAAGTCTGACACGCCCTTCCGCTCCACCCAGAACGGGAGACGTCATTTGAAAATTACCCACCCAAAAAAAATATGGGTTCGAACCTACGACGTACAAGTCTTAAGTCGCGTTCGTTACCACTGAGCCACCACTGCTCACTATCAATGATTCATGCCATAAGATATTAATTATTGATATTTCACTTAAACATTGGTAAAGCACTGGCGCATCTGAAATTACCTAAGATGTTTTACAGATTCCCTTTTGTGAAATGCCTAGTAATGGCCTGTAGTTGTCAAGTCTAAAGAATAATGAAAGAATATCATTTCTAAAGACCTACATGTGAACTCAATTTCACAAGTTTTCACATACATAGCAGTATAAATCTGATTAAAATATACAGTAATACAAATGCATAGCATATCTCGAGAGAACAGGTAGCTAATTTATGTATTTTTACAAGCCGGTCTGAATTTCTGCAGCTGAATCATTTACAGGAATTCAGACATTATGGAAACTGGTTCAGATGTTATCTGGCTTGATTCCTCAGAGCGCTGGCTTTGTGTTGAATATTTACTCAGTCTCGTGGAAGGAAAGGAATTATATCTTTTTTTCAAGACTTAAAGGTGGCTTTTTGCAAATATTTTGAGAGCGTTGTTGAAATATTTCTATTAGAAGACATACCTATATTTTATTTTGTTGGTCAACTCTATGTTTCTGTATATTCACGCAGTTTTCACAGTTTTACTCTGACAGCAGTTTTAATTTCCATTCAAAATTCGAGTCCTATTGTGCTTTGTGAAATCAGATCATTACCATACTACCGGTATGAAACATATAAAAAACTTTTTCACAACTTTTCAGTTTTTTCGGCGGTTTAATTTGTTGTTAAAAAGTTTTTATTTTAAAATTTTTTGTGTCTTTAATGTACTCATAATACTTGGCAAGGTATACCCTATCCAACAAAAAAAGAATTATCAAAATCGGACTACCCTGTATATAGTTATGCGTGGTTATACATTACAATCAGTGAGTAAACAATCAATCATCCCCTGTTTTCCGACCCTTAGGGTTCGATTTTATTTTCCAAATTTATATGGGATCACCTTGGGAGTATACCCTTTCCAATAGAAGAAGAATTGTCACAATCGGACCACTATGTAAAAAGTTGTGCGTGGTAATACATTAAAAAAAATATATATATATACGCGTTTAATTGAGAACCTCCTCCGTTTTTTTTTTCGTCGGTTGAAAATGAATAACTAGTTTGTATCATAACTAGCTTCTGCCCGCAACTTCTTCCGCATGATTTGTTTCTCTCCCGACCCGCAACGTTTCATCGCAACTTTCTTTATGCTCCGCTCCAAAAGGTCCCAGTATATGTAAAATAGCCGAAAACCTTCTCCGAGAATTACGGATATCAAATTCTAAATCAACTTTATTAATAAGACTGGTAGTTTCAAAGATTACCACAGTCTAACAAATTCTTTTGCTTATTATTTAGTATACTAGCTTTTTTCAGCTACTTGGCCCGCGTATTGTACAAAAACACTTTCCTCTTGAATCATTCTGCCTATTGATGAAAACCACATTAATATCCGTTGGGTAATTTAAAAGATCGAAGCGTATAGACGCAGCAAGCGACTTGTTTTATACTATGTAAAGAAGATAGATAAGCCTCCAAAACGCCAAGAAATTCATCAGAACTAAATCTATATATATAAAAATGAATCCCTATTTCCCTTGGTCACGCCATCACGCGTAAACGGCTGGACCGATTTCACTTTTTTTTGTTGTGTTTATTATTGTCAGGAGAAGGTTCTTCTGAAAGAAAAAAATTAAAAAATTGCGCGAAAAATTAGAAAATTTAAGAACACTTATTTAAGAATTCAAAGTCACCTAACATGGGTGTGTGGTAGCTAGAAAACGCTTTATGTCATGGAAGTACCACTTTGTCATATTTTGGTCTAACATGGGTATATGGTACTTGGTGCTCTTTGCTTTGTGTAGGTGGGATCTGATAAGTTAACACAACATTTATTGATTCTGAGGTGGTACGAAGTTCGCTGGGTCAGCTAGTTTTTTAAAACAATCCATAATAACATGTCAGACACAAATGAAATAGGTTCGTACCTACTCTATAAAAAAGAGGATCTAACATTTATAACAGAAGGCGTGTTAGATATTCATCAATATTATACGTACGACATTAAATATAACGAATACTATATTGATTTTCCAATCACACATTCAATTTGATGGCGTCCCCCGACAGTTGGTTTGTCAATAATAATTCAGAGTAACAGTATACTGTTGAATAAAATGATTAACCTCCGCTCGGGAGTCGGTTGACCGGAGTCTTACATACAGGGTGCTTGTATGCACGCCATACATTCATTTGTCAAACACGTCAATGTATTGGTAAAAGGACAAAAAGGAATAATTTTTGGGCGAAGCTATAATTAGTTAATTTTGTTGCGTGTCTGCGGTTGGGTATTTTTTTTTTTGGCGCGAATTGTATTTCGTTCGTTTTTAAAACTATTTTATAAAAAAATATTTTCTTATTTTAATTATAGTAAGCGCTTTTGACTTCTTTAATTATTTCAATAAATAGTCTAACTTTAGAAAATACTTCATTCAGAAGCACAAGATTGTGTTTCATAATTTTAGCACTTACTAAATATTTTAATAAGTTCTTTTGATGAAAACACAGTTTTGTAGTTTTTTTAAACATAATTCCTCACTGACACAACAAACAAATTGCAAAATAAATTAATTATCATTCGTTTATGACTTTTAATTTACTTTGGACGAAATTAAAATTATAAAAACAGAAAATAATTAGCCTTTCATAACTTCTAAATTGGACGTGGGTGTATGCAAAGTTGCAACAATTAATAACGAGATGATGATCCTAGTGATTGGCCGATGTTAATTAACAAAAATACATCAATCAGTTTTTAATTTTATTATTATTAAAATAATATTTTAATTTGACCAAGGACAGTGAAATAAGTGTAAGTAGGTATTTGATTGCTTGATGTTTTATGTTTACTTAATTCATCATCATCATCATGATTTGAGCCGAAAGACGTCCACTGCTGGACGTAGGCCTCCCCCAAGCACCGCCAATACTTAATTTGCTTCCAATTTAATTTTTATTTTATTTATTTTTACTTTGTACTAGTCGCTTGGCAAGAAATATAAGGCTTTTTTATTTTACTAATTTGCTTTAAAATGCCAGATGAAAATAAACAAAGGTTTCACGAACAAACTTTGTCCATTACATTTTTATTGTTACCTAATGAATCGCTGGCATTATACTAAAATCGCTAATTGAGCGACCTTTATGCGACATTTGATTTGAACACAAAATATCATGAAACAATGGAACAGCCTGTATTGTTCAATGGAAATGTCAACATTGAACTTGAATGTGTCGCGAACATTTTCGGAATATGACATAAATTATATCAACCCTTATTGGATGAACGGAATGGAATAAATACCATATGTATGCTGGCTCAAGTTACGTTGCTTGCCGCGTACTAATTCCCTGAGCTTGGTGGGCTAAACAACAAGACAGAGCGATTTACTTGAATAATAAACTTGTTCTATTCAGATCAAGCATCATAATATAGTAAAAAATACCATCACCCTATTTTTTCCCATGGGTATCGTAAAAGGCAACTAACTAAGGGACAGCAGCGTTCTCCATGTATTTAACTACCATACTGCGACTGCCAACTGGCCTGCCAAGCGTAATGATTATGGAAAACCTCCCAAATTGGGGGAGACATATATCCAGCAGTGGACGACTTTCAGCTGAAATGGTGATGATGATGACGAATTAAATCTTGGGTACAACAATTTGATAATACCTTATACCGAAATCTTCTATCTACCTTGGCATTCCCACTTATTTTAGAGTTGTCTTCCAGTATAACCGAATTCAGCTGAATCTATACTTATATATATATAATATTATAAAGCTGAAGAGTTTGTTTGTTTGTTTGATTGAACGCGCTAATCTCAGGAACTACTGGTCCGAATTGAAAAATTATTTTTGTGTTGGGTAGCCTATTTATTGAGGGAGGCTATAAGCTATACAACATCACGCTACATCTAAGAGGAGCGGAGCAGTAATGAAAAATGTTGCAAAACCGGGGAAAATTTATTCCTTTTGAGAGTTTCCGTTGCGTGCGCTGCGTAAACGGTTAAAGTAACGCAAAAATCATGTATGACGAAATTGTTCCTTTTAAAAAGTTCTAAAAAAAATCCGCGAGAGCATATGTCTATCTTTTAAGGTTGAGTCACTATAACTCAAAAGGAGCCACCACCAGCAGCAGCAACGAAAAATGGACGAAAACTAGCAGGCAAATCGATGCGACGGGAAGGGTCAGGGGAGCAAAAATTTGACGCGGACGAAGTCGCGGGCAGAAGCTAGTCTTACATGAAGCGACTGCTTATCTGACCTCCACAACCCAGTTACTACTTAAAAATCTGAATTTGTGGAATTGATGAAAACCACCTAACCAATACAATACGATTTTATTATTTTGTCCGCTTCCTCCTACAGCTCGAACCCTCGCCCTAACTGTCACCTATTGGTGCTGTCACCCCACCGATTGTCATAGCTCGAATCGGTATGACATCTCATTGTGGCAGTAATTACGCCGTATTGTACATTTATGTTCACATATTGTTCATTTGGCGTGATCTTCTCGTCTATTGTTTGCGCACTTGTTTGTTACTTGTTTTTATCACATAATTCGGCTTTTATTTCGACCGGCTTCTGTTTTGTTGAGTTGGATTTTAGCAATATCTCTCGAAACGGTAAAGGAAAACATCATGTCCTGGAACCAAAATTTGAATAGATGTGTGGCATCTTCCAATCCGCATTGGACTTAGTGTTGCAAATGACTCGAGTCCTCGTGTCGTAATTTTGAAGACTCGAGTCAATTATGCAAGACTCAGTGTGCTCAATAGGCTCAAAGTCTAGAGTCAAACACTCGAGTCTTAAAAAGGACTCGAGTCTTAAAATTAACTCGAGTCTTAAAGAAAAACTTGGAGCATGAAGATGAAACTTGTAGCTCATCATTCGAAAAGACTCGAATAGAAGAATGATAAGTTCTAATGAGTGGTTATGATGTAATTATGCGTACAAATAATCTGACAAGTTATTCATAGACTCGAATTCATTTTAAGACTCGAGTCCTTTTGTAAGCCTTGAGTCCTTTATAAGACTCGAGTGGCTTGTAAATGACCTGGGCTCGGCTTGACTCTAGACTCCGAGCCTTTTGAGCACACTGAGTCTTGCATAATTGAGTCGAGTATTTAAAATTACGACTCGAGGACTCGAGTCCTTTGCATCACTAATTGGACTCGCGTGGTACACCCACTCCCTCTCGTAAAGACTGATTTTGCACATGCTTATAGCAATATTTACTGTTGCATTCTAAATATCTACTAAAAATAATAAATCATTATTTGGTTACATCATGTACTGTGTGTATAGATGATTTTCAACGGCTTGATTTCATACAAGAGCATATCAAAAGTGAGTAATTTCGAAGTGTTCCAAATAAACGCGTTCAAATATTTGGAGTTCGTTACTTTTAAAACAATTTTCCCAGCGCCCCAATCCCTTAAGGCTTGAAATCTCTAATTGTACAAAAAAACTTGACTCACTAAAAATTGTTTCAAGGATAAACAATAATTAAATACACCGCAGTTATAAATTTAACCCACATCGGTTGAGGAACGAATCGCTAGAAATTGTTCCGAAACACGAAGCCAGTCGTTTAAAATCAAATCTGTTCGAAACTGCTTTGACGGAACAAAACTCTAGCAAAAACATGCATCGGAACATTTTTAATTATTTCGAGAACAAACAAAACGGGTAACAATGTATTAGTTGCCAGTTTATCTATAGTATTCAATTGTATACTAAATCGAATTGCCGTTGAAAATCTATTACGAGAATGAAGGCTATTTTTTACGTAGGCTCAATCAAGATCGTCTCGGTAAATTTTATGGATTTTTAGTAAGCAAACGCTTTGAAGCCGGTTCTCAATCAGAAATAGTGGATTTAATGTTGATAACATTGTAATTGTTTTATTGATGACTAATTATGAGTAACGAACATTCGTAATGATGTTATACGGTATTTAGAGAGGTGAATGTAATGTAGACGGAATTGTGGAAGAGGAATGTACAAGCGTCGACAAGATAAGGACAAAAACCCTGGGCACACAGATCTTACACGGACGTTCTCAACGGACCAGGAGATATAGTCTACTTCTGAAAGGAGTTGGGCTGGTTAGAATAATCACTGAGGCCTGCCATGGCCACGCATAATGGTCCATTTGAAGGACCAAGTGCAGAAACCATACCCACTAACATGGAGCATTTTGGAAGAGTGGGTCGTTATAAATGAACTAAATTTATATTCAAATTGTTTGAAAAAGAAAACATAGTTAGGTAAATGTTGCAGGTTCAGGTCTAGCACCCTTAATTGCGTTATCAATCACAATCTAAATAATTTTGGGGACATCGCTAATCTATTGCGTCATATGTTGGAAGAATTTGTCTGCTCAACAACCTAAATAACGCAATGAATTTGAACGGTCAAGATGAAAACCATTCCTGCTGTTATTGCGTAACACAATTACTCCGCTGTGCCTTATTAATTGAAAAACCTTAAATTTTGAAAAATATTAAGGGCTATATGTTATACAAGATGCAGTTTTGAACCTGCAAGACATTTCAGGAGATTGTTATGACACTCGTAAATAATCATATAACAATACGATACCAAGTCAATAATCAAAATCAATTACACAGGTCAACAAAAAAATTTTTTTTTTTGGTGCAGAGTTAGGGATAATGGATTTTATTAAGTAGCCATTGATAACACCAAAAACTAATTTTTATTTTTTTTTCCTACGTGTAGTTTTGGATTTACCTTCAGTTTTGTATATTGGCTGTAATCAGTACTTTCATGTGCTCAGTTTGCTAACTTCGCGGTACATTTCTATGAATAAATTGATTTTAATATTATGTCTTCATCGTAAAAAAGTTGTCTCAATGAACCATATATGTATTGTTACATACACAGTTTGAAAGTACAGAAAACCTATGAAAGATTTCTTAAAAGATCTTATTTTTCTAACTTTAATTCAAAAATTGTGAATGAATACTAGCCGTGGGTGGATACCTCAAATTGTCTGTAAAATAGGCTGTGGATACTTGAGACAGTGGGTCAGTAGTAAAAGAAGCCGTACCTATGACATTCGGAGTGCTTATGCAATGAACAGAACAAAAAAATCACATCAATGATTTTTACTTCTGCTGTGTTGATATGCGTGGTGTTAACGTAAAAAAATGGTTTACCCAGACTTAAAATCGGCTAGAAGACCTTTGCTGCATTCAGAGGAGGTACCTGTTCTAACATTTTGTCCTACCCGTGAATCATCATTCGACGAAATCTTTAATAACATGAGTAGCGACAGTGATTTCGAAAGCATAGCGTCTACAGGACCAAAACCTCTTACTCAAGAAGAATTGAATGATTTGCTAAGGATTCTTGAGCTACCTAAAGAATCTGTGGAAGTATTGGCTTCCAGATTAAAAGAAAAAACTTGTTGGCGACAGATACAAAAGTGACGTTCTATCGTACAAGGTAGCAAGTCCTGCTACCTTTTTTTCATTCGGAAAATGGCATTTTTCTCCTTGTAGAGAACTTCAAGAACTTAGGATGTAATATTATGTTCATCAAAGTGCACTACCGCCAGAGGCGTCTTGATCAATTTCCAGAGAATCTTGGATTCTATAGCGATAACAAGGGAAATGGTTTCACCAGGACCTAAAAACGATAGAGGAGAGGTACCAAGGCTGTTAGGATCGGCATATGACGGCTGACTACTGCTACGTGATTGTCCCAATACACCTAATTCACGAAATTCGTGAAAAATATTTTTTTTATGAACATAACAAATTAATAAATGCTATTTTTCGCGTAGATTTGATTTTTTTCTGTAAAAGTCATATCTAGAAAACTACACGTAGGAAGTCAAATTTTTTTGTATGAATGTAATTAGTGCACGGTCTTAAGATAATAAAAAAATACAGTTGCTCGGCACCAAAACTAGTGTTGACTAGTGTAATACTTTTTATTTTCAATTTTATTGTTTTTCAGAATAACTTTCTTAACAACCCTCTTCAAAAAATCTATGAAAGAAATTTCGGTTGCGTTTGTTTGTTTGTGTGAAAGCGTAGTTTAAGGACACGTGCAGACTGGCCGTGTTTTAAAAAAGGGTGTTCACACTTACCAATTTCGGTAAATAAGAATAAAATGAAAAAAAAATCTGCCCATTTTATTGTTTATTCGGGTCGAAAGTCACTAACATAATTACCTCCTAAAATGTTTTGCAGATCCTAAACTGCACCTTGTATAAATTAAGGAAAATATTTCACTTTCTTCAAGTGTCTCAAACTGTTTCAGTGTCTTTTATTGTATGTATTTTTTTTTGTGTTAAGGCAATTTTACCTTAATTATTATTTTAACTTTATTTACTTAGTTGCTAACTCTATTGTACATGTGCTGTGGTCCTTTAAGGAGTACAATTATTTAGTACCTGATGTTGCCCTTTATTTATGTCTTAATTTATTGTGCATATATTTTGTTGGGGATCCTTAATAAATACATAAAATGCAATAAACATTAATTTGTTAATCAAATAAAAATATTTAGTGGCCAACAAGCTCGTAATTAGGACTTTTCATTTCAAATCTAATTAATTTCAGTATCTAAATTCATTACAACTACAAACTATTTTTTTTTTCATTGTCTATGCATTTTGCCTGCTAAGTGTGGCGATTATGGCAAACCCCCCGAGATTGGGGGAGGCTTATGTCCAACAGTGGACATGTTTCAGTTGAAATGACGATAACTAAAATGACACGCACAACGAATCAACTCCAATTTAAATCCAACAAATTATTTCCGATGAACGTTCAAACCGTGCATCATTCGTTTACATAAATCGAACTAACCATCAGTACTATCGCAAAGTTATCGACAGAGACAAACGAACGAACGAACGCGTGAATCGCGACACAATTATATTAATCAGTGCACATTTGTCAACTGAACTGTCGATGTACAGGACAAGTGTGCGGCTGATCGTAGCGGATTTGGCTTGACTAAAGAACTTAATTATATAACATCACGGCCGCATTTCTAGAAGAGGTAGACAGAGGTGCATTAGTTACTCTCACATTTCGTATTCTGTTATGTTTAGGTCCCATGTAGCTAAAGGGGGTAGTAATGCAGTGGGTGTCTGAAGTAATAAGTGTCGACATGGAAGCAAGTCTAAGAAGATTTTAATTTACTCTTGAAAACATGTTCAAGAAGCGGTGACAGAAAATGGGTATGAGGAGACAGAAATGGGCAGTATGGTGGTAAAATGTATAGAGAACGTTGCTGCCCATTCTCTAGAAAGTCCCTTAGTCACCTCTTACGACAACCACGGGAATAAATGAGATGGTGCTATTCGTTACGTTCGGCACCACGCGAAACCGTACCATATCTGCAGTCATAGATGGTTTAAACTACCAGTCCAAAGAGGCAAAATAAATATGAGCACAAATCTAGTCTGTTATAGAAATCTCTGTACCATTTTGTATGACTTAGGGCTGAAACTGCGTTAAGCGGGCGCCCGCGACGGTCACCCGTCCCGTGTCTACGAGCGTGGACACGACAATTTTATTTAACGTAGTGTCCAGCAAAATTACTTATATCGGCAAAGACCTAAAAGTTCGGAACGTGCAAGCCCCACCACGACAGGATATTAATATTAAGCATAGGGCCCGCGACGAAATTTGTCGTAAGTTGGCGAGCCTCGTTTGCCGGCGCGGACGCCCGCGCGGTTCCCCGTGACGGTCCACTTTTGTATGGAACCGTGCGGGCGTCCGCTTAACGCGGTTTCAGGCCTTAAGATTAAAACTCAGGTCCTCAAGAGGCAGTTATTTAATGACATAATTCAACGCACATTTGTCTACTGAACTGTCAATGTATTGCGCGGATGAGTGTGCGGCTGATCGCAGCGGATTTGAGCAAAGCCATTAGATTATGCGGAGTGATATACGAGTTTTAGTAGCCAAATAAACGGATTTAAAAATATTTACACCAATTGTACAGAACAATAAATTTGCTAGCGGGGTTATGGGGTAATTTTAGTACTTGGAAATTACTAGTAACTTTAGTACTTTAAAAATTACTTCTCTCAAAATATTTGGGTTTTTTGGAAAATGTTTCCTGAAAAACGCTTCTTTATCTTTACGTAGGATAAAACAAAGTCGCTTTCCGCGTCTGCGCACTTTTAATACGCACGGATTTTAATGCGGTTTTCATCAATAGAAAAAACACGCCAAGTGCGAGTCGGACTCGCGCACCGAGGGTTCCGTACAAACCTGTAGGTATTCTCGGCTTATGAATAAGGTTTATGTTTATGAAATTAAATGTTTTTTTTTTTTTATTTTTATGTTTGAGTTGATTGAATGAAAGGTAAATTGCTGTTTACGATTTATGACGTATTACAAAAAAACTACTTACTAGATCTCGTTCAAACCAATTTTCGGTAGAAGTTTACATGGTTTTGTAAATCATATATTTTTTTTAGTTTTATCATTCTCTTATTTTAGAAGTTACGGGGGGGGGGGGCACACATTTTACCACTTTGGAAGTGTCTCTCGCGCAAACTATTCAGTTTAGAAAAAAATGATAGTAGAAACCTTAATACCATTTTTGAAGACCTATTCATAGATACCCCACACGTATGGGTATGATGAAAAAAAAAATTTTGAGTTTCATTTCTAAGTATGGGGAACCCTAAAATTTATTGTTTTTTTTTCTATTTTAGTGTAAAAATCTTAATGCGGTTCATAGAATACATCTACTTAGCAAGTTTCAACAGCATAGCTCTTATAGTTTCGGAGAAAAGTGGCTGTGACATACGGACGGACAGACAGACAGACAGACATACATGACGAATCTATAAGGGTTCTGTTTTTTGCCATTTGGCAACGGAACCCTAAAAAGAGCGATTCAAAAGGAAGGTTTATATATTCGGGCAAATCCGCTGGGAAAAGCTAGTTTAGATTAAAAGCAGGTCAGAAAAAACTTTTCCTGTTACACGTTTCTATTAAATTACAAAGTTACTCAAAGTGCCTAGCAATAGGTACACGTGCCTCCCAAATTACAAACACCTCATTCAACTCAGTGATTCAGTGCTGATAAAAACAAAAATTTAAACAGATACAACGTTCAACTAGGCTCATCGTTATGCATAAATCCTATTGTGAGAAACGTCAGCTGTTCACTCGCTCGCAGCCATTTAACAAACTGTAAGTGCGTTCGAGTATTAATTTGCAAAACAAATGAGGATTGTGCATAACATAAATAAAACAATGTTGCCAGAAAACTGTTCAGCGTGTTTATAATGTCACCCTAAAATCACAAAGATAATTTGGCCTTTAGTTTTTGGTTGGGCCATATGGCTTTTCCCGTAGACTGGTTTTGTTTATAAATATTTCAATAATTAACTGTAATTTATGTAATTGATTTATGTTGGTATACAGAAATGCGAAATACAATAATAATAAACGATGCCAAACGAGAAGTGAGGCTCGTAGCATGTGCCTTTCTGTAGTTTCTGCTTAGCCCCCATAGAAAGGATTACATAATTTTTATACACATATCAACTCATGCTGAGTTGATGTATATATAAAAATTACAATATATAACACAATGCAATGATGACGTGGTACCGTGAGGTACCGTGTGGTGCCGGACGTAAAGAATAACACCACCCCATTTCTTCCCGTGGGTGTCGTAAAAGGCGACTAAGGGACTTACTATAGAATGGGCAGCAGCGTTTTCTATGCCTTTTACCACCATACTGCGATCGCCAGCCCGCCTGCCAAGCGTGGCGATTATGGCAAAGCCCCCCAAATTAGGGGCGGCCTAAGTCCAGCAGTGGACGTCTTACGGCTGAAATGATGAATGATGACGTGTGTGTTGATTGACGCAGATTCTAATTTTAAACTAGAGCTGACATTTGTTCTATATCTACGTAGCAACGGCTACAGAGACGGGCCTTCTCTTAGGGAGGAGGCCTGTATCCTAGCAGCTGGAACAGAATAGGCAATGTGTAGCAACGACGATTTGGGCACCTGCCTCAGTGCCAGTGGTCAACGGGATGCGAGAAGAGCTAGCAACTATAAACGAGTTGGCGAGCACGCATTTTATCAAAGTATTTGTTCCCAAACTGTGATAAAAATGTGTGGCTCAAGCCAACCACAGTAGGCTGTGCGAGCCCCGATGGCATGCGTATGTATAAAACGTTGGTTTCTCAGCGAGTCACCCACCAAGCGAGCGCTGCTGAGCATAATATACTCTCTTCGAAAGATGACAAAAATGACAAAAAAATGAAACGTAAAAAAAAACATTTAAAAAAAGAAAAATCATCGGTCTTCTAAAATAATTACAACATAGTCAAAAATAATATTAATTTTGAAATTAGGTGAAAAATCCGTTTTTTTTTGTTCAGTACCTAAATACACTGTCAGATTGAACATGGCATGGTGGTCCAGCCAACGAATGCAAGTAAAATTTATAAGACATACAAAAATGAAGCACTAAAAAGTAATCTTATGCATTGCTATGAACAAATTTAATTAACATGAATATCTCATGAATATCGGCAATAAAATTATAATGAACTTCATGTTAAACTTGATGTTTGGCATATAAATGTAGACATTAATTTTATTGGTTATAACAATTCTTTGCTGTATGTATCTTTGGTAATCGGAGAGTATGAATGACAATCACTCGTGCAATAACATCAAATTGATTAAATTAATTTTAATTCGTGTTCGTGGGTGCATGTCAGGTCAGATATAGATTTCCTCCATAAAACTTTACCTTTTTAAATAGATTCCTACCCACGCTTCTTAAAAACTTCTCTAATTAACGAAGAAAGTAAGATATCATTTCAATAAAATCATTCATGAATAGAATTTTAACGTCTAAAATAGAATGAAGAGACAGGTTAAGATATCAATCGAAAATGTATAAGTCCACCTAACTGAAGATTGAGATAAGACGTCTTTAATTGACTTAAATTGTTGAGTCTTCTACACCTACAGAGACTGCTTAGTACTTAGGTACTGAAGAGTTAACGTGAACATAAGAAGGGTAAAATGTGACGTGTATTATCCGTTCGTACTACTGCCGTCGTGTCACTACTGGGACGAAAGAGAATAATTCATTATTGTATTTATTCCCATTGGTCATACTAAATAATTTGGGTCTGGTTGTTCAGTAGTTAAAGAACACTTATTACTCCTAACTATAAAACAATATTACGATGTGAAAGTTTGTTTATTTGTTAGAACAGATGCAATTTGACCTATGCTAGGTGTAAAATAGGAGTACATTGGATACTTTTTATCTTGGTTGAGTTTTTAGTACATTGTGTGCATACAAGCCTGTATTCTCTTTACGATACGTTGTGAACAATGTCTGAGTAATACGAATAATAAAAATTGTAATAAATTTATCCCCGTTCATCCCACTTACAATATCAGTGGGACAACGGTAGTGGTGCCGTGCCGCTACCGTGTGGTGCCGGACGTAAAGAATAACACCACCCCATTTCTTCCCGTGGGTGTCGTAAAAGGCGATTAAGGGACTTACTAGAGAATGGGCAGCAGCGTTCTCTACGCATTTCACCAGCATACTGCGATCGCCAACCCGCCTGCCAAGCGTGGCGATTATGGCAAAGCCCCCCAAATTGGGGGAGGCCTAAGTCCAGCAGTGGACGTCTTGCGGCTGAAATGATGATGATGATGATGAACGGTAGTAGTATGAAAGGGAATTCACGAAAGAGACCAATCTGAAAACTTTTAACATAAATAATGAAACTATCAGACGGTCTGACACGTGCCATTTCACCGTGACCTCATTTTAAACACCCACCACATTTAAAGACCAACGAATAAAATAGAAACAAAATATATCACAAAAAGATATTTTTATTCACTTTCACTAAGGATCGTATCCACCCAAAGGCTTATCCCAATAAGCCTCTTTACATATCCTCGCCCATATACCTATACGTAACCAAATAAAGTAATATCAAAGAAAAGTTGCCGCTTTGAACAGGAACCAGCCGTTTTCCATCACGATTCATATGATACATAATTTTATTACATTTCTTCGTAAGTGTACCCTGTCCCTAACTCGATGTTTATTGGGCTGGATATTAATTTGTAAAGTATTACTTGACATATATTTTATTGCCCAAGAAATTCCTTCAACCAGGCAATTAAATTAACGAAGATCAAGGATGGTCAGCCCACGCGATGAAGAATTCGAAGATAATGATTTTGATACCTAAAATGCCAAGATAATTGGACCAATTTTTATAGTTCCACTGAACTTAAAATGTACAAAAATGTATGTAAAGAACTACACGTCTTTCCTCAATCAATTAAAAGACGTCCTCAAAGTAATTGTCAGTCGGTCGAATACAAATAAAGAGGGAAATATGTATACTCTCACTTATACATTTATCTTTATAATAATAGGTCTTTACCTATGAAAATGCCGTTTTGTATGAAAAAAATTAAACGATTTTTTTTCATGTATTTTTTATTTGTATTAATCGAAATAATCACCCATGCAATCAAGGCATCTTTGCCAACGCAGTGGCAGTTTATTGATGCCCTTCTTAAAAAAATCAGCTGGACGGGAGGCAACAAATTCTTCAAAGGCATTTTGTACTGCCTCTCGGGTATTGAATTTTTTTCCCGCCAAGAAGTTATCCAAATTCTGGAAAAAGTAGTAGTCTGTAGGCGCAAGGTCTGGTGAGTAGGGCGGATGACGGAGAGCTTCCAACCCCAGTTCTTGCAACTTGGAGACCGTCTGCTGTGCAGTATGAGGTCGCGCATTGTCGTGCAGCGGAGACGAGCGATTGACCAATGCTGGTTGGAGATGTGCCAGCTTCTCCATCATTGAGTTCAGTTCTTCACAGTACACTACTGCAGTAATGCTCACCCCGTTAGGTAAGAAGCTGTGATGAATCACACCGGCGCTAGAACACCAAACAGTGACCATCACTTTTCTAGGGGTAAGTTTTCGTTTAGGGCATTGTTTAGGTGCTGAACCAGGATCCAACCAACTTGCTGAGCGCTTGCAGTTATCAAACAGAATCCATTTTTCATCGCAGGTAACAATGCGGTTCAAAATTCCTTCATTTGTGTGTCTGTTGAGCAGTGCAAGGCACGTTTCGACGCGTACTTCGCGCTGGCGATCATTGAGTTCGTGGGGCACCCATTTGTCAAGCTTTTTTACCTTGCCAATTTGACGCAAATGGACCAATATTGTTTTGAAGCTAACGTCAAAAGCTGCTGCTAATTCAGCCGTAGATTGTGTATCATCAGCTTCCACAATCGCCTTTAATTCGTCATTGGTGCCGATTCCCTTATTCACAAACTAAACTAAATTTAAGTTCAGTGCATCTTTTTCTTTCTATTTCATTAAGGAAAGGACAGAAGAAAAATTTTAGTTTAGTCCTGTCAAATTAATTCAAGACCAAAGACTTCGGACGACCGCGAGGTTCATTTTTCAGGTCGACATTTCCAGAACGGAAGTGAGCAAACCAATAACAGGTGGTGCGTTGGTTTGTAGTATTAGCTCCGTAAACATCGTTGATGTTGCGTGCCGCTTGTGCCGCGTTGCTGCCACGACGGTACTCATATTCCATAATTACTCGAATTTTTTACGTATCCATGATGACGAAAAAGATTGAAATGCGATGAAAATGTAACACTAATCAATAAACAAATAACTACTTTTGGAAAAAGAATTCCATGTTTTTAAAACAAAATTAATTTGAAATTAGAATTCTTTAACAAACAAAAATTATTTTGATTTGAAATGGCCAGTACTGCAGAACGGCAATTTCATAGGTAAAGACCTAATGTAAGTAGCAGTGTGAACAGTAAAATAATGTGCATGTTGAGGTATGTATTGTGTGTGTGTCTAAAAAAAATTCAAAAATGAATTTCAGTTACGTAACATAAATGAGTACAATTTTTTAATGGAAAATACAACTAGCCTTTTGCATTAAGGTTTAAATTTTGGCGACATGTATAATGAGTATTATCCTTTAAGAAATGCCAAGAAAGACTTGGAACTCAGTAAATGTTGTAAGCCAAGCAAAGTAAATTCGAACGGTTTTAAAATTAAAATACCCACGTATTTTAATTTAAAAACCGTTCGAATTTACTTTACTCTCCGTGTTAGTACTAAGCTTTACTCCTCTATTCACGTAATAGTCAGTGGTGTATTTATAACACGCTGGTTTAATAACAATATTGCATTCAATATAACGGTACAATGTACGAACGCCAGCACATGAAACTACACGAAACTGACAAATTCTGCCAATCAACATTGAACCTAATACTTTAGCCATAATGTTGAAAATCGAATGAAGAAATTTGACCAATTCTAGTAGCTTGATGTGCTGGCAACTGTACAATAAGGTAAGAGACCAGAAATAGTAATTGTATTGATTCCCAGTGCGAATAGTTAACAAGAAAACATTACGCACTTCAAAGGACCCATGTTTCTCCCATAAATACGAGTTTTCTAGGAATGTCTGCCCATACATGTATGTGATTGCCTCGTCGGTAAAGTGTTTGGAACCACCACTGTTGAGCGTGATGTCCTAGAATCGATACCCAGGTTTGGCAAAATTTTATTTAGTTTTTTGATTAATAGCAGCCTGGAGTCTGAATTTGTACCCGGTTGATAGCAATAAACCACTGGATGTGACAAGCACACAATCGGTCCAAGTGACATTGCTTGGGGGAGGCCTATGTCCAGCAGTGGACATCTTTCTGCTAACATGATGATGGCAACAGGCTCGCCCCCTTATACGTGTACGGCACTTGATCATAAGTGGCAAAATGTGAGTGTAACTATAACCTCTGCCCAACTCTCCGAGGAATAGAAGCGTTATATTCTAAATGTATTTATAAATCTTTTGTGGACAATACGCTTAGTTTGTGGGAGTACAATATCCTTATCACAAAAACTTTTTGGATGCCAGGAAATTGATTCTGTGTGTTGAAATTTTTCCCCCAAAACCCTTCGCGATGGGTCGGCTGATCGCTGTGCTAGAGGTTCTATTATCATGTTCTCTTTTCACGTACTTTATCGTGTCTTATCGACTGTTATGAGGGAAACCTGGTGTTTGCACGCACTTATGTTGATGGAAGATGGTGATACGAAGGAAGTATGAGGAAATATGGATATCGAAGTAACGTCAGAAGCAGGGAATATGAAGGGAATATGAAGAGCATATGAAGGGAAATATATATTTTTATATTAAACAATGTATAAGACTCAAGAATATATTCAACTAATCAATTATATTATGGGCTATTTTTCTCAACAATAGGTAGGTACCATAGATTTGTGGAATAAAATTGACGTTTGATAGTTTATGTATGAAAATCTGTCAGAAATTCAAAACAATTCTTCAGATTTCTGGCTTTGTGTAAATCAGCTCTAAATGTAATTAATTAACCTTTTTTTAACCAACTACAAAAAAGGAGGAGGTTCTTAACGCGGTTTTATTTTTCTGTAGAGTTTGTTCCTTCAGAACTCTGTCATTCATAAACCGAATTGAAAAATTATTGTATGGTTTTAAAGGATATACTCGCTACCTGGTCCCATAAAAAGATTAGTGATAGATTCGTTTTTGGGTGATTTTCAAAAACACGTATTTTTCCACTAGGTTTATGTTGATGATGAGATAGTAATTTCCTGACACTTATTTATGAAGTGGTCTTTTGAGGAAAGAACCACACAGATTGAGTAGACCTGTCCAGTCAGTGTACGCAAAACTTAAGGAGCTCAATGATTCGATGAACAATACCCAAGAAAGGACATTTGGGTAAGCCGCATGGTATAAACTCTTTTATTGAACTTGTGTGTATATACTCAAAAATCAATCCAATAACTACACACATCTGTTCCTCACCAAATTAATCGTCCCGTTTGAACTGAGCAGTAAATTCCTGCACTATTCAAGTACTAGTCCACATAGTAGTAGTTGAGTGCTATGGAGTTAGGTCATTAATCTCGCAAGCACTGATGTGCTAATCTATGATACGTAATTGACTAATGGCTTTGAGCCAATACTGCGGTTTATACACAAGCTTTAAGTTAGCTAAACAACTAATAAAATGGATTTGTAGTGAATTTGTTTCTATATATTTGTCGGCTTATTTGAATATATGCATCTTGTTAATTAATGCAGCTAATTTCATTCGGGGTATTGAAGAGGCTGTCTGAATTACGGCTAGGAAGATATCCATATAAAAATACATATGAAATAATAATAAGAATTCATCATATACGCTAAAGCATGATACATAAAAATGTTATAGCAAACATTAGAAAATATGTTCCATGTTTACTAATGAATGCTACGACAGCATTCAGAATTATTTTCTTTAGCACGCTCGGTCTTTGACGTTATTGAAACTTGGATTGGACAGGAATTCTTATCCTCTTTCGAAACACATAAATCATTTACGTAAAATTGCCATTGCATTGCATGCTACTGAAACCAGACCATTTCAAAGTTTTCCTCTTAGATTGGACTCTAGCTCTCATCCTCAATTCCTTTGCAAACTCCTTCAATATTGTGAATTCGATATCCACTAGCATGACCGGTACATGCATATAGATTGTTTTATTTTCAAGACATCTTTCCGATACAGATATACTGCGATTTTTCTACGCTTCTGTAAATAGGTCAGCTGGTTCATCTTGATGATCGCTCGAATGGTCAAACGGAGCAGTATGTAGGTTTACGTCAAGATATAGTTCGTGTTGTCAGCTGTTGTATATTTCGTTGATATACATATTTCAGTATTTTAAAATACTACATAGTTTCACAACCTGACCTACCACTACCACTTATATCATTTGATAATAGAAAATATTTTGTTTTAGGTATAAAAATGGTACGGACGTAAACGAAGAAAAGTTCGAGACTTAGTTGGTCCACAGAAAACATGAAACAGGCAATTGATGCCGTCTTAAGCAAAACTGCTGGCTATAGAAAAGCAGTTTACCTGTAGAAGAACTCTAAGAAACAGAATATCCAAAAAGCTCCTTGTAGTCTAGAGAATACGGACGACGATACCATGTGCCTGTACTGCCTTGACGTGAACCACACTTATTTAAAATCTTCGGTAGGTTGGGTGGCTTGCCAACTATGTGGACGGCGGGCTTATACAGCTTGTGCTGGTGTAGACGACAACAATACAGAAGAAATCCACATCTGCTTGTACTGTGACGCAAAATAAATACGTACCCCATACTGCCCTGCCCTGGGGCACGATGAAGTTTTCAATATAGTTTCAAAAAATTAAAATTATAACGTCATATGATTATTTACATCACCAAATTCTATGCCATATGATAGTTTAATAAGTAAAGATTATATTGAGGACAAAAAAGCTTAGGATTAAGCTGCTCCAATTTTTATTTTAAATTATTATTATACTGAATGATATTTTTTATTATTAATTACTTTCCTTTTTTATTAATTATTTATTGGGAATATACACTTTGACATTTTGATTATTGCTTAACTATGACATGAATATATGCTCTGAGGAGTATACTATTATTATTATTTTAATGATTTTGAATGTGAGGACTATGTAGATGTTTGTTTTTTTTTACATATCCCTCTTACTCATTTCATTTCAATGAAAATCTGGCAGTTTGAGTACTTAATGCGGCCTACTAAAATGTCCTTTCTTTGGTATTGTTTGTCGAATCGTTGTGCTCCTTATGTTCTGAGTTGAGCTGAAAGATTACTGACAAATGCGTGCATTGACTGGACAGGTCCACTCAATCTGTATGGTTCTTTCCTCAAAAGACCATTTCAGACACCTCCATGTACATGATCCTCAAATGATCAAACGGCGACTATCTCCTGATTTTATATATACAATGACATTAATATTTACTTTTAAAGTATTATATTGTTTTAATTATTGTAAATGTGAAGATTAAGTGGGTGTTATTTTTTTTTTCTAGGTTCCTTTTCTTCTCATTTATTTTTCGTCACAGTCTGGCAGTTTGAGTAATTTATGCGACCTACACAAATGTCCTTTCTTTGGTATTGTTCGTCGAATCATTGACCTCCTTAAGTTCTGAGTTGAGCTGCATGATTACTGACAAATGCGTGCACTAATTGGACAGGTCCACTCAATCTGTGTGGTTCTTTCCTTAAAAGACCACTTCAGACACAAATCCACATGTCTTCACATGATCTAACCAAATTATGTCTGGACTTTAAAAGAGACTGTGACCTCTGAGTTTGTTTCGGCCTTTCTTCTCAGAGTAGTCAGATAGGAAACGCCTACCTCATCTAGTTTTAAAACATATGATTGACGTGTAAAAGTGTTTGTACAAACCTACTTGCAAAAATAAAGTCATTTATCATTTAACCAAAGTGTTGTGATTAGTTTTAATTAATAAATACATTGCGTTGATTAGTTTACTGTGTATTTTCCTTAACGTCCCCATTATGCCCCCCTCTCCCCTATCATCAGTATGTAAAACCATCGACTGTATTCGGATCGAATGTGTGAACACCGTTTTTATCGTCTGCATTAGTAGAGACAGCTCCTTTTAGAGAGTATACGTCATAAACAATAAGAGGCAAAAACTTATCGATTTAGAAATATTACTAAGCTGTTTCAAGAAATTTGTAAATTCTAAAATGTATTGTAAAGCTTAGTTAATGGAGAAATATTTTAACGTTGATTGAAGAGGCGAATGGAGACAAACCGTCACAGTATTTCAAACTGAAGTCAGGAAATCTAACACTGATTGAATTATCAAAATTACCCACACCAAAAAATCTTAGCCTTATGTCGTATACAGTAACTACCTATCTTTCGATACATTTCACACCGCCCAATTAATACATGAACTCCTATTCGCAATCGAACACTCCCCATACGCGTGCCAATAAATAACGCATAATTACGTCAAACATTTCTCTATAGTCTATGGTTACAAGCGCTTGATTTCCCACGACGGAGTCCCTGTGTTGTAGTCCACAATGAAATATGCATGCGTGACATACACGCCGTGAAATAGCGTTAGACCGTGCTACGCGGATTTGGGCCCTCGCTGTTTTTGAAGTGGGCTCGTGTCCGTTTTGACTAGCTATCCGATACGGGAGTGATGTGTTTTATTGCGTCACGGTTTATTATTGTAAAAGTGGTATTTTTTATTGTGCATGTGAATTTTGAGCTATGAGGTGTCCCGCAATGCACAAAACTGTGCAACATCCTGCAGGATGTTCTTAATGTGTGGATGGACGAAATTTATTTTTCTAATAGCTGTGATGGTTTTAATTGTTTTGGTTTAATTTAATATTTTTATGACATTGATTTACATTTGTGATTGATTTAACTCACAAACTGGCTAATTACTGTTTTTTTTGTTTGCTTCTAATTACAATAACATATTTACATAAAATAAAAGCTAAGTCTTTATAATACTAATAGGTTGTCGACATGTGGGATGTCGATACAACAGTTATTGTGCCAATAGTCATGACGGCCTATGGCATAATAGCCAAGAACCTCGATCAACATCTGAAGAGGCTTTCGTTGGGCAGCTGGATTAAGAGCTTGATCTTGAAAGCGACATGGTACTATACTGGACACGGCGCGTATTGTAAGGAGGTGCCTGTCTCAGTAACCCTGACCACCGGCAGCCTGGACCCTGTTCCCGATACTGGTGGGCTACTATTTTTACATTTTGAAATGTTTGTATTTTTTATTCTAATATTTAGAAAATGATGTTCCTGTTGTTCTTATTGTTGTTGCTGTTTTTTTGTTTATGTAATGGAATAAATGAAAATAAATACAAGTATATAATAAAAAACAAATCAATAAATATTTTTCAATGCATGTAATACCTAATACTTATTGTTGACTTTCTACACATATTGGTGTTAACTTAAGTGAAGAAAAATTAAAATAATTAACTAAAAGCTCGAATTTACCAACCAACCAACTTTTGAATAAATCAAGAACGAATAAATTCAGCTTCAAAATGTTATCTAACTCCGCGTTTCAATATTTCTATTTATTGAAAAACATCGCATTGTCACATATATTATTATTATCATTTTATATGAGTGCATATTCACAAAAAATCCTTTGCATTTACAATATCAGAGAGATGAGAGAAATGCCTACCTTTTCACAGCTTTAACACAGTTGGGTATTATATAACTTGCGTAAAATAAATCGCTCTTTCAAACTTCAATCCAGATTTTTTAAATCCCAAGGGCACTTTCCAAGTAAATAAAATTGGATTCGCAAGATTCATTGATTTGTCATTAGCCGTCAGTCATTGGGATTGCGCACTCAGCTTTACATTGACGATAAAGTTCTGATATAATTTTTTGATATCGTCAGAGGGGCGCTTTGACACTGCTGAGGCGTTTTCGATAAATTCGTATCAAAATCCAATATCGCCTTTATAAGTTGAGTCTAGAAAATTCTTTCTAGAGTTCATTCCGATTGAAAATGCTCTTATGCTAATACTGATTCGACGGTCTCTGGAAGCAAGATAAGGAATTACATAATCCAGATTATTGAATCTGTAATATTCTTTCTCGTTTCTTACTACAGCTATTTCAGAAAACTGTCACAATGTAAAGGTACCTCGATAAAGTACAGAACTTATTGGCAGAGCGAGCGAGAGTAGGTAAAGATAATTTCATAAGTAAAAGAATTCCCTTTGTTCAATTCTCGTATCATGTCTATTTCGTTTTACTAAAACGTCTTTATCTTGCGTAACATGTGTTTGACATTGATTGAATTATTCTTAAAATGGACGACAGAATATGTCGCAGCTTCGTTATTTGTGATTATGTTACTTATTTTGCTTTAACGGACCCTCATAGCTTCACCTTCATTTATAAACAAAACAATGTCGTTAAAATTACTACCTCAACAATTTCCTTAATAACCAAGCTTATTGACGAAACTCACGCAATTAACAAAACCGCTGGTAAAATAGGACTCATAAAATTTCCACACGTTTTTAACGCAAGCTTCTTTGATCTCAGTGCGGGTGGGTAAAATAAATTATGTAGCGAGTAAGTAAGCGGTGCGGCATATCTCTAGTGCTATAAACAAAGCAAACTAGCGGAGGTGCGGTAATGAAATGCAAATATGCTTGCATAGTCTACGGAAACACTTCTCGTGCCTAGAGTAAATAACAGGTGACTTCTTGATAAACTTAGGTTAGACGAAGGTTTGTCTGCTGATGGAATTATGGTGGAACTGGAGCAACTAGTGTGCTGTATTTTGGAGGACGTTTACTTTGGGATGTTTAAGCAGGAATTTAGTAAGGGTTTTTAAAATTTACCTATTTTATCTACACGTCTGAGGTCAGTATTAGATTAGCGAATACTGAATTGAATTAGAACTTACTTGAGTTAGGTTTATTTTATTTGTATTTCGTAAATTTATTTATCTGTTTCAAACTATTTGTTTTCAAAGAAGAGTATTTCATTTTAGTTTTTCAAGAGCAGCATTATTGATTTGGTCTACTATATTAGGGATTGTTTCGCAAGTGAATCTAGACTCTTCTAGAGGACAGAAAATATCATAGTTATACAATAATGCTATTAGTAAAATAAGTAACTTCAACAGTTGGTCCAGTGTGTAGAACATTATTTAAACATGACACTTAATGATACAATCAGGAGGTCATTGGACGAATCTTAGGACTGGACACAAATACTTTATTCAATAATCATAGATATTCCTACGGTATAAAGAGGTATTTTGCTTACCCCTCGTTAGGAAATGTATTGTATTGTGAGTTCATCATCATCATTTCAGCCGCAAGACGTCCACTGCTGGACATGGGCCTCCCCCAAGCACCGCCAATTTGACCGGTACAATTTTGGAGGGATTTGCCATAATCGCCACGCTTGGCAGGCGGGTTGGCGATCGCAGTATGGTGGTAAATTGCGTAGAGAACGCTGCTGCCCAATCTCCAGTAAGTCCCTTAGTCGCTTCTTACGACACCCACGGGAAGAAATGGGGTGGTGCTATTCTTTACGTCCGGAACCACATACCGGAGTTACATACTCACAATTCAATATATGTATTTTATCCCTCATATTTAAATAATAGTAGCATATTTTTACCTTTGAAAATGAACTATTGTAAATGATAATTTTAATCAATTTTTAAAATGGCATTGAACCAGATGAAATTTTTTCTCTTGATAATACATGCTAATATCAACATCTGCCTAGCCTTTTCCCAACTAAGTTGGGGTAAGTTTCCTGTGTAACCGGATTCAGCTGAATACCAGAACTTTACATGGAGCGACTGCTTATCTGACCACCACTTGGTAAGACTGGTTTGTCAAACTTTCGGGCTTCTGACGACCCGTAACGAAAGTCAAAGATCATTAATCAGTCGAGACCAACGGCTTACCATGTTTTATGAGGCACGGAACGGTCTTTGTATGTTAAGATGGTTACTCATCTTCGAACAAACCAAGTAAACACAGAGGTAAGAACAATAATTCCTAATCGGCTCAATGCAAAGATCACTAAAAAGTTGCAATGTCACCATGTGTCCACGGACTCATTGGTCAAGATTTTGATGATTATGGCTTTATCCTGAAGTCTGTTCTCTCTTATAACCGTCTATTACAAAACTGTTGATTACAAAACAAAGTTTTCTGTAAGTATGGTTTAAACCATCGAGACTAATTTTGAATTTAGGCTTTCACAAACAGGCGCAATACAACCGCGCGATGCTACTCTCGTAGAACAGTTTCTATGAAAATTTCATGGAAAGAGTACTGCGCGCCTGTCTGCAAAAGCCTGTAAGAACCCTATATGCTGTATGCTATCTGCTTTTTCATAAAAGCAGATGTTTTTACAAATCTGACAACTTGGTGCTATGCTATCATTTTTGTTTAAAGAACTTTACCCAAATCGAAAAAAAGTTGGAAATGCAAAAACTAGCTCAGAGCTTTAGTACTAATGAACTAAAGTATGATCGTGTATTGTAGTAAGACGGTTACCGTCAATATCTTATATCTTTAAACGGGCAATTCTTGTATATATATATATAATCTGAATCTCGGAAACGGCTCCAACGATTTTCATGAAATTTAGTATACAGGGGTTTTGGGGGCGATAAATCGATCTAGCTAGGATTCATTTTTATAAAAAGTTGTTTTATTGGTGTTTTCAATGACCAACTTTATTGATAATCAACTTGAACATAAACTTATTATTTTAAACACAATTTACCAAAAAAAACCGAGCAAAGCTCGGTCATCCAGATATTAAAATGTATGATGCTAGTAACGCCATCTTAAAATATCTATTATAAGACATGCCACATACAACGTCAGTACTGCCTGGACAGGTCCACTCAATATGTGTGGTTCTTTCCTCAAAAGACCATTTCAATCACCAATCTACACGGTCTTCACATGATGTGACCAAGATTATGTCCGGACTTTGGGACCTCTGAGTTTGTTTTGGATTTTATTAACTCAGAGCAGTCGTTTAGGAAACGGACTACTTCATCCAGTTTAAAAAAAAAATATGATTGACGTGTAAAAGTGGCTGTACAAACCTACTTACAGAAATAAAATCATTTATGATTTACTACGTAATAATTAATTAACAAATTCCTATTCCCTGCCATAGTTAGGTTCTAGCTAACTAGCATATCCAGTGTTTGTGTGGTCTCCTTCCTAGCAGTATTATTCAAGTCGAAGACGGATACTTTTCTGTTCGCATAAATTACCTTTCATTATGTAAGAAAATGTTTTATGGTACAGGATGTCGTGATGAAGGCATACTCTTTACGGGACGGGTTATTTTTTACAATGGGACTTCTAATGTTTTAGTACGTTCAAATGCTTCGTTAGCATTCAGTGTTTTTTTTTTTTTTGTTTGCATGGCTTTTATTTGCTTTAGATTGGATTTGCGTGTGTTTTCAAGGAAGTTCCGATTAGCAATCGTAAAGAATGCAATGTTTTTCTTATTTCAAAAAATGTAAACGATTTACCTGCATTATAAAATATACACAATGGTTTGATGTTTCTAATATTAATTGGTTTAGACTACCAAGATAAATATCAACTTTAACCAAGTATATTTTTAGATAGGGTAAATACCTTATTTTTACAGTTCAACTACCGAATATGGCATTATCTGAAGAGTAACATTGCCTATTAATGTAAACACGAGGCAAGTTCGTTCACACGAGTTCAGGTGCTTACAGATAATCCCTTTGAAATAAATACCCCTTCAATTAAGAACTTTTTCCCGAAAATTACTTCAATTTAATTTCTCAACTACAAAGTAAAGGATCGCTTGATAAACACGGTCGTTCCCTGATTGTAATTTAATACTCCTTTAAGAGAATCTCGGCCAAACACTTGGTGTAAGTAAATGTTCCTGGCTAAAGTATCACAGATGTGAGATTGTTAACTTTACTACGAAATCCTCCGGTTTCCCTCAAGCTCGTTATTTCGAACGCTCGGGTACCGCGAGAGCATTTTAACGTCAAAGAAACGGCGCCCGCGCAGTCACCCGGCCACTTTACGCGGGCATTTGTTTTTAGTGCGCTGTTCCGCCGGCACATTTTTGTTCTGCACGTCAATATTTTTTTCTTAATAGTCTCAGTACAAATGTAGTTTAATTGTTACGGTACGAAAACATTGTAGAAAATGGGGCCGAAACGAATAATCTCGTTTAAAACCAAAGTACTTAAGTTAAGTACTCCACTTTTTGAATTAACTTTTTTACCCATACAAGCAGCTGGTATCCAAAAACACGCTACACATTTTGGCAAGATACAAAATAATCGAGTTTCCTCCCCAACGAACCTTCCAATTTTTCTTCGCATCTCAAGAAAAATAAGAATTCTCGCCTTGAATAATACAGTTTCAACTTTAGCTCGAGCCGAACAGGAACTAAATATATCTAATCCTATTCCGTTTTTGCCGATGCTATCTTCCATGTTTCAACTTGTTACATTGTATTCGAGAAACGCTGACGGTCTACGTCACACCAATCGGTTAGATAGCGCTAGATATTTTGACGTGTGAAGATTGAAAAAAGTAGACGTGAGTAGGTTAGATGGTCCAAGATAGCATTAACGGGTTAATTAGTGAGATGTTGATAAAATGAAAAGTACGGTCACACGCAAAAAGGTTGTAAGGAATTAAAAAGATACAATGTTGAATGAGATAATTTTGTAAGAAGAACAATTGCATTTTATTTTATATTTTTTAAGTATCTATTTATGTCGCTGTATAGATGTGTTTCGACACATGTTTGAAGGTCGGTTAGGTAGATGAATATAAAACCACAAGAAAAGCAGAAAGATAGAACAGTGATAACCCAGTGATAACGGCCGCGACTTACGATTCGTCGTAGGTTTGAACTATGTGCATCTGGATTGAGGGCCCATTTTTTGAACCCTTGCGTACCGAAATAAGATTTATAGGGAAATTAGTTAAAAATAGTAAAAACTTAAAGCAAAGGGTCATAAATTTCTTAAACGTGAATTAAAACTGTTATGGTGAAATAACTTGGGCCCTCAATCCAGACGCGTGCATAAAGTGGCATACCCTAAATCTCAGTAAGTACTATGTCTGGGTTAATAATTTTTGTTTAAGAATTTAGTTAAGAATTTCTTAAATATTTTAAGAAATTCCCAAATCTGTAAAATATAACATTACCGATTTATGGCGGCATATCTGGGGCCCTCACTTCATTATTGTTTGTACTGAGGAATCTGCAAAACATGAATATATCTGAAAAAATACATAAATACGACTTTAACATGTTTTACTTACATACCTATGTGAATTGGTTAAAATGAAATAAGGACACAAAACTTAATTGTTAAGAAGTAAATGAAAGTCGAATATTACTAAAAAGTCTGAACTGAGAGCCCAACATTTTCGGCTTTATTGACTAGGCTCAACCTCATAGATTAACGCAAATTAGAATAAAGTTTTAACTATTTCTTAATTAAATTGTAACATATCGTTCGTTCTTCTAAATGTCATACTTTAAGAGAAAATTGATATTCAACTTTTTGAAAGAGAATTATTTGTAGAGTGACCATAATGTTCAAAGTACCTGTACATTTTGTAAAGTGTATTCGGCAAGTCATAATTTGCAGCTATAAGTACTATATACCTACTAATTACAATTTGGATTTTCTTATTTTTAATGTAATTTCTATTTATGTGATGTTACTCTTTAAGGTAATACTATGAGCCAAGTTGCCTAAAGCAAATAAAAAAAAAATGTAGTTAAAAAAAAACTAAAAACGAAAATGGAAATGATTTTTTTTTTTTAAATCACAGATATAGTTGCACTCATCACTAAAAATTACTTCGCTCTCTCGCAATTTCGTATTTTTAGGATATAAGACTATTTTAAGGTAACATTTATGTGAAGTAAATAGTTTTTTATAATTATACCGATCGTGTTTTATTTATTACAATGAATTTGTTTGATCTGGTGCTACAGTGATCCATAGATACGATGACTACTTACATGTATAACATACTACTAGTCGGTTAGTTTGCCTTTCATTTTATGCAAACACTGTTGAAGCTAAATAAATGATCTAGTTTTATTTATTTTTATAGAAATTACATTAAAACTAAGGAAAGCCAAATTGTAATTAGTAGGTCTATAGTACTTTTAGCTGCAAATATTATGACTTTCCGAATGCAATTTACAAAATGGACAGGTACTTACTTTGAACATTATGGTCACCCTACAAATAATTCTCTTACAAAAAATTGAAAATCAATTTTCTCTTAAAGTATGACATTTAGAAGAACGAACGATATGTTACAATTTAATTAAGAAATAGTTAAAACTTTTATTCTAATTTGCGTCAATCTATGACGTTGAGCCTAGTCAATAAAGCCGAAAATGTTGGGCTCTCAGTTCAGACTTTTTAGTAATATTCGACTTTCATTTACTTCTTAACAATTAAGTTTTGTGTCCTTATTTCTTTTTAACTAATTCACATAGGTATGTAAGTAAAACATGTTAAAGTCGTATTTATGTATTTCTTCAGATATATTCATGTTTTGCAGATTCCTCAGTACAAACAATAATGAAGTGAGGGCCCTAGATATGCCGCCATAAATCGGTAATGTTATATTTTACAGATTTGGAAATTTCTTAAAATATTTAATAAATTCTTAACTAAATTCTTAAACAAAAATTATGAACCCAGACATAGTACTTACTGAGATTTAGGCTATGCCACTTTATGCACGCGTCTGGATTGAGGGCCCAAGTTATTTCATCATAACAGATTTAATTCACGTTTAAGAAATTTATGACCCTTTGCTTTAAGTTTTTACTATTTTTAACTAATTTCCCTATAAATCTTATTTCGGTACGCAAGGGTTCAAAAAATGGGCCCTCAATCCAGATGCACATGTTTGAACTCAGGCATGCGCTTTAATTTGTGTAAATTATCACTGCTGCTCCTAAAACGGTGAAGAAAAACAACAGATAAAATCTCATGCATTATGATTTTCTATACTTATAATAAAACTATAGAGAGGTCAATTCTGTGCATTGAAAATATATTCAAAATTAATTTTGGAGTATGAATGGTGATCGATACTGATGCCAAAAATGCAATCTGTAAATTTTTTGTCTGTCTGTCTGTCTGTATGTGCACGCATGGGTCAAAAACTACTGAAGGGATTTTAACCAAACTTAGTACGATTGTAGTCCATACTCCTGGGCAGGTTATAAGCTATATAACATAACGCTAAGACACATAGGTGCCGAGCAGTGACGATACTTTTTATCCCGGTAGTACGTTCACGCGGGATATTTTCCGACCTCCACGCGGGCGAAGCCGCTGGCAAAAACTAGTACGGAATAAATCAATTCTTTGATGTCAAGTTATACATATGTCAGTTCAAGAGCTAAAGTTTGACAATAGTTTGTGAAGACATGTGACATCTATCAACCCGCACTAGATAACGGCCCATTCCCTCTTAGCAAGAGGAGGACTGTGGCCCGGCAGTGGGTACATTATAAACTGATTATGATGACCCTGAAATGTTCATCATCTTTCAGCCGATGAGCGCCATTACGAAAATTGGACTTCTCAATTACAGCTTGATTTAATGGCTATTAGAACCACTGTCATAACCACCTTTTTTTTTTCGGTGAGATATCATCAAATGACGTCTCCCACTCTAGGGTGGAGCGAAAGGGTGATTCAGACTTTTACTGACTAAAACCCACCCATGTTCCTTCAGTTGCCCATAGACAAGGGCCACGGTAACTCTTTCGAACGAATTTCGCGACCCTGGCAGGGTCATAACCACCTTCGAAGATAGATTCATGATCACAGTCAAAATTAAAATTGTAAGTCTCTACCTAAGTTAAGTATTATTGCTAAACACAAAACAATTACGACATTCAAGTCCTTTGTCCCACGCAATATTAAAGCTCATATTCACACCTACATCATTTACCGTCTACGCCGAGACTGTCTTAAATGCATAAATTACAACCATACACCCCTAGTATGTTCTCATAAACATCAGGCAGACTTGCGCAATATTAATTTGCAACTTGTTGATGATCAGACGGTGCTACGTTTATCGTCCGTCACGGCGCCCCCCCTCACATTAATCACGTGACCTCACCTCTGCTGCGGCCAAAGAACATGTTGGTGGTAGATCCGACGAATGTAGTACTATGTAAGGTGATTACAAGACTGTATGTGCTGAGCTTGTTGATTTATGATTTTGCGTATTCAGAGCTCTAATTAAATAGTGGGCTCAAACTCAAAGCAATTATTTCAAATAAGCCAATTACAGGCACTTTTGAATTGTTAATTTATTTTATTTATTTATTTTGGCTTCACAACAGTGAGTACACTCTTACTTTATAATTATGACATTGTAATCTTAACTCTAAATGCCTTACTAGTTACAGAAAAGCACCACATGCACTACATTATGCGCAGATAATAATACAATAAATTAATTAAAATAAGTAACACAATAGTACATTACGAAATTAGTGCGTTATGATGGTTATAACATGCGAGGCGGAATTTCAGCCCGAGCCGAAGGCGAGGGTGTAATTGAGCTAAACATGTTATAACCAATACGCACATATATCGTACGACGTTTTTTAACACATTTGTGAGGAAACAGAAAAAGAAACATTTTACATTTTGTTCATTTTTAATTATTGAAACAGTTAGTGAGTTACTTACGTTATAAACCGATGGTGATCGATAAATTACTATAATAGAGTATAATTGACCACATCTACTTGTAGACAGTTGGCTTGATTGAAAGGGGGCTTGGTTATAAGAACGCAAAGCTCTGATTTGCAGAACGTCACAATGCCGTCATTTTTGTTTAAACTCAATCTGTGAATGCACACTGTTGCTTTCCCGCCATTTTAACAGCGCGCTAGCGCTGCCTACTGACTGGCGCCGCGCGGCGATTAGTTCGAAATTTGAATAGCAACAGCGCGCTGCTCACTAGCTGAAGTCTTGCGGTGGCGATCAGTTCCATATTTGAAATGGCAAATAATACTTTTATGGAATTTGTATGGACTATAACTTAACTATTTGTTTTAGTAACACACGCGTTTTTTATGACCCGCTTTACATATTTAAAAACGGTGGAATTACATCAGCTTTACGAGCAAGTTGTTGTTAAAAAATTAATAAAAATAGGAAAAAATTAAATTATGCAATTAAAAGCAATAAATAAAATTGGTTCCATAAATTAAAAATAAATTAAGATTGGATTAATAATAAATCAATCAAAGGGGTTGGTCAGTCAGAAAGATTAGTGGCCCATTCCAAAGCGTCGTAGGTATCTATGGAGAAGAATGGGCATGAAACCCCATGGAAGTGTTCATGGAGTTTCATGCCCATTTTTCTTCTTCTTCTTCTTTCAAATCAAAATATTCTTACAAAAATCCGTTACATCATTCATGTTGAAATCATATACAAGATTATTTTTAGTATATGCGAAACCTGAATATAGTTTGTTCAGAATCAGTAACTGAATCGATTCCAATAATTTTTACACCATGTTATATTTTGTACCAAAAATATTTAATTACGCTTCCAAGTAGGACACCGAACGACAATACGCATATTTTAAAATTATCATGTCTTTCTCGTACTCAAACGTCCATTACACGGAGATGGTACGTACACTAGCTGTTTGTGGTGATCTGCATAAGTTTTTGCGTGGACAACCAGGTACCTTATCAAGCTTATAACTTTGTGATTATTAATGATACAGTTTTGAAATTTTTTTCATAGATTCTTTACATAAAAATACTAGACCCGTGTTTCGGGTTTCGCATAAACAAAAATTAATGTTGTATGTATGTGAGAACAATGTAAAAAGACGTGCACATTAAAAACGTTAGTAATATAAAACAATAAATTATTTTCTTGATGTTCTATTATTCTTAATTACTAGGTGTTCTATATCAATCTTTACCAGTTATTTAAATAACTAATGAAGATTGATATAGAACATCTAGACTTCATCATCCGTATTGGCTTTCTGGTAGGTAACTCGTTTATGATCATTGTTACTATCGTTCAGCTGAATGGCTGCCACTGCTGCACATACGCCTTCCCAGACATTACCACAGTTGCTGTAGGTACATTAGAAGTTAGCACCTGCAATACACCACACAATAATTATGGCTAATAATTTGTGGCATCAATTATTCTGACTCCCCTACCAATTTTCCGTTTCATATCTCAACTAGCTTGATCTTTGCTTAAAACGACATCGCACTACCCTAAGGTGAGACGCGACAGCTTATTAGGGGAGCCTAGAACTTTAGGGTCGAATTCACCGCGTATGGGGAGACAAGGCAATATGTTTGTGCGTCCAGCCCCCGTACCACAATATCTAACTCGAAACTACCTGGCAATAACTTGTCAACCATCTCCCTCATTTCTTAGAAATCAGAGAGGGACAGAACAGTGTCGGATTACTGGCATATGTTTACTGTTTCAAAGGAGGGATCACCATGAAACAGCCCGAGGCTCATGGGAAATATAAGTTGGCTCCATAAGCAGGGGCGAATTGTCAATCAGTACTAAAATTCGAAAGGGCTGCAGTATCGGGCGTTTTCAATTTGTTTAATGTCTGGATGTTACCTGGGGCGCAGTAAGCTGGGATCAGTTTAAAGGTTGGCAATCACATGATTAGAATTGGTCATGTGTATTTAAATTATTGGGGGTACGAGATACGTACTTGCGAATATTAACATGAATAACTATATTCAGTAGAGAAAGGAGAAAATATGTGCGTTATATGCAACTGCACACCTCTGGACAAAGTATACTTACACGTGGACGATGCTCTTAAAGGGAAACCCTTTTTTTACTTGGAGACGTAAACAAAATCATAGATTTTCAAAGTTCAAAGCGAAAAGTCTTACTAACTTAGGACTTACATAGAACGTCTACCGTAAACTATATATCCTCCAAACACGTCCAAACAATGATTGATGACAGTAGAAATCACAAAGCAACATATAGTATGAACTCCCAAGACGATACGCTACAGGGCTTCTGAAGACACGCACCATTAGATCCGACGCTAGACGTATTAATACTGGATCATTATTATTAATATATCAGCGATGAGAGATAATTTTGCTACAGTTGAGACGATGTTAATAAATCTACCGTGTTCCGCAATGCTGGTTTGCAATATGTCTTGTAATCTCACTACATATTTCTGGTTCAGTTTCAGCGCTCTTTTGTTTTATTTTTAGTTTGATAAAGGGCTTATGAAGATAAGAAGCAGATACTGTTTTTGCATATCAGTTCAATTTACATATTACTAGATCTAAGAATGTCTTAAACTCTGACCTACAAAGGTGTTAAATGCTGTATATGAGTAATGTCTTTAACATTATCAGTATCGAAATGAATTGCTACCGTTTCCATATAGTAGGAATTAAATGCCAAGATTTAAATGTCACAAAGTTCAATAACCATTTTGAAATATTCCAAATTATTATTTATTACACAAACCGCTGATAAACATTATGAAACCAATAATAATCCAAATCAAAAATGCAAATGTGTACGAATTTGCGTTCTAAATTAGCGCCTAAACAAACTCCACTCGAACTAAATCGTCTAAGTGTCCAATTATGAATAATTATAAAGTCATTAGAGGGTTGTTTCTTTATTTTGCGTAGCTCGTTTATAGAAAAAACTGTATGAATGGCTTGTTAGCGTTTTCCACTTGGTCTCAAGAAAGCGGCGTGTGGCTAAATCGTTAAGGCTGTGTGCATGTTTGGGGAGAACAGCGATTGTGAGAGCAGATTGGTTCACATATTTTGCATGGGTTCCACTAAAAAAAAAACTGTTGAAGTGGTAGCAAATGTATAAAATAATTCAATTAATCGTTATTGCAATTAGAGAAAATTACGGACCCTGACGGACACAGCAGAATTTTTAATATGAAGGGGAGGAGAAGAGCCTTTTATGATTTTCCTTATTGCTAATCTAAATATTTAAATTATTTAATATGTATCTGTTTTTACAAGAATATATTTCAATTATAATATTATCAGTCAGTTCTTGATTCCCCGAATACAATTGTTATGTGTAAGTCAATCTGTTGATTTAATTTTTGTATTATATTATAAATTAACATGACCTGATTAATAACTCGCTTAAATACTTTGTGTTTTTATCATTTATTTATATAATTAAATCAATATTTAAAATATTTCTGTATTTTAACATTTCGAACTAATATTATTTTCATACAAGTCCTCGTTAAATACTGTGTCTACATTGATTTACACTGTTATTTAAAAAATCGTCGAACTGAAATAAACAGGACTTATATTTTGCGACAGCACAACAAATCTTTTATAATAGGACATTAAGAACAAAAAATAAAACGCAACATTAAAATTTGCCATAACTGCGGTCACATAAAGAATTCCATTAAAAATATATAATAGTCGAACCATAAAACATATTAAACTAGACCTGTAACACAATATTTCCGTGACATCACCCTAAAAGGTCATAATTTTCGATCGTTGACTCAAAAGGGGATAGGGCGTGACTTGCAATTGGTCGCATGCAATAAGACATATTTTTCCTAATGCCAAATAGGTGTGGGGGTTGTAACGATGTGCCAATTCATTCGTTTATTCCTTTTTGTTGCGTTAGTTAACCGTTTCATTTGTGTTTTCTTCGTAAATGAGCTGTATTGTGTAGGTGGCTGGTTTGATGTGTTATTTTTTTAATAACAAAAATATTGTGTTCATTCTCTAGGGACGATAAATGGCTTAGCACAGTACACCTTATTTCGTCTGAAGTTGCAACCAGAAACTAATAATTAAAAGGATTGTACGTAAACAGGGTCAAGTTATTAACCACAGTGAATAAGACATCTTTATAATATTCATCAGGGTTTTAAGAAAGGAGCTAAAGTAGAGGTTGAAGATCCTAGAATGTCATTTATATTATGAATTTCTGAGCCAGTTCTTCGATAAATTAGGCTAAAGATGAAGAAAAGGAAGACTAGTCACATGTACTGCTTAATAAGACTCTAACAGCAATCAGATGTTGAGAAAGCCAGTATAAAATACTCCGTACATTTACTGTCCTACATGCCGCTGCGCGTGAGAGCTGCACGGTGGTCACCAATCCAACCAAAAGAAAACGTGATTATTGCCACATACCTCACGAAAAGATACATATTAGTCTTAAGCATTAACAAGTATTTTACAGGGGAAAAAGCTTAAGAAAATCTGGTACTTATTCAATACATAAAGTTAGTACTTACAGCAATTTGAATGTTTAAGTTTATTCCCAGACATTTTTACGACAGAGTTGGCTGTTTATAAAGAGTCAAGTGAAGTTTCACGTACTCAGTAGATTTAAGATTGAATTCTAAAAGCTAAAATGGCGGTTTGATAAACGTAATTAAGCATCAATTCACACAAGTGGTTCTTTTTTGACGGAGACTAATTCTTAATTTCTTATTCATACCGAATTTTGATTCGCTATTAGTGATGATGACACTATAGTGTGAATTAAACCCAAACATCTTTATGTGAATAGAAATATTTGTGTTAAAAACTTTTTATATAATTGACCCTATCTGAGTAGAGTCGTTAATATACTTCATTAATTTAAAGCGTAAAAATTTAAATATGGTAAACTGCCACATAATTTTTGATGTTTATTATAAATTTGGTATAAACAAGCAACCGTGACGTGGCTTGTATTAATCCCAGTCGTTTGTTTATAATGAACTTGACTGATTGAATGTTATGGTTGTCATAACGACACCAGTCTATCGTGAACTTCCATACATTTAAAATCTTCGCTGGAACATTCGAAGTCATTCAGTCACTAGGTATCTTAGTAAGTTGGTTACAATTTTGTGTTGATTATTAAAGTTGGATGAATTATAAGTGTAACGGGATATTTCACAACTGCACATAACTGTAAGTGATCTTTAAAATCTGGCTTTAGTTTCGCTACGGTAATTTGTTGAAGGAATTTTCGATAAAAGTTCAGAGAGAATTTTGCTACGGCATTTTATCGGACTAAATAATGTGGTGGCAAATTAATTGCAATTATTCCTCAATTCTATTACATGTGCATCTTAAAACCCCTGCAGATAGGCGTGAGGTGACTCTACTAGAACAAAATCTGTCAAAACATTACCTACTAGAGTCGCGTCACGACGGTCTGTAGGAGCCTTTACATAATAATGTTATACATTGTCAGTTCAATCACCGATGGAATCATAAATAAGTCATTGACCTATGAGTAGACCTTAATGCATATTGACCTTCTCCAAATATAACAACGGGAAGCAATTAAGTCGATATTGGCGTAAATAGTCCACTCGATACTACTAATAGAAATCCTGGCAATAATGATGGGTCTGCCACCATACAGGTAGCTTCTATTCATAGTAAAGACTGTGTAGCCCAAACTAATGAATAGCCAAGTCTATACATATATATACATCGATGTTGCAGTTACAGCGTCCATTACTATATCGAAATAGAATACCCGTCTACTGTTTGCATATTTTATACTAAGCATCTCAGCAGTATCACTAATATCAACACAGTTCCGACACAAATAGCGTCAATAATGTCTTAAATATTTCAAATTCGTACAATATATTCCCAAAAAATATGAAAATACACACTCAGATACATAAATATGTGAACTGTGTATATATTTATGAAAATCTTACCACCATTAATGCACTAATACCGGTTGTAATGTACCAGGGGCCCATAAATTCGGCAGCTGGTGTAAATGCAAGTAAAACAAACGTACTCCGCAGGTGTCGTTGGCGTGATGTCAAATCGGTCACACTCGGCGTCGACGTTGAGTGAATCGACTACTTTATTAGGGTTCCTTCCTTGTTGTTATTATATGTATTCGGTTTTGTTATTGTTACCCAGGTTTTTGTAGTCTTTGAACCTAGACCCCTGGAATATAATATGTTTCAAGAGAATGAAATATAAGGTGTATCTATTCATACACGAAACATTTTAAGAGGTACACCTGTAGGTGGTAAAGAAGCTATAGTAACGAAAAGAAAAATTCTAAATGTATTTTTTTCAAAATTTAATATCCATAAATTATTTGACCCACATGAGAAATACTGGTTCCTTCTTATTTTTTACGGCCCGAGACACCGTGGCCATGCTCGTGCCGTCCGGTCGTCGCCCTCGCAGTGTCAGGCGGGCCATTCATAGAATTTGGAGTAAAGGTTTACTGCAAAACGTCTCAAGCAGTTTTAAAATTATAATAATTACGAAAATTCAAAAACGCTTAGATAAAAAAAATTTTTTGCTTCTATAGCTTCTTTACCACCTACAGGTGTACCTCTTAAAATATTTCGTGTATGAATAGATACAGATTATATTCCTCAGTTAATTTTTAAAATACGTATTTTTCCTTTCTCGTTTACATTCTATTTTTCTGCTTTTGAATATTTATTGTGTAAGGCTAAGTTATTCTGATAAAAGAGTAATTTTTTCCTTTAACAAGATTTTATTATTTATATAAGGTGTGTAATAAAATAAGAAGGAGCCAGTATTTCTTATGTTCGTCAAATAATTTATAAATATTAAATTTTGAATAAAATACAATTAGAAAAATTTTTTTTTTTTCGTTACTTTAGCTTCTTTACCACCTACAAGTGTACCTCTTAAAATATTTCGTGTATGAATAGATACACCTTATATTGTTACTCTAGCTATTTCACCTTTTAATAGCCACTGTTTATTTGGTTATATTTAATATCCATGCCAGTCTTTTGACTTTTATAATATTCACTTATAATAAGTATAATTTATTTAAATAAAAAAGGAGAAATACAATTCATATAGAATATTACATTTATGCTCAAGTTTTGTGAATAATGACCCCGATGCTAGGAAAATCCTGTGTTATAGGGGCCATCCATTCGTCCGTTTATTTTGCAAAATTAGGGAGCTAAAACGTGTAACAGCTGCAGTAGTGTGTGAGTAAGCACGTGTAATGTGGTGTAATGGGGAAAGTGTATGTATGTCTGTGATGTGTGTAAACGTGTGTGTTGTGTGTGTGAACGTATGTGATGTATGTGTGATGCGTGTCGTGTGTGTTTAGAGAGGTGTGTGAGTGTTCGTGATACTAATACTAATACATTATTTATTTGTATTCGGGTTTCATCAGTAATTCTGTTTCAGCGTAGTCTAGGGTGAGGAGGAATTCTTTAAATTTTTTTTTTAATTTGTGTGTGTTTAGTGTATGTATGCTATGTTTTTGATGCAATTTATTATATATAAGGGCACTTAGGTATAGGTAGTGACGTCTAGTAAATGTAGTTTTTGTGTGTGTTGTGGGACAAGCCGGTTCGGGTCTTCTTCTTACTGGCGAGCTGTTATTTACTCTGTATGGAAGAGTGTTTTCGCATGACTGCACGTAGTATGTATAATTGTCGAACCGTTAGTGTTTTGAAGTCCCTGTAAAGTTGCCGCGTTGAGAATCTAAAGGGTCTTTTTAAAACTACTTTAATTACGGCTCTCTGGGCTCTTTCCATCTGTATAATATCGGTTTTGGCGGCTCATCCCCAGGCAGTGATGCAATAGCTCAGGACTGATTTGGCAAGTGCCGAATAAACAATTTTAAGGACTTCACTGTTTGCCCTCAACTTCTTAAATAGAAAAATAAGTTTTCGTATTCGTGCGGACACTGTTTGTAGATGTTTTATCCAGGATAGGCAGGCATCTAATTGAAGGCCGAGATACCGTACCACTGGTGCTCTACTTACAACGGGGCATGTGCAAGGGGCGAAATGGTTGGAACATTTGTGGGCTTTAAGAAGTAGTGAACCGTCTTGTGGTAGGGTGGAACGTCTTGACCCAAAGGTGATAAAATTAGTTTTTGCAAAGTTTAGTGTGAGTCTGTTTTGCTCTAGCCATAACATCACTTCGCCAAGTGCCTATTCAGCTGCCTCTTTAGCTGAGGCCTAGTCGCAGCCATAAGATAGAATTGCCGTGTCATCGGCGTAGGCTATTATTTTTGTAGAGGAAATGGACAGCTGACAGAGTTCGTTTATGTAGATCAGAAAAAGCAGAGGACCGAGTAAACTTCCTTGCGGAACTCCAAAGATCACAGGACTTGCTTTGCTAACGTACTTCCCTATCCTAACGCACTGTATCCTATCAGTCAGAAAGCTTTTAAATAAGTCGTGAGCGATGCCTCGCACTCCGATGGATTCAAGTTTAGCAAGAAGTAGAGGAACAGACACTGTATCGAATGCCTTTGATAGGTATAAGAAGATTCCTAGACACTTGAGCTTATTGTCGACTTTATTAACTACAAAATCCAGTAAAGATGACACCGCGACCTCTGTGGATAATCCGCGTCTGAATCCAAACTGGTTTTGGGAAATTATTTTGTGTTTGTTTAGGTAGTTATTAAGGCGTTTGTATATTATTCTTTCCAGAATTTTAGAGATCGCTGGAAGGACTGCAATTGGGCGATAATTTGTGACCTTATTTTTGTCACCCGACTTGTGTACTGGATGTACGATGGCTTTTTTTAGAGCACTGGGAAATGTACCTGTCGATATCGCCAAGTTGCAAATACGTGTGATAGGTGGAATTAGGATATGGCTAGCGTGTTTTAATAATTTTGGTGGGATACCATCCCAGCCCGTAGCACTGTCCATCCGGAAGCTATTTAGTATTGAATTTACCTCTTCTTCTAAATTGTGCGAAATTCATCGTCATCATAAGCAGCTTAGTATATTGTTCCCACTCCTGAGACACAGGCCGCCTCTCAGTGAGAGGAAGTGGTGGTTGGTAGATGTCACATGTCTTCGAATTTTTGGATCTAGGATATACCGGTTTCCTAACGATGTTTTCTTTACCGTTATAAGTGCAGTGATGATGATATTATTAACACAAAGTGCCTGCCTAGGTTCAAACCTAAGACCTACAACCCCTAAGTCGGGGCCGATACCACTGGGCCACCACTGGCTCTGAACTGATTAGTATCTCATCCAAACCTTTACCCTTCTTTAATATAGTTCTAATCACTAAACCATTTAAGGGCGATGCACTAAACTAGTCTGCGAAATCCAAATTTTCTTACGATCTTTGCGATTTACAGGTCAGTGTTAAATTTTATGCTGAACAAAATATACTTCCCAAGCGTATCAAATATATTTCTACAGAATTATAGTTTTAAAAATCACCAATACAACTTTTTAAGTTCATATCGTCCCATCGAATGACTAATTCATTCAAAAGTAAAAAAAATATGTTTTTCGCGGGCTATCCTGTCGCTTCACGTTTATAAAAATAAAAATAAAATATCACGATCCTCATTAAATTAAACATAGCCACGACGGAACCCCACCCAGTAGTCTGACACCACACTGTATAATAATTCTTCGTCTCAACGCGCCACCACCTGCCGAGCGCCCATTAAGACCGGAACCGAATCCAAGACTATCACTTCGAATAAATATAATTTTATTTTGATTACTCTTTCTAACGTCCGTGAGCTTGTACAGACAGCATGTTATGTTAGAGATTTTATGTACGATGCAGGTGCTTTTATAATGCTGTATGGGGACTATGAAGGATGCTTGGTGGTTGAGTAATGAAAACAGTTATAGATTAGATGGTGACACTGAATGTTTGACAAGTATATCATGTATTCTATCATAACAAGACAAAGGATAAATTGAAATCAAATCCGATGCCATAAAACAATCAGCAGAAGGTCGTACGGCTTTATAGGACAACATATATTAGATACACGCAACTCAATGGTTTACACAAAATACTAAAACTAACACAAAAATGCAGATTGACGGTGACAAAATGGCGTGACACTGGACTACGATATGAAAGAAAGTTTATTCTTTATGATGATGATAGACGTCCATGCAAGACAGAAACGTCACAAGTTCCGCCAATTTGACCGGTTTTTTGCTTCCCATCCAGCGGAATCCTGAAGCCTGCACAAGGTCATCGGAAAAAAGAAAAAGAAAGAAAGTTTCTTAGTCTAAGTAAAAACTCACAGTACACACATTGAAACACATGTGACATCCACCGACCCGTACTGTGCCTGTGTGATGGATTATGGCCTACTCCTTCTCACCAAGAGGAGGCCAGTGTCCCAGCAGTGGGTACATTATACGCTAGATATGTATTCAAAGCATTAGTATACGAGATTCTTCATAATTTAGAAATGTTCACAGGTAAAATTTACTTGCAAATAGGTATATCATTTCAAATGATCGTTTAAGCATCAAGATTGCAAACAACCCTGCCAGGGTCGCGAGATTGTTCGAAAGAGACACCGTGACCCTGGCACATGGGCAACTGAAGGAACACGGGTGGGTTTTAGTCAGTAAAAGTCTGACACGCCCTCCCGCTGCGCTCAAGAGCGGGAGACGCCATTTGATGATTTACCATCCAAAAAGATAAAAAGATGGCAAACAAAGCAATCCTCTTTTCGGCATGTGAAGAGAGACAATAAGAATTTAATTAACATGTAACCATGGTAACGAACTGTTTGGTATCGCTTTCGCAATAATGCACAAATAATGACAGGTTCCAAACCCGTTATCTACAAGCAGAATTTAAAAACACATGTCTGTTTCCAGCATTGTGAACGGCTGCTGGCGATACGGAACACCCCTTTTCCGGCCACCATTCATTTATTGATGGCCATCAGATCACCGCACAGTTTTTTTGATTTGGTATTTTATTTTGACAAGTTTATTATTGAGCTCAAAACAACGGAAGACTATCATTAAGTGTAGCCTGCGATAGCGGTCTAAAAAGTTGAACTATGATGTTTTCGACTGTTAAGCGTGACAATTATCTCGAAATATGCATTATTAAAAGCTAAGTACAGCTGAAAATTGTAACAATGATTAAATACCTTTAATACTTCCGTTTAATATAATTATAAGAGTCATCGAGTATCGTAAGTGGCACACGCACATTGCATAAATCAGCACTTTCCTACCGCCTTGCACAAATATAGTGTAGCGCGATAGTACAAAATATGGATATAATTTCACCAACCAAGTTCTCGATGACGCTACAACCCTTCTCCAGGAGAATAGTAAGTTCACTAGAATTCTCAAAACACATCGTCTTAGACCGCTGTCTTTTCATCCTCGCCGCCTACGCCCGCTGCGACGCGACGTCCCAATCAATTTCCGCCCCGTCCTTTGCTCGAGCCGGCCCGCGCTGCTGAGCTTGTAGTATAAAATTCATCCCTAAATAATAATCATTCCAATCCAGCCCATCCCTTGCTGCCCTCTACCAGCCCTAAGCAGAGGTCTGTACACCACAGGTGGTGCCCTTAGCTAGTAGTCGCGCTAGAGGCCTTAATTTATTAAGGTAGCCACAAAGAAGTCCGGTTAAGCAGCCGAGAAACTCATAGGTTGATTTGCGAGATGTCATTCCAAAAAAAAAAAAATCTCCAATAAAAAACAAAACTTACAGTTACAAATATTTTTCATCCATGTGGCATTCAGTTGTCTATCTCCTTCGTACATACATACATACATAAATTCTTCTCAAATCTTTAAAAACGTTAACGTTTCTCCAGAAATTCCAAAACAGGTTTACAATTTACGTATAGTTATATAAGTAACACCGCATCTCACCGTACTACCATCATCTTATTATCCACCGAGACGAAACCCGATTCTCTTTCGTTATTAGCTTTAAAGTAATTTTCTTAATTAATTTAATTTCGACTCTTGTTTGAACGTGAGCTAGTCTGATGTACTATCTGTTTGCGAGTGTAGTGTGACATTACTTGGACACGGATTGTAGCTTGAAGACTTAATTAAATTAAGTATTAAATAAATTGTATGTAAGACTAAGAAAATAGGAGCTGCATAAAAGAAGCACCTAGAGACGTCCAGTGACCTGCCGGGGTCGCGTGACTGTTCGAAAGAGATACCGTGACCCTGGCACATGGGCTACTGATGGAACACGGGTGGGTTTTAGTCAGTAAAAGTCTGACACGCTCTCCCGCTCCACCCAGAGCGGGAGAAGTCATTTGATGATTTTCCATCCAGAAAAAAAAAATACGTCCAATGAGTGAGTGCTGGACGTATCGTTTCTGGCATCTAGCGGATTTCCTTAGCCTTTATATCAAAGTCAACGGTTCACCTTGTGAGAACGCGTTTCAACGCTGCGCCTTCCGGTACGCGGTCGCCACTCCAGAACCTTTCGGCCCCATCGGCCCTCCGCTCTTTGAGCAATGTGCCCTGCCTCGCCCACTGCTACTGAACTAGTAAGTACCTACTGTAGTTTTTCATAATTAACATTTAAATTGTCTTCGATAACGTGTCACAACTTTTTAAAACTACTTACGTAACAAAAATGAACATAATTATAATGACAAAACTTACGTATGGTCAGCAAAGGAGGTAGTCGGGGAACCAGGGTTGTCGGATATAGTTAAAGATTAGTAAGAAACAGATGGATGTTTTCGAAAAATAAAAACCGGACAAGTGCGAGTCGGACTCGAGTCGGTTCCGTACAATTTAATGCAGATCTGTAAAAAAAAACCAAAGAAAAAAAAAGACGCTATTTTATATAGTATTTAAATTTTTCCCTATACTTACAGTGTAAGACGGTATTACTTGCCAAATTTCATAGTTCTAGATCAACGCGAAATACCCTATACATTTTGATTCCCTTAAGAGTGTCGAAATATACGTTTTTTGCGGAATAAACGGCCGTATCTTTTTAGGGTTCCGTTGCCAAATGGCAAAAAACGGAACCCTTATAGATTCGTCATGTCTGTCTGTCTGTCTGTCTGTCTGTCTGTCCGTCCGTATGTCACAGCCATTTTATTCCGAAACTATAAGAGCTATGCTGTTGAAACTTGGTAAGTAGGTGTATTCTGTGAACCGCATTAAGATTTTCACACTAAAATAGAAAAAAAAACCATAAATTTTGGGGTTCCCCATACATAGAACTGAAACTCAAAAATGTTTTTTTTCATCAAACCCATACGTGTGTCTATGAATAGGTCTTCAAAAATGGTAATGAGGTTTCTATTATCATTTTTTTCTAAACTGAATAGTTTGCGCGAGAGACACTTCCAAAGTGGTAAAATGTGTGTCCCCCCCCCCCCGTAACTTCTAAAATAAGAGAATGACAAAACTAAAAAAAATATATGATGTACATTACCATGTAAACTACCAACGAAAATTAGTTTGAACGAGATCGAGTGAGTGGTTTTTTTTTAAAACGTCATAAATCGTAAACCGCAATTTACCTTACATTCAATCAACTGAAATATAAAAATTAAAAAATATATATATTTTTAAACCGAAAATACCTACAGGTTTGTACGGAACCCTCGGTGCGCGAGTCCGACTCGCACTTGGCCGGTTTTTTAACGTTAACTTAGAAATTTGGTTTTTCCACTGCTTCAAAATACTTTAGACTTAAGTATATCGTTTTAATTTCAACTCGATACCTCCACGTATTTCCGAGATAAAGGGTTTTGACAGACAGACAGACGGACGGACAACAGAGTGATCCTATAAGGGTTCCGATTTTCTTCTTAAAGGTACGGAACCCTAAAAAATAAATATAGTTAATAGAAAATAAACAGTTTATTTCTCAAATTAAATGTCCTTCTATTGAAAAACAAGCTTTGACACGCGGTTTCACCCATATAAGTCTCGATCCTGATGAACCATCGGGATCAAAATTTCCTTAGTCTGTATCCTAATCCAGGTCATGTGCTGACTTTCATCCAAATGCGTTCAGCCTTTTAGCATGAAAGTAACGAAAAAAAAAAGCACAAACGATGAAAATCTTTTATCTTTATTTAGTACCTGTAAAAACATTTGCATTTAAATAAAACAAAACAAAACTTAATCTAAGGGAACAAGAATAAATTGCTTCGCAACTAAATTAGATTCCATGTACTTGTCTGAAGTTATTACCGGTATAATAAAATTAATTTCAAACGCTAATAACGCGCAACCACACTTCGCAACCGCATAAAATTATGACAGTTGTAACACCCAACCCTGCAAATGATGACGGGAAATTTTATCCGCGCAAAGCGATTTACGCGGTCTTTTACACCTAGACGCGGCCGACTAGTAATTACGCCAGCCTGTACTTCTTTCACCGCTACGTTATCTTGACAATTTATCTCGTATATCTTCGGTAGTACTGTTTGTATGCTAATGGCTGTGGTACAGTCGAGTTCGCCCTTTTTTGAGTAATTAAGGGAAATAATTGGATAAATAATACGATGACAGGCGTGTACTATTATTCATGTGCGTTTACGTAGTTTTGTTGCTGTAATTTCGAAGTCATTATTTTTATCAAAAAACTTTACCCGCATGTTCAAGGCAATCTATTTATGTATTTGTTTATTTATTTTTTATTGCTACTGGTACTGAGTTTCTATGCGTAGGTAGGTACATAATCAACAAATAGAACGAAAGTAATTCAAGAGTTAAATATAAATTATCTGATTACCTTTTGTATGTAAATGTAAACGGTAGTTCATTGTATTTTTTAAAGTAACCTTTATGTGATAGCCTGTACACGGTGAACGCTTTCTAAGCGGACCTATTATGATTGCGGCCATAAATGGACAATATAATGAGACATTATGGCATTAAGTAGAAATATCACGTTCATATTTAAATCCTTTCTCCTTTGTATAAGTTAGCTTATTCATAACAACACAAATCACTGTCTAATGGGTGTTACTTGGGCACGCCACAATTGCGGCGGTAAGTCCCCTCTTTGAGGAGTGGATAGAGAGGCGTCACGGCGTCCTCACCTTCCGCCTGACGCAGGTTCTCACCGGGCATGGGTGCTTCGGTGGGTTCCTGTTCAGGATAAAGCGGGAGGATACGTCCGGGTGTTTCCATTGCGAGGATCGTCTGGAGGACACGGTCGAGCATACGGTGGAGGTGTGCCCTGCCTGGGCGGGGCACCGCCGTGTCTTCGTGGAGGCGATCGGCGGCGGCGACCTCTCGCATCCGGCCCTGGTGCGAGCCATGGTACGGAGCGAGAGGGAATGGAAAGCCGTCACTTCCTTCTGTGAAGCAGTAATGCTCGCGAAGGAGGAGACGGGGCGCGTGAGAGAGTGGCAGTCTTTGCGCCCTTACGTCCCTAGCCACCGCAGCAGGAGACGCCCTGGGCGTCGGGAGTCGATTGCGGACTCCCGGCCACCGTAGGCGCGAGCTTGCGGGTGGCGAGCAATGGGTAGCTCGCCGCCCGGTAAGGACCAAGCTCGGGTCGACGGCGCGCAGTGTTCCACGCGCGCCTCAAAGAGATGTCAGCAGCAGAGTAGGGGTCTACTAGGACCGATGCCTGCCGGGGTCGCGTGATTGTTCGAAAGAGATACCGTGACCCTGGCACATGGGCAACTGATGGAACACGGGTGGGTTTTAGTCAGTAAAAGTCCGACACGCCCTCCCGCTCCACCCAGAGCAGGAGAAGTCATTTGATGATTTCCCATCCTGAAAAAAAAAAATGGGTGTTACTTATAATTTTTGTATTTATTTTTTATATTTTTTCTTACTGAACTGACACTAATGGAATTAGACCTCACAAAGAAAACTATGATGTCATACCTAATCAATAAAATAAAAAACTGGATTCAATCGTGAATCTATAAAACAACTTGTAATTGATACCCCAATCATGTTAATTTCTATTGTAACCTAATACGACAACTTTCACCTCTATTGCAAATATCAGATGTCCATCATTTAACAAGCCAAAAACCCGCTCACGACACACTCTCACCGATGCCATTATCTTATTTCGTGAGATTACTACTACGCAGCGGTCTATAATTTGACAAATAGAGAATGAGATGCATTAGTGCGCATTTCCTCTGTAATGGGGTACTATGGACCCTTGGTGTATAATTTAGCGGTACGGTCGCGAAGATGGGTTGGTCGCGCGGCCGCGGAACGATAATAATATTTGATAAAAAGTTTGATGACTCTTTATTTAACTTCCATATTTGTTTAGTCATTTAATTATTGTTCTTGCTGTTAGTATTGTTCTGATTTACAATGTCCAAGCTTTTGAATTATAGGAAATACTTTTACAACCGTCAATTCAAGCTTGTGTTCTGCAAGATAGAGTTGAAATTTGCCAAAACCAGTTTGACGAAATTTTAACAATGCCCGACTTTGTAGGCGAATACTAGTAGACATTCATAAAATCTTATCATACTAAACTTCACACTTCAAATATCTGAATCGGACGAGGATAAGCCACAAAGTTACACTCTCAAACGAAATGATCAACGATAGTTTCCTTCAACTTTGTACATTTATTCATCCTCATATATATGAACTGTCGTAAACGCTTCATTTCCTAATAAAACGCAATTTGTTAGCCGAGATGCTGAACTTAAAACTATAAGATCAGTTTATGGCGCGTCGTAAACATCAGTCTATTTTACACCGAACTTTGATGTGACTTTATCTGTTTTCTTATAAGATATGGATTATTGTAAAACTATATAACATCCTTGCTATAAAATTGCAATGATTCATTGTAAATAATTAATAGCCTTATCCGATATTGTTAGGATGTTCAATTTTCTCATCCTTTATAAGGCTAGTAAAATATGTTAACAAACTATAAATCTGCGGAAAACAGGCGAGGTAATGGCGGCGCGAACACTTTGTAAAATGTATTCAATATTAAGACAGCTATAAAATTTTATCGAGCTGTTCCCAGCTTATAATAATCTTTATCCCGCACAAGACAATCAACATTGTCAATTATTAATTTCCATCATAAAATACAAGTTTCACTTTATTCCCTCAATCATTTCAATTAATACTCAGAGTTTGAAATAGCAAAAAGCACTTAAATGTTTTTATCAAGTGACAATTAAATTAAAACTCAGAAAGTATTGGGTAAAAGTCAAAAAACTAGTAATAGAAGGAATCGACCCCCTGTCAATTACTGTCGGTTCGCGTTGATAGGGTTACCCGATTTCGAAGAGTTAAGACCTACATTTTTCTCTCTTTACTTTTAGGCAGAAAATCATAATCTCGTTGTGGAGAAAAATGTGGATTAAGCTCAAATTATTGCGGTCTTCTTTAAACATAGCAATAAGAAAGAGCAAAATTATACGTAGGTAAATTGAAGAAACTGTTGTCGTATTTTGGTGCAACAGTTAATTGATCAGACAGTAAAAACTATGACAATAATATGTCATGTGGCAGTTATTGTGCCCGTAAGGCCAACAACTGTTGCTATTTACCCAGAATTGTCATTCCTAACCACAAAGGAACCTTGTTTGCAATTACTTCAAGCATTTTTTGCATTGCAAAGAAAGAACTTATTAATTTATTATGAGTTTTGTAAATTCCGTAACATTAACAAGAGCTTCTATTTGCTGATTAATTAGAACACCAAAAAAAAGAAGTGCAAATGGGCTAAGTACTGTGGGCTGTGAGTACAAGAAAACAGAAACAAAGAAAAGCAAAATTCGTTATTAAATGAAAGCATGACATTGATAATTTCCAGGATGTATGGTAGTAACCAGGAAACATCTATTCAGGTACGGGTAGATTTTGGATCTGGTCTGTTTTTGTTTTATTTTTTTATTTGGATATTGTTTAGACTCTGGATTGAATTGGATTTTTAAAACTTTAATGTAAAATGTTTGTGTCTGAGACCTAATTGAGTCATAAATTTTGACAATCACTTTATCGAAAAGCAACACTGACATGTTGATGATCACCATCAGACTTAAGTTCAATTTCAGCCCAATTTCCGAACTCCGCACATAATATTATCAGCAGCTGATACCACGATCTCGAAATGCGATACCGTTAAAAGATTATCTTGAGTGACGCGGCCCGTAACACCCAATTAAACGCGCGATAACTTGGATGCGAGTTGGACGTATGAATCACGCCCTATCGCGTGTTCGCGCGATGTTTGTGACGTATGAGTGCTACGTGTACCCGCAATTTTGTATAAAATGTTGTTAATACCTGCTTTGATATTGGTAGCAACTTGAAGATTATGTTGGTGAGATAGATTTGAATATATACGCGATAAGCCTTTATTATGCTTAAAACTTTTAAATAAATAAATGAAGATTTGAAGACTAACATGATGTTATGAATTCACACCAGTGATTTCCAAAAGGGTTATACAGGTTTTTTTTTTTCTGGATGGGAAATCATCAAATGACTTCGCCCGCTCTGGGCTGAGCGGGAGGGCGTGTCAGACTTTTACTGACTAAAACCCACCCGTGTTCCTTCAGTTGCCCATGTGCCAGGGTCACGGTATCTCTTTCGAACAATCACGCGACCCCGGCAGGCATCGGTCCTAGCAGACCCCTTCAGTGCTGCTGACATCTCTTTGAGGCGTGCGTGGAACACTACGCGCCGTCGACCCGAGCTTGGTCCTTACCGAGCGGCGAGCTACCCATTGCTCGCCGCCCACAAGCTCGCGCCTACGGTGGCCGGGAGTCCGCAATCGACTCCCGACGCCCAGGGCGTCTCCTGCTGCGGTGGCTAGGGACGTAAGGGCGCAGAGACTGCCACTCTCTCACGCGCCCCGCCTCCTCCTTCTTGAGCATTACTGCTGCAGAAGGAGGTGACGGCTTCCCATGCCCTCTCATTCCGTACCATGGCTCGCACCAGGGCCGGACGCGAGAGGTCGTCGCCGCCGATCGCCTCCACGAGGACACGGCGGTGCTCCGCCCAGGCTGGGCACACTTCCACCGTATGCTCCACCGTGTCTTCTAGACGATCCTAATAATGGAAACACCCGGGCGTATCCTCCCGCTTTATCCTGAACAGGGAACCCACCGAAGCAACCATGCCCGGTGAGAACCTGCGTCAGGCGGAAGGTGAGGACGCTGTGACGCCTCTCTATCCACTCCTCAAAGAGGAGACTTACCGCCGCAATTTTCGCGTGCCCACAGGGGTTAGTCTTTGTTTGTTGCACCATCATTAAGTTTATAGTTTTGTCATGGATAAGCTACAAATCTGGTGATATAAGTAGGAACAAATGGTAATATTGGAAGACGCTAGATTGATATGTAACCATCAATACATGCACATTACATAACCAGGCGATAGGTAAGGCTGTTTAATTTTTTACAGATTCTAAAAAAGTCAAAAAATGTCGATGTTTACTAATCTGATAAAAAATAATGAGTTGACATGATCGAAATATAAGCAAAAAATTTAATTAATTATCTTTAAAAAAGTTGAATCTTAATTGAAGAAAGATTCCGCGACAGCCTCTGAGAATTTTTCTTCAATTAAGATTAACTTTATAACATGAGACAGGACTGAAGATAATCTGGTCTGTAACATAAACAGAGTGGCCATTATCGTCGAAGGTGTTAAAATCCAGATTTGAAATTTACGTCAGCCACTTTGTCACGATCACTAAATGAGTGCAACGTTCTTTAAAATCGCTTTTAATTTTGTAAACTGTGCTTTTATTTTGGTTTGACAATTTAAGAACCGTTGAAGCATATCGTAACGCTAACAGCTTATGTATTATTTGATCATTATCAGGTACGAATCAGAATTCATTTATAGCAGCGTTAAATTTCACATAAGGAGTTACTTTAAATTTAGTGTTGGACCCAATCAGAGTATACCTATTTAATGCAAAAGAGTTCGATTTACCACGATGTGTAAAGTTTTTGATGCATTTCAACAAGGATTTCTATCACAGATCATCTGTCTTTTTCTCAACTACGTAGCTGAATACTAGTATTATACATGGACCGTCTGCCTATCTGACCTCCACCACCCAGTTACTGCGTAATACGATACCCCTTGGAAAGACTGCTTAGCAGATTTTCGATCTGCTGACGATCCGTAACGACGGAATTAGATTCATGAATGATAGCCGGAATTAAGGCTTAACATGCTTTCTCAGACACAGTGAGATATTTAAAAAACCGGCCAAGTGCGAGTCGGACTCGCGCACCGAGGGTTCCGTACAAACCGTATTCACGGTTTATGCATAAGGTTTATGTTTATGAAATATTTTTTTTTTTATATGTATTTGAGTTGATTGAATGATAGGTAACTTGCGGTTTACGATTTATGACGTATTAAAAAAAAACTACTTACTGGATCTCGTTCAAACCAATTTTTGGTGGAAGTTTAGGTACATGGTTATGTACATCATATATTTTTTTTAGTTTTATCATTCTTTTATTTTAGAAGTTACGGGGACACACACATTTTACCAATTTGGAAGCGTCTCTCGCGCAAACTATTCAGTACAGAAAAAAATGATATTAGAAACCTCAATACCATTTTTGAAGACCTATTCATAGATATCCCAGACGTATGGGTTTGATGATAAAAAAAAAATTTGAGATTCAGTTCAAAGTATGGGGAACCCCAAAATTTATTGTTTTTTTTTTTCGATTTTAGTGTAAAAATCTTGATGCGGTTCATAAAATACATCTACTTACCAAGTTTCAACAGCATAGCTTTTATAGTTTCGGAGAAAAGTGGCTGTGACATACGGACGGACAGACAGACAGACAGACAGACATGACGAATCTATAAGGGTTCCGTTTTTGCCATTTGGCAACGGAACCCTAAAAAGGTCGCCTAACGGACTAATCGCGGCAAGTGTAACTTAATCTGATCGATCGATCTGTGCAGCTGCCATTACTTAGCCACAAGCCTCTTCTGTATTGATTTCTACCAAAAATAAAGCCATGTTTATTAGCCTAAATTAACCAAGTCAATCCTCAAACGAAAACACTATCATCAGCATCATTAGGAGCCTTGTTCTACTCACTTTTGAATCCCTTTGGTACCATGCTTTCCTGGTATGTTCGGTCTCATCCGATTCTTCGCTCTGATCTTTTGCAGTTCATCTCCCCACCTTACTATTGGTCTGCCAACGCTCCTAATACCGTTTTTTTACGAAAACAAAATAATATAAAATTTCAGGTTTAAACTAATTATTAACCATTGTCAATCAATTAAAGCTAGCATGATTAATTGATTGCTAATAATTTATGTGAAATCATCCATACACCAATTATAATCAATCAGTGAAAATATAAAACTTTTATAAACTGGTCTGTTTATCCTCGTTTTATTGTCAGTCTATTTATTACCGAACTTATCGAATTTTTACAACATAGTTAGCGTAATAAAGTTGTTTATTAATTCATTTTATATCCGGGAGTCAAATTTCGTTTTTGAGATATCTGTTTGCTATTCTAGTTCTCGTTTCGAGTTACTGTATAAGGTCTTTTTTTTTGGATGGCAAATCATGAAATGACGTCTCCCGCTCTGGGTGGAGCGGAAGGGCTTGTCAGACTTTTACTGACTAAAACCCACCCGTGTTCCTTCAGTTGCCCATGTGCCAAGGCCCCGGTTTCTCTTTCGAACGAATCTCGCGACCCTGGCATGGTTTTTATGAGGTCTTGGGTTGCTTTTCCAAATAAAGCTGAATAGAAAAACCCAGTAGGTTTTTCTTTCTAGAATTTATCAGTAGCAGCCCAGAGTCTGGACTTGTCGTACTCGATTGATGGTAATACGCTCGCCCCCTACATTAGACTTAAACATAAGGGGCTAAATTGGGTGTACTATAATTACAACTCTGCCCAATCCTTCGGGGAAACAAGGCGTGATCCTATGTGAAAGTATCATCATACGACGCCATGGAGTCATTAACTACGAAATGCACTAAAAAGATATTTATTGGGCAGAACAATAGGATAGTACAAAAGGAATAATACATCAACCTTTGCCAGTGCTCTAAATGAAGAATCCTTCATAAATTCACTCCAATTTATATTGATTAAATAAACAACACAATACCATTAATTTCGGCGCTAAAGATCACAATCGCATACCGAGTCCACAAACACTATTTACCTGTCGCCATATCTCAATATAATTTTCCAATAACCTATTCAGAGGTAAGGAAATAGGTACACATATTGTCACGAGAATGCATAGTTATCTGCGTTTGTACGTACATCGAACTATTCATATCCAGTATAAGCTGACCTCGCATTAACAATACCGAAAGTCACTTCTTCTTCTAGTTAAAATATTTTTTACTGGGAATCATACCTGTAAACCTTGTGATAACCGTGACATTAAAGGTCAAATTTCCAACTTTTCGAAAACAAAAACAATTAAATGAATGTGTAAATGTTATAACTTATATACACCCATGATCCCTGTACCGTTGCATGCACACATAAACATAATGTTTTGGGTGCGTTACGTTGCGCAAACAGTGAATTCATACAAAATATGAAACTCATTTCCCAGCTTTTATATTTGCACAAAGTTACTTAGTTTGATGAACAGAATGATGGTTTGGTGATGAGTCTTCTTACACCTTATATGGGCTTGCTTTGCAATGAGAGGTCCACTTATACTGGACATGTCCAACTTTATATGTCGTCGTTTGTACGTACGATATGGCTGTACGATGAATGTGAGGTCTAAGCTTATTGGTCGTTCGTTCCTATGGCACGAAACGCGCGAAATTGACTACTGGAAATTGGTTTCGAAACTATGTCTAACTGGAATTGAACCTGAGAAGAATAAGATTGTAGATGAGTATGATTACAAATACTTTTACAGTAATAATGGTTCTGTGTAAGAAGTGAATGTTATAGATATTATGGGTGCAGGAGAATTTTCTGTGACATTGACAGATGATTATTTTATAGAGCCATTGAATCCCACTGTTAAAAAATAAACGTTAACTGGTTTTTAACGATGTTGTTGCTGACATTAAATATGATATTCTCAAAAATTCGATAGTTAGCGCAAGATTTTAAAAAGAAATAAAAATTATATTTTTTCAGGAGAAGTTGTGTAGAAAAATATATACATATATAAACAGAAATATACAGATAACCACAGTTATGTCCAATCATCATCATCTGCCAATCCTTTTCAACTATGTTTCGGTAAGCTTCCAGTCTAACCAAATGCAGTTGATTACCAATATTTTACATGGAACGACTGCCTATCTGCCCTCCACAATCCAATTATTGAGAAGTTAGTGTTTTTATATATTTTTATTGCTGGATGGGCCTGCTCTTGATCGTTTTACGTCTGATGGAAACCGATTGATGAGGTCTATGATGAAACAAGCGTGCCCTAAAGATGCCTGCATATTCTGTTACTAATTTCGCACATATTCGTTTGCACCTTCTAGTAGACTGATTTCTTCGATTGCATCGCATGACTATACTGAAGGTGATTCACACTTATGATCGGTCTACTTTACGTTTATATCTCCAGTCGAATGTGCATGGATAATGCCATTCCCAACAAATTATTCGTATAAGCTCAGTGAGATTATACTGATAAAGTGAAATTGCTGAGACTAGCACAAAGTTGTAGTGAAATTTTGAATCGATATGTGAATAAATGGTGATTCTAGATGTTTTTTTTCGTCTACATGTACTGCTTCATTGTTATTATTGGACTGAATGCGTTCCTTATTCAATGGCTTGATAGCTTCAGTATAATTATACTTCTGTAGTATCCATACTTTATACTTTTAATTTACTTTAATAATATTATAGTTACGAAAGTAACTCCGTCTGGCTATGCTTTCACGACTAAACCACTAATGCGATTTTGATGAAATTTGGCACGGGGTAAGTTTAAGCCCCAAGAAAGTGCATTGGCAATTTTTTATTCCGTGACTTCGTCTGCGTCCACGATAACTGACATTTACGCGGATGAAGTCGCAGGCAAAGCTAGTATAACATAATTTGGATAGTATTTTTTATCAACAATATACAATAATAGTTTCCACACTTTATCATAAGTTATTATATCTTTGTTACCATCCACAATAAAGCTGTTAAAAGTTAGAATTTTAAAAATAAAAACAGCATAGCTTTCTTCTCATTGTTGGCATACTTTAAAATGCTTGTTATTTATAAAGTGAATTTTACAGAGCTATATTGCTTTATGGAGGTTAAAGTTATTTTTTATTTTTAAAATGTAACTTTTAAGAAGCTTTTGGCTTTGAAATTGAGGTGCTATTTTCTGTTATAACTTTTTATTTGACTGCTTATTGTCCATCTTACAACTTTTATGACAGACAACAGCAATTTTTCATGTCGAATATAATAAACCAAATAAAATCAAATGTTCATTGGATCAAAACCGCTTATTGCCTTTTTGCGATAAACCTAATTAATTAGGCGTATAGCTGTCCATACATTGCATCAATCTGATAGCAAATTGAGCACAATTTTGACAGTCCACTAGACGTGACAAGATTTTATCTGCTCATCTGCGGTTTTTGGTCCGTGTGAAACATTTTGGAAATAGCATTGAGGATTATCAGTCATGGATTGTAGTAAGTTGGAAAGTCAATATTGACGATTTACTTGTTACAGTGTTCTCCAAGCCAAGTAATAAACTGTTCCATTCGTTCAAAAGCCTGACATTTTGTTCCGTTTCTTACTCGTGTTGGAACCGATTAGATGTTATTTTTCAGATAGCTACTGGTTAAATGTTTTTGTTTAAAATAATGTATTATTATTTCATAAAACCGTTAACATACAAACTACAGACGACACCCAAAAGCCAAAGCTCGTAATTAAAAACTTTTAAAACCTAGTCGCAGTTTCATCTCTGCGACAATCAAATGTCAAATACTTGTCAAAAATTTATGTAAGCTCGAGGTATTTTTGACAGATTAAGACTGAGATCACAATGTGAACGAGCTTAAAATTACAAGAGTTGCCTCTCAGGTGTGAAAAACATTTGGATCTGCATTAACAAGTACAGACAATCGACTGATGATTTGATAACTTGTCCACCTTTCAATAATCCAAGAATGAAATGGGTTGTCAAAATTATTTTAATTATATACAGGTTTCGTTGCGGTCGCTGATTCAGAAATGTCATCGACCATATTAGGCCAGTTGTCAACTCGAATTGCTTTTTTTTTTGTTAGTGGCCAATATTCTAACCACAAATTCGATACTCAAGTGTCGGTAGAGCAACAGTGTAACGCCTTTCGTAACTGAGAATTCGTAAGTGGATACTATGGAATATAATACTGACATTTATAGAATTCCGACGGTAGGAAATATCTTAAATATTAAATAGTAGGATCATGATTTAACCGTAGATATTGGAATAGACGCGGGACTACAGTAGGCCAATTGTCGAAATTTAAAGCGTCCTAAATCAAAAACTTTTCAAAAATTTATAGAAACTTGAGAGTTATTTTTAACAGATTGACACTGAGATCAGACTGGAGAACGTTCTTCTAAATAACGAGAATTGGGTCTCTATTTCCACAACAACATTGTAAAGAATACGATTAAACTTCGATAGTTCTATGACATGCCGGTTTCTACAGGATGTTTTCCATCACCGTTTATTAGAGCAGTGGTGATGAAATAATCGATAAAAATGAAAATGCCTGTCAGGGTTTAAACCTACAATACTCTATTCGTGAGCCACCACTGCTCCTAAAAGCAAAGCTATATTAATTAGGAATTTCAACAATGAAACTGAAAACGATTAGCACCTCTAGACCGCGTTCAAAAGTGTTAATCCTTGAAATATAAAAAGTGTACATTAATATCTTCCACAAAAATTTTGGAACTGGTAGCTCATGAACACTACTATGTATGTGCTAAACGCGCTTAGTTTCACTGCTGCAATTTGACTTAAGTCATATTTATATCCTGAACTATCCGACTGCTGCATACTATATTATACGTACCAGCAGGTACAAGTATAGTAGGTACCAACAACCTACTAACAAAATCAAAGTAATGCCGTAGGCAGACATTCCCGTTACATCTCTCTTTAGCTTAATCGGATTACTAAGCACAGTTGACGGGAATCAATTCATTTGTACTTATAAACCTACCTACTTGCGCAAGACATCAGTCGAGTGACGTGAACATCATACTAGCTCGGATTTATAGTTGAATAACATTTATAAGCCGCTTTTCATTCGGTTACGTTATTTGTAACGCTTATAAAGAATTTGTTGTAGATGGAATGGTTTCATTAGGCGGCGACTTTGTTGGTTTCTGAGATGAGTATCGGCAGTTACAGAATTTGTGATGATATCTTGATTTGTTTGGTTTGTATTGTGGGAGTACTAGAGGCACCTACACTTTTGCGTAACCCTAGAAAAAAATCACCTTGAGGTTATGTATGTGAGTGTATGATTTTTTAGTTACACACAGCCCGCAGTTTGTAAATTGGTGATGTAACACCCCTTTTTTTTTTTTTTTCAGGATGGGAAATCATCAAATGACTTCTCCCGCTCTGGGCGGAGCGGGAGGGCGTGTCAGACTTTTACTGACTAAAACCCACCCGTGTTCCATCAGTTGCCCATGTGCCAGGGTCACGGTATCTCTTTCGAACAATCACGCGACCCCGGCAGGATGTAGCACCCCTGTCCTTCGAAAAGCACCTTAAGCCATTGGTCCTGCGCCTGATCTTTCTCCGGTCGTATTGGATTGCCATCCCATCTGACTGTGAGAGTGAGGGAAGAGAGAGTGCCCCTATATCAACGCACACATTTGTTCACTAAAATATCTCCTGCGCCGTAGGATAGTCTCCGTTGAGATTGGCTGCCTTGGTTGAAATACGGTCTGGAGGACAATATATGTATATTGTTGCATTAGATACCGTAGGTACTATCCTCTGGTTACAGTCGTAATCAAGTTCTCGTTTTACAGTTCTTATGTTATACACGTCAATACAGGATTAAAATATTGGATCGAGCGAAACAATTACTCTTTCTCTCACTATTTTTTTTATTCAATTAATCACACTGAAGAATCAGAGGGGTATTTTGGTAGTTCAACAACATTCATTGCATTATTTACGTTATTGAGTAGACAATTTTTTCGCATACCTACATAAAACCACAGATTATCAAAATCTTTCAAAATTATTCAGATTCTGATTTATAGTATACTAGCTTTTGCCAGTGGCTTCGCCCGCGTGGAGGTCGGAAATTATCCTGCGGGAACATACTACCGGGATAAAAAGTAGCCTATGTCCTTTCTCAGGCTCTAAACTATCTGTGTACCAAATTTCATTTAAATCGGTTCAGTAGTTTTAGCAGGAAAGCGAGACAGACAGACAGACAGACAGACCGACAGACAGACAGAGTTACTTTTGCATTTATAATATTAGTATGGATAGTATGGAAGTATGGATATGGAAGTATGGATATGGATAGTATGGATTACGCAATTAACCAATTAATTTCTGAAGGTTACTTTGCCCTACAATTTAAATTTTCCAACGATCTATGAGAGTTGTATATGTACATAGGTACTTACAGATAATACTAATCTTTACCTCACACTAGCTTGTATCAACTTAAATAACGAAAACAAACGAATTCATATAAAAGCTAACGACACTCTCTAACAAAACTTCCATGACATTTAAGGCCATAAAGAGATGTTAAACTAAATTGTATTGTCTAAAAGTAATTCTACTAATTTTGCTGGTAAGAAATTGCCCACTAAATAACTCTAGTCAGTTCTCCTGAAAATTTATAGACCATTTCTTTGGCTGTGCAATTAAGAACAAGATAGATTGAATAAATAAAATTTAGGTTAGCCGAATCTCAGTGGTAGGAAAAATTCGAAAATAGATGTTGGCCAGAAGTACATTTTTTTATTTTTATTCTTTTTCGTTAACCTAAAATAAATTAAGTTAAGAATAGTAGAGAGAAGTAGTGGCCCTGACTTACAAGTTGTGTAGGTTTTAGATACAAACCCAGACAGACGCTTTAATTTACTTATGTAGTTTATTTCATCACCATTGCTCTTAATAACGGTGAAGGAAAGTATTGTGAGGAGACCGACAAGTACTAAGACCAAAAATTCGTCGATATGTGACATCTTGCAACCCCCACTAGGGTGGGCCCAGTGCTGGTGGATTACGGCTCATTCCCTCTCACAGAGAGATAATGGAGCTGATAATGCATTATGCAAAAACAATATTATTAAACTATACCTACCTACTTTATACATATACATATCTATACATATATAATTGTTGACGTTAGTGATGCCTGAACGATAGCGTCGTCATCATATCGATTCAGTATTATCGTATTTACTTATCCATACTAATATTATAAATGGGAAAGTGTGTGTGTCTGTTTGTCCGTCTTTCACGGCAAAATGGAGCGACGAATTGACGTGATTTTTTAAGTGGAGATAGTTGAAGGGATGAAGAGTGACACAGGCTACTTTTTTTTTAGGTGGCTGGGACGAACTTAGAAAAGCCATTCTTTTCCCATGGACAATTGTATGTAACATGTTCACGTGTGTCCAATGCCCAGAATTTTTACATTCTATCCCCAAATGGAAAGACAATATAATATCGTCTAGAGTAGCGTATTAAAATAACATTCTGTTCCGAGTTCTCATCTGTATTCTAAATCAGGAAAGGGAAAACATGTTACCCCGAATTTAACTCGAGCGAAGCCACGGGCAAAAGCTAGTAATGTTATAAAGCTGAAGATTTTGGTTGAACGCGCTAATCTCAGAAACTACTGGTTCAGATTGAAAAATATTTAAGGGTTGGATAGCCCATTCATTGAGGAACCCTTTAGGGTATTTAACATCACGCTAGGACCCTAAGAAAAAAAAAACACGAATACAAAGACCTTGTACGTGCAGGCGACTTGATGCGACGGGCCGGGTCGGGTGAGCAGAAGTGTATGAAGTTGCAGGCAGAAGTTAGTAATGTTATATACGAATCTTTACTACGACCATTTCAGACACCGACCTACATCGTCAATGATCATCAAATGATCTGACCAACAAAATTATATCCGTTTATTTTTTATAAACAAATTGACATTGATAAATTTTTATATGTACAATGACTTGAATATTTACTTTGTTAAGTATCATATTGTTTTAATTATTGTGAATGTGAAGATTACGTGGGCCCTTTTCAATTTTGTTTTCTTTCTTTCTCAGAAATCATGATCTGGCAGATTGAGTGATTTATGTGACCTACCCAAATGTCCTTTCTTTGGTACTGTTCCTCAAATCATTGGGCTCCTTAAGTTCCGAGTTGAGCTAAACGATTAGTGACAAATGCTTACACTGGCTGGACAGGTCCACTCAATCTGTGTGGTTATTTCCTCAAAAGACCATTTCAGTCACCAATCTACATGGTCTTCATTATGATGTGACCAAGATTATGTCTGGGCTTTAAAAAAGACTGTGACCTCTGAGTTTGTTTCGGCCTTTCTTCTTAGAGTAGTCAGTTAGGAAACGCCGACCTCATCTAGTTTAAAAAGTATATAATTGACATGTAAAAGTGTTTGTACAAACCTACTTACAGAAATAAAATCATTTATCGTTTACGAAGTCTTAAATAGAACTTTTACTTAGTAGATTCTTCACTTTCAATCCAGCACGTTTCTACTTTTGATTTCGAGCGTAATTCAGTTTATTTTATCCGACCAGTTTAAAGGAGTATTGTCAGATCCAATTTTCACCGTTCATTATCAGTTACTTCATTGATAATAACTTCATTGATAAGGACTTTAGTTTTTTTATTTTATTCCAACCATTGTCATCCCTCCGATTCCTATATTTTTTGAAGCCAATAAGACTGACAGTTTTCACACATCGTCGCGTCGCTCTTCTTGGTCTGAGAAGGATATCGTCAGCTTTCGTGTATATTCCAAAATACGTAGCATAACAATACGCCTTGTTGCCCCGAAAGATAGGGTGGCGGTGTATCTATAGTAAACTCTCATTTCGCCAGTTAGGTATGGTTAAGTCCCATGTAATAGGGTATTTTCTATATATTTATCCTTTACTTTTTGTATTAGCCAAGTACATTTACTTTAATGATACGAGAGCAGAATCTCCTAGCACTGGGTTATACGCTTAAAAGGAGGCTCCAATCACAAGGTGTTACGTTTTATTTGTTAAAATAATAAATATATTTTTTTCATAGTGGGCAAGCTTTTTGCTTTACCGGGCCCCGGACTCCAGACGACGAAATCCTTGATGGGAAAACTTAATAAAACTGCTTGACTTAGGAACCAAACTCAAGTTGTCTGTCCAAAACGTCTGACATTAAGATGCATATTTCCATACCGGTGTCACATATATTAATTACAAGTAGCTTTAATCAGATGGCAGATGTTCCAAACAAAATACTGCTGATAATACATGACATATTTAACATAGTCGGCAAAAGCAAAATTGAAACGACTATGCAACAGAACATTTTTTTAATGCAACCTTTCCAGGCGACATTCATAACCGTCCCCCAACAACAGTTCCACATACGCGCACACAACATTACGTAAAACTAAAAAGAGTAGTTGACGTGCAGTATAATTGATACTAATCATCGTCCCGGTGTGTTTCAACGCGTCCGTTAATTTACCTAACGCGCCCCACGAAAGGCTCCAAAACCACTATGAAATTGAATACGTACAACTGCTACCCATTTGGGGCTACGGACTTGGTTAAGGTCGGGTTTGACTACGCGAGTAGACGAACGAACTTGCTGGTATATTGTGTGGAAGAAAAGTTTTAATGTTAATATCGATGTACATTCTTGAATAGTCAGTAGATATAGATTTCAAATGTTGTCTCGCAAATGACAAGTTAGCACCACCCACATGTATGTCAAATTGTGATCGATTTCGTCTGCAAATGTGGGTACTCGTAGAGATTAATCGGGTAGATCTGGTAATGAGCAGTCAAAAAATGGTTATATTTGGAAGCAAAATTTCGTCGATAAATTATTGTCATTCCATCAGAAAAACAAAAACGACATTCAGTAATTTTAATACCAAAATGTTTGTCCATGTCCTACTTTCCATGTCTTCTGGTTATTGGAAAAGAGAATGACAGACTCCATTCGCCAAGTAAGCTATATACATGCAATTAGGCGCGATATTGAGCGCTCATTATTCTTAGTCAAAAAATGTCACAAAAAAAATGTTATTATCCTATAGTTTTTTTTAATATATTATTTTGGCCCAAACCTCAGCAACGCAAATACCGTTCGCTAAAGCAACCATTAGATCCATGTGATAAGGAACTTCCAATTTCAACGTTCGGGTGGTGGAACCATGGTGTAATTTCAATACAAACGGGCCACCCGAATCACACGGTTGTCTACTCCTATTAACTGTACTAATACATTTATCTGTCGAACGAACACTTGACAAGATTTCACAGTCTACTGGACAACTTTTAATCAAAGTGGTTACCCTAAAAACATTAGAGAAATTATAATTTGAAATAATTGAATACTAATTTGTGGGAACGTTCTTTTGAAGGTGTGTCGAACTTTTCTAGCTGGTAATTCAAATTAATTATAAATTATGTGCGTACAAATGTATGGACTTGTAGCGTTGTTAATTATAAAGATATGTCTTTATGACAAGCCATGTGCCCGATGGGAAAAATGACGAATTTGCTTAAAAACATTCACACCTTATACGACTTTGTTAGGGACAGAATTTCCTTCCTAAGCGTTTACTATCGATATCTAAGAAATACTCTTCGAAAATTTCATGTTTCTAGATCCAGCGTCAGTGAATACATAAGCAGCCTTTAATGTTCCCACTACTGGGACACAGCCCTTCTCTCAATGAGAGGAAGTGTCCCGTAATCCACCAAACAGACCCAGTGCGGGTTGGGAAATATCACATAGCTTCGAATTTTTGGTTCTAGGACATGTAACTTCGAACCTACGACCAAAACACGTAAGTCGCGCCCATTACTACCGGGCCACCACTATCCTGTCTGTTGGTGAATGAATGAATAGAATACTTTTGTTAAGAACACCATTTTTTTTTAAATAGTTGTAACTTAAAAAATTAAACCGCCGAAAAAACTGAAAAGCAAACAAATATTAAACCTTAAAATTATAAGTCGGCGCTTTGAGTGATCTTTGTCCATTAATTTTGCAGCGCCGACTCAAAATTTTAAGGTTTATTATTTTTTTGCTTTTCAGTTTTTTCGGCGGTTTAATTTTTTGTAATTTTTTTTTTATTTTATAATTTTTTGTGGCTTTAATGTACTTACAATACTTGGCAAGGTATACCCTATCTAATAAAAAAAGAATAATCAAATTCGGACTACTCTGTATAAAGTTATGCGTGGTTATACATTACAATCAGTGAGTGAACAATCATTCATCCCCTGTTTTCCGACCCTTAGGGTTCGATTTTGTTTTTCAAATTTATAAAGGACCACCTTGGAAGTATACTCTTTCCAATAAAAAAAGAATTATTACAATCGGAGGACTATGTAAAAAGTTACGCGTGGTCAAACATAAAAAAAAATATATACGCGTCGAATTGATAACCTCCTCCGATTTTTTCGTCCACGGTTTGATTATTAATGTTAAGCAATGATTGTCAAGGTTGGTATGTGGGTGGGTGACCATCCATAGCATACTGAGACCCCTCCGTACCTCAGAAAATACACTAAGCAGTTGGTCCCGGCTGTGGTTCGTAGATGTTTGCCAGATGTTTGCCCGAAACTCGAACAAACAGTTTTGCCAAGGAGTATCGTGTTATCCAGTAATTGGGTGTGAAGATCAGATAGACAGTCGCCTCAGTTGAACTACTGGTCTCCAGTTACATCTGGTTAGACTACGAGCCGATCGCAACATAGTTGGCAAAAGGCTAGACTGTTTGAAGAATGTTCCAACATCACAACTAACAGGTTATTAATTCCAGATACTGAAGTCAGTAATGCTGGCGGTACAGGCGGCTACAAATCAAGGGATACATTTCCAGTTTTAACAGACCAACATTGCATAGGCCTTGCGTACAATGAGAAGTCATTTTATACTAGAAATGTACAACTTGATTTGTCGCCGTGTGTAAACGATGCCTATCCGTTTCAAATAAGTCAAAAAATTCCACAAAACTCTCTTTGAAAAATCTAACCATGATCTTAGCAAGCGCAAGTGTCATTTGTTTCCAAACTTGATGCAGGAAAAATGACCGTAAACAAATATTTTTAGTAGCACTGAAGGCTTTGGTTACCTCATAAACTCTTCGACCATAAAACCAATTGTGTATAAAGTAGAAGTAAGACGATACAAGAATTTTCTCGTCGATAAAAGGACCTACAATTTGTTAAAGGCCCATAACGGCGTAATGCCGAGTACGCACTTGCCCGGAAAGCTATTGTCTGTCCACCCCTTAGAATAAAGCTACGGACACACGGCTTTATTGTTTGCTTGACATAATTTATGTACCTGCTTGTTTGGACTCTGGTATATTGTTCTGATAATTCAATAGTTTTGTATATGTACGTGTATTAGTGGGTTCATTAAAATGTTAGTTATTGTTCATTAAACAAACGACATTAGATATTCAATGTTGACGTTAAGTTTCGAAATGATAACGATAAGATACAAGTTTTTGATTATAGTAACAATTAACTTCTGCCCACGACTACGTCCGCGTCAAATTTTCGCTCCCCTTCCCGTCGCATCGAACTGCCTGCCGGTTTTCGTCCATTTTTCGTTTGCTGCTTCACTTTTTTTGAAAGTAGCGTGATGCTATTATAGTTTATAACCTTCCTCGATAAATGAGCTACCCAATTCAAAAATAATTTTTCATTTCCAACCAGTAGTTCCTTAGATTAACGCGTTTATACAAACAAACTCTTCAGCTTTATAATATTATAGTAGAGATAAGAAGAATAAGGGTAGTTTAGAAGAGTTGGATAGAGGTGTACAGTTACGAGTAATAATATGTATACACATAGCCAAATTCAAAAGCGGTTTTCTCTTTAAACAACGATTGCAACTTTGAGATAAGGCCTATTTCGTAATAGTGTGGGTTTCAAAATATTGTACTATGTTCGTAATAACATAAAATTACAATCAGTACAATAGGAGAAAATCCCTTTTAAATGTTGGTAATTGTATACATATTCGTGCTCGTAACTGTACCTACAGTACACCCGCATTTTGCCAGTTAAATTTAAGGCCAATATTATACTGGGCGAGCCTACTGCCATAAACCAGGTACAAATCCAGACTCCGGGCTGCTACTGAAAAAAAAAACAGTTAGAAAAACGCAATAAAACTTTGCTCGACCTGGGAAGGCCAGCATTGTGGCTTACGAAACCATCAAGGCATTATAGTAACAATAATTTATGTTTATTTTTAAATTATAACTTTCGATGGTCGGGGCCGCATAGAACAGAACACTTTAATAAATTATTCGTTAACACAAACGTACATTTATTGTAAAGACATTCCTTAATAAATCAATCACACCTATAGCTGACCTCTTATTATTTTGAGTTGAGCTGCATGATTAGTGACAAATGCGTGCACTGACTGGACGGGTCCACTCAGTCTCAGTAGTTCTTCCCTCAAAAGACCATTGCAAACACGGCTACATGGTCTTCACATGATCTGATCAAGATCATGTCTGGACTTTAAACGAGACCTTTTTTTTTACCTCTGAGTTTGAATCGGCGTTTCATCTCAGAGTAGTCAGATAGTACAGCCAACGTCTTGTTTTAAAAATATGATAGACGTCTAAAAGTATTTGAACAAACCTACTTACAGAAATAAAATCGTGTATCATTTAACAAAGATCACAACACACCAAAGAATTATTCCCACTACCATTTAACACTACCATTTAACACAATGACATACAAATTGATAATTTCCCACTCCCGTCAATACCACCCCTATATTACTTGGAAAGACCTGAACTATCCTTTAATTACTAACTCGGTGATATATTCAGGTTAAGAGCTCGTGATAGCTAAATTAGAGACTAAGGAACGACGACTTAATTGCACACCGACGTGACTGAACACCTTAACTGTGGATCTTGTTATATATAAAAATATTCTAATTCCGTACCTATAGTAAACTGTTAATGAGGTATTCGTTAGAAGTTTATGAGAAGGTAAAATTCAGTTTGGTTTTAGAGGGTAGTGGTCGCTCAGTGGAGTTCTAGATCATAGGTTTGCACCTCGACAAGCGCTATACATTATCAACCTATAGCGTTTCCAATGCTGAGACAGACGCCTCCTTTGGCAAGAGGGATAAGTGCTTTAATTTTTGTAAATTATTTCATCACCACTGCTCTCAAAACGGTGAAAGAAAACATCGTGAGAAAATCGGCTTGTCCTAAAAGCAAAAATTTAAAGACATGTGACATCTATCAACCCATAGTAAGCCCGCTTGGTACTCACCAAGCGGGCTTACTATTACCTATGAGTTATTTACCTTCTCTCAAAGAAAAAGCCTCTGTCCCAGCAGTGGGAATATTATAAGCTGGTTTATTAGTTTAGCTTAGTAGCATGCGTCGTTGGTTTAATAGTTGCAAGGCATAATGCTGGTCTTGTTTTTGATTTCCGGGTCGGGAAAAGTGTTACTGAGTTTATCCATCTAGAATTTCTCAGTAGTATCCGGAATTTGGATTTGTGCCCAGTTGATGGCAATAGGCTCGCCCCATTACATGGGACTTAAACATAACTATGTAACCCTTCTGGGAATAAAGGCCTTATGTTATGCCGATAGAGTTAGGCTCTTTTGGCTTGATGAGGCATGAAAAAAGAGATACAAAGGAAATAGGTTTATTTTTGGTAAACACGACGTAGAGACTACTGAGAGATTACTGCTGCTACAGAAGAAGGTGACGGCTTCCCATGCCCTCTCGCTCCGTACCATGGCTCGCACCAGGGCTGGACGCGAGAGGTCGTCGCCGCCGATCGCCTCCACGAGGACACGGCGGTGCTCCGCCCAGGCAGGGCACACCTCCACCATATGCTCCACCGTGTCCTCCAGACTATCCTCGCAATGAAAACACCTGGGCATTTCCTCCCGCTTTGTCCAGAACAGGAACCCACCAAAGCACCCATGCCCGGTGAGAACCTGCGTCAGGCGGAAGGTGAGGACGCCGCACTATGGGCCAGATCCGTGCGTACCGTCTCAAAAATCTGTAACTTTTATGCTAATTGAAATAAATATCTCAAATTTGTCACGTAGTATCTTGAATGTATATACAATCCAATTATGAAACATGTTTTGTCAAATATTGAATTTAAAATATTTAAAAAATAAAACAAAAATAGAAATGTATTTTTTTATTATTAAACCATAGTTTGTTTAGCTTATTCAATTACAATTTTACAGTTTTATCATATTACTACTGTATATTATAATTGTTTACTATAAATAAATCTAAAATTTAATTAAATAACAAATATAATATAACTAGCTTCTGCCCGCGACTTCGTCCGCGTCAAATTTTTGCTCCCCTTACCCTTCCCGTCGCATCGATTTGCCTGCTAGTTTTCGTCCATTTTCGCTCCTTGAGTTATAGTGAGTCAACCTTAAAAGATAGACATATGCTCTTGGGACTTTTTTTTTGAACTTTTTAAAAATAACAATCCCGTCATACATGATTTTTGCGTTACTTTAACCGTTTACGCAGCGCACGCAACGGAAACTCTCAGAAGGAATAAATTTTCCCCGTTTTTGCAACATTTTTCATTACTGTTCCGCTCCTCTGAGGTGTAGCGTGATGTTATATAGCCTATAGCCTCCCTCGATAAATAGGCTACCTAACACAAAAAGAATTTTTCAATTCGGACCGGATTCGATTCGGAGATTAGCGCGTTCAATCAAACAAACAAACTCTTCAGCTTTATAATATTAGTATAGATAATTAGTTGACCCAGCGAACTTCGTATCGCCTCAGATTCAATAAATGTTGTTATAAACGTACCAAGTTTGACAACCTGGTACGCGGTGGTGATCTGGTAAGCGTTTTCTAGCTGACACTCATATGTTAGGTTAGCTCCTACCCAGTTATGATGACCTGGTACTTCGAAGGCATAAAGCGTTTTCTAGCTGACACTCCTTTGTTTGGTAAGCTCCTGTCAAGTTATGATAACCTGGTACTTCGAAGGCAACGTTTTTGTCATAGTACCACGTTTTATAGTGACTTGTATTCTCTTTGACGTTTTATGTGACGTCTCACGGGAACGCGGTCGTAAAAAGGGGAAAAAAAAAAAAAAAAAAAAACGGGATAAAAAGTATCCTATGTCCTTCTCCTGGCTCTAAACTACCTCCCTGCCAATTTTCAGCTAAATCGGTTCAGCCGTTCTTGAGTTATAAGTGAAGTAACTAACACGACTTTCTTTTATATATATAGATAATTTATTCCAAAAATATATTTTGTTAATTAATGTACCTACTTCTACCTAAATATCTAAGAGGTTCTTGGCTTCGTCTAACAATTCCTTGGAAATAGTCACTGATGGTTTTCTGATACTTGATAGATAAGGATCTGATGTAAATAAGAGACTATGAAATACGTCTTGATTCGTTGCTGATCTAGAACATTTTCTTGCGTGATAAAATCTGTTTTTTTTGTAATCTTTGTTTCGAGATTCTTGGGCATCTTCAAATAAATTACCAATAGGCAGAACATCAAAATGTCTAATTATACTTTCCCCATGTATTAAGATTTTATGTACTGAAGAAGGCATATTATACCACATATATTTTGTTACGTACAGTTGTGCGGTTGCGCGAGAATATTCACCATTTTTTTCTGGATTTACAGCAATACCATCCGGTATTGCTGTAAATCCAGAAAAAAATGGTCAAAGTCTAGAGAATAACATAGAACCGTTTAATAAGTTCCTCGTCAACTCCTGTAATTTCTGATGCGCAAGAGTAGTTCACAAAAAAACGCTGAGCTGTATTACCTTCATTGCTGTTTCCACTTCCTTGTCGGGGTTTATCAACGTCCAATCCCATTCGGCTTCTAAATAAACTTTGTACAAGCTTTTTCTTATCTTCTTTGCTTTTTTTATCTTCCTGAGTTCCCGCAGCCCATTTTTTAAATGAAAGGTTGTATGAAATATGTAAAATTAACTCCATGCACCTGATCCACGCATGTAACGCAGACAAACCGTATTCGTATGCATTTATGTTATCTGGTTTTGATTCAATCTTCTCCAAATTATTAATTTCACTTGGTTTAGCTCCACACACTGTACACACAGCTCCAGAACTTGTGTCAGTTAAAACTTGTGTAACTTTTCCATCCACCATAGTTAGGTGCTCGTGCCTTATTACAATAACCTGTCCATCCTCGTGTATCTTTGAAGTTCGCAAATTTTCAATTTGACCCCTAATATCACCAACCACTGATCGGGTTTTCTCGGGGGTTTCTTTAGCAAATTCCATCAGGATTGGTCGGCAAAAACGAATAGAAGAACAAGCCGGGTTTTTTTGTAAATAGATAATATTATTGAAGAATTAGAGGTCAAAAATAATCTAATCCTCCAAAAATCTCATCAATCACAACTTAAAATATTTTTTGAAATATTTTATATTTTCCCCCCATTTGGGATTTTTCGATTCATTTCAAGGGGGGCAAATTCGGGCAGAATTTTTTTTTGCTCTGTCTTCTGTATAAGTTTTTCTATGTAACACTACTAAAATTACGTCATGGGTAGACACGGCTAACTGTCAAAAGTCTATTTGAAGTTTCTAATAAGGTTAAAATTTTAGGCCCCGAAAAAAAAATTCTATACCTTTCCAGTTTTCACAAAAAGCTTCACTTAAATTATTTTTAATTAGGGTACTTCCTAACAATTCTAACCATATATCACACTTACACATTTGCTGTGAAATTAATGAAAATATGACCATGCGAACTGGAGGAATTGTGTTCTACATCATTCTCAAAATTTTAACCGTCAACTTGCAAGCCTTAGTCTAATAGTAAAAAATTAGAAATAATGGATTTAAACTACTACATAATATGCATTGGACATTTAGTTAGACGTGTGCATTAACGAAATATTCAATATCGAACATTATGAAAACCTATTTTTGAGATGGTACGCACGGTTCTGGCCCATAGTGCGCCGTGGCGCCTCTCTATCCACTCCTCAAAGAGAAGACTTACCACCGCAATTGTGGCATGCCCAACGACATGGTATGGCATGCCTCATCTAGTCTAATGGACATTGAACTCAATTTACACATTTAGCCGCACGTCAATGGCATTTTACTAATTAAAACTCCGTACGAAACACAGGTCTACTACCTATGCACGAGATCCGTAGTTTCGGCTGAAGTCACGGGCTTCCTCTACTCCGTACCACTTACGGACATGAGATTATTTCAGCACCCAATGACAACACGATTGAACAGTTGTCCTTAACCGGTCAATTACCGTAATTACAGACACAATTAAAAAACGATTGTTTACATACCAAATGTGGTATCTCAGGGACTTAGAGGTTGATCTCGCTGTGTTTTTGCCTGTCCAAAAATTTGAACTTCTCACTTTTTCTTACGAATGAACTACTTTTGGACGGGCTCGTATCTACGTAGATAGACTTAAAGAATAGATCTCTCAGGCCAGCTGAAGATCAAAGGTTACCGTCTTGTATTCGACGGTACCAGAAAATTACCTTCTGACCCTTTAGATATAATTTAATTTTCAGCGAAAAATAAAGACAGATGACATTGTTTGGAATATTTTTCTATCTCATTTCATTTCCTTTCAATCAACACGTTAAACTTCAAATAAACAAAAAACAATCCGAATACATTAACCCAATAACGATGATTCAATTTAAATCAAATCGAATTTAATTAAGGTGCCGTCTCGTTTGCACGACAAACATTCGAATAAGCACCGCAAATCCGGCGTTCACGATTCGTTTTATCGTCTCGGACGCATCGGTGCACTCATTCAGTCAGTGTTTAATGTTCGACCGGTAATACTACACCGGTACACTGCTAATACGACGGCAAGATTGTATGTTAAGGTCTGGTTTCTCTAATGCGACTTAGAAGATTTTCTGAAACGCAGTTGTATTTTTCAATTTTGGAGCAGTGGTTTCAGCCCCGACCAACGGGTTGTAATGTCATGAGTTAACCGACCATGTGACATCCAACAACCCGCATGATGGATTTAATTGCCTTTTCTCTTTTACAGAGAGTAGGCCTTTGTCCCAGCACTGGGAATATTTTAGGATAATTGTGCATTATACTATTGTATTTTATTTGATCCTTTGCAATAATCCTTAGGCATGCCCCAGACAGTTCCTTACATTTCAGTATTTATTTTCTAGTAGCTTTTTATTCAATGTTTATCAAAGACATCGCGAAATCTCCACTCTTAGGCACCACAACTTTCCACAGCTTCTTTTCAACATTTCAAGTTTTTTATATTATTATTTTTAGCGATTTGCACCTTTCAGGTCAATCTAGAAGATTGTCGGCTGCTTAACTAGGCTTGACTTTGGGTGTTTCAGTTAATAATGACCTCCAGCCAGGGCTTAACCAGTCAATTACCGTAATTACAGACACAATTAAAAAACCACTGTGTCGATACCAAATGTGGTATCTCAGGGACTTAGAGGTTAAAAAACTTAAAACTAAGCGACTCTACGCTGAGGGTACTACTATGGGTTACAAAATTCGAAGACATGTGGCATCTATCAACCTGCACTGGGTACACGTGGAAGATATCGGTACGTGCCCTCTCCCAGAGAGAAGGCTGAGTATGATGATGTTCTGTGTTTTCTCCAAAACTCTACTGAAAAGACGGTAACGTACAGGAAGGTTCCGTGTCACAAGACGAGACAGCAAGTTCGAGTGCCATTATTCCCGTAGCGGCATAAGTGAGTAGTATCCTAGTCTTCACCATAAAAATAGCTTACACTCATAAAACGGAAATAACAAGTCGCCACATCAGAACGTTGCAGCACTGCACACGTATGAGAGTACACTCTAAATCGCTGATAGAAAGATTCGTGACTGTAGAATCACAAACGGTAGCCGAAGTCGGAAATCAAATCCAATTTACTTCATTTGCTCGCCAGTAAAGTTCACATCTAACTCTTGAATTGAAAGGATTACGTTGTGAAATGAAGTTCCCAGTCCGAATGTACACGATCCAATGATAGATTTGTACACGTTTGCCAGTTTAACGTTTGATTTACTGGTAATCTTGATGCCGGCTAATGCAGAGGAATCGAGTGATGTAGACTCTTTGTGCGATGTTGATAAAGTTATCTTAAGTGAATATTGTGAATATTGTTTTTAGAGTTATGTGTAGGTGTGCTTTATTTGGAAATGTCACTTTTTCATATTTGAAGATGGAAGTACTTTGTAATTATAATATAATGACTTTTCTTCATTGAAAAAAAAAATTACAGAAAATATTATTAAAGTTATTTGCAAGAAGCTTTAAGGAAGTTATCCTAAAAGAAGGCTAAGACTAATCTGTGATGATTGACACATAACTTTGCACAAAAAAAAATCTAAATAATTTCGAGATACACATAACATTAGGCCTTGTTTTCCTGTAAGGTTGGACAGAGGTGTACCTATAGGACACATTTCGTCAGTTATATTTAACCTCTAAGTCCCTGAGATACCACATTTGGTATACACACAATCGTTTTTTAATTGTGTCTGTAATTACGGTAATTGACTGGTTAAGTTCCTTGTAATAAGGGGCGAGCCCATTCCCATCAACTGGCAACAAATTCAGACTCCGGGCTAACACTGTGAAATTTCAATTGGAAAACTCAATAATACTGCACAAACGAGGCAGACAGTCAGTCACAAGAATGCTCCTTATATATATCACATCTGTTAAGAAATATATGTAATTTTGTGCTATTAAAACAGTAAAGGGCACTTGATTTCAGTCTTTGCACAAGAAAATTCGAAGGCAGGTTGAAAAATGGAATTACAATATAAAACTGTTTATATTTTGTGATTATGATCAAAAATAACAAAACACATCGACGCGTGCCAAAAAAATATGGTATTTTTTAAATCACATTAGTCTAACGAACAAACCAATTTGCCAATTCGATATACCTGCGCAGTTTACGGCAAAAATTATCAGCAATCGAAAAATTAAACCGAAAATCGTTAAAACTGTTCCGAAAAGACACCGATACACGGTAAATTAATTTCATATCAATCCAAAATAATAAAAAAAACTAAAATTGATACAATAAACGAGGGAAAAAGCGGAGTTGCAATTTTTATCAATTTCAATTAATCTGAATTGAACTGATCTTTGCAACGGGAACACCGTTTTCACTGAATAATTTAGTTATATATTTATGCGTCCACATTTGATTTTTTAATACGGAATACTATGCAATTAATGACTATTAAATATAGTGAGCTTTACATTAGTGAAATATTTCGATGACTGCTGCGAAAGGCTCGTTTGATTTTGTTCTCATTGATTGTGTGTTACTAGCTTCTGCCCGCGTCTTTGCCCACTTCAAATTTCTTGCTCCCCGACCCACCCCATTGCATCGAATCGCCTGACCGTGTGAGGTCTTCATATTCGTGACTTTTTTCTTTTTGCTAGGCTCCTAAAGGTCTTAGCGTGATAGTAAATGTCCCTTGTTGATAAATGGACTATCGATCACTAAAAGATTTTTTTTCAATTCGAACAAGTAGTTCCTGAGATTACCGCGTTCAACTAAACAAAGAAACTCTTCAGTTTTATAATATTATAGTATAGATTACGGCAAAACTGCTTGCAATGGACGAAAGTTTAGAAAAAAGTATATTTCCAATTTCTTCTTTATTTAAAATACACAGTTCTTCAATACGAAAACAAAATTAAATTCATATTTCTATTGAGCAATACTACGTCTACAACGCATTTACTAATAACAAAAATGCACCAAACAAATCTTAAAAAATCAAACAGAAAACATTGCTCTAACCAACTCTTTACCCAGCTCTTCCATCGTACGAATTCCGCATCAGCGCAAAGGAGGAAGCTTAGTGAGCCAGATGAAAAGTAAACACAAGTTTGATTTACATAGATTGAAACAGTAGTCTCGTTGAATAGAAAAGTTTTATTGGAATCGAAAGCATCATGCCACTTATCGTTCCCACAGGAAGACGAGTTTTCTTTGGAAATATATTCAATCACAGATGTTGAACTTTATCCTATTGAGTTCAAAAAGGCTGGTACTGCCGTTTATAGTTCTTGTTAAACTGATTTTTCTTCTGACATATCCACTGAAAGTTACTTAGTCCAATCATTTTTCTAAAATGGCAACTCTTTCTGTGAAATATCATAGCACACGGAGAAATTCCTTGTTTTGGCGATGTTAGGTAGGATCATTAGCTTTGTGGGTTGCAGCTGAAAATCAGTGTCAGGTGGCACACCTTGTGTTATCATCTGACATTATGCTGAGCTGAGGCCCTTCTGGCATTATCATTGTTTTGTTTTTCTGCTTTTTTATAGTATTATTTTAGTGATGTAAGCTCAATAAACACATTTTTCTTTCTTTCTTTCATCATGGGCTTTGACAGGTCAACGTCGTGATTCCCAGTTGTAGGTATTTACCTAGTCAGTCTTTCCTAGATATTTTGACACCCTGAAATGATACGTGCGATATACAGTATCATTGTAGAAATAACAAATATTAATATATGTATAATATTCTTTCTAATTCTATATTCAACATCTTGGCTTCTTAATAAAGAATTGCTCCGCAACTCTCACACAACTTTAAAACAATTTCATTTAAAATACTCCTTAATACTTGGCAACAGAAAAATAAAAATAATATTTAGTTTATTAAAAAGTTTGCAGGCTACCCGGCAAGTCTTTCCCGGTCTCAAGTGGGGCATAATCTCGATGGCTGGACTAACTTTTTTTATTTTTCCTCGGTGACTTATTTTAAAAATAAAACGCTAACAGCATTTTGAGTTTGGAACTCTGATATTATTCATGACGTAGAGTTGCAAATGTATTTGTTAATGTATGTGACTTTACTTTTCCTTTAGTTTTTATATTATAGATTAATAATCCTGCGGTAGAAAGCTTTTGCTGTGAAAATTTATTTGCTATATAAAAATAATCGATATTTTAACAACATTGCTTTGAAACAAAACTATTCAATTCTTCTGTTGATTTGATTTATGTACATTAATTTGATTTATTGTATTCAAGATGTCTCTTTCGCCTTGTCTATAATAAACTTATTTGTTTAGCCGAACACTATGAAATTACATTTTGTTATTAGTAATAACATACATTTTTAGAAAACATTTTATTGGCATTTCACATTACGGTACTTACATACATAATCTAAAACAAAGTCCCGCTGTCCGTACCTACGCTAAGATCTTTTGAGCTCCGTAACGAACTTTAATACGGTGAATATGCAATAATGTCAATAGACAGACAGATTCAAGAGGAAGGTTTACATATATGTATAATATCAGTCATGTTTCCCGTGACCTTGACGATATCATCAACTTGCCGCGCTATTGCACGGCCTTGGTTCTTTTGGCCTAATCTTGGCCACCATTCGGTGCAAACGTACGTTGGCTAAACCTAACGAGATCAAAATACTATAGTATGGAATTGTAAATAAATCGGCCGTTTAATTTTTTGTTAAAAAGTTTTTATTTTATAATTTTTTGTGGCTTTAATATACTTATAATACTTGGCAAGGTATACGCTATCCAATGAAAAAAGAATTATCAAAATTGGACTACTCTGTATAAAGTTATGCATGGTAATACATTACAATCAGTGAATGAACAATCAATCATCCCCTGTTTTCTGACCCTTAGGGTTCGATTTTGTTTTCCAAATTTATATGGGACCACCTTCGGAGTATACCCTTTCCAATAAAGAATTATCACAATCGGACTACTATGTAAAAAGTTATGCGTGGTCATACATAGAAAAAAACTATATTATACGCGTCGAATTGAGAACCTCCTCCGTTTTTTTTTGGTCGTTTAAAAACCTGTAGGCTTAGCACGAGCTCCAGTTTTCGATGGAAGAGTAGTAAAATTATGATATTGCTGAAATTTTCTACTTTCTAAAGCATCGCGATTACAAAATAAATATCTGGATGACCGAGCTTTGCTCGGTATTTTTGGTAAATTTTGTTTAAAATAATAAGTATATGTTCAAGTTGATTGAAAGTTGGTCATTGAAAACACGAATAAAACGACATTTTATAAAAATGAATCCTAGCTAGATCAATTTATCGCCCCCGAAACCCCCTGTATACTAAATTTCATGAAAATCGTTGGAGCCGTTTCCGAGATTCAGATTATATATACATATATACAAGAATTGCTCGTTTAAAGGTATAAGATAGATAAAAATTGTCTTCAATACCTCAAATAACTCTCAGTTGTCAGTGTGATTTTGACAGTTTGGTGTAGAACACTTTCTTATGAAATAGTCTACATAAAAAGGACCTAGACAAAGATGTTAAGAAATGACAGATTGTATAATGATATCTACGGTGCGATGTCAAAACTGGAGAAACTATTTGTCACTTTGTATACAAAGAGTTGTGTCTATTCTGCGTGGAAACTGTAAGCGTCATATTAAGTCTGTTGTTTAAGACATATTCCACTAAACAACACAACTTTAACATAGCCGATAACATTGAGTACCGAACAGACAAATATTGTACACCCTATGGGTATGTCTCAGTGACACTATCAAGCTTATTATAAGAACTGTATTTTCACCTGTGACAAACAATAAATAAATGAATATGAAACATGAAATTATTGAGAACTCCGATCGTATATTAGTACTATGTTAACAAACTGTTTCTTTTATCCAGCATCGCCAAAGAAGTCTGGACCCTCTTCACTTTACGTTTCATTTACCTGCCAATAAAGTTAAATTATTATTAGGGGTCACTAGCTAGACTACTGGCTTTCACATATTCCCAGTTCATTACAAAAGGTTCCTTCTTAGAAGAAATCAATTGAGTAGTTACTGTGCAGTTGGTTAAATACTACATACAATCCTGAGTTCCAAGGCAATTAGTCATTACCAAGTATTGGTGTCACTAATCACAGTATTACAAAGCAATACAAAATGAAAAAAAATCGGGCAAGTGTGTGTCGAACCACGCACAATAAAGGGCTCCGTAGTTGAGATTAATTTATCCTAAGCACAATCTTAACATTCTAGTTGAAAAACACAACTCCCATACATTCCTCAAATGTAAATTGGTTAACTATTACTAGTTAACTTGTGAAGCCAACTCAACAATGATAGGTTTCCTTTTAACTTCGTTATATGGACTACTCCTTTAATTTTTTTCAATAATATGCGTTTAGCCGGCAGAGGCCAATTTTATTAGAGTCAAGATGTGGGGGAGCTGTCTCTATTGTCTGTAACAAAAATTAGCACTTTAGCACAGCTAGCTAATCATTCACAAATGTATTCGATTATTCTGATGACACCCCGCACTAGGTGTCATTGGGTACATGTCATCCCCATACCCAACCTGTGTAATATATATATATCCATGCCAAATTACTGATTTCTACTATTAAGAAACTACTATCGAAACTTTATTGACTACGAAACCCCAAAAAGACAAATAAAAATCTTGCCTCGTTTGTAAAAACAAATAACACGTAATTATGTGAATCTACCGGTGGTTAGATCTACGGTTCGTTGAGCACGGACGGTTTCTAATGAAGTTATAATACCATCCGTAATATGTTTGCTAAATATGTTTGTGGCAAATAACTCTGCGGCTTTCTCTAACATATTACTGTAAGTACTTGACGTTAAACAATTGGTTGAAATTGGGACGGAAGTTGGGAGTAAAAGAGATAAAAAGAATAATGTTTCACTTTCGGACTTAAGATAGAATATAAAACGTGATGAGTAGCAAATGGCACATATTAAACACAAACTATGAATACATCTTAAATTACTCTTCTTTAGGATTTGAAATATTCTGACTGCCTCGTTGGCCTAGTGGTCGCAAGCGAAACTGCTGAGCATGAGGGCCTGGGTCCAATTCCCAGGTCGGGCTAAATGTTAATGGATTTTTTCATGGCAGTTTTCATTAGTAGTAGTAGATATGAGCCAGGTTGATGACAACAGGCTCCCCCCATTACATGGGACTTAAACATAACTGTAAAAATGTGGGTTTTCTATAGCTATACCTCAGCTTATCCGGGGCAGCAACATTACAGGCGTAAAGTTATTTTTAAACCAGTCATTTCACTGTTTAAAATGGCAATACAGTTTTCGAAACGTGACAGCTGTAAAACTGAAATAGATTGTTTATGTTGAATATGAAAAATATTAAATAAGCTACGAACGACAAACATTCTACCAAACTAGAACATCCACAAAAGGAACAAGTAATTTCAATAAAACTAAATTATCGTAGACATAAGGACAAATTGTGAGCACACCGTATCATGAGTTCAAAGTAAATCGTCAAAAGGTATTATTAAATAAGCCGACGGATTCATTTTTAAATTTGTTGATGCTCGAGTCACGTTTCAAGGATTTCGGGAACTGCTTTAAAAACGCTATTAGGTTGATCGTTAAACTTTGAATGAGTGACATCTTTAACAAAACCAATTTGATTCTACAGTCAGAAAATAATCCCTTTAGGATTATAAACCTTAATACAAGCTGTTAAAGGTGTAGTTATATTAGCATGATCACGGTCTATAGCGAGGTTTATGTTGGTATTAGTAAGTTGTCGACTACGCTGTCACAGTGTACTTTTTGGGTCATCACTCGTATTTGATGCGTTTTAAGAAACGTGAAGGATTAATTTTAGTTTTAATAGGAATTCAGACGCTTTTGAAGGCGCGTCTACAAAGTTCAGGAACGGTTAAGCCCGATTTATAGGACTTTTATAGTGAAGATGTGATGACACTTAATTAATTGCTTCCATGGAAAACGTTTCAAGATTCTTTGCAGCTTTGAGTTTAAGTCTGTCTTGTTCTCTAATTTCTGTAATTGTTTTTAATTTAATTTAAATAACTATTTTTTAATGTTTGCCAAGGAATTTCATAACAATAAACGACGCTCGACTACCATCGTTATAAATGTCTATAGTATTAATGACAATTAAAATTCCACTCTCGATTAATACAAATAAAGTTTTATTTGATACCTTAAATCGGGATGTCAAAACAAAATAACAACTAAATAAAGTTACTGGTTTTTTGTTTCCTTTTTATACTCGTGAAGGGTTTTATCTACTTTGTTTCCCAACCGTTTATTTATTGATATAGCGTGTAAGAGATTAAGCTATAAAGCCGGTATCGTATATGCTGGCGCGAAGCTGAGCTCTGCGGGAAGCGAATGGACAAGCATAACACATTTTACAACTATTAGAGAAGGCATGTGGGTTTATTGCCGCGGTACAAAAAGCACACGACATGATACCAATAAGCAAGAATTCAAATAATAATGTTGGTTTGGAATTCAATTTTTGAACAATAGTGAACCATAAAATTGTCTTTGATTTACACTCAATTTAAATGCCTGCTGAAGTAAAAATTAAGCTAATGTGAAAAGTTGTGAAGGTATTTGCTTAAAATACTCTTCTGTCACATTTTGACGTTCATTGATTGCGAAGTCTCGAATATCCAACATTTTTAAAATTCTTATTATTAAAAAAGAAGATTTTTAGAAGTAATAAGAGCCAGCCTCAATCACTGTCATTATTATGATTGCCAATACTGAGATTAGAAATATATACCCAAGAATCCTCCGAAAGAAATATTGATTAATCTATGACTGAAAAGTATAATATCACTGTGGATGGTTTATTCAAATCTCACAATAAGACTTGTCCAAAATATTATTTTCGTAAATACAAAAATATTATAAAGAAGCTTATAAAAGCACTCGACATAAGCTAGGATTCTCGAAAAATAATTTAAAATAAAACTTGTAAGATTTTCAACAGTACTGAATCTCACTTTGTGTTATAATAAAACCTAACTCGGTATCTTCAGTCGTACTTTAGGGATTAGTTGGGTATAAGCAGTAAAGTTATACGACATGACTATCTACTACACATACTTACGTAAACGCGAGCCAACGAGCTAACTTAACGACTTTATCTTTTCGAATAATGCCTACTTAAGCACACATTTGAAGTCGCTGCATATTTAACGATATTGAATTTATGACGTTAAGGAATCGGGCGACTAAAAATTATAAAGATTCCACAATTTATTGCCTTCCACCGACTGATCGAGCAGTAATCCGCTTAGCGTCGAACAACTTATTAAGTGTGGGACTAAATACTGATATATTTTTCTCGTTTGCTTCGTTTATACCGGCTCCGGTAAGGACATGTGTGTTTGTGTCAATATGATATGTATTCCCGGCAAGCTTACCTCGTAAAGTTGTACTCTTTGAGGCACTATCCGGAGATATTTTTTTAAAGGTTACTTAAAAACTCACCTTCTTAAAGATGCTTTTCTTTTAAAGTTATTTTAAAAGAATATATATTCACACTAGCTGACCATACAGACGTTGTCCTGTTTCCTAGAACTCGATAGCAGCGCCACCTACCGGGTCCAATAGTGAATCTAAACTATCCAGGGTGCCACCCAAACGTATGCAAAAAAATTCATTCAAATTGGTCCAGCTACTTAGGAGGAGTTCAGTGACATACATACGTACAGTAGAATTATATATATAAAGATATGTGTATATTAATACCTTAAGCTATGGACTCTTATTATTTTTGTAAATCTTTAAAGGCCTTAGTACTAAGAATCGGTAAATACGAATTTCAAATGTCAGAATGTGAAATAACGTAATGGCTTCTTTCATCAAACGCCAATAACTAAAGCAGTAAACGTACATGGCTTATCTTAATAAGTCCTCTTCTTTAGTATCCATTTCATCATAGTTAACTATATAATTTTGCCAGACAAGGATTTTAATGACTTCAACTGGAATAACTTTTAGTTCTTCAATAAGTCTTAAGTACCACTCCAAATTAACACTATTGCCCTGAAGATATAAAACAAGGTTCTAGAAAGGTGCATTTTCTTTTATGTCTTTGCATTGAACTTTTTATTTGTGTGATCAACATTCATTTCTTCTTTTACGCATTCGAATAATTACTTGACTGAAATAGATTTCATTGTTATTTGCAGAGAATTTTAAGTCTTAATCACAATCAAATACGAATCTATAACAATGACTGAAGACTAAGATAATCTCAATGAAATGCAAACGATAAAGCACCAGATTACTATCAACACCAAAGTCGAAGTCATCTAAAGACAAAATGACAAATTATAAATATAATTTAGGAAGTAACCTTTAAATATCTTCCCGGAATATCTGACTGCTCATCGTTAGGAGATTAATATCTTCGCTCGATGATCGTATAAACAAATGATACAAACGACTAGTCAACGACCCGAGCTGTCAGATAGCTGTTCTTGTACTATCTAAAGTCCAACAATAGGAATCTATCCGTTGAATAATAACTCATTGTCTTTCTTTTCGTTAAACTAATCACTTTATTGTTCTACTCTTATAATCAATTATTCGATTAAGTTTCATATAAATGACGCCATCATTCCTATCATATATCAGATGTAATTCATTAGCTTCATATGATAGAGGTATGTAAATTTATAATCAAATCATCGGCTTCGCTTTGTTTTTAAAAATTATTTTGTAGAGTTGTAACTAACTTTGTTAGTCATTAATAACATGATGATCTTATTGGTATGCAATTCGGACATAGAATTTCTTCGATCATCAAAAGTTGTCTGATTCAATAAATGCTAAAAACCTAACGGTTTATGTTCGATCACTGAGTGATCGATTGCTTCGTCTGATTCTTTTAATTGACTCCACTATTGCCAGTTATTTGTGGGCATGTTTTAGGGAACCGTCAAACCCAATTTTTGGTTTGGACTACCCACGTTGTTAATGCGTTTACAATCTTTACGCTCATTAACCGCCAATCCTGAGACGATTAAGTCGTAACATGTTTTATAAAACTTAGTTGTGTGCACCAATTAAAATTTATTTTCTATAAAGAGTCTCACGCCTCGCGTACAGATATGCATCTTTACGATAAGAAGAGAAATGTGTGCGTGTTTCATAATTGCTTTTAATACTATTTGGGATGGTACGAAAGATCTTCAAAATGATAAGGCTCGTTGCATAAATTTTCCTATTATGTATTTTGTTGAACTTCTGGAATGATTGATGACGGCTAAATCTCTTTTATAAACACAATCAATTTAGCTTAACTTTTAATAACCGATATTTTAGATTCGATATGACGTGAGCGTTCTTGGGTGTAAATAGGAATATTTTTTACGTTACAAAATGTTGATAAAAGCGTCCGGTGGGCAATTTTCTTGCCTTGCCTGGCAAATGCCCGATGCGACTATTTTTGCAAATTTATTTTTGCTGTCTTTCGACATCGAGTTACCCGTTCCATTGCTACGTTAGGTTTGGACATAACAGTGATATTTTATTTTGGTCATATTTGGACAGCGGGTGAGTAAAATTGGTAAGGGTGCAAGGTTAAAAAAAGTGTCAAATTGATCTGGCAGTACGGTCACGTTCGTACCACCGCGCAGGGATCGAAAGTCTATTCCGTGTAACTAAACCAATCAGGCGTCCATTGTCTCAGATAATACCATGTATCGGCTCTCCTATATGCTTGTTGTGTTCGTATTATCAATTCGTTTTGCTTGTAATGTTCAGCTTAATTTCTTAAAAATAAATTTTCGTTCGTTTAAACGCATAAAAGTTTGTGTATTTTATTTTGTGCATGCAATCAAGGTTTAAAACTTTTTCATTCCAAAAGAGACTTTTACATTGGATTGGTTTGAATTTGTTTTGCTTTAAAATCAATTGCTGTTACTGTTTTAGGACCGGTTGTTATTGTTTAGTTATTTTGTAGTCTAGTGCTAGGCAGTAAACTGGGACCGTTACTGGCGCCAACCAGCCAGATATTTTGCAGGCTCATAAAATATTTTGTTGACGCTTAATTCCAAATGGTCAATTACTATGGCTATGCGAAAACATATTTGTTGGGTGTGACATCTAAAGTTGGGTGTTTTTATAATGCTGCAATTTTATCATAGTGGTGTCGATTTAACAACGAACGCTTAACGTAATATAGAACATGTTTAGATTGACAGAACTATTAACGCGATTTTATTTATTAGCTTGACCAGTATCTATCTACTAGTTTCTGCCCGCGACTTCGTCCGCGTTAAATTTCCTGTCCCCCGACCTTTCCCGTCGCGTCGAATCGCCCACCCGTGCGATTTTCCCCGTTTTTGCAACATTTTTCATTACTGCTTTGCTCTTCTTGGTTGTAGCGTGATGTTATATAGCCTATAGCCTACCCAACACAAAAAGAATTTTTCAATTCGAAGCAGTAGTTCCTGAGATTAGCGCGTTCAATCAATCAAACAAACAAAGTCAGCCTTATAATATTATAGTATAGATATGCAATGGAATCTTTCAACGTAATTTTCACAAAACTCGATATGTCCGATTAAATTCAAAATTTGCACAAGTGTGAAAGTCCAATGATAATATAATTCAAAAATTTCGTAATTTGGCCTTATATTGTCAACAGGACAATGGTGCCGATTCTGTTGTACACGAACTAAACTAACTAAACTATCTCTAAAATTCCCTTTTGGCTATGAGAATTGTAACGCTATTCTGCAAGAAGGAATCTCTAAATTAAAAAATTATTTTGACACGACTAAAATCGAATTTGACAATCGCGACTCAACGTGGTATTTTTTTTTCTTTTGGTTTCGTAACGTTGTACTTGTGTGCGCTACGCAATGATGTCTTTTGAGAGACGAAGACGCGTGCTAGGGGGCAGCCTGGACGTGTTTTATATGGAATTTTTCACTTTTATTTGAAAAATATAAAAAAAATATTACCCACGTGTTGAGATTTAAATGTGCAGGGGTTTACTAAGGGGGTCGAAAATTTCATTATTTTTGCGATAGGACACGCCATTTTCAAGATATAAGCAAAAGAAAGAAAAAAAAATTCAGAACTGTTTTTGTACGTGAAGGCGAGGCGTTCGTTGGTGTGAATTTTAGTTCGTGACCATTAGTTTTATTCTACACCTTTTTAATCGCGATTAAAAATAGTCAGATTTAGTTTAAATAAATTATTATAGTCAATATTTTTGGTGAAAACCGGCAAACTCAGAATAGCAAAATTGACATTTTCACTAAACTAATAACTCAGTGCAATCTTAGTGCTGTCAAACTAAAATATAGTTAACTTGTGTCATTTTAGTCTATTTCAGAATAGGAAATCGCCGTTTGACAGGAATAAACCAAATTTTAGTGATTTTTAGTTTAGTTTAGTGAATTTTGTGACAACAGAATCGGCACCAATAACTACTTTTTTATATTTTTGGGACAAAAAACACGTTTAAATAACAAGCCGAACAAAAAGTAAAAAATAATCATTTTGATGTTAAAAAGCGTAGAGCGTGCTTTTTATTTTTTGTTTATTATACTTTACATTTACAATACATTATAATAAACTATTTGTAACATTTGATGTCAACAACACCACGCTTTTTACAATGATTTTTTTTTTAATTATAAATTTTTAATTCGACTTGCTATTCAAGTTGTTGTTGTTTTTTTCAACTATAATTGAATGGTTTGTCATTATAATCTAATTGTGGAGAGTGAATATTCCTCTAGATTAAATAGATTACGGAGATATTTTAGTAGCTCAACACCTCCGCTTGGAGTAATAGTGTTCTGTTGGTAATTAATCTCTTATTGTTCAGCATAAATGGTAACAATACATGTCAATATCCTCAGTTAATTAGTCGACTTCATCACAATTTATTTCACCCCTGTTATTGGGTACTATCAATTTCAGTTCCCAAATAATATCACATGATACAAAGTTATTGTAATCAAGGCATTGCTTCCATGAAACTTTTGGTACGCAACCCCTTCTATTGTTTCCCGAAGGATTACCCTTTTCCGACCTCCATCATTCTTAAACCTAATAACATTTTGAGGTCAAATGCAATATATTTAACTTAGAGTTCATTATGAATATCTTCATTTGTTTTAATGTTAAAGTATTTTTAATTAAAAAGGCTTTTAAAGGATTGTATTAGTAAACATGTGCTGCTCATTCATTAGTAAATCTTTGACAGACGTTTCAGATATTCAGAATTCCGAAAATCTGTAAGCCTATCTTGCTAAGGGGCGTTGTGTTACCCACTTAGACAGGACTGAAGAGGTCAGGTAGGTAATTTCATATTAAATACTGGTATTCAACTTCCAATAATACTGGAAACCGACTCCATAGCTTGTAAAAGGTCAGGCAGTGGATGGAGTATTGAAAGATTATCCACACTATCCACATCCACACTTCCACACTATATATATAATTATATAATATATAATCCATATCCATACTAATATTATAAATGCAAAAGTAACTCTGTCTGTCTGTCGGTCTGTCTGTCTGTCTGTCTGTCTCGCTTTCCTGCTAAAACTACTGAACCGATTTAATTGAAATTTGGTACACAGATAGTTTAGAGCCTGAGAAAGGACATAGGCTACTTTTTATCCCGGTAGTACGTTCCCGCGGGATAATTTCCGACCTCCACGCGGGCGAAGCCGCTGGCAAAAGCTAGTAAAGGTTATAAAGCTAAATACCAGTATTTTACGTGGTGCGACTGCCTATTAGGTGGCCCAGTGTAGGTCGTGGGTTCGAACCTAGGCAGGCGTTACTTTGTGTAAATAATTTCATCACCACTGCTCTCAAAACGGTGGAGGAAAACATCGTGAGGAAACCAGCATGTCTTAGAACCAAAAATTCGAAGACGTGTGACATCTACCAACCCGCACTGGGCCCGCGTGGTGGATTACGGCTCACTCTCTCTCACTGAGAGGAGGCCTGTGTCCCAGCAGTGGGAACAATATAGGCTGATGATGATGACTGCCTATTTGACCTCCACAACCCAGTGACATGGTAATACGATACCTTTTGGGTAAGACTGATTTGTCAGACTTTCGAGCTTCTGACAACCCGTAACGACTGTCAAAGTTCCACAAATGGCAGCCGGGACCGACAGCTTAACGTGCTTTCCGAGGCACGGGGGGGGGGATGTTAAGATGGTCACCCATCCATTGACTGTATTTTACCGTTTCTCCATAGATACAGATTATAAAATAGTATTACATGATCGAAGTTAATCTATACTAATATTACAAAGCCGAAGAGTTTGTTTGTTTGTTTGATTGAAAGCGCTAATCTCAGGAACTACTGGTCCGAATTGAAAAAATCTTTTTGTGTTGGGTAGTCTATTTATCGAGGAAGGCTATAAGCTATATAACATTACGCTACAACTAAGAGGAGCGGAGCAGTAATGAAAAGTGTTGCAAAAACGGGGAAAATCCCACGGGTAGGCGATTCGACGCGACGGGAAGGGTCGGGGGAAAAAGAAATTTAACGCGGACGAAGTCGCGGGCAGAAGCTAGTTTTATATAAATCAGTCTTTTACAATGTTTTTATCGGTCTCGAATTTGAAAATAGTTTATAATGTTAATTATTTAGTGTATATTGTTTCATCTAGTGTAATTATTTAGTGTTTATGTACTTGTGCAAAACTATGGATGACAAATGATGTCTGATATAAATTAAAAAAAAATAGTATTGGAACAGAAACGCATGTAAACTTGTGGGTTATTATTATTTAAATATAAACATTTCACCCTTAGCTACGTATTTGGGTACAGCCATACCAACATTGCATAGTTTTAGCAAACTACGAACAAAAAACATGACGTGACCTATTTTCAACAGGGTTTTCGATCACATTCATGTTATTAAAGGCAGTGAACCGCCAAACCGTCAATATTCAGTAATAGTAGATCTACCATCTACCTACAGCTCTACCCGTATTTTGGTCAATATTTGGAACAAACAGTAAATATTATTCTACATATTGTATTGGATTTTTCTATCTGAAATTTCTCTGTATGAGTTTGTTCCTAGAGTCTGGAATTAAATAAATAAATAAATATCTTAGGACAACCAACACAACGTTATCTGATCCCAAACTAGGCAGAGCCTGTACTATGGTAACCAGACAACTGATAAACGTACTTAGTTTAGGTATATATTTCTAAATACATACATATTATAGATAAATTACACCCAGACACAGAACAAATCATTGTGAACAAAGATTTGTCCTGGGTGGGAATCGAACCCACGCCCTCAGTCTTAGCAGTCAGGATCACTAACCACTAGACTAACAGGCCTTGCTAATTGTGGCCAGTTGATAGCAATAGGCTCGCTCCCTATTACATGGGACTTAAACATTACTGATGGAATGTACTATAGGTTCATCTCTTCCCAGCCCTTCGGGGAAACAAGACGAGATGTTTTGTTTTTTTAAAACAGAGATCTCATCCATCATCATCAATTTTATTGGCAGTCATGTTCCACCCACTCCTTTTGTGCGTTGCTTTCCTGGTAAGTTCGAGTGATATCGTTAATTCCTTGGTCTTTTTCCAAGGAATTAACGATATCACTTGCCAGGGTCGCGAGATTCATTCGAAAGAGTTACCGTGGCCCTGGCAACTGAAGGAACAAGGGTGGGGTTTAGTCAGTAAAAGTCTGACATGCCCTCCCGCTCCACCCAGAGCAGGAAAAGTCATTTTATGATTTCCCATCCCAAAAAAAAAGCCGTGGTTAGTTACTATTGACATATAAATCTCGATCTTCACGAATCAGCTACAAGAAATAAGAAATTGTATTTACTTTACACCTACTTCGGAATTACCAAGTGCTGTTATTTATAGAATTTCTGCACTTATTCACCTTACTATATCAAACCCAATTATCGTAAGATTATTGTCACCATTGGCGTTAACTGTACCTATTGAAAGACAAAATTAATACCCAGCCTTCAAAAAGATAAATCCACCTAATTGATTGTCATCTTATTTCAGGTCCCTATTATATTTTATAGCACCAATGACAGCTCACAGCCCATTTATCTGTTCTATGATCGCTTAGTACTAAAACTATCAACTATATCCAAGTAGACATAATAAACAAATCGATAAATTATCCCACACAATACCGGGACAATCGATACGGGTTTAAACGCAATTTTATATACCGGTTCACATTTATAACTGACATTAAAATTTGAGTTAAATCAGAGTTTAACGACTGTCGCGAAATATAGTGGTGTGAAATCAATGGGGCATTCAAATTCATTTAATTATAATTTTATATCAGGAATTATTTTGAATTTGTTGAGTTCCTTGTTCGAGAAGGTACGGTGGTACTTTGTCCTACTAAATATTTCTTTCACCGTGCAGCTCTGCCATAATGCTGAAAAATATTCTCATTAGGCAGACTGCGTTATTTTACTTAGGAAAATATTAATCTAACTTACTTGTGGGTGTACCAAGGACATAACTTTTATATATGATCTGTCATAAAAGTGGTCAAATGTTTAGTTTAGATCATACAATAAAAAATATTAGAGTGAGAATATGACTACAGGCCATACACTAACTATAAAGCATAGAAAACGAAAACTGTCACATGACAGTTAATATGAGTAATGTGAAAGTATAAAATGTTCAAAGGTTTTTAGAAAGAGAAAATTAATAATGTCAAGTACAGTTTTGGATGTGAAAACAGTCAAAGGTAACTAAAGGTGTGCTTTTCAGTGGTTACAGCGTTCAGAACCATAAAATGTTAGTTAAGTGTGTGTAATATGATTTCATACTGAAAAACAGATATATAAATATAATAAAACATGTGTTTGGTTGTTTGTGTGTGGGACGTATGTGAAATACATGTGGGTGTTGAAATTAATAACTCTTTTTAAAAAAAATGTTTTATTTTATTTTCCATGACATGTTTTTACGGTATTATATTCAACATTACTAACATCATCATCAGCAGCATGTAATATTCCCACTGCTGGGATACAGATCGCCTCTTGGTGAGACGGAATGGGCCCAAAACCACCACGCAGGCCTAGTGCGGGTTGGTAGATATCACATGTGTTAGCAATGGTGATGAAATAATTTATACAAAGTAAAGTACCGGCTTGAGTTTAAACCCGCGACCTACAAACTCGTAAGTCGCAACCGTTACCACTGGACTACCACTACTCATTACTATATAAGGTGTATCTATTCATACACGAAATATTTTAAGAGATACACCTGTAGGTGGTAAAAAAGCTATAGAAGCAAAAAGAAAAATGTTTATCTAAGCGTTTTTGAATTTTCGTAATTATTATAATTTTAAAACTGCTTGAGATGTTTTGCATAAAACCTTTACTCCAAATTCTATGAATGGCTCGCCTGATGCTGCGAGGGCGGCGACTGGACGGCACGAGCATGGCCGCGGTATCTCGGGCCGTAAAAAATAAGAAGAAGCCAGTTTTTTTTATGTGCGTCAAATAATTTATAAATATTAAATTTTGAAAATAATACATTTAGAAAAAAATGTTTCATTGCTGTAGAATCTTTACCACCTACAGGTGTACCTCTTAAAATATTTCGTGTATGAATAGATACACCTTATTTATAATAGTCCTAAGACCACTTGCCAATTAAACCACTATAAATATGAGTGTCTCCCTGAAATTAGATGACAGGCGACAACAACGACGTAGTCCACGTAGATACCTTTGAAACATAATGACTAACAACTGTAGTCAGACTCCTGAGTTTTAAAGCTTATAGCATTTTATTTATTTACGTTAAAACCTAAACCCTACATTTCCTCTATCCACGAAAAATATACCACGAACAGTGCCAGTACGAAAAAAAATACTAGCAAAAAGTTCCCATAAAAAGGCACCCACGGGATTCGCCGATTTAATTTTTTTCGAATCACTGCAGAAATAGACCGTAAAAGTTTAAAAACAACACCGTAACTTTGGTATCTAGCGCGCAGAGGCCGCGGCGAAAATATCAATAAACAACTACCGACAAATAGTGCGATTTTCCTTTCGGAGTTTACCTAAGTGCCGACCCGGACCTGGCTAGGGATGCATTCGATATAAGGCTTTTTAAAACTTGCGATAAGTATGATGATTCGGAATAAAGTTGGCTTTTTTGTATAAGTACTCAGGACTGGAGAAATTGTGTAATTGAGGTAACCCTTATGAACTACATACATACAAACATACAAACTCACGCCTTCTTCTCATGGGGTTTGGCAGAAACTACAGAATGCCACCTACTACGATCCATTGTACTCGATCTCTGAGACATACTCCTTTTGCTTCATTTAGGTTCATACATCTGATCATACACGCACGCTGGTTAGAAGTACCGCGCACCTTATCTTTCTGCAGAAAATCACCAATAAGGTAACTTTATAACATCACCAATAAGGTCACTATATGACATCACCAATAAGGTCACTATATGACATCACCAATAAGGTCACTATATTATATCACCAAAAAGGTCACTATATGACATCACCAATAGGGACAAATTTATAAACTACTTCTGTTTTAATGTTTTGCCCATTCTGTGATCCCAGCATTCTTAAGTATGTCCTATGTGTATTACAGTTTTTTGTGACATCTATATGCTAAGTTGCTGATAAATATCATTAACAATTTTTACGATTTTCGTAACAGTTTTAAGTCCTAGTACTGAAACACAGATTTTTAGCCACGTTCACTTTCGTCTGGACTATATATAGTTTTCGATGTCCTACAAGGAGATATTCTCCGTAACATTCTGAAACTATTTTTATCGCGTCTATTAATAATCTTCCTATACAGGGCATAGTAAGTGTCAAATGAGAAGTACCCATCGTCAGCCATTTGTCAATTCATCAAGTGATGTGTGAAGTGTTGTGACACCTATATATTGCCCCATCTACTGCTACACACCGTTATTTGTAACGTTATAAATAAAACGGATTTGTAGGGATTTTATTAGTACTATAGATCTAATGGTTACGTTACGTTGATTAGTTGTTTTGGGGACTCTAATTGGTGAATGTTGTTTACAAATTTAAAGCTGGATGCTGGATTTTTTATGACTAATTTGAAAACTTTTTTATTTGAAGGTTCATTGTAAATTTAACAGGTAGCTGACTTGATCAATAAACTATACCAGCAGGATGCATAAATAAATTTAAATATGTAGTAATTATTTTAAGTGGCGTACTAGTTCTATGAACGCAGACTTAGTCAGACATTGCTAGACGAAGTATAGTGATGTCCTAATAGTCCACTTAAAGAATTCAGACACTATTTTTTAAATATATTTCTATATGCGTAAAGATATCCAAATTCCCATATTGATTTTATCCAGGCTGTGTAAGTTCAAGTTGCTCTTTACATAAGTAACTTTACCAGAAAACCTTCGACCCAAATCACACACATCGCAGTCTTGAAGTGTAAAAGTCCTTTGAGCGCTCGCATTGAGTATGGCTACATATTAGCTAATATCGAGTAGCGGGGCGCTCGGCGCCTCCCGTCTAAATTTGTACCATTCCGAAATACGCTTATGCCGACACATTATCCCGTTTTATGACCGATAAAAGTCAGGCGAAACGTACTACATTTGTGGCGCAGCCCTTATTTTCAGAACCTAATATACCGTTTTCTTTATTGGCCCCCTGTCCTTATATTTTATAGCGAGCATGCATAGATTTTTTTGGCGATTTGTGTATTTTTACCGTCAAGCAATAAAAGCGATGTTTGTATGCTTTATATTATGAGCGCGTGACGATTTTTCTAATACGGAACTTTTGTTATAATTCATAAAAGATTTAGTGTCACTAAAATGTGATAGAAAGCGGCTGGAAAGCTTTTATGCTTTTCGTTATGATTCGAAATTTATTGTCAATAAAATATCCTTAATCATGCAATTGAGGATTTGTGCAAACGTTTCCTTATGACAGTTGAGCGAATTATGAATATGAAAGGGCGGGCTTTGAGTGCAAAATACCTCTATAATAAATAATTGGATTTTGTTAGACTGAACAATATGACATAAATTTACAATGACACATATGGTGTGAGATTATCGACAAACGAGGGTGATTTATTTTTTAAAGATTTTAAAAATAATTTCATCTAAACCAATTTCATATGATCAGTTTTTTCATTTCAGCTCCCGACTTGACCACTATTCTCAAATGTCTACAGCACTGAAGCACGTGCAGGTAAACTTTAAGGGAGCCTGAAATAACGGTGAGAGATAGGGACTTGACGTACAGGCTAAGACATCTTACGTCATTTTCTTTCTTGCTTTTATATAACTGAATCAATTTAAAGAAAGAAAGAAAGAAAATACGTTTATTTAGCACAAACTCAAAAGGCACACAAAATAATACACCAAAAAATACATAAATTAACAAAAAACATAAATTAAAAAGAAAATCAATAAAAGTGCGATGTTAAAAACTAGCATTTATGTGTGCCCCACGGCTGCGCTAAAAAGGTTCAGTTCAGCAAAAAATGCCAGACAACTAGTGCCTGACGCTGGTTTTCAACTGGACCTGAAGTGTGAGCGGACGGATGTTAATCAGTTTTATACAAGTACTGCAACGTGGCGACTGTATGCATTCTTAAATAAAATAAATGAATAGTGAAATGTTGATATGCATATATACTAAGTTTAGTAAGTATCTAGTGTAATTACTTAGAGTGTGGTATTTAATACAATTGCAAAACAAAACAAATAGTTAGGCAAATACATAAATGAGACAAAAGCATGATAGACCTTAGCTAATTAAGTACATAAAGAAAGAAACGTATAAAAATTAGTCAGAGTAAAAAAAAACAGAGATAAAAAATAATTTTCTTATAGAATGCGAATCTTCCACAACATACTATACAATTCATTTATCCATGCACTTCATCGCAGATTACGCTGCAAGCAGTGAAACACGACGGACTATTCGCAGAACAGTTTGCAACTTTTGGTATTTTTAAATCATCTATTATTACTATGGTTTGGTTTGCATTGAGTTTGATTCAAATGTCGATGGTTATGACATATATAAATAATCCTGTTAAATATTTTTGCTGGAAGTGGAAATGAAAGAAAAAAAAAAAAACATGTTGGCCAAACGAAGAAAATAGGGATGAAAAGGTATGCGGAAATCAATAATAATTTGTAGTATTATTTGCAGAAACAGTCGTGATGAATTCTTTAATGTGTAGGCACCTACCCTCCTCCATTTTATTTTTGTCTCTTGTCTACAGTGTTATGCTACTCTATGGGGATAACAAATCAAAAAATGCACGAGATTCACCACGGGAAAAGTTCTTGGTGATGAAATGTGAGATAGCACCATCACAACCTCACGATCACGATGCGTCTCAGTCGCATGCAAGTAGGCCAGGCAAATTAGGTAAGTTGAAAAGAAAACGACGTTTAGCAATGCTTCAAATTGTAGGTAAACGTGCATTTTAGTGTGTTGTATTGTATTCTACAGGCTTCACCCCCGCGAATGGGACGCAGCAATTCCGTGGGTATCGAAACCAGCCTGTGGCCAAGGATATAGGGGAGGGAGGGCATGGGGCTGAGCCGAGCGTGAGAAAGAGCAAGATTTCCAGCAATGAAACTGTTCAGTGCCACACCAATCATTTAAGTAAACGTGCAATATTTACCGAAATTAACACTGGCACGTACTCAAGTGTGTACTTAAATAGGTTAGGTAGGTACATAAATCAGATAATTGAGACATTTAGTGTGACCATATCCAGCTTCCGTTGCGCTTCTATAAGGTACTGCCGTAAGCGTCGTCGAAAAGCGTCTATTGTGTTAATTACTCTAATCGGTGGTGGTATGTTATTCCATATTTTAGAAGCCGCATAACGAAAGCTGCCTCTAAAAGCAGCTGTACCCTGAGATTGCGTCGAGAGTTGCTGTGAGCATTGCCTTCTTCCGCATTCGCGTCTACTCGCAACCCAACTCAGCTTGTTATATAGGTAGTCCGGTTTTTGATATTTAACCACACCGAACAGAAGGCAAGCTAAGTGTAATTTGCGTCTAGATTTCATTTTCAGTGTAAAGTGTTTGTTTAGAAACGGTGTTACATGGCTTCTGCGAGGGATATTATAACAAAACCGAGCACAGGCGTTTTGTACCCTTTGGATGAGGCGGTCTGTGCGAGCTAATAGGCGCGGGCCGTAAACGGTGTCAGCGTAGTTCAACCTGGACAGAACCAGGGTCTCCACTAGCTGTTCCCGTAGTTTTTCCGATAAATATGGCCTCATATTGTATAAAACTTTTAGACGGTAAAAACAATTTCTAACGGAGTCCGCTACGTGTTTCTCAAAACGAAGGTCCTTGTCCATCACAACACCTAGATTTCGCGCTTCATACACTCGCTCAATTTGCTCGCCCATAAGTTTCAAATCAAATGTCACAGGTAGTCGAGCCAGTTGCTGTCTTGTGCCAAATACCAGAAATTTAGTTTTTATTGGATTTAACGACAGGCAGTTCTCCTCTGACCAGGCGGCGATTCTTTGAAGATCATCATTAAGGTCTTTAATGGCTGTATTGTACTCGTCGGGCCTAAAAGATATATAAAGTTGGACATCGTCGGCGTATATATGGTACTTGCATTTCTGGAGACATTTTATAATATCCGCACAGTACAGAATAAAGAGAATAGGACCCAATATAGAGCCCTGCGGTACCCCTCTCTCTACAGAAATGAGTGTTGATCTCAGGGTAGTGCCGTCACCCAAACGCAACTCAACAAGTTGCGCTCTATCACTTAGGTAGCTGCGGAACCATTGCGTAGCGCTAGGGTCGAAACCATAATAATTTAATTTAGATAATAATAGTGAGATATTTATTGCGTCAAATGCCCGGGAAAAATCAAGTAGAACCAGTAATGAGCACATTCCCCTGTCTTGTGCAGACAGAATGTTATCAGTAACATCCAGCAAAGCAGTAGATGTACTGCGCTGTTTTCTGAAACCAGATTGCAAATCAGGAAGAACGTTATTTTGTTCCAAAAAGAGCGTCAGTTGGCGGCTAACAACTTTTTCTAATATTTTGGAAAGACAGGGTAATATACTAATAGGGCGTAGGTCTTTTAAAGTAGATGGACTTGAATTTTTCGGCAAGGGCCTAACGGAGGCAATTTTCCATAGATCGGGGAACGTTGACGTTACTATAGAGCGGTTTATTATTTCCGTGACAACACTTAACGTGTGTGGCAGAGTCATGTTAATCATGTCCAGGGTAATGTTGTCGTAACCTTCAGCGTTACTTTTGAGGTTGGAGATAATGCGAGAGATGTCGCTCTCTTCCACTGGAGTTATTGTGAAAACTTCTTCACCATATCTGTGATTTCCGTAGTAGCTTATAAGCGATGGACTTGCCACAGGATTTCCGGGGACTTTTAAAAAGTTGTTATTAATTATTTCTGGATCTGTAAAATGTGACGGTAGGTCTTGTTTAGGTTTATAAGGCGATAAGGTGGATTTTAAATTTTTCCATAATAATTTAGGGGTATTTATTTTATTATTAATGTTGTGCTTAAAATATGCAACTTTTTCACTATACAATGAACTAAGCACCAAATGTTTCAGCTCTTTGTAATAATTTTTTTTGGAATCGGCTTTCGTTTTCCTATAACTACTAAGTGCGTCGTCGCGTAAACGCATCATAAATTTGATTGTGTCTGTAATCCACGGATACGACTTTTCCTTTATAGTACACGTCTTGATCGGTGCGTGAACATCAAACAAGGAGATTATATAGGTGTTAAAGACATGCACCATATCATGAACGTTCTCAAGCGTCGAAATTATTCCAAAGTTTAAAACCGATAAGTCCAAATTAAAACTTTCCGCGCACACGTTTTTAAGGGGCCGAAATTTTACCAAGTATGGTTTGAAATGATCACGCTTAATGTGAAATTCACCAACGATAATGGAATGGCCGTTAATTGAACCAAAAGGTTCTACCGCTGTTTTTCTTGCTTTTAGGTCGGTACACAGGAGATCGATGAGGGTTTCATTGGATGCTGTAAAGTGGGTAGGAGTTGTGACCAACTGTGAAAGGCTGAGGCAATTCAAAAACTCATTAATATTTTTAGTTTTTAACCCGGTTGTGTCGAGCAAATTAACATTAAAGTCGCCAAGTAGTATGTAATGGTCGCAATTTCCCAGTGAAGTTATGGAATCCGTTATGGCATCAAGGAAAAGGACCAGGTCATGCCATGGTGGTCGATAGGCTGTACCTACAGCAATTTTTTTGCCGTTCACAGAGAGTGTTATCCACATTTGTTCGACCGATTCGAACCTTGGATCGATCGCACCAGTCCATGTGCGCGCGCTCAGACCTCGCCGCAGATAAAATCCGACGCCCCCACCACGACCCGAGCGCACACTCGCCGGCCGCGGCGTGTGACGCAGACGGTATCCCGGCACCACAGGAGCGCGCCCCTCCTCGCCCGGTCTCAACCACGTCTCATTGATGGCCATAACGTCAAAACAATGCCTGTCGAGTGCACCAATCAAGTCATCATGTCCTGTACCCAATGAACCAGCATTAAGAAATCCAACTTTTAGAAACTTATCCCCTTTTGTCATCATTATAATAACACAAAATAATTCCGTCATAATGCAATCTTATCAGGACCCATTCAGGAGTTTCAATTCCAATTTGAAATAATATTATTAGTTTTAGTTTCATTTTAAATATGTTAATTAGTATTATAATAAAATAAATTTTAAACAAAAGTTTTAGGATTCGGTATGTAAATAAAAGGTATAAATTAAATAGTAGATTCGTAATAAATACGTGTAAATAAATATGTGTGCCGTTATAAAACTGATTGAAGTGTGGTTGACTGAGGTGCGCCGCGAGGCACACACCTACTAACAAAAAGGATAACAGATAGTAGCAACATAATCTTAACATTTTTGAAATGTTGATTCTTACGACAAAAATACTTGATTTAAAAAACAGCGTGACAGTACAAGCAAGTATGCATTTAACTACACAGATAATTAGTGTAGTGTAACAAAACAATAAAACAAATAAAAAAGTAATGTTAAAGTGCGTTTTTGACCTCGCCTTCGTTACCCACTGCCGCGGCCGGCCCGAAGGTGCGCCGTAAGTCAGCCTCACAGCGGATGTGGCAGGCAGCGTCTCCGGGTTTGTATCGGGCAAGAATACGACCTCGTTTTGCCCATACGAATTGCCAACCGAAGCGACTGCCCGCTTCACGAGCGCTCCGAAATAACTCACGGTTCACCTTCGTAAGGCGCTCGTTCACGTAAAAACGCGTGACAGGGCCTGGAAAATCTAGGTCCGCAGTAGTCATGCCGCGACGTACTCGTGCACCCTCCAGCAGCTCGTCACGCAGGTCGCGGCGCGCGAGGCGCACGACGAGGAAGCGGGGGCGGGTCTCCACCGGCGCCGTCGCCTGCGTCGCGTTGATACGCCGACCTCCGACACGCTCGGCGCTTACTATATCGCGCGCTTTGATTTTGACGCCTATCCTCGACGCAACTAACATAGCCGTGTGGATTGGATTTTCACCATTGGGCTCGGGTACGCCAGAAATCTGTATGTCATTCCCCAGCAGCTCCTGATCACGGTCGTTAATATCGCTCCGCAGTTGAGATATTAAATCATTTACTTCTGACGATACTTGGGGCTGGGTGTGTTTGTTTTCTAACACAGCTACTCTCTCTTCCAGATTACTCATTCTGTCATTAGTTGCGTTTAGAGAGGATCTCAGCTCCGACAGGTCATCACGAAGCAACTGGAATTCATTCCGTACGGTCTTCAAAAAATCCTCCTTAAATATATTAAGCTCAGCCCTGAGGATGTCTAAGCTGAGCTCCTGTGTGGCGTCAAGGGCTGTGCTATTTATGGGGCTCGTATCCATGAGGTTCACGAGGCTTTCCTCGTGCGCAGCTGGTGTACGCGCCCTCACCGGCGTTTCAGCCTGGTTGTCCCGCACCAGGTTCTTATTACACTCTGGACAGTGCCAGGGGGTCGTCAAAGGGCCGGTATTCTGTATACCCACGCACCCTCGATGGTACCAGGATCTACATTTACTGCAATTAGCGGCCTCCGCCGACGACAAAAACTTGCCACAGCCACCGCATTTAGCCATGGTAAAGTTGTTGCTGTATAATTTAGTTATCGATGAGTCCAAGTAGTACGCCAATAAGGCAATAGATGGCGCTATTTTGAAAACACGTTTATGGCAGTTTTCACGGTGTGTATGGGACGGATAAACACCATAGGCTGAACACAGTATCAGTGTAAAGGTGCGCACACACTAAAAGTTTGGTCACAGTTAGGTCCCGTTTACGAGATAAAACACTGTTTATTTTTCTTTCGTGTCAGGTACTTAAATATTATTGGGGATCGGCAAAACATTTAGGTCTCTACCTAGTTTGATTCAGTCATTCATCAAGTTAAAACGACTGTGAACAGAATGAAGAATAATATTATGAAATTGGATTTTATTTCAGGTGCCGATATGGAAAGATGATACAACCGAAAGACTGGCTACCTAGTTTACTTGAAAGTTTGGATTTAAAAATATTTTACTGTCATAAAATTTTAATGTCCATCACTTCTGTTAAGTTTTCTCAGTTTAGTTGTATATATCAATATATCGACGTATTTACTTATAGTATCTCAAAAAAAAAACCAGCCAAGTGCGAGTCGGACTCGCGCACCTAGGGTTCCGTACAAACCTGTAGGTATTTACGGTTTATGCATAAGGTTTATGTTTATGAAATTTTAATTTTTATATTTGAGTAGATTAAATGAAAGGTAAATAGCGGTTTACGATTTATGACGTATTATGTTAAAAAAACGACTTACTAGATCTCATTCAAACCAATTTTCGGTGAAAGTTTATAATATGGTAATGTACATCATATATTTTTTTACTTTTATCATTCTCTTATTTTAGAAGTTACAGGGGGGGGGGGGCACATATTTTACCACTTTGGAAGTGTTTAAAAGTGCGCAAACTATTCAGTTTAGAAAAAAATGATATCAGAAACCTCAATACAATTTTTAAAGACCTATCCATAGATACCCCACACGTATGGTTTGGATGAAACAAAAAAATTGAGTTTCAGTTCTAAGTATGGGTAACCCCAAAATTTATTGTTTTTTTTCTAATCTTGTGTAAAAATCTTAATGCAGTTTACAGCATACATTTACTTACCAAGTTTCAATAGCATAGCTCTTATAGTTTCGGAAAAAAGTGGCTGTGACATACGGACGGACAGACAGACAGACAGACAGACATGACGAATCCATAAGGGTTCCGTTTTTTGCCATTTGGCAACGGAACCCTATAAATTACGGCCTCATTGGTTTAGTAATCGCAAGTGCGACTACTGGACATAAGGTAGGAATCTGGATTTGTGCTCAGACGATGGCAATAGGCTCATTCCCTATTTCATGGGACTTATACATAACTGGCGAAATGTGGTTGACGGGTTTACCTACAGGAGATCACCTCAGCTTAACTCTTCGAGGAAAAGAGGCGTGATGTTTGTCATCGCAGAAAATTACTTTTACTATTTTTAACCAACTTCAAAAACAGGAGGAGGTTAACAATTCGACTGTATTTTTTAAATATATTTTTTTATATTTGTTAGCTCATAACTTTTGACTGGGTAAACCGATTTTGATTATTCTTTTTTTATTTGAAAGGTGGTGCTTCTCGTTTGGTCCCATTTTAAATTTGGTTCCATTCTGACCATGCAGTTCCATTGAAAACCATATAAGTCTTAAATTTGCATTAAGTATTTGCGCGACAAATGAATGAATAACACGATTAGGTTAGTGCAGGGTATCTACCATAACTAAAAAGTTAAACTAAAAAAAAACACTACAAAGTGAAAAGTAACTTTAATTTCGGAAGTCGGTGGCAAAAAGCCTTAAATACAGATCCTAAGATACAGACTTCCGAAATTAAAGGTATTTTTCACTTTGTAGGAAATTTGTCTTTTTAGGAAATCGGTTGTTACTTTTTGGAAAACGTTTTTTTCGGACTAAAATTAGATCATCTCCTTTCAAGCATTAAAGCAATATAATCTAAATACTACAGATGTCTACAGAGTTACCTATTAACAAAGTGCTCTTACATTTTGTTTGGCTCGCCCTCTGTTACATGGGACTTAAACATAACTGGCGAAATGCGATGTAAGGTCACCTCTGCGTAATACAATATGTATTTGGAAAAAAATAATAGTTTAAAAAAAAACACGCTTCCATAGAAAACCAAACCACAAATTAGAAAATAGTGGAAAAAGCGTGTTTTGAGTTTTTTTTTTACTATTATTTATTTTCTATTTTTTAGAGTATTTCAAATTTTGAGACGTATGTTAGCGTAGTTAGTGACGTATGGCAGCGTAGTTTTCGAAGACAGTTTTTTTGCTGTCCTGGTAACCCTGGTAAGGATAATTGCACAAATTTATAAAATTATAGTATTGTGATCAGTTCTCGACAAGTCTACAGAGTTTAAATGAAATCTGGTCGTTTAAAGTGGATCAGAATCGCGCTATACAAACAAACATACAAACATATAAGTGAAGCTAATATAAATCGTGTAAAAACAGGCGAGATGTAATGTTTTCACAGTATCTTTTTTTTTTTGTAAATATAATTAGATCTCCTTTTCACAAATAAAAAATATATCTAAATGCTACATACGTTTACAAAGTTACCTAATAACAAAGTGTTACGAACTGAAGTCTTCATAACTCATATCTAGGTCCAAATTAAATAACACAGGTACTTCGCAGACGACCGGATTTCAGTGTAATATAAAACAGAATTATTCACCTGTAGTAAATCACTTCGGGTAAGTAGGTACGCCATCTGTTTACATCTGAGCACCTTGTAATTAAATTACCAGTTTTTTGTGACGAATTCCCGTTCAGCAACAAACCAGTAAGGGAAGCTGGATGACGTCAGTTTTTTGTTTCATGTTTTAGTAGATAGTTTTTTATTTAGAGTAGAAAGTTTTGAAAAACTTTACAGGGGTAGGTGTCTTGGGAATCGTATTTTTCTTATGTGGAAAGTTTCAAATGCTTTGAAATAGTTTTATCGTACAGGGTAATCATATCCTACTAATAAATGTGAAATTTTGGGTTTGTGCTCAATCACGTAAAAACGGCCCGACGGATTTGAAAGGCATTTGACGCATATATACATAGTTTATAACCTGGATTAATACATAGGATATTTTTACACAGTAGTACGTTCCCGTGATATAATTTTCAACCTCTACGCAGGCCAGGCCAAATCTAGTTATCTATGCTTATATAATATTGTAAAGCTGAAGAGTTTCTTTGTTTGTTTGATTGAACGCGCTAATCTCAGGAACTACTGGTCCGAATTGAAAAAATCTTTTTGTGTTGGGTAGTCTATTTATGGAGAAAGGCTATAGGCGATATAACATCACGCTGGTTGTAGCGTGATGTTATATCGCCTATAGCCTTTCTCGTTTTTCATTTCTGCTCCGCTCCTTTTGCAACCAGAAATGAAAAATGTTGCAAAAACCGGGAAAATCGCACAAGTAGGCGAACAAAAAATTTAACGCGGACGAAGTCGTGGGCAGAAGCTAGTATTATATAATTAAGACATAATGTCGATAAGTGACATTCATATTCGCGAGAAAACTTAATTCTATCATCTCCCTATTATTTTTCTTACAATTTTAAATCAAAACAAACCAAAAATTTCTAAATCAATCTTACCTACTCACAAATTCTCCCAATAACTCAAATACCTCGCATTTCCTTATTTACCATAATGGACAAATGGAGCGTTCACAAAAAATCAGCGCCGCGTCAATCTTAACCCTTCAATGGTCAGGCACCGTGGGAATGCAAAAACTCAACCCTAAATGCTCTCGAGAGCCCAGCCACTCCATTCACGAATTTCCTGCACGCTATGAAACCGCAAAAGCGCACTACCTGCTACCACATGATGTGTATGAGTATGTTCTCGGGAATATTTTTCCTCATGGTCCATAGTAGAACTTGAGGGTTATCTAAACAACGGTATCGTATTTCAAAATATTTTTGCGATGTGAAAGGTGTATGTTGTTATGTTTAAAGTAATATTTGACTCATTAATCGATTCGCATGAATTTACTCGCCTGAATTTGGCGAATCGACACTTTTATGTATTGTATTATTTTCTATCAACAAAATTAGACTCTGCGTTGTCTGTCAGTAAGTGTATTTTAGAGTAGCAGATATGACCAACAATGTGACGTGCTTTCGGGAAACATCAACAAGAATAGGTAATCCCCGTTCTTGTATAAACATGATTTTCTTATAAAAAGAAATGGATTCAAAACAAAATATACCCGTAGTTCTATCTGACTCGAAGGAGGAAGTTTTGATATTGTTATAGTTCCGTTCACTGTTATCTAGAATAGATGTAAGTTACACATTATATATATCGAGGGTATAGTGCTCAAATCCAATAAGTACGAAATTACGAGATTGATTTATTTGATGATAAGTAGAGTTACGAGTACATTAAGGAGCATGCGCTAAGAAACACCCCGAAAACCAAATTTTCTAACGTTTTTGCAATTTGCAGGTTCAATTAATTCCATTGAATGACAAAATTTCACCAAAAAGTCATGCAATAGGAACCCCTATTGCATGACTTTTTGGTGAAATTTTGTATGAATGATTTTAATATTAAAGATTCTGTAAATACATGCATGTTACCGTCGTGCATCATATTTTGTTCAACTTATATCCTGACTTGGACCTGCAAATTGCAAAAAAACGGAAGAAAATTTGAATACCATGAGCTATCTTGGCGTTTCCCTCTTAAGATACTTAGGGAGAAGTGCTAGAGAAGTTCGTATCTTCAGCAACCTATACTTTTCCCACTGCTGGGAAACAGGCCTCCTGAGAGGGTGTGGGCCATAATCCACCACGCGGGCTTAGTGCGGGTTAGTAGATGTCACAATCATGTCTTCGAATTTTTCGTTCTAAGATATGCCGGTTTCCTCACGATGCTTTCCCTCACCTTTTTGCCAGCAGTATTGATTAAATTATTTACACAAAGTTAAGTGCCTGTGTTCGGTACCGTTTATTATCTGTGCGCCTAACGGAATGCGCGTGTAACGAAGTGACATCTAACTTGTCAGTTTGACGTTGACACTTGACAGCTCTTGTTAATTTGCCGCTAAAATAGGTCCGTCGCGTTTTGGAACCCCCGCGATGCTTTTGTTGAAATTAATCCTTTTAAATCGATCCGCTTGTGACAATTAGTCGTGATCCAATTGTATTAATTGTAATAACCCCTATCTTGACGTAATATTACGGTTACGTTTGTTAAAACTAAAGTTCTTGTAAAGGGATGGCGGTCCAAATTGCGCGTGCGACCCTGTTGTAAAGTAATCCCTGAGAACCGGTCGTTTTGTGGACAATCTGTCATGACCCGATGGTTAAGTGTTAGTGACGCTGTTGGGAACGAGTGATTTGAAGACCGCATGCTGTGATTGCCTCCAAGCCTTGTTGCAGTGGATTCCAACCTGAAGAATACTCGTAACGTCACAACACGATACAAAAACACTCACTTACATACATAACTCCAGGTTGGCACCAGAGCAGTGTCCTTCAACCAACAGGTAAGTTCTTTTGTTGTACTGTAAGTGTTTGATTTGATTGTCTGCTCCGCGTACGGTGGACAGTACGCTAGCCACTCTTGTCTCCTGGACCCCACTATCACGCTTCCACCTACTCAATTGAAATCCTATTGTACGGGGTCTAGCCTGGCAGCGTACAGCCTGCTTAGGTTCGTACCCGCGACTAACAACTCGTAACTCGCGGCCATTATCACTCAGCCACCACTCAGACATTACAGTTGGTATTGTACATGGCATTATTGAAATTATTTTTATTCAAATCTATATCTATACTTATAATAAAACTGTAGAAGGTCAATTCTGTACATTGAAAATATATTCAAAATTAATACTGGAGGACGAATGGTGATCGATACTGATGCCAAAAATGCAATCAGTAAATTTTTTGTCTGTCTGTCCGTCTGTCTGTATGTGCACGCATGGGTCAAAAACTACTGAAGGGATTTTAACCAAACTTGGTACAATGGTAGTCGGTACTCCTGGGCAGGTTATAGGCTATATAACATAACGCTAAGACACATAGGAGCTGAGCAGTGACGATAAATTTGAAGCAAGTCGGATGAAAATGCGCTTTCGAGCTAAATAAAATTAACCTTGATTAACACATAGGCTTTATCCCGGCTTTATCCCTTTATCTCGCATTTTATCCCGGTAGTACGTTCTCGCGGGATATTTTCCGACCTCCACGCGGGCGAAGCCGCTGGCAAAAGCTAGTCTAGAATAAAGAATTAGCTATAAACATCACGTTTCAGAAAGTTGTCATCAAATTTAAGGGTACAACCACTTCATTGCCTCATATAATACGTGTAAAATAATGTGAATTATAAAACATAAGAATTCATAATTTTTCTACAAAAAACAAATTAAAGTCTGCAAAAAACCATTTTATTTTTTTTCCAGATATACCATTTAATCAAAAATGATATCTGTCTCAATATCCCACTGAAAATTTTGATGGAAGATTCGCGGTTAAGAAAATTAAAAATTGGAACTCTTCACAGCTTCGCATTTTTAATATTTCTTTGTTATTGAGAATTGCTAATAAATGCGACTACGATGAAAGTAGGGAGGAAATGAATAAGGTATATTTAAAATTTTTGATTTCGGATTTAATTTGAATACAATTAAATGAAGCCAGGCTGTACGTTTAGCATGGATGTTTTTGTTTTAGGAATCTGGAAGTAAAGACAATAATATTGTGTGTTGACTCAGTCATGCCATCTCGCAAGGTCTGGTTTTCGCTTATACATCAGTGAACAACTAATTAAACTTTCAATCTTTCTTATAAACTACACTACTAAATTGCCGCTAAATAGCGTAGTTTCTCTCACTCATAAGAATAAAGTCATACTATTTCATGAGATTCAATACCGCAGCCTATTTGACCAGCACTGTCAGCCACAGATTAGAAAACATTTTCAACTCACGTGAGTTTCATCTTAATTTTTTCCTCCATCATCACAAAGAAAAGCAAAGACCACCAAAAATCTACTTACCTTGTTAAAAATAACAAATATTCCATTTAGAGATTGTTGTTTTCCCATTTAAATGCAAAACACTTTTTCATTAACACGTAGAGCTAAAACCTCCCCTAAACGAATTAGGAGAAGCTACCCCTCAAGGGACATATGAAATTAACGACACAGATTTACCATCTTAGAATTAAATATTATTTATTTTTCTAATGTTTCGTAGAAATATTTTTAAATAGGTAGGCCCGATGACGAGGTTTCTCCTGAAACATGTAGATAAGGAACAGTGAGTTAGGTAAAAGATTACTTATTTTCGTCGTATAATATTAGACGAAATATTAAATGAAATGTTATATGGATTTACCTTACTGACACAGCTATTTCATTTGGTTTTACACAAAATTGCCATTTCAATAACTTTTTTCTTTTGTTTAAGAGTCAAATATTTTTACCGGCGTAGTGCTAAAAGTTTAAACAAAAACAATTGAATACGACAAGTATTTTTCTCCAGAAAAGCTCTTTTGAACTTCGAATTGGCGGTCTCAACCTTTAAAGTTTTAACCACATTGACCTCAGGCAGAAATTATGCGACTCCCTGCCACCTGCCACTTGCAACAACGTCGCTGCAAAACGTTGCTTATTTTCAAGTAATTATGAAATAATATTGAAAGGAGTTTGAATTGTCATATATAATTCAATTTATTGCCAGACTTTATTTTGGTAAAGTGTTACTTTGTAACGTGTATCCTTGGCGGTTCTCATTCGTGAAACAGATGGTGATTGCTCTGTCAACATGGCATTTTTCTCATTAAATTAATAAGTGGTGTGTTGGATAAAACTTCTTCAGAACCTTCTAATCGTTTTTATAAAAGTGTAGTCCTTCTTTTTGAAAAGTCAAGCACTATGTCTTACGTCTACGTAAAATTATTTCAATACACTATTGTTGAATATTTAAAGGAACAAGGAGTTCTATTAACACATGTTTAATTTTATAGACATAACTAAAGTAGTGCAATTCATGCAGTCATAAGGCCACGTACAAACTGTTTTAATTCAATTAGAAAAGTACGTTGAAAGTCAAAAGTTTTTCTAATTTATCAAAAAACTAAACAGCAACATTAATATAATTTAAATTTTAAATCTGGACGTCTGAGTAGAATTCGTTGTAGTTAATTTGCAAAGGGAGAGAGAAAAATCGGGTCGTGGGGCTTCAACAACGTTTAATTTGTTCCCTTTAATAATGATGATGAGGACATATTGCCCTCTGAGGCTACTAATTTGGTTTCCTGCGCCGGTATTATGGCACGAAAAATATGACCGAAAATTCAATGTTTCTCGGTTCAGTTTTCAGAAACACTCTAATAAATCAGGCCAGACTTTCCTGGTAGTTGATGAAGTATATAGATTTTTACTCATAACAGCTCAAAATATAACATACCTGTATTGGGAAAATTCTGACGAAAAAATACAAATATAAATCATTATTTAGTCTTTCCGAAAAACCGCAAACAAGCCAAACATAGGCAGCACTTAATTAATTACCGCCGTGACCCAATTTTTTTTAAGGACAAAAACAAACATCGACCTATTACTTATTCAGCGGCTGAATAATACAACTGGGTCTTATCTACGAACGCCATAATAAACTTTAAGCACACCACAGTGCTCCATTCCTCTGGAAATTGATAGACGTAGAGTTATCATTTGACAGTGTGCGTGCAGTATTATTTTGTCACGCAATACTTAGGCTTTGCCGTGCCCTAGTCGGCAAAGACTATGAAAAATATATAACATTTTTTGTTTTTTTTTGCAGTTGGTTTTTGATGAAATCGCTGTAGTAATTCATTACTACGTACTAACCGATTGAATATCCTCAATGTTTGACATTTTGTCTGTATATCAATTTTAGGTCAAATCTTCATCACGTCCATTATTATTTTATGTTTTATCGTTTCACACTAGTCTTCTATTGTAATCCTTTCATTTAGTTTCATTGTAGATATTGTTTTACTGCAACAATTATGAGTTTATTACTTTTCACATTCATGTTACGCTATACTCATAAATTGCTCACAGATGATGCGCAACATTTTTTACTACACTATCCACGCACCAGAACCTTTAATTTCATTGTATTTCTTCATGTTTTTGCAAACTTTGTGATTATTAATTCTTTGACATTTATGTCTATAATCTAGTCGCCATAGCAACCCTTTAATCTTTTGTGGTTTTCTATGTGGACCTTACCGCTTTTTATCTTTAAAACCAGAAAATCGTTCTGGCCGTCTACTTTTTACACTATATTTTCAAAAATATCCAACTCCAATTTTGATTTTCAAAATATATGTCAAATTCAGCTATAAAAGGCTGAGCTGCCCTAGACCTGGAGTAATTTCTTCGGCTAGTTGCCTAACAGCTAAACGAAATTATACAGGCCTTATCCCGGGGCCGACTGCCCCGGGACTCAAGAAAAGACCTCAAAGTCGCATGACAGATTCTTGGCCTTTTCTCCAGCATCTTCACCAAGCCTCTTCACCAGCTACTTCTCCGAGCTCAAGACTCTGTTGAGTCTCTCCACGGCGCCTCTTCACTGCTCAGGGTTCTGCTGAGACTCTTCACGCCGCCACAAACCTGCTGTGCCACTTCTCACAACCTCGTCACTGCACTTCGAGATTCGACGGAGCCACTCCACGTCATCTCCACTACAGGGCACCTCATCTGTGTCACCGGCTGTGCTGCGCTGTATTACGGACCTCCGTGACTATTCAGGGTGCTATCACCCTGCATTGACCTCCTCTACATCCGGGGCTGGAGTCAGCTGCAGGACCATATTGTCTGACTCGCCCCGGACTGCCGCCGACCCACTCCTGCCTTCGAACCCTCTCGTGCTCTCCATCATTCATTAATTCATTAATCAATCATCCTTCACCTTCAGATTGTTATTTTTGAATTTGGTTAGTCTTTTATACTCATACTGTTATAATAAATCGTTTTAAAGTTTATTTTCCTATTTTCTTTGTTTTGTTTCTAACTGTCGCTTCACGACAGTTTGGCGCCCAACTATTTGTCTTCAGGTTCTTCACTACTACACTTTTACATAACACTACACATTTATTTTTATAACCTTCACAAAATTCTAAAGAAAACACTTTGTCTAGTGTCCATAAATCAGAGTGAAAATTAGGTACTCATTTTAAAACATTATTTCTGGTGGTCATACACCTTAAGTAATATTTTTAAGATTGTGGTATCCTACCTTTACATAGTGTGCCTCATTATATAAACTAAAGAGGTCATTACTCTTCACTAAACCTTAAAACCTTTCTGCTTGGCCTTAAAGAAATTGTTTCTGTTCCACCTTGACTACAATTTTCCTCTGATTTAATACCAACCTTTTTTGGCAGTCTTTCTTGGCAACGTCATCTTAGACCATTCGTTCATCTTCATACCACTGACATCATAATTTGTATATTCATATAACTATCGTATTACTTTTAATTTTTCTTTTAGAAGGAAAACAGGTATTTTTCCTTAATTTTTTTAGCTAACTTAATACTTCTAATTTTTTCTTTTCTTCTAGAAGAAAACAAGGTATTTTCTTTGAACCTTATCTATAATTTACTAAAATGTCTAGACTTATTAAGTTCGAATTTCTTAATAAACCTGAACTCGAATATGAAGTTAGGATCAGACTTGAGGAACCAGTAGACACTGTTATACGTTTAAGAAAGCAAGTTCTTCGACTTTCTTCTATTACCTCCTCAGAGGAAATTTTAATCTCACCAATTCCAATTGAGGAAGAGCTTCCTCAGGTTAACGCCACTATTAATTACTTAGACTTAAAAGTAAATAAATTACTACAGGGTGATTCCAAATAGACGTTGACGTACTAAACTCTGAACAGAAAAGTGAGTTTGACGCTTTACGGTCCAAATTTGATAGCCTTAACAACAAATTTGAGCCATTCACTTTCCTCCCAGCGGAAAATACTCCTTCTCCTCTCCACGATTTATCTACCTCTCATGACAACTCAGAAACTCCTCCTTCAACTATCCCTCCCTCACAGACAATTCTTGAGGCCCTCCTTCAACAAATTAATTCTACAGTTTCCCCTCAACAAGTGAAGCCTCATATCTTTAAAGATCTAAAAAGATACGCTTATAATGGAAAGTCATGTCCTAGGTCATTCCTTCAAAAACTAGAGGAATACTGCATTTCACGTAGCCTTGACAAAAAACTCTTGATTAGTCAAGCGTACGAAATCTTTTCAGATAATGCTTTACACTGGTTCAGATTTCAGATTAATCGTAATCCAAATCTGACCTGGCAAGAAACTTCTGAGCTTCTCATAAAAGATTTTGGTGTTTTCGATTACGATTACAAATTACTCGAAGACATCAGAAAGCGAACTCAAGGTCTGGACGAAACTATAGCGGTCTACATTTCAATCATGTCCGGAATGTTTTCACGTTTGACTAAAAAAATGTCAGAGTCAGAACAATTAGAAATTTTACTGAGGAACATCAGACCGTGCTATTCAGTTTTTGTGGCACTAAGAGATTGTACTACTATTGACTCTCTCTTAGCTGTCTGCCAGAATTACGAAAAATTCTTGTACAAAGATAAAAACTTTAAAGAGCCCTCTCTGCAACAAAACTCTTTAACGGCTGAATTTAGCTACAAACCTCATATTCCAGTTACTAATTCAACCTCTGTAACTTTTCAGAAACCTCCTCCTCAGTACCTTCAAAAACCAAAACAAGTTAGCACTCTGACTCGATCTGCTCCTCCTCAGCAGAATAGCTTTTGCGTCCGTTGTCGTGTGCATGGACACACCTTAAATACTTGTAAGAAACCTCATTTCATTATTTGTTTCAAATGTGGTTTGAAGGACTTTAAAACTGCTGATTGCCCTAAATGCAATCCTAAGCCTGGTACTAGTTCAAAAAACTAACAACTGACTTGAAAAGCTCAAATTTTGGCATTAATGATTGGAATAATTGGATCAAAACTCTTAAAAATTTCTTTTCTTTCTACAAAATTTCTTCAACTCTTTACTCTAATGACAATGATTCCAAACGCCCTTTCATTAACGTGCGAATTAATAACTTAAATATTTCTGGTTTACTTGATTCAGGTAGTTCTGTTACCATACTTGGCAACAATTCTCACCTGGAAATTCTTAAATTAGGCTTCAAGCTTTTCAAGTCAGACTTAATTACTGTCTCAACTGCTAGTAACCAAAAAATTAAATCCTTAGGCTATTTTGAATTACCTATTTTCTTTAATGACCAGACTCATTTAATTAAAGCTTACGTTTTTCCAGAATTATTCCCTTCTCTTATTCTTGGTATTGATTTTTGGAAAAAATTTAATCTTTTTCCCACTATCCTATCTTCTGTTAGTCAGTTGACCCTTAAATGTTCATCTATTCAAGATGCAGATAAAAAGATACTAGCTTATGAGCATCTTAGTGCAAATCAAAAGGATATTGCAGATAACATTATCCAACGCTTCAAGAGTATCTCATTTGAAGAAAATGGCATTTTGGGACGTACTCATTTAATTACACACAAGATTGACACAGGTGATTCTCTTCCCATCAAGCAAAGATGTTATCGATTGTCCCCTGAAAAACAAAAAGCTTTAATCAACGAAGTAGATAAAATGTTGAAATGGAATGTCATTGAACAATGCGAAAGTCCATGGCTATCTCCGGTGCTGATAACGCCGAAGAAGAATGGAGAATGGCGTTTCTGCGTCGATAGCAGAAAACTTAACTCAGTCACTCGTCGTGATGCTTACAGCCTCCCACTTATAAGTGAGATTCTTGACAATCTTAAAAACGCCAAATATCTCTCAAGCATCGACATTGCGAAGGCTTTTTGGGAAATTCCTCTCAACCCTGCGGACAAAGACAAGACTGCCTTTTATGTACCCGGAAGAGGCATGTACAGATTTAAAGTAATGCCCTTCGGCTTAACTAACTCTCCTGCTACTCAACAGAGACTAATGGATATGCTGTTTACTCCAGATTTTGACAACAAAGTATTCTGTTATCTTGATGACATCGTGATTATAAGCGATACCTTCGAAGAACATATATCTCTTCTCTTAAAAGTTCATGAAAAACTTTCTTTTGCTAATTTAACTATAAATTTTGAAAAAAGTCAATTCTTCAGGAAAGAACTCAAGTACCTCGGTTTTGTCGTGGGTGAACATGGCCTGCGAGCTGATCCTGACAAAATTCGAGCCATTTTGGAATATCCTACGCCAACCTCCAGAAAAGAAGTACGAAGATTCATCGGTACATGCAGCTGGTTCCGAAGATTCATTGCAAACTTCAGCACAATTGCTTCTCCACTTAACAGGCTAACTTGCTCTGGAAAGAATGCCCCTAAATTCGTTTGGAACCCTGAAGCGGAATCGGCGTTTGTGAAACTTAAAGAAGCTTTGGTTACTACTCCTGTTCTCGCTTGCCCAGACTTCAATCTCCCATTCTCTGTACATTGCGATGCATCAAATTTTGGCATAGGAGCAATGCTTACACAATATCAAAACGACAAGGAAGTTGTTATTGCTTACATGAGTAAAGCTCTTAATAAAAATCAACAAAACTATTCTACAACAGAGAGAGAAACTCTAGCCGTAATAACTGCTCTAGATCACTGGCGTTGTTACCTAGATAATGGTAAACAATTTACAATTTACACAGACCACGCTGCTCTTAAATGGTTCCAGAACTTATCCAATCCTTCAGGAAGACTGGCTCGTTGGACGCTACGCCTATCTTGCTTCAACTTCATTCTAAAACATAAAAAGGGTAAAGATAATGTTGTCCCGGACTTATTATCCAGATCGAAAACTCATGACTCTGAAGATTCTCAACGTCAAGGTGTAAATCCTATCTTAACAGATGAATCAATTCTTAACCGTGACTTGCAACACTACAACAAGATTTTACTTGGTTGCCAAAACAATCCTAATTCTTATCCAAACTATACGGTTAAAGAAAACAAGCTCTATCGTTGCATTCACTCTCCTTATTCTCTGAACGATGACTTCACGTGGAAAGAAGTGCCACTCCCACATGAAAGACAGGCTATTATCGAAAGGAATCACGCTCCTTCTCAAGGACCTCACCTCGGAAATTTCAAAACCTACAAGAAGCTTTCGCTACTATATTACTGGTCTGGCATGTTTAAAGATATCGCTAAATTCATCTCTAATTGCGACACTTGTCTTGCTTATAAACATCCTAATCACTCTCCTTATGGCCCTATGGGCAAACCAAAAATTTGCTCGAGACCTTTTCAATCTATATCGCTTGATCTTATGGGTCCGTTGCCCATGACCAGAAGACGTAACCAACATATTTTAGTTATTAATTGTACCTTTACTAAATATACCTTAATCTTTCCCTTAAAACGTGCTACTGCGTCTAACATAATTAACATTTTAGAGAATTCCGTATTTCTTATCCATGGTGTTCCTCAAAATATTATCATGGATAACGGTCCCCAATTTCAGTCCCGTGAATTTACTACATTTCTAAATAAATATAAAGTCCCTTTTATATTCTACTCTCCATTTTACTGTCCTCAAGTCAACCCTACGGAAAGGTATAATAGGACCATCATCACGGCTCTAGCTACTTTAGTAGGTGACGATCATCGAACCTGGGATATTTATCTTCCCAAAATTCAACACGCGATGAACAGTTGTGTTAATGCTATAACTGGTTTTACTCCAAACTTTTTAGTATTTGGTCGGGAAACAGTTCCTTGTGGTTCATTCTACACTCCAACTCAAAATTTTGAGGAAGTTGTTTTTCTACCTCGCGATGTCTACGCTACAAATACTGGTTTCCTCTCGTCAATTTTTGATAAGGTTCAAACTAATTTATACATAGCGCACGCTAAGAATAGCGCTCGCTATGACCTACGTCGGTCATTTAAAGAATTTAATGTCGGCGATACAGTTTGGCGTAAGAATTACGTACAAAGCAACGCGGGTTCGTACCTACTTCAGCGCAAAACTGGCCCCTAAATTTGTGAGATGCAAAGTCTTTAAGAAACTCTCGCCCTTAGTATACATATTAGAAGATACTAATGGAACGAAAGCTAAATGGCACATCAAAGACATTAAAATCTAAACCTCTTCTTCATCGAATCATATTATTTAGTTAGTTAATCTTTCATTAGCTCATTCATCATTCTCTTAAAATTAATCTTTATTTTTGTTTTGAATACGAGTTTTTAAACTCACAATTCAACGTCCTATGCGACGTTACCTTAAACTTGTTTTTATTTTTGTAATTTAGAGCTTACTGCTCTTATTCTTCACTTACAAGTAAATTCAGAACAATACTAGTTCTGATACCTTTACTTTAGAGCCCTACCGCTCGAATCTATCTTAGACTAAACTAAATAGTCATCTTAATAATTATATTAATTATTCCTTTATCTGTATTTTCTTTAATTACCATTTAAGGTTTTCTTCGAGCGGCTGACTACTCGTAGAATAAGCCTTAGGTTAATTTTCTATCTAAACTTCGGAGCGGCTGACTACTCGTGAAATAAGCCTTAGGTCAATTTTCTTTCTAAACTTCGGAGCGGTTGATTACTCCTTTAAAAAGCCTTAGGTCAAAATATTTTCCACCCATGGAGCGGTTGATTACTCCCTAAATAAGCCTTAGGAACATACTTCTAGAGTGGTAGTCATTGACTGTGAACTCCACCCTTACCATTATGTAGATGATAGTATGCTTGAGGAAGAATGAATGTCTGTTAGATGATTTCTGTTTGGACGAAGTTATGTTTCAAGGATTTCTCTCGAACCTTAAACTTAAAATTTTCTCTGAGTCGAAAATTTTCTGGGGTTGTCGGGGAAATGTAGTAATTCATTACTACGTACTAACCGATTGAATATCCTCAATGTTTGACATTTTGTCTGTATATCAATTTTAGGTCAAATCTTCATCACGTCCATTATTATTTTATGTTTTATCGTTTCACACTAGTCTTCTATTGTAATCCTTTCATTTAGTTTCATTGTAGATATTGTTTTACTGCAACAATTATGAGTTTATTACTTTTCACATTCATGTTACGCTATACTCATAAATTGCTCACAGATGATGCGCAACATTTTTTACTACACTATCCACGCACCAGAACCTTTAATTTCATTGTATTTCTTCATGTTTTTGCAAACTTTGTGATTATTAATTCTTTGACATTTATGTCTATAATCTAGTCGCCATAGCAACCCTTTAATCTTTTGTGGTTTTCTATGTGGACCTTACCGCTTTTTATCTTTAAAACCAGAAAATCGTTCTGGCCGTCTACTTTTTACACTATATTTTCAAAAATATCCAACTCCAATTTTGATTTTCAAAATATATGTCAAATTCAGCTATAAAAGGCTGAGCTGCCCTAGACCTGGAGTAATTTCTTCGGCTAGTTGCCTAACAGCTAAACGAAATTATACAGGCCTTATCCCGGGGCCGACTGCCCCGGGACTCAAGAAAAGACCTCAAAGTCGCATGACAGATTCTTGGCCTTTTCTCCAGCATCTTCACCAAGCCTCTTCACCAGCTACTTCTCCGAGCTCAAGACTCTGTTGAGTCTCTCCACGGCGCCTCTTCACTGCTCAGGGTTCTGCTGAGACTCTTCACGCCGCCACAAACCTGCTGTGCCACTTCTCACAACCTCGTCACTGCACTTCGAGATTCGACGGAGCCACTCCACGTCATCTCCACTACAGGGCACCTCATCTGTGTCACCGGCTGTGCTGCGCTGTATTACGGACCTCCGTGACTATTCAGGGTGCTATCACCCTGCATTGACCTCCTCTACATCCGGGGCTGGAGTCAGCTGCAGGACCATATTGTCTGACTCGCCCCGGACTGCCGCCGACCCACTCCTGCCTTCGAACCCTCTCGTGCTCTCCATCATTCATTAATTCATTAATCAATCATCCTTCACCTTCAGATTGTTATTTTTGAATTTGGTTAGTCTTTTATACTCATACTGTTATAATAAATCGTTTTAAAGTTTATTTTCCTATTTTCTTTGTTTTGTTTCTAACTGTCGCTTCACGACATCGCCTGTTAGAACATTGTCATTATTTGTCATTCTTTCTTCCTTGAGCGAGACTTTGCTTTCTAGTAGCTTATGTATCAAGGTAATTTTAAAATTTTCAGTGCTATTATGTGCGTGCGTGTGTGTGTTTCATGTTTTTTATTATCTTTGCAATGAGTAACAACATCATATTCAATCTCATAATCAACATTATCTGAAACCCTACAAACACTAAGACCGAATTGTGGAATAGCTTTATGTAATAAAGAAAAGTTAAGTATGTCTGCATTCCCTGCAGATCAATCATCATTGTCAATTCATAGTGCATCCAAGGCTTAACGTTTATTGTGTTCACATAGCTATAAATGCACGTTCAATTTAATAACCCATATCTGGAGCAGAAAGTGAATATTAAATTGGTTAGTTTATATTGTATCTATATTTGCTTGAAATCAGCATATACAATTTCAAATATTATTTCAGGAACTGATGTTTTGCACCAAATCGAATATCACATTTTTTTTGTTCTTAGCACTTTTTTAAACATTTTCAAATTACGTTATGAAACACTATGCCTATATAAATCAGTATAATTAACTTCGCAACTTTATTGCTTGAAAATTAAATACATTTTGTTTGCATTTTCTCAAACGTCATCTTCTATGGAATCATGTTATCTCTCATCAACCAACGAAGGTATACATTCACGAAGACCTACGTTCGACCGTCTGAGTACTTCTACATGTATGTGCATTACTTATTCTATCGCATAACTTAGTTGGTCCCCTGGAGGCTAGACTTTATCTCCTTCCTGATGCATTATTACTTAGCTGCCAACTACCCTGACTTGTATACTGTGTACATAACAGCGTTTATGTACCTTGTAAGTTAAATGTTTATTCTGAACTGAAAGTTAAGGGTGAGGTGTAAAATTATTGAGTCGCTAACTCGTTTTGTGAAGTTGTCCCTCCATTTTCACATTCTTACCTTTGGTTAGATTCTGATTCTGATCAAATTATGTCCTATTTCGTCTATTTACTGGGTAGATACTAGTAGGTAGTGTATAATTGCTTACCCAAAACTGTGAATCAGGGTTTTAGCACTAAATCCAGTGTTTGTTATTCTAATGTAACTTATGTAAGTACCGTGAAATATTTCAGTATATTCCAACATTATTTTCGAACTATCGTGCATAAAGTAAACAGAAGTATATTTCCGTTTTATTATTGTTACCTACAACAACACAATGCTACAGTAGTGCATACTTTCCATAATGGTACATCTCCCCTTGTACCTCGTCTATTTTAAATCTACTCTATGACATAAAACCGTAGAATTTTACGCCCTATTCGTCAACATGTCGTATGTAATAAAACTAGTTGTGGCCGTCAACGGGGCAAGGACCCTAGTTTTATACGTTTTTTTTTACTCACACCCCTTTTTACTTTTTAGTATAAAAAGCTTAAAAGATGTTATCGTGTTCCAGTTAGAGCATTTTCACAACTGGTATTTACGACCTTCTTATCAAATGTGCTTCCATTTTTTAATCTTTGAGTACAATCGACTAATGTGCGTGATGATATTTCAAAAGTCTCTCTGTTTTGGTAATAGAATCCTTATTTTGACTTTGGAATTCATTATTGTTGCCGCTGGCCGTGACTTTGAAAATAGAATTGGCATCGTCATGGCTCGGTGAATGGTTTTTGTTGTATTGTCTTTTAGCTTTTAAAGTAAGCAGATATAGAAGCCACTTACATAAGTTATAATAGAGTTATACTATTCTGAAATAATTTCATCAGATGAATCAAATTAAGATCTCATTCCACTTTCTTAAAGTCTGATGAAATGATAAAAACACTTTATATGTGTTGTTGTCACTTTTACTTCTTCACTTTTTATAGAACACTAACACAAAAGGTTTGCCAATGCAAGGTATGGAGATACGAGAGAAAAAAGAACTCAATCTCTCAATTTCGTTTTTTGTTTTTTAGTACTCGTCGTCTCACGTTGTTTGCAATTACAAAATTGAAAATATCTGAAGTCATAAAACGACCACAATACAGTATCATTAAAATTGTATTCATCATCATCATCATCATCTCAGCCAAAAGACGTCCACTGCTGGACATAGGCCTCCCCCAAGCTCCGCCACCTCGACCGGTTTTGTGCTACCCGCATCCAGCGGATTCCTGCGGCCTTCACAAGGTCATCGGTCCACCTTTTTGGAGGCCTTCCAACTCTACGTCTTCCGGTACGCGGTCGCCACTCCAGAACATTTCGGCCCCATCGGCCATCTGTTCTGCGAGCAATGTGCCCTGCCCACTGCCACTTCAGTTTAGCAATTCTTCGGGCTATGTCGGTTACCTTGTTTCTCCTACGGATCTCTTCATTTCTGATTCGATCGCGTAGGGAAACTCCAAGCATAGCCCTCCCCATCCTCCTTTGGGTGACTTTCATGCCTTCTAATAAGGCCCATTGTGAGCGACCACATTTCGGTTCCATAAGCTATCACTGGCAACACACACTGGTCAAAGACTTTCGTCTTGAGACACTGCGGAATGTGGGACGAGAAGATATTGCGTAGCTTCCCGAACGCTGCCCAGCCGAGTCGGATTCGACGATTGACCTCTTTCTCGAAGTTGGACCTACCTAACTGGACAGTCTGTCCTAGGTACACATATTCGTCCACAACTTCGAGTGTAGCGCCTCCGATCTTCACTGGAGTGGGTATCACATGAGCATTGGACATGACCTTTGTCTTGTCCATGTTCATCCTGAGACCCACTCTTTCAGAAGCTCTACTGAGGTCATCGAGCATTGTTCTGAGGCCCTCCATAGTCTCAACCATGACAAATATATCATCGGCAAACCGAAGGTGAGTTATGTACTCGCCAATGATATTGATGCCAGCCCCTTTCCAGTCCAGAACCTTGAAAACATCCTCCAGTGCAGCGGTGAACAGTTTCGGAGAAATAACGTCTCCCTGTCTCACCCCTCGCTGCAGAAGGATAGGTTTCGAGGTTTGATCCTGAAGTCGGACTGACATAGTGGCGTTTTTGTATAGACACTTCAGCACCTCGATGTACCAATAGTCGATCTGGCACCGTTGAAGAAACTGCAGTACAGCCCAGGTTTCAACCGAATCGAAGGCCACAAACGCTAAACAGAGAGGCAGGTTATACTCTTCGGTCTTCTGTATAACCTGCCGCAGCGTATGCATGTGGTCTACGGTGCTAAAGCCTTTACAGAATCCGGCTTGTTCGGGAGGCTGGAAGTCGTCAAACCTGCGCGCTAGACGGTTCGTGATGACTCTTGAAAACAGCTTGTAGACATGGCCCAGAAGTGAGATGGGCCTATAATTCTTAAGTAGGGCATTATCACCCTTCTTAAAGAAAAGTACCACCACATCTCTGTTCCATACCTGTGGCGTTTTGCCCTCGAGTATGACGGAATCAAACAGCTTCTGAAGGGCTTTGAGAACGGGTTTCCCGCCGGCCTTCAGGAGTTCAGCCGTAATTCCGTCATCACCCGGCGCCTTGTTGTTTTTGAGCTGCTTCAGAGCCATCCTAATCTCGTACGAGCTGACGTCCGGGATGTCTTCGGTACCGTGTGGCGTTGTACCGTGTGGCGTCGGACTAAAAGAATAGCACCACCCCATTCTTCCCGTGGGTGTCGTAAGAGGCGACTAAGGGATATACTAGAGAATGGGCAGCAGCGTTCTCTAAGCATTGCAGACTATCATACTGCGATCGCTAACCCGCCTGCCAAGCGTGGCGAATATGGCAATCCCCCTCCAAAAATGACAAGCACCAAAAATTGTATTCATTAAAATAATATTAATAACAGTCTATTATTATAAATTAGACCAGCTTCAACCTTGCATCGAATGACAGTCCCATTAGGTACTAACTGCAGACGGCCTTCACGACGCGACCTAGTTTCAAATGTCACCTTTGCCCTAGCAAGTAGCAAGTTAATGTCATCGAATGACCCTTGTGGAACACCAAACAAGATCAAAAGTAACCGTTTCATTTATTGAACTGCTTAGTCAGCAAAATACTTTGATTTTAAGAATTATCTTACAAGGTGACTTTTACAACGAGCGTGCGTGCAGGGTAGTGTTTACTAAATTTACGAACTTAAACGAAGCAGAAGTAGTATGTAAGGATGGTAAGTAGTAAGTTTCTGCAGTTTCTGCTTACGTCCATGAGAAAGAAGCTAGTTTATGTATGTATCTTATAGGCTCGCTTAACAGACGTATAAGCTCTTATAAGAAAAAAAAACCGGCCAAGTGCGAGTCGGACTCGCGCACCGAGGGTTCCGTACAAACCTGTAGGTATTCTTGGTTTAAAAATATATTTTTTTTTAATTTTTATATTTCTGTTGATTGAATGTAAGGTAAATTGCGGTTTACGATTTATGACGTTTTAAAAAAAAACTGCTCAATCGATCTCGTTCAAACCAATTTTCGGTGGTAGTTTACATGGTAATGTACATCATACATTTTTTTTAGTTTTAATATATAAGTATGTTTATCAGTTGTCTAGTACCCATAACACAAGCTCTGCTTAGCTTGGGACTAGATGGCGTTGTGTGATAGTTGTGGAATATTATTATTATTATTATTATTATCATTCTCTTATTTTAGAAGTTACGGGGGGGGGGACACACATTTTACCACTTTGGAAGTGTCTCTCGCGCAAACTATTCAGTTTAGAAAAAAATGACATTAGAAACCTCATTACCATTTTTGAAGACCTATTCATAGATACCCCACACGTATGGGTTTGATGAAAAAAAACATTTTTGAGTTTCAGTTCTATGTATGGGGAACCCCAAAATTTATTGTTTTTTTCTATTTTAGTGTGAAAATCTTAATGCGGTTTACAGAATACATCTACTTACCAAGTTTCAACAGCATAGCTCTTATAGTTTCGGAAAAAGTGGCTGTGACATACGGACGGACGGACAGACAGACAGACAGACAGAGAGACAGACATGACGAATCTATAAGGGTTCCGTTTTTTGCCATTTGGCAACGGAACCCTAAAAATTAAGAAAATGATACACCGCACCACACATGATACAACGGAGTATGCAAGCGTGAATATGTTATATCAATATAAAAGCAACTTCAATTTCAGGTACAGGTAATACCTAAAATTCATTATGTATTTTATATAATCAAACATTATAGTACTTGCACATACCATAACATTTCATTATTAGACGGTCGTCGCCATAGTAAAGAATGATCAGTGAGATTTTTTTTAAGAGCTACGTCTCAAATCACTTGACTAAATAATAATATTGGGGATGCTAGCACCCATTGTTAATTCATAGTATTACCTATCGCATTAATTTGATGTTACTTCGGAGGATTCGTATCACGTTTTGCATCGAAATTTTCTTACTCTAGGAATTTTTCTTTCCACTTCTATTCCAACTTCAACATACCATTATAACTTAACGATAACTTATTTCTACTTAGAATTTTACTCCCTTTAGAGGCGTAGTACTAACAAGGACCTTCATTGAAAATACGATTGTCAACCTAAATTACTTAAATGACGTCATTATTCCCAGACAAAGCAAAGCAAATGCCAATAACAGTGAAGTGGGTGCCGCCAATTACTATATTTTACGTAATTAAGAATTCAAACTGTCACCACGGTCAGTCACGCTAGATGGCGTGCCTGTAAGTCACCAATTAGGTAGGGTTTCTTATAAAAATACCGGAGGTAGCCATATTGCCTGATCGTAAATATATTCTGGTTCAAAATGTCATAAGTATCACATTTCTTTATTATCATATTTTTATTTGTCAGGTCATCCTGTTCTTTGGAACACATAAACAATGAGGACATTATTTTTTGTAGCAACATTTGAGAAGACAACGACTTATTTTAGAAAAAAATATATAGACATTATTATGTATTTGAAATGTGATACATTTTCTGAGTGGACTTTGATATTATTAGGACGTTTTTGTAGATGACGAGACAAATAAAAATTGGCGTATGAAATTGATAAAAGTCGAATGTAATTTGTGAACATCCAGTGAAGCTTTATTTTCAACCGACGATAAAAAAAACGGAGGAGGTTCTCAATTCGACGCGTATATATATTTTTTTTTTTTATGTATGACCACGCATAACTTTTTATATAGTGGTCCGATTGTGACAATTCTTCTTCTATTGGAAAGGGTATACTCCCAAAGTGGTCCCATATAAATTTGGAAAACAAAATCGAACCCTAAGGGTTGGAAAACAGGGGATGATTGATTGTTCACTCACTGATTGTAACGTATAAACACGCATAACTTTGTACAGAGTAGTCCGATTTTGATAATTCTTTTATTGTTGGATAGGGTATACCTTGCTAAGTATTATTAGTATAGTAAAGCCACAAAAAATCATAAAATATTTTTTTTTTGATTTTTTGTTAAAAAGTTTTTTTATATTCGAGAAAATAACGATACGTATTAATATGCTGTGATATGAATACAAAACGCAAACTTCGCGTGTTTATACATACGTTCAATAAAATATCTCGCAAAAATACAATCATTGTTTTGCCATAAAATAAACAATATCAGAACAAAATAGTATTCCAATAAACAGTTTACACATCGCATGCAAACGTATTGCATTAAATCGGAATCTTTACGTACATTTCGTAAAATAGTATACCGATGCCAATACCGTGTAAAACAAAACAGGAAATACAAATATCTAAACATAAACGTTTGGCGACATAGTGGCCGTATTATTTTTTCAACCACGCACTCTTTGGGAGATTCCAAGCGATTCCTTTTAACGCGTTCTAAAAAGACCTCTATATAGGCGCAAATAAAAACACGAGTAACCCTTTAGAACGGCGCTCCCGTTGTTTCTATTATCATTGCTTGCTTTTTCGAGGGGCTCCAACTTTTTTCTCGTTTGAAAAAAATAAGCAAGCTCCGGATATGGAGGCCCGTTCCCCAGCTGTTTTATTAAAACTGCGATATTGATCTCAATCGCAGTTTTGACGTTCGAATTTCGAATTCGGGCGTTTTAATTGAATAATTCGATTCGAATCAATGCAACCGCGATTGTTGAATGTTTGACTTTGTTCAATTTATCGTCGTCATAAGTTATGTGTTCACGCCTACCGCGCTGCTGTGATGATTGGGTTCTCTTATCAGAACATCGATTTTTGATCTGCTTGCATCTTTTCTCTTATTGGAATCTGTTTATAAGCTGTCTTTCTCAAACTACTGAGCATGCCAAACCTGGGAATCGATCGCAAGACAAGGAAGTCTTGTATTGGATACCCAGGTGGCAGTGATATTGGGTTTTTTCATCTGGAATTTGTCATTAGCAGCCCCATTTCTGGGTTTGTGTTGGCGGCTGATGACTAACGGCTCACCCATGGGACTTATACATAACTAGTTAAATATAGGTGTACTATAGACAGTCCTCTGCCTAACCTTTGGGTAATATAAGCGTGTTTTTATATTATTATGTCCTATGCTCTATGCCTCAAATTGCAATTGTGTTTTGTTTTCTTTAATTTTCATTAACTCTTCGTAAGTTATTTTGAAGATGTTATTTTACACTACCTACGTGTTTGTTGTACCTACCATATTTGGATATATGAATGTTTGAATCATCATATTTCTACAAAATTGAATACATATTCGAATCGAATATCTTATTTAAAATAATTTTATTTAAAGATCTTAATCAACAACACTTAAGAATTTGGAAAAGCAATAAATGCCTATTAAAATATCGTTCATAGCTTTAAGATGTTTTAAAATATTTACATTTTAAGTCATTCTACTATATTTGGGAGCAGTTAATACGTCGTGTGACAGTAAAAAGAAACCGATAGGAATGCCAGAGGGCTTTTAGCTTTGATTGTCAGTCATAAAAATTGGGCAGCAATGAAAAAATGTGACGACGTGGTTCATTGTCCTGACTCAAGCCAAGTAAAAAGTTGAATTATTAATAAGATCCAATGCGACTTTCCAGAATTACATTTACTTCAATCGATACAAAAACAAAGGGGTATTTTTTACTAGCAAAAAAATGTCACCGAAGCATGTGTTTAATAAACAAAAAGGTACGGACAAAAATGAAGCTTATTTACAGAGAATTCAATCAATTATGCTGTCCATGTCTGGTCGCTACCGAAATATATGGGTACTTGACGATCGGAGATGAGTTCGGACGCAGCAAAAAATTTCGCCGTCGTCGGTTGTCGTCCGGTAAAAACTTCGACAGACCCAATGGCCGTCCGCAGCAAAAACCGTAGATGCCCAACGAGGGGAATCAGGCGTAAAAAAATGGTACCTTTAATTGGATGCGGTATTCCGCAACCTTACCAATTATCAGTAATTGTATACTATTGGAATTTTTTTGGGTGAGTAAATAGACGTTTCGAATTGTCCGCAAATTACTATGTGAAAATGGTAGTATTCCCTTGTAAAGTGCAGATAAAAATAAAATAACGTACGTATGTTTTTCTGGGAAAATGTAACGTGGACATCTTTTATTTACGTTCAGTATTGTATAAAAGCTCTGTGTAACTACACAAGTTAAGTATACAATAATATTTGTTTCTCAGTACTGCCATTTCCACACAAAGGAATGAATAAAATGTATAGTCGTTTATGGTACGTCCTTTTCTTTCCAACTGACAGATTTGTAATCGAAAGAAACTGAGGAAAACGAAACCCTAAATCGCTTTTTCGTACATCGAGAACATTCCTAATGAAAGTGTATAGAAGACCAAACAAGCGGCGATCGCATCAAAAAGCGCTTACAGCGCTGTCGTTTTTTACGTCTAATTGTAAGTTATTCGAGTCAAGGGAGTCGACGTCTAATAGCTACTATTTACTATCAAGGAATAACGTTAGTCTCGTCTGTAGTATGTTGTTAGACGTTAGGAGGAACATTTTAATTAATTAGGTCTAGATTAAAGTCTGGGGAATAAGAATACTTCTTAGGTACTTGTCTCGTAAGGAACGTAAATAAAGTCAATATCACGAAAATTGCTTTTGTAGGAAAATATTTTATCTTTTACAGGGAATTTTTTTAGTGTCCAATGAGCTCAAACGACTACTACATAAAGCGTCAACAGACCAAAGTAGAACAATACTGTTCTTACAACTCAAAAAATAAACCATTTCTCGACCATCTAATGCAAAGTGAAAGACAATTTCACAGCACTCTACTGCTCCAGAACGCCTTGCCCTAGAACTGCACCGCAACCGAATTGTCACGTAAATGACACCTGACCACAAGCAAAACAGACTTGCACTATCTGGAGCACGTTTGTTTTTGCATAAGTGCACCGCAAAAATAGGGGCATAGGTACCTACGTCTTGCCAAGACCTCACTAACTGGGTCGACGACAAAACGAAGCTTGCTGTTATTAGGCCGAACAAAGCCAGCTTGTTAAGGAATTGCACTATGTCACAAATAGTCACAATACAACCCTCTTACAAAGCAAAGTCAACTGCAAAACTTCGGAGAAGAAACACACTTATGTAATTTCCTTAAACTTATGGCACACACACCCCAATGAATGTTCATATGTGTTTCGTACCACGTTCATACAACATCAACAATTTAAATCGGAATAAACGATTATTTGCTCACATCATTTCATTTTTCGATCATTTGAAGCGGAGTGCAGGATGCCGAGGTGAGAGTCAAAATGGCGGGTGTACCATAGCGAATCAAATTTTACCAATTACTAAAAAAATGTACCTAAAACGTACTATTTTGTACCTAGCTCAAAAAAATCTGTACCTCCTTCAAAACGAAATTATTTCGAAATCAAGGTACACCCGCCATATTGACATCAAGATGGCTGGTGTTCTATAATATTTTATTATTTATCCATTACTCATAAAATATAATTACACCAAAATTGTACCTAAAAAGTACCTCAAGTAAACAGAAACACACACTTGATCAGTGGGATAGTTCTTGAGAAATATATACTTGAGGTATTTTTTAGGTACAATTTTTTGGTGTAATTATATTTTATGAGTAATGGTTAAACGATAAAATATTATAGAACACCCGCCATCTTGATGTCAATATGGCGGGTGTACCTGGATTTCGAATTAATTTCGTTATGAAGGAGGTACAGATTTTTTAGAGCTAGGTACAAAATAGTACTTCCTGGGTACATTTGTTTGGTAAATGGTATAATTTAATTCGCTATGGTATACCCGCCATGTTTTATTTCTCAAGAACTATCCTACTGATTAAGTGTGTGTTTCTGTTTACTTGAGGTACTTTTTAGGTACAATTTTTTGGTGTAATTACCTATATTTTATGAGTAATGGATAAATAATAAAATATTATAGAACACCCGCCATCTTGATGTCAATATGGCAGGTGTACCTTGATTTCGAATTAATTTCGTTATGAAGGAGGTACAGATTTTTTAGAGCTAGGTACAAAATAGTACTTCCTGGGTACATTTGTTTGGTAATTGTTATAATTTAATTCGCTATGGTATACCCGCCATGTTTTATTTCTCAAGAGCTATCCCACTGATCAAGTGTGTGTTTCTGTTTACTTGAGGTACTTTTTAGGTACAATTTTTTGGTGTAATTATATTTTATGAGTAATGGATAAATAATAAAATATTATAGAATACCCGCAATATGGCGGGTGTACCTTGATTTCGAAATAATTTCGTTTTGAAGGAGGTACAGATTTTTTAGAGCTAGGTACAAAATAGTACGTTTTAGGTAAATTTTTTTGGTAATTGGTATAATTTGATTCGCTATGGTACACCCGCCATTTTGACTCTCACGATGCCGAGTGCAGGTTTGCTAGAAATAAAATTACATTACGAAACTAGCTACGAAAATTTAATTGTTCATTAATAGTTTAAATGGATTATTTAATGTAAGTCGGCTTAATGTCTGCCGGGGTCGCGTGATTGTTCGAAAGAGATACCGTGACCCTGGCACATGGGCAACTGATGGAACACGGGTGGGTTTTAGTCAGTAAAAGTCTGACACGCCCTCCCGCTCTGCCCAGAGCGGGAGAAGTCATTTGATGATTTCCCATCCTGAAAAAAAAAAAAAGTCGGCTTAATGTAGCTTATGGTGATGTTCGGAGTGATGGCACTCGATCTCGAGAGTTGCGATTTACGAGTTGTAGGTTCGAACTCAGACAAGCGCTTTGTTTTGTGTCCATTTTTTATAAACGGTGAAGAAAAACATCATCAGGAAATCGGCATGTACTACTAAAACCAAAAAAATCGAAGATAAGTGGCATCTATCAACAGCACTGTGCCTGCTTTATCTATGTCTCAGCAGTAGGAACATTATAGGTTGATTATGCGACTTATTGAATCAAATTTCACCTTTCATTCATTTAGTGTTAGACATTCTACTTCGAGTGAAACACGCATAAATGAACAAAAAGTGTTCGACATCAGCTTATATGTGTGTGTGTGTGTGAATCTTCGTCAATGACCAGTGGCAAGTGAACCATATCTACACATCTTGGCTCAAAGACACCGGATATTTTGAGCCTCCCGTTATCTGTTTTTGAAGGTTCACGCTTGACTGGCCCTTTGGCGATGGTAAAACTTTTTGTTTCACTCGCTATTTTTCTTAGTCCCGTGACGGAAATCTAAACAAAGAGACGGGAAATAAAAGAAAGCCAAATTGAATGTCTGGGCCTGTTACAAAACTTGGGTAATTTTCGGCGTTTTATTTGTTAACTATGTAGGTATTGTTTTGCATTCTTAGGAATTTTTGGGTTAATTCAGAACTTAACTGAACCTAATGATTGCTAAAGACTTAAGTGTTTTTTCTATGAAACTTTGACTCAGATGAATCGTCATTACGTTGTAAATACCCGATACGTGAATGTATGCCTATAAGTACTGCTACTGCATTCCGAGCTAAAAATAAAAAATGCATAATACCAACTTCCTTTGTGTGGGATTCATTGACCAAACATAATATTTACAAACGCAGGGGCCAATTTCAGGAAATGGTGGTGAATTGAAAATATACGATACCAATGGACCACCAAAGATTAAGATATAAAAATTGGGAAGAGGGAATACACGAATATTTTATTCAAGATCCAGAAGCGCCTACAGAGAAATGGTATCTTTGTACTACTTCTTATGTACATGATGACATTATTTTTAAATGAGATAAAATATTACCTGCCTGAATCATTGTTTACCTTACTATCAAATCGAAACATTGTTCTCACTTATATTACCGAGCACAGGAAAACGTATTTAGCAGACACAATTTGAAACACGCAGCGCCAAATACCTACCCTATTAAAATATGCTAAACGGAACACTTATAAATGTCACACATTCACACATTGCTACAATAGGCAGACAACAAATTCGTGAACTATCAAAGTTCAGTGGGACCTTTATCCTTTCTAATCTATACTCTTTGGTTCACGCAAGGTCGGGCGACGCGTGCGCCAAATCGACCGTTCCCGCCAATGATGCTGCAGTCATTGATATTGCGCGTTACGCCAGACGATTTACCACTACGGGCTATTTGCCTCCTGCCGGGATCCCGGGTTCCCGGGATCACGGAATCCCCCTGATGTATGTGCGGGTTCCAACTGACTTTTGTTTTAGCTTTAACACAATGTGGAGTGTGCTCAATCGATATGAGTTTCATGGTAGGTTTGCCAAGAGATGTATGGTCGATGGAAATAAATATTGTTTTTGCTTCCGTTTTGGTCGATTGGAGGAATGTGACGGGGTGATAGGTGTGTTGGTTTAAGAGGGTTTTATTTTATTTTCTAATTTTGTTTTTTTGAGTTAGTGTAAAAATTTGAAAAGGGGAGGCTTTTACCAAGCAGACCGGCTTATAAGTCGATTTTCATCACAATTTACTTGCCCGAATCAGGCGAATAGACGCAATTTAAATGAAACAAAATCATGATAAACTTTAAAACGTGCCAATTGCTTATTACATATTTCTGGAGTTGCCGATTCACCCGCAAATAAATTAACTTCGTGCAAGTCGCCAACAGAAAATAATATTTTATTTAAAAGCGTCGATTCATCTTATTCTGGCTATTAAATACTAGTAATCGACTAAAAAGCCGTGCTTTCGGTCTGCAATGATGATGCTGAAATATTTGCTGCCTAAAAGTCTTCTCCTCAACTATGAACGGCTTATGGTGTGTATATATTGTAATCACTATGTCTTCTAACAATTTATAATACCTGAGCTAGTGGCCATAGTTCACACAGTAATAACTCATTCCAAAATCCGGTGTTACTGATTTTTGCGTCTTTATAATAAAGTAAGAAACAAAAATGAGCACAGAAATCTTACAAAAAAATATATCCAAGTTTACGCGGCATGACGATCATGTTCTTGACAGACACAGAGAGCTCTTTATAGGGAGCTAGTTCGGCTGTAGCAGGAGTTTAAAGTTCAAGTTTTTTCAACAAAAATAAAAACACTAAATACTTTTGAAATGGCTTATAATAACAACTTCTCTCACGCAATGCACAACGATACTGACGACGAACATTTGCGCGTATTGGTTTTTATAAAACTTACAAAGTACCAAAAAATTATACAATAGCAATGGAAAGTTTTGGCAAGATGGCCGTAGAGCACCGGCAAACTCGCGTGCAAGCTCGCTATTGGCTGGCGCTCGGTTCTTTTGTCTCGCTATTGTGTAGCTTGCACTTGCGAGCTTGTAGGTACAAAATAGGTAAACAAACGATTTCGATAAACATAAAACAAAAGGTTGCAAATAGAAATATGAAAGACTAAAGATTAAAGAATAATGACAATGACATACGAATAATAAAATAATAACATCAAGTTTGCAGTGCGTCGTGCACACATCTCCCGCCGTCGCCATCAGGCGACTCAATAGGAAGCACGACGATGCGTTTGGTCGGCCTCCGCAGGACGTGGCCGCCCTTGGTGATCACATCGACTACTCTAACCTCACCGTCCTTGCCTGGGAGCACCTGGGTTATGCGTCCCTTGGGCCAGATGTTGCGCGGGAGGTTAGGGTCACAGATTATTACCATGTCCCCGACCTTGGGTGGGGCGCCGCTGCCGTGAGGCTCCCGCCGGTTTTGTAGTAGTGGCAGGTACTCTCGCACCCACCTTCGCCAAAATATATCGGCGAGGGCTTGGGCGCGCCGCCATTGTTGGCGCGCTGTGATGTCTGATTCGGTGAAGATGCCCGGTGAGGGCACGTGAGAGTTTGGGCCAATCAATATATGGTTTGGCGTGAGGGCCTCTGGCTCGTTCGGTGCTACAGTTACGTGTGTCAGAGGTCTAGAATTTACGGTGTTTTCTACCTCAACCAACAGCGTATAGAGTGTCTCCTCTGTTGGATGAACCTCTTTTAATGTGACGTTCAATGCTTCTTTCACTGCTCTCACCATCCTCTCCCATGCTCCGCCCATAAACGGCGATGCGGGAGGTATGTACTTCCATCTTATAGACCGCGCATCGGACTCACACTCTAATGCACTTAAGGCGCTTGCACCTAACTGTTTATCGGCCGCCTTAAAACATGTGGCGTTGTCACTCCAGATTTCTCTGGGACAACCTCTCCTAGCTATAAATCGCCTGAGTGCAGCGATGGCTGAGTCTGCACTCAGTGTTTGCGCTACCTCTATATGTACGGCCCTACAGGTAAGACAAGTAAATAGCGCTCCATATCTTTTCTCCCTATGCCTACCTACAGTTACTGACATGGGCCCGAAATAATCAAGTCCCGTGAAGGTGAAAGGTCGTACGTGATGAGCTAAACGGGGGTACGGTAAGTCACCAGTAGAGGGGTTGGCAGGCTTTGCCTTCCTTATTCTACACGGCATACAACTTTTGATAACATTCTTAACAGACGGGCGTAGTCGGATTATCCATACACGCTGTCGTAACTCGTTTACTGTTATCTCTGTGCCTCCGTGATGCAGACTTTCGTGTATATGGGCTATATATAATTTAGTATACCTATGTCCACCGTCTAATATACAAGGATTTTTTAATTCTTCATTTACGTTTATTGCGGCCGCAACACGACCGCGTAGACGTAATATCCCGTTATCGTCTATATAAATACTTAGCGCGGCTAGTTTGCTGTCGCTTGGCTGTGCATTGTTGAATCTTATTGCACTTATTTCTTTTGAAAAACTGTCGGTCTGTGCGCGTTTGATCCACAATTGTTCTGCCGCTAACGAGTATTCGGCCGGTAGAGGTATGTATGTATTACCGTTTAGGTTGCCATTTGGTTTTTTTGTTACGTTTGTACTTTTCCCGCCTTTGTTTGTTTTCACCCACGTGGGGTCTTTGTCCGAATTTTTTCTAGTACGCTTGTACTCTACTATTTGTTTTGTCGGCTTACACTTGTCAATGAACTGAAGCACGCGCGCTGTTGCCCTTATCATTCGGGTCCATTTTGAAAAACGCGTTATAATAGGTAAATGACCATTTGAGTTTATAGCGTTTGTATTTTGGATGTTGCATCTCACTCGCTCTTCACCTGTGTTGCGTGTTGAGTCTGTTGTCGTCTCTTTCGGCCACTCGTCCTTTCCTTTATATAGGAACTCTGGGCCGCAATACCATCGGTGTTCTGAGTCAAAGGGATCGGGTGTGGCACGCGTAGCGTCGTCCGCCACGTTGTGACGTGAAGGAAGCCATCTCCATTGGTTTTTCTTAGTGGTTTCTTCAATCTCAGCTATGCGATGGGCAACGAATGTTTTAAATGTGCGTGGCTCTGCTCTTATCCACGCCAGAACTGTCGTTGAGTCGCTCCAATACGTTTTGTTATTAATCGCGTAGTCATGTTCCAATGCAACTGTTTGGGCTAATCGCGCTCCGAGTAAGGCTGCCTGCAACTCCAGTCGGGGTACCGATATAGGTTTTAATGGCGCCACCCTACTCTTGGCTGCCGCTAGTGCCACATGAACAGTGCCGTTAGGTCGTTCTGTTCGCCAATATACCGCTGCTACGTAGGCCTCCTCGCTCGCATCTACGAACGTATGTTGTTCGCGGGCGGTGACTTCCCCATAGTCGTAGCAGCGTGGTATTCGTAGTCTTTCAATGTAGCGAAGCGACTCCATCCATTGCTTCCATTGCGGTTGTAGTTCATCTGGTAGCGGCTTGTCCCACTCGGTTTTATATCGCCAGGTGTTTTGTAGTATTCTTTTAGCTGGGATGGTAACAGGTGATATTAAACCTAACGGGTCAAAGATGGTCATGATCATACTTAGCGCCTCACGTTTAGTTGGTGGGCGCGTATTGTTTAATAATTCGTCGGGCGTCTTGTCTTTATTTATTTTAAATACAAAGCAGTCTTCTTTTGTATTCCATCGTAGCCCTAATGCTTTTTCATTTTCATCACCGCCTAATATTTTTGTAGTGTGTGTAGGCGCGATGTCACTACTCAATATGTTTTCATTGTTCGATACCCATCCACACAGGTGAAAGTTCGCTTGCTTGTGTATGTAATCCACTTGATGGATTATTTCCTTGGCTTCTGTCTCGCTGGGAAAGCTTTGGAGATAATCGTCCATGTAGTGGTTGTGTTTTATTGCTAACACTGCTGCTGGGTACCTATCGGCGTAGTCGCTAGCGTTGCGGTCTTTCACGTACAATGCTGTACACGGGGACGACGTTGCACCGAAGATGACTGAGGTCATGCGATATTCCTCCGGCGAACCCTCCCGCCGGTCACCTCGCCATAAAAACCTAAGCGCGTCGCGATCTTCTTCTCTTATTTTTATTCGCATAAACATTTCTTTTATGTCTGCTGACACGGCTATTTTATTCTGTCTGAAGCGCATTAATATTCCGGGTAGCGACTGTAATAAGTCAGGGCCCGATAAAAGTAGGTCATTTAGACACAGACCCGCAGTTCTTGCAGCTGCGTCATGCACTAGTCGCGGTGGTTTGTGCGGTTTAGCTGGGTTGACAACTGGGAAGTGAGGCAGGTACCACGTCTTGTCTGTGGTGGGTGCACTGTGTGCCTTTTCTGCGTATCCCGAGGAGAACAGATTGTCTAGGCGTTCTACATATTTCGTTTTTAAGATAGGATCTCGATCTAGGCGTCTCTCTAGGTTCTCTAAGCGTTTTAGGGTACCTAGGTAATTGTTAGGTATCTTAACTTCGTCCTGCTTCCACAGTAGTCCTGTTTCAAAGCTCCCATCGGGTAACCTGCGACTTTTTTGTTCTAATATATGAAGCGCCCTTTGCTGTGGATCGTCCTTAGGTGTCCTAGGTGCGATACCCAGGGATTCCAGCTTGAAGAAATTCTTCATTTGTGCTTCCATTGAATCGTCAAGTTCTGTTGTCTTGACATGTCCACAAAATACTGCTGTGATCTTATTTATTGAGTACTGGCAGCCATGTAGTACCCATCCTAATTTTGTGTATGATGCGACAGGTTGATCACGTTGACCGACGCGAGTGTCTTGAGGTACTAGTAAATGCCAATTATCCTGTCCAATCAGTATCATAGGTCGTGCATGTTCGTATAGTAATGTGTATTTGATGTCGTTTAAATGTTCGCAGCTTTTTATATCCTGAGTAGTTATAGATTGCGTCGTAATTTCTAATCTATCTACTGTGCGTGCTGCTTCTATGTTGTGTATGTCACTTTGATGCTTGCCTCGTATGCCTAAGTTAACCATTCGGCTGTGTTCATGTTTGACCTCGGTGCCAATGCCCTGGATCCACATAGCCTGTTTCGGGCCGTCTACTCCTAGGACGTCAGCTATCGACGAGTCCAAAAGAGTGACCGTACTACCGTCGTCTAGTAAGGCGTACGTATTTATTTTCGCTTGCGGTCCACTAAGGGTTACAGGCACTATTTTCAAATATGCGCGACGTTCGAGTGGCGCGGTCGCCGCTACTATCTCTCGCGCTGACGTTACAGACTCGTGCGTTGCTATGGACGTCGCGACGCTTTCTGGTTCTACTATTTTAAGCTGACGTTCCTGATGTAGTAACTTATGATGTTTCTTGTTACATTCCATAACATCGCATGTAGGTGCCTTGCACATATATCGCCTGTGTTTACTACGTAAACATCTAAAGCACACACTATTATTTTTTGCTATTTCCCAACGAGAGTCTACATCTATTTGTTTGTATTTTGCACAGTCAGGTAACTTATGCCCGTATTGTTTACATGCCGGGCAGCACTCGCTTTGTGTCGACGTGTCTTTCTTTAAGTTATACGAGCGCTCTATGCGACGTCGCTGCCGACCCCCGTTAGCGTCTTTGTTCACGCACTCCGGTTGTGCGTAAGCGCCGCACTTATCTGCTTCCTCGTTTAAAAAAGTACACAATCGTTTTAATTCGGGTATGTCTTCGCCTTTTCTGTTAGCGGCGTAATCATACCATTTATTTTTAAGTATAGGCGTTAATTTTTCGACAATAACTCTTGACATCTCCGGGCTATGTAAATAATGTATACGTTTTAATGCCTCTATAGTACCCACCGTATTAGCTATACGACTCGCGAATATACAAACATCCCTAGGATTATCATTTAGTTTAGGCAATAATTTAATTTGATCTAATTCTGCTAAAATTAATGCCTCAGGCCTACCAAAGCGTCTTTCTAAGGCGTCTATTACTATTTCTGGGTCGGGCTGGCTGTAAAACAAACAGCCTACGGCCTCTTTGGCGGCACCTTTTATGCTCATCCTAATCCTAGCCACATTTTCTACCTTAGAAAAATAAATGTGTGAGTCACAATACGCGGTTTTATAAGACATCCACTCACCGGGCTTTCCGTCGAAGTATGGTAGCTGCTGCATGTACTTTGGCGGCTCGCGCGTGCTGCGCGTGGCCTGGGCTAGCGCCGCGGCGAGCGTCTCCACATCGATCATTTTGTCACTGACTTTCCTATTCACTGTAACCGGTTTCACTGCGTTCACTGTGTTTGCCGGGTGTACGCTTTCTTCGGTGTCGTCGATCTTCATCGCGTCGATTGCATGCCTCTCACCGCTGACGTGGGGTGGCGGTCGGGCTTCGTTCTCCGGTAGCGGCGTCGAGCGCGCCAGCCACGTTCCTATTCTCACGGAGGCGAGGTCTTCCTGGTCGTCATCTCCTTCACTTGAGTCTGCTTCTGCTTTAAGTCGTTGCAGGCGAAGCTCTTGCAGCTCCTGTTCAGCTTGTGCTTGTTTTATCTTAATTTCGGCCAGCCGCTCTTTAGCCTCGAGCTCCGCAAGGAGTTGTTTCTTCCGTGAGGCTGTGGAGCGTCGTGACCGGGTGTCGCCGGGCCTCAGCGTTTTGTGTGAGTTGGTAGCCTCAGCCTGGTCTGTCTTGGTGCTGTGCGTGATGCCGGTGCCGGTGCCAGTGACTGTCGTTCCTGTTAAGTCACTGCGTTTGTCCGTCTCCGTGGCCTGACTCATGCCGGGCTCCGGGGCAGGTTCGCTTGTCCCCGGTCCCGCGGCCATCGAAGGATCCTGTGGAGTCTGTTCTTTCTTCGAATCTCCGCTACGGCTACGTGTTATAACCATTTTCTCGCTGCTAAGCACCTTTATTTGGCTACGAAGGACCAGTGTTCTTGACAGACACAGAGAGCTCTTTATAGGGAGCTAGTTCGGCTGTAGCAGGAGTTTAAAGTTCAAGTTTTTTCAACAAAAATAAAAACACTAAATACTTTTGAAATGGCTTATAATAACAACTTCTCTCACGCAATGCACAACGATACTGACGACGAACATTTGCGCGTATTGGTTTTTATAAAACTTACAAAGTACCAAAAAATTATACAATAGCAATGGAAAGTTTTGGCAAGATGGCCGTAGAGCACCGGCAAACTCGCGTGCAAGCTCGCTATTGGCTGGCGCTCGGTTCTTTTGTCTCGCTATTGTGTAGCTTGCACTTGCGAGCTTGTAGGTACAAAATAGGTAAACAAACGATTTCGATAAACATAAAACAAAAGGTTGCAAATAGAAATATGAAAGACTAAAGATTAAAGAATAATGACAATGACATACGAATAATAAAATAATAACATCAAGTTTGCAGTGCGTCGTGCACAGATCATAACCACTTAATATAGAAGTGGTAAACTGTTAAACTTGAAAATTTATTGCTTTAAATGGCACAGTTTATTGTTAACCATATTTGTATTGTTTGAGAAGCAGTAGGGGGCGAAAGATACGATAACTCGAAAATTAATATTCTGTCAGCGAATGCGATTTTTGGCTCTGTATTTTATGATATCGATACGATTTGATCGAACACTCGATGAATGATTTGGAGTGTTCAGCAAACAATTTATCAGCAAGTTCTGTTTTGAGGGCGTGTTGGTTTTGGAGTCGAGATTCGCTTCGGATTGTTCGGAAGATGAAAATTTTTTACGTGCAATATTTCTTTTTGTTTGCTCGAATTTTATATGAAGTTACTCGCATTTTTATGATGGGGTAAATATTATATTTTATCTGAAACCCGTTTATTTTAATGAAATTGAAATAATATTGATACCATTTGATAACATCGATACGTTACTAAGAATCACTCCCACAGATCATTATGAATTATTCAATTTATGTCGAATCAAGTATTCATTATTACAAGACCTACTTTCAAGAGTACTTTAACTCAACTTTTACATGCAAATACATATTTGAATATCGAGATTGTACTTACTGACATAGTTTTAAATACACTATTACAAGCATTTTGCAGATCTGTATTTTCGCCATTACATTACTTTTCAAAACTTCATAACAATCAAATTCACTTTTCACTATTTCAAGGTAAGATTATATTATATAACTTCTTACTATGCACGGTAGGTATTTTTACACGTGTTCTCGATCGATATCTTGACTGCGTGGTCAACGAGGCCGCTTTTGTCTATAATTAATTTACTAATGTCGTACAATCTCGTTGTTACTATTTCATTTGGAACTAGTTCAATATAATATATATTTTGATCTTTTATTAAATTATTTTATTGTATTTTGAAACCCTCTATATTTTTAGTTCTATAGATCCGGTATATATTCAGGCTAACTAGATTGTCCTGGAAAAAATCCTCCTTAGAAAATCTGAAATTTATTTTTACAGTGAAATAAACCTTACGCTCTGTATTTGCAGCATTTATGTTGAAGTACTAGCTTACCATTACGAATTGAGGAATGTGGTTAAAAATGAGATGATATTAAATCCATCCCATTAAAGCGTTTTTATCCGTCACTGGGTAAGTAGAGCAGTAAGTGGTAAAGCCGCGAATCATGATGATTCCGTTTTTAACCACAAAATAGCTGTAATGCTGGTTTATTGAGTTAAAGTGGCAATAGAAATGCTACATAGATAATGACAAGAATTATCGTGGGACTGCGAGTGTCCTCAATTTAATACATAAGAAGATTAGCTAAAGTTGAAGACTTTGCATGAAGAAAGAAGACTTGAGCACACAAGATGATGGCACATTACGAAGTAATTCGTAAAGTTTCTTTTAATTAACATTAAAACTCCAAAACTGGTTTTTCTTAGACTTGCATTCCAGAAAGGCGCTCTAACATCAATCGGAAGTACCTTTATATTAGTATAAAACTTAGTGCAATTCTGAATTTGTTTTATTTTTACTTTATTAGTAAGAACTAAATTCTTAGTAATTAATTACGATCTAGCCAAAAAGGCTAATAAGCAATTTAACTCTAACTTAATATGTTACGTAATAGAATATGTTAAAACTAAGAATAGTGTCTATTTTACACTTTTACACAAGTCCGTAGCACTTGCTTAGAGTCTAATATAATTTTTAAACACAATGTTCATGTGTTATATGTGAATTTGAATAAAACCACCACCACCACCATCACAACTCCACAGACACACACCCACACACACTGCACACTGAGACATGCTTAGAAGGTGCTAGCATGACATCCTGTTTGTTTCTGATAAAGTGTAGTTCTTAAATTGTAAATCCGTAATTGGCTGTAATATTAGTTTATTTAGATTAAGTGAAATTGTAAAAGAGCTGTGGATTTTGTGATTAAATAAATAAATAAATAAATAAAATCACACTTCACATTCGATATAGATCACGGACTTTAGTGTAGTCTAGTAGTCAAATGCCATGACAGTAATCAATGATTTTATTCATATCGAGTTATAGTCCTGCTGCTTCTATATCCCGTGCTTTAGGATGTGACAAAACAGTATCAGCTTCCATAGCAATTTGCATGTCAAACATCCTGTGCCTTATTATGAATATTTATTATTCAGGTAATTTGCTGTTTCCGATAGGTATACCTACGACATTGTCTCCAAAGTCAATACTGTTAATTTTTATGCCAAAGGAAGTATTAATAGAAAACTGGTTATATAATGATTCATTTCCTAAGTTTAATGTTAAGAGCTCATTTGAGATTTCGATCTTGATATATTTATCATTTGCGCCAATTAAATAGCACTTATCATCACCTGTATTATAATGATGTTTGATTAATTTCCTGTATCCGGTATTTATATTCTTGCTCTGCTACATTTTGCTTGCTAAATTATGATATTATCGACATAAAATAAATGTTCAACTGTTAATTAAAATTAAAGGCTGACTTGACTGATTATGACAAAAACTATTTGAAAATTAAATGCTACCGTCACCAATAAATTCTTCTCTAGAAAAATATGAGTGATGTCAATATAATATTCTAATTAAAGACTATGAATAGAAAACATAAGACTCCATTTTTATTCCTTATGTTTAATCAATTGCATTTCCAACACAATAAGGGACCGTTAAATCAAGTAATATATCTTCGCGATTAAGCACCTCTTCTTCTTCATTCAAAACATAACCCTCACCTCCATCTTAATGTCCCATCTTATCTCCAAACTATCCCGAAACTCTCATCCCTAAATTAATATTCACGTCATGAAAATTACCTTCCTCATAAACCTTGTTTAAAGCATTAATAAAACAAACAATCATACAAGATGAACCGATAAATTCAAAACGTTAATATTATGCAATTCTGTCCTTTTTAGGGTTCCGTTGCCAAAAGGCAAAAAACGGAACCCTTATAGATTCGTCATGTCTGTCTGTCTATCTGTCTGTCTGTCTGTCTGTTTGTCTGTCTGTCTGTCCGGCCGTATGTCACAGCCACTTTTCTCCGAAACTATAAGAGCTATGCTGTTGAAACTTGGTAAGTAGATGTATTCTGTGAACCGCATTAAGATTTTCACACTAAAATAGAAAAAAAAAACAATAAATTTTGGGGTTCCTCATACTTAGAACTCAAACTAAAAAAAAATTTTTTCATCAAGCCCATACGTGTGGGGTATCTATAAATAGGTCTTCAAAAATAGTATTGAGGTTTCTAATAACATATTTTCTAAACTGAATAGTTTGCGCAAGAGACACTTCCAAAGTGGTAAAATGTGTCCCCTCCCCCGTAACTTCTAAAATAAGAAAATGATAAATCTAAAAAAATATATGATGTACATAATCATATAAACTTCCACCGAAAATTAGTTTGAACGAGATCCAGTAAGTAGTTTTTTTTTTAATACGTCATAAATCGTAAACCGCAATTTACCTTTAATTCAATCAACTCAAAAATAAAAATAAAAAAGAAACACTTTATTTCATATACATAAACCTTACACATAAACTGAGGATACCTACAGGTTTGTACGGAACCCTGGGTGCGCGAGTCCGACTCGCACTTGGCCAATATTTTTTCTTTATGTTTTCGCAGTACCAGATTAAAATTCATTTCGGGAATGTCAGCTGTGACCTCAAATGTATAAGATAAGAGAAAAAGCAAAAAGTTTTAATGCTAGCTTTCTCAGTAGTGTGAACAAGATAAAAACGGGCGTGAGAAAAGCACGTTTTTCAAGAAAACAAATGTAATTCAATACCGGTATGCAGTAGCTAATTAATTCCGATCGAATCGGCATACTTAATTTCCTAATTTTAATACTCATTCTGAGCTGTTAAGTACGCATTTTAGAGTCACATTATAACGGAGTATTTAGTGCATCGGTATAATTATGTATACAACAGCGGGCAAAATATCTTTGTCTTGTTTGTTGATCTTGCCCCAACAGTCAACTTGAATTTCCCTCCTTTCTCTCTTCGTGGTCGCAAATTTGAGGCTCTATTTCTTACGTTCTTTTATATTTTAAGTGCAATTTTGAGGTAGCTCCTTTTTTTGATACTACAATTATTTTCGCCTAATGTGATTTTATCATTTTTGTCCATATTTTCCCAAAAACCAATTAAATTTATTTTACGAAATCGGAAAGATACTGAGATAGTTGTTACGTTTAATTTTATCATCTACTACTACAATAGCTTTATTGAAAACGGCACCTAGTTAACTAGATCAAGCTTAAGGTACTAAAGGTCATGGCTTTTTTTTTTTTTTTTTTCAGGATGGGAAATCATCAAATGACTTCTCCCGCTCTGGGCGGAGCGGGAGGGCGTGTCAGACTTTTACTGACTAAAACCCACCCGTGTTCCATCAGTTGCCCATGTGCCAGGGTCACGGTATCTATTTCGAACAATCACGCGACCCCGGCAGGCATCGGTCCTAGTAGACCCCTACACTGCTGCTGACATCTCTTTGAGGCGCGCGTGGAACACTGCGCGCCGTCGACCCGAGCTTGGTCCTTACCGGGCGGCGAGCTACCCATTGCTCGCCACCCGCAAGCTCGCGCCTACGGTGGCCGGGAGTCCGCTATTGACTCCCGACGCCCGGGGCGTCTCCTCCTGCGGCGGCTAGGGACGTGAGGGCGCAGAGACTGCCACTCCCTCACGCGCCCCGCCTCCTCCTTCGCGAGCATTACTGCTTCGCAGAAGGAGGTGACGGCTTCCCATTCCCTCTCGCTCCGTACCATGGCTCGCACCAGGGCCGGACGCGAGAGGTCGCCGCCGCCGATCGCCTCCACGAGGACACGGCGGTGCCCCGCCCAGGCAGGGCACACCTCTACCGTATGCTCCACCGTGTCCTCCAGACGATCCTCGCAATGGAAACACCCGGACGTATCCTCCCGCTTTATCCTGAACAGGAACCCACCGAAGCACCCATGCCCGGTGAGAACCTGCGTCAGGCGGAAGGTGAGGACGCCGTGACGCCTCTCTATCCACTCCTCAAAGAGGGGACTTACCGCCGCAATAGTGGCGTGCCCAGCACTGGGTTGCGACAATCGTACCCGCCATGTCGCCATGAGATCACACCGGAGCTCTGTCCGCCGTGCCGCGATTTGTCGCGGCAGCGGAGTTTCGCCCCGGCGTTTCGCCTCCTCGCGCCACTCCCACATGTGCGCGAGGACCTTTGCCTCCAGATCCCATGGCGGCACTCCGGCAAGGAGGCTCGCCGCCTCGCACGAGACCGTGCGGTATCCCCGGATTAACCGGATGGCCAAGACCCTCTGGGCCGCAAACAACCGGCGCGCTGGGCGCAGCCTCAATGAGGGCGCCCACACCGGTGCCCCGTAGAGGGCCATGGACCGCACGATCCCCGTGTAGAGCCTCCGGCAGGAGGCGTTTGGACCCCCCAGATCGGGCAGGAGCCGCTTTAATGCAGCCCCAGCCCGCTCCAGTCTGGGAGCCAAACGTCGGAAATGCTCAACGAAGTTCCACCGGCTGTCGAGGACAAGTCCCAGGTACTTCATCGTCGACTCGACGCCGATGTGAACCCCTCCTACCGTAAGTTGGGAACCCGCAGGTGGCGCGTTCCGAGGACCATGAAAACCCATGGCCTCGGACTTGTGCAATGCCACCTCGAGTCCCAATTGCCGGATCCTATCGACGACTGTCGCAACCCCGCGTGTCATTAATTCGGCCGCCGCCTCGTACGACCTCCCCTGCGCAAGGACCAGCGTGTCGTCAGCGTAGCAAACTACGCTGACGCCGCTAGGGAGGTCGGCGCGCAGCACCCAGTCGTAACCGATGTCCCACAGATGCGGCCCCAGGACCGATCCCTGTGGGACACCGCACGACATCTCTCGCCGGTTCCATTCCCCTTCGTGACCGGGGTAGATGACGGCCCTATCCGTCAGATAGGCCTCGACCACGCGACAAAGGTCATGGCTAACAACTAATATTACAATACGCTATGGCGTTTCTGCTGCAAATAGGTTACTAGTTACGGTTCTACGAGTTATTTAAAGTGAAACTTCTTTTGTCTCTATCACCTACCTATAACTTATCGTATTAAAACTTGTAACATACTTTTGAAATATAATTTAATTAATTCAATATTAGCTATTCATAATAACGATTCGCTAACACCTCCTCCTTCCTTTAACAAATTATGAATCTGGTTTACATATAAGTACACTACTGTAAATATGACTTCGTACTACTTTTTCCTGGCACTATGATGGAGTTACATTCATAGAAATACTCACATTCATTCCTATTTCTTATATCCATATTTACTTTAAAAATGTACACTCGCAAAAGCAAAAGCTAACACAGAATTCGAAGCCACATATCAGCATGCAAAACCAGCAAAAAGAATCAAGGCCATAAAATATACATTACAAATTCCGTATTGAAATACATACGGTAAGCTTACAGCGGAGGAAGTAGGCGTCTTGCCTTCTCCGATCGCTAGCCTGATAGTGTGGGGGTAATAATTAAAGACTCTGACACAGCTATAAAACAGCCACGAGACCCACTTTTGTTAGGTTTCTTCGATTTCCGGAATGGGAACCTTGGACTTTGAAAATTAAGTGTTTGAGATTATTTTAATGTTCAAATGCCGAAAGGAAACAAATGTTTGACTACCATCTAAGGAAGTGGTAGTGTAGTCTATTCTGTAAATTTTACTTAAAATTCAACATGTAATCAGATGATTATAAACAGCGATGTGGATTCACAACCAAACGTCGTAAGTGTATAAAAACTTGATTTAAACGGTTTTTATCATTACCAGTTATTACATATAGCATCTCTATTAGCATGCGTTTACGTTGAAAAAACTGTACAAAGTGTCGTGGATGATTCAAAGCTATCAATTTGCAAACTATCACACGATAGCTCAAATAAATACACTATTGTTTGTCGTAATTACGTATCTTGCGTCAGAGTTTCCACATAACTTATTGCTCTTGTTTGACTTTGGGTTTGCTAGTCAAAAAATTATCGTTCCTGCCATCTTTATACAAAATATGATGCGCGAGATCTTTTTCTTCACATTTTTGTTCAAATCAGCACCATTTTTCCAGATTACTCGAATATAATTTGTCCTAAATACATAATTACAGTTTACCAAATATATTATTTAAGTTTAATATGCAAAGGGGCGGCTATATATCTAACATTATCAGTAGCAGCCAAAAGCTCGTGAAAGTTATTACATAGACCTTTTCCTATCGCGATGTTGGGAGGTTAATATTCTATTGTTTCCATCATATATGGAAAGTGTAAATCATTCGAACAATTTTTAGATTCTTATCTCTATCGATTTCAATAGCAGGTTTGAGGTAATGTTTTTGTAGATACGTATTCTATTGAAAGAATGAACAGCAGAATTTTGCGTTGTGCTAATATAATTTTGAAGCTTGACTGTAATCTTGAATCTATTGTCAAAACTGCTGATAACAGGATCTATTTTTTATATTTATTTAATAGCCTACCTACAATCGTTACACTGTTCAACGAAATTCACACATTGGCCTGGCTTGTATGTTGGTATACAAGCCAAGTGCACTATAGTAAACGATATACACAGCATGAAATAATAATATTATATAAATGAAAAAAATAGTGGAAGTACAGAAATGATGCACAATATTAATTTAAGTATTTGAGGACGTCGTGCATAACATATAATAGTTATCTAAATTGACAATTATTTAAAAGTCTACAAAGTTTTGATTCGGTATCAATGATTGTAGTTGATGTGGTTGAAATTGCTGTTATTAGATATGTGATTTCAGTCCATTATTATAAATCACAAGTATTACAAACATCCAGATGAAACGGTGAGCTGATGCATGAAAACACTAATCAAATTATAAACTACCATAATTACACTGCTTAACGTAAAAAATTTACTATTATTCAAGACAAAGTTACTCCATATAAGTGCACGACAGCTTTAGCACTTCCATGGAAACTTTCCACTCACATAATTCTGCATAAAATCTTTTAGTAACACCTCTTTAGTTATTACCTCAACCCAGCATAGTGCATATTTACAGCATTTTTATCACACCTAAGCTAACCAGCACCTAATTAAACTGTTGTACACAAGTTTTTATAAAACCTAAACCTTTTTTAACATCAAACTGGACTTCACACGTGTTTTAGCTTTTTTATCCACCGCCACAAGATTTATACGCTTCTTTATAAATTACGGAATCTTCTTTCGGAATCGTGTTATATCTAAACAAAAGGATCTCGGGCCGTCCCTTTGAAAATACAGAAGGTATTCGACTCGTTTTATTAACGTGGTGAGATCTAATTTGTTATTAAATGAGGCATTATGCCCGTGTTTGTAGACAGAGGGTGGATTTCGGAATCCAATGAATTTTAACTTCTGTCATTGGGAACATTTAAATGTTAAAAGGGGGTCGAAATGCTTCCGTTGCTGTATAATACGGTATTTTATGTGCTGAGCCAGTTTTGGAGGTAACATTTTTTTGGTAATGTGACTGTTTTAAATACCGTTACGTAAAAAACTAAACAGGATACCGTACAAAAAATGACGGTAGCTGTCATTGTCACATAACAGTTGTTGCTTAAGACCAAATCCGATTAATTAAAAATAATTTTGAGCAAAGGAAGAAACTTACTCAAAAAGAGTTCTTGTATGTTTTTTTTTTGACGTATTTTTTTCTGAAATAGACAGACTCTTAATTTATTCTGTTATGTAAGTTTTCTATAAAGAATAAGTATAATTTACTATGATAACCCAAAATAATTTGCTCTACAAGTTGCTAACGTTTGAGAACTGTTATTTCAAAAATAGCAAAAATCCAACACTAATGCACGGATATACTGTATAATTTAAAAAAAAAATGCTTATTTAGACTAATACAAATAATGACGTAAAGACATGTTCCTATTGAACGAAGCCAAGGAAACACTGAGGGATCATGGAAGAAGACAAAACGATGACTGGAAAAAGACAAATAGGTACCACTGAAGGTCGAGTTCCCATCAAACACCGCTGGGGGTCTCCTATAGTAAAAAGGTAGGTATAAATAAAAGACGTTTTCCTTAAATAAACCTTCAAACGAAGTACCGTTCAGTAAATACACAATCATTTATCTGAATAATCATCCTTCGCATGAAAGTCTACAGTATCAATATTATGCCCACAAAAACGTTACATTCTATTCAATGCCTACCAATTATGTGAAGACATGGAAGTAGGTAGAATAGTTCGTATTCATATCTTTTTATTTTCGAAGTTCGACTGCATTGTTGGTCGCAAGCGCTACTGCTGGACATGATGAGGGTTCGATGCCCAGGTCGGGTAAAGTGTTACTGGGTTTTCCATCTGGAAGTTCTCAGTAGCAGCCCGCAGTTTGGATTTGTTCCCAGTCAATAGCAATGGGCTCACCAATATTACATGGGACATAAAACATAAGTCCCTATAAAAAGGCCGAGCTGGATGGTGTGGATCCATGCGTCATATTCGTGAACGGGCGCCGTCAGTTGCTCATAACTGCCATGGCTTATTTTTAATATTAAATTTTGAATAGTTTCTTCATTATTTTTTCACATTGTTCTCACATATAGTAGCAACAAGAATAATGTAGTCTGACACTGACCAACTGTTTGACAAGTCAAAATTGTCTATAAATGGTTTATTTGAAGTTATTGCTTTGAGTTTTAAAGAAATATAACAAGATTTGAAAGCAATTGCCACTTTTCTTGAGACTTTTGTGTCGAAATAAATTAAGTAAAGGCATTTGATATCGCTGGGCACATGATGTAAAAGTTAATTTACACCTGTAGGCATTAAAGACAATTGCAGTATGTTCTACACTTGTCTACTCTACGACCGGTGCGCTCTAGAGTCGCCACACAAACGTTATCGCGACCGCATCGTAGGGAGATTAAGACTGTGCGGTGGAAGGCGAATGCAACGTCATGCCCCTGTGTGTTTGGTGCAAGCTATAAGACGTATGTGATCGGAGACGTAAGGTGATCGGTGACGCTTCTTGTATTTTGGGGAATACTTATAACAAAGATATTAAGGTGTTGAAAAAAAAGGAATCATTCTAAACCTTTATATTGAAATGTTTCACATAATAATTACTCATTGATTATCCTATTATTTTTAAAAGAATTAAATTAAAACACAATAATCTTTTTATTGACGGTCTGTCAGTTTAGTGGTTAGTGACCCTGATTGCTAAGACTGAGGTCGTGGGTTTGATTCCCACCCAGGATAAATCTTTGTGTGATGAGCACAAGTATTTGTTCTGTGTCTGGGTGTAATTTATCTATATCTAGTATTCTGTCCGCGACTTCGTCCACGTCAAATTTTTGCTCCCGTAACCCTTCCCGTCGCATCGAATTGCCTGCCAGTTTTCGTCTATTTTTCGTTGCTGCGCCGCTCCTTTTAATCGTAGCGTAATGTTATATAACATTTAGCCTTCCTCAATAAATAGGCTACCCAACCCAAAAACAAAAACAATTAGGACCAGTCGTTTCGGAGTCTATTCAATACAAACAAACAATCAAATCTTTCCTCTTTATAGTCGAACGTGATAAAAAAAAGTATCCTATGTCCGTCTCCTGGTTCTAAGCTACCTTCCCACTAATTTTCAGCCAAATCGCTTCAGCCGTTCTTGAGTTATAAATAGTGTAACTAACACAACTTTCTTTTATATATACAGATATGTATGTATTTAGAAAATATATTTATCAGTTGTCTGATTTCCATAGTACAGGCTCTGCCTAGTTTGGGATCGGGTAGCGGTGTGTTGGTTGTCTTAAGATATTAGATATTATTATTATTGTGATCTAGGAACAATTGTTAATTTTCGACTCAATATATCGCACACAACGAATAAGGCTTTTCAAATCTTAAATGAGAAGAGCTTTATTTGTTTTGGTTTATTACAATGTTAACTAATTAACCTTTTGAAATCGTTACCCAAATCTGTACACAATTAGACCTCGCTATCCGCTTATCCCTTTCACAAAATTTGTAAGATGCTCTAAGCCTCAGGGAATGGACAAAATAAAAATGAACAGTCTCCTTGTTGGCTTATCGGAATAGATTACTTTTTCCAAATGTCCTCTAGGGGAGAAGGTTCGACCACGGGGGATATTTTTTACAAATCGTTAAACTTTGAGACAGATTTGTCAAGACTTTTTCTGGTTTCAGCGACATTTCAGGGGGGAATACTCGAGTCAATGAAAGGTAAGCTGCAGACTTTTACGTGACGATTTCCTGGTGAGTTTTTCCTTTATTTCTCTTTTATTTGAGCACGTACCTTGCGTGTGGGCGAGTTAAAACACAATAACTACCATTTTGTCGGGGCTCGTTGCCTACCGCATACAGTGAGACGCATATTTTGAAGTACCGGCTTAAAATTTCTGAGATTATTTTTAATACCAATCGTGTTTCGTCCATTGTTTTCTTTGTGACATATTTACTTTTCGTGAACTATGTACGACTTATTTTCGTTGTCGCATATTGTTTTAACACTTTCTATACATTGTTACGTCGAATATTTTTAAAACAGTTCGCATTTCATCACGTGTATTTGAACGTTCAGCTATGCTGGCAATTTTGTTCCAACTCACAATTAAAAAATATTTTACTAATAAATCAAATAAAATAACAAAAGCGAGTTTTCAAAAATCACGTCTTTAAAAAACAAACTAACCGAATCAAAAAGCCTTTTTACCGGGACGTAACCCACGCAGAAACTAATCATCTTTATTTGTATCACATATCAGCAAAAACACGACAATAGAACTCTCCTTAATTGTGTAGCGAAAAAGTTTTTGTCAAACCACATGTTGATAGGAATATGATAGCTTCATTTGTTCTTCTTCATAATCTTTTATCTCATTATAATTCGCTACGGGACGCCGAGTCGGGTTTGTCTATTATACCTAACAATAGTCCCACTAAATTGTTTTAATAGAGCCGCAGAAACTGTGAGTCATTGTGTTTTGTTGTAAACAAAACCTATCATCCCCATACTCATCATAACACCTGGTTTTATTTCAGATGTTATCATAGAGTGTTATAATTATGTAATTACATCCGTAGGTGGACTATCTGCTATTCTATTATATATTCCGGCAGTCATTTACAAATGTTGACGACTGCTGCAGAAAATCTGGCTATGGTGAATGTTGTGTGATGATGATAATAGTATTGGCTGCCACATATGAATTGTAGATCGTAGGTGCCAACCCAGATTGGCGCTGTACTATGTTTAAATTATTTCATCACCACTGCTTTCAAACTGGTGCGGTGAAGGAAACATCGGTAAGAAACGGGCATACACTGGAACCAAACGTTTACTAACTCGCACTGGGCCCATGTGGTGGATTGCGGCACACACTCGCTTATAGAGAGGAGGGTTGTGTCTCATGTCCCAGCTGTGGGAACATTATAGGTTGATTATAATTATGTATGAGAAGATCAATATTAAGTACGTCATGATTATAGGTAAGTAACGAAGAAGACACTCAAAAGATTTGAAGATACTAAGGTTAGCACTAGACTTACTTTCGAGCGAAAGCTAGCTAGCCCATCTATTCAGAAATAAAGTATCAAATTAATTGATATTTTGTGGCTTAGCCTAACCCTCGGCCTTAGTTCAATGTCCTTAATCAAGTTGCCGGTTTTGTTTCAGCTACATTACTTTATTTTATTGTTAATTCGTTTCGTTGATAAAATCGTAGCTCGGACTAGATTTGTCGACACACTTATTTTTTTAAATTTAACTTTGAATCTGGACAAACCAAGTTTAAGCATATTTTTTGCCATTTAAGTAATAAATTCGATCCTCACCAAGAGTCTTCAACTCTATTGTCTACTCAAATTAATGCGTAATTTTGTGGATGAAGATTCGACAGTAGCTAATATAGTTGGTGTTTTATTTAATTCGACAAATTTACTTGCTAACTACTACCTTTTTTTTTCTGGATGGGAAATCGTCAAATGACTTCTCCCGCTCTGGGCGGAGCGGGAGGGTGTGTCAGACTTTTACTGACTAAAACCCACCCGTGTTCCATCAGTTGCCCGTGTGCCGGGGTCACGGTATCTCGCTTGAACAATAGCTACTACCCTTTTTTTTTTTTTTTTTTTTTTTCAGGATGGGAAATCATCAAATGACTTCTCCCGCTCTGGGCGGAGCGGGAGGGCGTGTCAGACTTTTACTGACTAAAACCCACCCGTGTTCCATCAGTTGCCCATGTGCCAGGGTCACGGTATCTCTTTCGAACAATCACGCGACCCCGGCAGGCATCGGTCCTAGTAGACCCCTACACTGCTGCTGACATCTCTTTGAGGCGCGCGTGGAACACTGCGCGCCGTCGACCCGAGCCTGGTCCTTACCGGGCGGCGAGCCACCCATTGCTCGCCACCCGCAAGCTCGCGCCTACGGTGGCCGGGAGTCCGCAATTGACTCCCGACGTCCGGATAGCTACTACCCTTACTTATAAACTCTACTTCTGTTAAAAATCCACAACTTATCAGCAGTATTAAAAGACTCAAATTCCCAACCATTGTGTGTTCAATCCACTCGAAAAGATCCGGAAATATTTATCCCAAAGACACAAGACAGAAATGTAAAGACACCGAAATCAAATAACGTTATATCAACAATCTTATTGGAATCTTCGATGCCGTCACAGAGCTGAACATCGAAATCACTTAACGGAGTAACCAAGCGGTTTCATTTGTGATTTAAATGATGTTTGTGAAGGTGCACCGCACTGCGTCATGTCATGGCGCATAGATGTACGGAGGACGCGTTTGTAAAATATGAAGAGGTGGAATACTTAAAATAGTAACGGTGATTCAAGATTGTTTTTAACCAGCTACGGCGAGGAATATTATTTTGCCCCGACCATGTATGTTTGGGTGTTCCGTCATAATTTCTAAACTATTTATCATAATTTAGCAAATGGTATCGTTAGAAGCGTCTCGATTAAATTGACACACACATAAAGTGACGTTTTTTCAATGATGCTGTGTTGGGTATCTAATGAAAGAGTATTAATTTCAGGTCACATTTTTAAATACACAAATTTAGTAAACTGAGCATTTTTGTAAGTTTGTTTGTCTTGAAATATTTTCTTGTTTCGTACTTTTTAGACCGTGATTTTAGTAGTCGAGTTTTAGTTTAAGAACTTATTTTTTAATTATTTTAGCGAAGGATTGAATTGAGGGCTTGTAATGCGGAATTTGTAACGTACTAAAGAAATGTAAGTTTCTAGACAGTAAAATGAAGCAGTGGTTTGCTACAGTTTGAAGAAAAAATGTAAATAAGCGTTAGCTTTAGCTAATATTTCAATTGATTTACTCGCATATCATGCAGAAGACACAAGTACTTGACAAAAAAAAAAAATAAACAGCTCATAGTCATTTCTCCAAAACCGTTCCAGACCAAAACAAACACGCGCTCGCAATAAGTTAACCTATACAAATACATAACAACGAGAGTAGCAAACGTATTACAAGCTTCTGAGGTCGCACAAAGACTTAGTACAGCTTACTAGGTCCCTTTACGAGAAACCAGTGGACGGCGAAATTACCCTCAGTCAGGTAAAGGTAAGCCGCTTTCTCTGATAGATACGTCAAACACGGAGAAATATCGAAGGGAAACTACCAATGTCAAGTGTAAAATTGGAGATAATTCCACGTCGGGCAAAATTATTGGTCGGTTGGAACAAAGTTGGTGAAAGTTGGAACGATTAGAGCAAATATGGGGTGAATGTTGTGTTGATATTGCTGCCGACAGCTAACGTAAATGTATACAAAGGTTTTGTCGTTCTCGGAATAGTGATCAGTTACTTTATGTTATAAATGGAACATCAGCTATGCTTGAAACATGACATTGTGCTAAATAATTGAGAAAATCTTGTAACGTAAACGGAACACTCTGTATATTGTGATTTGTGGGTTATGGTTGTGACAAGACCTGTCGCATCACAAACATGACGCCCGATTCCCCGTAGCGACATGCGAAGATGGGTAGTACGCCCTCATTTTGCCTTTAATTTTTAGATCTCATTTAGGAGTGGAGGTAAATTCTAGAATCTGGGTACAAATCTGAATTTCGGGCTGCTCCAGTACTGATATTTTCTCCAATAAAAAAAGTTTTCCCGACCTGGGGATCGAAACGATAAGACCCTTCTTTCACCAGCCGTATATGCGTCGACTAAACTAAGTCATTGAGTCAGTCACAATCTTAAGTTATAATGAACAGACGCATATGTATATAGGTACTAGCATGTAGTGACTATCTGAATATTACTATGATGATATTCAAAAAGAAACGTGACAGTGAATGTGAGTACCATGTAGACTTGATTGAATACATGACTTTATAACGGTCTAGCGGTTTTGAGTATTTTGTATATAGCCTACACAAATATCCTGCACATCTGGTAGCGTCTTGTGACGAGTCTTTGAGCTCTCTAAAATAGGGTTGAGCTACACAATAACTGATTAATACATGCCGTCTGATTGGACAGTTCAGCTCAAAGCTGCAATGGCTCTTTTTCAAAGGGCTTTTCTAGACAAGGCCCTGCGTTGCTAGACTCACATAAAATTCTAATAATATAATATTTGGACTTTAAAATAGTCCATGATCTATGAAATCGTTTTGGCTTTTCTTTGCAGCAAGCAGTTGTCAGCTAGGAATCGCTGGTGCCATCTAGTTTTTTAAAATATTGACCAAAAATATTGTCGTGTAAATGATAAATGACTATTTTTGCAAGTAGGTCTGTACAAACACTTTTACACGTCAATCATTTTTTTTTAAACTAGATGAGTTCGGCATTTCCTATCTGACTACTCTGAGAAGAAACGCCAAAACAAACTCAGAAAAAAGGCCATATAAGATCTACGTACATTAATAAACATTTTATTTCATTTCACAAGTCATACTCAAAAAGCCTCCTTCAAAGCGTAAAAACACATTCGAAGTCTCCAACAAAAAACTTAAAATTTTTAAACACGTGTAAATATGACACAATGTTTCCGATGTGTCGGGAACAAAATGTCATTTTGTATTCAAAAACAACGCTTTACACACTGTGCTACACAAAAGCAGGTGGAGTTCGCCCACGTCACATTTTCCGGTTACATCAAGGAGTGGTAAGCAAATGGAGGAACAATGTGCCAGCAAACAGCGTGGGTGCCATCGCACTATTATAGTACGTCGACAAAATCGAAACAGTTGTATGTGGTGTGCAAAACAGGTTTGTCAAATATTAAAACATTTTTTTCCAGTTAATAGTAGACTACTTTGGTTATGATATTGTTTTGTTGCGAGTGTACATAATTATATATCAAGACCGATATTCACTCTGCATACAGTCAAGACGAAATAGATTTGCGTAAGTCTTTGAACCTTGCAACCTCATCAAGATTCAAGACCAAGGCCAAGCCACGCAATAAAATATGGTTCTGTTTCTGCTCAAATATTTTCGTAAGATTTATCAATAAAGGAACATGAACCAAATATATTTGAGTTCTTCATTTACTTACTTATCCGTGGCTTACCACCGTACCTGTTTACGGCTTCCCTGCTGATCTTACAACTTCATCTTGCCGTTTGCCCATCGCATATTTATTTATTACTACAGAAATGGAATTTATGTAAGCATAAAATTATGGCAAGAAAAAGTATTCATGAATTCAAAAAGAAATACGTCAATATCGTTTTAGGCAATAGGAATTTATTGGAAAGACAAAGCGTTATATTACTTCCATAAAGAAATTGGTAATATATTTGTAACTTTTAATGAATTTGGAAGTATTCTAGTTTTGGCATGGTTTCACACTAAATATTTTTGAGTTTGAAACATTATCACCAAAAAGTTTGCAGCTTAGCTCTAAACTAAAACCATTTTGAGGTTATGATGTGCTTTAGAGCTTTAAGAGTAGGGGAAGACCAAAGTAACGGTGGATGGACTGTGTGAAATATGGTATGGCAAGAAAAGGGGTGATTACTGAGATGACGACTAACGATACTCAACACTCAAATTTATTTGCATTTCACAAAGTGTATTTAGGTTGTTATCAAAAATTTAATGTGATCATTATGGATCTTTGTCGGGCATAGCAAAATAATAGGAGACAAGAGGGTTTTGAAAAACTTAGCTTGTTAGTCTTCTGAACGAAATTTAAAACTGCTTATATAACTATATATACTAGTGATCGCCCATTGGTCGAAATTCGACCGTACTTCATTTGGATAGAAATACATTAAATGCAAAAAATATGTAATAATAAACATAAAAATAATAATATGGATATTTGACATTCAGTAACACTATAGACAAATTGTTATATATATAGAATTTTCCCTATTATTTTTAATTAATTATGACAGTTCACAATGTCACAATTATAACCAGCCTGTACAATCGTGAGGCATACAACCTCTATAGTTTGCACACGACACTAGGTTTTGTATGGGAAACTTACTAATGCCATACTTGACACTCCCCATAAAACCACAAAAAAATATTTCTTTTTTAATTAAACTAAATTCCTATCGTCGCTAATACAAATAATATTAAAGACAAATATTCTCGATATGATCATAGATTTTAAAAATGAAATAGGTTAATTTCTATAAAATTAATTTATTACCTATGGTTATACTTGACATTCAGTAAGACTATAGACACAAAATATTAAAAACAGATATCTATGCATGTGTGTATTGAATAAACGGTAATGAATAGTAATGTGTGTAACGTGTTATTTATTGAAAATAATGTATTTTTACGCATAATTTAAAAAAATATTGGCATTCGTTACTTCTTCTTTGTATAAACTATAAGTGTGCGAAATTTCATACTCCTCCGTCCGCCCAATTTTTGTAAAAAGGGATCCAAAGTTTTCGCTTCACGTATTAATATATAGATAAAAGAAAGTTGTGTTAGTTACACCATTTATAACTCAAGAACAGCAAAACCGATTTGGCTGAAAATTGGTGGTAGGTAGCTTAGAACCAGGAGACTGACATAGGATATCTTTTATCTCGTAAGAAGATAAAGCTGAAGAGTTTGTTTGTTTGTTTGGTTGAACGCGGTAATCTCAGGAACTTCTGGTCCGAATTGAAAAATCTTTTTGTGTTGGGTAGCCTATTTATTGAGGAAGGCTATATGGTATATAACAGCACGCTACGATTAAAAGAAGTGGAGCAGCAACGAAAAATGGAAGAAAGTTGGCAGGCAATTCGATACGACGGGAAGGTCCATGAAAGCAAAACTTTGACGCGTATGAAGTCGCGGGCAGAAGCTAGTACTTTATAAAAAGAGCAGTATGGAAGAAAAATAAATATTTCACCGACCCGAAACAAATTGGGATCAGGACAGGATTGATGATGATCTGCTTTAAGAAAGTAGAAATCATAAGAACTATCACAAGTCTGCTATAGGTCTTACTTCCTTAATTCCTGCTCTTATTCCTAATGAAATTCCTCCAATAATATCCAACCGTGTCGTTCTCACTATAATGGCGGCGTTTCATGTCCCTATTCCAATTTGGTTGGCTTTAATTCGAATCTCATTCGCGTAGGCGTTATTACTGTTAGCCTCTGAGCACCATCGATTTAATTAGCAAATCCTTTAGAAGTTACGGTGCAAATACTTTAATTGTAATTTCCTTGGCTTTCATTTAAACTAATAGTTTGTGCCTTATTAAGAGTTGGAGCAATTTGGATTTTGCGCTCTATTGAGATAGGGTATTAAGGTAAAGTGAATTGTGTTTTGGTTGTAATTTAAAGTGTTGTCTGTATGAATTTAGCTTCATCTCTTCTATCAATACTTTGTCCATCAGTTCTATGTAGATTCTATTCAAGATCTTCTTTTATCGGCATTTGTCTTTTTAACACGCTTTTATTAGGACGACCTGTATGTAACTAACTATGTAATGGAATCTAAGGTGACTAATTTAACCGTCTTCCAAGGATCGTAGCGTCATGAAAATTGGCAGCTGTATGTAGTTCTAATGACAATACAATAATATGGTACTGTCAAACTGATCTGATGATGGAGTCGGAAGATATGAACGGGAACTTCATGATGGAACATCGTATCATAGCTGTGTTTGGACTTGTTAGAAAAATCTTGTAATGGACTTTGACCACGATTAGGTTTTAAGGTCTGATGATGAAGCTGGAAGAAAGGCACTGGCACTCCATGATGGAATATCATAACATAGCCGTGTTTGGACTTGTTAGAAAGGTCTTGTAATGAACTTTCACCACGATTAAGTTTTTGGTTTTTACGTGCATTTATAAAAGCATGTGTTTCTATTATTTTTTAAACTATAAATTTATTACAAGTTTGATTATACGCAATCTATATGTTATCTCGTAACGTGGCTTTCAAACTCTTAAAATTTTAAACGCTCATGAATGTAGGTACAACAAACAAATATTTAGATTTTTTAATATTTTCTCACGCACATTTATCGAAGATTAATTTGATCCCAAATAGCTTAACTCTGTTGTGAATTTGTCATTGTAATTTTTCTAATCGTTCTTACATATATAATGTTTAGTCATTCCAAATATACAAATACGACTTATCTAATCAAAACCTCAATTACTTATCGTGTTAGCTGGTTAATTTATACTTATAATAATATTATAAAGACTTAAAATTTGTTTGTTTGCAAGTTTTTATGTAAGGGGTTATCTCTGGCACTACCGAAAATTCCTTTTTAAATTAGACAGTCCAATTTTTGAGGAACGTTATAAGCTAGTCAATATTACGCAACTACCCTAAGGAGCCAAGTAAAAGAAAAAAAAAGTCAGCAAGAACATTTAAGGAAAATGTAGTGTGGGCAGGCGATCCAATGTTTTATGGTATATTTTATGTTAAAACAAGAAATTACACGCAGACAAAGTCGCTGGCTGAAGCTAGTAACAGATAAAAAATCGAATACGATTTAAATAGAGGTGCCAAAAGTTGAGTAAACGTATACTTAATTTGTCAGAATCGTACAAATAAATATTGTAGTATTTCATGTTCACACAAAAGCTATAATATTATGCATATTGATGTAACGGTAAATGGTCTTGTAAGCATTAATTTACGTCTCAATATGTTTATTTATGTGAAGATTAATTACGAAGAGATCAAATAGAAGGTCGTTTTCAAATAGTATCTGTACGAATATAAATTTTATATGAGAATATTTACGAACCGGCACGTCAACGCCTTCGTTGTGAACCTACTAATTAAACTGTGCTCAATTATTAATTATGGACACGATTCGTTCTATTAATAGGAGTTGAATAATCCAATGGCTTTTCGTACACGTAATAAAATTCACAATATATTAATATTGACTTATCTAATTATATGTTTTAAAATGATGAGTGTTCTAATTTATTAAAAACTAGCTGCGCTCGTGGTTTTACCCGAATAAGTCTTGATTTCGTAGGAATATCAAGTTAAAAAGTACTATATTTCCTATTTTAGTTCATGGTCTATATATGTGCCAAGTTTTATTTGAATTCGATCCGTCAGTTTGGTGTAAAAGCGTACAAACAAATATACAAAAGTTCCAATCTATTCTCATAATAATATTAGTAAGATTATTCGTCTGTTTTATTTGTAACTTCCTACACTTATTGCTAAACTGTTTACGTACCACTATCAAAAAATATCCTATCCTATCTTACCAAGGGGTATTACACAATAACTGGGTTGTGTAAGTCATATAAGCAGTCGCTCTATGCAAAATAGTGGTACTCAGCTGCCTGGAGGAGGACTCCAACATATTTAGAAAAGAGCTAAGCAGATGATAAGACTGGCTGAATATTTAAAAACTTACTTCAAATACGAATAGAATAATAGAAACACAGCCTTCTTTAAAATGATAAATCATATTGAGAAACAAGGACTACATAATTGTTATAGAACTGACTGGTAAAACAAAAAAATATCCAATGAGAAAAATGACAACTAAAATGTTATCGTAATTCCAAGGATAGAAACAAGTGTGTTCCCTCACTAATTAACACGAACCGAACTGCCTACTTCACTACAAAAACTAGCTTCTTACTTCTGAATAGATACAGTAAGTGACGTTCTTTATTTCAGTTGACAACTACAAATCTTGGAGGACCCTCCCATCATGTCGCCATGTGTCTAACACTCGCATGTTACGCAGTCACACGTACAATTATTTGTTTTGTACTAATACGTAAGTCAGAGCACAAGCCGATAGCGATTTATTATTTTCTATTATAGATTTTAGAATTTTATATAATAAAAATAATACACAATTCTGTAAATACATAGCTGGATTTTTACTTACGGTCTCAAATAAGATTTGGATCAACATACAGCCTGAAATTAACGTGCCAGTTACAAAAATATTACGAAAATTTCAAATTTCTCGTCTTAAGACATTCCCATATAAGCTTCAGAAAGTTTATATAAGACTGAACTGAAATTATAAAATCCTCTGCCTTGTCTTGACAAAAAGCTTCAGGGACTCTGGTTGAGAAATAAAGTATTCGTTCCTCATTGGAAAGTCTTGAAAGAAACGAAGTCATTGTAAAACCACAAGATGTGATACATACATATAACCACCTTTCTAATACTACATAAACCTATATTAAATATTCAATTATCTGTCGTAGATACAGAATTAAGAGAGTCATTCTATGACAATCAGAATAATCATTGTCCACTTCAAACACCGCTTTCCCCACTGCCTTGTACCACATTCCATGAGACGTTGTCCACCTATAAATAGGACCAATCGATGAGACAATACTATCCAGTCCACGAAGAACAATAGCTTTGTACATATATATAGGGGCAAAGGACCCTAGTCTAGACATCTTGTTTGTATCTGTACGGTCTTAAAGATGGCTTGTTGATAACTAAATCGAACGTCTGGGTGAAGTAAATTGTAAGATAAGTTGAAGAAGGAGAGTGGAGAGCAGTGTTGGCTCAGTGGTAGCGGCCACGACTTACGAATTATTGGTCGTGAGTTCGAACCTAGTCAGGCGATTTACTATTTGCAAATTAATTCGTCACCATTACCCTCTGAACGGTGAAGGAAAATAACATTAGGCAACCGGTATATCCTAGAACGAAAGATTCGAAGACATTTATCATCTATCAACCCGTACTGGACATTATGGTCTCATTATGTACATATGTTATGTAAGTGGAAAAAATTTAGTGTCCAACTGCAAGTTGATTGATTTAGGAAGATTGTTAAATCTGTTGCATAGGTAACAATAAATTAGATACAGTATTGCTAATATCGTGTTACCGAGTAACCCGTTTGTGGAGGTCAAATAGGAGTCACTCTATGTAAAATACCGATATTCCGTTGCATCCTAGACTGGTAGTTGACCCGAACATAGTTAGTATAAGGCCAGATAAAGATGAGCTGGGCGAGAAAGGGCGCCTCAAAGGAACTGACGCTCTACACTGTTGATTTTTACCTAAAACTTGATGTGCCCGATTTGCGCTGGTTACTATAAGTGGAGTGTTATTTCGACGAGCTACACAAGTCTTCGGTAGTATAGTGGTAAGTATCCCCGCCTGTCACGCGGGAGACCGGGGTTCGATTCCCCGCCGGAGAGAATCTTTTTGCACTTTTTTATTCCTATACTCAGTAAGTATTTTTGTTTAAAACTAGGAAAGGCAAACTTTTATGGTACTTATGGTAACTTTTGTTGGTCTATAGCAATTTTCTTACCGTTTGAGCACTAATTCTTGTGACCCCACCACCACGGATGTAAAAATATCACGGTTGGATTTTATAATGCACTGGATTTTCAACTGTTGGTGTTGAGCCGAGCATAGAGAATCCAAGAGAATGCATACGACTGCGTCGAAAATAATTGTCGCGGGAAAATGTTGCTCGTTCAAAATTGGACTTAGTGTCTGAGGTATTTTAGTTTGGGATCATTATTGTTGGGTAGGCATTAATTGCCAAATGCCAAGATTAGGCCAAAGAAACCAAGGCCGTTCAAAAGCGCGTTGGATTGACGATATTGTCAAGGTCGCGGGACACTCATGGATGAGAGACGCACGGAACCGAGATGTATGGCGGAAAAAGGGGGAGGCGTATACCCAGCAGTGAGTGAATCCGGGCTGAGACGATGATGATGAGGCATTAATAATGATGACTCATTTGCTAACAAACCTCTTTTGTGCTCCAGCTTTATTGATTACTATAATATTCTACTCAAACAAAACAAAATTGTTAATTCTTTGACCCATTTCTTTTTCTAAAGAATGAAAGTATTCGTTGCTTAAAATGCCTCATAAGCAGCTAAAACAGGATAATTGTCTTAAGGCGGAAACAATAGCGTCTTCAGACCTTTGACTCTCCCTTTTGTTAAACTTCAAAGATAATTATAATTTTAAACGATTTTTATAAAAAAAACGGTAGAAATAAAAAAAGTAAAAAATACTCATGAATTTTCATTTGAGTTGTACTAAAATAGGGTTGTCAAACCCCCGTCATGTCAGGGCTGTCAAGTCTAAGTTTTTCTAACTTCTGTCGCCCCTCGTATGTCGCTTTGATCTTTTTAATGCTTATTCCATATTTCACATGGGAATGTTATGAATAATGAATGTGAAGACAAATTTTTAATGACATGTTACCGGCACTTGTTCCAAAAAAAAAATAAGATGGAAAGCTTGATAACGAATCCCAATAGTATGTTATTATGTGTACTACAAGCCGCGTGCCCAATGGAATTTCTCATGAAAATTCAATCCAAACTTTCATCCCCTATTCAACCCCTTTATTCTCAGAAATCCTTCCGTAGTCCTCACTGTAACTATTCATTTGACTCTTGTTTTACCTAGCAGTTTAGGCTGGCCGTTATCTCGCAGTGAATTTAAGATGTCGATTAAGTAGATAACTGCGTTTTATAAAGTAACAATTATAATTATTGAGTTTTATACAAACTCTCGTTCATAAAGTATTTCATACTCACTCAAATTCTATTAAAAAAAATCTCAAAGAAACATATATTAGGACAGAAAAGATAATATAAGTTATTAGCACATCATCTACAGATACTTAAAATACTTCATCACATAGCACTCTTTCAACCCATAGCTCATCTAGAGCAAGTCGTGTCTTTTAAACGACAGCAATTATGTCTCAGAACGACTCAGTTAAAGCACTGACATGTACTTAAAGATTGATCTCTGAATAATTGATGAGAATTGCACGAAGAGACTTTGAATTACGACTTGGAATGAATAGGATAGAAAACTAGGACCAGTTTAGTGACTAACTACTGGTGTTAAAGTTCAAATAAAAGAATTGTAAGTTCTTTAAAACTGTATTCAAAAGAGAAGAGAATGAAGTTAAAAATTCGCTGTTCATATTTTTAGGAAATGAATTATATTTTGATAGGCACGTCAAAACTAACTATCTATAACATGATATCAATATAGCAAGGAACATTTTATTCATTTTATTATGTTGTAAACCATGAGATTTAAAAAATCTTCCGATACTAAGTATTTCAGCAGGGACATATGAGATGAAAAAATAAATTTAAAAGAAAATGAATTTATATGGTAGTTTCTGGAACATTTACATGAATGACAAATGATAAAGACCACCCAGGTAGTTGACTACTTCAAGGGTTATAACGCTGAGGTGTAGTTAGCAACAGACCATTTCAAAATACATGTAATATAAACCAAGACCAGCAGTGGACTCGTAAAGGTTGACGATGAAAATAAAACTGAATGACGTAAGTACTTGAAGAAAATGTTATAGGTACTTGTGAAATTATATGATGGATTGACCGGTGTACAATATTTATTATTTGAAATTGTATTTACGTTGATTTTAAACTGGTAGCCCAGATATTAGTGACGGTATCATCCATACATTTCAACGGTTAAGCGTCATGATTACTCACTTATTCAGACAGTATTCTTCTATCACTACATTGACCTTTATTCTTCATTCTTTAAAGTAAGGTTCTTGTTAGAATATTTGAATCTCCACTAGAAATAAAGTACACGCACGAAGACTTAAGATGGTCAGTGCTTTGAATATTAAAGAAATATCAAAAATATCATATCCTGTCTGAATGTTTGAATGGAACAAATAAGAAGCGCGTTAAGCTAAAGAACATACATAGTCATGCGATTTTGAAATTTATAGGATGCCCAGCAATGCACTCGTAAAAGCCGACGATGACAATAATCTCGAAATTACTGCACTCTTTGTAGAAATTTACATATGGGATTGTAAAGACAGACAAAGGAGAATGTCAACAAAGGCTAGTAAAGTATATAAGTGGTGGATCGATGGTGCATAATTTTAATACCTACTGATTTAAACTAAACAAGTGTAAGTAAGTGTAAGTTTAAAAAGTAGTACCAGTGTATGTTGGCAACAATATGGTTTAGAACAAACACTAAAACGTTTGAAATGGTAATAATATTTTCAATGTATTGTTCCCCATACTTTACCAACTAAATGGTAAGTTTTAGCGCTTTTGTTCAATGCATTACTATAGTTGTCAGACCTAAATCTTTCAAAGTCACACTTCGTACGGGTAAACTTCACAATTTCACGACTTCAACTAAGTTTTGAGTACGCTAAATAAATTTCTAGTGACTTGGGTAGAACTGTCAAACTGGCTCAGAAATAAATCGAATATTCTCATTTTCTGAGAAAAGAATTTTGTTTTTGATATTTGTATTTTGGTCCTATTCAATGGCATCATACATATTTTGATTTGATGAAAACTTTTGATACTTCAAAAGTTTTCATCAAATCAAAATATTTGCAAGCAAGAATTGACTAATCACTATCGTATTTTTACCACAATTTATTTGGAGTCGATGCAATATGTCATTTTCTTCCAAACTTCTCTATTAGTCGTTATCTCAGTAGTCATACCCTTTCTAGGCATATCATCTTTCACACAAGTCATCCATCCATTGATTAACTAATTTCTGATGAAGAAATTATATCACATTTCACACATCAGGATTTTAATGCTTTAGTAATACAAACGGTTATGTACAGACGCCACCAGGTCAAGCTACCCGAAACTGTCAATTTTTCCCAATGAACCTTGAACCTTATGCTCTAGAAATAAAGTCGAAAATCTATCAAAGAAATCTGACAGATTGTAGTAGCTTGATGTGTTGGCGTCTGTACATACTAATTCAGGTACCAACCACATTTTTCGATCTATAAATCTTGTAAGACAGCTAAAAACATTCGACACAGAAACGAATTCGCATAACATACAACCATTGTTTCATCTCCACTGTCCATAAAATGTTATCAATAAGCATGATGCACACACAAAAGGCGGTACCTCGGTCTGATTGATTCAGGTGCACTTACATAAGTATGTGGGAGGAATAATTTGTAACTTGTCTGCTCCTGGGACGGGGGGCACTGCGATAGGGCTAGTGTGGATCTTACTGTTATTGTGGGATTATCTACCAGTGGACAGAAGTCATTTTGTTTCTGATTCGGCTAGAAGTTAAGCAATAATTGGAATTGCGTTTTTGCCTCTGCATTAATTTATATGAAAGGACTAACGAGGATGTTACTGTAATATGTTTAGTCATTTTGAGGCACACGTTTTTTAGGTTCAGCTAGTTGTATTTCAGTGACGGGAATAACATTTTTGTATTGGACAGTTTGCTTTTGCATTCATTTGTGTGTTAGAATTATCCTGAATTTTACTGTAGAAGTGTGTTTGTCATTTAGTGAGAATTTGTTTCGGTGATTCGTATATATTTCCGTTTTAGACAGTTTTATTGAAGTTTCATAAAATGCATTTAGTTTTTGTTCTGAAATTTTGATCATTTTCCGGGATTTTTTTCTATTTGCCTTTTCCTAAAATCGTGATACCTAACTAACATATTCTTAAAGATAACCACTCAATTTTTTGGCACTCTTTCTATCAAAACACAACAAAAATGCTGTCCTCTCTATTCAAGTATCGCCACACTCAACTAGCCTATCAAGATTATCAGGCATACAGCACACAACTCCGATGCAGTATTATGCCATGTCATCTCTTGAGCCTCCACTAGACAGGTTTACATTATTCAAATGCATTCGTTTTTGTTCTCACATACACTTTTGGGAATCCCAAAATTGGACTTCATAACTCTTCTGACTATGCTCATAGAGATCATAATGGTTTGGAAAAGATGTTTCATAGTGGAAGATTGCATTGGTGGGCATAACCAGTGTTAGTAACAAAGCTAAGCTATGTCGAAACACAAAGCATTAGCAAGGCAGTAATGCAACACTTATGGTAATATCCATCACATTTTTCAATCCATTGAGTTGTGTGTACGATGTCTACTGGGACAGTTATACCGTTAAGTGGAAATGTATGTTTAGTGTTAGCTTTATTTTTTGTATGGGTATTAATAAATATAGCCTGTACAACATTATTTAATTTGAGTTATTTCACGGTATTAATATTAAGTAGATGTCTGCACAAACTCATATTTGAGTTGGTACTATTTGAAACTGCAATTTTGCTTGTTATACTAAAAAAATAATATAATCAATAGATCGATTGAGAGCTTTTGAATGTTGATTGATTTTCGATAAATTAAACTACACTAAAAAAGGATCTCATCGAAATTCATTAAGTCATTCTTTAAATACATTTTATTAACGAAATCGATTCTGACGGCACCGTTTAAAACACCTTAATTAACCACTTTATACAAAATCGGCATCCAAATTAATGAAACACTTAAATGCTTCGGATAAAATTCTTATACACAGACATAAACTAGATAAGCAGGACTTAAAGAGAACATTTAGCTTCCAGTATAAGGCTGCCTGTCCACCTGAGGTGTTAGAGGTAGCGTAGCGGTGAGTAAGTCCACGAAAATATACGTATATTTCAAATAAAGTTTAATGATTTAGCGGACAGGTTAAGATATACAAGAAGGTTTGCTTTGCGCGGAAGGTGAGTCACGCGAGGTAAGCGATGTTTTGTTTTACAGTGAATCTGCTTCGTACTTCACATAGCAACACTACGCGCGCTTCCCTAGTTCGCATCCTTAATTCACATCAGTCGCTTCAACGAGTGTGTGGTGGACGCTGTATAAATGGCGTAGTTTTTGGTGAAATCCTGTAGTACCAACGACACGAAGAAGGAGATTATGCATATCCTTAGCTTAGCTAAGATAACCTCGGAAAGTCAAACGATCCTATTGGTTATTTTCAGACACTTCCCTGGTTACATAGCTAAGCACATCTTCGATGGAAAAGCAGCCTAAGCGTTTAAAAGGAAGATAGCTAGGCAACAAAACCCTGACCGGTTTCTAATAATGTCTATCGGAGGCTTAAAAGCTTTGAACTTAATTATCCGATTGGTTTTGGGCTGTATTAGCAGTTTCCATGGTACGTCGAATTTGATTACGAGTATTACGGAAAGATACGAAGTTAGGAGTAAGTCATGATCTTTTGATGACTGACACTGTTTGTTTGAATGAAATGTTACATTTCCATTATGTTAGCACATAATGATAAAAATTGAATGAAGAAAAAGAAATTACAAATAGGTTCATAATTGGATAATGAAAGGAGGCAAATACGTACAAGGACAACATATTGAACTGTGTTAGTTAATATATGTATAATACTATATCTACTAGACAGAATATTTACTAGTTAGTCAACTAAGACATGGCTCACTTTTCTTATTAGGCAAACATTTTAAGTTCCCGAAAATCCGTATCGCCGTTCAATGAGAACGAACCAAAAGCTCTAAGTCTGCGGGTACGAAACTTGCGACGGCCGGAGCGACGGCGGGGCGGGGCGGCGCGACGCGGGGCGATGAGATAGCGGTGTCTTGCGTGTGTACGAAACAAACTTCCGCGCAGTCGCGCTCACGTAGTATTATTATAACTCTTTTGTTTTTATGGTGTACGTTTTTACTGTCCCATATAGCCGGTTTTGATAAAATAAAAGATATTAACTCTTCATTGTCAATTTCCATATTATTACTGTGATAAAAATGCAACACTATGTACCCGCGCGAGCGGCGAAACCAAACTAGTTAGTTCTCGTCGCTCCGCGCCGCCACCGCTCTACCGCCGCTCGTGCATCGCTCGATCGCGCCGCTCCGCCTCGCCCGTTTCGTACACAGCGCTTAATGTTTTTATGCATTTGATTACATCGCCATCGCGCCGCCCCGCCGTCGCTCCGCCCGTCGCAAGTTTCGTACCCGCAGACTAATAGTAGCAATGGTTTTATTTGGGCAAACTGCACATCCAAGCTAAGCAAAACTATAAAGAATCGGGATTACTTTGTGGAATTCAATATAGCACCCGCAAGTTTAGTTTCTATTGGAATTACAGGGAAATGAGCTGCACTACTGAATTCCAATTATTTCTTGAATAACTTCATAATATCATATTCTGGTGGAAATTAAGTTAGCTTGTATGAGGGTAGTAGACTTTGTAGCAAATCTTTCTCATAATTCTTCGGTCGCATTGTATTCAAACATAATTGTTTTGGTCTTGGAACTGAAACAATAATATTCTGCTATATCTTTTTACTTAACCTAACTTATAGGAAAACCACACATCATTATACAAAACATTCAAAGTATTTACAAACACATAAGTGTTTTAACCGAAAAAAGGAAAACGTTTGTAAGCAAACTTTTTGTCGATCTGAAGAAACCGCAAATACGGTAAACAAAAGGTATCGGTTAAAACCTTTAAAAAAATATTAAATTCATATTGGAAACACGAGATTCGATAAACCGATGACAGAGCCGCCGCCACAGAATACTAATCGAGAGATTTGCGCCCGACCGCAAGCTAACACAGTAGACTGATCGCACGCACATGAGGTTCTGTAGAGCAAACCTGCCATAAAGTTATGAGGCCCTGGTATTTTTCAGCTGTGTCATTTACATTTTTGAGGATATGAAATAAAATTCAATTGAAACTATATTTACATCGATTACGTTCAACAACATGTTTTTCAAGACGGCTTTGATGCTTTAGAAAGAAAATAAAAACACTTCAATACAAATGATTGCTCGATTAAAATCTCTAGTTGATGCATTTTAATAGCCCCCCTTCTATCCTTTTTCTCACAGAAATCAAAGAAAACCTCGTGTATTCCTGACGTAGTATTATGTAATCTGTGTTCTGACATATTCTGTTTCCTTCGTAAAAATATGATTGTTAGATAAAACAATATCGGAGGTATTTAAAATTGAGAATTCTGCTCTACTCACTCTCTCTATTTTCGCAATGTTTCTATGTAACCTTTGCAAACAGGTGACACATAATACTCTTCAGAGTTCCAAGTATACGTACCTCGTACAAATCGAAAAAATACTTGGACTTTAGTCTCATTTGGCTTCAAGTCACGTAGTCCGTGTTACAATTGTCGGCGTTTCATCTTGATCTCGAGTTTCATGAGTTTGCTGTATCCTTCTCCTTACAAATCTTTCTTACTTTTCACAGCTGCCCCGAAGTATGTCGACATTTCTTATCTTTGTAGAATGTCAACTGGTTAGAAAGAATTACAAGTAAAATGAGTATCATAAAAGATTAGTACAAGACTGAATCTAAGCGATAAGCCCAAACACACATTACCGAAACACATTCAAGTATATAGTACTTGCCTGCAGATTCATGCCGTCAGATCTGGCTCCTCATCATCATCATCATCATTTCAGCCGTAAGACATCCACTGCTGGACTTAGGCCTCCCCCAATTTGGGGGGCTTTGCCATAATCGCCACGCTTGGCAGGCGGGTTGGCGATCGCAGTATGGTGGTTAAATGCATATAAAACGCCGCTGCCCATTCTCTAGTAAGTCCCTTAGTCGCCTTTTACGACACCCACGGGAAGAAATGGGGTGGTGTTATTCTTTACGTCCGGCACCACACAGTACAATTAAATAATTCTACTGATGAAGATAAAAAACTACACAAATATATGGAATTAACTTAAAATAGATCAGATATTCAAGTAGCAACACTAGACGCTGTGATACCGTTTGTACTAGGTATCAAGTTTTTAATAATGCATGAGTTTGGCCCATTGCCCACGACGGACTGACCTAATTCAATTGACGCTTACAAAACGCGTGATAGGATACATATTACACGAGTATGACACGCAACGGATATTTGATCATGAATATTTCATTTCTACATGTTTGGTTCTACATCAATGTTTCCACTGTTATCTGTGTCTATATTGCCTTTAGTCACAATATTCATTTTGTGTCTGCGTTCACCCCAATTTAATACCTCCTGTGGATATCCTAGTGCAGAGGCGTCAAGTTTATCTCTGCATCTCCGTCTCGGTCTACCACCAAGCTTATGTATGACGTTTGTTAAAGGACGCATCCCGTTTAGACGAAAAACAAAACTCATATCGCTAAATAAAATTGTGGTGTTTTGATGGCCGTGAATGTGGACTTAAACACGAGTTAATTTAGCTCGACGGCTTCAATGATAGCTTTGGCTGATAAAAACAGAAAGAGGACTTTTTCGAGGAACCCTAAAGCAAAGCCCTAAAGCCATCAACATTCCTTTATCGCCATAAACAAACCGCAAAAAATCACACGACCGTTCGGCTTTCACTAAAATATTGTAACAAAGACTTTTCAATTCGGACGTATATTTTTTCGCGAGCAAAAAGCATAGTGCGCACACCATCCGACATTTTAGTTCTTTTTGCGGTTAAATAAAAGTTTTTATTTTCTGTTTTCTTTCGCCGTGACGTTTCGTTATGAAGTTATTGTTAAACGTTGGAAATTTTATTAAAATCACGTTTCATTTTAATTGGAAACGTATTTGTTAATTTCACTAAGAAAATTATATTTTCTGTACAATTTTTATTCGTTTTGGAAATTATAGTTTCTTATGGGAATTGTTTATGTAACTGGAATCGTCGAAGCAAATTAAAAGAGAGTCCTTTTTTTTAAGAAAGTACCTTAAAGTACTACTAGTTTACTAGAAATTTGACATAGAATTATGTATCAGAATATCATTTAACATATAATTATTTTTTTTTTAATTTAATAAGTTTTTTCTCAAACGCCTTCATAGTTTTGACTCAGGATAGAAACGCACCTCATTGCTACTCTATACTGTGAAGCCCCCTCATTTATTGACAGCTTGAAGTGTATTTAGTTTTTCTCCATATTAATACGTAATTTCTACGTAAATCACGAGTGTTTTGAAACCTTGTCAGAATGTGTATAGCGAGATTACCACACGTACCATGACGCTTGTACTATTCCCTGAAGTTTTGAGTAGTGCAGTATTCAGTATACTATAGGCGACTATAGTATACTGAATACTGCACTAGCTTAAACTGTATTTGTAACCACTGACGTGCGAACGTCAGTGGTTACAAATACAGTTTAAGCTGGCTACTTAGTCTATTGAAATATTACTACATGAGTAGTGGTTGCTGTAACGGCTGCGACTTACGAGTTGTAGTTCGTATGTTTGACACTAGACAGGCGCTTCACATTGAGTAAATTATTTCATCACCACAGCTCTCAAAACGGTGATGGAAAAAATCGTGTAGAAACCGGCATGTCTTAGAACCAAAATTCGCACATTTGGCATCTACCAATATGCATTAGGACCACGTGATGCCTACGGCCCACTCCTTCTCACCGAGTGGAGGCGTATGTCCCAGAAGTGGAAACATAGTAGAATGATTATTATTAATACCTTTACTACGCTAGGCCTTATCAAACTCTAAGTGTTAATACGAGCGTGAAGTCGAGTGTGAGTGCGACTCACATTTTGTCAGACATGTTCAAGTCCACTGTAAAAATTAATCAAGTCCCATGTAAAAGTTGATCAGTCTATCGCCATCAACCGAGCGCAAATCAGTAGAGCAGACTGCAGTTAGCTATTGAGAAACGCCATATTTGAAAACCTAATAACACTTTATCTGACGTGAGAATCGACCACTATATCGATGAGATAATTGAAGTTCCATAATGATTCTTGAGCAAAGCCCTTAATGTTCTACCAAAATTTCAAAACACCTAGACAAACATACCCCGTATACAAAAATTAAAATCCTAGAACCCACAATCCGACCCATTACACAATACGGGTGACGATCAGATAAGTGCATCACAAAGGCCCCACGACATAAAGACATCATATCATTCTACGACAATAAATTCTCAAAAGGGCGTTTTATGGCACAAAAGATTGAGGTTTTGGGACAAAATTGTAGTTTTTCAAGAGAATTTCAAGTTACACATCCCCTTTTGTACAATGCATGGGAACAAGAGGAGTGATCAAAACACATAAAGTTTCGTGTTACATAATTTATAGGTAGTTTTTACTTGAGCAATGCAGAGGCGCTGCGATTTGAGATGTTGACGTACGCTGGGACAATTTTATCGTCATTTGCCATTATACGTTTCTTTGGTACAGGAAATCTTGTCAACAATAAAATAAAATAAAAAATATCAAAAACTGAGTATTTTACAATAAGTGTGTTCATAGATTTTTAAGAATAGCTGCAAGGACAGAACATCAATTCATGAAGGAGAAATAGATGGCATTATGAAATTCTGTGACATAGTCTACCAGACATAATAGTAGATTAGTTAAGATTAAACTGAATGCTACTTTAAATAGATCGTTATAAAAAATTGAATTATTACAAAACGAGCTCCAAATAAATGAAGATGACGGTAAAAAAAAGACTATTCAATCAAGTTCTGAAAATGTCCTGCAATTAATCTATCACTTTATTATGACAGTTGACCATTTCATCCAAAATCCCATAATATAGCAATCAGGACTCCTTTTTTCTACGACAACAAACGCCTGGTCATAGATTTTGATGACATTTCAAAAAAAGCAATACCCTACCACAGATACAGCCGTAGATACTAAAATATTGTGACGGCATCCTGCTGTGATGTATTTGCCAAAATGTGGGTGCCTTATCAAGATGTGGCATCACATCTACGACCTCAGCAGATGTTATTGTTGTCTCTCCAACATGCACATTGCAATCTCCTTCATTCAGTACCAAATTATCTTCTAAAATACCAACAATGTCTAGTAGTTAATCATTTTTACTGTTGGGGCTTTGCCATTCTGTTGGTATTGTATTTGCACTATTAAATTTTTACTTCACGAATTCAATTGTGTGTATTTAAAATATTATAAATTGCTTTATGGGAGTTAAGTAACGTACTATACGATTGTAAGTAAATTTAAAAAAAAACCGTTCTCGTGATCAATATCAGGTTCGTTATTAAAAGTTTTGATAAACTTAAACTTTTGGTTGAGAAAAAGTTGTAAACCATAAAACCATTTACAAGATGAAAGTATTCAACGTCAAACACAATGCAACCTGTAATTCAAAAGAGAGAATTAAATGTAAACAGATACTAAAGTATACAAATTGATGTAAATTTACACTCCTTCATTTAAACAAAGGCCTCTTTACCTGAACTTATCATACTATCATATCAATTGCATGCGCTTCATAATTTAAAGGAACACATATCAAATAAGATTAAAAAGCGTTGATTCAGCGAACGAACGTGTAAGAATTTCTGCCTAGAGCCTCTGTGGTGTCGAGATAAAAAACATTATTTATAGCCGTTGTCCCCTTGCACGCGATCTAGACAAATTAAACGAGTAACTTGATCAGACGACACGTCAGGAATAAGTTTTGGTAGGAACGTACATTATGTTCTAAGAAGTAAATTAAATATTGTGATATCACCCATGATGCAACACGATACGGCCGAGATAAAAGACTAAAATTAATTAATCCACGTCCAATCAGTTGAAACGAAATATATCTTCAACACTTCCATTGCGTAACGATCGAAATTCCCCTAAACATAAAATTTTTGATTGACTTGTTAATAATTTAATATTTTCGCTAACAAATTGTCAGACATCAATCTCAATACAAATTAACAGAAAAATCAATTTATATACATGGAACCGGTTTTTAATGTATTTACTTAATTTGTATTTCCTAACGTTAGCCAATTAGGACTGTAATTAATCGTCTATAGCTCTACCACTATTAATTTGGTCTGTTACTAATTTAGGCTCGTAGCGTCAGTCAAGGTGGCCACTATCGCTCTTCAGACCCCACTTACATCACTCGAACGTCAAGCAAAAACTGAATACAAGGCTCGAGCATACTTTAGTGACGAGAAAAAAGCACCAGGTGCCTACCGAAAGCGCTCATTGTTCCAGTGAACGAGAGAGATTAATAAATCTTTAGAGAGTTGAGTATCTGCGGCGATCTCGCGGGATGCGAGCTTCGGGCCAGGACGCGTTATTGCAAGCCTATTCAGATGCCACAGTTGAGGCCAAACAGCCCCTTTGTCATGACAAAGGTGTCGCGTAAAGAAAAAGGGTCCCTATCGACGATCTGCCTTATCAGATCCAGTTCCCTTCCGAGAGGTCTCAATAGGATAGTCTGAGTTTTGAATGCGGCGGATCTAATTCCCCCGGTCACAATAACGTACACGAATTCCAATTTAGTCTGACACAGAATGCAGGAATAAAAAGAGTTCGAAGGATGTTATCAAACATCGGTTTGATAGGGCCTCGTATTGTGTTGAAATAGCGTTTCGTGATACTCCGTTATTATTTTTAATGTTGGTGCCATTAGCCGTATTTTTGTGGTTTCATAATAAAATTAAAAAGAATTGCGTATTGCGGGCTTTCGTTTCATGCTTAAAAATATCACAGCGATAGGTATATTATTTTGTAGACACACTAAGTAAATTATAAACGAAATTGTATTTTTTTCCACACATATTGAACCTAGCATGTTTGAGTATGCATGTCATTTATAAAACATAATTGGTATCAACAATTTAAATTTTTGAGATCAATCAAATTAGCCCGGCAAAAATAAAAGTTTACAAAATATTTTGTTTGAACAAAAAATGGCTGTCATTCAAGTCACGGCTACACGAGCGCAAAAAGCATTGACACAGAACCGACTTATGCCTCATTACGAACAATTTCCAATTGATCATCCACGCATTTAAAATTGGTGGATTAGCCGAAAATGAACTGACGGCCGTAATGATTGATGTTTGTCCTCCAACCCCACATACTGTGTACTTATGAAGCTTGATGCGCTCTTTTGCTTTCTAAAAATCGACAGTAAACACAATAGCAACAATTGGTCCGATCAAACGGAATATTAACTTCGCTTGTCATTTTAACTATCATCTCTAACATCGTCACAAAGTACCGCAGCTGCCACAACCTAACTTCTACTTTCTATCTCTAACTTTAAGGTGCCTTTTTCTTCATTATAACCTCTGTCTAGGAAGCGTAGCTAAGAAAAGAGGTTATTGTCAGTCTCGTTTTATGGGTTATGATTTATGACCAATGACTCCCAACGGGTTTTAGTCTCATGATAATCTTATTCAAACGCGCCTCTTGTGAGGTGCACAATGCTACCTAAATTAGCTATAGCCGTATCATAAGCTATTTTGATGTTTATAAGAGGTGCGTTCGGTTTACTGAACCATGTGTGGTATGCATACACAAACATGGTATGTTCTAAAGGAGCTGTCGTTTATGCTGGTTATACTTTTTGGAATCACGACGTTCGTTTCCACACAATAAACAATGACATAGACTCGCGCTTCGTACGGATTAATGATTATTTAATGAAGTATAAGTCTGGGTATATTAGAATGTTCTCTGAATATCGGCTTTTGAAGGAATTCATTGTTAAATTTCTGTATCGTTTTCAGAATGTTTATTTTAAACGACTTAATGTAGTCACGACGAAGGCGTATGATGAGACCGAATTTTGTCTTCCCAAGAAATGATACAACATATACCAGGAAACCGTAACTCTACAAACAGTAGCGCTTCCATAAAACTATAGACACGTGTCAGTATTGCAGTTGCAAAAAATGCAAGAAGTAGACAAGTAATGACGGATTGCCAGATTACAGCCGACGGGTATCATCAATCTCTTTCCCCCAGTTGACTCTTATAACTTGTATGGGGAGGCTTTTAGTGATATACTTGATGTTTTTACAAGAAATCTCGAATCTGTGGAGCGTGTAAACACTACACTAGTTTGAGGAAAAAGTGGGTTTAAGAACGTAAACACAGTTTTGCTTTTCGATGATAAATATTTAACATTAGGAACCTCATTATTTCTCAAAACCTTACAGGAACAAAGTAGTATCAGAAACTTATATAATATATATAATATTATAATATAATAAAGCTGAAGAGTTTGGTTGTTTGTATGATTGAACGCACTAATCTCAGGAACTACTAGTTTGAATTGAAAAATTCTTTTTGTGTTGGGTAGCCTATTTATCGAGGAAGGCTATAGGCTATATAACATCAAGCTACAACCAAGAGGAGCGGAGCAGTAATGAAAAATGTTGCAAAAACGGGGAAAACCGCATGGGTAGGCGATTCGACGCGACTGACGGGAAGGGTCGGGGGATCAAGAAATTTAACGCGGACGAAGTCGCGGGCAGAAGCTAGTCAGAAATAAGGATGCAAACATATTTATATACTTTAGTACCTACATTACTCTCAATTAATTAATTTATTCATCACAAGCAAACACTGCACCCGACCCTAGTTCTCAAAATTCCAATTAAAGCGCCGTGAACTCTTTAAACTATTTAAACATAAATTCAGTTATTACAAAAACCAAACGCTCTATTCGAACAGCAATTCTTAATAATATGCCTGAGAATATCTCGACATACTAACAATCATTTTTTACCCACAACACGACCAATCTGTCATAAGATGCATGTCCCCTCGAGGTTAATGAAAAAAGGTAAAAAAAAAAATCCCCATTATTCAACCCTTTCTATTGTGAAGGTAAGTACAGATTAGTTTCAAGGGAAGGGATACAATCTAAACGATGTGCCTGTGCGCAGACCATTCTTCATACGAAGATTTTTATTGATAAGAATATTGGAGTCATCTATAAAAGTAGCTTACCTGTTCTTGGAGTTAAGCCACATGCAATGGGAAGATGGGTAAATGGGTAGTTGTGGATAGCCGAAGCGGTTTAAACAGCTGTCCTTTGCACTTTGCACAAAAACTCCGTACATATACAATACAGATTATTAAAACTACTTATTCCACTACCATTATAAATGCCTTCTATAATAACCTCCACTCCCCGATAAAAATTCATTACAAAATTTTGCTTTTTACAAAAATTCAGTGATATAAGAGACCTTACGGCTGACATTGATAGCTTATCCGTATCCCATTCACAAACTGCTGACATAGAAGAATGTCACACTATTATTGCTAATACTTCAAATCAGCTAGTTATATTGACACAGAACATCCGTAGTATAAACTGCAATATGTCAGGCTTTGAGATTTTATTGAATAGATTAAAACTAGAATGTGACATTCTAATACTGACAGAGTGTTGGCTCTCTTGTGCATCGCAACTTCCAAAAATAGACGGATATTGTCATACAGCAACTAAAAATAACAAAAAACAAAATGATGGTGTAGTTATTTATTATAAAGAAAACCTTAATGTTCACATAGAGGAACCAGACTTTCAGGATTGCAATTGCCTGCTGGCTATTGTAGAAGAGCAAGTTGCTGTTATCGGTTTATACAGATCACCATCATATACAAACATTGAGCCATTTCTCTCTTCATTAGACAAAATACTTCAAGTAATATCGACATATCAGCACAATGTGTTAATGGGTGACATAAACATACCAATAAATCCGAACAAAATAGACATACATGGGGAACGATATTTAACTTTAGCTGCTACACACGGCTTACTTCCAGCACATAGCCTTATAACTCGTAGTGACAGTGAAGCTTGCCTGGACCACGCCTTAATTAAAACTTTAAGCACTGCCTCTGCAATAGTCCCATTTTCAACATTAACAGACCACTATCCGGTTTTACTATGCCTACAGCTAAAAAAAGCGATGCATTATACAACTACAACAATAACTAAAGTAAACTACGATGGAATAGTACTAGACCTATCACAACTTAATCTTGATCCCATTTATCAGTCGGCAGATCCCAACTTTACATTGAATTATTTAATACAGTCACTTCAAAATATTATTGAAAAAAATACAGTTACGAAAACTTTACCAAGACGGTCAAAAATAATAAAGCCATGGATTACCCCGGGATTACTGAGGTGCATGCGAAATAGGGATAAGTTACACAGAAAAGCAAAGCTATCACCGAAAAATGAAATTTTACAAATTACTTTCAGACGTTACAGGAATTTTTGTAATGCTTTGTTACGAAAAATAAAGAGAGAGTACGAAAAAAACCTCAATAAAAAAGCACAATCAGACAGTAAAAAAATATGGAAAGCTATTCGAAACATCGCCAACACAACAAAACCAACACAACACACAAAAGAACTCCTAACATTCTCTACTTCTCCAGTGCAATCTTTAAATAACATAAATAATTACTTCATTAATGTTGGAGCCTCACTGGCTGATAAAATTCAACAAAATTCTAACACACCTGATGCACCTTTTCAATATAATATTGACGAGTGTAACCAGCAGAGTAACTCATTTGTTTTGATGGATACTGATGAGCAAGAAGTTGAACAAATTATAAATGGTCTGAAAACAGATTGTGCATCAGGTTGTGATAAGATAAGTAGTAAATTTGTAAAACTACATAAAAACACTCTGATTCCGCCTATTACAAAAATTATCAATGATAGTTTACAGTCGGGCTTGTTCCCTGATTCCTTGAAGAAGTCAGAAGTCTGCCCAATATATAAGAGCGGGGGCAGAAATCAAATCAAAAACTATAGGCCAATATCCATACTACCGGCAATATCGAAAATAATGGAAAAACTTATAAACACTCGCTTGGTAAATTATTTGGAAAAAAATAATCTACTGTCTGAAAATCAGTAGGGATTTCGACATGGTAAATCCACTGACCAAGCAGTGCAGAAACTCACCAGTTTTGTTAGCACAAATTTGGATAAAGGAAAAAAGTGCCTTTCAATATTTCTCGATCTCGCCAAGGCATTTGATACGATTTCTGTTTCCCTCTTATTGGCTAAACTCGAGAAGATAGGAATCAGAGGTACCCAGCTAGAACTCTTTAAAAGTTACTTGTCCGAGCGAAATCAGTGTGTCCGTGTAGTTAAATACAAAAGTACCTACCTTCCAGTCACACATGGCGTACCACAGGGCAGCATTTTAGGTCCCACCTTATTTCTGGTTTATATAAACCAGCTCACTAGTCTTAAATTCACCCAAGGCGAAATCGTCTCCTTCGCAGATGACACTGCTTTAGTTTTTGCCACATTATAGCCCTTCTGAGCAGCATCGAATACCTCATCCCAATACTTGGGATGAGGTATTCGATGCTGCTCAGAAGGGCTATAATGTCGCTAAAAGCTGGCTCCAGGCAAACATTCTTACTTTGAATGTGGATAAAACAAAGTATATAGCGTTCAGTATTAAAAATGATTCAAGTCTAAGTAACATCCATAAAATTATCTCTCATGGGTGTACCCTGCGAGCCAGCTGCGCGTGTTTACCGCTGGAACGTGTTAATACCATCACGTACTTAGGTGTTACTATGGACAGAAATCTAAATTTCAAAGAACACATCAAGCGGCTTGGTGCACGAGTCCGCAAACTCATATATGTTTTTAAGAACTTGCGACACGCTGCTGAGCCTCATCTCCTAAAACAAATTTATTATACTCTAGGCCAGTCATTATTAAATTACTGCATCTCATCCTGGGGGGGCACTTGTAAGACCACCATGAAGTCTATTGAAATCGCCCGGCGCGCAATTCTAAAGGTTTGTATCTTCAAACCTATCCTTTTTCCTACTGTTTCTCTGTATCAGATTTGTGGAGTTCTGACTGTAAGACAACTTTTCATCCTCAACATTATTCTAAAACAACATTTAAAGCTACCATATGACCCACTCGTGCGTAAACGTCGAAATAAAAATATACGTATGGAACGGACCACTTGCAAAACCAAATTTAGCGAAAGATTTATTGAATTTCTTGGTCCGTTTCTTTATATCAAAATTAATAATGTGTTAAATATCTACTCTCTTACTAAATCTAAATGTAAAGAAGTAGTAAGTGAATATTTGCAACAACTCAATTATGGAGAAACGGAGTTATTATTAAACGTTGTACAGTAATAAGAGTGTTAGGTTTTAAATAGTTAAAATAATCCTAGAAAAAACCACAATTAAGCACTCACAATCATCCACACTCACCCTCACACACTAACACACACATGCACTCACATCACTTAAACTCCACTTAAATCTCGTACACATCCTCACACACTCACAAACACTTCACTCACATATATAACACTTATTTATTATTCTATATAGGTAATATTAAAAGTATCATTTAAGTTAGCTATAAGTTATTCCAAATTAATTAGAAATACGACCAACCCGTTTGCTCTGTTGGCATTTTATTGTAAAAATATCGAGGGAAGGGTACTGGAAACTGAAATACAGGCTTTGCCTAGTTCGGTTGCAGTAGCTACATCCATTTATTAGAAATGTATACTGCCACACTATTTTTTGTGAAATATTATTAAGTTTTTTGAGAAATAAATTTACTTACTTACTTTACTTACTTACTTACTTTATTCGCATTACGGAGATTATCGAGATAGTTACAATAAATTGTGGATTATTTTGAAGTTTGATTACAAAAATAATAAAAGTTTTATAACACTAATTGATGATGATTATACAGTGTGGCAGGGATCGAGGGAGGATCCTGTTATTACCATAGATTCATTACATTTTTCTGGAATCAGAATGCTGAAAACTGACGAAAAATTTCAATGCTCAGCATTAAAATTTTTCGTCGGTTTTCAAAAATATCTTTTGTTTCCTACAAAAGTGCCCAAGTGATCACTGGATAAGATCATTAATTCAACCAAAAAGCAGAATATGTATATGCGCTTGACAATTTGTTGGCAAATTTTTATGTTGTTTTTCCTTCCAGAAACCGGGCGTTAAAGACATAATACGACTTACCCTGACATCAAGTATTATCAATATTTCAAAGTTTCTTCCATCATTGCAACATACACAAATTAATGCATGCATATTTTTTTTTGGACACCAAAAAGACAGACCCAACAGCTATTTTATCAATGAAAATGATAAACTTTACTACTAATAACATAAACAAAAAAAAAAACACTTTAAAACTTGCCACATTTTAATTACAACTATCAACGGATGTCCTAATAAACCGTAAAGTTTTAAGCTTTATTTTTTGTTTACATAGAGCGATATGGTTAATTAGGAGCTCGATTAAACGAAGTCAAAACATTGTCCCTTCGGATGCAATAGCGCGGATCGAAACCAGATTGAAATAAAAAAGTGTTAAACATCCTGTCTTAATTAAATTTTTAGTTTATTAATATCACCTAACCTACTTCGATTTGCTTGTGTGCTATTTGCTAATTATCATTTTCAGCATGATGTATGTAGATGGTAATATGGATAAAGATGTTGCTATATACAATAAATAGTGTTATATATATATATACAAGATTATTTTTAGTATATGCGAAACCTGAATATAGTTTGTTCAGAATCAGTAACTGAATCGATTCCAATAATTTTTACACCATGTTATATTTTGTACCAAAAATATTTAATTACGCTTCCAAGTCGCGGGCCTTAGTGTTTTGTTTCGATTTTAAAATTATCATGTCTTTCTCGTATTCAAACGTCCATTACACGGAGATGGTACGTACACTAGCTGTTTGTGGTGATCTGCATATGTTTTTACGTGGCCAACCAGGTAACTTATCAAGCTTATAACTTTGTGATTATTAATGATACAGTTTTGAAATTTTTTTCATAGATTCTTTACATAAAAATATTAGACCCGTGTTTCGGGTTTCGCATAAACAAAAATTAATGTTGTATATATCTATCAGTATCTCAAAATAGCGCTATTTACTTAGCCGTGAAAAGATACATCTTGATCATCATCTGACTAACTTTTTCCCAACTTTGTTAATATCAGCGTCCAGTCTACCTGGAAACAGCTGCAGCAGCAGCTTAAAATACTTTAAGAAAGATACAGTATTGACAATAGTATTAAAAAATCTGCTATTTTATAAATACCTAATTAAAACATTTTATAGCTCTAATTGACAATTGTATTACCTATTAACTGCCAAAAATACTTTCATAAGTAGAACTGAGAATACACATTAAATTGTGGGATTCAACTAATTGTAAGCAACTGATAGAAAGCTCTATTCAATTACTCGAACAATTTATTGACTAGTTACTATGTAATAATCCAATTAAACCTATTGAATGTCTATTAGTTGCCGAACAAGAATGATTATTTCCAATCTGTCCTTCATATGAATAAAAGATACATTTTCCAAAGGATTGTTACCATCGAGTTAACTCACGACTTTTATTATTCTACTAGAAACTAGAACTACGTCTTTGTAAGTAATTAAGTTATTAGTGTATTTTAGAATGCTTGGAACATAATTGTGTAAGGAAATGTTATTGCTATCAGCATTTGTTTTTTCTATTCTACAAAATAACAGTTCAAACACTAAACACTACTGAAAAATTACGCTCTATAAAGTAAAGAATATAGTCCCATCTGAAAGCCGTGTTCGTATGCCACGTTGCCCCAAAGATTATGACCGAGTTTATAACATTCGACTTTGGTATTCAATATTTTCATGTTTCTTACTTTTTGGAGCGTGATTGTTCAGATGTCGGGTTTTAGTTTGAGAAATGACTTTTTTTGTAAAAAATTCAGAGTTCGCTAACATTAAACATATTTTTGAAATGTGCTAATTAAGCCCTTTCGTTTAATACTCTACAGGTCATAATGTTATTCCTGACTTATGTCCTCTAGGGGGCGTTATATCTAATGGTGGAACGTAACCTTTCACCAGCGGACGTTTAAGACGGTTCCAACAATAGTCCATTTGTCAAATTATGCTAAGAAGTTTAGAAGTTATGAGGGAACAAATGAATATACATACATTAAATACATATCGGTCAAAATCATAACCCTCATTTTTACTGCCTTAATAGGGTAAAGCATATAGCTTGTCATGCAACAAGCACTATTCCGAACTAAAGTCCCGCCATTTCATAATTTATTCTAATGCAACAGTCACTCTCAAAGTTACATGGTACTCAAACGTTAAAACAAATGCAACATTTGAATCCACCAACACATTTACAGCTGCAGTAACAAGGATACTAACAACTCGAGTTCAGAACAAGCTTAGTGTTCCCGGAATTAATTATAGAAATTGTTTCTCGGCGAAAATGTAATTCAGCTTACTTCAAACGCAGGAACCACTGTTCCAAAACACATCCGGCCTGCTTGCAAGCAAACTACCAAAAATAAATTAGTGTGAATGGGTCGCTCCAAATTAGTAGTTTCGTTCGTCCGAAGGCCAAATCACATATAGATGTAGCTTCATATAATATGGTTATTTGAAATGAAATTCTATGTTTCCGGACAAAAACTTTGGTGCTACCGTAATTGAGTTATAAAATAGTAATGATAGGGTTAATTCATTAATTATGTACTGTTCGAACAGTAATTTGTGTTTTTGGTAAATGTGGAATTACTGTGGTACCGTTTGTTCGTGCTGTCTTAATGTGAGTACGACCAGCAATCGTGTAATTAAGATCTTGCTCTCAATTGTTTTAATTGCTTCATTTTGATTATGCAAAGTTGCCGAAAAAACGTGAGTTTCACAAACATTTACAAAGCTTGATTCCTATCTCAACTCTCCAATCAAAATAATTAGGTTTTTTATTTCTTACCGTATTTCCAACCAGGGATATCGTATTACCCAGAAGCTGGGTTTTGGAGGTCAGATAGGCAGTCACTCCATGTAAAATACTCATACTCAGTTGCATCCGGTTAGACTGGAAACCAACCTCAAAATAGTTGGGAAAAGGCTAGGCAGATGATGTTGATGATTCCCAACCAAGCTTACATAATATCTGTCATATTCCAGATACTCTCTTTGAAGGACTAACAATGTCGTAAAGCTGTGAAGAATCTCAGGTACTGTCCACAAATGAAGGATTTACATAACGTTCATACAAGCACTGTCGTAACTTGAATACCATGCATTCATCATGGTGACTGACACTCGATTAAGTATCTCCACTTGTGTCGAGGAAATAACCATAATCTTTTTTTACTATTTATTGTCATCTGTTGTATGGGAAATAGTGTCTATTGGCTACGCAAATTGTTATAATTAGAAATACTTGACATCTGTGAACAAAACTATCATTATTTGCATTATTAACATGTAGGGCATGGTCTAGAAGCAGTGGATGATTCATGACAGCTTTCCACGATCATTACAATTTTAATTTTATAAATTATAATGTTTTCGTATAATATCGTTATATTGAAGTAAACTTAGTAAAGATTAAACGTAAATATATAATCTGATTTATTAGAGTTCTAAGTTCCTAATCTGATCTATTAGAGTGTTAAGTACTGACCTAGTCTCTTTGTTTTTTTTTCTTTGTTACAAACAATTTAGTTATAGTTACATAGTACTATTAAGTCAAATCTGGAAATATCACGAAAGCAAGTCCGTATGACGAAATCGACATTTCAGCATTAAATTTAATTTCCCACAAGAAGAGGCGATGGAGTAACCATTAAGTAATTGTGACAGTGTACTATATCGGAAGACCACACAAGAAAGCTGAAGAGCTAACGATCCCTCTGTACTTATGACTAATTAAGATTTGGAAACCTGACACAGTACTGCAACACAAGTATTAATAGGAACTAGTGATCGCCCATTGGTCGAAATTCGACCGTAGTTCATTTGAATGAAAATAAATTATTAAATGAAAAAATATAGATAATAATAAATATAAAAAATAATATGGTTATATTTGACATTCAGTTGTCTATAGAGAGATTGTTGACGCTGTACGACTATGGAGAGGGTTCGCTGGCGGGATGGTGATGGCCAGGACCAGGACGTAGGTGTAATGAGTAAAGAATACTTCTTCAGGACTCTCTTTTTTATTTTCTTAATACTTCTTAACTGCTGGATATGGAACAATATGGAATGAATTATCACAGTTTGTTCTGTTTTTATAGAATTTTCCCTATTATTTTTAATTAATTATGACGGTTCCAAATGTCATAATTATAACCAGCCTGTACAATCTATGACCAGCCTGTACAATCGTGAGGCATACAACCTCTACAGTTTGCACACGACACTAAGTTTTGTATGGCAAACTTACTAATGCCATACTTGACACTCCCCATAAAACCACAAAAAATATTTCTTAAAAATCTAAACTAAATTCCCATCGTCGCTAATACAAATAATATTAAAAACAAATATTCTCGATATGATCATAGATTTTAAAAATGAAATAGGTTATATATCTATAAAATTAATTTATTACCTATGGTTATACTTGACATTCAGTAAGACAGACACAAAATCAGGCTTACCAACTTAGGGGTTTTCCCAAATTTAGGGGGTAAATAAGAGGATTGAGATTTTTTTAGGGGCGTTCCATTTTTAGGGGTATTCTTAGGGTTTTTTTTGCCATCTTACATTTCTCATTGTGTTTTTGATTACAATAACTGTATTAGCGACTTTTAGTACGGTTCCTCGATACTAAGAATGCAGAGTGAATGATTAACAAATGTCGCGTAATAAATATAGACAAATATTACTACTATGTGCCGGTCTATGATTACTGAACATTGGTTGGTTATTTTCATTATAATTTTTTAGCGGATTTTTTTAGTCATTGTGGCAATTTTAGGGGTTTTTAACTTAAGCTTTAGGGGTAAATATTTCTGGGTGTTGGTAATACTGCACAAAATTATAAAGACAGATTTGGACCATAAACAAAAGAATATCTATGCATGTGTGTATTAGATACACGGTAATGAACAGTAGTGTGTGTAACGTGTTATTTATTGAAAATAATGTATTTTAACGCATAATTTAAAAAAAATATTAGCATTCGTCACTTCTTCTCTGTATAAACTATAAGTGTGCAAAATTTCATACTCCTGCGTCCGCCCAATTTTCGTAAAAAGGGATCCAAAGTTTTCGCTTCACGTATTAATATATAGATGCCATCTGGTGCACCGATCCGCGTGGACTTAAGAGAAATGTCAGTGATTAAATAAGCAATTTGCTTATGAAGAACACCACCTATCCTTTCGTAATACACATTTATTCACAATCCGAGGATTTTGAATGAAATTCCTTTTCCATTACTTTATAGGTATAAAAAATAATCTTCCCGATATAATGAATAACGCAATGAAGTTGTTGAACATTATTTTAGTAAAATCATTGCTATTGAGTGGTATTTCATGTATCTTTGGTGATTACCCCGCTCTGGACTCTTTTTGTAATCTGTACTTTTTGGAAATGTTACGTCCATTTGATATTTCCTAAGTCCGCCTTTGTACCATTTTTGTGTGCGAGAAGTTTAAATAAAAAAACTTTTTAACAAAAAATTAAACCGCCGAAAAAACTGAAAAGCATAAAATAATAAACCTTAAAATTATGAGTCGACGCTTTGAGTGATCTTTGTTCATTGATTTTTCAGCGCCGACTCAAAATTTTAAGGTTTATTATTTTATGCTTTTCAGTTTTTTCGGCGGTTTAATTTTTTGTTAAAAAGTTTTTATTTTATAATTTTTTGTGACTTTAATGTACTAATAATACTTGGCAAGGTATACCCTATCCAACAAAAAAAGAATTATCAAAATCGGACTACTCTGTATAAAGTTATGCGTGGTTATACATTACAATCAGTGAGTGAACAATCAATCATCCCCTGTTTTCCGACCCTTAGGGTTCGATTTAGTTTTCCAAATTTATATGGGACCACCTTGGGAGTATACCCTTTCCAATAAAAAAAAGAATTGTCACAATCGGACTACCATGTACAAAGTTATGCGTGATCATACATAAAAAAAAAAAAAAAAAAAAAATATATAGGTTAATAAATAAACTTTTTGTAATGTTACTCCTGCTTGTTAAAATGAGAGCTGTGCGCTATCTTTTGGAGTGAGCAGCAGATTGACAAATCATGTCTTGGTTGGCCAAAAACAGTATCCTAGAACCAAGAAACAAATAATACAAATAACGAGTTCGACTGTCTCGTTAGTCTATTGGTAGCCATTAATACTACTGAGCAAGAGGTCCTGGGGTCCATACCCAGGAATTTCTCAGTACCTACCCGGATGGCAATAGGCATGCCCTAGATAATATGAAGCTGGCCAAAGGGTAGCGTTCTATATGTACACCCCTGCTTGACCCTTCGCGGATTACAGGCATAAGGTTATTTTATGAGTTTTACTACATAACGACTGATTAAAACACTATGTTGTGCTGTAAATCTTGAAAACTTTTCAAACAAAAAACCGTGAAAATTAGAGACAATTACATCCAATACCTCACTTACAGGCAAACATTTTAACGTGTAATACAACAGTGCAAATGAAAACCTTCCGACTAGTTTGTGAAGCAAATTGACCGCTTAGGAGCAATCGTGTATACCGAACTTGAGTTAAGCATAACTCCATTTGTCTACGGCTACCGGATTCTCCACTAAGTGTAGTTATTATTGTCGGCTGTTTCAAGATAGGAGACCGTCATAACTTTTTGGTGCATTTTTTGGACCAAACTTCAAAACATAAAACACTGTGGTAATTTAGAGTGTTGGATATCATATGTTTGCTAATCATTAAAAGAGTAGGTGTAGCAAAGTTTATGTGATACTAAAATAAACCTGCTTTTCAACTGTTGTAATAGATAGGCATGCCATTAAAGTTACCGAATAGATACTTATTTCTATTTATAACTATGAAATAAAACCGTCTGACAACACTGACGAAAAACAGCTGTTTGAATCTGTGAACGCGTAATGAGGTCGAGTGCCCAACGAGAAATTACAATTATATCTGCTCATAATCGAATATTTCACAACCTTTCTCTTAGAATAATAAAAATTTAATGCGTAAAAAATTTACAGAATTGAATTTGTCGACACCATTAAAAAGTATGCGTGCTATATCTTTGTAATAACGTTCTTCGACATACCTTATTTGTACAGCATCTCCAATTAATTTTTGCTTCCAATTAGAGAAACGCCAATAACGGTGACTTTCTTTTCAACATTTTTCTACGATATTAACTTGTGTACCGGACTGTACTGCGCTAACAACATTTCATTTCGAGTTTCTACTACGGACCGGGAGATGGGCATGAGATATTGACTTTTTATTTATTGACATTTTCTAATGTACCATCGCGACCATTCATCATGCCGGCTTCGATACCACCGCTTCTGATAACGCACCTCATTGTTTTCTGTACGCATAATGGATTATTGATAAAACACGTGGGTGTCCCTAATCTCAGGTCCGAGGGAAATCTACTCAGACGTCGATTCAACCAAAATATATTAAGGTAATGCTTTCCGTAATGAATGATCGTGGTCAGATATTAAGTGGACACGATTTATCGTCGTTCCGTCTTAATGTAGAAATTTCGATAGTGTGCCTGCTCAGTTAAATGTTGTAACAGTAATCTAATGCATAGAAACGTGTATGAACACATTAATCAATGTAACGATGGAGGTATTTCCAAGATTAGCCACTGATGTTTAAGGCTGATCTGTAATTTCGTTTTTAGTGAGGAATTATAAAGTTCAAAGTTTGTAATTTATCTCTTAAAATATAAGATACTGTATGTCTTGAGAATGCGTGTAATGTTGAGAATGAATAATCGCACGTAATGATTTTATCGTTTTCAAAACAAACGTTATTTTCCTATTAGTTCATGGGTATCAGTCATACATGTATCGTTAATGCTTTTAGATGGAACATGTCTTCAAACAAATTGACAGTTAATCTAAAAACATCATAATCATCTGCCTAGCCATTTCCCAACTATGTTGGGGTCAGCTTCCAGTCTAACCACTCGGAGTATAAGTACTCTGTTGCATCTGCAACAGAGTACTTATACTCCACATGGAGCGACCTCCACAACCCATTGCAGACTAATCTTAAATATTGGAGGTAAAACAATTACATCTAAACAGCTCACAAGAACAAGACTAGTTCTAACTACAAACAGAGTCTTTAATCAGGAACTCTTGAGCGGTGAGATTGCAAACTGAGTTTCACTAAACGGTAAACTAGTTTTACTTCCACAAAATTTTCGTGTCAGTTAAGCACAGTAGGAACATTAAAATTGCTCATGAAAATTGCTTATAATGCTTTACAATATGTTACATCAACAGCCAATTTAATCCATCTCTCAAATTATAATGATTAAGCAAAATAAACATTTTTCATTCAAATTAGATCGTAAAATCCAAAGTTTTTGTCGTTATGATATAACTAATGGTGAAGTAATTTTGCTCAATTTTTTTTTTTACTTTTAGGGACTAGCGCACTATGATTTTCTCTAGATGGAATTTTTCAGCAATAACATTTTAAACGAGTTTCCAATAGCCTTTATGTACTACGAAACAGGACCTATGCTGTCCCTCATCTATATGTATGGAAAAACGACGTGACTTGAAGAACGTTAAACGATAAAATGGGAAGATATAGTGAAGGAAATAGACTCAACATAAATAAAATTGCAACTGATAAAATAGTGAGTGTGTGTGAAGATTTGTTTGATGTTTCCTTCGTTTTATTGGTCAAGCAATGTCCCGAAGTAATCAATCTATACTTCGGTTGTACCGACGCTTTAGAATTTAAATTGATAAGGCAAGCAGATTCCCGTACTCAGAAATTAAAAGATATGCTCTCCCAATTGGAAGAAACTTACCTTCAGTAGAGGATATTGATAGGAAAGATTGTAATGTTAACTTTATTTGCACTAGATGTAATATCTACATTTGATATTTATGTAGAAATTACTAACCCTAAAGGCCATGATTTGATATACTTAAACGATACCCGGATTGTTCATTTACTCCTTGAAATATCAAATAATAACAGCTAATCGAATCAATCTCAAAACGTTCGTAGCAATCGCTCCAGAAAATTAAACCACTGGGTTGTTATGATGAAAATTAAATATAAAGTCGAAAACCAATCAGAGTCGATTAAACAAAAATGTTCGCGAACACAAACGAAACTGAACGGGAGCCAATATTGCGGAGTTGTATCTGGGGGTAAAGTTTTAAGTGAAGTCAGTTCAACTCGACGTGGATTTCCCTGGAGCAATTATAGAAACAATAAACCTAAAATTGGTGCAGCGTCCTGAAACAGGCCGCGGTCACCGATCCCGACTTTCCACCAATTACGCGACTTCCCTACAACGACCCACTTTGCAGAATGGAAATTCATTAAGAGCTATTCAAGTTATTACAATGTGACTATTAGAGCCCCATTCAATTTTTAATTAATCACTAGGAGCGCAATGGGGAGGCACTGTGGCAACACCGACGATCTGGCGACGTTGGAAAAGAAAAAACCAAACGTTCGAGAGCAACTATGTTCAATAGTGGTTTCCCCGAACGAACTCTTTGATGTTTCCCTCTTATTGCTAGTATTGCGAAGTATTTATGTCTCATTTTATAGGAATTTATGTGCGAGCCGCGACGCGACGTAGCAAAGCTTGTTACGTAAATAAAGGAGCCGAATGTCAAAGCGGCTGTTAGAAATAATAAACGCGTGACCGAACGCTTTGCATATAATGAAAGGAAGAAGCCGGAATCGAATATTAAATCATAATATTTTGAATATATCCGCCTGAGTAAATATTTAATGGGATGTTTTATTTATGGAATCCATTATTTGATGGACAACAGATTAATTAAATTATGATAACAAACACAAAAACAAACATTGACGTCGTCTAATTTAATACAGAAGTTTCTTGTGAACCCATTCGTATATTTCTGACATCGCTTTTCTATAGTATGGTTATTTTTATTACCTAAGCTAAATAGATAGACAATTCTGAAATAACTAAAATAGCGTAAATTCAAATGTCGAAATTAAGATAAGACAGAATCCAGCCAAAAATAAATACCAGAAACAAGAAAAGGCGGAAGAAAGACAAACGGCGAATAAAGTTTTCAATTTCATTGTACGAGGTAACAATTTCAATCTAAAATTGGTAGCTCCAGATGTTCATGAGCAAATAACTTACGCCGACTAAAATGAACCCTAAATCTTCGCCGGGTGGATGGTCCCGCGCCAAGAATTGAATTTGCCTCGCATTCTCACACATGTATTAAGATGCCTATGGTGTGTTTTAAATTTAAATTTCCCGGCTGGAGCTGACTTAAACTTTATAGCGCGACTTGGTGGAATTAAATTAAGTAATGAGTAGTTGGGTTTACAATCATTGTGTGCGTATGTAAGTTCATTTGTTCCGTTTGTTCTTTGCGTATTTGATCGATCGTGTTGGTGTATTGAATAAGTGGAGTGCTAGGCTGCAGTATTCGTTTTTTAGCTGTCCTAGATCTTAGAAAATTTTGCGATAATCGTCTAGTCAACAGTAGGTTAAGCGATCTGAGGATATTACTAATCTATACTACAAAATTAGGAAGTGGTGAAGGGTTGACGTTTTGGGGGACTGTCTTATATAATTTTGATGTTCAAAAAGAAGGTACTGACTCACAGTCTGGTTTTAATAAATTACTTTGATTAATAATTAAAATTAATATTGATTCAAAAACAACAACAACAACAAAACAACAACAACAACAAACAACAACAACAAAACAACATAACAACATTAAAACAACATTTAAATTCTAGATAAACATATCTAGAATTTAAATGTTATTTTAGAAGGAAGTATTTTAAGACAATCTTCTAATAAGCCTTTGGATTTAATAACTCTTCAAACTCATCACAGCAATCAGTGACCGTTAACCTCTTCTCAACAAATTTTAAATTAACGAACGAATTTATATTTAGTTCCTTTTTAAAAATTACAAATTTCGAATCTCCGCTGAAATATTTCGCGTGGCAACACCGAGTCTCATATAGAACGTCAACTAGCTTCGCTTGAATTAAGTACTCTTGCCTATTCACTAGAGTGGATGTTAATGAAGCTTCTGAAAGCATTAGTAAAAACCCCGAGTCTTTTGAATAAGCTTCGTTGCAATATGAAGTTGAGCCGTGTGTTTAAAATTGATGAAGCACGTTTATCATTGAAACTGTAGTCTCAAAGCTTTGGTGTTAAAGTTATATACGTTCCGTTGTGATTGTTACGATGTCATGCGGAATTTATTGTTTAGACCGCTTTGTAGTAGAAAGAATATATGAATATTTCATTTTAAACATTAAGTTCATAGTTTATCTAATAGTCCCTTTCTATGGTAACAGTTAGGTGTTTCAGTTATTGAATTTGTGTGTAGCTCTGCAATATTCTTAGTACGTATATGAAGTTTACACACGCTGTATCTATGTGAAGTGTGCAATTCTAGACAGGTATGTACTTCGCCTCCGCCTTCCTTGTGTTGTTCCCGGCCCGCTGCCAAGTCTGTTTTCCGCCTAAATCTTGTCCTCTATATTCGGTCTAGGACTCAGACACATAATAATTTTATTTTTGTCTGTATAGCAAAATAAACGGAAAGATTCAAAGACTTTCGAAATTAAATTAGTTTATTCTTCAATAAGTAAAGCTAGTAAATCAATATTTTACTCGATTCAACTAAATCAAAAATCAAACTCCTCAATAATAATCTCATGTTAATTAATTTTATTGTTTTCCTAAAATCAAATTGGCCGAAACGAATTCTCGAAATCGGAAAGATCATCCGAAAGTTCCATAAAATAAATGAACGATACTTATTTAACTTTAAAATTTCAAACTAAAAGGAAAGTTCGAACCGATCGGGGGTTCAATTATGATCCTAAAATAACAGTTCAGTCGTTCGTTCATTTCGGATACAGATAAATTGGTTTCACTTGTCCTTAACGTAACTCGTTCATTAGCGTTTAAATAAATTCATTAATAAGCCTTGGTAGAGACAGCCAGTCAACGCACAGATCTATAAATCAAATAGTGAGGGAGTGTCAGAGACAAAAGGACGACAGTGCGACGGTATGATGAGACACACAGACTGTTGGTTTGAGGAATAAGATAAACATGAGCACGAAAATAAATAAGAAAATTGTTTTTCTAGTACAAATTATTTTTGTCTCATCAATTCGTGAATCACTTATCAGTCTCTAGGTTCAAATATATTAATAAATAAGAAAGAAAAAACCGGAATAGCTAAGTAGTAAGCAGACATCCAGTATAGCTAGTCCTTAGAGCACAGGAAATAGTAAATTATCATACTTATAAAACTCGTTAGCAAGTCGTTATAAAGTACACGACAGGTCTTGATGCACATCCATTAATATGAACGCACATCAACACTCATTTAACGTTTAGTAGTAACTTTACGTGTGTTTCAAATATTGACGATAGCTTTAAGTCCTTTTAGTGGTTTTTTTTCTGAATTAAGTTCATTCTACAAATAGGTCATCATCCTCGACTTAGCGTTTATCCAAACTATGTATAGGTCGACTTCAACTCTAATGGGATGCAGCTGAAACCGGTATTTGACATGGAAGAACTGCCTATCTGACCTACACAACTCAGTTATTGGGTAAAACGATACCCCTTGGTTAGCCTGGTTGTCAGCCTTTTGGCTTCTGAAGACCCGTAACAAGTGTCGAAGATCCACAAATGTCAGCCAAGACTAACGGCGTAAAGTGCTTTTCGAGACACAGAGGTAACTTGGTATGTAGGATGTTCACCCATCCACGGACCAACCGCAGTAAGCGTAGCAAAACCTGAACAATAAATATTTTCATGACCCGTGCCACAAGCCTTCCTATTTTCCAAATTCGTAAAACCATGCAAATTGTCGGGTTTCGTATCTAGCCTATTTACTACTGCTAGGGTCGCGAGATTGTTCGAAAGAGATACCGTGACCCTGGCACATAGGCAACTGTAGGAACACGGGTGGGTTTTAGTCAGTAAAAGTCTGACATGCCCTCCCGCTCCTCCCAGAGCGGGAGAAGTCATTTGATGATTTCCCATCCAAAAAAAAGCTTATTTACTATCTGTTTCAAAGTCCTCTATTGGCATCTTTAACCATATTTTTTCATCTGTAACTTATGTTCACTCACAGTTGCTTCTTAAAAAGTTGGTAAAAGTCTCTGTCTTTGCTCACAGCCTTATAACAAAACTAATAAACTCGTCAAACCACAGAATGTTTGCCGAACCACTCCACCAGTAGAACCCACACTACTCCATTTCCAAACGCGGTTCCCACAAAGATCTTTCTACACATTCGATGTGGCACGCACATTAATCTAGGTAACGGACTTATAACAACGTGAAGCACCGCCCTCATGTAGTATGTCTATTGTTGCATCTTATACATAATGTGAGCTTGACAACTTTATAACTTACGGCTATCTGTAATTTATGCGTTAGACTGTTTTTCTGGTGACTGGTGACGTAAGCTTTGGATTTGTTTTAATTGTTGTTTGGTGATGACGTAGGCATCTTCTTTAATACAACCGGTACAGATGTTGTTTACATTTTGCTGTTACAATTCACTTTAAATCGATGTTCCACGGACGTAACAATACCGCGGCAGGAGTTTTTCGCGCACTGCTTAGCGCGAGATTTGAAAACCGAACAGTGTGTTTTTCGACTTACCGAGATACTCTTTATTGAATTCTCAATACTAGGTTCAACACTGAGGGTTGAAAATGCAGTGCGGGGTTAAATTCCGCCGCGATATTTTTACATTCGTGATAACGGCGACTAAAGGTATAGAGAATCATACATAATACATCAATTATGGCCAGTGGAATAATTTCTTCATCATCATCATCATCAGCAGCCCACGTTCCCACTGCTTGGAGACAGGCCTCTCGGTGAGAGGAAGCGGGCCTAGTGCGGGTTGGTAGATGTCATGTCTTCGAATTTTTGGTTCTAAGATATGCCGATTTCCTCACGATGTTTTCCATCACCGTTTTGAAAGAAGACCGTACCAAACACCATATAGAGAGTGCCAGGAAGCAAAAGCTTCTGAAGAGTAATTTGGACTCTGGAAAGGAACGTTTCCCTTCGCGTACCAAGTGAGGCTTGATATTATATCTATAGCTATAGGGACACCGGCTGCTAACGAAGTCATCAACGGGTCATAAATCATTTATATCTGATTATGAATTAACTATACTTAATACCACTAATAGGAATATACTTGGTCATACTAACAAGTAGTCATTATGAAAATAGTAGGTACTTATGTCGTGCATCAGAACTTTTGTGGCTTTTCATAAAAGGTGTGAAATATTATAAATTTCAATTATAGTCACTTTAAAGTTCATTTTCATAGAAAATAACTTTTAAAAGAGGTTATAGTTATGAAATTGTTTCGGTTTAATTTACTCAACAAAATTAATGGACTTGTTACACTTCTTTAGATTAATGCAATTTTACAGTTTTATTAATATTTTATTCATAACTGTTTCGCGTGCAAGACTAATTGCTACACAAAAAACGTATCGCACAAGAAACACGAATCAATGGCGACGCAAGAAAGCATATTGGCCTCATATCTCAACAAGATATTTTTCAATATCCTCCATTGAATATTCTTTAAGAAAAAATTGTATCATCTCACGGCGTTCCGCACTTCCTTTGACACCGCATAACACGTACATACACACTCACAATACCGAAGAAAATCACCTTTAACCCTAAACTGATTCCGTAGCAAAGGTCGTTAAGGAAGGCAATGTAGCGAGGCGTCTTCCGACCGATTTATCTGTGTTAGCGTTACAGCCACGCCATCTATCGCGCGTTAAAAATGACAGCCCCATGTTTTTTTCCACGACACATTGAATATCACGCTCGTTTACATATTTTTCAATTTAACTTGATCGAAAGACTGTGATGCTTATAAATAAAGCTTTGAGGTGATTTGTGGACGCTATGAGTGCGGGCTTAGGTGTGAAATTAAAATTCATAGTGGGACGAGATGGATAAAGTAATTTCAAGTTTTTGGGGCCAAACTCGGTTATAAGTAGATAAGGCTTTGATGAATTTCCTGTTGCCAGAAAGTAGTATAAAATTTTCGCATGTATTAAGAATTTGTTTACACGGCCAGTATTTTTTGACATCACAAAAAAAAGTTAAAGTGTCTATCAACTGCAATCAGGACAAAAACCACTGAGCACGGAACTAATCTTCAATTTGATAGACCCATACCGGATTACCAAATGACATAAATAAAAACAAATGAACACTGAACAGTCATTGCCAACACAGACAGTTTTTGTCTCCTTTGAACTGAAATTATCGCCGTCAACAAACCGAATGCAATAATCGAACTCACGACACCATATCTAACTCAATCTCGTCACGATCCTAACAAGGAAACCCTTAGTTCCTATAAAACACTTTTATATCGAATGACTTGACGTTTCACAACGATATTAGTTATGATATCTTTATGTAACTCTTTTCACCTAACGATAAATTCGACCCAACAAAGTCAATACTATCGCCTTTGTTGGCAGAACGTGATGTAGAAAGTGAATTTATAGATTGAAAATCTATCTTTATGTGGATCTTTAAATTCGAGTTGCACAAAGAAAGCAATTTTAAACGAAACTTGATGAACGAAATCGAGAGTCAATGAGGCAGCAATTGGCGAGCGGTTGAGGTGAGGTTGCACCGGCAGCTAAAATAAATTGCTGACGGAAACGGAATAGACTATACCTTCTACCACGACTACTGTTGTAGTTTGATTCAAGAAAGTAGTCACTTTTCACTTTAGTACATACATATGTATATGATTGTGTTTCATAAGTTGTTGATGGTTCATTTGAAATTCTAAATGATTGTGTTTTTGACTGCTGCAGTTATCCTCCTGGGTAGTCATCATTTGCTCATAACATTTTTCTACTTAATTATAATCAACATTGTTTTAAGTTCAGTAATGACTAACATCTGCTGAACCATCTTTTTTTACGTAAAACTTGGTCTTTCGTTTATGGGATATCAAATCTACGCCTAGAAAAAGGTAGCTTAGCAATACTCTCTTTACGATGGACTGCCACCTTAAAACCACAAATTGGCGTGCACCGTTTAAATCATAATAGACAATGATCACGTTCAAACGTACAGTGAAAGTAGTAACGATGTTCTAGCCCTGAACAAATTCGTTTTATCATGTCACCGTCTCATAAACACGTCGGAATTTAACAAATTGGAACATCTTGCTAACGAAGTATTTTTTATAACCATTGTCCGTATTTAGAGACCTCTTTCTTTTTAATATTTTTGCGGAATTCAATCTTTAATCTGTATCAACTAGATTTTTCTGAGGCGTTATTGATTTTATCATGCTGTTTTTACCGTGTTTTTCTATATTTTTGGTTGCTACTAACAGTAAAATAACCTCAACATTATTGTGAAGTGAATTAAAGTAAGTTGTAACCATCATTTTCACTTTGATTGTTTTTATTTGTTGCCTTATTAGTTATCAATATCTGGATGACCGGGCTTTGCTCGGTATTTTTGGTAAATTGTGTTTAAAATAATACGTTTATGTTCAAGTTGTTTATCGATAAAGTTGGTCATTGAAAACTGGAATAAAATGACATTATATAAAAATGAATCCTAGCTAGATCGATTTATCGCCCCCAAAATCCCCTGTATACAAAATTTCATGAAAATCGTTGGAGCCGTTTCCGAGATTCAGATTATATATATATATATATATATACAAGAATTGCTCGTTTAAAGATATAAGACTAGAGATCGGATATTCAGATGCATATTCACCTAAAGTCGAAATGTTGGCTAATATGGAATGCGCGTTTTACCGTGTTTTGTGTGTTGTTTTAACTAACACATATGACCCTACACACATGTGTATTTGCATCTGAGGTTAAACATTAATTTGATGATCCAAGAAACCCGGCTTTAATAAAAAAATCGAAACCTTTTCCGTGCTGTCACAGCTAAATAGTAACATTAGGTAAATATGCATTCGAATATGCACTCTTTTAAATACTAGGCACATCAGATTATAATTGATATTCTGTTTCAGTTAAATAATCAATTCAGTATCTCTCCCCAAGAATTAGAGACAACAAGACAGTTTCAACTTACACAAGTTTATCAACATACATTTTGTATTTTTTTATTACTTACACGATTTATATAGACGGCGTTCGCAAAGACCCTATTGGTGGCAGCCAGAGGTCTTCTTGCGCCTCTATGATTTATAATGTGAACTCAAAAGAGGTTCCGCCATTCCGTTTAATATCTTTGATTTACGATAGAAACTACGCGCATAAGTGCCAGTTCCCTCGATGATATGTGGCGCGCCTGTTACAATTCACTCCTTTTTTTGTTTCGAGAATAATGACATAGTATAGTCGTTTTAATAACCGGCCTCGGAGTCTCAACGGCCAGTGCCCAAGGCGCAAATTTTACAACGATTTATTTTAGAATGCAGTTTTATTTAGCGACGTGTTCGAAAACACTAATGTTGCTGGCGGTAAAAAAGCAGCAATTACATGTTAACTTTAATCGTCGGGTGTTTTAAATATGTGGACGTGAAATATTTTCGGTTCGCTGATTTTTTACGTTGTTCATTCATTGGAGCGGATTCACTTTAAAATGAAAAAAAAAATCTAGTAAAATAGTAGCAGAAAATTTAAACGTCCACCAATTCCAGCACAAGTGTTCTTTCTAGTTAACATGATACATGAACAGTGCAGTGACTTGCAGACATGGACTTGTGTTTCAAGGGGATAACGCAATAACTCATCTTGCTACGAGACAGTCCGTAGAAAGTCACCAAGTTATTTCAAAGACAAATAGTTTTGATGTCACGACGAGAGGGAACCATCGATTGAAGAGCTTGCCATGTGCGCGCATGTTTGTAATCTCCTCCAAAGACAAACATAAGAAAAACATGGTTATTATTCTACACTCCGCGACTAGGGGTTCTTAAATTGCTTTTCACGCCATTTTGAGCTCTATATTTGTAAGTAAAGAGGTGGCTGTTGAAGTTTTAAAAATAACTTTAACGTTGTTGCTGTACTAAAGGGCCCTCTGAGTACATGATGGTTAGAATTTAAAGCGCTACGTTGTATTTTTCTTAAGTTATCGAGCAAACAGAAATAAGGAACAGAATCGCTCGAACGAATAAATTATGAATCCATTTAAGCACTTAAATCGAGTTTTACATTGAGAAATCTGTGTGCTGTATTTATTTTAGGGGCAAAAAATCATTTCTTAGACGACTGCAAGAAACTGTCAATCGACGCTCGACAAAGGACAATTTGTAACGGGTTGAACGAGTTGTTTACATAAGTACTATGTGCAAAAATCTTCCGCAAGATTGAATAAGTCTAAAAAATAAAGGATACAAAAGCTAGTGTTTATTCAGAAGTAGCGGGGTGCAGCTAAAAATACAGAGTTAGTGAGAATGACAAACTTAAATCATGCATCCTGATTCTGAATGATCTTTGTTACGAAGGAGAAGAGCTTAAGATCCGGCTTGAATTTTCGCTAACAATTATTGTAAAAGTGAGATTGTAGAGACACGTTACCCTTTTTGTCATTTCGTGATGCCTGTCAAAGTTACCAATTGTTTACGGCTCTTTTTGGAATAAGAGTCCGTAAATGACAATCTTTTGTACTTCCTTTTGTTAAAGATAAACATCATAAATATCTCGACTGTCATACTTTTGTTCGTTCTAATGCCACACAAATAGAATCTGCTATTGTGTTAAGACAATACAGATGATTATTTTGAAAAATGTTTTGCACGGATCTATTAAATAAAATACATCTATACTAATATTATAAAGCTGAAGAGTTTGTTTGTTTGATTGAACGCGCTAATCTCAGGAACTACTAGTCCGAATGAAAAAATATTTTTGTGTTGGGTAGCCTATTTATCGAGGGAGGCTATAGGCTATATAACATTACGCTACAACTAAGAGGAGCGGAGCAGTAATGAAAAATGTTGCAAAATGGGGAAAATTTATTCCTTTTGAGAGTTTCGGCGTAAACGGTTAAAGTAACGCAAAAATCATGTATGACGGAATTGTTTCTTTTTAAAAGTTCTAAAAAAAAGTCCGCGAGAGCATATGTCTATCTTTTAAGGTTGACTCAGTATAACTCAAAAGAAGCGAGCAGCAACGAAAAATGGACGAAAACTAGCAGGCAAATCGATGCGACGGGAAGGGTCAAGGGAACAAAAATTTGACGCGGACGAAGTCGCGGGCAGAAGTTAGTGAGTAAATAAAAAGGATACAGGGCATTACCTTCGTAGTTAATTTCTTTCAAAGTTGTATAAGTGCGCTGACCTTATTAATTCGTTCACTTATTGAAGGAAGGGTTCCTCAAGGCGCATACTAGGGCCATTGAGAAACACCTATTTTTAAAGGTGAAACAGTAAGCATGATGAATGCTTATAATCCTGACAACAACGTTTAAATCTTAATACCAAACGATATTTTAACAAAAAAATTGAATATATTAGCTGTTCATCATTTCACGTAAGTTATGACAGTTAATTACGGGAAATGAATTACTATCGCACTTATAGGTGATGAATAGGCGATCAATCAGAAAATTATTGTGGAATGTAAGAATTTTTAACACAAACTCACAGAGATTAACCTGAAGTTACCTTAAAAATTAAAGACGCATAAAAAGGATTGTTTCTTATAAAGTTTCGCTGTAAAAAATAGATAAAGTTTTGTATATTATATTCATCTTCTTTATCGTGAATAAGTATTAAATTGTTTTCAACTAAATTGAAAGCTATTTGTTTCTAAGTTTAAGTTTATCAATCTTGCATGACATTTCACACCAACTTCTTAACGAACTACGTTCTACAAAGCAACACAGTAGCATTTCAGATTCGTTCAATATTTCTTGTTATCGGAAGATTATAGGGCACACAATGGAACTAAATAAATCATATACTGGGCACGGGGATTATTTGAAGTTTTCCACCCTCAAACTTTTTTGGGGAAACGTATGGCAAACAATCAAAGGGCAAATAAACCTTTTTACTAGCACATTTTCGTTTTATACGCTTTTAGTGCCAATATAAAAAGTGGAACATGGTCCATGTAATCAATAAAAACCTTTGGGACATTTGAGGAAAACGTATTGCGGTCTACAAGAGAAAGTTTGTTATTAATACACCTGAATTTGTTTTATATTTTACTGGGGTTGTAAGTGAGGTATTGATCTTATTGATGGTAAGAGGTATCGGCGTTTATGGGGGAAGCATTTGTTATAGTTGTGATAGCGTAGAATTTATCTTCACGGAACGTTTTGATGTCTATTGATGGTTTATCTGTAAACTTAAGAGATCAGTTCAGGCGTATTGTAGCGACTAAAATGCACATTAAAATTGTTTTCAGCCTTATAAACTTCAACAACTATGGATACATCGCTTCAGAATTATAGAGACCTAATTAGGAAACTAAAATGATAACACTTTAACAAAAAAGAGGCCTATTATTGTGATGTAGGCTCTTTTTTAATAAGAGTTTTATCATTTTATAAGCCAAAGTTGAAATTTTAACATTTCTGCTCATACTTACATACATTATCCTCCCAGTATGGAATTATATAAGGTGTATCTATTCATACACGAAATATTTTAAGAGGGTGTACCTCTTAAAATATTTCTGTAGGTGGTAAAGAAGCTATAGAAGCAAAAAGATTTTTTTATCTAAGCGTTTTTGAATTTTCGTAATTATTATAATTTTAAAACTGCCGGAGACGTTTTGCATAAAACCTTTACTCCAAATTCTATGAATGGCCCGCCTGACACTGCGAGGGCGGCGGCCGGACGGCACGAGCATGGCCGCGGTGTCTCGGGCCAAAAAAAATAAGAAGGAGCTAGTATTTCTTATGTGCGTTAAATAATTTATAAATATTAATATGGAAAAAAATGCATTTAGAAAAAAATTTTTTCGTTGCTGTGGCTTCTTAACCACCTACAGGTGTACCTCTTAAAATATTTCGTGTATGAATAGATACACCTTATATATACCCATTTTACAACTACCGATATGATTTTCATATTATATTTCTGAATAAATTTAAACTAAATTCACGATTTATATTTCCAGAAAATCGTTTTACAGATACTCATCTGACAAGAACGGTTACATAATTAAAACCAGCCTATAAAAAATAGTCTAAGCAGGTATGGTGCCCGTTAATGTATCAATGACCGAAATGTTTCTCATTCAGGATAGCATAAATAAGGGTCTGAGAAAAAAATGTACACATTTACATTCACCGTCTCTCTTCGATTCCAGCCTGAGGCACTCTAGACGGTAGGAATGAGTAATGACCGTAATCCGCTTGTGGTAAGCTTTAAGCGAAGGGTTAAGGTTTCTGCAAGCTATAACTTTTATATTTATTACGGCTAACTCGCGTCGACCCAGCAAATCCGCCAACTAAATGGAAAATAAAAATCCTGTGATCCAATGTAGGATTTCGATGCTGTTATGAGTTTTTGGAGAGCTATTTTAGGCTCCATTTACAGCTGTTATAGCTATACTCTTCTTTTTAATGTTTGCTGTATCTGTGAGTCAGTAAAAGAATTCATATTCTCAATATATTACAGCTTAAATGAATAGTTGTCCTTGATTTTGTTGATGTATATATTAAATGATCCGTTCAATAGTAGGTACAGCATATATATATTTAACGTTTTATCATAGAAAAAATCTGTAAGTTTGTGATACCGCAGTATTTAGGTATTTAATTAAGAGAGAATTGATATTGTTTCGAGTGGTACTTCAAAAACTATGACGTGGCACATGCTCTAGACTATTTGAAATTATATACTACAAAAAAAAAAAAAAAAAAAGCTACTACATCGCGACGGTTGAAGTAATTTCAATATGCTATCAACATATTTTTTTTACACGGTTTACTAAAAAATTGCTTTTGCATCCAATTTTGTTAATGTCTATCGTAAAATATGCATAAATGTAGTCTCTAAAGTATATCGAGAATCTATTATAAATTTTAAATTAAACCTATACCTATTTATTACATAGTTGAAAAGCATTTATAGATAACAATTTAAAAATATATTTTTAGAGAATATTTGTTATTATATCCACAGATAAAAGACACTTTATTTATTTAGTTTATCACTGGTTTCGCCATTTTATAAAAAAGCAAAACAAGGTTTACCGAAGGAGAAAAATAAGTAAAAAATAATTTTGGAAATAGTATTTTCTCGAACTATTTTCAAGATTGCTAAGCTATTCAGTGAATTTAAATAGATCATACCTTGATATGATATTAATACAGTTTGTAGTTGTACTAAACTTTTCAACAAAAGTTCACGTGTAAGAAGTTCATAACTACAAAATTAGGATGTCTAGTTAGAAAACCACACGGGTGAAACTTTGCTTATAAATTATTATACGTCCTTACCCATATCCGTTGCTAAGAAACTACGCACTATAGCCAAAGTGCGTTAAGGTAAACAGTAGGACAACTACGAATGTACGCCCGTATTGACTTACAATGACAAGTGACGCTACATTGTGAAGTGCGTGACTTACGCAATGCAGTAAGTCTGTGCGTGTCGGATCGAGACAAGGTCATCAAGAGACATTGTATAGGAGAATGAAAAGGGCGATGTATTTATGATCAGGTTAACTAAGGGTGTTTGTCCATCGCCACCGTCACCTGGTCATCACTGAGATATGAGATTATTCACTCATCTCATTCGTGACGTTCCGGTGACGGCGATCATGTGTTAACCACGACCGAACTCGGCTTGATGAAAAACGGTCGATAGAGTGGACCTTGCGATAGACCTACGGCCATACTAAATGTATAGTATCGCTTCTTGGCACTGCCGTCATTTCGTTCTTGGTAACAGCCAAGTATCGGCGGCGTTGGACAAACGAAGAAGAAGATGAAGTGTAGGGAATATCATATTTACCTAGTTGGAATACTGTTTTGTATTTCAACTGTGGTATAGTTTTGAAACAAGTATAATATGTAAACTGTTTTGTTTGGTATTACTTTGTTTTGCGCAGACTAGTTGTTCACATAACGATTTGAACTTATTTTAGACCGGCCCTCTGGGATGTTGTATACGTTGAAGTTTTGTTCTCTGTGACAATTTCAGTTCTAGGTTATTCCGATACGAGTAGGTAAGCGACGAATTCTGATACAGGGTATTCGACTGGGAAATGTACAAAACGTATTCGACTGGGAAATCTACAAAACGTGTTTATAAATGAGTTGAAACTCATTTTGCCAAAGTTCTGCTATTGTAAATAAATGCTCACTTCACTATGTCTTGTTTTTGCTTCGGTTTGTTTTTCTTCCAGTAACTCACTCCATTCATACTAAACTGTGTAGCCTAATAGTACTACCTATAATCTCTTCATTCTTTTCACTTTCCTTGTCTCAACTATGTTAGGGTCAGTTACTAGTCTAACCAGATTACTATTACTATCTGTCTGAATCTATTGCGTATGATTACAATATTGTAACAAAAACTAATGACACTAATACTTTAACCAACAACAATTTGGCATCAACTGACATAAAAGAACAAAAACTGAACTATTCCAATCGAGCTCGCCTGCGAACGAAACGAGTTAATTCCAAATTAGAGTTTCCTCGTACGCATATTTAAAAACGCTCTAAGATAAACACGAATCTAAATCAAGGCGACAAGTAAAACAAGTCTCCGAGAGAATCACTCACATTCTTGGTAACCACACACTTAGAGCACATACCAACAATTTGTTTGAAAGAGCAGTGATTAATAAAGCTTATGGCGATGAAGTTAATTTTACTTCAGCCGTGGATTATATGTAAATAAATAAATAATAAATAAATAAATAATATTTATTTCAGACCATCAGTCCATATTTTAAAACACTACAGTTTTACACACAAAAAATAAAAAGAAACAAAAAGATACACAAAAAATACAAAAAAGCTCTATTTTATATACTGGAATGACGCACGGTGAGTGGTCATCCAGTTCCACATCAATGGACTGTCCACTCTATTGGCCATGATAGCCACCAAGCTGTTGGAGCTATCGCGCACTCGCCGCATCAGGGACGCTATTCGTGTCCGCATAATAGCATAAAAATCAGGCACACCGTGCTCCGCGAACATCCCCGACGCACTGCAAAAGCGCGGTAGCCCCAACATAACTCTGAAGGCGTTATTATATTGGACTCGCAGAGCATTGTACGAGCTTTTTGTATAGCCGACCCATAGGGCGCACGTGTACATAGATTGGCAATAAGCTCTAAAGAGAGTGACTTTTACCTCACTAGTACAACGTGCAAACCTACGGGCCAGCATGTTACATCGAACTGCCAATGCTCTGCGTTCCCTCTCTATGTCCACATCGTCGGTCAGACCTTCGGTTACCCAATGCCCCAGGTACTTGAACTTCGTCACCCTTGAAAGCTGAGTGCCTCCCAGGATAACTGGTGGAACAGTATCATAACCTTTGTTACCTGCTCTAAAAACCAGAAGTTCACTTTTTGTTGAGTTGTACCTGAGGCCGTGAGCCACCGCATAATCCTCACAGATACGGAGAAGCCTTCTAAGTGCATATAAGTTAGTATGCAGAAGATTTGTAATTTTGAACGATTACTCTCTAGTTCAGTATTAAAGTTGCTAGGTGTACCAGCTTGCGAATCTGATTTCAAGATTTTTTACTACAATCCTCGAAACTACCTATAAAGCTTTGAATATTTTGAACAACACGAGGGCGTCGTAAAATTACTCTTAATTACGTGGAATACGTTGCAATCCCAATAGAATTTGGTGCAATACTCTTCCATAAAAATCGGAATGCAGTCATAACTTATTTAGGATTTCGCTAATCTCGTTGCATTTTAAGGCGAGCTTGTAGTTTGTTATTATTAATGCAATCCACACACATACCACTCAATTGTAAATTAACTTTAAATGATACAAGAAATAGTATAGTGCTAAATTAAACTCAACTAAATCATCTGTGTTGCTTTTAAGCAAGTCGTGTGCTAATATGTACCTACATTATTGATTACTTTCATAAAGCCTGTATCATCAAGTAAGTCGTGAACACTTGAACCACTTAGATAACCCTACAATAGAAAAACAAAAATAGCTGTTTATACAAAATGGGAAACCAATTTATCACACACTCAATCAAAAATATAAACCACTGAAAATAAAAACGATGGCTATTAGAATAAAGAATCGGTTAATAATAAAATACTTTTTATTTTGTTCTATTACACTTTCATGGTCCGCTTCAGGTATATCGATCAACTAAAATATTTACAAGTGGTTTTTGTAAGCGATGTTGTTGGTGGCAGGTTATTAGGCTCGCGCCTTTCATTTTGCTATAATGTTACAGCTATAATAATTGACTCATGAGCAATTTTCATGTTCAAGAGTTCCATAGAATTTGTTGGAACAAGTCGCATAATTTGCAATTTCATATAATTTCCTTATGCCGTAAAATATTTTCTTTTATGCAATGGCGGTTCCAAGAACGCAGATTCAACAAGTCATAGTTATGTTGAATGCTTTATGTGCCACGATATTCTCGAATAGCTGATATCTGCTAAGTACCGTCAACTACAAATCTCAATTACCAAAAGCATGACTCGAATTGACATTAGAATTTGTATTGTGTCTGTTCAAATTTTATTATCAAAGCGCTGTCAAAGCTAACTTGATTATGCGTCTTATCTAATTTATGTGAAAATTACCAACACAATGCAGTGAAGATATAAACTTCACTGATAAGAGCTGAACGAGATTAGATCTTTGTATTTAGACAATGCGGATACGACCAATTGAAGTCGAAGCTCGCCCTAAATCACGGCCCCCGATGACATCTATAAATTCCCAATCTAATTATTTTGGAACTATATGCTGACAAATAAAATAACATGGCTCCAAGCGTTCGGGAATTGGGCCGTTTTAACTTTATTAAAGCCGAAATTAGTTTATCGGAGGCAACGACTTAATTTAAAAGAGTTTTGTATTTTAGAGAGATTCATTTCATCACAAAGCTGACTAAAATAAGAGCATTGTTACCCGCAGACATGAGAGACAAAATTAAAATTCAGATTATTATTTTAATGGAAAAAAAATAAATACTAAAGACGAAAAAGTTGGAGCAGAATTTATCCGGCAACGTTACGACTCAAAACGTTTAATTTGTACACCATTGTAACCGAGAGAGGAGACCGGCGAAATTAATTACCGTTTGCTTATTTTTTAATTAAAATTAGATTTTATGAAACGACCGCCTACGTAATCCGTAATATTTCATAAAAGATGGAAATTCTAGTGGCGCCATATTGTGAGAAAGGGCATCCATTTCGGCGATATTTTGCATCTCCTAGTGGGTATTTTTCACGGACAATTTGACCCACTTTCTTGGATTACTTGTTTCCTTATTTAATTTCATTGTGTTACCTTAACTTTGTTTCAAAAATCCCTTTCATTGTTCTTCTTCTTTCTTTGTTAATAGAGTCTTACATCAAATTATGTTTATGAAATTGTTAATAAATAACCTTAATCCAATTTCACTTCATAGACCTTCAACTTCAATAGAATCGTATTTAAATCGAACCTAATCAAAATGAATATCTCAATCGAATGAATCGACTTTTTTTTCTTTGGGCAATTTGTAAACATTGGACTGATCTTTGAGGCCGTCGGAGTTCAAATTCAAAACACGCCAACGCATAGGGAACCCAATCACTTAGTAGGTCATATCGGTTCTCTCGTAGCGACTAAATTAACATATTTTCCTTTATCGACGAATATGGAGGTCCGACCCGCGCTTATCAAGGATGTTTTAACCGAAAATATACAACAAGGGTGAGTATCTCACTATGGTTCGTTTCGTACAAATGCGTCTACGCCCACGAGAGAAAAGATTACGGCATGTTTGAGAATAAATCTTACGAGACAGTTACGTACATTTTAGAAAAGTTTAACATCCTCTCACCGTCACAATATGGTTTTCGGGCTGGCAAATCCACGGCCGATGCAGTTCATGATCTGACTAATTATGTCATCACAAACCTGGATGCTGGTCAGAAGGTTTTAGGCATTTTCCTAGATCTTGCCAAAGCGTTTGACACGGTGTCTATCCCGACTCTGATCCGTAACATGGAAACCATAGGAATCAGGGATGTTCAACTCAAACTCTTTGAGGATTACCTGAGTGAGCGTACCCAGTGCGTTAGGATAGATGATGCCATTAGTCAAGAATGCACTGTCACCTACGGCGTGCCTCAGGGCAGTGTAATCGCCCCTACACTCTTCCTCATATACATTAACGAGCTGGGTATGCTTACTCTTCCTAAAGGTAAGATAATAACCTTCGCAGACGACACTGCCCTTCTCTTTAGTGGTAATACATGGCCTGAAGTATATATGAAAGCTCAGACTGGTTTCGGAGTCGTGACGGAGTGGCTGCGCAATAATGTTCTCACTTTGAACGCGGAAAAAACCATTTACATGCCTTTCTTTCTAAAAAACAATACGCAAACCACACACATGAACTCATTATATACTATAATAGCCCATACATGTATAAATCATAATTTAAGTAACTGCACCTGCACCACGACCATTAAGAAAACAGATAGTGCAAAGTACCTAGGGGTAATATTAGATAGCACCTTAAGCTTCAAAAAGCATATTAATACCCTCAGCAGTAGGTTACGCAAACTTATATTTGTCTTCAAGACACTAAGACATGTGGCAGACGCAAAGCTTAAAAAAATGGTTTACCTGGCACTTGCCCAGTCCTTACTAACCTACTGCATAACATCCTGGGGTGGTGCTGCAACGAATACAATGTTGGAACTTGAACGAGTTCAGAGAGCCATTCTGAAAGTATCTTTGTTCCTACCCTTCCGATATCCAACAGTTCTGTTATATAAGGAAGCTAAGGTACTAACTGTTCGGCAGCTGTTCATATTGCAAACAGTTCTAAAACAACATGGCCTCACTACCTTCAACCCCTCACTATCCCACAATATTAGACGATTTGATCCCATTGTCCGATATCACACCCGGCTCTCGACTGTTTCCTCCAATCGCTTCTTTTGCTACCTTGGTCGCTTTCTTTATAATAATATAAATAGAACAATCCCAATTTATAACCTCACCAAAGCCAAATGCAAAATCAAACTTAGCAGTTGGCTCCGGGAGTTAAATTATGATGAAACCGAAAAACTACTTGCCGTCCCATCTTAACCATTTATCTCATTCACACACTCACACACACACCCCCCACTCACTCACAGATACACATTCACACAAACACCTACTAACCATACTAACACCTTGCATAAATGATAATAGGTTTTTTTTTGTTAATTCCAGCAGTTCCTTTTGTACTAGTACATAACTGTAAAATGTAAGTAATACCCAAGGGGTGGAGGCCTGGTGTCCTGAAATACAGACTCACGTCTAGTTTAGGCACCAGTCTCCCACAGTATATTATTTAAGCCTTTATGTATTGATACTTTTCTAATGTACCTATATTGTGGCGAGAAATAAATCACTAGAAGAAATCACTAGAAGAATTTTGTGGCTAGCTACAAATAAATGTCGCTGTCGGCGCTCCCCCAGTCTGGTTCAAGCAACCACACCCCAAAGAACCGTGGCTCGTCTTGTATACAACCATTTATAAAATCCTTGATTCCGGCTTGGTCATAAAAAGCATTCTGATAACGTTGAACGTAAATTCAAATAATGTTTCATTAAGATGGTGCTCTCATAATGACTTTCATAACACTAAAATCGTTTGAATTTCAAAAACAGTTTCTACGAATCCAGTTTTAACTAGCACTTTATCGCTCGAACAGTCTACGACCTTTTCACGGCTTTTTGATTTATGTGTCTGTCGTTCGTTGAAGATTACTTATCTTTACACACGAATAAAGCTTATTTATCAAGGATATGGACGTCTAACGAAAACAAATCAATCTTTTATTACCATGACTGATGTTTATGTGATTAGTATTATTAAAGCAGGAAACAGTTTTCCTTAATTACCTGCCAGTGTATTTACGTATGCATGAAACCATTGTTACGAGAAAGCGTTGATTCCACTTTGATTTCAGTAAGGATTATTTATTATGAATTGAGTTACCAACTACGAGTATATATGAATGTCAACCTCAACAGTGACTTCATCGCAAATATCTAAAACAATAAAACCATGACATTATTATCCTACCGAAAAACATGTTACACAAAAACACGAAAGTAGATCACAAAAAAGCGAATGCAAATAAATCTTGTAGCCAACAAACCATATCAAAATACCCGAGGGGACACTTAGCCATAAACTGTGTCGCCACAATCAAAATTATTGCCTCACCCATCCTTCACCCGCAGACTTCGGAATGAAATTATCATTGAATAGTTACTATAACAATAATTTGGTTGTGGCCAATGCAATTACAGTTCCGTTTTACACACCCCAAAATCTCATTGGCGATGATTGCGTCAATTGTCTGGCATGCGGGTGGCGATGGCTTGTTGATCTCGATATAAATTGTGATGAAATTATGAAAATTTCATATTTATAAGGGTGATGTGATAATTCTCACACCATCTGTGCTTACGATCTGAATTCGTTTACTTGATTTACTGTTACCAGAATCGTAGATGGATGAATATTTCGTAATATTTACCCCAGGAGACTAGAAACTAAGCCTGCAGGTTGTAATAATCTGGTCTCATTGAAGACATAAGCAGCGCTCAAATTACAATAATGATGAAAATAAAGACAATAACTACCTATATCTAACTAAACTAAACGAAGACAATGAAATACGCCTAGTGGCAGTAACAATAATGTAAAATTGAGTTGCATTAAAGAATTCGGCTGCAAAGCAGAAAACGCGTATTGAGAACCGATAGTAAGGGTAGAAATGTATACTGCCCTACCCTACTAACGTTAACGGACATCCTAAAGCAATATTTTAGGGAACAAAATACCTTATTGATATTCACCTGTAAGCGGTTCCTGATAAGCGGATATTTGTTTACAAACGTAACATAGGACAGCAACATGCTATCCTTACATAAAGTTGACAATATGGGGCAAAATTCTATGTATGTCAAGTAATAATAGTATTCATAATGTAGAGCTTCCGTGACGAAAGCCTCGTATTAAGGGTACAGTAGATTAAATTATTCAATTTATTTCTGACTTGAGATCCTTACATTTTGGATAATACTTGGAAAGGTCAAAGTTCAACAAATATTATTCCTTCTTAGGATTTCCTAACCACCCTTTTTCGTAACATAACTTGACCAAAATATGTGGTTAGTGTTAGTCTGACAATACAAAAAAGGTAATTGGAAAATAATTGAAATATTTCCATCTCCTAATGGATTACTGTTAAAATGTCTCATCGGCTTATCAAATGATGGGGGTTGTATTCTCGAAATGAAATGTCCCTTTCTTAATGCACGTTTTTAGGATGCCGCTATTCTTTTCTTTCTCATAAAATCCAATGGGATAGAAAAAGATGGAAAATAATTTGTAGAAAAACATAATGCAGGGTTGGACGCGGCGTGATTCGTGTCAACTCGCAGGTAGATCAATAAAATGGCTGTTTCATTAACTTTGTGTCTACGGCACTTATAAAGACATTAAATATCCCAAGTTGGGAGAGTCCATTTAGATTGTTACATTTCTCGATCAGTTTTTTCTTGACGCTTTTATTTTGTTTACGTTATCTCTTACATAATCTAACATCAGAAAACGTGTAGCATCTCAAACTAAATTACTTCTGATCACTCCGATATCCTCCCGGAATTCTCAGCGATTTAATATACTGGTATCTTTTAGAAATAACAACCAAGATGGCTACAGTACTTTCAATAGCAGGAAAGGAGAAAAGTAATGACATAACTAATGGTTACACTTAATGATCATCGGGAACCATCGAGTAGGCAATTCAAAACGTTATCAGAGAATTACTGAGTCTAGATTAGATACAAAGAGAATGTAGTGCTCTGAATACATTCTCTAATGAGACACTACTACGATATAAAGCTCCGTTAAGTAATGGGACTGAGCTGCGGTACAATAAATATGATCAAACAAAACGTGCAATGGAGGAAGCAGTACGTTGCATAGATAAACGGCTTGGAGCGTACTCATAAACATAGGAAGCCAGCAGTCGTTCTCTAAGCACGAAATTGACTCGAGTGTTCGCGTGTTCGAACCACGTTACCTTAGTAATTGGCATGCCGCTGTAACGCTAGTCTGTCACTACTAAGGCCATGGCCTGAGGACAGTAGTAGAGGCAGTGAACGGCCATGTTCATTGTCAGATTAGATTGGAAGTTCAGTTGATAAGCACGTGTGTGATCTACAAATGCTGATAATCAGTACTGATGAAGTAAAGGTTGAATGATTGTAGAAAATGAAATACTTAGCATTCATAAAGCCGGTACGGTGAACCGGATATTGGTGGTAACACTATGACATTTAGTTGTTGTAGGGTAGTACGAAATGTCAGTAGAATATGAAGTCAGCTTATCTTAGTTTTGCGTACTAATTACCTGCAACCTACTGTACAATGTCATAAGATAACAATGGGCCTCGATTATTTCCTTAGCAACTTAACACAGTAGGTGCCCAATTTGAATATAAAGTCAGCCCTAAAAGCATTAATTACGGAAGAACAAAACGAAATTCGCCAAAATACCGCCATTTTCGACGTAGCCTTGCAAAGCCAAGATCGAAATCCGTCGATCCGTTTTCAACACGACATTGGCCTTGTCGCTTGTTTTAAAGCTCTACGCTGAGCCTTGAACCGTTGTCTTTGTTTTGAGACAATAAACCCGCTTTGTTGCTGAAGAGGAATCTTCTGACGAAGTCGAGAGTCGATGCTGACATTTTCTAGAATGATGAATGGTACAGACGTTGAGTGTACTCGTGTGTTATAAGTCTTTTGCTTTCGAGTGTTTTATTTTATTAAGGTCAGGGGTTGTCAATGCCAGAATTAGTTCGGATTCATGGTTGACCTCATTTAATTAACTAAAATGGTTTTATTTAAAGCAGTACAATTTCAATTAAAGTCTATTCTTGAGCCTATTATTTTTCGAACAATAGTATAGATATGTATATTGCGTTGGCGTATGACAGACCTTGAAATAGTGTGTGAACATTGTTAGTAAAATGATATGCCTCCAACTAGGAAACAGAACTGGGTTTCAAATTGCAGCCTAAATCTTCTAGTAATATTTGGATGCAAATTATGATCGACCTCCGGTTGCCTTAGGTATTTTAAACATCAAAATTATATACACTTTATATTTTTAGCAATGACACACATACTAAGCTTGACAGTTATGAGATCCTTTATGGCAAAAATGTAAAACAACACAGATATTAAAATTATCAGATAACATCTCTTCTTAGAAAACATCAAAGAATATTATATTTCTTATAATGGCTAATAATAAATTTAATTGTAGATTCTGCAAAATAAATATTTGAATTAATTAATTTAATTGAGACTGGAAAATTCGGTGACAGAATAGTTTTAGTTTTAATATCTTCGTTCTGGGAATCATCTCGTAGATCACAGTGTTACAAACGTATGCGTATCATAAATGAAGATTCAAAATATTTTCATTATTATGAAAACCTTTAGAGCTACAAAATTTGTTTCGTAAAAGCAAAAGTTATGCAAACCTTGAATAATTATTATCATGTAATACAATCGTAATTCATTTACAAAAACTTTATATTATTTACAAAATCTTGAACTCAATTATTCTAGATTTCCAACGAAGATAAGGTTTAGTGCTTACAAAATAAAAAGCTACTCGTGGTCTTGATCTGATATGGTCGGAACAAAAGGCATAAGTGGTTGAAAATACGTTAAAGTGGCGTAATAAGATCTCATTAGTCTTTGATACTGATTTATTACTTTCAAAGTAAGATTTTTGTAAGACTACTTAAAATTTAATGGGACAAATAGGTTTGAATCAGCCAACACACTTGACTCATGACAAATTACATGGGGATAATATTGTTGATACCATTAATCGCATTGAATTTAGCTAAGAATGCACCAGTTCAAATAAAGCAGCACAGAAAATTATTTCACAAAAGAATTCTGTACATTCTTCTAGGATATTCAGCAACAATATCAAGCAAAGAACTCCTACAAAATAAATTACATAAAATATAGAAAGCTAATTACATTAAAGAAGAAGAAGTCTCTACAAGACATCCGAAAAGAAAATACTCCTACCAACACAAACGCAAAGACCACCGCCATACCAAATTCAGGTAATTAGTAATTACGTTACAAAACACCTAAAACAAATAAAATCGTATTAAAACCTAATTATTCACTCGCTGTGTTGCCACAACAGAATGATTTACGAAAAAAGTACAAAAACAAATTTATGTCTCTTCGGGGACAGTCGGGCGGTGTCCATTACACGATATCCTTCTTGATTTATTAATGTGGATATCTCGACGCGAATAAGTATATAATGCTGTGAGGTCCAGTAATGAAATGTGGGAGAGGCTGTTGTTAAGATGGTCATATAAGACTTTATGGTACAGACAAAGGAATGTTAAGGTGTCTTTTTAATTAATTGATATATTGTTGCCACCATAATAGTCGCACAAGAATTATCGTGACTATCGAATACCCATATCGGATTATGAGACAACAGACAAGATTTGTTATATAGAAAAGTATTGTAAAAATAAATGATAGGTATGTCAGATGAAATAAAATCAATCCCAACCTACTTTGTCCACCATAAATCCAGACATGGGACAGTAATTATGACACACACAATGGATAAACAATAGACTTGAGGACATTACAACCCTGACTCAATCTTTAGTTAGAGACGACGACAAAAGACAAAGAATAGAAGGTGTGACTAAGCCCATAGCAGGGTGAAAATCTTCTGAAACTTTTGATAAATCCATTCTATAGTCATTATCCATTCTCAGATGAAAGGGCAAATCAAGCAACACATGTTGCCAACACAAGCTTAATTCGTATAATTTACTTAGCACTCCATTTCTAAATAATAACACGGCTCGTTTGGATTATTGTGAGGTTGGGCCTAATATGCCATATGTTTAACGCCTCCGTGTCACCTACTAATACGACTTTGATAAATAGGTCGCGACATTATAGGCTACCTAATACCGACACCCGTACTATGTATTTCTTTCTCGCTTGCTTCTTGATTCTATATTTTTAAACATGTCTTTACATATTTCGTTCGGGGACGGCAGTCTATCAGGATGCCATTTTAAATCTATACTTATATTATAAAAAGGTACAATTTGTGTTTATATTTAGACGTGTAATCTTCAAGACTATTGATCCAATTCCAAAAAATCTCTTACCAATGGGAGGTCAAAAACAAAAATTTCACTTAAATTATTTTAGTTATTTGAAAATCTATAATTTTTATCGAACTTTACTGGGATTATAAGCAGAATAATAATGAAGACTCGAAAATTTCTAATGTCTGTCTTGAACTGTGATCATACTTAAGTTCACTAAGTGCACTGAGTTCATAAAAAACAATTTAATTTTTACAAGGTTCCAGTGAATCTTATCCAGATATTACTTCTATAACTTACATTTTGCTGTCTAAATTAGCTTCCATCAGATCATGAGTATTCTTATTATCAAATAAAACAAATGTGATTCGTTCGGCAGGCTCTTTAGGTGACTTTCACGTGAGTTGTAACACTCATACCATTAGTAGGAGAAGTCTTATAATGTGTATTCACGCCTGCAGCATATGCTCTATGTTAGAATTTCAATTGATTGACACTGCGTCTGGTTTCAGAGTCTTAAGTACCGACACATGTTTGTTTATTGCTCTATGAGTAATGCATTAGAGCTAATAAAATTTAATAAGCACTTGTACAGATCGGTAAAGGAGAGTATTGTGTTCGAGATTTGATGGGTTAATTGTTGCGAAAGTCTTCCACAAAATACTTTTTAGAAGGTAATTTAGACTTGAAGACCTGTTATTAGAGATAACATTACAATACATAATAACATAACTAAACTTTTAGAGACCTTGAGCAACATTGCTCTAACTTATTCAAATGTCATACAAGAATAAATAGCACAATTTGTGCTAACTGGTCTAAGATGTCTTATGGGAATCTGTATACCAATACAAAAATACGATACATACCACAACGGGGCTACTACTGTTTGGCTTAGGCACCGTTCCTTGAGGATATATAAAGTTTTGTTTACAACATATTTGCTTTTTATAAACTATCTTTAGGTGTGTAACCATGTTGTAAAACCGATATCTATCTGTCTTTCCTTAGTTGATTCTTCATGTCCATCCTTTTTCTCTTCCAAAAACGGCAGCGGAAATCATTACACCAAGAGAGAAAAATACATAAAATGCCATTACTTTTACGTGTTCAATAAAGATACCTGTCTTTAGTTTCATTGTAATGAATTCTTGTTACTCCATGTAGCTACTGTATACCGGTAGTTCACACTTGATGCAACAGGTGGCGCTGGTGGCTATACATGGCAGTTCTCAGGATTAGCGGGTGGATTTCCTATCGATGTTTTTTCTTTGCTGCTCGCATTATTGAGATATTATATGGGAACAATGTTTTAAAGGATTGACTTATTTTTGCTGTTTTATAAATAAATGGGAATTGGGTTATTTTGTGTACCTATTTAGTAGAAGTAGCTTATGTACAAGCTTTGTGCTACTTCAAAAATCACCAAGTTTATTCTGTATGGATTTGGTTTTCTAACTAATTCAGAAACGATTTTAGAAATCACTAAGGAATTCATAGAAAATGTTGATTCATATGGAAGATCTTTACTGAAGAGAAAACAGAAAATACACACTTAGCTCTTGCAAGTCAAAATTTTTCTCGTTTAGTTCCATTAATATTTATTTAACTACGTGCGATCTAAACAAAAGACGCACTTACGATTGTAACTCATGATTAATATCAGAAACGCATCAAAAACGTCAAACAAAATCACTCATTCACACTAATCTAATCACACAGTTGGCTTCCGTAGTACATTCCCACAGTAACACACTGTATTACATTAGGCAAAAGTCGAATACAATAGGTCCAAGTCCATACAACTCTGTGGGTGGTCGAACGTTGCACCTCACACAACGGTTTACTCATCATATCATAACTAAGCTCTTTATCCCGCCCGTAATGGCAATAAACACAGTGCTAATTTTACTTCATAACACTCTGTTGTTCCACTTATCTATAAAGAACTTTACTAAAATAAACCAGCCTTGTTACCTATAAAAATAACCATGCGGATATCATTAGCTTATCGACCGACTTCGTTCGATATACCTTACAATGAGCAATTTCAACTGCTTTATCAGCATCCGGTATGGTCTAGTGGCTAGGATACCTGGCTCTCACCCAGGAGGCTCGGGTTCGATTCCCGGTACCGGAAGAGTCTTTTTACAGTTTTTATTTCATGTTTTGCTTTGAATACCTCGTTGTGATTGTTAGTCACGATAAAAACGCGCATTTTATACGCATGGAGGGAGATTACTAACCAGGCGTCATACTGTTGGTATCGCTCATCTTTCTAAGCGGTAAGCAAGAAAAATAGGAGCAAGAACCAACCACTGATTATGCAGATAAAAAGTGAGAATTTGAATAGGTTTTTGCCATAACTTTCTTGGGAATTATTTCTCTTTGTTTACGTCTATTGTTGTAAGCGTTGCGTATATAGTACGGAACAGATTAAAATGTATGGACTTTCTTTATCCAATCGCCCATCTAATCTGGGGCTTAACGAGACGTGCTAAAATATTATCTTTGCAGGAAGTATTAGGCCTCCTTTATCCTTTGTCTAGACTCTCATTAACACGTTCCACAGGGTCAGTAGACAACACTTGAGAGCTCTTTGGTTTTATGTTCCTTTTTAGCGCCAGTTTTTTTTTTTAACTATCCTGCAAACCTCTGTCATGGATTTTGTTAGACATCTGAATGCATTATAACACGCATCCTATTTCCTGTTAAAGGTTAGATCGTGTTGAATTCTTCGCATGACTAAAACGATTGTTTCGAAAATGTTAATGCTTATTTTATTTTTTCTCTTGAAATCTTTCTCAGAACGGTGATACCAAAAAGCGCAAAATTTGCATAAGAAATTTATTGGACCCCGATTAGTGACGGAATTTTTCGCTCCTATGTCAGAATATAATTTAAATCTGTCCCGATATTACAATATGGAGACATAATTTAGTAGGGATTCTAAGAATGTTTATCCATTCGGATGATTTAGAGATATTAAAAATATTCTAATACCGGTAGAGTCCCAAATCCTTGATTAGTCATTAATAGGTTTTCGATTGTTAATCTCTTCCCGTTTAAAATATGTTTCCAAACGTTTATTATTGTTGTTATTTATTACTTTGGTTCCCCGAACTTATCTGAATGTTTCATCATGTTATTATTCATCATTAGATTCATTTGTTTTATTAATACTTACTTTTTACGTTTAGTCATTTTGAGTTATGGTCGTTATGTGTTATTTTAATGACGACGCTACTGCTGTTTGGATATTAATGTGTATCTCTTGTAATTCATAGATACTTTAAACTTTTAAGTTATCGAATTAGAAAATGTACTGTTAACGTTTCATTGCAAAGTACCTACCGTGTGTGCTTTTCTAGTGTCAAATTTAAAAGATATAATAATTGTTAATTCATGAATGACGTTTACTTCATTTTTAGGGTTCCGTTGCCAAATGGCAAAAAACGGAACCCTTATAGATTCGTCATGTCTGTCTGTCTGTCCGTCCGTCCGTATGTCACAGCCACTTTTCTCCGAAACTATAAGACCTATGCTGTTGAAACTTGGTAAGTAGATGTATTCTCTGAACCGCATTAAGATTTTCACACTAAAATAGAAAAAAAAAAAAATTTTTGGGGTTCCCCATACCAAACCCATACGTGTGGGGTATCTATGAATAGGTCTTCAAAAATGGTAATGAGGTTTCTAATATCATTTTTTTCTAAACTGAATAGTTTGCGCGAGGGACACTTCCAAAGTGGTAAAATGGGTCCCCCCCCCCCGTAACTTCTAAAATAAGAGCATGATAAAACTAAAAAAAATATATGATGTACATTACCATGTAAACTACCACCGAAAATTGGTTTGAACTAGATCCAGTAAGTAGTTTTTTTTTTAATACGTCATAAATCGTAAACCGCAATTTACCTTTCATTCAATCAACTCAAATATAAAATTAAAAAAATAAAAACATTAAATTTCATACGCACAAACCTTATACATAAACCGAGGATACCTACAGGTTTGTACGGAACCCTCGGTGCGCGAGTCCGACTCGCACTTGGCCGGTTTTTTTTAAAGGTTTGTTATAATACTACAATCGTGATTCATAACGGTATAAAACTAATTTGATACACTGAATAGAAATTAACTTAGCATACCATAACTACATAAATATGTTTGGAATTTAACTACATTGTTATATTAACATTTCGTTCTCGGAACCTTTTATCTAATTCAAAAATTCCAGAAAGCACAACTATTCTTCAGCAAATATTGAGCGTACAAACCAGATCGCGTTGAACAGCGTCAGTATGTAAATCTTTATCATTTACTGCACGCATTTCCTCTCTCAGACCTGTTTCATTATAACCGAGATCTTTCGCCGCATCTGATGTTTACATTATGGTTTAACATCATACCAGTTGGGTTGATCTACCTATTTCTGCTACATACCAAGCAAAATTATCAATTGTAATTTGCATATACATTCGTAATGCTTACTCAATATGTATGTAATTGAAGTGACATGATATGGCATTAGTGAGCTTTATGTAGATTTGTTTGAGTGTTTGTCCATATGTAGGTACAAGGTTGAACATGGTTATGATAGTGCTTATCTGCATTTAGGTTTGTTCTTGTTATGGCTACAATAAGTTTGAAAACGGTGTTGGATACTTTTTACGGTACGTTTCTATTTTAGCAATGATTCATTAGGTCTCGGCGTGAACAAGCATTATCTCTGTCTTTTGTATTTAGTAAAATATCTTCACGTTCCAAAATCTTTCTGTCCAACTTATTTAACTAATGTGCGAGGAAAATCACGGTTCAATGTCTTGTCGTGCGCGCCACGCGATCTATTCATCACTCCAATACTTATTTTTTGGAAACAACAAAAGCACTGACGCTAAACACTTCCATTATTACGTCCTAAATAGACAAAGCAACTTTGTTCGAGACAAAAGGAACAAATAAAAGGTTGTCGCCATTAATTTATACACTTCTGACATTTTTAACGGTGCATCTTTTGTCGTGTATTGTAATGTTACAACTTAACCCCGTGGAGGCGAAAAATTAGCGCTCTGCGTGTGTGCAGTCGGTACAAACTAAACAGAAATTGTACAAAGGAGTGCTCTTTTTCATTTACGCATTTCGCTTTCGGTATAATCATATGTTTTTTTCGAATCGAATTCGAATTAGTGACGGTGCAGTGTCACCTGAGCCGAAAGACGGGACCTCACATCGAACAAAGACGCGTATTTTGGTCGCTCAAACGACCATTCACTACTTATAATAAAATATTGTGCGCTCTGTTCGGACCCCACGGGAATATGTGAGACCGACATACCTCGCATTATAATTGTGAGATACGATGTTTTTGTAATTATTTACGACCTTAATATCTTGAGGACACGGCCATGCATTACGCATGGCCGTGAAACGTTCATAAACCATTTCTATGATCTGCCTACACATAAAAATAAACAGTACATAAAAGTATTAAGGCACCGATATGAAAATCAAGACATTGGTTCAAGGTCACTTGTTGTTGAAACAAGCTATTTTAGTATAAAAAACTAGAGTTATGTTCGCACAAGAAGAAAGTTCTTATTTCTAACGAAAATCTCAAGACTTAACAAGTTCCAGCAGTTTATGAGGTGCTAGGCACTGTTCCATACGACCTCCGGCTTCGCGCGCTCGTAACCATCCACCGTCGACTTGAATGAGCTCCCCGCACGAACGTCGCAAACTAAATCTTTTACACTCACAATTCACTTGCCAAACCGAATAATAAAGAAGAAGAAACCATAGAAAAATATTGGATCGTGTTCAACGCCAGCACATAAAGTAAGCCGAGAATAATCTTGAGCGCCCCCACGTAATGGATCTACAGTTTACGACGTGCTAAACTCTCCCCGGTATGGATGAAGTAATGTTCATAACACTGAACTGTGTCAAGATTGAGTTTCCGAGTTCTTGACATGTTGGCGTTCACACTCCGGATTTAGACACCTGACCTCACTGCAGTATAACACAGTTGTGTCTTCTTAAGATGTTCTATTTGTTTAAAAGTCAACGTTTGATTTGAATGTAAATGTATTAGATTTAGATTCACCCCTTCTGGGAGAAAGGGAAAAATAATTGCGATTCGTTGTTGCTTGATTTTTACATCCCGCTGGGTGTCGTTGTCGGGAGGCGTCGTCTATACAAGACACACACAGCGCCAGCACAAAGCGAAGGAAACGCTTAACGCACACATTCTGGAGATCAAAGAACGCGCAATCTGTGTGAAAAAAATAACGTTTTGGTCCCAAAAGGGCGGACCCGTTTACGCGACCCAATTCACGCGAGCGGTTCGGACGACGAAGAAATTGAATTGAAACCAGCACGAACAACAAATTCAAACGCGTATCGAATTGTTTTACGTTTGACGAATTCGCATTTGGAAAATTTTAAATTCGTTACAATAGGCTATAATGATGCAGACCCGTTTCTTTGTCCGTATCAGAATGTTGTAGGGAACAAAGAATTCGCGGTATGCTCTTTAACGGCAAAGTTTAACTTTTTAAATATGTGTTCGATATCGATCGTGTGGCGATAGCTGGAATAAAGTGGACCGCGTTTTTTGGAGGTTTGTGATGCCAAATTCCCTCTACGCTGTCGCCAGTAACGATGTTCGCATTCCGAAATTAATTCAACAGCATTCGTACAAAAAAATTATTTGAATTGCATTATTAACCTCCGTTTCTGTCTTTGGTATGAGTTAAACTTGGCTTGTGTGATGTTGTTGCGAAGATTTACCTTCACTTTTCTGAGAACATTAATCATATCATAAAGAGAAAATTGCCTTCCGAGATCGTCGTACATTTTCTTACGATGTTATCAAGCTCCTTGCAGCTACCATTTGTTAGTGTCTTGTTTAGAAGATCACATCTGCTAAACTTTATTAGCTAACCTTTTGACAAAAGCCAAGTTGATGGAGGCGCGTATCAAATCGCGCGATTCAACGCGCTCCTTAGCGCAGCTGGTTTGGGCGATACGAATCTTTACTATTTATTGTTTGAATCTTTCTTATGCGTTATTTATGAAAATCTATAGTCAGTTTGCCACGGTACCCTGGCGATGGCGGTCTGCTTCATGGAAAGTATGTCACCTTGCCTGGAATTAGTAACGCGGTCCCAGCTGATGCATTGACTGCATGCCTGCATGGTCTTCGATCTTGATTTAAAATTGTTGGTCTGTCGTCTTTTAGTGATTGATTGGGTGACTTCTATTAATATCGGGTAATAGTGCCTACAATTTCTGGTATAAATTAGTTTCACTTGCATCTATTTATTATTAAGTACTATATCTAATACTTTGTTTGTTGTTTTTTTTTTAAACAGTGTCTGAAAAGCACAATAGTTAACTTGTCACTGGGGATTCCTTAGCGGTTGAATACAAAGAAAACTGTTTTTAACCTTAAACAATATTTACCTTGACATAGAACTTTAAACTTAATAAATAAAACAATTTCTTGCTACACACGCTTGCATTAGCATCGAGTGAAAGCCGTGAAGGTACACGTACGTGGAAGCGATCTGCCAAGTTCTCATCGGCTACCTTATTACGTCGCGTCGGCCGCCGCTTCGCCCGTTACATCGACCGTGCACATCCCAGACCGAAGTTTTTTGCCGCACGGTAGCTGCACCGATTTGATTGCTCCACTTTTTTCTCTCCTTTTCAAATAAACCGAAGTAATTGTTTGTTTTAAGTCCCGTAGATTGCGTCCGCTGTACGGATTTGTTACAGACATTTTCGGTGTTAGAAAATAGAGACTTCAAAACGGTTGAGCGAATCCAATGTTTCGATGTAATCTCCTCGGTTGGGCTTACAGCGTTTTCTATGCAATTCCGCTTTAACTTACAACAGCAACGTTTTGATTTCAAATGTGAAATTAATTCTAAATTACTGAGCGACGTCTGCTTTTTGCTCCAGAGCAGGTAACAGGAAACGGGTTGTCTGACGTTAATCCCACAGCGAGCGCGTGTGTGCGTGTCATGTTGTGTAATCAGAGCTTTGAATGCGTGCGTGTAGTGTGGACGTCGCCTGGTTTTTATGCAGTTGAGAATCGAATGCCGCGGGGCTATCAAGTATCGTTCGACTAATCACATTATCGCCCATCTCTCTTCAACTAGTTACTGAGCTCGAGAGGGAAGATCTGCGATCTTTGAGAAGCCGTCGTCTATGATATCACGATATGTTAACCCCGCAGTAGGTTGTTTAGACCGCACTCGTTCATCAGATCGCTGCAATGTTCAGAATGAATCTTTATGATTTAGTTCCCTGGAGGCGCACAACTAGGAGTTTCTCAGGCTACCGGTAACTGGTTTGTTTCCGACATGACTAAATAAGGCGTTCATATTTGCACCTCATATTTTGCAGCGGACGAGTTATGAGAGGATTTTATAGGATCCCTTTTGATTTAGATTGCGTAAACCTGTGAGTATCTGTAAGAAATGATCGTACCTATAACATGAAATTTAATGTCTGTTTGAGAAAAAGGTTGACGTGTGATTTCTGCCTTTTGCGGGATTTCCGTCTTGTCTATCGATTACAGGGATCAAACGTGTAATACGGTAAGTCTGACACTGTTCAGTGTTGTAAATATAATGCTGGGCCAAAGCAATTCTCATTAATCCATGTGTCTAAATCAAAATTTGTCCCCTCCATTTAGCAAACAATATGAGGCCTCAATAATCCTCAAAAAGCGCAGGTGATTAAAGGTGGCTTGGTAGCTTTATATCACTTTTCACATCAATGACGTGCTTAATCCAGTGTGAAGCAGGGTCGTCTTGACTGAAGGCTGTCAGGGGAAGATTATGGGAAGACCAGGGGAGAGTAATCCCTGTTCTCTCACTGTCCCTTTTATTATCAGTTATCAGTGATAAAGTTTTCTTTTGTTTACTTTGACTGAAGTTTTTTTTTAAGGAGGTGTTTTATCTTAAAAGAAATTAACTTATAGAAACTAATGCATTTTTGATTATCTAGACCATTAAAAGGAATCTAGAACCACCGATTTGGCAAATAAAACAAATTAAAAACACTTAACTGAACGTTAAAATTATTTTTTGTTTTGCAAATGAATACGTTTTTGCCTTTCTACCAAAACAAGTGAAATTATTTCCTTGAAAACCAAACGCCAATGACTCGTCTATAATTTACCTAATCGTTGAGTATCTCTTCTATCCCAAAAATTACTATTCCCTGAAATTAGATTAGTCAAACGTGAACTTAATTATTGTTATAAAAACCCATAGACTCAAAAATAGTCCCGAGACTTTGTTTACTCTATAATTAAAATAATGGCCCTAATTTCGACCACTTCCAATAAGTCCTCCTTTTACCTGCGTTGACTGATTGGCTAATGGGTATTTGATTCTAAAAACAAAATCTTTGTTTTTTTTTTTCTCTCCAGCCAGTTTTGTTATCCCAGATTTGTTTTCTTAACGATTAAGAAGAGTTTAATGTTTGCTGAGAAACATGCAGATAAGGGTTGTTGTGGCTCGACAAATTAATTTGCTTTTTTTTGCTGCTCGTTTTGGAACATGTGCTAAGGTTTACGGTGACAGGGAACGAGACAAAAAAGGCATTGACCTGACGTTGGTATCATAATGTTGTTGTTCCCCAGCCGCTTACAAGCTCTCAATATTAAATCTAATATTTCGTAGATATGATGTGGTACTATATGATGTCACGATTTGGGTTGCAGAAAATATAATTGACATACGAATTGATTAGGTAAAAAAATGTATTGACTATTTAATTATACTATCAACCAAACAACAAAGTTAACAAAACAACAAAAAACGTTGTTGTAAGATACTCTGTTGCGTATTTTATTCGACTAACGCAAAAGTAAATAGGCGTAAAATCAGTTGTATTTTATTAATTAACTTGCTCTCCTTTTTCCAGAACGAAATTCTATATTATAAACTACTAAGTGCTACCTACCAAAATGGTTCATGTAAAATCATCAAAGGTTGCAAGCCTCATCTACTCATTTCACTCAACTAACTTTAGCGTATTGCGTGAAATACCAAGCAGGTGTTTCTCTATTAGGATCAGAGAAAACAAACCTTTTGCTATTATTTGTTGACGAATATGTGTCAGCCGGGAACAGTTTACTATTTGTCTGCGAAATATGATAATTAGACCACTGGGTGGTGGGAACGAAGTCGTATTTTATTGTCATGTTAAATACAAAAACATTTGTCTAAGCCCTATAGATTTAATACAAAATGTTTTGGCTATTATGCTTTGACAAAAATAGGACAGGATTAAGTATTGAATTATTGTTATCATAAATTATTTTAATATCAATGCTCTTGGGGTTCAAATTGTTAACTAGTTGTGACAAAGGTAGGATTTTGTCGACAAAACACTTTGTTATTTCAAACAATTTATTCATCATCAGCAGGGAAGTGCTTTACACATGTTTATTGTGGTTTAAAAAGCGATGCGTTGAATCATAATAAATGCAGAAAAAATGTAGAATATCACGTATCGTAAAAGAATAATGCAAAAAGGATAATAATATTATGTGTGGTTACCTGATATTGTAAAGATCAGTTACGATACTGAATATTAGTGTTTGATTCGTGTCATTTTATTTTCTTTTTTTTAATAAATAGCCAATTTAAGTATTAATATTTGACCTTGTCTCAGGCTAGTTGGTAACAATAATCCTGTCAGCAATATACTTAATAACAGTTTCTAAATTTTATTGCGTTCTCAATTTGAGTGTAAACTCATTCTTTACGCACAATTCTCAATAAAGCATTCAACTCTCTCACAATTCTGGAGAAATATCATTAGTAGCTTATACCTAGTATCCAACTTAACTATCCTATACCTAGTTATTTTCCTCTAAAATACATTTACGCAGACACATGCTCGAAGAGACACATACCTACCTACATACCGCACAATTTTCAAATAAAACCCACCCAGTAATCCACATCGTGAACCACGAAAAGGTCGAGATATTAATCCAGCGAACGTCGAACAAATTCCCGACGTGTCCCCCAAAAACTTACGGTAACGACATAATGACAGCGACGCAACGTATAAAATGAGTCTCTATCCCAAATAGTCCTGGATTAATGTCGATTTAATTAAACCTGTATAATTTTGGTCCCTGAACGTGGAGGAAGCTTGGAGGTGGTATTAGAGGGAATTTTGTTTGGTGCACGGTTGGAAATAGCTGATTCTTTGCAGGACAGAGCAGAATAAAAGGTATGTAACTATAAATGATGCAATATTTATGTTTCAAATCATAATGAACTTCATGATACATTGACAATCCTACATAAGAGGGCCCCTCTTCCGTTGCATTGTGGTGGTTAAGAAATAACAGCCGCATGGCTCGATCGATCCAGTTAGTTTCGCTTGCCACGGCTGGTCCATGAATGGGTGACCATCTGTACATTTCAAAACATTTTGTGCCTCGAAAAGCACGCTGTCCATTTATTTGGAAAGAGAAAGATACAAAATTAGAGCGAGACGGCTAATTGCTAGACATACGTCCAGTTCATATTTCTAACAAGAGCTATCCTTCAATATAATGCAGCCTGCAATATGCCAAAGAAAAGTTATAGAAAATAAAATTATTTACATAACGGTCCAACTAACCCAACTTTGCATTCTCACGAAAACGAAAACAAACACCCTTATCCAATATGGCGCATCCACAAATTCCAAATTCAAACATCCTGCAATAATCGAAGGTTGCGTGGGCAACCCCAAAGAAAGGTCCGTATTGTAGGCGGCCCAACTTTATCAAATTACAACCTGTGCTGTTTTGTGCCGACAAAGGCTCTGAGGCCCTCGGCCCACCTTTAGAGCCCAGCAATTTGAGTGATGCAAGTCGTTCGATAGTTTTAATTTGGAAACGCGTGACTGCGTGCCTGTATTTAAGTTTATGGCTTTGTTGGACATTGATTGTTTTGTGATTGTAGGCTGTTGTACCTACTACCTACGGGGACTGACTAAATGTGGAGGTCAAATTGAAGCTGTATGTACCTATTGATACGAGGAGTTCAAATCGAACCTTAATGTTATCCTTTAAGAGTTGGAAGTTTAATAAGGCAGTTAGGTAACATCTAAATCTTGGCCACTGATTTTCTGTGCAAACTAGCGAAGTACGGTTTCATATAAATCTAATACAGCACTACATTTTTTGCATAAAATAAAAGTACTAACGACTACATTAGGCTCTTCATCAAAAGTATCAATCCTCTTCACAAAATTAGGCAAAATTCAATTACATTCTTGATTCCCTTTCAACAAATGTGTCGTTCCTTTTTACTCAAAAGTAATATTTGCGAAACCGAACCTTTCCTTTCCACAAAAGAAAGAAACGAGGAAGGACGAAAAGCCAACAGAATAAGCTAATTTACTTTTAATAGCTCGTACCCGCTCGTAAAATACTGCTAACACATGTTATTAGGGTCCATTTCCTCTGCACAAATCTTTTTTAACGAAATTAGCTTTAGCAAATATTTTTTTGCTCCAAGTTCCAACCTTAATAGCTACAATTTCACGAAGACCTCACAAAATTTAATATAAACAACTCAAAAACTATTAATAAACACAAAAAAACGTTCACACCCAATTTGGACTGTTATAAGAGCATAAAAAATCTCTAAATTCCTTATTAAAACAGAAAACTATAACAAAAGGTCCTTCATACCTGTGAAATCTGGCAACACCCATTTCAACATTTAAAAAACCAGATACAACCTTTTGGAGCTTAAAGTATGGTTCAATATTCTTTGAATTTAAAGTCCTGGCCAGCAAATAAGCTTGGTATTCTATGTTGACCTACGCCTCATCTCTTTCCTGTGAAGAGTTAATTTTAGGTCCCGGCCACACGAAGGAGAGATTACGGTGCGATCAATTTGTTTTACGCAATCCATACAAAATCAGTGACATGGAATTAATGGCTGTTCGCAACGATTAGCATTGCCACGGAACAACCTAATTACTTACAAATAAATGTTGGAGCAAATGTTTTAGTAATCATTATTGCGAAAAACTTGACAATCGTAAATTCGACGGTAAATACAATCAATTACACTTGAGTTTATGGTACGGTACTGATAATTATTTGTTTTGAAATCATGTTGGTATTTGCTTTTAAATACAAGTCAAACAATTTTTAAACGAATTTTACCTATTAAAAATAATATAATCTCGCAGGTTAACCTAGAAGGTTGTCGGCTAGTAAGCAGGCTTACTTGTGGGTGCCTTAATAAAAACAGGCCTCCAAAAAACTTAAAAACTGGGCAATCACACGATAAGGACAGTCGTCCCTGTGAAGCCAGCGAAAAGCTACAGGCGATGCGATGCGGACTGGTTCTAGCAAGGGTCTGGGTGAGCATGGACTGGGGCGTCGAACGTCTCCTCTCCACCTCACGGCCATGAAGACGTAAGGACGGTGTGTGAACCGGAGGCTTTCCAAGCATGGAGCCCTTCAATGATGTCATGCAGGGGAGCTGGGAGAACATTGTGGCTCGAAGCTGTCAGTAAAGCAATGACCTTTTGCGAGGATGCCAAAAGCGAGGCTCTTGTCGGGACAAATGACGGAGACTTTTTTAGCGGAACGTAATTTCCTGTGTAGATTCCAGAAGGCTTGGTAAGTGGGCTCGAGTTCACTAAGCCTCTTTTTACAGGCCTTAGAATACAACTCCACTATAGTATGCTGTACTTGGCATATTTAGGCTTTGTTCGCATCAAAGGGAAATGCGTCTCAAAGATAAACTGTTTCAAACATAAAGGAAACCATGCTCTGAAAATATTATAATGTGTATGATGAGAGCAATAAATGAGTTTATTACAAGTAAAATATAAACATAAGCGAGATAATAAAATGCATTAATGAGGCAGTCAGTTTTAACAACAGATGAACACGCTCTAATTTAATAAACACTTAGATTCATAAAGCTAACATTATTATTTTAAAATAAACTTTTGCTCGCATTAAATATTTGAAGTATTAATAAAATGTTTGGAATATTAAATGCCATTTATTCAGTTAGCCGTTTCAGCGTGATTGAAAATTGCATTGTTGTCATTTATATTATTGAACAAAGTGTTTGACCGTCGCTTAGCGTAAGTTGCTGGGATCATATCAACATAGATTTACAGTTGCTTGCCTATCAAAGCATTCCGGAACAACTTTGATAATGCACAAAACATACACTGTTTGCATTTTCCGATGATGCACATACCATATGAATGCACTACGATAAGCTTGGAATCGTTCTTCCAGGCACACTACCTACTTCGTCTAGTATTAGCAATGCAACTACATAGCGGTTCATCGATCGGTCATACATTTTGACAAGACTTGAGAAATGTCATTGTATTTTTAACATTCTGCACGATTGCTCTGCAATACCGCTTCCGTGGACCGACTTTAAAGTTAGAATATGGTAAAAATTACATTTATGGCAGAACAAACTTTTTAAAGTAGGTTCTGAATTAACTAACTATTCATATATATGTATACACACAAAAGAACACGTATGCGTCGAACTATTCGTCCACATTGCTGTTACTTAATACTCGATTCGAATGAATTTACTTGACAAAATCAGGCGAATTACAGCTTTAATATTTATTGCGCGAATCGACAACTCTAAAAAGATGTATTTGGCAACTGGCAAAATACGCGTTTCAACGTGGAGTTGCGAACATCACCCTGTTTTATCTATTTTACCTAGGCAATTAGCACGTTTTTAATTTATGCACTTAATTTTTACTTGAAGTGACCTTTTTTATTACTTAATTGCATAACATTAAAACATGCCAACTGTCAAATAGGTATGTTCTGGAGTTTTAACTTCACGCGAGTCGCCTATAGAAAATAATATACATATCGTTTAGAATTTTTGATATGCCCGATTCGGGCGAGTAAATTCGTGCGAATTGACTAATAGCCTGATTCGAAAATGTGCCTAGGAGACTGGTAAATATTAATTTGATGTTCTCATTGATTTGAAAACTAACGATCTTTATTACAAATCTATTGGTCTTAAAAACTTTACTGATTGTGATCGTGCTTTCAGATTTCAAGCTACGTAGTCGGTACTGTTTCATCGTCTTTAAAATGGGATATTAGCTCTGCCTACTTGAATTTTTTACTGTTGATTGTCAAGATTATATCTAGAGAAGAATTGCGGAGGTCAATTGGCTATCGCTGCGACAGCCGTTATCGGTACCTATGTTGGTATGTTGTTATTACTGTAATAAAGGATACTGCATTATATCTGAACACTGTCTGCGCATAAAATAATATTAAAGCCTATCGTTAGCTAGCTGGGCAGAAGAAGCTCCCGCTGGCAGGCTGAATGCGATGGTGCGATGCGTATGCGGTAGACGAATTTCCATGAAGTTTTCATAAATTGTTCTACTATAGTCGCATGTGTGGGAACCTAAATTAGTTATACATATATAACTTCTGCTTAGCATATTCTCAACTGGGATCGAAGATCAAAGATCAAACCGGACGCAGCTGAATGCTAGTATTATGCATGGAACGACCGCCTATCTGCTTTTCACTACTCAGTTACTGAGTAATACGGTATCCCTTGGTAAGACTGGTTGTCAGGCTTTTTTGGGCAATGCGTAACGACTGTCAAAAATCCACAAATGATAGCCGGGACCAGCAGCTTAACGTGCTTCTAGGAGCACGGAGGGGCCTGGTATATAAAGAGACGTTAGTAAGTAGACTTTAATTTCCCTGTGACGCTAACAAAGCTCACATACGTTACTTACAGCGTGCTGTAAGGACACGTGTGACTGAGCTGCGTGACGCTAACTGGGACAAGATGGTGGGTGAACTAGAGCCGACTCATCTCGCATTCTGGGAACTTCAGAGGAAACTGAAATCCTCTGAGTTTTCCACTATGCCCCCCCTGACCCGCCCCGATGCGACCATTGCATTCGAGGATATCGACAGGGCTCAATGCCTAGCCGATAGCCTCGAAGCCCAATGCACACCCAGTTCGCAGCCAGTAGACCAAGCGTTTGTCGATAAGGTAAACGCGGAAGTCGAACGCAAAGCCTCACTCCCGCCCGTTGAAGACCCTGGTGATCCTCTGCCCCCTGTCACACCTGACGAGGTGCACGAGATCATCAAGGGTCTGAAATCTCGTAAAGCCCCCGGATCAGACGGCATCACCAACAGAGTGATCAAGCTGTTCCCTGCCCACCTGATTATGCTCATGTGTACCATCTTCAATGGTGCCTTGAGTAATAACATTTTCCCCCAAGCGTGGAAGGAAGCCACCGTCATTGGCATCCCTAAGCCCGGTAAGCCCAAAACCGAGCCCACGAGTTACCGCCCCATTAGTTTGCTCAAAGTTCTCGGCAAAATCTATGAGAGACTTATTTATAAGCGACTCAGAGATTATGCCGAAATCAAGGGCCTCATCCCCAACGAGCAGTTTGGTTTTCGAACCCAACACTCGTGTGTCCATCAGGTACACCGTATCATCGAACATATCAATGCTGGTTTTCAGCGTGGTATGTTCACGGGCGCTGTATACTTCGATATAGCGAAAGCGTTCGACAAAGTCTGGCACAACGGCTTATTATATAAGCTGTACCAACTCGGAGTGCCAGACCGTCTCGTGCTCATCTTACGAGACTTTCTTGCGAACCGTACCTTTCGCTATCGCATCGAAGGGGCACTTTCCTCCCCTCACCCGATCCGTGCAGGAGTCCCTCAAGGCTCTGTAGTAGCCCCCATCATTTTCACGCTGTTCACTAGCAACATCCGCAGAAGCAAGAAGGCAAGGTTAGCTCTGTTCGCAGACGACACTGCCATCTTCTTCTCGGGATTTAGTGACACAGCGCTGGTTCGCTACCTCCAAACCGCAGTCGACGAGCTCGGCGAATGGTTCAGGAAGTGGCGAATCGAGGTCAATCCCGATAAAAGTCAGGCGGTCTTTTACACCCGACCGCGACGTAATCACCCCCCTCCCCGACCCATCTCAATGTTCGGCAAGCAGATCCCTTGGGCGAAGCAAGCCAAATATCTAGGTGTCATCCTCGACGAACACCTCACCTTTTCTGAGCACATAAAGCAGGCTCGCTCGTGGGCCGCTTTCGCTCTCGGTAGGCTCCATTGCGTCCTGAACAAGCGGAGTAAAATGTCTCTTCTGTGTAAGAAGCGGCTTTACACCGCTTGTATCAGGCCGATTAATACATACGCAAGCCTAATCTGGGCACATGCTTAACCCCGATTCATCCATAGGATGCAGACTCTCCAGAACCGTTATCTCCGTCAAGCCACAGGCTCGCCTTGGTTTGTTCGGAATATCAATCTTCATTTAGATATGAAACTCCCGACTATCCATCAATTCATGAAACGCGCTTCGAAGCGTTTCTTCGATAGGGCCGTAGCCCACCGCAACCCTCTGGTTGTGGCGGCAGCTACTTACACCCCCTCCCGTATCAGTAAAGTCCGCCGCTCGCGGCACGTTCTTACCGATCCTGTTGATCCCACTACTCTCCTCCAGGAGAGTCGAAAAGAGACCAGTACAGCTAGACCAGCACACAAACACAAACCGTACCGACCTCGCCGCCGAGGTCCGTCGTCGCGACCCCGACTTAACAGTCCCTCCCGACCCTTGCAAGAGCCAGCCCGCGATGCTGCGCCGTTAGCTTTAAATTAGTCCCTAAATAATTTAACCCAGATCCAGCCAGTCCCTTGCTGTCCCCCTACCAGTGATTGCCTAAGCCGAGGTTCGTACCCCCCTCGGGGTAACCCTTAGAGCTTTCGCTTTAGTTTTTAAGTATAATAAGCCCCGGCTGGAGGCCTAAAAAGGTAACTTTTTAGAAATCGCCGGGCCACAATCCGTTTAAGTAGTAAGAATCTTTTCAGATTAACTACGAGAAGTACTACAAAAAAAAAAAGTAGACTTTAATTTCGTTATCGTACGCTGCCAGGCCAAAGTCTCAATTCAATTGCGCAGTGGAAGTTTTTGATGGGGGGCTCTGGAGACAAGAGTGGCTAGCGTACTGTCCGCCGTACGCGGAGCAGACAATATATAAGAGAACAGCTCACCTACCATACAACAAAACAACTTACCTCATGGTTGAAGGACACTGCTCTGGTGCCAACCTGGAGATATGTATGTAAGTGAGTGTATGTGTATCGTGTCGTGACGTTATGAGTATTCTTCAGGTTAGATTCCGCTTCAACCCGGCTGGAGACATTCACAGCATGCGGTCTTCAAATCACTCGTTCACAATAGCGTCACACTCAACCATCGGGTCATGACAGATTGTCCACAAAACGACCGGTTAATTAATACAATTGGATCACGACTAATTGTCACAAACGGATCGATTTAAAGGGATTAATTTCAACAAACGCGTCGCGGGGTTTCAACACGGCGACCGACCTCTTTTAGCGGCAAAATTAACAAGAGAGCTCTCAAGTGTCAACGTCAAATTGACAAGTCAGTTCTCACTCTGTTACACGCGCATTCCGTTAGGCGCACAGATAATAAACGGTACCGAACATCTACCCCCCCCGGACGGGCCTTCCCGTCCGCTAATCACTTGGCAATCCCGACAAGGCTGCGTTTTATCAGTCCACCTGACGCGCTGCTGGAGGATGTGCAAATACTCCAAGCTCCAACGCTTCCAAAAACTCTGAGCGAGCTGCTGCACCAACTGAAACCGCGATAGCCAATTTTGGCTCACATCGACAAAAGGGTGCTCCGGCAGGGCGACAAGTGGCTGTCAAATCAAAAAATGGCCCGGGGTCAGGGCCTCCAAGACGTTCGGGTCCGAAGACAGCGGGCACAATGGACGCGAGTTCAATACAGCTTCAATGCGGCAAAATACCGTAGCTAACTCCTTAAAGGTGAGAACGGTGTCTCCCAACAGTCTGCGCCAGAGTCACTAACCGCCTTCACCGCGGCCTCAAAATACCCCCCCAATGGGGGCAGGCTGGCGGGTCAAAACAATAACAAACAACAAAACAACCAAACAACCAAACAACAATAACAACCAAACAACAACAACAATAATTTAACCAAATGGCCCTCCTTAGGCAACAAAAGGGGGTGACGGACCCCATAAGGAAGGCTAGAGTGACTCAACCGTCAACAACCAAACAACAAAAGAACCGTATCGTCCAAAAAGGGGTTCAATTTAATAACGGCTCCCGACAATATCCAAAACTCTCGCTGCAGAATGGCCAACAGCGCATTGCAACCGGCATGGGAGTTCATAATGTGACGATCAGTCACCAACAATTCAACAACAAAACAACAATTCAACAATTTGTCGAGGGAGCTTTATCGACTCAACAAAACTCAGGGTCCTTTGTTCCAACAACGAGCACCTTGAGCCCGGGCAAAGGACCCGACATCAAGACTGGCGATCGAGGCCAATCATCCTCGGGGTGAGTCAGCCAGTCTGGACCCCACCATAGGGGGTGAGCAATCAAGCGGGGTGCCATGCACCCACGTGAGGCCACGGCGCCTGGGTTCAAATCTCCAGGCCAGTGCCTCCAAATCAAAGGCGTATCAAAATTTTGAATCTGGGACACTCGGTACGCAACAAAGACCTCCAAAGAGTGGACGGACGTCTTCAACCAACACAAACCAATTTGACTGTCCGTCCAGGCGTAAGAAGCCCGAATGTCCACAGTTCCACCCAAAGTGTGAGCAACGTGGTTCAATAGACGCACAAGACGCGCCGCCCCTGACAATTCAACTTAGGGATGGTCAGTGCCGTCCGGAGGGGGGCCACCTTGCTCTTGACCAAGACCAGTGACAAATTCACCTGGCCTGTTGCGCAGACGGTGCGCAGACAAACAACAGCTGCATAACCGTGCGAAGACGCATCACAAACAAGGGTAGCAGTGTAGCTCCCAGGGGGGAGGATAGCGCGGGGTAACACGACCTCGTTGACTGCAGGGAGTGCGGATACAAATTGGAGCCAATCTTCCAACAGGGTTTCCCGAATTGGCTCGTCCCAGCCAAGTCCCGCAGTCCAAAGGCGCTCAAGAAAACAATTTTGCCCAAAACAATACAAACAAACAACAAAACAATAGACAAAAGGCAACCGTGGGCTCCCATGTCCAAAATGGCACGGACCACAACAGAGTCCCCCGTGGGCCCCCAGACCTGACCGATGCCGTTGGCAACAAAACCGTGTCGATCTGAGGGGTACCTTAGCGGGGCAGGCGCCAATGTCCTAACAATGCCTGGGCGGCGACCGATTGCCACACCCAGACCCAAGTCTTTCCCGACGAGGATGCAATTCAAATTCCTCGTACGCGCGGTGTCCCGAGCCACGCGCCATCGCTGGAAGGGCATATCCCACCGGAGGCCTGAATGGCGGGGGGCGTGACTCCAACCGGGGACGTTCCGCCAAAGGAGGGGAGGGAAGGCGGTGCTGGTCTGGCCAGCGGTGCCTAGCAACAATTACGTAATCGCCTTTACGCGGGGAGACCAAATGGCGGTCGCGCGGCTCCCGATCAACTTGCGCGGGGGGTGGAGTGCGGCGCTCAAAATTGCGGGCCTCTCCCCGGTTCTGAACCGGCGAGGCAGAAGCCCGGTGACCAACTCCATGGTACCCCCCCGTGCGCGAACCTTCATCAGAGGCTGGTCTGCCAGCGTGGTTCGCGTTAGCGCACAATATGTCCAAATGGGACCCCCCACAAATTCTACAAGGGCGGGGGTTGGGGCAGTCCCGATGGAAGTGAGCCCCCAAACAAGAGAAGCACAGGCGGCGTGCATTGGCAATTCGGCGGCGGGCACTCACGTGCAACTTCAAAAAGGCCGCGCAAGTTGCCATGCCATGCCCCGTGTCCCTACAAAACTCACAACCAGGACGACTCTGGGTGCCAGCAAAACGAGCGGTGGGGCGACCATCAACAGGCCCGCGAGCCCTAGTCCGTCCCTGGTCTCGTGGCCGGGAAGACGGCTGGCATGACTCAGTGGCAACGCCAGAGTTGTCCACAAACCGACACTCATCCTCCAAAAATTGGACGAGGTCACCAAATGGGGGGAGATGTGTAACACTATCCCCACCATACCTTTGCTCGAAATGAGCCCTCAAATCGGCAAGAAGCCGCAGCACAACATGCACCAAAGGGTAAGACCATTGGTCCACCGGCAAGTCCAATTGCTTTAAAGCGTTGGTCGCTACCACCAACGGGTTCAACAGGTCAGTACGCAATGCTGACAATCCAGTAATGACCGGTAACCCCAAAATCAATGCAATATGAACATCAGCCAAACAACGTTCATTTGGTACCGCTGGGTGAGTAGTCCCAAAGCGGTAGGGTAGGCTGAGTCAGTCAACGACAGATGCTGTACCAAGGCTCGGGCCTCACCTTCCAGGACAGACAACAAATAGGCCAACTTTAGGGCGGGTCTGAGGTCCGAGCGTGCATCAACCAAACTTGCAAACAGGTTGTGGAAACCGTACCAGTGGTCCCAGCGACCGTCAAGTGTGGCAGTTCCAAAGCAGGCAATCTACTCAATAGTCCGGGACCTGAAACAACCGAGGTCTCCGGCTTGACCTGGACAGGTGTCCGGCACTGCAATATTTCCATCTGTATGCCATTGCACAAACAAAACCATTCAAATAAACAAAACAATTAAATTATCAAATAACAAACTTCAATCAATAAATAACAAGGAAATCCAACGCAAACAATCAAATAAAATAAACCAAGCAAAAGGTAATTAAGTAACAAAGTTCAAACAATATATTACAAAATAACTACAATCAAACTACCAAATTGACTAATCAGCAACTCAAGAAATAACATTAAATTGTTTCAATTCAATTCAACAATAAACTTTTATTTTAATTCAAAATCAATATCAACGTTCAAAATTCTATATCATATTCAATTCAAATATTCAAATTCTAATCCAATTCCAAATGTTAAGTTCACAAACCACTGTGTCAAAGGTACAACAATAATAAACCTTTATTCCAACTCAAAACAATGGTAATACTCAAAAATGCCAATAATTTTTCAAATATTAATTTTCACAAATAACCATATCAATGGTACAAACTCAATACTTTAATGTCTTCCTGACATTCAATACAACACAGAGGTCAGACACAAAAAGGGGCTACAACAAGGGGGTGCAACACAGCCCAATCCAATCCACTTTATTAGCCCGGCTGACTTTGGCAACATCAGGTTACCCGTCTCAATAAATTCAAACAAATTATTTCAAATAACAATTAATTATAGTTATCAAATATTTACAGCGTATTACTACTTCCCTTATAGAGACTGCCAAGTAATTAGCCTACTGTAAATTACCAATTTGTTGGTTATATGTCTCATAACCGCGCTTCTGCTACCAAAATGTACGCTGCCAGGCCAAAGTCTCAATTCAATTGCGCAGTGGAAGTTTTTGATGGGGGGCTCTGGAGACAAGAGTGGCTAGCGTACTGTCCGCCGTACGCGGAGCAGACAATATATAAGAGAACAGCTCACCTACCATACAACAAAACAACTTACCTCATGGTTGAAGGACACTGCTCTGGTGCCAACCTGGAGATATGTATGTAAGTGAGTGTATGTGTATCGTGTCGTGACGTTATGAGTATTCTTCAGGTTAGATTCCGCTTCAACCCGGCTGGAGACAATCACAGCATGCGGTCTTCAAATCACTCGTTCACAATAGCGTCACACTCAACCATCGGGTCATGACAGATTGTCCACAAAACGACCGGTTAATTAATACAATTGGATCACGACTAATTGTCACAAACGGATCGATTTAAAGGGATTAATTTCAACAAACGCGTCGCGGGGTTTCAACACAGCGACCGACCTCTTTTAGCGGCAAAATTAACAAGAGAGCTCTCAAGTGTCAACGTCAAATTGACAAGTCAGTTCTCACTCTGTTACACGCGCATTCCGTTAGGCGCACAGATAATAAACGGTACCGAACAGTTATCTAGCCATAATGTGGAAACCAAGTTAATCTCGTATCAGCATCAATGTTACATGAATACAACCATTGGCCACTGGAATCCGCTGGATGCGAGAAACATAGAACTAGGCGAAGTGGCGTTGCTTGGGGAGGCCTAAGTCTAGCAGTGGACGTGTTTCCACTGAAATAATACTGATGTTGATGATTGGATAGTCAGTAAGAATATAAAGAGGCCGACTGCCCTGGGTGAATCGAATATACCTGCTTCAAGTATTCCCCATATCAAATGCCCTTTTATCCAACAAACATTGCAACCTGCTTCATAAGAAAGAAAACTAGAAAGAAAAAAAGAAAAAAATATTTATTTGTTACAGACACACGTGCATCATACATCTTTACTATATACTATACTATACTTCTATACTAATATTATAAAGCTGAAGAGTTTGTTTGTTTGTTTGATTGAACGCGCTAATCTCAGGAACTACTGGTCCGAATTGAAAAAATATTTTTGTGTTGGGTAGCCTATTTATCGAAGGAGGCTATTGGCTATATAACATTACGCTACAACTAAGAGGAGCGGAGCAGTAATGAAAAATATTGCAAAAACGGGGAAAATTTATTCCTTTTGAGAGTTTCCGTTGCGTGTGCTGCGTAAACGGTTAAAGTAACGCAAAAATCATGGATGACGGAATTGTTCCTTTTAAAAATTTCTAAAAAAAAGTCCACGAGAGCATATGTCTATCTTTTAAGGTTGACTCACTATAACTCAAAAGGAGCGAGCAGCAACGAAAAATAGACGAAAATTAGCAGGCAAATCGATACGACGGGAAGGGTCAGGGGAGCAAAAATTTGACGCGGACGAAGTCGCGGGCAGAATAATATTATAAAGCTGAAGACTTTGTTTGTTTGTTTGTATGTTTGTTTGTTTGATTGAACGCGCTAATCTCAGGAACTGCTGTTCCGAATTTAAAAATTATTTTTGTGTTGGGTAGCTTATTTATCGAGAAAGGCTATAGGCTATATAACACCACGCTGCAATCAAGAGGAGCGGAGCAGTAATGAAAAACGTTGCAAAAACGGGGAAAATCGCATGGGTAGGCGATTCGACGCGACGGGAAGGGTCGGGGGAACAAGAAATTTAACGTGGACGAAATCGCGGGCAGAAGTTATAAAATATAAGATCACATTTAAAAAAGTATGAAAACAAAACAGACACGAATACAGACCATAATAGTCAGCAGCTGCTCGCCGTGTCTGTGACAAGACGGCTGCTGAAGACTTCTTGATGCTGTACTATGGGACCCATAACACTGCGGTGATTTTCAGTGGTCATGATATAAGAGGCGGCTACTTGCTGGTATACCTACATATCTTTTACCTACGGTCCCTAATTCTCAAGGCGTTTTGTCAACAGGCCAGGTGCTTATGTAACTCCCATGACTTCCGTACCCAATAAACTGGTAACTCAATTAGCTCTAGTATAAACTGTATATTCAGATCATAAAATATGTTTTTACGTACCATAAATGGTAGCACGCTAGCTACAAGTTGATAATAACTTGCATAATGGAACGCTCACACCTGCACCTCGCACGCGAGATTTGAAGCAAACATAACCGTTTTTAACTGTGTATTACTGTACTTGGGTTTACATTTTATGTAATGTGTTTGCTTACAATACCTCACCAATATACCTAGGTTCCAGAAACTTACAGCCACCGAAAGAAATAAATAAGTAACCAGGGTCGTAGGATATACTTGAAGTTTAGTAAAGGCTTGTGCAGACCAGCGCGACGATTTCTATGTTACCGTGTCGCACAGTGGAACGAATGTATGGGAGCGGTTGGACGTAGACATGTCCGAAAAAAAAGAGTAAAATTATGCCAAACTAATGATGCCATCTTATTCGATTACTTAATGCCTTCATAACTTGTGGTGATGAATTTCTTCATAACTCCCATATTTCGGGAGTAATTTGAGAAAATGTGAAATTTTACTATGAAAATGAGTGTATCGAGCTCTCTCCCTCCTGATTCCGGGCTTGTTTCAAGTAGCGGTCTCTAATATCATAATGCTAATACTAAGAGCTATATTTAATACTAAGACACATAGTGCGCCAAATGTGCACTTTCTGGGATAAAGAGTGATGTTTATTTTATAACACAATTTTTTTATTTTTTGTTTATTTTGTTGATTAAAACCGTTTTTCTAAAGGTTTACCTTATTACAATAACATTTCTGAGCAGCCAATTAGAGAAGATATAAGCTAATTAGGATATATAATTAGGGACTTAAGGTTTACATATAAAACTGATGCACTAATGATTACTGATAAGAACATTGCTATTATTTAATTACTAAATTGCTCTTAATACACTAATTTAGCATGCATCATTTACTAATTATCACAATAACTAATTACCTTGCAATATTTGACAAAGGATACCTGGGATACCTGGATTTTATATAAATAGGTCACTATTAGTAACTTTAAAATCAGTGTTGATTTACACCTCGTTGTATCCAAGCTAATCTCGCAATGTATTTTCCAAATTTTAATACAAATCTTGATATTCACGTTGCTTTATGCGCACGCGCACATAAAGATTTACGCGACTTTAACTATTTGTTCAGTGTTTTAAAAGATAACAGTTGTGTTCAGTTATGTGAAAGTGCTGAAACAAGTTTAAAAGACTGGTGTCGTCGATTTTGCTACCGCATTTATGCAAAATGGACACAGTCTGGAAGAAGCACAGATAAGTTTCGGAAGAAACATGAGATTTGGCTACAGGCTGCAATTCAATGGCCGGAATTACAGAATGAAAATATGGAACCTTCTACAGAAAATATAAGTGACGTCATCGAGCCCATAATTTTTCCTGCTAAATCTGATGCTTCAACTTGTACACATCCTAGTCCTCGTAAATCTTTTGAGGACCTTAGTAACCGGCAAAAAAGAAGACGCACTGAAGATAGTCTTTCATGCAGCAGTAGCAGCGCTGAAATTATGTTTTCGGCCGAAAGGGCGCTTCAAAAGGCAGGACAAAGCGATACAGCTTATGTTATGAAATACTTGACGGAGAATCCAGAAGAGGCCTCAAAAATCAAAGCCTTCATTGAAGGTAAATCAATTCAGGTACGGGAAATATCCCCTTTGAAGGCATTGGCTCTTTATGTATCGATGAACTTATCGAAATGGCGCTATAACACTCTTCGGGATTTCAACACTCAAGAAGGAGCTCTTCAATACCCGAGTTACTACATGTTGGTTAAAGAAAAAATTAAGTGCTATCCGGCCAAAGAAGATCTCACAGTTACAGAGAGCTCTGCAAAAATCAAATTACAAGCCTTGATGGATTTAACCTCAAGAAGACTTATTAGGTCGTTAGAAACCCCTGTTGATCCCAATCAACAGCTCGTATTGACCAGCAAATGGGGTTTTGACGGATCATCTAGCCAAAGCATTTATCATCAAAGGACGAGTGAAGATGAGCAAATCGATCTTGCTAGTAATTTTATGATTAGTCTTGTACCACTGCGGCTCGTCTCAAAAGGTGTAACAATTTGGGAAAACGAGCGACCATCTTCCACTTCATTTTGCCGGCCAATATTGTTTAAGTTTATAAAGGAAACCAAAGAAAATGTGCAGAGAGAGATGGCTGAAATCGAAGCAGAGATTGAAGCCTTAACTCCATCCACCATCACTGATGGAATTAGTGTCAAACACCAACTGCTGTTGACAATGATTGATGGTAAAATTCATTCCATTATATCCAATACAGCAGCTTCAGTGTGTGACATATGCAAGGCTTGTCCTAAAGAAATGAATAATTTAGAGTTAATCAAAGATAAACACGCAAACGAGGACATGTATAAATATAGCTTAAGCACCCTTCACGCTTGGATTCGCTCAATGGAATGCTTATTACACATTTCCTACAAATTAGACATAAAATCATGGCAAGTAAGGGGTGATATAGCAAAAAGGCAAGTTGATGACAGGAAGAAAAGAGTTCAAGAGGCTGTAAGAAGAGAAACGGGCTTACTTCTCGATGTTGTGAAACAAGGCAGTGGATCCACCAACAATGGCAACTCGGCAAGGAGATTTTTTGAAAACTACACTAAATCTGTTGAACTGACCGGAATAGATGCTATGCTTTTAAGAAAAATCTGTGTGATCTTGCAGTGTATTTCATCAGGAGAGAAGATCAACGTAACTAAATTCCGAGAGTTCTGCTTTGATACTGCTAAGCTTTACGTGGAGTTATACCCATGGTATTATATGCCTTCTTCACTTCATAAAATTTTAATGCATGGGCCAGACATAGTTCAGAACATGTCAATTGTGCCCATTGGTTTTCTATCCGAAGAGGCATCTGAGGCTAGAAATAAAGATTTTAGAAAATATAGAGAGGGGCATTCTCGAAAGCATAGCAGTATCTCATGCAATGAAGATATTATGCACAATCTTTTACTGTCTTCTGATCCACTTGTTACAAGTATCCGTCCAAAAGGAAATAAGTTTGTAAAAAAATCTTCTTTTAAGGAATTTTATGAGCTTACGGATTCTGAGAAAAGTGATATCGAATTTGTTAACATAAATGATTTAGCGGACATCGATTCTGAATTTGAATTAATTGATGATGATGATGATGATGACGAAGATAATTAAATGATGTTATTGTTTTAAAATGTGTAACTTAGTAAATTAGAGCTTACATCTTAATTATTTATTGTACTTTTAATGAAACTAGGTAATTTATTATCAACTTACTTAAAAGTCATACTCTCATCAGTTCTTGTGAATATTTTTGTTAATATATATTTCTGTATATATATAATATATTTATAGACCTCTTAATAAGTCTGTCTGCGGTTTAAAGTAAATACAAATGGGGAAAAAACGTTTTTTTTTTTAAATTTTCATTTCCTTTTATCCCAGAAAGTGCACATTTGGCGCACTATGTGTCTTAGTATTAAATATAGCTCTTAGTAATAGCATTACGATATTAGAGACCGCTACTTGAAACAAGCCCGGAATCAGGAGGGAGAGAGCTCGATACACTCATTTTCATAGTAAAATTTCACATTTTCTCAAATTACTCCCGAAATATGGGAGTTATGAAGAAATTCATCACCACAATTTATGAAGGCATTAAGTAATCGAATAAGATGGCATCATTAGTTTGTCATAATTTTACTCTTATTTTTCGGACATGTCTACGTCCAACCGCTCCCATACATTCGTTCCACTGTGTGTCGCGGCGCGACAGGTCGCCCCTGTTTGAACGGTCGCGCGCATTTTCATAGAAATTGTTGTATAGATATATAAATCGCCGATTCGAGTGCGACCGTTGCGACGCGCTAGTCTGAACGAGCCTTAAAAAATGATGGATGTATTTTAATGCTATTTAATTTGATAAATAAACTGTTTGTTTTCTATTAAATAAAAAATTTGATTTGAAAACTACGGTGTCTTACTAAACTTCAACTATATCCGTGGCAACTTATGTCTTTTAGTGACCTTACTTAATCAAACAACCAAACCTAGATAGCGATCGCTTACTTTTGCACCTCTGTCTAGTGTTTAAAGACGAACTTGAGTCTGGCAATTCCTGCCTGGTTTCATTTAAACTCAAGTAGCAAAGGTTAAACAGTGGCAGTAAGATGACTCTTTTCAATAGATTCTCTAAATTATGTCATGCTTCTCGTAGTCTATCATAGCCACCCCCTTACAACAAATTGGAAGCAATTAAGCACGTCTGTTTTCATAACAATGTGTTGGCTTTTGAGATTTTCGGGTCAATTCAATCGAAGCAGTATGTTAAGTCGAACTTGTAATAGGTACATTTTTTGTATCAAAAAGCCGTGGGAGAGCCCAAAAGATTGAACCGGTAAAAGTTCACAAGAGTTAAAACGATTCATCTATTTCAGTACCAGTAAGTGGAAGACAGGAATATGTGGAGGGAAATAGAGAAGGCCTATGGCGCAAGACAGGGCTGTCTTGCCACCTGTCTTGTCACCAGGAAGCTACATAACTAATCTGCTAATATTAGGGTTAAGAAGAAATATTTTAAACTAAGTAAATGTGCTTTTTTATAAAAAAATAATTAGTTTGTAGGATGAATTATTAGTTTGTATGAACTTGTAGATTTAGGTTAGAGGAAATAAAGGCCTTTTTTTATTTAATTTTTACTTAGAATCCAACGACTTTGCAACGGTCAAACTTGACACTCATTATTTCCATATCAAGAGCTAACAATCTAAGGATTTGTTTAAACAAGACGGGCGTTAAACTAAAAATAAATATTAACAAACACCGTGTCGGGTTCGGACATGTTTTTATTAGATCAATTCCATTCACCTCTGTTGAGCATCATAAGGAAGTTTACCCAAAGCGTTCTTCATATTTTTTTACGAGAAATAAAAAACATCAAGTTTCGTTATGTTTTATCTGACAGCCCACATGATACGGTATTAATTAAACACCACTCGGACTCATGAATTATCATGAGGTTAATAGTCACCAATGAGCTTGGAGTAATTATGTAGATGAAGCTCTTTGCGTGTGCGCAGTGGTGGGGATGTGCGCGGCCTGTCTGCGCGGTGATGTGCCAAAGATTATAATAATTGAAAGGATACACAGCTCCTTTTTAAAACAGAATTTGTTAATTTTTCTGTTGGAATTAATAAGGGCCTGAATAATGGTACTAGGTTATAATTTTCCTGCTGTTATACCATTCAAATTGGGGTAGGTGCAGCCTAATAATTTTCATCATTACTCTCTATTAGTGGTAATTTTGGTAGTTACCCCCTTTCTATTTACTCATATTAGTATTATCACTTATTCTTATTCATAAACATTACTTGTCTCAAAAACAAATTAAGTTTTTGAGATTAATAAATAACAAAAGTTCGAAAGAATTTAAGGCAACAAAGTTTAGATATACGACAAAGTGCATTCGAAAAACTTAGGTTTATGTCCTATTTTACTTCGAGACAAATCTTGACATTACTTAAAAACACGTTGGTATTTTTATCAATATTTTAGGTATCTACTGTTTTGTGGATTAACTGAGCACCAATCCAAAACGACCAGAATCATTAAACACAATAGATGAAGCCCATTTTATCTCACGCCTAAACACGCTCTAACTACTAAAACCGAGACAATCTCACGGCTCATCTTCCAATTTTCATAATCTTTGACGGCCGCGCAGGAGGCGGGCCCAACTCAACGCTTCGCGCGCATCGTTCGCGTGCCGGCGCGCGCGCCACCCAAGCGCGGCTACCGGCCGTAATCTCTCAGATATACCCCACCGATGAGTGACGTCATCACAATGTTTAGGCATTGATTTTTTTTGGAGTTACCAAAAATTAAGACAGTGAGCGATTCAATTCGATTAAAAGGGGGGTTTATTTAGTAGCACTGTCTCTGTGACTGAGAAATCTACTGATGAATGATGTCACTGAATTAAGCTTTTCAGATAATTGAAAATAAATATGATTGTTTAACAAAATTATTAAGTGCGACCATACGGCAGAGCTCTCACCGAGGGGAGGCTTGTGTTCCACCAGTGGGAATATGGTGCTGATGATGATGATGATGATACGGCAGACTGAGTACAAAATCTATACTATTGTAAAAGCTCAAGTTTTGATATAAAAATCATTACCCTTATTTTTTGCTTCGTCGCCCGTAGTCGTAAAAAGCACAGAAGGAGATTATGCACTCCACTTTTTGTCGAAGGTCAATAAAGTAAGAGGCAGCGACTTAGACATATCAGCTTTTAGATACCCTGATGGCTTTATAATAAAGGTTCGATTTTTGGGTATTTCATTCCAAGGTTATCAGATGTTAATGAGTAATTATTTGGTCTACCTTTGGGGCCATCGAAGATAAGTTGGACCAAATAATTGCTCATTTATAAAGAGAGATTTTATACAGGCAGAAACATTGACACGTCAACTGTAACCATGAATTCAGCACATGATTCTGAACTACGTGGCGTAAAAATGTTTCGCCAGCTTTCAAACAAAAATCTGATGTTTTTATAGAAAAGTGTCGCGAAAACCTACATATTCAAAATGTATGGAACAGATTTTTTCTTAATAACCGATGGTTCTGTGTGGTGCGGGACGTAAAAAAAGTACCACCGCAACTCTCTAGTTACTAGAGACAGAGAGTGAGCAGCAGCGTTCGCTACAATATAATAACGCCAATATACTTGATCGTTTTACTAATTTAAGACCCCTAGTTTTAAAAATTCGTAAATTTTATATACATAATGAAGCTATTTATGAGAGATTTTCAACTGCTTTTGTAAGGTAAATTTAAGAATCAAGTCAATAACTTTCATGCATATTATAGCAAAAAACAGCAGTTTCTTATTATGGATATTATATCACGAAGTTATGAAGCATTACAAACAAATAACAAAAGAAAAGTGATGGAATATAAAAAGTAGTCACGATCGTCAACTGTCACAATTTTGTTATATAACAGAGACCTTACAATTGGACGTAGTTATGCAAAAAGGATCCAATCCACATTCAGTTAATTTTGAGTTATTGACGTTTTAAGTTCAAGAGGTATTTTTTTCATTACTTAAAAAAACAAATTGTCTGTGGAATATTAACACGTTTTTTATTAGTAATGGTATATTAACATATTCTGGTACAAATACTAGTTAAGAACCAGAAAGTTTAAATAGTTTATATTGAAAAAAAAAAAAATAAGAAGCGCCATACCATTGGTTTTAAAAATTAAAGTACACGAAAAATAAAGCTATTTTTAGCTAGGTCGTTTTTACTAACTCGTAGTATGTATAATTTGGATCAGTTTGGTGCACTTAACTCATTTTTGACCAAGTTGTGGATTGGATCCTTTTTGCATAACTACGTCCAATTTACTTCGCTGAATAACATTAAAAAAACATTAAATATTTTAGATCACATTCCATATAACATCGACTGGACTGCAATTTATGCATATTTTACGGCGAACTGCCTCGTTGATCTAGTGACTGTTATCGCTACTGCTGACCATATCTTCCTAGGTTTAATTCCCAAATGGTAAAATCTAATTGTGTTTTATTTATTCATCTGGATTTTTTTAGTAGTACCACAGAGTTTGGATTTGTGACTGATTGATGGCAATAGGCTTCCCTGTGTTACATGGGACTAAAACATAACTAGCGAAATGTTGGTGTACTATAAGTGTACCTCTGCCTTACTCTTCGGGGAATAAAGGCGTGATGTTATGTTATATCTACAATCTGTTTCATATTATTTCAATTTTCTCATTAACTTGCTTCTTATTTTTGAAGGTTCATCGTAAGAGTGACTCCAACTTCCTGCTTTAGATTTGGATTTTATACGTATCTGATAGGAAATAAGATAACATCATTAAAATCTCTAGTAGGCACAATATTATTTATATGTAGGTATGCTTATGATTACCGTCACCAGCGTCTTCAATATCTGTGTTGAATAAAGTTGACATATGAGGTAGTGATGGCATCTGAGTAGAATAAATGTTACTTATTCTTTTCATGTATCTTATATGACCATCCTCATCAGCCTACAGCACGGACCACTATCAACTAAATATTCGGCAATCTACCAGCCTCATTGTAAAGATCGTCACTCCATCAAGCTTGAGACCGTCCTAACTTACGTTTGCAGATGCTTGTATGAACAATTATTTGCAAAAGAAATAATAATAAAGTAGTCGGAAAGAATTTGCCTGGATGTACCTATGTTTGAACGGATTTAGATGAAGATAGTATATAAACTTGATTTAGATACGGTTTTATTTCAGTAGTGCGTTTCTTTGGGATATTTTCCAACATCCACGTAGGCCAAGCCACGGACAAAACTTAGTTTAAAGAAAAAACGATCAATTTGTCAATATTCGTACCTATTACGAATGGACATAGTACCTACAACTTTAAATTTCGCCACCACGCAAATAAAAAACTTCATCCAAATGAACCGCTCTACAACTCACGCATACAAAGCCTACTTTATAGTAGGTGCTATTACCTACTAGTTTATTGCACAGGATCAGATAACAAAGGAACCCTAACCGAACATACGGGACCACCAAGAACTGACGCAGGTGCCCGATGAAGGCATTACACTGAATCGCCCATTATGATTAAACGGAATTGGCCGTAGTCTATGTTTGCAATCTAGTAGAGTACTTGGGTGTAGGGTTGTCACACAATGTATATGGAGACCTTGATAAGAAACTAATTTTTAGGTATAAGTGTCGAATTGTTTGCATAAAGTCTGGTTCCAAAAACAGTAAAGCCTTGGGTCTGCTTATCTAGCTCAAGTCTTATCTTAGTGGAATTCTAACCTTCAGTTTCTTTAGTTTACAAAGTCTCAGTAAATTATAAAGGTTTACGTTCTACTCAGACTAGTTCCTCTTAGGCCAAATCCTTACGCATTAGTCGATTCGCACGAATTTATTTGCCCGATTCGGACGAATCGACACTTATGTATTATTTTCTATGCAATAAAATATTAAAAAACAGTCGCTGTAAATACATGCAATTAAGTGCATAAAATTCAAAATATTCCAGTGGCGTACGTATTTTTGCTATTGTCGATTCACCCACAAATAATTTAACTTTGTGCAAGTCGGCAATAAAAATAATGTAATTTAAGAGTCAGTTTACCCGATTGGGGCGAATGAATTCGTGCAAATCGACTAATAACCCCATTATCCGCGTTTTACGTTTCTACGGTAGTCTTAAGTAGCAACCCTATAAGAGCCCCCAGGGTTATTGATTAGTAGTTACTGTACTTAAATGATCACTTAACTAAGATAAAGTCCAAGTTATAATTATAATGTAAACGTGCTTTGAAGTTTGAGCGATAAGAATTGTAGGAGGTGGCTGGATTAGATCAGCTGTAACTTAATTGAAGCTTAGAAAGCTTAGCGATAGTCAAGGATATTTATGTGATAAGGGTTGCATGAGTTTTTGTAACTTGTATCGTATTTGTTGAATTATTTGCACATTCATGAGGCATAAGGCGGATATAAAGCCACAACGAAGTCTATCAATAAACTTTACAGAGTAAACAAACTGCAGCGTTGCAAATTTAGCGGTCAAAAGACAATATTATACATCATTTTGTATTTGTATGGATCATGTGATCTGTAATAGGAGTTTTTATTCACTAATAGAAACATAGAAGAAGAGTTGGATAGAATATTAGTTTGAATGGTGGTGAACAAATAAGGTTGGAGAAAAAAAATATCTCCAAACCATATGTACCTCTACATACAATATTTACAAAAATAAGAACATAAAAAAAATCTAACATGAATAGGTTAAACAAAAAACTAAAATATGTACAAGCACTATTGTAAGAAAGAATAAATATAAGGTAGGGATAAGTACACTTAAGAATGTAGTAAAAATCAAAGTAGGTAAAAGTCTGGGACACGTTTTAAGAATCGATTCGTGCAATATCAATCATCTTCATCAATCATGAAAATAAATATTTGATTGCCAGTGACATCCATCCATGTAGGGCCTTCCTATTTTCCGCGGAACCCAGAACTTTATGACGGGAATCACATAGTAACAGATAGTAGCGAAATTTTGTTAATTTCACCAATAAATTAGAACATGTGTAAACTTAAGCCTATATCTTGGAAGTAGGTACTTCGATACTAACGTGTGAGGTCGAATTTACAATGTAAGCGATTATATGGAAATAGTAAGGCGACACCGGAGTATCGTTGCCAAATGTGATGGCATGCGATTGTATCTCACTTTAGCGATAAAAATTCCGATTGTATTTTGTCTTTTATAGTTTAGGGCCACCCACATAGATCAAGAATAGAATGCATTCATCTAGGACACGAATAAAAGTACCTACATAAATTAGGTCAATCAAACTTTCGTCGGCAGATGACGCTTACTGTAGGTCTGTTTTGTTATTTTTGTAATTATTATGTCTCATTCCTGCATCCAAACGAAGCCGGTTTCTAGTGATGGTGGTGGCTATTTGAGCATTTACATAAGAGAATATTGTATATTCTTCTTCATAAGTGGTAGGTGGGATTAAGCCAGATATCAGTTTTTTTTTTGTTCTTTTCTGCACATCATTTACTGTAATGATTATCGGTGCAATGATTGCAGAGTCCAAGTCCCATATATCAACAACCTCGTATGCTAATTCAACATATTTTTTTCTTATCTTTCTCAGTGTTCACAAGATTTTTGTCATGAAGGGCAGCCATATCAACAATCACTCAAGCCCAGTACGGGTTGTCGGATGGCATATGTCTTCGAAATTTTGAATAAACTATGTACGTGTTGTGGTTAAAATAATATCCCACGCTAAATTAATTTATTACACACTAGCGTCTTGTTTTAACGTAAAATGCATCCATTGCATTGCATCGCTCGCCCGCAATATTGCTTCGTTTTAGCGTTCTCTCTGATAATTTGTTCTTTTTAGTCAGCTCCTTAGGATCTTAGCGTGATGTTAAACAGCCTGTGACATGCCATGTAAACTTTCTCAAGAATTTTACAAAAGAAAAATGTACATATCCAACAGGAATTTCCAGATATTACTCCCTACATATAAACTTACTAACAAACTACTATTATGAATGTACCTCTTTAGAATATTCAGTATAGACTACACTTTAATATAGCTAAAGACGCAATTCTTAATTTTTCCATACACGGCCTTGAAGATATAGCTCCCCAGTGAAATTCATCTTCCTTATAAAGCAAATAGTGTTTTATTAACAAATCCCCTGTGAAATCCTATCCAACGTTACTTTGCTGACACTAGTCCGTAATCCTTTAGTGACACAGCAACGTTACTGCCATCGACGAGCATTAGGTAGTACCCGGAATAACCGTATTAGGAGTTCTGAGAACACTCCTTTTGCGTCGGAAATAAAATAGCAGCTACTGTTAAACATAAAGTGTAGGACAGACATTAAAATATCGTTATAATAAACGTTTTATACTTATTGCACCGCACTAGAGTTTCCTGAAGGTGTGTCTGATACTTTATGGAACAGTAATTTAATTAGCGCATATGCAAATGATTGTAATAAAATGCTATGTTTTAGACAAGTAATAGTGGGTATCATTTCTGTATATGAGGGCGGGGAGGGTTATTTAAAGTTATTTTATGGTAAATAAGAACTAGGTGATTTCCGTCTGTGGATAGCTATAACGATAGGACAGAGACGAAAAGGTGATTTTTTTAAGATTTCTGAGATCCTGATAAACTCGTGATAGGTAATTATTCAGAAAAACAACATTTTTAGGAAAAAACCTGACCTGTCCCCGCCTTTGTAAATGCTTTCCTACATTTTTTACGTCTTTCCCGAGCCCGCGCGTCGTCCGTCCAGTTTTGACGGAACATCTTCGGCTCGTCTCGCCATTTCCTACGTGGTCTACCACGACCCCGCATCACTGTCTCAGGGCACCAGTACTGCGCTATTTGGGCCCACAGTTTGTCTGGCATGTGGTAGACATATCTTGCCCAGTTCCATTTAAGTTGGGCAGCCATTTGAGTCACTTCACATTCTACGCTCGACGCCCGCCTTGGAAGGTCGTTACGCTGCCGCTCCGCTGCGCGTATCCCGTCCACCGCCCGCCGCTCGTTCGCCCGTCAGTTGTGCTCCGTGCGCCACGCTGCGTAGTCGCCCCGACTACTCTCCGCTATTTTGCGATTTAAATTTATTTAAATCGCAAAATTCGGATTCTTGTTTCTTCAGATACAGTCTAAAACCGTACTGTCTTGTTCGCAAGACAGTGGTATTTCTGATTCGTCAGAAAATCGTCAAAAACGTGTGTTGTGTTGTGGCCCCTTCAGGGCAAATCCACAGTTTCGTGGTCACTCGGTGGATACCTTAACGGTGCCAACGAAGCCGAGTGGGTGCAGACCCAACGCACCCGTCTATCCCCTTCAGGGCTAGACGAAAGTTGGACGGGTCCCGGATCGCTGGCCTTGGGGGCTTCCCTCGTCAGCCCCGGTGACAGTCTTCCCTCCACAGCCGCGTACTAGTGCCGCGGGTATATCTATACCCCCCGCACTAGACTGGTCGGGTACCTTCAGTACCCATCGCATGACCGGTTAGGAACCCGTTCGCACAATAAGATTGGCGACGGGGATCACTCTTAGGGCTCACCAGGATCACCTCCCTGTCTATACCCGACAGGGAGTGTAACACTCACCCCCGGCAACCCACCGGGGATTAGGCTACGTAGGAGTAGGGTTTTGGTCAGGATCACTCTCATGAGTGATTAGGTCCCCCCTCCCCTCCGCCATGGATAAACCCATGGATCCTACGGAGAGGCTTGCTAGAATTGAGGCGCTCCTGGCTGAACTTGCGGGTCAGCTTAGCATTGAGCACTCGGAGGTCGGAGCGGTTGTCTCTGTTTTTCTTTTATTGATAAAGAAAAATAAAGACTTCGCTGCCGAATTCTCCGAGTTGTACAGAGCTGAGCAACTCGTAATTCCGCCCAGCCCGGGCATCGCTGACTTCAGCGACGCCCTCGAGGCCCCAGCCTCCACCGATGAACCATGTCAAATGGACACGGAGGATGTACCCACAACTCCTCCCGATACTGCCGCGCTCACTCCCCAGACGGACTCGCACTCCTCTTCGTCCTCGGACGCAGAGACGTACGAGCTCGTCTCCCATACAAAGGAAAAAGGGAGTAAGCGCAAAAAGAATAAGGCGAGCAGCTCAGCCCCGGCCGCTAAAATCATAGCGGCTGAGGACTCCGCTCCTCCGTCTCGCGCCCCCACCCCGCAGGCGACCTCCGCCACCGCGAACCCCCCCCACCCCGCTACGCAGGCGACCCCCGCCACCGCGACCGCGTCCATCCCCCCCACGCCGCCGGCGACCGCCACCAACGCGTCCCCCTCCCGCCCCTCGCCTTCAACCTCCGCGAAGGTTGCCGCGCCCCGCGCTAAAACTAGCGCCCAGCCCGTACCCTCTGGCTCAAACACCGGCAGGAAACTCCCTCCACCGCCCCCTGTATTTATACAGGACAAGGCCAAGTGGACGGAGGTGTCCAAATGGTGTGTTGACCAAAGGGTCAACTATACTAGCGCCCGTGCCACCCAGCACGGGATTAAAGTATCAGTCCCCACGTCAGGCGATTATCGCGATCTGACCAGGCTCCTCTCTGCCAGGAACGTGTCCTTCCACACGTATTCCTTGCCCGAGGAGCGACTGACCAGGGTGGTGATTCGCAGGATCCCCTGCGAAATCGCCACCAGCGATATTAAGGCGGACCTCGAACGACAGAACGTGCCTGTCACAGAGGTCCATCGAATGCACCGGTCCAGGCAAGGTACCGCCTTTGATATGGTCTTGGTGGTGTGCCCTCCCACAGAGGGTCACCACCCCATATTCAATGTAAGGTCCGTCTGTAACCTGTCAGGCCTTAAAATCGAGAAGCCCCGTAAGTCAGGCATCATTGGCCAATGCCACAGATGCCAACTGTACGGGCACTCAGCGTACAACTGCTACGCTACTCCCAGGTGCGTCAAGTGCCTGGGAGACCACGGTACAGCAGATTGTACCCGGCCTAAAGACCGCACTCTTTGCACCGAGCCACCTAGTTGTGTGCTCTGCAAAGAGCCCGGTCATCCGGCAAACTACCGGGGCTGTCCGAAAGCCCCCAAGTCATCTTCCCCTAAACTGGCGCAGCGTTTCAACGCTCGTCAGACTAGGGAATCCCCCTCGGCCAAACTCCCCGTGAGACTGGCCCCTCAGCGTCCCTCCCAATGGCCTCTAATGAGTTCCCAGAAGGAGTTCCCCCCACTGGCCTCCAGGCCTAAGCCCGCTCCCATCCCTCCATTAGTGGACCCGCGTACCCGTGCCCCCGCGTCCCTTACGCCCCCCGGTTTTCCCGCGACCGCACCTCCGGCCCGCGCCGCGGCCCCCTCCACTGCCCCTATGGCAGGACCAGTACCCGTACAGAGGAAAGGTCAGGCTCCCCTTGATGCGTTTAACGTCATCACTGGGACCTTTAATACCTATAGCACGTTCCTCTCCCCGCGTGCCCAACAGATGGCCCAGGAACTAATTGCCGCCGGCGGTAACTTGTTCCGAATCCAGTCAATTTATGCTGCGTATCCCGAGATCACGCAAGCAATCCATGTCATGAACTCCCAACGCCCCCATTATGGATAGTCGCGGAATATTAACCAGACAAAAACCCCGTTCCCTAAAACTAGGTTTCTTTAATGCCAACGGCATTCACGGCCAACGTGATGAGATCGCCACGTTCCTCCGCGACCATCACGTAGACATTTTACTCATTCAAGAGTCGTTCCTAAAACCTCATCATCGTGACCCGAAAATTGCAAACTATCGTTTAGTTCGCAACGACAGGTCACGTTGTCACAGAGGCGGCACCCTCATATACTATAGGAAGTCCCTGTACTGCATACCTATGGATACTCCCCAACTCTCCCGATTAGAAGTTTCGGCCTGTCGGTTAGCACTGACAGGCCACCAGCCAATCACTATCGTGTCGGCTTACTTCCCTCCCCCAGACGGTTCCGAGGACCCTCAACTCCTCACTAATGACCTCTCCGAACTTTTCGGCATGAGTGACTCCGTTATCATAGCGGGCGATCTCAACGCCAAACATCCCGCCTGGAATAGCACCAGGACCTCGACTAGAGGTAGGCAACTTTTCAACCTCTGTTCTACCATGAACTTTGACGTCATCGCCCCGATGACTCCCACTCACTTTCCTTTCGACCCCGATCAGTTACCCGACGTTCTTGACATAGCACTCCTTAAGAATATCAACTTAAGGTTGGATTCTATAGAGGCTATCCACGAACTCGACTCTGATCATCGACCAGTAGTCATGAACCTGGCCCCCCGATTAGGTACTCGCGACCCCTCTCAACCCCCCGCCACTAAAGTGATCACTGACTGGAAGAAAGTAAGCGAACGCTTACAATCTAACACGTCACATCACTTAGACTCTATCCCAGATCAGTTCGACTCTGTCGCCGACACAACGGCCGCGATCGACTCTCTCACGGAGCACGTACAATCGATCGTGAACGAAAGTTCACGGGAGGTTCCAGATACGGGTGACCGTAAATGGAAGCTCCCCGACGATGTACGTGATCTGCTGACAGAGAAGAACGCGGCCGTTCGTGCCTACAGCAACTTTCCCTGTGATGCTAACAAAGCTCACATGCGTTACTTACAGCGTGCTGTAAGGACACGTGTGACTGAGCTGCGTGACGCTAACTGGGACAAGATGGTGGGCGAACTAGAGCCAACTCATCTCGCTTTCTGGGAACTTCAGAGGAAACTGAAATCCTCTGAGTTTTCCACTATGCCCCCCCTGACCCGCCCCGATGCGACCATTGCATTCGAGGATATCGACAGGGCTGAATGCCTAGCCGATAGCCTCGAAGCCCAATGCACACCCAGTTCGCAGCCAGTAGACCAAGCGTTTGTCGATAAGGTAAACGCGGAAGTCGAACGCAAAGCCTCACTCCCGCCCGTTGAAGACCCTGATGATCCCCTGCCCCCTGTCACACCTGACGAGGTGCACGAGATCATCAAGGGTCTGAAATCTCGTAAAGCCCCCGGATCAGACGGCATCACCAACAGAGTGATCAAGCTGTTCCCCGCGCACCTGATTATGCTCATGTGTACCATCTTCAATGGCGCCTTGAGTAATAACATTTTCCCCCAAGCGTGGAAGGAAGCCACCGTTATTGGCATCCCTAAGCCCGGTAAGCCCAAAACCGAGCCCACGAGCTATCGCCCCATCAGTTTGCTCAAAGTTCTCGGCAAAATCTATGAGAGACTTATTTATAAGCGACTCAGAGATTATGCCGAAACCAAGGGCCTCATTCCCAACGAGCAGTTTGGTTTTCGAACCCAACACTCGTGTGTCCATCAGGTACACCGTATCGTCGAACATATCAATGCTGGTTTTCAGCGTGGTATGTTCACGGGCGCTGTATACTTCGATATAGCGAAAGCGTTCGACAAAGTCTGGCACAACGGCTTATTATATAAGCTGTACCAACTCGGAGTGCCAGACCGTCTCGTGCTCATCTTACGAGACTTTCTTGCGAACCGTACCTTTCGCTATCGCATCGAAGGGGCACTTTCCTCCCCTCACCCGATTCGTGCAGGAGTCCCTCAAGGCTCTGTACTAGCCCCCCTCATTTTCACGCTGTTCACTAGCGATATCCCCAGAAGCAAGAAGGCAAGGTTAGCTCTGTTCGCAGACGACACTGCCATCTTTTTCTCGGGATTTAGTGACACAGCGCTGGTTCGCTACCTCCAAACCGCAGTCGACGAGCTCGGCGAATGGTTCAGGAAGTGGCGAATCGAAGTCAATCCCGATAAAAGTCAGGCGGTCTTTTACACCCGACCTCGACGTAATCACCCCCCTCCCCGACCCATCTCAATGTTCGGCAAGCAGATCCCTTGGGCGAAGCAAGCCAAATATCTAGGTGTCATCCTCGACGAACACCTCACCTTTTCTGAGCACATAAAGCAGGCTCGCTCGCGGGCCGCTTTCGCTCTGGGTAGGCTCCATTGCGTCCTGAACAAGCGGAGTAAAATGTCTCTTCTGTGTAAGAAGCGGCTTTACACCGCTTGTATCAGGCCGATTATGACATACGCAAGCCCAGTCTGGGCACATGCTAAGCCCCGATTCATCCATAGGATGCAGACACTCCAGAACCGTTTTCTCCGTCAAGCCACAGGCTCGCCTTGGTTTGTTCGGAATATCAATCTTCATTTAGATATGAAACTCCCGACTATCCATCAATACATAAAACGCGCTTCGAAGCGCTTCTTCGATAAGGCCGTAGCCCACCGCAACCCTCTGGTTGTGGCGGCAGCTACTTACACCCCCTCCCGTATTAGCAAAGTCCGCCGCTCGCGGCACATTCTTACCGATCCTGATGATCCCACTACTCTCCTCCAGGAGAGTCGAAAAGAGACCAGTACAGCTAGACCAGCACACAGACACAAACCGTACCGACCTCGCCGCCGAGGTCCGTCGTCGCGACCCCGACTTAACAGTCCCTCCCGACCCTTGCAAGAGCCAGCCCACGATGCTGCGCCGTTAGCTTTAAATTAGTCCCTAAATAATTTAACTCAGATCCAGCCAGTCCCTTGCTGCCCCCCCTATCAGCGATTGCCTAAGCCGAGGTTCGTACCCCCCTCGGGGTAACCCTTAGAGCTTTCGCTTTAGTTTTTAAGTACAATAAGCCCCGGCTGGAGGCCTAAAAAGGTAACTTTTTAGAACTCGCCGGGCCCCAATCCGTTTAAGTAGTAACAATCTTTTCAGGATTAACTACGAGATGCCCCACAAAAAAAAAAAAAAAAAAATGACTCACTTCAGCTACATTTGTTTTCTCAACTTTACTGTATAACATTTAAAACGTGTCAATTACCTTAATAGTACTTCTGAAATTGTCAATTCGCCCATAAATAAATTATCTTTTTGCTAACCAACTAGATTGCTGACACTGAGGTGTAACTGCACCGTTTGTGTCGACAAATAAGAGACAAAGTGGGTTTTTATTAAATGCACATGCGGCTATACATAACATAAAAGCACGTACTATATACCAACTTGAAGGCCATTAAATTCCATGTCACTGAGGTGATATAGTCGTACATGCAACCCGACAATAACGAAGACAATAGACATTCGATTACGTACAATAAAATAAATTGGTATTGGATACAGCGTTGAAACGGACCAATACGCTTGTTACAACTAAATTGGTTTGTAAAGCAGGCATTTCATTTTCGCGTTCTATCCACTGTGCACTGTTCTTCGTAGTTATGAAAGAGTATTAGGTTTAATAGTTTTGTATTTGTATGGGAGTATTTATGGTGGGCTAAGATTGTAAGAACCCGCAACAGTAGTAATGATGAACTTTTGAACTATTTTTAACACCGAAAAACTCTACAAAAACTGCTCCACACTATTGGTAAATACTCTGCAACCATAAAACATAACGTTTCCCCATATAAACGGGATCTGAGGCGGATACGATACCCGTTAGTCGGAATGGACTCGTATGTAAAACGTTCGCGCAAATTGCATAGGTCCACAACTCGACTTCATAACGGCTTGTGTCTACAATGAGCGCGACAATCCGGAAGACTCGATTTGTATAGATTGTTATACTGTGCACTGAGTTTTACACTTGAAGCTTAGTTTAAGTTATACCAGAGCCGCGACTCCGCTTGGTAAAATAATCGGAGTTTTTTCTGGACAAACTTATTTTATCCATTGCCCCTTTTTAGAGTTCCATTTCTAAAGGGTGCCAACCAGAACTTATTGCTAAGACTCTGCTGTCTGCCCGTCCATTTGTCACATCTCATCAGTCTTGCCGATCTGTTCACAATAAATAAATAAAATTCTAATGTAAAAATCTCCATCTATTTATGTTGAATGACATACGTCATGTGAAAATACAATGGTTTTTTACACATTTACAAAATAAGTGTAAGCCAATGGAGTGATCAAAACTGATTCTGCTATCCAAGGTATAATATGACCGCGCAAATACAAGATTCTTTTTGGGGTCGAAACTATTGAACAATGTTAGTTGACTATCAGATCTGCTCGTTTATAAGTTCCTCCAAATATAGTAACGTAAGTAACGTTTATTGATACACCTACTAGTTGTTATTATTTTATAAAAAGGCTTATAATAATTGGTATTTTTTTTCTTTCTAATTTAAAAAATAAAAAAAAAAACAAACTAATTTGAATGACAGAAAGAAACTTTTATCATCTGCAAATGCTTTTACTCTTTATTACACAGCAGTCGCAAACAATAGTTAATCAAGTTTATTCTATTTTATTATTTTTGTCTCAAATTCACTAACTTTAGAGTTCTTATTATGAAATCTAAAACAGTACCAACAAATAAAGACTTAATCCACCTGAAATTAAAAAGTTTTATTAAAGTACTATTTCAGTCTTTGTCAAAAGGTGATATTATTTATTGTATTTTCGATACAATTTCATGAGTATAGATAAAGGAGTGCATATAACTGCATTATGATAAATTATGTCCGTTCTGCGCGGATCTAACACGAAATGACCATGATTGTTTAATTTTTGAGTTTTCGTTCAACTTTTTTTCCTTCTAATATGAACTAAATAAAATAGGAGGAAACTCAACTTAGTTTATCTTTTAGTCCTTCAAAACCATTTACAAACATACAAACCAACTTCCTAACCATAATAATATTAACCTTAGTGTTATAGGAGCACCGTTGTAGTTATTTATAGTCGTGCGTGCAAACTTTAATTTATATGGTGGGTGTCGAAGTGATTTGTAAGTGGGCTTTGTTATAGACGATGCTACGGTTGTATTAGAATTTCTATAGATATTGTCTGTAACCGTACATGCTTTACATACTAAGTAATGCATGTTCATGCAAAGGATGTTATGTTATTGTCGGTTAACAAATTATTGTCATGTCTTCGCCATAGAAAGATTATTTGATGATCTTTTGAGCAAGTTTAAGTGCGCTTTTATTTTAACTTCATCATTATCTGTATAGTCTTCTCCCAACTATAATGGGGTCTGCTTCCAGTATAAACGGATGCAGCTGGAACGAGTTCCTATCTGACCAAAACCCAGTTTCTAGGTAACGTGATACACCTTGGTAAGACTCGTTTCAGACTTTCGGGCTCCTGACGATCTTTAAAGTGTGTCAAAGATTTACGAATGACGGCCCGAACATTGGTTTGGGCTGATTGTTTAAGCCATTGGGCTTAACGTACTTTCCAAGGTACGAAAGGGACTCAAAATGTACAGATGGTCACTCCTCAACAAAGCAACCGCGGCAAGCGTAGCCGCTCGTGCGGTTGTTTTAATTAACCTCAAGCCCCTCTTCTTAAGACGTCACCTCCTTCTGCGAAGCAGTAATGCTCGCAAAGGAGGAGGCGGGTTGCGTGAGGGAGTGGCAGTCTCTGCGCCCTCATGTCCCTAGCCGCCCCAGGAGGAGACGCCCCGGGCGTTGCGAGTCGATTGCGGACTCCCGGCCACCGTAGGCGTGGGCTTGGTCCTTACCGGGCGGCGAGCTACCAATTGCTCGCCACCCGGTAAGGACCAGGCCCGTTTCGACGGCGCGTAGTGTTCCACGCGCGCCTCAAAGAAATGTCAGCAACAACAGAAGGGGTCCACTAGGACCGATGCCTGCCAGGGTCGCGAGATTTGTTCGAAAGAGATACCGTGGCCCTGGCACATGGGCAACTGAAGGAACGGGTGGGTTTTAGTTAGTAAAAATCTGACACGCCCTTCCGCTCCACCCTAGAGCGGGAAAAGTCATTAAATGATTTCCCACCCACAAAAAAAGCCCGTCTCCTTTAAATGCAACATCATTATAGTGATTTTAGCAATTTTCTAGGATCATGCCGTTGCTCTATCGAATCATATTTTTGATCACCAGTTTATTTGGTGCTGTTGCTTTTTCTTATACCCTGACGAACACAGAAACGGATACAGTGATAATAAAACATACCTTCTCTGTCATCTTTAATTTCACACAGTTTAAATCATTTTGTATCAGTATTAAATATTCCAGTGCATAATTAGTGACAGTTCACTATCTTATAGCCTTCGAGCTTGGGAACCTGTTCTTCCATAGATGACTTATACACTGCACTGAATATATCCAAACCTGATATATTGCCTTGATTGCGTTTTATCCATGGTCTTGTAACGGCGATTCGATAATACTTGTAGATGGTTGCTCCTTGGTGATTTGAAGTTAATAAATAATATTTCTTGTTTCAGGTTCTATGATGGAGCATGACGAAGAAATTGCTGGAAACATGAGGATTGAAACCAAAAGGAACCAATGTACCTATACTACTATACTTACTAATATTATAAAGCTGAAGAGTTTATTTGGTTGAACATACTAATCTCAGCAACTACGTTTAGTGTTGAATATAACATCACGCTAGAACCCATAGGAATCAAGCAGAAAGAAAAGAAAATGTCACTTATACGAAGACCTTGCACGGGCATGCGATTTGATGCAACGGAGAGGGTCGGGGGAGCAAGAAATTTAACGCGGACGAAGTCGCGGGCGGTAGCTAGACTTATAAAAGATGATAAATGTTTTAGTCGCCAAGCATAACTGCTATGTTGCAGATTTGAAGAGTGATGGTGAAATTGTCGGCACAAGAAACTTCTCAATACTCTCTCTAGGTGACGAGCAAAACGCAGCATAATGACACGTAAAGCAAAGTTATCATGGGAAGTCGTGATCGATTGAGATAGTTGTTATTTGCAAAGATTACCGCTAAATATCAGTGGAGCTATTTACCATTTACAAATACGGTATGATTCTAATAGAGTAGCGCCCAGTGGTAACGGCTTCGACTTGAACCACCTGCATTCGAAATTTTAAGGTATGTTACATTTATTGACTGGCCAGTTAGTCTAGTGGTTAGTGATCCTGACTGCTAAAACTGAGGTCGTGGGTTCGATTCCTACCCAGGACTAATCTTTGTGTGATGAGCACAATAATTTGTTCTGTGTCTGGGTGTAATTTATCTAGATATAATATGCATGTATTTAGAAATATTAGGTCTTTACCTATGAAATTGCCGTTCTGCAGTACTGGCCATTTCAAATCAAAAGAATTTTTGTTTGTCTAAGAATTCTAATTTCAAATTAATTTTATTTAAAAAAAATGCAATTCTTTTTCCAAAAGTAGTCATTTGTTTATTGATTAGTGTTACATTTTCATCGCATTTAAATCTTTTTCGTCATCATGGATACGTTAAAAATTCGAGTAATTATGGAATATGAATACCGTCGTGGCAGCAACGCGGCACAAGCGACACGCAACATCAACGACGTTTACGGAGCTAACACTACAAACCAACGCGTGGTGCGTTATTGGTTTGCTCGCTACCGTTCTGGAAATGACCTGAAAAATGAACCTCGCGGTCGTCCGAAGACTTTAGTCGACAATGACGAATTAAAGGCGATTGTGGAAGCTTATGATACACAATCTACGGCTGAATTAGCAGCAGCTTTCGACGTTAGCGTCAAAACAATATTGGTCCATTTGCGTCAAATTGGCAAGGTAAAAAAGCTTGACAAATGGGTGCCCCTCGAACTCAATGATCGCCAGCGCGAAGTACGCGTCGAGACGTGCCTTGCACTGCTCAACAGATAGACAAATGAATGAATTTTGAACCGCATTGTTACCTGCGATGAAAAATGGATTCTGTTTGATAACCGCAAGCGCTCAGTAAGTTGGTGGGATCCTGGTTCAGCACCTAAACAATGCCCTAAACGAAAACTTACCCCTAAAAAAGTGATGGTCACTGTTTGGTGGTCTAGCGCTGGTGTGATTCATCACAGCTTCTTACCAAACGGGGTGAGCATTACTGCAGATGTATACTGTGAAGAACTGAACTCAATGATGAAGAAGCTGGCACATCTCCAACCAGCATTGGTCAATCGCTCGTCTCCGCTGCTCCTATACGATAACGCGCGACCTCATACTGCACAGCAGACGGTCTCCAAGTTGCAAGAACTGGGGTTGGAAGCTCTCCGTCATCCGCCCTACTCACCAGACCTTGCGCCTACAGACTACTACTTTTTCCAGAATTTGAATAACTTCTTGGCGGGAAAAAAATTCAATACCCGAGAGGCAGTACAAAATGCCTTTGAAGAATTTGTTGCCTCCCGTCCAACTGATTTTTTTAAGAAGGGCATCAATATACTGCCACTGCGTTGGCAAAGATGCATTGATTGCATCGGTGATTATTTCGATTAATACAAATAAAAAATACATGAAAAACATTCGTTTAATTTTTTTCATACAAAACGGCAATTTCATAGGTAAAGACCAATATAAGTACTAGCTTCTGCCCGCGACTTCGTCCGCGTCAAATATTTGCTCCCCTGACCCTTCCCGTCGCATCGCAGCCTGCAGGTTTCGTCCATTTTTTTGTTGCTGCTCCACTCCTTTTGATTGTAGCGTGATGTTGTATAGCCTATAACCTTCCTCAATAAATAGGCTACCCGACTCAAAAAGAATTTTTCAATTCTAACCAGTAGTTCTTGAGATTAGAGCGTTCTACCCCACATTTTAGGGAAGTGGTCACTCTCCATCCCTTCAACTATCTCCACTTAAAAAATCACGTCAATTCGTCACTCCGTTTTGCCGTGAAAGACGGACAAACAGACACACACTCTTTCCCATTTATAATATTAGTATGGATGTTAATCAGTTGTCTGATTGCCACAGTACAGGCTCTGCCTAGTTTGGGGTCAGATAACGTTGTGTTGGTTGTCCCAAGATATTATTATTTACCAACCCGCAATGGGCCTGCGTGGTGGATTATGGCCCAGTCTCTCACACAAAAAGGAGGCCTGTGTCCCAGCAAGGACACATTATTGCTATGTTATGCATGATTCTGATAAGCTCAATTTCAACCACATTTACCTTTTAGTAAGACATAATGGTCGACGATGGTGCCATAAAATTACCTACTAATTCAAGGACAGTCATCAAGGCCCAGGTTACAGCTACTGGGAAAAATAAACACAGTTTTGTCATTTTAATAAATTTACTATGACTTTTCTATTTACTATTAAGTTGTTCAAGGGGGGTGCAATACTCACAGTTTTCTGGCTTCAAACTAAAATATTTAAAAGAAAGGAAAACAAAATATGCTTACTACAATAATAGAGAACTTAACCTATTCGAGGCGAGATCTTAAAATTTGTTTTTGCATTCTGCAATCTCTCAATTGTAAAGCTTTTGTGCATTTGACAACGAAATACCGAACTCCTATTTCCGAAAATCTAATTCACTCTAGGCAAGATGCTAACATTGTCGAGCTCGCTTTGCTCGCACTTGCACCCAACATTTTTGAATAAATGAATACTGTGAGACTTATTTCTGTATGCATAAACAAAATAGATACTATCCAATTCCATGCGAGACCCAAAAATTATCAGCTCGCTTTGATCACTATTGCACCCTACGTTCTCAGCTTTTCTGTATAAGTCGACAAACTATAGTACTCTTTTCAAAAATAGAAAAACGATAGAACCTACACGAAGCTAATATATTCGACGGTGAAGTACGAAAATGATCAAACTGGATTCGAGGACCTGAAGGTACATCCCCCTGCGAAAATAAACTTGGCGGCGCCAATGAAGTTGTTCGAACTATCGTTAATAAGATACCAATAATTAAACCTTTAACGTTATGCCGAATGAGTCTCTGTAATTTCTTTTCAATCAGAAAAATGTTTAGTGCGACTTTAAACCTTCCACACAAGACTAAGTAGCATTTAGTAGACGTAAAGCGAAGTTCTTTCCGTTTATGTAAATTCAATACGCACTTACTGGTTTTTTACTTGTTTATAGACGTTTTATCTTGGAAGGGAATCTAGGCTGGATTGGATGTGGTAGTCGGTGTTTTAAGATCCTTGAATATGTTATTATGTTGTTTCGATTAAATGGGGTGTTTTATGTATTGTGGGCTTACTTTGTATAGTGTTATATTTTGAGTTCTACGCAGATGTTTCATAAAAATATTTAGCATGTTTCTTTGTTTCATTCTCATATTTAGATTATTTCATTGGTAAGATCCAATTCGAAGATAAGGGGTTCCGGTATAGTTACATTTACATGAACCATTTATTTTTTCTTCATTTCTAATTGTTGATCATTTCTAACAAACAGTGGTGACTACCGACCATCAGACAGACTCTTATTCTGTTAGCCAACTATTCTAGAGACACTGTAATATTTTTTTAAGTTCTATTTTAATACACTTTCCCAAACAAAATAATGCTCAAAATAACTTATTCTTAGTACAGTACAGTTTTCAATGAATAAAGTGTTATCCGTGGCGGTGAGCACCACCCTGAGCTAGATTGTTACCAACGTTCAGACGGACGTAATAAAATCGCGGTGGGATTTTTAACTCTTGGTGTTGAACAAAGAATTGAAAATTCAATAGAGTGCAATGTGACCAAATCTCAGCGCGTCAAAAAAACACAGCTTTCGATTTTCAACTCTCGGCGCTAAACGCGTGAGTTGTTTGCCAAAAATTCACAAATTCAACGTTTTGAGTAAACGCAATGTAAATGATTCCGTTAACACTGCAGAACAGAGTAAAATAAAAAGTTTCTTAGGTCTCAGATTCAATTTACTCGCCAGGCCATTCCTAAAAGACATTCGCATGGCCATAAACCAACTACGATTCGTAAGCAATCGTGTTACAGATGCAAGTCGAAGTTAAACGACTGGTAGGCAGTAAACCGTTGCTATTACGTGTCCTACGTACCCATGACACTTTGACATGGGAGCTAAAACTGCTGTGGTAGCTCTTATAAAACATTCCGAAGTAACTTCTTTATTTCTAGTTACGGATTGATAGTTTTGTTAGTAGGTACCCTATTACGTTTTATGGGGTGGAATGTTAAGTTGTTGCTGCTGTTAGATCAGTACGCGAAATTGAAAATGGTGTGTTAATGGTTTGGAATGCAACATCGGCTGCGAATGTCTCGGTAGTTTGTTTATGTCAGACTAGACGTTAGTTGTATATAGTAGTGTCACTGTGACAGTTCATTCATAATCAAAATCATCATTATCTGCTTATATTGTTCCTACTACTAGGACACAGGCCACCCCTTATTGAGAGGAAGTGAGCCTAATATACCACGCGAGCCCAGTGCGGGTTGGTAGATGTCACATGTCTTCGAATTTTAAGTTCTAGGACATGCCGGTTTCCTCACGTTGTTCTTCTTCAGCAGTGCGCTGAAATCATTAATACAAAGTAAACCGCCAGCCTATGGTCGAACCTCCGACCTACAATTTGTAATTCACGGACGTTCCCACTGAGGACAGTGGTGGCTACCACTGCTTTTGCATTTTGCCTCTGGTTTAAATCAAAGCATCACATCTCTGGAGTTGAATTTCGATAGCAAATATAATTGACCCTGTATATTAATCTACACACTTGGTAACCTTGGTAATCCTTTAGATAAATCAGCTGTGTGAATTAACACGTAATATTAATCATCTAACTAATCTTATCCACCACTTTCCTTTTCAGAGTAAACAAGGCTTCAGAACTTCAAACATCGAAACCACTGTTAACAGACACGATATACATAATTAACATTTGCTCCCATATCAGCTAATATATGAAAGCCTATAAGCTAACACATTACCGATAATCTCCGATGTTACTGATCAAACATGAGAATCATTTGAAGGAAAACGCAGAAAGTCTACATCTGGCAAATCTATCGACAATATTATTAAATTACCTAAATTAAATTAAATTATTTATTTTCTTAGACAACAGAGATCCATTTTATGTTAGTAGTATGTGAATCTCCCTAGGAGACAATAACATTTTAAACCAGCTACGTTGCCTAGTTTATGATACATAGTCAAGGTAAGGATATTGGCAGACAATAAGAAACCTATTTAAATGCAGGTACTGATGTGAGAGGACTGGTGACTCGTGGTTTTGGCCCCGACTTACCTATAAGTTGCACAGGTCGTAAGTTCGAACCGAGGCAGGCACTTTGTATCTTCATCATCATGGCTCTCAAAACGGTAATGGGAACCATCGACATCCTCAACCCTAGCAACGTCAGCGATTGCGTCCGCATTGGCGCTCGGAAATTATCACACAAGAACATGTTACCAGTATAAAAAGTATTCTAAGTGATAACCTTGATCAGCCTTTCCCAAAGTGGGCGATAACGCCCCCTTGTGGGCGCTGCAGAAAGTTTTGGGAAAGGCTGACCTAGATTATAATCTATCTATATGCCAAATTTTATGCAAATCCGTTCTGCCGTTTTTTGCGTGGCAGAGCAACAAACATCGAAAATCTAAACAAGCAAATATACTTTAACATATTTAATATTAGTAAGATGGCAATATCCATAAGTGGCTTGTGGCTAAGTACTACCAGCAGCACGATGCGTTAGATTAGGATAACCTACGCTTGCCACGGTTGGTCCGTGGATGGGTCCATCCATCTTCTCATACCAAGATCCCTTAAGAACTGGATTGTGGAGGTTAGATCCTAGACCTGCATCCGGATAGACTGGAAGCCAATCCCAACATATTAAGGAAAAGGCTTAATAGATGACGATGATGTTTAAAATAAGCACTAAGCATTCTGAGGCAGATACTGAATGAAAAGAAAAAAATACTCTTCCTTAAACATTTTAATTCTCAAAATGTACGCTATCAAACCAAGATAAAAGCACTACTTAACTATTGATTATAACCCGTTTGATAATACATAACCGTTGTATTTACTTACAGCACGTGAGCGGTATTCCGAGCTCGCAGTGGACAATGGTCCTTTCAGCGATGAACAGAAGCGCCGACAGTAGTATTATAGACCCGGAGCGTGGCTAGAATTACTTATGCGTTGTATGCAAATAATAAGACAAGGTATAGTTGGGTGAATAATAACATAACCGTCTCTTCTGTTGTTTGTGAGTCATAGCGTATGCTTTGTAATAATATTGATCTATACTTATTCTACTACAAGGCAAGCGCCTCTACTCCTTCGGAATTAGATTGAGTTTTGATCACTATGCTTTTCGAGATTCCTGGTTTCAAAACGCATGCTTTCCCAACGATGGTTTACTTTGTAAAAGTAATATATATTTTTTCTTGTGGTTTCGGACGTAAATAATAGCACCATCAGATTTCACCGCGTGGGTGTCGGAAAAGGCGACTTAAGGATATATTAGAGAATGAGCAGCAGCTTTCTCTATGCATTTTACCAACATACTGCGATCGTGAACCTGCCTGCCAAGCATGGCGATTATGCCCCCTTAGAGGAGGGCTATGTCCAGCAGTGGGCCTCTTTCGGTTGAAAAGATGATGATGAAGAATACAGTTTGTCAATAAATTTATCACAGTTACATTCATGAAAATTTAAATGGCAAAAGTCGCTCTTCTCACACTTAAGATGCTTCTGCCCGTCATCGGGCCTGAGGCACTTTGATTGGCCAGTTGGATGATTTATATCATGCGGTTATCAACCGTTATGTGTTTTGTTGGTCATTAACTAAATATAAAGCGTTCACCTTTTGAAATATTCTTTAGAAGACCATTCGTATCAACAAGATCAAACTTAGCGACTTAATCATGGTTGTAATTGGGTTTTCGAACAATGCACAGAGGCTTCACACGAAGACACAAAGAAGAGATTTTTTAGGGGAGCTTTAATAAAACAAATAAACATTCCAAATACGTATCAGACTTTTTTTTTTACTAATAATTTAAGTCTAGTCCTATAAGAAAGTAGTATTATGAATTTATGATAAATGACTTCACATTTAATAAAAATGATGAATGTATTCACTTAGCCTAATAAACTTATTTTTTAAGTAAAACGTAATACGTTCTTAAAAAAATTAAAACTATTTTTAAACTACGGACTTTTAAACGGTTTATTTACAACCATATTTATGACATTGACATACAGAGAACCCATGACACACACACAATTAACCATACAGGTTCAAGTCCCAACTCCCGTAGCACTACCGTCATAAGCGTCATGTATGTTCGTAATTAACGACGCATGTTCTTATAAGAACATTGTTTTAATGTTCCACCCTCAGACGGGCCAATAAATAATCACCACTTGTGTGGTAAACGAGATCTATGACGTCACTAATAGGTAATACGAGAAGCTGCGAGAAATGGACAATTGATTGTTGTCCTGATGCTGATACGGTATTGTAAACGTAGGGCTGAAGCACCATTGTGAGTGAGACAATGTACCTAGTGGATTGCTGGAAGAATTTGTCTGGAACTATGCATGTCATGCATAATGTTTGGTGAAATATTTTCGAGTACTGCAAGGATCAACAGTCAACATATTTTTGGTAAGTTTGCGGACTAAGGATGATAGGGGGTTAATAATCACCCCTTGTTTCCCCGAAGGATTGGGCAAAAGTATACCTACACCCAAATTTTGCCAGTTATATTTAAGTCTCATGTATTAGGGGCAAACCTATTATCATCAACCGGGCCCAAATTCAGATTCCGAGCTGTTATTGAGAAATTTCAGAAACCTAACAATACTACGCCCGACCTGGGATTTGAACCGACCAACGAGATAGTTTAATATCTTTTGGATATTAGGATGAAAAGTAAAAATGAACTCTTCTTCTAAGCACGGCGTCGATAGCAATCTAAATATAGTCAGCCCAGAATTTGGTTACGAGCTTTGCACTTGCAGTAGCGTCCATCAACTCCTGTCACTTGCAAATAACGGAACACTTTGACAAGATATTAAAAATTACCTGAATATTAAATAATATTCAAGTATTTAAACTAGCCAAATAGCCTAATATATTCTTGAACACATCCAGTTATTGATGATCAATTGTTTCACAGACACAACATAATTGATATAAAACAACTGAAGCTCACACCATCAATTTCCCCATAACCACAACCAACAAACCCAACAGCAAAATTTTAAATCGATCTACACTAGAATAATTTCTGCACAACATGGAATTTCCCTTCTCAATAATTCCTAACATTATATAAAACCGTAAGTAGGCACAAACCTTGAGTATAATGAACCAGTATAAGAACGGGAACGTCTAGCGTGTAGTGTGGCAGAACAGGGTAATTCCTTGTCATTATAGTATTATTTATAACCAGAGCAGCTCAGGCCGACGCAGGCGCAAGTAGAAAGGCAAGGCATACGCCATAGCGCATAGATTAGCGATGCAGATGAGATAGCTCTCTAAATTATGTTCATTAACATTTTGCCTACACGATAAAATGTGTTTGTATAGAATTAAGTTGTAAAGAATATTTATTGTAACTGATATTATCGGCTGAATAGAACGTAAATAACCCTTTGTATATTTTATGTTGATAAAGGGTGTATTTTTTATCGTTTCAATGACTCCACCGCAAATAATACAATAAACTAGCTTCTGCCTGCAACTTCGTCTGCTTGAAAATATATCCTAGCGCATTGCATCGCCCGCTCGCGATGTGACTTCGTTTTCTCTTAGCGTTTTCTTTATTCTTAGGATCAAAGTGTGATGTTGGACCTTCCTTAAAAATTGAGCTAACGCATACAAAAATATTTTTTCTAATCCAACTGTAAGTTCCAAACATATACCCTACATACGTACATTTAAACATAAAAATAAAAAAGGCTTTTATATTATTACAAAAATTTATTAAATACGTTTTGAAATTCCATAAAATAATTCAATAAACTAAAGCAAACAGCTGTGCTTCATTTCAATTACAGTTTCTATTAACCATAAAATAATATTTCATACAAAACTTGACTAAAGCCAAAAGAAAAATTATGACTTATTTCTCAAGCCAAGTAACTTAAAAAGTTAGGACATTTTTTCTACGTAATTATATAGTTTATAAGAACGTTATAACTTCATCTTATTATTACTTCGCCAGTTATAATGACAACCTATTTACTTTTCTTTATTTTTTTCAAACCCAAAGATGTTTTTATTTTGACTCGCATTCCTAAAATAAATATCGGATTGTCTTTTTGATAGCTTACTTACTATAAGCCCTACATTTGCAGCGTTTTATTGCAACAGAAGCTAAATAATGTCAGATATTTACGATCTTTCTATTCGTAAAACGTCTTCTAATTTCATAAAATAATTCTAAAAAAGCTTCATTTACTTACTCTATGCCCATGTCCGTAACGCCAGCGGCAGCGGCTGAACCTGTTCCCAGCGAGAGCAGTCATACGTCATTGGACAGCCTCCAAAATTATTCCTGCATTATATAATAAATCATAGTAAACCGGTAATTAAGTCAGTCATAACCAGAACCTCCAAATAAAAAGAGTTCTATAATTTTTTCACATTAAATAACCATTTCGGTGGTACCGCTCGGCCTAAACGATCATCGATAAAGTTTTTTTCAACTTTGTTTCCAGTACGTACATTATAAATGAATGAGACTTAAATTCCGTAACAATATTGAACGACTTTTGATCGTAACTGTATAAACTTTGACTGGTTTACTATTTATAATGTCTTCGAGTTGTTAACAGTTTTAGGTTGTTTAGGTTGGCGTTTATTAAAATTGACTTTAGGAATTATTTTTAATGTTTCCGTCTTTACACTCTGAATTGGTTTACAATGTTGTTTGTATTTTTAGACGACAAATTGAACCTTGACATTCAGTCAAGAACTAGATTGTTCCACATATGCCCCCCATGATAATGCTTATCCGTGTGGTGACAGACGTAATATATAGCACCAAAACAATTCTTCCCGTGGGTGTCGTAAGAGGCGACTAAGAGTCTCACCAGATAATGGGCAGCAGCGTTCACTATGCATTTTACCACCATACCCGCCTGCAAAGCGTGGTGACTATGGCAAAACCTCTATTTTTGGGCAGGCCTATGTCCTGCAGTGGATGGCTTTCAGCTGATGTGATGATGACACCCCACATTATCACCTTACTTTCCGAAATAAACCCTTATTCATTTGTTACGACAATCTTCAATTACAATCAGTCAAATGCGTTTAAAACCTCAAATATACCGAAAAACATCAAACATAAACAACACCAAAACAGTTTACTAACGAAACAAAAACAGCACATATTCTCGAAGCAATTACACCACACATCACTCGCTAAGTCCCACAAATCACCCCAGACTCGCCCAAGAGCCGCCAAAGATCATTCAAGCCAGCAAAAACTGAGATAGCCCATAATAAATCATAAGGCTAATCGGCTGCAATACAGAAGCCTTTCTAGCGGCTTAAATCTGTACATTCTGAACGCCCACAACACATCATGGTAACTTATTACACACCTTCAGAACCCCGCGTCGTTTCAATGGTAATTTGCCTTAATAACTTTAAAAACTCATTAGGTATGTTTTAAGAAATCCGTTGTGTTATTACTTCGGTATTTTCACGCCGCATCGACGTATGAAAGCGGCGTTGAACAAGTGAAGATGCGTAGGTCAATATTGGTTGCTCACTGGGGGAATTTTTAAGTGTAAAAACGTGTAACGTAAAGCAATTTTGACATTTCTCAATTTTTGTTTCACGTTATTTTATGTGGCCATTTGATTGATATTGTTTTCTTAATTTTCAGTCCAATTTGCTAATGAATAAATAACCCGTTCCTTTTCAAGTTTTCACAAATAATATCGTTTCTTTTTTTGTTTGACTTAATTTTTGGTGATGAGTAATTTTATGATTTTGTAATGAATGTTGATATGATTTTATTTAATCAATCAATTACCGTAATTACAGACACAATTAAAAAACGATTGTTTACAAACCATATGTGGTATCTCAGGGACTTAGAGGTTAAGTTAAGACCACGAAGGTCTATTCACAATTATGGACAAATAAGTCTGCGATAAATGAATTGAACTTAATCAATAATTTACCATCCCATGATAAATTCATTGAACCTAACTTCGAACTAAATCTCCTTTACCTCCAAATGTAAATGACTACTTTATAACTCCATCTGAACTAATGAATTCTTTACTCACGAATCACGATCGAGTTGGTTTACTGAGCTTTGCATACATAATGTCAAAGTTGAATAGAGCCATTCCCATTGAGCACGCTTTTATCTTAACGTTACAGTTATTAGAAAGTGTGACGTAAAATTTTATTAGGACTCGTCTATCACTTGATAACGAAATTTCCGAACTATTATGCAAGCCCTAATAGGTTTTGGACATTTTCATTTGATAAAACCATTTGGGTGTTGATTATCGGTGTGGTTTATTCAAAATATTTGGAATTGAATTTGAACATTTGGTGGGAAAATATTAGCTGTAACTTTCGCTTTCTGAAAGATATGCTGTTATTTCGAAGTAATTTTTTTTACATAATTTGAAAAACGTCAATGTGGAGTATAGTTTACCATATATTCTGGTATGTACATTTCACTCTACGACACTTAAAATCATTAGTGGGAAAATTTCAAAAACCTTTATTTGAAAGCTCAATTGTGAAGCCGAAACTGTTTTAGAAAGTCACACAAAAGACATCTTTTACAGACAAATAAATCAGAACAAAATTTAAAACTAAAACAATAAAAGCACAATCTTAAACGGAGCACCTATTTACTCCAATCCGATACATTTACACTGTGAAGAAAAAAATAATCGTAAAACGTAAAAGCAGAATGGGACCTTTCGAAGTAGGCAAGTTCCAAGTTCCAAGGCTGATGGTTAAGGCTCCTGAATAAATTAGTTTTTGGAACGGCCAGAGCCAATAAAAGTTTTAAACAAAAGAATCATAAAACGAACAGCCAAACTTCGGTAGCACAAGCAACAGGAATAGGTACTAGAATGATTTACGATTACGATGAAAGTGGGACACAATTGGCTGGAACTTTTCAAATAAACTAGCAATGAATGGACATAAACATGTGTTTGTCAGTAACGATTTCTCGCTGTTATATGAGTTTAATGAGGGATGAAGTACAAATGTGACAACCCGATGGGAACTGGGAAGATGGTGGTACGTTTGAATTTTTTGGCTTGGATTTGGTGAATATTTTGAGATGCTGTTTGCTACCTGTAACACAGAAACATAATAGTACAAGTCGAAACGAATGTTATACAGAGTAAAGTTTGATTTATAGCATGTTTTTTTTTAACGTATACGAATAAAATTAGGCACATGGACGTGACCAGCGGAGTAGTTGTGTAACGTAGCAAGAGTAGGAAAGACTTTAATTTTGACAGTTTAACTACATTAATTGCACTATTAACGTTGTTGAGGAGACATCATTCGAGCATATTAAGTAATGAATTATCAATATTCTTCAAAACGATTCAGATTTAATTGTTAGTGTATTACGCAATAAGGGTACTGTATACGGACATCGGATACTCTTTATCCCTATACTTCAACAGGACCGTAACCTATGCGGATGACAACGCAGGGTGCAGCTAGTTATTAATACTAGTGGTCGAAATTCCGCTTCATAGCAATATATTATTATATAAAAAATAATAGTTTAAAAAAACTAAAAAACATGCTTCCATAGAAAACCAAACTAAAAAGTAGAAAATAATGGAAAAGAAGCGTGTTTTTTTAGTTTTTTTAAACTATTATTTATTTTCAATTTTTTAGGGTGTTTCGAATTTTGAGACGTATGTCAGCGTAGTTTGTGACGGATGTCAGCGTAGTTTTAGAAGACAGTTTTTTTGCTGTCCTGGTAACCCTGGCAAGGATAATGGCACAAAGAACATCGGTCAAATACGACCTGACCAAAATATGAAACGACCACCAATGACTGATACGTCAAAAAATTGTGAATTAAGTCTAAATTAAATTACAGGGTCCAGCTTATTTTATTGGAGCCGGAAAAATAATTTAGGTTTAAAATAAAAACCTCATTTTCTTACTTCTTTTTATAGATTTTGAACGCATCTAAACCCGTCCCGTTTTAATCTGTGGTACACGTTTTATTTTAACACTCAAACAAACATATATATTTTTTTAATTCTAGATATTATTGCCAATTTTTTATTTATTTTTGTAGTGTATTAGGAATACAATTATTTTTAGATGGGTATATGAATTGAATATTCCGAAATGAGTCTCAAATGATAGGTTAACAGTCAATGCAGAATACACTAATAGGTCGAACGAAACGTAAATGTATTATATGACATTAGAGCTGACAACGATAACACCGATCGTGTTCGTTGCCAGGCCAGAGCCCTAGCCATAGGATTTTAATTGAGTAGGTGGAAGCGCGATGCTGGGGCCCTGGAGCAAGAAGTGGCTAGCGAAACTAGTCCGCCGTACGCGGAGCAGACAATATAATTCAAATAACTCACCTGTGGTAGACGAACACCTGCTTCTTGGGGTTACCTGGATCTATGTATGTAAGTGAGTGTGTTGTATCGTGTAGTGACGTTATGAGTAAGTATTCTCAGGCTACAATCCGCTCCAAGAGGTCTGCCTTCCAGACATGCGGTCTTCAAATCACGCGTTTTCCAATAGCGTCACTTTCACTTAACCTTCAAACTATTTCAACAAGATATATCCAAAACTCAACCCGTGTTATTTATTCAAATTGGGGTTATTTACAATCAAAGCAATTAGATCACGACTAATTGTCACAAACGGATCGATTTAAAGGGATTAATTTCAACAAACGCGTCGCGAGGACCCAAAGCGGCCACGGACCTCGTTCAAGCACCAAATCAAGAGAAGTGTCAAGTGTCAAAGTCAAACTTGACAAGTCAGATGTTATTCCGTTCGGGCGCGTTCCGAAGGCGCATAGAGTAACTAATCGAACAGGACGCAACAGATCGGATTGTAAATACATGGTTATAATTTTTTTAACAGTCATATGTAAGACAATGATACGTAGATACCTACACAATGAGAAATGGTTTCATTTTTACCTAAATCATACCCTGATTCATGCACATTGCACTGCACCTGTGTCTTAGATACATATCAGTGAAAAATTAGAAAGGCTATTGATTCATCATAACCTTAAAAGTTACGAAATACTTATGTGTAAAGTTCTATGAATATATTTTTAATTTAAGGTTGATAATTGACCCTAGGGGAATGAATTAATCCATACACTATTCATGTTCGTGGTATTTTATAGTCAGGTCACAGCATGTATGGGCCGTGGCCAATGTTATTTTTATGAAATTTTTGCATTGTCATCGGTCTTTGAAGGTGTGCAAAGTTTGAATGAAATCTGGTCGTTTAAAGTGGGTCAAAATCGCGCTATAAGGAGTCGGTTACAAACAAACATACAAACATAGATACAAGTGAAGCTAATATAAAGCGTGTAATATTAGCTTTCTACATATAAAATTTAACTGTTTAAAATTTCATACTCCTCCGTTCACATATGTAATTTCCGCAAAAAGGAGTACAAAGTTTTTGCTACACGTAGTAATACATGGATTAAGAATTTCATTAATATCTTTACTGCAATTACTGCGGACACCATCGAAGTCGGGTCTTTCAAAGCTTCACTCTTCAAAACTTTAAACACTCTATCTGGTTTTTGTGAATGCAGTTATTTTGCATAAAATGCAAATTTTGCACATAAGCCATGCTGCCTATCATACAAAAATCCTTTTTTCTATTAATAGCGACGTCCGTTTCTATTGCCACTTGCTTCTTCCATACTGATCAGTTCAGAACTTCTTTTATTCATCACTAGCTTTTGCCCGCGGCTTCGCCCGCATGGATTTCGGATATTAACGCAGGTATTTTTCTATTTTTTTTTTAAATAGCCTATGCTGTCCCACTGCTGAGCAAAGGCCTCCCCCAAATCCCTCCAGGTATACTTTTCCAGGGCAACCTCGATCCAACCCTTGGAGTACGCGTCGAGGTCGTCTCGCCACCTCTTCTTGGGCCGGTCTCACCGGCGCCGTCCATCGTCAGGCACCCACTGAAAAATAAAATATTTTTTCGAAAATAAAAGTAATTAATCCTAAGTTACTCCTTATTACATCAGCTACCTGCCAATAAAAGTCTCGTCAAAATCCGTCCAGCCATTTCAGAGATTAGCCGGAGCAAACAGACATACAGACAAAAGTTTTAAAAATGTTGTTTTGGTGTGAGTACCGTATTTACTTTCATATGCATTTAGTGAAAAGCTGTTAATTAGAAATCACAAACAGACACTTCAGTTTTATTTATTTGTATAGATGTATAGATGAGCAAAAAATCACGGCACTATAACCCATCCTATCATTCCCTCCACATATCACACCTCTCTCACTTGTCCTCCAATACAAGTTTTTTTTTCTCTTGCAACCCTAGCGAACAATGGACGAATTAAATTTTATTTGATGTGTACCGACAGCTACCGAATACACCGAATAGTTCGAATAGGGTCGGGATACGTTCGAATCTGTTTGGCATAAACAGGACGTCACGAAATAGTCCCGATGTTCGCTTCTTCTTCAATAAAAGGTACTGTGGCTACAAAAGTAGCGGTAGCTTCAATAGCAGATAGAAAAGGCAAGGGAGGTAGCGTTTTTGACCTTGTCTTTTGAAGGGACTTTATTGCTCATTTATCTTTTGTCTTTTATGACTGACATTGTCGTTGTTTTGTTCGTCAGTCATATTTTCTTTGGCCAGAAAGGCAATAAAAGTAAATATTGGCAACTGTTAGACAATGAAATATTGATATTTAACTTACTTAAAATTATTCGCTTTTCTGCTTTTGTTTACAGAATCATAACTTGCTCACGTATGTCCAAAGTATTTGCCTTTTAAACCTCTTGGAAGACTGTCTTTTTTACACAGTGTTTCCTTTCGTTAAACAAAATAAGATGACAACCACATGGCACACATTGCGCCAAATTAATGACATCACATAACTGAATGATCGAACCGCTCTTTTCAAAGCCACTGTCGGCCTGAAGCATGAACATCGGTTCTGGTCTGTCGGTTCCGCATGTGTAATGCCGACAGCAGTAAAAAAACCGATTAAACCACCCCTTACGACTTTTTTGTCGCATAATCTGTGGCGCTATCTTTTGAGTCTGGAAAATTAATACCATAGTCCGTTTTATAACTTTGCGGTGTACAAGGTGTAAGGTTCAATAACGCTAAAGTTATAGTCCATCGTTATTTTAATTGCGATTCATAACATGATTGTGACAATGGTATTCTTCTTTGGTTTTTTGATTTGATAGTCAGGCAAAGAGGAAGGAATATTAAATAGGAAATTTAAATGCAACACTGACCCCAGTTGTCTAACTCATGACAGAAAACAGTAAAGAACGATATGAAAAAAGAAATTATAAAGAAATATGCAATTTATGGAACCCGTTTTACTTTAAAATGAAGTTCGTGTTTACAATATTATAATACGACCTTTGTCAGCATCGTCAAAACAAAAGCGTAACGGCAGGGATCCCAAAATATCGTCAACCTTTTGTCGCCCAGCTCACTCATTATAAAACAGAAGCTGAAATTACCATTGTTCCGCCGTTAGAACTCACTGAATGGGAAAAAAATGTTATGTGTAACAATGTCGCAATAAACTTAGAAACGCATTTTACAACATCCCAAATATTTGTGCGCCGGTAGCTCTACGACTTTTGTCTTTAGATGCGACGGGCCAGCGTTTATGGCCCATTTCGCCTTATTCTTTCACGGCGCGAGCTATTTTATTTTTTTGTCGTATCTCTTAAATAAGACATAATGTTCTTAGAAACGGGACATTAGAATGGACCCGGGCGAGGCTTTCTCTTTTTGTGAGGGACACGTACGGACAATTTTATGGTCAATTGTTTTACTTAGACGTCGACGTGGCAAAACGACTGGTTGCTCAGATGAAGTTGATTTAGCCCCATGTGACGCGCGTGTGGAACGTTTGAACGTATTGGAAATGAAACGTGTTTCACGCTCTGATGAACCTTTTGTATCGATAATGTGACGAGTGGTAATCACTTTATTCGATGCTATAAAAGGTGCATTAAAAACACGCTTCAAAACATTTGGGCTGTCTCGTTTTTTTATTGTGTTGTATTTTCTCTTTTAGTGCCATGAATGGCGTGCAATACAGGGCAAATTCTTTTGTTTGTAGTTAAAATAAATGCTCATACAGAATGAGTAGGAAAACGCAATATATGAGGAACTAAATGTTTTTAACCCATTGAATACCGTAATTAGAGACACAATTAAAAACCATTGTGTCTGTACCAAATGTGGTATCTCAGGGACTTAGAGGTTAATACGACTATATTTGTGTGAGTTGAATAAGTAAATGTTACCGATATTATTTCAATTAGGTTTCGTAGAAAACAACACGGTAACATTTTTGCCAATTTAAAAAAAAAATTGTTAAGATATTTTAAAATTTTCCAAATTACGGTGTTTTTATGTCTTCATCTTCACCTTAAACTGGTGCTACAACCAGATTGACAATTTCTATCTAATAATTAAATATATTTATTAAAACTAATCAAGCAAAGATTAAATGAAAGTCAATTTCAACAGTGTCTTACCGCCAAAATCAATTAAATGCGTATAACCGATAAATTGCACAATACCTCATTTACCAGATTTAGGTAAAACAACCGGTTTATGAAACTAGGTGTTTGTAATACGGATTTGAATGATAAAATGGTAGGCTTTCACGCTAACAATCGACATGCGAAGTCGGTTTAGAAACGTGGTTTGGAAATAGTGACTGCGATCTAGAAATAACCTACATTTCACATTGTGCACTTTTATCATTTATAACGCCCATAAAATGTCAAAAACTTCATCATCTGCCTAGCTTGCCCCAACTATGCTGCTGAAGCTAGATACCAGTATTCTACGAAACCTATATGACCTTTACAGCCCAGTTACTGGGTAATACGATATGCCTTGACAAGACGAGTTAGTCAGACTTAGTACTTCTGATGATCCTTAACGATTGTCAAAGATGATCCACAACTGACAGCCGAGACCAATGACTTGGCGAGTTTCTTGAGGCACAAGGATTTCTTCGTATGTAAAATGGTCACCCATTACTCCCCCGTGTTATCGCGATACCATGACGTCCACGTCAACATTGCCAGGTTAAAAATTATAAAAGCGCACATTGTATCTATTTTCATCTAATATTACAAATGCCAGTAACTTTTAGTGTGATTATCTGCCATCATCTATAGTAATAAAATTACACCAAAATTATGCTTCATTTCCTACCGCAACTACGCGATATTTAAATGAATGCGTGACATCAATTTAGTCACAGAGTGGACAAAAAATCCATAAATTATGGAAAGTCAAGTAATGAGCACCATTTTATTGAATAGAGAGAAAGTAACGACATAATATGAATACTCCTACTGGAGCGTAACCGATTTAGTAACGTTTAAAATAACGTATGGTTCGAATTTCAAAAACCGCAGAGTGAAAGTTTGGTCTAGATCAAAGCAGTGAATGGTTTTTTACGACAGGTGCAAATGATGTGTGAATGACATTAGAGCGAGTGAATGAATGGCGTTGAGAAGTTTTATGTGAGTGACGATTGAATGTAGAAAAACAATCGCACGCGCCCCGTCACTATTGTTTTTATTGTTCATGATTATGATTATGGAAAAAAGTTGAACATCATCATTTACGACATAAGATTGTTTTGTTTCCGTGAATGGACAGGGAAATGTGTGGTCAATGTCATTGTGAATATGAGAAATACTAGATAGACTATTGTAGCCATTTAGACTTAACATAAATATATTAAGGCCAGCAGGTGCTTTACTTGGTGTAAATAATTTCATCACAACTTCTCTCTCAACTGTGAAGGAAAACATTGTAAGGAGACCGGCATGTACTAGAACCAAAAAGTCTAAGACATATAACATCTACCAACCCGCACTGGGCCCGCGAGGTAGATTACGGCCCACTCCCTCTCACCGTAATAAGGCCTGTATCCCAGCAGTGGGAACGGTAGGCTGAGTATGTTGTGAATGAATTTGTGCCCTCTAAAAAAATAGACTGATTAAAATAAAAACGTAGCCTGCCAGAATGGTACAACATAACATAAAGTTTTAGTCTCCGAAATATTACACAGAGGTATCTATATTTCACCAGTTCTTTTTTCTTGATCGTTGGCGAGCCTTTTACCAGCAACAAGATACAGATTCAGACTCTTGGAGTTTGTCAGTAGCAGACTGACAAATTCCAGATAGAAAAACTCTATCAAACATTGCCTGACCCGAGAATCGAACCCAAGATCTCAAGCTCAGTAGCGCTTGCTACCACTACACCAACGAGTCAGAACGAGGTGATACTGTACTTAAAAACAGAACCATGGTAGGTATATTTGATACACTTAACATACTAAAAAATAAGAATTTTGTAAGAAGAATATCCATAAAAACAGGTTTTAACGACAGAGGAAATGATGCCAAGTTTCCTCGTAAAAGTCACAGTAAGTACCAGGTAAAAGCACAGTTGACAAAATTTCTGCAGCGGAGTGATGAATTTAGTTTATGTGAACAGTTCAGTAGACATTATTTTCATCAGGTTTAATGGGGTCATAAAAGTAAATATGTCTGTGTTTGAGCTTAAGTGAAAAGTTCGTAATAACTTTATTCTTGACAAAGAAGTGCATACTAATTTTGTTGGCTTTAAATGAAACTCCACTAAGGCTTTATGATGTAATTCATAGTTTGAGTATTTAGCTGTGAATTTTTATAAGTTACGTAAGGACGTAGGCAAGCTTTCTTTTATAATATGACTAGAAACTTACCCTGCGACAACGCCTCCATGGATATCCTATTTTCCCCTACACACTTTGACACTCCTTTTGCGTGGTATTAAAAACCAAAAATTCCAGTTTTATGATTTACTTAAATAAGTATTCTTGTCAAGCTTATTTACTCAAAGAATATGATTTCGCATACAACCTAAATCCCCCATCTTAACCCCCTTTTAGGTCGAATTTCTAAAAACTCCGTAGTGCTACTCTACATTAATTGATTTATCTATACAAATAAATAAAACTGAAGTGTCTGTTTGTAATTTCAAATTAACAGCTTTTCACTAAATGCATATGAAAGTAAATACGGTACTTACACCAATAAATCATTTTTTTCAACTTTTGTCTGTCTGTCTGTCTGTTTGTTCCGGCTAATCTCTGAAATGGCTGGATCAATTTTGACGGAACTTTCACTTGCAGATAGCTGATGTAACAAGGAGTAACATAGGCTACTTTTATTTTAGAAAAATCTTTTATTTAAAAAAATACCTGCGTTAATTTCCGACATCCACGCGGGTGAAGCCGCGGGCAAAAGCTAGTTAATTCATATAGAAAGAGAAAAACATTGCACAAAACTGTAAAAGGAACCGTGGTGCAAAATTTCACGTCCCTCATCCCCGTAGTTTCTGAGCTGTACGTTGATATGTCAGTCAGTCAGTCTCTACTTTTATATAAATAGACTAGCTATTGCCCGCGGCTTCGCCCGCGTGGATGTCGGAAATTAACACATGTATTTTTCTAAAATAAAAGTAGCCTAAATTACTCCTTATTACATCAGCTAGTTGCCAATAAAAGTTCCCGTCAAAATCGGTCCAGCCATTTCAGAGATTAGCCGGAACAAACAGACAGACAGACAGACAAAAGTTTAAAAAAATATTTTTTTGGTTTAAGTACCGTATTTACTTTCATATGCATTTAGTGAAAAGTTGTTAGTTTAAAATTACAAACAGACACTTCAGTTTTATTTATTTGTATAAATGTATAGATGTATCAATATTGTTACCTTGCTCTATGCATTGTGTTGCTTGAGAGCAATCAGCTATCATATACAATGAATGGTAATAGTTAATCAGTTGTTAGTATCACCAATTAATAACTAAAATCAATGATATACTGTAACTGTAAACTATTTCGGGCTTCCCATTGCCTGCCTTATCATCATTTCTACCAAAAGGGAGGTCCATCGTCCATTGCTGGACAAAGGTCTCCCCAAAAGTTCCTTCCTATAACCAGTAAATTATATACACAACAACACCTTTATTTTCCTAGCAAACAGAAAGAGGCCTATATGTTTTGCAGTATGAAAAACAAATACTTCAGCAGAAACTGTATAACACCCACGACTAAATTTTATCGCTATCCGCTGGTCAAACATAAACGTTGTTAATTTATAGCAAACAGTTGAAATTGCACTGTCATGGTGAAAATTAATGACTCGTTGAATCAACCTGCATTTGTCGTAGCTTTTGTATTCATTAGAAGTGTTTGGACATTCATTTGTGGACTTAGCAACGTCTATGTCTGTTTGACAATCTTTGGCTTTGAAATTATTCAAGAATTGCGCCCCAATAATGCGTAACTCAGTAATATTTACTTTAATTTTGAAGAAGAATATTTTCTTTTTTTTAACCCTTACTGTGCCTGTATTAAGCAAAGGACTCTCCAGTTCCAGAATACACAGAGAGTCTTTTCCCATGCCACCTCGCGTCTCCTCTAGTGGTACGCGTCCTGGTCATCACGCCACTTCTTTCTTGGCCAGCCTCACCAGTACCGTCAGTTTTCATTGCTGCTTATGTTTGAAAAGTTGTAGGTTCTAAAACGTTAATAATGTAATAAAAAAAAATGACTGTGAGTTTGTTATGCAATTAGACTACTGCACTATCGATAAAAATGTATGATGTGCATTGACAACCTTTCTCTTTACTTTTTTCAAAGAAGTTGAAAATGTAATACAATCGTCGATAGTCTCCATTTCTTGAAGGCTTGAATTAAAGTTAACCTTTTTTATAGTCAAATGGAATAGGCATGTTTCTATTTTAGCCACATTTTACTTAAATCCTAAGAAATGGACTCTGACATTTAACTTTCTCTAGCCGTAATTGTTACTATGTTTTAACTACTTTAGTAAAGGTTCACACAATAAAATTACAAGAACCAGTAAAACCGATACAAAATACGAACTTACTAAATACCGACATTCTAATTCTCAAGAAATTCGTACCGGAATGCGAGCGATTAACAAATTACTAAGAAGCAAAACAAGTAAAGTGAATTTTGCATTTGTTGTCATCAATTTCAATCAAGGCGCTACTCTGAAGGTTTGTGAATTATTTGAAAATGAATATTTTGTAAAGGAATTGCTTCTTCGTCCAACTTCGCGATTTGGTATGGCAATCAACAGTTAAGAATTGTTTCGATATTAATTGTTTAAACAAGGTTCCGAGGTGTAATTTGATTTAACACGGCTTTTATTTTTATTGTTCAATGTCGCGACCTATATTTGATTAGTTTTATGCTATATATGGCGCCTTCGAATTAGTTACGTCGCGGCGGTTAGAATCGCCAGTATTTTGTTTCTTCTGTGAGTAAGCTTTGATATCGGTTAGAGTCTTATATTTACGCTATTGGTGGCATCGGTCGTTGGCATGAATGTCAAAGTATTTTTTTGAGGTTATAAATAAACGCAGGGAGCGTTTATTTATAACCACATCAGCGGGGCTATTGCATAATAAAAACAATAGGAACGGTATTGCGGTATTTACGTTGATGTGTAGACAATTTTTTCTAACATATGGTGCAATGAATTAGAAATATCCTTTGTGTGCATTCGATTCGCATAGCTCCCATCTTGATGCGGCGTACGCGAGACGCTGTATGCGACCAATGACGTTCACCCATCGTTGAATTGGGCTCGATTTTTTTAGGAGATTCTTAGTTTTCAATTAAAAGTAATATGACTAAAAGTATGAATAATCTCAAAAAGATACACTGTTAAAGCTGTCATTATTTTGGTCATCTCAAATAAAACAACCTTTACTAATATCTCTTTCATGTCAAATGCAATCCAATAAACCATTCGAAATGATAAAGTATTCGAACATTTTGAATAACTCAAAACAAAAGTACAACATGATCCAAATACATAGCTTTTAATTATTTTATAAATCAAGTTCGACTGTAACACGTTCGGTTTAAAAATATTGCTGTTACTTGCACAACAATCCATTTAAACCTTAGTGCCACAGACGGAAGGTTGAAATTCAGTCGTTCTGTTGTGAATGCTTTAGTAACCATGTGTCCAGTTGCATATAAACAATATCTACGTAATGGCCAGTGGTAGTCTGTATTTTATAACATTGCCAATTGCAAAGTATCTTTGAACACGAGAAGTGATAAAATATTATTTGTACATTATTTTTTATTGTTACTACTGATAGAGACTTTCGATCACGTTGAGATGGCTGCGCTGCGTATTTAAATTTAGAGTGTTATTTGAGAGTCGCGGTCTCTTTTTGAATTCTAAGTTCAAAATACTTTTCGAATTCTTAACAGCCAGCGTCAGTGATTGTCTTTTTTGTCTGAAGAGCCAAATAGTTTTAATAACACACAAATTCCATTCCATGTTTAAATTGACGAATACCGTTTTCATTATCAAAATTAGGGATCAGATTCCAAAATTCGAACCCGATATTCTAGTGATATTTAATAAAAGTAACGAAGTCAGTTAGCCATAAATGAAAAACATAGTTATTTTAATCTAGTTCTATCCAGGTTTTAATTACAAAAAGTGTCGTTGAGAGGTCGTAATTGAATCGCGGTGTCGAGCTCAGTTTCAGTTTTAAACCTAATTTAAATCTTCTAACAGCGTTTCGACATTAAATTCGCTTTATTAATGGCCTTAGAGTAGAACATGACAGTAAAGTTAAAGGATCTATCTGTTAGGAATATAGATAAGATAATATCTACAATGGACTTTTTAAACTGAATATAATTTTGAAAAAAATGTGTAGAGTGGAGCTTTCTATAGTGTAAGGTTTACAAGTAGTCATAGATTCTGCGCGTAACCTATAATTACGAGTGACCTAACAATTTAAGTATTTATAACAATATATTTATCTCAGTGAGCAGTGGTGGCTTAGTGGTAACGGCCGCGACTGACGAGTAGTAAGGTCGAGAGATCACACCCAAGCAGGCGCAATACTTTGTGTAAATTATTTCATCGCTACTTCTCTTAAACCGGTGAAGGAAAACATCATGAGGAAACCGGCAAGTCTTAGAACCAAAAATTCGGAGACATGTGACATCTACCAACCTGTACTAGGCCCGCGTGGTGGATTACGGCCCACTCCCTCTCACCGAGAGGAGGCTTGTGTCCCAGCAGTGGGAACAATATAGGCTGATGATGATGATTTACCTCAGACTGTCGAATCCGGTATTTTACATAATTGCTAGCTGTTTTACAAAACAGCTGAACTACGTTTTTGTGGCTCGTGTCGTGAACAACAATGGTGGCGTCCGGAACAATAATAAACAAAACTTTTAAACCAACTTAGAATTAAGGGTTGTCGGCTGTTGTCACGGCACCGCTCTCTTCGCTCGCTCAGCTCTCGCGTGGTTAATAAAATAAAAATAAAATAAGTTTATTGACACGAAAAACCTTTTTTTATACAATAACAATAACCGTTCACATAGGTAGGTTAAATTGGTTTTTAGGAAAAGGCTGCACAAATAGTGGAAAACCCTGCCTCCTAAACTAGGGAAACCCTGTGACCTAGGAGTTAGTGTTCTACTAGTTACTAAGTATACAAATTTAACCTTTAAAGTGTGTGATTCTAACAATAAACCCATGATGAACTGATATGCTATATGAATGTGTAAGTATGTGTGTGGGGGATGGGATGGGATGGAGTGTGGTGTGGTGGGGTGTGGTGTGGTATGGTGTGGCGTATGAGAGGGGAGAAGGTGTTTTGTGTGGATGCGTGTAGTGTAAGGTGTATTCATGTGATGTTGCATGTGTTTATGTATCTGTGTTTGTAGAATAAATAATGATTAATAGTGCCTACATTAATTTTGAAATAAGGTCTTCTGTACGGGAATAGTCTTGATTAAGCAGCCAGTTTTGTAATTTGGTTTTGAGTTTGTGTTTATTTAAATGATTAATTTGAATGTGTTTGTGGACCCTTCTGTAAATTAGTGAGCTTTTTACATAGAGCTGGCGGCTAGCGAAAGCTGTTTTGTGAGAAACAGATGGGCATGCAGGTTTGGCTTTACGAGTGGTTGGATCTGATGGAGGAACCTGTCTGTGTTTTCTGAGGGTGGCATTGAGCACAAAGAGCTGCCGCACAGTAAGTACCCTACATTCCGCGTACAATTCACTTGTGGGAAATCTATACGGCTTGCAGAGCATCACCTTGAGCACAGCCCTCTGGGCCCGTTCCAATCCAATCAGTTTAGTTTTAGCAGTGCCACCCCAAATCGGAATGCAATAACTGATGACAGACTGGCAAAGTGCAAGATACACCATTTTCAGTGTTTTTGAGTCAGCACATTGCCTTAGAGACTTAAAGATATAGATAAGTTTCCTGACCCTTGATGTTAAACTTTCAACTTGTGAGTACCACTTCAGTCCATCATCAATTACTACACCCAGGTATTTGGTTTGACTGACACGAGATAGTGATGAACATGAACATGAAGAGGAGTCCAAACAGGAATGAACAAAAATATCCATGTCAGTTGGGGCTTCGGTCCTGTGACTAATGGAAAAAGGAATATAGTTGGTTTTAGCCAAATTAAGTGACAGAAGGTTCTTCTGCAGCCACTTCACAACCGTACGTAGCGATTGTTCTGCATAATATTTCACGTCAGTCCATGTATCCCCATATACCACGATCGCAGTATCGTCGGCATAAGTGAATATTTTTGTGTTGGGGAGTGTTAGTGTGCAAAGGTCATTTATGTATATAAGGAAGAGTGTAGGCCCCAGGACACTGCCTTGCGGAACTCCGTATGTGATGATTTCTTCATCACTAGTGTATGAATCGATCTTGACACGGAGTTTCCTGTTTTGGAGGTAGCTCTTGAAAAGCTCATGCACTTTTCCTCGAATGCCTATAGCTTCCAATTTTGACAGGAGAGTAGGAACAGAGACTGTGTCAAAGGCTTTCTGTAGGTCCAGAAATATTGAAAGGCATTTACGATGATCATCTAGATTCTTAGCAACAGTTTCCGATAGGTCTGCAATTGCATCTTCCGTAGATACACCTTTTTTAAAGCCATATTGGTTGCATGCTATAACTTGATGTTTGTGTAGGAACTTAAGTAGACGACCATTTATCAATCTTTCCATAACCTTAGATATTGCCGTAAGAACCGAGATCGGCGGCAGGTTGGTCACTGTTCAATCTACACTAAAACCATAGGGTCAAGGTGCCCTAGCTTAGTTACTCCATCCAATTCGGCATTAGAAGCTACATCAAACGCTTACAGAAACTGCAGATAAGCTAGTCTAACAAAATGTGAGTGTTTTACTAAATATAACGCAATGGCTAACATAAAATGTTTTACTGAATTGGCAATTCATATACTATTTGGGAACCGATTGAAAAGCGGGATATAGGTATTATTAAAGGCTTTAACCAAATAAAAAACAGCGTAGTGTGAATGCCATTTTGATATGTTGTAAATGCGAAATCAACGTGAATAAATCTTTAAAAAGAAGTAAATTAGTGACATTTTTAATATACACGTGTTGTTCTATTTTTAAAATTGGTTTATTTTTTTAGTTTAATTTTTTAAATAAATTTACGAATTCCATCAGTTAAATGTTATTTTCGCAGCTGATTTTCACACGGCTGACTCACGTCCAAAGCCAAACAAATCACTACCGTTCCAAAAATTAACAAAACTACTACCAGGAGTTCATAAAACACCGGGGATTTACAACACCATATCCACCAGGAACTGGCCATCAAAATACTTAAAACAATTGAAGAGAGGGATATAACACACTAATTCATAGTCAAATCAGATGCGGTCTGAACTAATACGGCATTAAACATTCAAGCCCAGGAGTTTGTGTTAAGCCGACTGACAAAGGTTGACTCTGGTCACGATCCTCAACGGATGTGGCGTCCGGTGCCACGAGCTTATAGAAAAAAATAATACTTATAGCCGATGGATGATTTTAAAGGCAAGTTTAAGGATAAGAGACTTTAAATGATTAATGGATGAGAAAGAGCTACTTAACTGGATTCTTTAGGGATGTTGGTTCCAACTGTACAGTTGTTAATGATAGATTTTTCGCTATGGATAAAGTAAACCGGTAACTTGTCTCTGGACTTGGAAATGGTGTGTGAAAGCATTGAAGCTAAAGATGACACTATACTTACTTCTGACAGTACTTTTAATAAGGTATCTTTCCAATTGCTCAGTAGCCACAGACCAAGTTCCATCAGGCTTCTGTTATGGAAAAAAATTACAGAATTCAAACTCATACAAAATCAGTATTTTCGCAGTTCATCAACACGACGCGACGTGTTCATGAACACGATGCCATGTTAAGTAATTGAATCACATCATGAAACCAGTTTCTAAAATCAAAACGAAAACAAACATTAAATTACAGCAAATCTTCAGAATGAACTCAAGTATTTCAGCGTTAATTAGTCCAATTTGTTAATCCCAACATTCCTCTGTTATTGAGTACATCAGCTCAATGAGAGATAATTGGCATAATCAACAGCGTTGACATGACGACATCTAGTTGTCTAAACTTAACGCTGTTTCTGGTTCAAGTTGGTTTTAATTTAAGAACCATGTGAATTTTGCATCTGGTTCTTGCATGAGGTTTGTGACGTTTCTTCCTGCAGATGAGGTGTGTTCATGATAAATCTAGAATCTGCCATTACCAAGGCAAAGAACGAAATGATAAGTAAGCCCTGTTAAAAAAAGCCCTGTTAAATCACATTTAGAATCAAGATCATTTAAAAGAAAAAAAAATCATATTAATATCTTCATTATATCATCTAATATTTTATTACCATTGAGGACGAGGACTATGATTGTGTTATTGATAAACTGATTGATATTCATTTATAAACTTTTTACAGGTTGTCCTGCCTATGACAGACCAAGGAGGCTACATACATTCTAATCATAAGGTAGTATCTTAATATAAATCTTGTTGATCCTATACATAATTTCTTTGCCAAGCGACTGTTTAATCAATAACTGACCAACAATCATTACATAATGGGTCTCACACAGTTTCGTCAATCACACTATAACAAGGATCTATAATAAAAATAACAAACAAACCATTAAAACATAATTCTATACAAGCTGCCACGATCTCGTTTCCCTAATTTTTCCAGCCATTAGCACGGCGTCCACAAAGCATTGAATCGTTCGAGACAATTATTCATTCGTAATGGATACGATTCTTGTATCGCGTTATACTGGGCGATACGGGAAGTTTACTGGCCGTCAGCCAGACTGAATTACCGATTATGGTGGGTAATGTATTTATTAATAGCTTTATACTTCAAGCTAACGTGGTATGATGATATAGGATTAATCGCTACTCTCATCTTCACAGGCTGTTGAAGATGATACTGCAATGAAATCGTAGTGAACAAAAAGTTGGCCAACAACAAATTTAAGTGTCATCAAAGAGAATCTAGACCAGGGAAGAATAACACCAAAAAGAAGAGACTTAGCAGAAGATAGAGCAATAAGGGATCCCAATGATGATGAAATAAAATTACATTTTACTAACACCACTAAAGCCAATACAGGATTAAAAGGTCTTTAAACTCCAAATAAAGATGTAGTTTATTTTCCTAATATGGTAAATTAGGTAAAACAATCATATAGCTTATGATTCGATTACCTATTGAAAATATCTATGTTAAGAAGTAACTTAATAACTAACTTCATAAGTTTTAATAATAAATAAGAATAGCTCAGAGACATGCCCAGCTAATTATCATTTGCCTGACTTTATTCCAACTTAATTGGGGTCGGCAAACGTGTCTTCTTCTGCCATACTTCTTTATTAGTCTTCATCTCAGTAGTCCAGCTATATTATTATTCACACAGACCATCCATCGTTATTTTCGTTTTCCCCAATTCTTATAGCCATCATCAAATTCATACACAAAATTTTCCTCCCGACATTTACCAATTTTAAAATGATACTGGCTACAACGGTATCCAATTCCTGACTGATACAACCAACTCAATATAATCCAGCTTTATTTTTCTTAAATTCCCAGTACCGAATGAAAACACGAATCTTGTTCGTTCCACCAAAGTGATATAGGAAGCTTACTGGCCAAACGCCAAAGTGAATTTCCGATTATGGTAAATAATGTACCACTGACAATAAAATACGTCACTTTACTTCTCTTTGTTCATATGTTATTTTGGTGTGTTGTGTGCCAAGATTTGGGTCCATTTGATTCAATTTTGATAACTTTTTGTTTGTTTAAGTCTGTATGGATATTGATTTGGGTTCGTTGCTTTTGAATGGACTAGGGGTGAAGTTAGAATCAGCTGTTTGAACCTAACCTATTTTTCAATGATTAACAAATATCATAAGAGAATCAATCAAGAATTACTCCGAAGGCAAGTAAACATATACCTATATAATACAATACTTTAGGTTGAGATGGAAGATTTAGGAGAATGCTAAGATTGACTAGAAAAATTGAACATAGGTATATGTTCCTTCATGCATAGGTATTGTTATGTTTATTTTACGCGTGAAATTCCTCTACAGTGCACAACGTAACCGTGACATTAATTCCACTCATTAAACATTCAAAGGAACAGAATCAGTTGAGTAACTTTTATTGAATTTTCACCTTTCTAGCATCGAACATAAAGTTCAAATTAGATTGTGCGTAACTTTGTTTTACCTTTTATCAGTGCCCGAAAATTAGGAATAATTATGTACTTTCTTTACATACTTTGATTAATTGAATAATTGGCAGCAAACATCTATCTGAGCTAACTAGGCATCGTAATCACCAAATCTTCATACGAGTAAGATAACCACGAATTTTTCTTTAAATATTGTTTTCCCATATAGTCAGAATAGCCTAAGATCTACTATATATTTTTATACATAAAACTAGTTTATTAAGGTCACTTGGAATAGTAGACATCAACCTTGTAAAAGCCCAAAAGATTGTTTACATTCCAATAATTAAACAGGCGGTCTCAATAATTATTTCTGTCAAGTACCTAAAACCTACGCATATAAGAACCCCTCAAGAATAACGTATGTTAAAGTATATTAGGTATGCATTATAGACTGTCTCGTAAAAATTGATGGTAGCTACCACAAAATTTCTTCATTTGAATATGTGAGAAAAACATGAGTATCCACTCAAACCCATTTATATTATAAATTTTTGTATTACAAACCTCATTTATAATATAAATTGAGTTGAAATGGGGCATTATGTATTTTCTCACACACGTTCTTGTACTTAAGAAATTTTGTGAAGGGACATGTCAATTTGTATTAAGGTAGATTTTATGAAATATGTTTTCTATAATGAAACTATATATTTTCATTGAATTTATAATGATTTGGGCGTCTGGCCCAATAATAAAAGAAAACTTATATGGTCGAAATGTTAAAGAGACAACTTACAAAATAAATAAGAGATGAAAATTAGGAACTTAAGTACCTACCTACAACCTGATTATTTCTCTTAAGTAGACTAATTTTCTATTAATGGGGTAAAGAAAGGCAAGAATGACGATGATTATTGCAAGAATACAGTTACCAGCACCCTTTTGCACATTTGCAATACAACAGTCACTAAAAGTTTCATCAAATGCAGTGATTATGGCTATATCTTACATAATTGGCCCACATGACCAGCTGTGGACTGCTATAGCCTACTGATGGCACAACAGCTTCTATTCTGTCAAAATTTCACCCTGAAAATTTAGGCGAAGAGACCTTGAAGTAAACTGTCAATTGTGTTTACTAGTAAACACTATTGACAGCTCACGTCAAGGTAATTTTGCCAATAGGGTCATCCCTAGCATTAGGTGATATAACAAAACGATATTCCCGTATTTTCAAGAAAGTTCATATTCTCATCTCAGTCGCAATATGTCAAAAATACCTTTAATTTAACTGCTTTTTGCCAAAATTTTCAACATTCATTGACGTTGAGATGAGATTACATGTTTTAGTACGAGAATGCTTTCTAACGGGAAGGCCTTCAGATCTCTTCACCTAGGTTTTCACGGTGAGGTTTTATAGAATAGATCGGTCGATGTTGTTGTGTTTTATGATGTGCACAATAGAGTGTGGTGTAATCGAAAAAGCAAACAACTCAGATATAATAATCAGCTTATAATGTTTTCACTCCTGAGACACAGGCCTTCTATCTTTGAGAGGGAGTGGGCTATCTACCATGGGGGCCCAGTGCGGGTTAGCGGATCTCAAATCTTTGGATTTTTGGGTCTAAGACTCCTTCCTCACAATGTTATTCTCCACTGTTATGAGAACAGTAGTGTTGAAAAAATTAAATATACAAAGTTAAGTGGCTGTCTGGGTTTGAAGTCAATATCTAGAACTCGTAAGCTGTTATAGGCCTGTACCACAACTGCTCTAAAGGCTTGTAAAGAAAGCCAATGTTCAATAATAGACACTCGTGAGCGATAATGTTAAGGTTTGCTTAGCGGTTTTGTCTCTACAAAAACAATATCCAGCTTAAGTGTTAACTGATACATATGTGTGTTTAGACACAGACTTACTGTGTGTTTTCAATTTATTTACAGATATGTATTAGATAGTTATCTTTGTGAAATCGAAGTAACTCATTTTAAATACAATGTCAGTACCTATATTTTGTAGTCTACAATACTATCATTACATAATAGTTTGACTTTACTAATATTATGAAGAGGTTTGTGAGTTTGGGTGTAGGAGGTAATCTTCGGAACTGCTGATCTGATTCCAATCATTCATTTACTAATAGCATGCAACATTATCCCTGAGTGCCAAAGGATATGTTTTATGTTGGAACAAGAACGCGGACGAAGCCGCGGGCAGAAGCTAGTGGAACACTAAACATTAACAATGTGTTTTAATTTCAGGCTGATTATTATTTAAATCGTTTATAAATTGTGTAATATAAATGATAATTATTAAATACGTTCTTTTGTGTAGTTTTAAATTAAAATTATAATTAAAAACAGACTGATATTTATGAATACCAAAATTAAAATCAACCATCAGGGGTCAAACCAACTATTAAATTATAATTAATGCGTGTATGAAATTATATGAAACAACCTTAAGTTAATAATTAAACGGAAAATAGTCTATGAATTTAAAATTACACACACTTTAATATATTTATTGACACTCTCGTGACTGTGTGGTATTGTGAACGTGTTTTATGAGTAAAATGATCGGATTTTCATAAATATGTAAATTCTGTTTACATTTGCAGTATCATGATTGAAATATGTTGAGCTTTTTGCAAAATTAACATTACTGCAACTCCATTTGTTTGGCCATTCACTTAATTAACTATTGATGAGATTGTGTTGTGTTTTTTGTTGATATTTTAAAGTGTGTTCAAATATTTGGTTTACTTTTCAATTGTATGAATTTACTCGCTTGAAACGGATGAATGAACACTATTTAATATAACAAAACTTATAGGTATAGGCGAACGCAGAACACTCCAAAAATACGTATTAGGCAATTAGCATATTATGAATTTTATACAACTAGATAACAGGAGAAAATCGAACTATTGGTACTACTTTCTCACATACAATTTATTAACATAAATGCTTGGCATAACATGTCAAATACCTTATACATATTTCTGGAGTTGTCGATTCGCATGTAAATAAATTAAATTCGTGTGAGTTACCTACGTAAAATAATATATTACTTTGCAATTTCGATTTGCTTGTTTCGGGCGAGTAAATTCGTGTAAGACTAATACGTAATTAAGAGAAAATAATAAATTCTTTCTTAACCGGTCAATTACCGTAATTACAGACACAATTAAAAAACGATTGTTTACATACCAAATGTGGTATCTCAGGGACTTAGAGGTTAATACGTATATAGTAATTTGTGTGAGTGTAATGTCAATCTTGGTATGTATAGAATGAGTTGTTTAGGGATTTTAAATAAAATATAGAAATTATAAATCTTCATCACTTTATTTTTATTTGTATAAATAACCATATTACTGATAATAATATAGAATGATCACTTGTTTTCGCTATTTACAATCATATACTACAGCAGTCTTTAAAATTTTAATATCTATACACATGATAACGAACAGGCAATAATAGTTTACTTACATACATTTGGTATAGCACTTACAAACAAATAATTACAATATTTACAGCGCGCTACTAAAATCTACAATATTTACAATTCTGACTGGAAGGTGGGCAAGATTGCCCTTCTAGACTAGGTAAGCTTGCACGGCGTTGCCTGTGTCAACAAGAGGAGGCGGCGGGGGCCATTGGCGCATGTCTCGCCGCCTGCCTGGGGCCATGCCGTGCTCCAGCGAAGAGTAATCAGAGTCTATTGAGGAATAAATGTGATCTGAGATCGGCCTGCCGTCTGGCCCATACGCGACCGCCTGCGTTTGCCTTACAGCTGACGGTGACTGCCGCACTTCACTACTATACTCCGGCGGGGCACTAGCACCTTGACCTCCTCCCAACACAGGCGATCGCTCGGGAAAAGGCAACGTACGAGTCCCAGCGTTAGGCACCGATGAATCTAAAGTATATGTATTCAAACTTTTTCTATAGTTGTGGCTCCGCGCCTTGTGATTTGGTTGCGATTCCGGCATCATGTACCTGAGGCGCTTCCAAAACCTTTTTTCACCCCACCGTAACCGCGACCCTGTTTTGAGATAGGGACGCAAATCGGGATCGCACATCGCATCCGCAACAACTGAGTATTCTTCTATTAGTACTAGTTTATAAATACACCCTTTCAACGCATCGTGCAGCCCTTGTCGGAATTCGTATCGGGACCATTCCGTTTGCATGAAATTTCTCGTTAGAACGATGATTATCCGTTTCGATGCTTCCGCGGTCTCGACGACAGGCGGCGCGCATTGCATGTACTGAGCGCCGTGGTGAGGAATGTCTCGATAATGAAGGCAAAGTCGGTATGATGGATTCCCATTTTCTAGTTCATTCGCCAACGACTGAACGACGGATTCTTCATCTTTCGGACTATAGCAAACATAGGCGTCGTATAACTTTTGGCTCTCCTCAAATGCGCCCGAGAATGAGAACACTCTTATGCCACAATTTGTGTACAGCCACACTCTCAGTGAATCTCTAAAAAGGAATAGTACGACAAGGGCCAATAAAATTAACATAAAGCCGGTGAGCGTCGAGACCATCATGGGAACATAGTTGGACACAAGCATGTTTCCGATGACTGAATTACCAGCATAATAATCGCTGCAGGCCGTACCGTTTAAATTGAGCTCTTTTTTCTGTGGCGGCTTCGCGTCGCCGTTCCAACACCATACGTCGGTAATGTCGATGATTTTTTGCGCATTCTCAGCCAAATATGCAGTTAACTCTTGTAAGTAGCGACATTTGCAAGACCACAGGTTGTTGCCGAGTGACAAGGCTTTCAAATTAGGATTGTTGTTGAAAGTCCACACACCAAAATCGACTAGTCTGTTGCCGTCAAGGCGTAAAACTTCTAACGATTTGAGACCAAGGAATGATATGTTAGCGATATGACTAATGAGATTATTTTGTAAAAATAACTCCTTCAAACTACTTAATTGTAGGAATTCATAGCCTTTCAGTTCTTTTAGCTTATTGTTGCCCAAGTGGAGTATTTGGAGAGCATTCAGGCCGGCAAAAGTCCTGTTTTGTATGCTGTCGACGTTGCTGTTGTTCACGTACAGCGATCTCATTTTCTGCCGTCCAATAAAAACGTGGTCCTGTAGTTCTTTTATATTATTTCCATCTAAAAATACCTCAGTTGCATCCATAGGTATTTTTTGCGGTATTTCTATTGAAGATTGTCCGGAACAATCCACAAGGTTCGTATTCCACAATGAATCGTGGTAGCAGGTACAGTTTTGAGGGCACGTCATTTCACAGTCACACGCGTCATAGTCACAGCAATGACAGATTGCAAAACAATGAGTCTCATACTTACAAAGAAAGTCTGATGTTTTTAAGTTTGTTAAGGGCACATGAGTTCCACTTCGAGTGTTCGTCATTTTACACAAAACATTTTCTAAGTCCATCACACGCGGGTATTGTCTCATAGCAGTCATATTGTTTATTATAGGTAGCCACTCCATAGAACAGTCACATTGAAACGGATTGCCACCGACATAAAACTCAGGTAAACTTTTATTTCCCGGCACTGTAGCTAGACGCAAACTATTCAGTTCTAAATGCACAAGTTCATTAGCATACATGTCCACTCGAGTCAAGTTCTTTTTATCGAAAAACGTATTTACATGAATACTGTTCAAAACGTTACTATTTATAAACAACAGTTCCACACTATTAGGGATCGCCATCGGCGATATTTCCGCTATACGATTATGGCTAACGTCCAATGTCTTTATACGGATTTCATCTTGCAACTTGTAGTAGTTTCCCAAGTGTTCAATGAAATTGCCGTGAATGTCTAACCACTTTAAATTGCTAGGCACAAACGCGTAATCGAACCACACTAGATGATTTTCCGATAAATTGAGCCACAAAAGGCTGGCGAGCGTCGAGAAGACACCGTTGATGTCGGACAGGAAATTCCCGTCAAGCCGGATGGCCTCCAGTTGCATATTTCTGCTAAAAGTCCCTCTCTCGATTGACTGGATCTTGTTCTTAGCGATGTTAAGTACTTGTAAGCTCGGTAAGTCCCAAAACATTCCGACGGAAAGATTTCCAATTTGATTGTCAATCAGTCTCAGTCCCGTTAATTGGTTTAGGTTTTTGAAGGAACCATTTTTGAAGTCGGATATTTGATTCTCTCCGAGGTCGAGCGTTTTGAGGAAAGAGAGTTCCCATAATGCATCGGGAACCTCTAAAAGCTGATTGGAGCTCAAATCCAACTCTTTTAAGTCAGAACAATTTTTGAATGCTTTATGGTCTATGTTTACAAGCAAATTGTTGTTGAGAGTCAACTTGCTTAAAACGAATAAACCGTTGAATAAGTTCTCATCGATTGTATGAATTCGATTCTCCGCTAGATTGAGTGTATGTAGATTATACAGCGGTAGGAATGCATTATCTTCGATGTAGCCAATAGAGTTGTTCTTGAGGTTCAATATTTGAAGGAAAAACAAGTCTTTGAATGTCTTTCCGTCGATTCTCGTCAAGGCATTGTTGGACAAGTTCAATACTATCAAGCGTATTAATCCCAAAAATGTTCCATCATCAATGTGGCTACTAGTAAGTTGATTGCTTGATAAGTCTAAAACAATCAGCTGTTCCAAGCGATGAAATATTCCTCGAGCCAATTCAAAAAGAGTATTATCGTTTAGGTAAATTTCTCTTAATTCTCTAGCATTAGCAAAAAGGCCTTCGGGCAGTGTATGTAGCTGGTTATGTGATATGTTTAAAACTCTCATTGATACAAGCCCGTTGAAAGCTTCATTTGATATGTCAGAGATATTATTATGTTGCAGATATAAATGTTGCAAACTCCTTAATTTCAGTAATTCTGAGTCTTCTGGTAGCGACTTAATTTCATTATGGCTCAAATCTAAGCCGTGCAAATTCGATCCGCAGCCTTGTCCAAATCCAAGTTGCCCCACTGTTCTAATTCTATTGTGCGTCAAATTCAATGTGCTTAAGTTTTCCAGGGAGCAGAACACGCCGGAAGGAACAAATTTTATGTTATTCTGAGCGAGATCCAACGACTGCAGTTCCGACAATCCATTGAAAGCGTTCAGTGATAATTCTAAATTCTTAGTCGGGCTCCACTCGAAGTTCTTTGAACGTATCTTCAGCTTCTTTAATTTCTTGAGTTCGTGAAAAGTATTGTCTGGCAATTGTGTCAATTTGCAGTTGTTTATTGACAGGTCGGTGAGCGCCGAAACTGGGCTAAAGTAGTGGGCTCTCAAAGAGCTTTCGAAGAGAAGTAAATGGTTGCACTCGATAGCCAGCCGGCTGGTGTCTGACGTCACTGAGATGATGCTGCTGCCGTCACCGTCAAGAGTGCGTATCCTGCAGAGTACGGCACCGTCTGACCCGCGGTCCGAGACTCGAACGCATTTGTCCGAACCGTAGGGCAAGACCGTCGAGCCGACGTGCACCAGCGCACAGAGTACAGCCGTAATAGCATACATTATCACAGATTTTTCATTTCACCACAAAACGTCTCATAAACACACCCCGTGGGTCGATATCACCATTTCCGAAATAAAGTACGTGGTACACTTGAGCGCTGAAGAAAAACTTCCTAGCATTTCACTTCACTGTAGTCCGTAATATACTTGGTTGTAATAATCCGTATTTGTTAAATTTAGCTGAACTTTTCACTTATGAATTGTTGTTTATCGTTTGAGATCACTTTGTGTATTAATAAAATATTTATTGCGTGAAGTACGGACCGGCGCGAGGTGTAGCACGACCTTCCCGCGGCGCGGTTGCGTTGCGACTGTCAAGCGGAGCGCTTGACTCGTGCAAGTAGCAGTGGGGCGCGCAACTTAGTTTCCCCTGCCCCCCGCGTCCCCATAAGCTCTTCTCGTGTTTTGTGAGACCAAGTAGCGCTATCTAGTAGTGAGTAGCGACATTAAAATTGATGTTTTGACATCTTTTGCAGAAACTTTGTATTGAAATTACTACAGTAGGAAAAAAGTATATTCACAGTACAATAAAAGTTGCTCCTTAAATGTTCGAATTATTTTGCTACACTCCTTAACAAAGTTAGGTCACGTAAAAACATACACAAACACAGTACCTACTTCGTTACAATAGGAATTAAGTTCGTTAACTGTTTCACCAGAATTTGTGGAGTAGTTAATAAAACAAACACCGAATACCATTGATTTGTAAGCCCATATTTAAAGTTTCTACAAAAATAGCCATCATGTCATGATATTTGTAGCATTGAACCAAACTAACAGGATGATTACCTATTTATTCTCATTCACGGAACGAGTTTTCAATGTTCAGCATTAATTTAATGTTACATTGATAACATAACATAATATCTCGCCTGTATTCCAGAAGGGTTAGGTAGAGGAGTAGGTACCTACAATACACCCAACATTTACCAGTTATGTTTAAGTTCGATGTCATGATCAGCAGCCTTTAATTTTCCCACTGCTGGGACACAGGCCTCCTCTCAGTGAGAGAGAGTGGGCCATAATCCCCCACGCGGGCCCAGTGCGAGTTGGTAGATGTCACATGTCTTCGAATTTTTGGTTCTAGGACATGCCGGTTTCCTTACGATGTTTTCCTTCACCGTTTTTAGAGCATTGGTGGTGGGATAATTCACACAATGCTATGCACTTTATCAGGGTTCGAATCGATGACCTATAAACTCATAAGATACGACCGTTTCCACCGGACCACCACTGCTCTCACTGTTTTCTATTGCCATCAACGGGGAACAAATCCAGACTCCGAGCTGCTACAATGACATACAAAATTAAGTCGATTTTATGTGGAAGCTGTATTGATATGTGTAGATATTAGACGAATAATATAAAACAGATGCTGTTGGTGAGGTTCTTCAAAAAGGTTAGGTGCGTAGTACTCGCAACCGGCATGCGTGTATGACCAAATGTATGTACTTCATCAACATCATCATCATTTCAGCCGTAAAACGTCCACTGCTGGACTTAGGCCTCCCCCAATGTGGGGGGTTTTGCCATAATGGCCACGCTTGGCAGGCGGGTTGGCGATCGCAGTATGGTGGTGAAATGCATAGAGAACGCTGTTGCCCATTCTCTAGGAAGTCCCGTAGTCGCCTTTTACGACACCCACGGGAAGAAATGGGGTGATGTTATTCTTTACGTCCGGCACCACACGGTACTGTAATGTATGTACTTAAAAGAGGCAAAAGGTTTACGTAAGCATTGTAGCAGGTGGCTCTCCGTTGTTTCTGCCAACCCCATCTTCCGGAAAAAGGCGTGAGCTTATGTATGTACAATAAAACTTGGGAGTACTCAATGAAAACAGGCGTCCCCAGGAACGTAAACGCTAATGTAAAAATATCCGTACCCATTATAGATTTATTTCAAATCCGTATTCATATACAAATTCCATAGAATGTATATAAATTGTATTTATTTACGAATAAGATTAGGTCCGAGCTGATAGAGCAGTATATCTATCTATCACCTGGTCCAAGAGTCAGCCGAAAAAAATGGTCGCTATGTCCGAACAACAATACAAAAGTTTCTATTGTTGAACGATGGTTACCTGGTAACTAGTGTTTGTGTATAATCTTTAAGCTTGGTATGTGCGTAATATTCTACAGTTACAATTCTAAAATCTTTGTAAAAATGAAGGTTTCTTCCATCAAGTTTGAAGACGTAACTCCATCCGGTCGGCATAAAATTGAGCGTTCGGTTTCAACAGATGAGTCCTAAAAACCCTTTATAACAGTAAGCATAATTACCCAAAAAAGTTTACCAGCAAAAATAAAGCGAGATTCGCATAACAACTCCACGAAACAAAAGATAACTTTTATTATAACACTTCTATTTACCGCTAGATGGCGCCACAGTCACCAAGATAAGTAACGCCAGCGTAAATCACAAAAACACCCAATCTACGTACATTTTAATAGACTTTAGAGATCTCCCTACACAAATTCATTGGCGTAAATCACGTTTGCAAGCTCATAAAAACCATTATGGAGGCACTTTCGAATTTTTACCGACTCTCATAACAAAATTTGAAAATTCACGAAATGTTTTATTGTGTCCTAATGTTTTTATCGCAGTTGTGGCAATGTCTGACGGGATACGGAGGGAGAAAAATGGAAAAGTCTTGTTGAATGCAGAGTACACGTTGTATTCTGGTAAATAATTTACGACACGCTTTTTATAGGTGTCCCGCTAATGTATATTGTTGTATGTATACGAGTTGGTTATGAATTCGTGCTTATTGTGTCAATATTTGTGACAAGGGATACATTCGGATTATAATAATTATTTTAACGAAGGGAGTTAGGTAGGTATGATGTGTATTTTTAATCGAATTTAGTCGATTTTTAAAAAGCTTGATTGTTGTTAAAATATGGTTTGTTATAGTCCGTTAATTTGGTTAGGTCGGTAATCAAATACCATGCTTAGGGCTTGTGACTACATAAAAACTGCCGTACGGTTTGATCTATCAGGATAAGCTAAGCTTGCCGTGGTTGGTCGGTTGGATGGGTGACCATCTATACAAAGCAAGACCCCACCGTGTCCCAGAGAGCACTTAAGCCGTGGATCTTAGACAGTCGTAACGAGAAGGTGTATCCTGTTTTGTGGAGGTCTAACAGGCAATCCTACATGTGAAATACTGACATTCAGCTACATCCAGTTAGACTAGAAGCTAACCCCAACATAGTTTGGAATAGGCTAAGCAGATGATATGACCGTGTGTCTAAACTCAATAAGTTTAGTGGTCTGATGACCCCACAGAGCCAACAATTATGTGCGTAATTTATAAAAACAGACATTAAATTTACTCGCCAACACCTCACTACTTTAATCGCTGTATACAACAGAACAAATCCATAAAATTAATCCCCATTCCTTAATGTGTCATACTGTGACGTCATAATGTCGTCCATTAAACAAAATGGGACAAAAATGGGACTTTATGACCACAGCCACGTGGGCGGTCCATACCACAAAGCGACCACAAGTGAATTCCTCTTCAAATACTTTTGAACATGTTACCGCGAGTAAAATTATATGTGGGTTACTGTATGGTTTTACTTGTGTTAAAAGGAAAAGTTGATGGCAAAAAGTTGGACGTCCGTCAAATATTTATACTGTGGCGGCCCGTCAGCAGGTTCGAATAAATAGTACTTTCGTCCAAAGTCGTATCAAAATCTGAATATAAAAGGCAATCTAAATGCCTGTCTAAATTTTACCTGCGGACATTTATGCATAATTTTGGTATTGCGTAAATGTACGCAAGCAAAATTTATACTTACTATTACATAATTAAGAAGACACTGTTACTGCATTTTTAATTAATGTTAAAAGCAAGCATGTAGTAGGAAGCTTGGCACAATCAGTCTATAATGTTCCCACTACTGGGAACCACAGGCACCCTGCCTCCTTTAGGTGAAATGGAGTGGACTGTAATCACAGTGCGGATTGGTAAATGTCACATTTCTTCAAAATTTTGATTCTAGTACATGCCGGTTTCCTCACTATTTTTTCCTTCACAATTTTGAAAAAACCGGCCAAGTGCGAGTCGGACTCGCGCACCGAGGGTTCCGTACAAACCTGTAATCCTCGGTTTATGCATAAGGTTTATGTTTATGAAATTAAATGTTTTTTTTAATTTTTATTTTTGAGTTGTTTGAATGAAAGGTAAATTGCGGTTTACGATTTATGACGTATTAAAAAAAACTACTCACTGGATTTCGTTCAAACCAATTTTCGTTGGAAGTTTACATGGTTATGTACATCATAATTTTTTTTTAGTTTTATCATTCTCTTATTTTAGAAGTTACGGGGGGGGGGGGGTTAAGTTTCAGTTCGATGTATAGGGAACCCCAAAATTTATTGGTTTTTTTTTCTATTTTAGTGTGAAAATCTTAATGCAGTTTACAGAATACATCTACTTACCAAGTTTCAACAGCATAGCTCTTATAGTTTCGGAGAAAAGTGGCTACATACAGCCAATAAACGTTAACGTGATAGTTCCCTTAACACTTCCACAAACACATGACAAAATTACCCTCCAAAATTAATTCAATCCCCACCTAATACTGAACGCAAACGCGATAATGTACGTTCATTAACAAACCAGTAACATTACGTCTGAGACCACATAATGCGGGCGGTCTTCTCGTCTCATACGACCACAAGCGAATTGCTACTGAAGCTCATTCGAAAGTTTTGCCGCAGCGTTGGCGAATGTTGGATGCAATTATTTCAATTGATCTAATTTCGTGGATGTGTTGAATTGGACGTTTATGTCAACATTTGCAATTAGGTCATCGGAAAGGACAAGTTGTCTTATTGGTTTAATTTCGTCTTTATTCGGGTTAGCAAAGAAAATATAATTGAGATACACAGCAAAAGAACGACAAGATTGGGTGAGTGATAGCCCAGAGGTATCGGCCCAAACTTACAAGTTATAGGACTTGAGTTCGAACCCAAGAAGGCACTTTACTTTTAGTGTTTGATTTCTTCACCACTGCTCTCAAAACGGTGAATAAAATATAAGAAACCGGCAGGTCAATTTGAAGACAAGTAAACTTCACCAACTTTCACTGAGCCCGTGTGGTAGATTCCGGCGTACTTCCTCTCATAGAGAGTTGGCCTATGTCCCAGGAATATTATGGGTTAATTATAATGACCCACAGCGCTACATACTTAGAATTCAGTCTACATGACTCAGATTTTATGCAAGAATAAAAATAATTTCATTCCAATCCAGTCCGTCTGTTGCTGTCCTCTACCAACGTCCGCAGACCACAAGTGGTGGGCGTGCAGGTCCGTATCCCACAGGGAATGCCTTTAGCGAGTAGTCCCTCTAGTTTTATGTTTTTAAGCCCTGGCTGGACGCCTTAATTTATTTAAGGTAGCCACAGGCAAGTCTGATTAAGCAGCGACAACTTCACTGGTTGAGAGCTGCGCGGTATCATTTGAGACCAAAAATATCAAATTTACTGGTTGCACAATAGTTTAAAAGCGTGTGAACGATGACTTTAATCGTTCACCCGCCTGTTACTCATTTCGCCAAAATGAACGATTTCAAAGCTCACTTTCCAAAAACACTATCACTGCCTTTGTTTTTTTAACGCCCATTCTTATAAAACCGCATATTCTAATATTTATCATTATCGCCCTTACTGATAATGGTTCATTTTAAATTTTAACCCTCTATTAATGACATCCGGCGTTACGCCACTCAGGTAAAAGGCTTATCTTACCCTTGTATTAGCACTTCTTCGAACGTCCATTGTTTATAGAATATTTTGAGAAAATATTTTCTACTTTCTGGTGACTCAATCCCTGGGAATATTCCTAATCCTTTATTCATTGTCTTTGGGTTTTATGAGCGTTACGTATTGTTTAAAGAAAGGGGTTTAAACGTAATGGTGCAATGTAAATATGGGTTTCTTGAAATTGGAGTTATCGAGTACTTTGAAACAGACTCTACATTTTGGTTTTTGTTACCCTGACAATATTTGATTTTTTGGGACATGTAAGTAAGAAAGTGATACGAATTACCTAACTATACTGATAAGACCTAAGAAACTGTTCTTAAAACTAATATACTGTTCTAACCTAACTATACAGTTCTTTAAATCTTATACAATACTATGAAAAACATCTCACATGTAGAACCTGTATTGATCCATCATCATCATAACTAATGCCAACCAAAAAATTCGAATTGATGTGACGAGCCCACGTGGTGTTTGATGGCCCAGTCGATCTCACAGAGAGGAGGCCTTTATCCCAGCAGTGGGAAAATTTTACGCTGATTATGGTAGGTCGATTCTTACTGCTGCATGGGCAATGCCTTCTTCTATACTAAATCAAATCATTAGCAAAAAATTACAACAATTTGGTAGACATAAACATAGCTACTTACTTATTTTATCATCCTCCCCTTGCCCATCTCCCAACCTATAAAAATATATACTATATAAGCAACACAAAAATATGGAACGTTAACCCTACATTCTTTAATCTACGTCCCTAAGATGTATCCAACGCATCTACGTCTACGTATACATTCCGGGTCTATTGTACCGCTCCTTGGTACTCGGGACACGGCCGTAATGTGTTGACATCATTATACGGCCGCAATAAGAGCCACAATGCAGATAAGATCCGTGTTCGAATATATTCGGAGGGTTAAGTGAGGGTGGGCTCGGGGCACCTTCGTTTGTTAGTTTCGTAGTACATGTGTTTGGATTCTTGAATTTATGTTTGAGATAGGAAACAGACGAGAGAAGTTTGGAATTAATTTTGATACATTAGATAAGTATTATAACTATTAAACACCTACTCAAAAGCTTCGGTCATTAAGTAATATTGCCTTCGGCTGTCTCAGTTTATTAAAAAAAAAAACAGTTCTAAGATGCATTTGAACGGAAAATTGACTCCCTATTTCTGATAACAGAGTAGAACACTTCTACGTCTGCCTTTGTGGGAGTTGGATGTTTCTGTTTCCTAGAACAGTGTTTAATATGCCATACCAAACGATCAAAATATGCACGATTGTTTTTGTATTTACACATTTTTTTAAAGATTGGCCTCAGCAGGAGAAAATTTTTGACAGTCGAATTCCATCGTTTCATATTTCTTATCTTAGGTACAAGTATGTTACATCAGTCTCCTTTAAGTTTCCGACAAACAACCCACGATACGATTCCTACACAATGTAGGTACTAACTTACTAAGTTGCTCAAGAAATTTATAGACCCTCAGCAGCGGGAATTATACCAACATTTTCCTATTAACGACTTCACTGAGTGCCGGATAAAATGTAATTTTATGTTCCCCGCTAGTGTTATGGTTGTTGACTGTGTTGGATAGAAACTCTTAGATTGGAGTGGGTTATATTGTGTTTTGTGGTACTGATAAGGGTTAGGCTTCGAGGATTTCAAGTGCCGATGCGCTTGGATTATTCAATCCTTTTCATAAAATATAATCGCGTAATCAGGATGAGTGCTTAAGAGGCAGTCTGAAAATGGCATTGGTGACTGACTTGGAAATCGGCATGTGATGCAGAAGAATGAGGAAGATGTTGTGGAAAGATTTTGAGTATAGATGTAAATGTTACAAGAGTAGGGGAATACCAAATAAGCAATGGATGGGTGTGTGAAAGATAATACGGCTAAAAAGGGAGTGAATTCCAAGATGACGTCTAATATAAAGAAGTATATGGCAAAAAAACTAAATGTTTCGTCAAATAAATTAGAATAACGAGCAAGATAATGAAGTTAGTCACACGTTCAGTTCAGTGGTCGGTTAAACGAGGCAATTTTTTTTTCTGAATAGAAAGACACACACAATCTATTTATAAATTCATAATTATTGTGAATTCAGTTTCATATAGTGATGAAAATTCGGAATACAGGTTCAATGCTGTTTGGCAAAAGCAACTTCCATAAACTATACCATTTCTACAGGTGTGAAATAAAATATAACGCCTCATGTATACTCCAGGTCTCAACACGCTACACACGTTTCCCCAATATTTTAGAGAACATGCATAAGCACAAACCATTCGCTCTCACAAAGAAATATCTCTCACGGCTTCCCTTAAAAGTAACGTTTGATGTTCACTCGTGTGTAAAAGAAAATACAATTTAAATGCACGAGAAACAAACTTTTATAAAGTAATGTTTATAATCAAGACGTTAAATGTCCTAAGAAAATATTTCCAGCTTGTGTAAAGGTCATCAAAGTAAATGATCTGAAGGAAAAAGGAAGTTTGTGAATTACGTTGGAAGATTATTCCTGAGTTCGATTCAGGTTTGTTTAGTGAAATAAATAATAATCTTGTTTGTAGATGAAATGCACATAAAAGCTGAAGGATATTTTAATGGATGAGAGGAAGAATAGGGTCAATAAAGTTAATTGTAATGTTATATAATGTAGCAGAGTTCCAAACGTCACGATACGAAGACGTACGAAGGTCTTCAATATTGGAATGCCTAATTTGAAACTCAAATGGAGTTGGGAAGGACACTTGGCAAGGCGCAGTAATGACAGGAGTAAGGCTGTAACAGAGTGACGTCCAAGGACTGGAAGACGAGATATAGGTCATCCGGTGCTGAGAGGTTGCCATCGTGGGCCTGGATGACACAACTTGGGGATTGGCACAAGAAAAGAGGTCTATGACCAGCAGTGGTTGAGGTCGGGCTATAGATGATGATGATGAAAATGAATATCTGTTTTGCTTTTTGACTGCGTTTAATGGCTCAATGTATTTTAGAGTAAGTTTAAAATGTAATAAACAGTGGAGAAAGTCACTTATCCAGCTGGTTTGCAAATAAAATCACCAATTTTATATAAAAAGGCAGATGGGATAGTTCTGACATGAGTTTCACGTTATTTGATTTGTGTGAATGTTAGTTTGCAATGCCGGATTTTTAAATTTTAACCCATGGTAAATGTATGTTCTAGCCAACGCTTTATTTTTCAAAGACAGATTTAAACTGTTTGACCTAAAAGTTTGCAAATGTGATGTGCGATTCTAAAACAAATATTGAGTTATCAGTGCTTCTATTCTTATTTGAATTTTTTACCCGTCAAATTCTGTCGAAAATTCGTTATGTTTAGTAATATTGTAATCTATATCTATACTTATAATAAAACTGTAGAGAGGTCAATTCTGTACATTGAATATACACACAAAATTAATATTGGAGGATGACTGGTGATCGATACTGATGCCAAAAATGCAATCAGTAAATTTTTTGTCTGTCTGTCTGTCTGTTCGTCTGTCTGTATGTGCACGCATGGGTCAAAAACTACTGAAGGGATTTTAACCAAACTTGGTACAATTGTAGTCCATACTTCTGGGCAGGTTATAGGCAACGTAACATAACGCTTAGACACATAAGAGCTGAGCAGTGACGATACCCGCGGGATATTTTCCGACCTCCACGCGGGCGAAGCCGCTGGCAAAAGCTAGTTACTAATAAAATTGCAATCAGTGCTTAATTTCCAACCAAAGTTAACAAAACCAGCCATAATAACACTTTTAATTACTCCATTTTTCTATATAAAAGCCCTCGACCTAAACATATTAAACCAAGCAATCTAATATTACGACATTAATTCGTCAGTTTCACACGAAAAATTATTCACAGTTTCTTTTCGCTTTCGTATTCATGAAAAACATTACATAATAGCGTAAACAGCGAGCCGAAGAAAATGTTTCAGTCAAGACCGTAGCTTCTAACTTTTATATAAAATTAATCGTGTCCCAAAGCCAAGCTTTCTACCGTATTATTTAGTATGAATAGCTTCCTTGATTCTTTAGGCTTCTTGAATACACCCTACATTTATCTAGGGATAAAAGCTAAGAACTTTTTGGTCCATCCACTAACCTTTCCGCTTTTCTTATAATATCTGTGTGCCTTTTAACGAGATCGGGACCTTTTTGATACTTTTTCTTCTGCCTAATTTGGGCCGAGTTCAAATGAAAGATTTAGGTGCCCTTTGAACTAATTGCCTGTTGACGATAATTGTCAAGTAAAGAAATTGGAGATTTTTAGATTTACGAGTAACAGGTTCCGACTTTTGGCTATTAAGACTTTTGCTCATAATGAACAAGTGGTGCCAAAGAAGGTGTAATATATCACGAAAATGTTCTTAACAATTAGCTTCTGCTAGTATATTTAGGAAAACGTGGAGTCGGTTGCCCTTTGCTCTCATTACCGAAGTAACATGAGTCTCCACATTTTGAATATTTTGTTTGTTACCATGCATTCGTTTCGCTCGTATTATAATCAAATTAGACACACTAACACCGACACCATGTTTATTTAAATTAAATCCAATGACATCCCCTTCTAAAAACAATAATTAATCAAGATTAATAGCTTACACTTTAACACTAGGACCCTAAGGAATAACAATTAGATAAGCTTGCAAAGAAAGACGGACACAATCGCGTCCTTACTTTTTCTGCTAAGGGCGAAACATGTAGAGGAAAACAAAGAAACTCGATTTAGAACCCTTCAGAGGTCGCGGGGAGCGTATTAAATTTGCATTAGACGAAATTGAAATACGCCCTCCGATGACTCGTTACGAGGGAAGACTAATAATGTCGTCAATTCACATCGGGAAGATCTTCAAAGTCACGCCGTGACTATTTGATTAATTGAATCATTTTTTGCCTTTTCCCCCTTTAAGAGGTATGGTGGGGAAATTTGTCAATACGCTGCGTTGTGCCCTGAAGTATCCATTGTATTGAACAGGTCATTATGTCGTTCTCTGATGGGAGAGTTCTAAAGATAAGGGTTGTTTCAAAAGTGAACTCTTGTTTGAAGATACTTTCATGATTTTGAAATTTAAATAACACAAATATTACTTTAATCACTGACGTAATCTTGAAATAACGATGTTGTAGAATTTGAGAATCTGAAGGATTTATTTAGTTTCACGTTGTCTAGGTGTCTAGACGAGATAAATTAGCCTATCCATAAAGTTACATGTCCAAGCTGCAATCGACTTTTCTACGTGATACGATGCTCTCGACTGTGACTTTGATCACTTTGGATTCCAATGTTTTGTTGCAATGGGGTCGCGTGATTGTTCGAAAGAGATACCGTGACCATGGCACATGGGCAACTGATGGAACACGGGTGGGTTTTAGTCAGTAAAAGTCTGACATGCCCTCCCGCTCCGCCCAGAGCGGGAGAAGTCATTTGATGATTTCCCATCCTGAAAAAAAAAAAAAAAAAAAAAAAAGCAGTACATCAATATTCAAGTTCCAAAATATTTTATTTTATGTATAGACTCACCTTGGACAACGTAATCGACTGAAGGTAAATGAAGATCCGCTTGACAATAGTGCAAAGATTTGCTTAGATACTCATCTTATGGACGTACTCATCTTATGATCTTATATCCAGTAGTTAGTATCGAGGACTCCCTCGAGACTTCAAACCTCCCAAGTCATTTTTATAAATATTCACCTAGCTTTCAAGAATGTTAGAAATAACTGCAAGTTAGTCATAAGCCATGATCATAGTCACGTCTCTAACACAGTCATATCGCACACCCATCGCTGTCGACCTCCGTGAGTCCGTGTTGACATTTCTAACTAATTGAATTTTTGTGACTTAACTGTTTATGTGTATTGTTAACTTGATTACATATTTTATGTAGCTTTTAGGTGGAATTATGCATAAGACTATTGTACTAAAGTGGTAATTTTTACTAGAGGTTGAACTGTTAAGGTGCCATATTTTTTACCGAGTCCAATGCCCTCTTTGGTCGCCGTTCCAAGAAGTGATTCGTTTCGTGAAACGAAAAATCTGCATTCATTAGAACTGTATAGATAGAGGTTTAAATCAATTATTTTCTTATCTGTTTATTTGCGTATTTTAAAACCACGAGCTGATTTTAACGGTGCTTTAGCTAAACGAAGTTTATTTAGAATTAAAAGACTTTTTTAAGAGAAACGTGATCAAGCAATCTTAAGCTGTATTGAAACTGAATACCTAATTTAGACAAAAATACAAAATATTTTAAATAGGAACGTAGAAGAAGCTAACAGTTTGCTGTTGTCTTTATACCGCAATAATTTCTACACTTGAAACCTTTCTACGGATAGTCACGAATATGTGCGATGGGTGCCACAGTGTGCTGGATTGGTGGGTTTCAGACTTGACACCGATCACAGTGAAGATGTTCACAGTGAAGCTGGTGGAAGTATTTAAATAAAAATACCATATTCCACTGTCAAAGATATTAAGTACTGTAGCTTTCTCAGCCTACGTTCATGTGCCAGACCTGAATCGACTATGATTATCATAGTCCGACAAAATGAAAGCAGCTGGTCACACACAATCAGCTTAAAATGTTAACACTACTGGGCCAAAGGTATCCTCTCTGTGAGAGAGGGTGGGCCCTAATTGACCACGCGGGGCGCAGTGCGGGTTGGTAGATGTCACAATCATGTGATCGATTTATTGATTACCGGTATCATCACGATGTTTTCCTTCACCGTTCTGAGACCTGTGATGATGAAATAAATTACAGAAAGTAAAGCACCTGTTTGATTGCTTAAACATCAACTATATATTACACAATTAGAAACGGGGATTTATTTCTAGTCAGTAACAGCGTTGATCACTATAACAGACTCCTTTAAACACCCTCAACGCTATGAATTTGCTGGAAAAAGAAAACCAGTTGATTTAAAATCAAACCCACTATTATGGCTACTAACGATGACGTCACAGAATCTCCAGCTCACTCCAGCTTATCAGTTGTTACGCAGGCGTACAGTCACGGACATCGGCATCACGTTTGCAGCACGTGCTGTAATCACGTCCGTGGAGTCACGTAACGTGTAGTCGGCCTAATTTGTTGATCGCGGACTGCGCGCGACTGTACCAGAGGATTGTAGTAAACATAATGGTTTTACGTTTTGTGCTTGGCTTGTGTTGCGTGTGTGGGTTCTGGAATGTCATGTTGTTTTGGTCTGGAAAATAGCATTAGAATAGTCAAAGATATATAATGTTATAAATGAGCATTAAACAAAATAAAATGTACACAGTTATGTACTGGTAAACTGGGATAACTATTGATGAAGAATTTGATAACGAATTAAACTGGAATAAATCTAAGAAATATTTACGGGTCGCCAGAAGCCCGAAACTCTAACAACCAGTCATACCAAGGGGTATCGTATTAACCAATTGCTGGGTTGTGTAGATCAGATAAGCAGTGGCTCTATGTAAAGTACTGATATTCAGCTGTGTCTGGGTTGACAGGAAGCCGACTCCAACATAGTTCGGAAAAGGCTAGGCTGATGATGATATCTGTTCGACGCCAAGCCAAGTCCTCACCATAGAATTTAAATAGCGCAGTGGAAGTTATGATGATGGGCCTTGGGACAAGAAGTGGCGAGCGAACTGTCCGCCGTGCGCGGAGCAGAACAATATAATATTCAAATAACTCACCTGATGATAGAAGAACACCTGCTCTAGAGCTTACCTGGATTTATGTATGTAAGTGAGTGTATATTGTATTGTGTAGTGACGTTATGAGTATTCTCCAGGATACCAGCCGCTGCAATCCGTCCTGCTACCAAGACATGCGGTCTCCAACACGCGTTTTCCAATAGCGTCACTGTCACTTCAAAGTATTTCCAACAAACAAACTGAACCCGTATTATCTCGTCAAACGGGGTTGGTTACGCACAAAAACAATTGGATCACGACAAATTGCCACAAACGGATCGATTTAAAGGGATTAATTTACAAACGGGGTCGGAACGCCAAGAGGACCCACCATCCCTTTCAAGATCAAAAACAAAGAGTGTCAACGTCAAATTGACAAGTGACAGATGTCACTCCGTTAGGTACGTTTAGAAACGTAGGCGCATAGAGTAAAAAGTCAAACGGGACGGAACAATATCTAAGAAATATTATGATTCAGATACGTTTAGTCATCATCAATGTAGGTGCTATTTGTTAAAGACCCTGTCCAATACGTCAGAAATACAGTGATGATGATGAGTCTACTTAAAACTACAAATAATCCAGCCACATCAAACAGTACGTTTGCAAAAAAGAAAACCTTTTCTCCCCAAAATTTTCAGTTCCACAGATTAAAGATTCCTTAACAAAGCGTTCACCTTAACCGTCCATTAATACCGCTGTAAGCAAAATAAATCGTCCTCAGTGTTGATGTCACACTAATGAACATTTTATATTTTTATACGCACCAAAAAAGCTTCGTTGAAAGACAGTACAGAGTGACAAGCGTCGCTGTAGGTAAGGTGAAGGGCGTCCGTTAATGACATTCTCAGCATAATTCCTGTGGATAGGGCTGCCAGACTTTGTTGGAAAATACTCATCCTGTATTGCGGCATGTCTGTCTGGTGTAAGGTTAAAAATACTCGAATGACCTGACCGGAATGTGGGATGTTCTGTGCTGCTTATAACAGGTGATACTTTGTGAAATTGTGTCGTTTTTGGCGTGCGTTTTTTATTTCATTTTTTCTGGAAATGGTATTTCAGTTTGCTATGATCGTTTTCTTTCTAGTCGCAACTTTGGGTTAATACTGAGGCTTTTATTTTTTTTTACTGCTTCTTTAATATTTCAGATGTGTAACTATCTCAAACAGCAAGCCACATTTCGTCTTGTTACAAAACTTGATGTAAGTTCATTTCTTACCTAAACTTCTGAGCTAAATTTTGCATTTCCAACTTTGCTTCGATTTGGGTAAACTTCTTAATACAAATATGACAACTTAGCACCGGACTAAGTTGACGGTCTTATAAAAAGAAGGTTTCTTCTTAATTCAAAACCTAGCTTTAGGGCTACAGTTTATTTTTGAGCTAACATTGAAACAGTCTTAACGAATGAACGTACTCACATATACTCGTATCTAGCCAAGTTACCTTGCCGACTTGGCATGTCAGTAGTAACACAACCCAGAGCTGGCCTAGTGTAGGACAGAGTTTCAATAGAATTCGATGCCAGCATCTACTGGTTCTGTGACACTGACGTGCGGCTACTGTTTCATGCAAAAAAATACAATTCAACATCTTTTCAAATCAAAAGTCATTTATTCAATTTAGGCTGAGGATCAGCACTTTTCGAATGTCAAAATTACAAAAGACAGTATCCTAAAACGCAGTTTTACAGTATGTACCGTATCAGCTATTTCTGTATTATTCGTCAGAGAACCCGGGAAATATGGTTATCAGCATTCTTGTAGCTAGTCTTTTGTTGCCCTTCTTTTTAAATGCATACAAGGTATATAATATAAAATTAACGATGACCAATCTATATTGGTTAACCTATGTTCAGTAGGATAGGTGAATATGACTGTGTAAGAAGTCTTGATGGTAATAAATAATATTCTACTGACTGTTAGGTCATATAATAATAAAGTACTTAAAAATCGACTATCTGATGAGTATGCATCGGTGTATTACAAATTATGTTGTTCAAATTACTGAGAAAATGTAAGCAGGTAAATTGATGTTTCTGTAAATCTTATATTATAGTAACGGGAATGAGAAGAGTTGTTACATAGTATAGTATAAAGAAAGAAAGTAGGTACTCTTTTAAAATTAGATCTTGCTTATTTTTTACATTAACTAGCAACCCTAACTAGATAAGTCTAAACGGCTATAGTAGGTACTGAGTTTCCTGTTTTATGATTAATGTTTCCGTCCTTTCGACACTATAGAAAGTACAAATCAATTTTTATATTAAATAAGGCTGGAAGTTGTAAATATTTTATTAGTAAAGGTTTTTTTATATTTATTGGAGTAAATTTTACGTACCATTTCGTTCCGGTTGGCAATTATTCGTAGTATTAGAATATGATTTTAAAAAATGGGTAGAAAATCTAATTTATATTATGAAGTTGTTTAAGTAAAAGTATAGGTTGATAAAGTCACTATAAGATGCTTTATCGAAATAGTGTCCGCTTTTATTCGTCCATCATCAATCATTAATAGTCTACTGGCCATAAAGAACAGAACGTGTGAAGTCTCAATCAGCTAAAAACCATAACTTTACTTTTTATTCAATCCTTGATATGGTAACTAAAGTGAGTATGAACGACTGTCCATTCCGGACTTTTTCCAGCTTGTCATACAAAAACTTAGAAGAGAGGATTCGTATCGAGAGTGGTTCCTGGAAAAGGCTATACACTTTCATCCCGGTAAATTAAAACCTGTTGTTTCAGCCAATTCACTAAAAACAAACATATGTAACTAGTATCAGTTTTTGTTGCGTTCTTTTATAAGTTTGGTATCCATTTTAAACGCCTATGTTCCGGCTATTCTATTTGTTCAATTTTTTTTGTTCAATGAACGATACAACTATATTTTGTATTTCCGCTTCATTTGTTACGCACGAAATACATGAAAATACACTTAAGCGCACTTCGTGAAACAAATTGTCGGTACGTGTAAAGTTATTACACGGAGATTGATGGGTTAAATTTTTATGAACTTCTCCGGTTTTACAAGTTTGAAAAAGACCTTCAGTTCATACTACGAGTTTCTTTATTTAAGGTAATAAGAAAGGTTGCGTACAATTAAAATTTTAATATCATTAGATATGGAGTAGCGACCGTGTACTGGAAGACGTAGAGTTGGAAGGCCTCCCACATAGTGGACCGATGACCTTGTGAAGGCCGCAGGAATCCGCTGGATGCAGAAAGAACAAAACCGGTCGAAGTGGCGGACCTTGAGGGATGCATATGTTCAGCAGTGGATGTCTTTCGGCTGAAATGATGATGATGATGATCATTGTATTACAATATATGTACATTTTATTGGTTGGCTTATAATCGGTTTCGTGGATTTCTTGGAAAGCACGTTAAGCCGTCTGAGCTGTCAAACGTAGATCTATGACAATCGTGACGGGCAGTCTACCCGTACTCGACTATCAGTAAATGTACTCAGTACCTAAGTAACTCTATACCCCTAGGCTTGTGTTGTGGACGTCAGGTAGGCAGTCACTAGATATGAAATACTGGAATTCCGCTGCTAAGATTGGAAACTGCCCGTAGAGAATATAGTTAGGAAAAGGCTGGACCTTTAGATTGAGGCATTGGTTTCAACATAATCTTGCGAAAGGAACATTGTTACGTTATGGATAATAACAAATGTAAATAGTGAAATACGAAATCTAAAAGTTTTTTGAAAGTTTAGTACAGACGCCAGCACATCAACTTACCTCAGTCTGTCAAATTTCTTTAATAGATTTTCAACCTTATATCACAATAGTGGAAGGTTAATTTTCGATTGGTAAAATTTGACAGATTGGGGTAGCTTGACCTGCTGGCGTCTGTACATCAGTTTAATTTTCTTTTTTATTAACAGACAAAATAATACAGAGGGGTAGTTGTGTAACTTGCTATCAGTAGGAATTGGGTTCATATTGATAGTTAAACAACATTCATTGCGTTATTTATGTTGCTGAGCCAACAATTTATTCGAACAAATGACGCATTGGTTTAGAAATAATCATCAATCCGATTCAGATTATGATATAATAGATAGTGCGTTTCACAATTAGGGTGCAGGTTGGCAGGAATATCAACGCACAATCTTTTACCATGGGACCATCATATGATCAGTTATTAAAAAAAAATAGATATCTCATATGATGACCACGTAAGTATTGCAGTTTTATATGAAACAGCAGATTTTTTGGTAACCGACGAATAAATTGTACGCTGTGGTATTTAGAAACATGTGCTGAATTTATGGTTACAGTTGCCGCGTCGAAGTACCTGCCAACCTATATTATAAAAACTTAGTTACTGTTGAAAAGTAAATATTTTTGAAGAGTAACTCCAGACTCTTTTAATTTGTTTAGTATGTGAACGTAGAAACAACTTTTACGATCGATTTGAAACCATCCAATTAGGAGGAGTCCAGATGGAATGTTATAATTATAAACACTTTTAAAGGACTCTTCCGCTGATGGTTTGTTTACAACCATATAACTTTATTAGCTTTAAATGTGTGTTCGTAATTACTGTTTAAGAGACTTTTACATTACATATCGTGGAATTATTAGTGTAAAATAATATAAGTAATTAATTATGAAAAGTGTAAAAAAAGTTCTTTGTTGATTATTTTGTTGTCATCATCATCAGCCTACAGCAGTCCAATGCTGGGCTTAGGCGTCTCCAATTGCACGCCATTCAGCTCAATTCTCGGCAGCTCTCATCCAGCTGCTACCAGCCACCCTGCGAAGATGGTCGCTCCACCTAACCTGAGAGCATTCTACCGTACGTTCTGTGTACCAACTAAACTAAATTTAGACTACTGCCATCTTTTTCGTTCTAATGAAAGAAGAAAGAGACAAAAATAAATTAAAGCTGTCAAATTTAGTTGATCTAAGGTTTTCTTCGATGTTACTACGAATAAAATTCATCATGCTGAAAGTTATGCCAAATTCAAAGCAATCGACACGTAATTTAGATTGACAGTGCTAAAGCGTCACTTGTCTTTTTCTTTCGCCGCCTATCAGTAAGAGAGAGCCATACTCTTGATTAAGTTTAGATGATTAACAAAAAATTTGCACCAGTTTCAGTAATTGGTTAATTAGTTAAGATTTGGCATCATGTAAGTACCTAGATTGAAAATATATATTAAATAAAATCTCTTAATGAGCATGTCTGTTACTTTTTGTTATTTTTATTCGAAATATGTCCCTCTGTTAGAAGGCCTAATTGTCTTTTTATAAAATTTCTAGTTACACTCTAGTCTCGTCCTCGAGTAGTAATTTATTTGACATTTATAAAATCCTTGGCGTTAGCCTCGTTTAACACCTATGAGAATAAATAGTCAATAACACCTTATTTTGTACTGAAAACGATCTCTTTTTATAACGTATTCTATTATTTAGGTATTCCTTTTATACACGTGTCTGGTACTAACGAAATTATAATGGAATATTGTTTACAACTTTACCAAACGTATGAAATATGAAAGTATCGTAATTCTAGAGTAGACATTTTGACAGCTCAGAGTAATTAATTTAATTAAACTTCTTCAAATGTTAGCTTAAGACCCTTTATTATTATCAAAATTCAGCATATCAGCCAAAAGACGTCCACTGCTGGACATGGGTCTCCCCCAAAATGGAGGGGTTTGACATAATCGCCACGCTTGACAGGCGGGTTGGCGATCGAAGTATGCTGGTAAAATGTATAGAGAACGTTGCTGCCCATTCTCAAGTAAGTCCATTTGTTGCCTCTTAAGCGATTATCACACTGCACCGCGCACCGCAGCGGAGGGCGGTTGCGTAAAGCGAATTGACCGCGCGGTCGGTCGGTGTACGTGTGTTAGGCATCAACGGATTTATTAGAGGGCAATGCGACATGAGATCCGCTTCGCCGCCTACCGCGGCGGTGCGCGGTGCCGTGTGTTAATCGGTTTACGAAACCCACGGGAAGAAATGGGATAGTGCTATTCTTTACGTCCGGCACTACACGGAACATTTTTTAATAATTCCAGTAAAATTACTGTGGGAAATGATGTATGCCCTGCATAACGTGCTAGTTCTACCCTTAAACACGAACAAAATAATGATTAATAGTATTCCATTTACAGATGAATTTGCAGTTTAATTTCCTGGGAATTTTAAAATTAGAATGTCATGTCAGTTGCTTATATTTCCACGCAAACGCAGGGGTAGAAGTTATCAAGGGATGAATTTATCTAGCGAAGTAAGCATTGATAATGGATTTTAATATTTTCTAGGATATGGCAGACTTTCACAGAATTATTAGCTGTAGTTACCCGTGTAAATCATATAACTCTAGTAGTAGTCATTCCTGTAGGTATTGCAACTTTAAACATTATTCTCCTGACCTTATACCAATTTAATTATGGTCGCCGCAGCATGTCTTTTTACTCGCTTTATATTAGCTTCACTTGTATGTTTGTTTGTAACCGACTCCTTATAGCGCGATTTTGACCCACTTTAAACGATCAGATTTCATTCAAACTTTGCACACCTGTCAAAGACCGATGACAATGCAATAATTTCATAAATTTGTGCCATTATCCTTGCCAGGGTTCCCAGGATAGCAAAAAAACTGTCTTCTAAAACTACGCTGACATACGTCACAAACTACGCTGACATACGTCTCAGAATTCGAAATACCCTAAAAAATAGGAAATAAATAGTAGTTAAAAAAAAACTAAAAAACACGCTTCCATAGAAAACCAAACTAAAAATTAGAAAATAATGGAAAAAAAAGCGTGGGGTGCTTTTTAAGGTATTTTTTATTGATCAGGCACCCCACGCTTTTTTACATTATTTTTTTAAAAACTATTATTTATTTCCATACTTGTCTACTAGTCGACATCACGGTAGTCAGGTCCCTCTGTAGCCATACCATTTTTCACACAGCCCAACCATCGTTTCTTCAATCATACCCTAGTTTCATAGCCAACTAGACTAATACTGATATATCGAAAAACTTCGAAAAGTAGGCATCCTATCCGCCGAATCTAGAACGTACTTCTAACCTATTGCTACTCAAACACACGCGATAACTACCAGTCGCCAACTAGACAAAAAAAAAAGTTTTAGACAAATATTTAAATGTCACAACATTTAAACGACCGTTCATCTTTTGTTACAAATGTATAAGCTCCTCAAGAATGACGTAACACTCAAGTTGCAGCGTCAATAAACCATAATAAACTTTGTAGAACCCGTTTAGAAAGCATTTTGTAAACAAATTCTATTGCATGTCATGCTCTTATTACTACTAAATAATAATATCAATGGCAGCGTATGTGTTCCGCGCCATATTATGTGATATAGAATGTTATGGCTATTATATATAATTCAGGCGTTTATTTTGTTTGTGAAGTGTTGTGTTTATTTTCATAGTATTGTCAGAATAATAAATGCTGTTACGTTTATTGATAATTTTCCTTGGTTAGAATTGTATATATTTTTTCTTACATTTTTAACCCTTTTTAAGGTAGAGGCAGTATACATGCCACCAATAAAATTATTTGTTTTATTCAACTGTATTATTTATTTATTTTTTGGTAACATATAGGTATTATAGGTACATTTCCGCAAATATCCCATCGAATTCCCAATTTGAAAAAATACTTAAAAATGTCATTATTAAGTAGTCTAGTTTATGAGTCGTCATCTCGGCAATATTAAAATTGAGAATTTGAAATTCATCTCACACAAGGCGAAAAAAGTATGTGTAAATATTTTTATTCGCTCACATATCGTTTACATTTAGGCTAGTCTTATCTAAGCTTACCTATCGTCTATTAAACTATAATAAAAACAGAAACCCACTTACTTTAATGCTGACACCCAGAACCCAGACGCAAAAAAATAAAATTCTACAATGCTCAACGGTAAAAATAAAAGAACTTAGAATTCAATGTTGAAGCATTTTATAGCAACCGCAGAGACAGTCTGTTCTAGGTGAAAGAAAACTAAAATTTACAACTATGAGCATCTATAAAATCGATTGCATGAATCCCCAGAGTGGCTTCGAGCTTCGAGCTCGATTCGTATGCCACTTACTGAAATGAATGTAGCATTGAACCAACAGCTGAAATTAGAATGACTCGATGGCTTCCACAGTCTTTTGTCGTTGAAAACTCGTTTAATTTTAGTGAGATCGTATTTTAGAGTGAAACGATAGATATTGAGATGCCATTATGATCATAGGCACGTATGGAATCCCTATTTTAAATGGAACGATTATTCTAGATAGCATTCATCCTTTTAATGTGTATGTGTCTTTTTTTAATGTGTCTAGCTGAACCCGTAACGACTAAGCCGTTTTTATTTTTTTATCCCGAGGGGGGCGGGGGGGGGGGAATCATCAAATGAACCCCCCGTCCATCCAATGGCCCTCTCTGGCCGGAGCGGAAGGGCATATCAGATTTTTATTTAGGTACTAAAACCCACCGGTGTTCTTTCAGTTTCCTGGAGCCTAGGTTGTTTCGAAATTTCTTTGTTTCGAATCAGTTTATAAGTTATCTTATTGTTTTTTACTAGTAAAGTGCTTTACCATAATATACCCCACAGCTGGCATAACAACGCAGTGGCGAATTACAAACAGGAGCCTGGCACTAGACGCCCTCTATTTGGCTCCCAACTACCTACGCAACCGCTATAAATTTGTAGATACAGCTTGTTAAAATTTGCAGTGTTTCTAACAGATCACAGGGTCAACGCCCGTTGCAAAGTATGATAGGATACCGGCTCCCTCATTTGCTCACTATCAACAACCAAACGAACATTTTCCTGCAGGGCCTCCGGCCCAAATGGGAAGGTGCTAAGCCGATCCTCGTAATGGGGCTACCTCGAGGAAACGGCGGTGTCACAAACTAGCTCCACCTACTATCTTGGTCTCTGTAACCCAAAACAAGCAGCCAAGGTGACCTCTAGGCTGTCACCAATAACACTTTGGAAATGGCGAATTTTTGGGTAAAAAAATTGATTATTGTCGTGCGGGCGACACGGAAAAGAAGAAGAACTGTTTGACCGTAGATTTCTCATAAAACACTTTATATAATGAACCAATCGAAGAGATGTTTACCTAATCTAACAGTACTGCCCAGGAAATAAAGCTAATATAAGCTAATAAAGCTAAATCTATAAGTTCCAGGCCACTAATTAAGCATCACAATTAATTAATACCCCTATAACACCCAAAATAATCCAATAACAATAGGTAATCAAAACAAACTCAATAAAACTAAGCTCCAGCGAACATTGCGAATACTAGGATAACATACTCATTTAGACAATAGGAGACTTCAGTCATGAGCCGCGGCAATAGATGGTCCAATTTGCCTCTCCGTAATCGAGCGTTGAATGGACCATGCGCCATGAAATTAGATCATCGTGCCGCTTTATTTAAAATGTAATGTTTTTGTATTACCTGTGTGTATCGCGTGGAATAAGGTGGAGGGTTATTAAGAGTAACATCTCCTACGCCATATTGGTTGCCTGGTAGTTTGCTTTTCTGGAATAAACTTTTGCTTTGTGTCATTGGTTTTTATTTCGAATAGGTAAACTAGTTTTACAAGGAATGCAATCCGATCGCCACCATATAAAGTCAAATTTTGCTGTTTAGGAAGACCACTTTTTCATGGTAATAAATACTAATCCACATCCACACTAATATTATAAATGCGAAAGTAACTCTGTCTGTCTGTCTGTCTGTCTGTCTGTCTGTCTCGCTTTCCTGCTAAAACTACTGAACCGATTTAAATGAAATTTGGTACACAGATAGTTTAGAGCCTGAGAAAGGACATAGGATACTTTTTATCCCGGTAGTATGTTCCTGCGGGATAATTTCCGACCTCCACGCGGGCGAAGCCGCTGGCAAAAGCTAGTATTACATAAAGGGGAAGCGCCAAGGTATGAAATAAATTTTCGTCAAATAAGTATGATTTGCGACCATTGCGACACGTATGATTTAAAATCACCAGATCAACCCTTGAATGCATGATTTTTACTTTTTAACCAAATTAAATTTATTTAGATGTTAGATTAGTAAGGAAAAAATATTTTAAAAAATCTACTCATAAAAATACTTTTTTTTAATAGTTTGGTGGAAATTTACATTTTTATGTAATCAGAACTAACTACTGGTAACAAAATGTGTACTGAGATAATAAACCAAGTTTTTCCAAAAACAAAAAAAAAATGACGAACGGAAACGAAAAAAATTACATTGAATTGGTTGATGGAAATTTCCATCACAATGTATTTAAGGGTTAAATGGCATTAAATAAACTCAGAGGGTACCAATTGATGACTTTAATGATTCTTATTCTGTGAAGCCATATTTGTTACGCTCGCCAATCCTATTTTAATCAACATACAACCTAACACTGGCCTACAAATGACAAAAAACCAGTGGCGAAGGGTGATTTTATTAGAGAGGTAAGCCGGAGCAAAAAAAATGCTTACCTAGGCCGGACGTGGCGCACGTAGGTCAGTTACTTAAAATCTGTGACTGACTTCCTGGCTTCAGTCTTCTACAAGCAGATGTCTTCAATCCACCTTTACTATACGTGTAAGCACTGGTGATTGAAACAGTGTCTTGCAAGTATAATAAAAGCGGCTTTGAAAAAAGCCGTTTGTGGTGTGATCAGTGTGATGATGTTGACGTATGATGTCTACTAGAAAAAACTACTTAACTACAAGACTACTGACTTATTCTTCTTATAATACTACTTATACTCTAAAGCTATTCGTCTATTCTTTAGTACAAAGTGCGCTAAGACATTATCATAAAAGCCGAGATGATTCTTAATTTTTAACAATAAATGTTATTCTATAGAAAAAATGGTTAGATCAGTTAATAGTTCTTGTTTTTGAGAATTACGCATGTACGTATGAATTCGCTTCAAAGCCGAAAACGACCTCTTGACGCGCGGTGCCGCGCGCACTTTAAATGTTTTGTTTTCGTTGGAATATAAAGACAAATATTTTTTTATGTAGGTTGGGGTTTGGAATACTTATTTTTATGGTGTAAGATTAAATACATTCAGTGTGATTATTAAACACTGCTGAGAACTCCTGACTGTCATAATTTCGTAAGGGAAGCTGACAGGAATGGGCTTATTAGTTACCTGCGCCACTGCAAAAAACGTAAGAAAATTTGAATTTCGCGGGCTAGCCTGGTACATTCTCCATAAGCCTTTTGTAAATCCAGGTGTACCAAAAATTTACAGATTTGTCCGTCAACTGTGTCGCTACTTAGCTTCCACCAATTATGCTTTATGTAAAATGATTCGAATAACACTCAGAATCGAGCATTTCAAACAAAAGGTAGAAAACCGAAAGTTTTATACGACCTTCGGGTATAATCCCTCCAGTTTTTATGTACGCCCTGATAATGGTCCAGCATAAATAATCACACTTTTTGACTTGCTAATTTATGCCGAACACAAATATCGACAATGGAGCTCTAATAACAGGATTCAATATTTTGAATTGTTGAACTTACAAAGGATTTGAATTGCACGTGAACACGTTTCAATAATTCTATGAAAGTAATAAAATTACTGTGAATAAAAACTTTCCGTTCTTTTCACTTATGTGACGTCCTTCAGACGCATTTTCTAAAGGTCACACTGTTCAGGTCATATAAAAATTTTAATGAAGAAGGTAAACTTGATTAGGTTTCAAAGTCAATATAATATTCGATGCCCATCGCTAGACAGACTTATTAGGGTACTGTTTCATAAATAATTCAGTTTGTTAAACCTCAATTAAGACGGACAACATTTATTTCCATTAATAAGTCATTTAGTATTTGTTGGAAGAAATTGTAACTAACAATTATTTGGATCATAAAGCTTATTTTGGCTAAGTTTGACACCTCACTAAAAAGTGTTTTAAGTCGGTGCATCCTACCTCAATATGTATTGCAGAGGTGGCTTAGTGGTAGCGGTAGTGGTAACCCAAAACTTGCGTATTATAGTTGCGGGTTCGAAGGCGTTTTACTTTGTTTAAATAATTTCATCACAACTGCTCTCAAAACGGTTAAGAAAAACATCATGAGTAAACGGCATATCCTAGAACCAAAAAAATCTAAGGCTTGTGACATATATCAAGCCGCACTGAGCCCACGTCGTTAAAGTACACCCCCTTCCCAAAGAGACGTGGCCTGTGTTCCAGCTGTTAAAGTTATATAGTCCAAAATCAATGATAAAATATTTTAATCGACGAAAAACAATATAAAAGTTAATATTATTTAACCGAAATGCTCGTTATTAGTTCCATCAAAGGAACGACCAAATATTTGCACCCATGACTGGACAACAAACAAATAATATGAGGGTACCGTAAATAATATTGATTAAATACTTTCCCACAAAAATTCACCACGAAATATAAGTGAACAAAAACTATTTTATTAAATTCCGTGACCCCACATAAATAAGGCGGGGCAATCACGTTTCGCATCGCAACAAGAGCAAAACAACTGGCCCAATTAAAATTGACACAGACAGCTCCCAGAAGGTGTCGCCGTTCGCATCACTCGCACGCGATCTCAGCAACGACGCCTGCTAATCGATACCATTAATTTTATTCTGTCGGATGTTGTTTGCTCAGAAAATATTCACCAGCATTTTAATGAACAGAATCTGCTGAGACCGTCCACCAAGGCACAAACGAATGATCAAAATACAAGTCACTCCCGCCACTCCTGACTGCTCCAAATTTTACCAAACATATAATTTGAATACACTATTAACATCCCTAATTGGAGACTCCAGCAAACATTTTTAGAAAATGTTTTCGAAACAAATTGTCCGAGTAATAGCGTTTAAAATGTAAATTCTAAAAGGGGTAGATAAGTTTTGTGTGGGGTGCGTAATTAAAAGAGACGCGTCGTGCGACAGTCGTGAGGTGCACGGTGTCTTATCGGTTGGGTTTTAATTTGAAGCTGGCATGAGACACGCGAGCCGATCACGCGACACCACGCATCGACCTGGGTACAACACTACGCGCGCTTTTTAAAATTATTTCTTTTATATCATTATCGAATGCTTCGACTGCTAGCTTTGTGCGGCGTATCGATTTAAAAATAATTATTTCGAATATTCGATCGCACGGTGCAGGCCGTTGACACTTTAAGGTTAAATAAAAAAGCATGTAACGACTGAGTAAGCATAGTTTATCAATCAGTCTAAAGAACACACAGGGGAACCCTTTTGTTTTTTTTTAGAGTCGGGACAAAGCAAACTTAGGAAATGAGATTTCACGTAACAGTTTTTTGGAACAAAGTGCTGGTTGCGTGTCGGATTGTAAATAATTAGCTCATTCAGCCGCACCTATAGCGTCGCCGCCATTGTTTGTTTTTTGACGCAAGACATTTAGGAAAAAATGCGTCTTCCTTTTTAAAGATGTGCGACAGTTGTTCTATAAAAAGCTAAGCTGAATTTCGATATTAGGTAAATGTGATTATGCAAATTATGCCTACAACCTATATCATTGTGGAAATTTGGATGGAAAAAAGTGATCACTGTGTCTAAATATTTATATGCCTGTGTGACTTTTTCAGACCTCTTATATTATCAAGAGTATATAAAACAGCCTTTATATATTTAATTACCTCAACTGGTTTTAACATCTCTACTTTTCAATAATTTATCTTTACTTTTGAATCTTTATGTTTTCATTCATTCTTTCCATACATAAACTAACGCCTTTAGAAACTATATAACGCCACTCGCTGCTATCCGCACATACAAGGAGTACTTTGTTTCATCTCATTAATTTCACTAGGTACTTATACCAAGGTATGAAACATAGGATAACCTCAATACAACGTTTTCTAGAATACAACCTATAACAACATTGTTCCATCGAATCCACAATAACGAGGAGAAACTAATATCTAAGAGCCTATAGTAGTTTACTTCAAAGTTAATCTCAATTCAGTGTTATTGTCAAGAATTTCATACAATTTAGATAGGTTTAAGGACTTGAATGATACTGATTCCATCATTAATTAAAGATTCCAAGGAGAGATGAAAGGTGAGTCAAGTTTTGTAACATTTTAGTAGTACCCTAGCAGTCGGTACATTTACGTTACAATAACTTTTACGGTAAATGAAACGTATAGTATGTGTTAGGTAACTTGAAAACAATTGTCATAATAACCTTAAAGATGCCTTACAATCGCACCTAAAAAACGGAAAAAAGCTCCCGAACTCAAGTAATGAAAAATGTGACGGAAAAAGAACAAGAGATACTTATGAACTACATAACTTTAAGACTGTTGAAATACTTCTTACTACGAGTATATGTCAAAACAAGAACATGAAATATGGTAATGGTAATAATATAAGGATATAAATATTTATACATAATTATGTATTTTAATAAAGCATCTGCAAATAGGGTATCAAATAAAGAAGCAATAGCATTTCAATCATCAAAATATAATTTGAACGACACGAGTCTGAGGCTGAAAACAAAACAAAGAATGGGTAGCTTATTTGATGCAAGTTCGAGAAGTCGACGAAGAAATGAATTATTTAATAACGTTTGTAGACAGTCAGCACGACAGTTTTTTTTTCTTTTCTTTTACGTCTTGGCGTATTTTCAGCTTATGGCCAGTCGAGTTTGCTTTACTTCTTACGTACTGACTGCTAAACTGCCGTGGCATAGCTAAAATGCCGTTTTCCGACATATGGTCGATTTTTATGCTGTCGACTTTTAAGAGAAAAAAAATCTATCGATCTGTGCTTCCGAATTTTCAATACCTTGAATAGTTTTGGAAATAAAAATAGGTGTTGTCATTGAAAAGTGACATCGGTTTAAATTTTTTTCACGGTTTTTGCATGTTATTCAAAACAACGGTTTTGCATTATAGATATATCACGGCAGTAAAAGGTTAGTCACTTTCAGTTTTAGTCATATCATTATAGTAAAGATTACCACAAAAGAATAACGATTTTAGATCCTCTATCTATCTTTATCTATTATCCCTGCAAGATTAGTTTAAGCTTGCATGTGCACTCATCTGATCTCCACGATATTTTTAAATTGCTGGATCACACATATGTTTAGTTTTAACCATCGATTATACAAGTCCTTACCAACTGGCAAATCTTCTTTACAATCTCTTACATTATAAGGATTATGCTAGTTCGTATAATTGTATGTGTTCTATCCTTTATATTGTTTGTTGTGACTGTCGTTCATACTGAATTCCATTATCCATTACGAGCACCAAAAAATTCAATTAAATCACCCTCCGTCACAATATCAGATTGTTGCCAACAGTAGCATATTTGTCACGACCTATTGTTTATTAATATACAGTCACGAACGTCTAGGGGTGGGGTTATTAGTTTACAAGTGTATCAGACGCCCCCTTTGTTTATTATTGACTCAGTACTCGCGGGAGCACAATATTACTTCCCAACTCTTTCGGAAGTTTGCTCTTATTATTGACATCTCCTACATCTGCTACCTACAGGAAATGTACCAACGTTTCATAAACTTCATCGCGTATTAATTCGCTTTGTCATTTATATCGTTCATCGATTGCTGAGAATTTAATTTTGTGTTTGTTTAGGACAGCGTGTATTTGGTTGGTATTTGCTTTGACAGGACCCGGTTTGTTTGCAAAGGATTTTGTTACTTCAGTAGTTGGGGTTAAGTTTAAATTCGATTTATCGGTTCGATATTTTTCCAGTGTAGGCAAAATATCACCCATGTAAAATAAATAAAATTTCAAACGAAAAAAGACAGCTCTTTGAAAATGAGTCTAAATCCGTTCACTGTTATGGATATAAAACCAGAATATAAAATGCGCAAAGGACAAAGGCTGGTTTTTATTTTGATATTGATTGGAATGAATTCCACGATACATTATATAATATTTACATCAATGATTGTTTATTAATTTATTCAAAAAATTAACATACGAGTACAGTTGACATTATTATTGCATCTAAAATACCCAAGAACTCACCAAACAAAACAACAACAACTATTAATAAAAAAACGAACGAACTAAATTCCGATTATACCATCAAGCGGGTTTACGAGTCTTAAAGCTAACATAAAATATATAAACAGCGCAAAACAAGTAACAAACATACCTTTATGACCCGTTGAGATCATAACAGTAAGTCACATTACCGTGATATATGTCACTTTGCCACCGTCCAACGTCGCACCTCATTATCTGTAACGGCTGAAACACAAACAAGGCAAAATGTTCACTACTTTATTGAATTTGTATTAAACAGGAGTATTTATCTAGTGGGCTTTTGCGTTAATGCTACAAATATTTAGAAACCACTGATGATTTACGATAAACTTATACTCGATTTTCAACTAGACTATGACATGAAGAGATTCAAACTATGTTGAAAATTAATTAAGAAAACAATTCTAGATGATATTTGATTATTAACTCTTAGAGATTAAAAATTACTAGATTCAACCTATGTTGCTGTTGCATAACATAACCTAGGATATCATTATTACCTATCATAACCAGCCTATGATGTTCCAGCTGCTGGGACGCCGAACTCCTCTCACTAAGAGGGATTCCACCACGCAAGTCTTCTGCAGGAGTGGGCTGCACTGTACCGCGTGGGCCCAATGTTGGTAGATGTTACATGTCTTTGATTTTTTGGTTCTATGACATGTTGGTTTCCTCACGATGTTTTCCTTTACCATGTTGTTGGTGGAATAATTAATTTACAGAAAGTAACGCACTTGTGTTGGTTCATAAGTACAACGACTGCAATCGACTTACAAATACTAATTCGCAGCCATTTAAGAAGAAGAGTAATTTTTTAAGAGTTTTGGCTGAAAGGTGTCGTGTATCAGCGATTCCGCGGAAGGCTACGCAACGTGACATCACGCAGCGCAACACGATGCATATTCATCAAATGTGTCATAGCATATTATCGCCTATGCATTCATCAAATGTGACATAACTCTAAAAGCGTATCACTTGAAGGATTCAATGCAGAGTTTCCTTGTTATGCTTGATGATCTTGGTGACTTTCCTCCATCCATTCTATTTTCATCAACTTTTACACCGACACGAACAAGCTACGACTGATCATGTGGCACAGTCCTTAGCGCTGCCCGTCCACTAATCTCGACCATATTGGCTTGTTAGCACCACGCATCCGATCGCTGACTTTATTGGTGTTTATGGAAACTTCTCCTAAGGGATAATATAAAATAGTTTACGATACTACGTGGACATTTTTCGCTATATATAGGAATAACACTTCATTTGAAATGGTAAGGGTTATTGTTGCAGTACCTACTGGATCAGCAGCCGCAGCCGGTAATCCTATAGATGTATTAGGCAGGTATTTGCCAATTATGTTTTGGTCTCAAGTAATAGCGGGTGAGCATATTGATATCAACCGGCCACGTAAGACTTCGGCCTGCTACTAAGAAATTCCTAAAGGAACAACCCATTAACACTTTGCCCACCCTCGAAATTGAACCCAGGACTTTATGCCCAACAAAAGAGTGACTAATAGACCAACGTGGCTATAATAAAGGATAAACAAGTTCAATAAAAAAAGAAAAACAACTGACTTCCAATGAAAGCCTACGTCGCAACAAATTCGTAAACCTTCACTTATTAACAACTGTGACAGGGGGTTTTTACAACATCAATAACATACACTGAGTAGATTATTGAAGCTAACTCCAAAACCACTAATCAAAAATTGACCAAATTTTTTAACTCTTTCAATCAAATAATCTTTCTTACAAATCGGTTTATAAATGGCGGAGTTCTGAGGTTACAAACAGTTGAATTGGAAACCTCCTCCTTTTTTGAAGTAGTGTATAAATTAAAGTTATATTTAATTATAGGTAGGTTAAAGTATACTCCATTTTTTCTTAGTATTAAAGTTTGTGTAATCGTTTGGTTGACACTCATTACAGTAAGTTCCTTATAACTATTCCAATCAGTTATTCCTTGAATTTAAAATTGCAGGGTGAAAAGTTTTCAACATATGAAGCCTCATTTTTATTTCTAAATTATTTCGCAGAACATGTAGACCCTTCAAAGGTTAGCAAAGTCTCATAAAGTAACCTTAAAACTGCGTAACGTAATCCTTCTATAAATTCATTGAAATGGTTTTGGAGAATCCTAAGCCTATAAACTGCGTCTCTTAAATCACCGTAAAGTAAAAATTACAGTGCAAATAACTTTGGGCAATAAAGAAGAAGATTCGTAAAAATTTTCTCGAAAATTGCAAAGCTTAAAAGTTATGGTCTTAAAGTGAATAAATCTAAATGTTCGCCCTAGATTCAATAACGTTCAGATTTGGGTCACTCTTACTGAATGGCCCATTCATCAGGTTTCTTGGACCTGAAATAACCTGAAGTAAATGCACTTCACCGTGCCAATCGCACCTGTTTGATTTGAAACGATCCTTGTTCATTTGCACTGCAATTGTATAAATGTTGTTGGATATGAAAGAAGACAAAAATGAAAAAGTGTTAATTCACAAGATACCGTTTTTAACAAAATATATTACCTCTGCCGAACTGCAAAACAGTTTGTTGGCAGACGTAGATCCTTTTTTCCCATTTGTAGTTGTAACAAAATTATAACACCTTTCCTTCTTATGGCACATGATGGAAACTGTTGTAAATGTATTCTCCTAAGGAAAATTATCTAAACAGGGTTCGAGAATCATCAATACGCACATGAATTCAGCAAACGGGTTTAGTAGTCCCTCCAGCAGCGTAACTACAATCTCTTATCATATCACATTCTTTGAAGCGTTCCAACTTTTATGAAGGACAAAGATGTAATTTCAATTGATCTCTTGACGGACTTCACCGATGCAAAACAGTGCTAACGGTAACTATAATCTCACTTAGGGGTAGATAAAACCAGCTCACCTCAATCAAATCGCCCTACATTTTTATCAAAGCAATTCCTCTCCCTCTATCTATCCATAAAACGCACCCTGCGGAACCAAGCCCAGTTCAGAACTATTAACACAACATCATAAAAGTAAATTTACATTAACCTATCTTGGACCCCCGCCCGAAACCCCTTAAAATATAATTAAATCCTTTTTACGGCTCTAATAAAATCTTATGGGGAACTAACCACCATTTCCGTTATCATGTGTCGCAGGTTCCTTCATAATTAATTAAGGGATTTAGTACAGGTGTAATCTGTGTAAGCAGATGCGTATCCCATACCTTAGGATTAAACCAATACATAAAATTCGGGTAAACATCATGGGCGTTTGTTAAATATATTTTGGATGGCATTATTAGTTACCTCACAATACTCAATGGGATAGATATTTAAACCATGTTTAGGTAATTTTATAAATAATAAATTTCCAATAAATGCCATCAACTAACCCATTATATGGAGCTGAAGAGAGAATATCGTCAATATAGATATTATGTTAACTACAAAATTTTGCGCTCACAAAATTTAGTCCTATCTTTACCCCGGCTAAAGCTTGAAAATAAGCCCACGGGAATTTGCAACCGGGACAAATCGTTACCTTTGTATTAATACAGGTCTAGTCTATATGTGAACCAAACTTCATTCAACATTCGGATGTCCGTTTTGGCGTGATTGAGTAACAAAAATCCGAACATCCAAATTTTCACAGTTATAATATTAGTAGCATTTATTTTCAGGGTAAAGCCATGAGCAAAAATTAGAGCAGCGGTTTGGGTTGGTACAGTATTTTGGTAAATGGTGAACCCTTTAACCAAATCCCGAACCATATAAGGGTTTCACGAACTTCACGGCTTTATGCGAAAATCTCTTCCATATTAAATAATAATTCGTCCCTAATCCGAGAAAAAGGTGAAAACAAATCCGAATTATTTACAATGTAGCTTATCCCTTTTTAAATTGACCGTATTCAAACACCTACCTTGAATTTTTTTCAACAGGTTTTGATTCTGGAACTCAAATTAGAAGGTTGACCTTGTGACCTTTTGACCAGACAGACACTTCGGGTAACGATCCTGATCATTGTACGATTAGATTGAGGGGACACAAAAAATAAGATACCTTTTGGAAGGTCACGAGGTCAGGTTCACAAATAATTATATCAACCTGGGCCTGCAGTGTTCACCTAGATAGCGATCACTTTACGACCGAATTCGGTCGTAGCCCTAACGATACAGATGTAACAATATCGAATATACAGAACTAAGAATACTATCTTTACAGAACGGCGGTGGTACGCACCGCCGTTCTGTAAAGAATATGAACGATATTGCACGTATCTCGGATATAGAGCCTTGCATAATTGGCATAAATATCGGTACGGCAAGCGATTATTTTAATTATTACTTAGCAATCTGTAGTTGAGACAGCGTCGCTAGCTATGTCGACTGCAGGCAATGTATTTAAACATATTTTGCACTAGGTAACCTCAGAATTAAGAAAACATTTTCAAATCGTTTACATCAGAAATCTTCTTATTTTTGCTACTGTTATATAATTCCGATCTACAAGCGGCAGTGACCTACAATTTCTACCAAGTGTCCTGTCAGCCCCTTTCAAAACCTCCCACAAATTAAACAAAATTTTTATTTGAAACTTAGTTTCACACTGCAATAAAACAAGAAATAAAATCTCCTTTCAAGATCATAGCCTAATCAACCCTTTCTTAATTAATGCTTCCGTGTCCTTTTTTTCACCTTTCGAATAGACCACCAATGTTCTTCCGTGGTACCAAAAAAGCGTGACAAAGGGGCACAAGGTAACGCTCCATCCGGTGATGCAGGTGTAGGAAAGTATAAAACAGCTACCACCTGGTGGCCTTAAAATTTATTAAAAAAACGAATAAAGAGGTTAGTTTTATTTTGACAGTTAAAAATCGAATCAATTTTTTATCATCACACCTTTTAAGAACCACAACCGAAATTATTGATTGTGGGTTCGAATTACGAATGCAAGCAACAATGGTAGATTGTCAAATATTTATGTAAGAATATAATAATGTCATGGTCGTTTTCGATTCCTTATGACGTTTCAAGGGTGTAACTATACTATTTACAGATTGTAACATCACGCCTGTATTCCCTGAAGGGTTAGGCAGAGGTGTACCTTCATAGAGTAAACCCACATTTCGCCCATTTCAAAGTCCCATGTAATAGGAGGTAAGCATATTACCACTATCCGGGCACAAATCCAGTCTACGGATAGCTGTTAAGAAATTCCAGATGGAAAATACCCAGTAATTGAGCCCAGTAGCGCCTGCAACCACTAGAACAACTAAGCTATATTTTTACAGATATGATTTTAGTTGTTACGCAAACAGGAGCCCCACACAAAGCACTATTTATTGGTCATCATCATTTCAACGGAAAGACGTCTACTGCTGGACATAGGCGTCCCTCAATCAAGCGGGTTGGCGATCGCAGTCTGGTGGTAAAATGCATAGAGAACGTTGCTACCCATTCTCTAGTAAGTCTTTAGTCGCCTCTTTCGACACTCACGCGAAGAAATAAGATTCTGTTATCCTTTACGTCCGGCACCACACGAAACTACGCTTATTGGTAGCTAAGTATAACACCATTCAATGATTTTTAAACACTACCTAAAATTTAAAGGAAAAGACGGTAGTACTTTCATTAAATTCATTAGCTTTCATACAGTTAACGTGTCATGTTCAAAGATAACAAAAGCAAGCCTACTAGACCATTGCCTCCCAACTTATTATCAAACCTAACTAATACCAATTACCCAGAAGGTTGAACAACTTCCTATAATTACCGAGCTCCAAAATCAGCATAGAAACACGTAGGAAACTCGACCAAAATTTGATCCTACTTTATAATTATCATACGAAACAGCGGCCCCTTGTACAAGCGCCGACTCAACCCACGTTAGTTAAACGTGCAACTTTAATGAAACAGTTAATTCGTGCTGTTAATTCTGGTACATGACCCGTCCTACAACGTTATTCGCATATCACGCTCCAATGCGTTGTAATGGTTGCCCTTATGTTACCAATATGTGTTCACAAGTGTCCCGTAAAACAGCTAGACGGTAAGGCGAGACATGGTAATAAGACGGGCAATATTCGCGTTATGGACGCAAAAATTGGGTTTCTCAGCTCTTTTCTGTAATGAGAATAGATAAGTATTTTTTTGTAAACTTGAGTAAAAGTGATGACATATATGATGATGATCTATGCTACGGCTTAACAATGATTTTAGAAATTACTATACTCATCAAAGTCTTTCTACTAAATCTTTTTCAACGTTATTATCAAAGGAATGTTGTGCACCGCCTGTTAGGTACTCGTAAATTACTGCGTTGCTGGTGTTTATTTTCAAATTCAATTTTAAAATTAAATTCACCTTTCGACCTCCCTTGGATCGCACGGTTACTACCACTTGACGAAAATTGAGATTTTTTTATTATATGAATAAGCATATTCTGCCTATACCGTTCCCACTGCAAGAACACAGGCCTCTTCTCAGTGAGAAAGAATGGGCCGTAATTTACCACGCGGGCTCAGTGCTGGTCGGTAGATGTCCCATATATTTGAATTTTTTGGTTGTATGACATGCCGGTTTTCTAACAATGATTTCTTCACCGTTTTTTTACTACACTGTGTAAGTTTAATCTAAATCTATTTAATTAATAATTTGTTTATTTGAAAACGCTAATCTCGGTAAAACTACCAGACGGATTAAAAAAAATATTCGTATATTTTGTAGCCTAATTGAAGTGAAAACTTCTTTAGCGGCGTTGTGCACTTTTTTTGTAATGGGTAAAAAATGTTAAAGGACACGTCAGGACACGTAACCTGATTGAAAATTCGTAAGACGGACGGAGAGTATACAGCCGGCGCGGCGTAGGAGAGGAACGTCGCCCCCTTGGTAGGAAAGATGACACCGTAGTCCAGGTTGAAAACGCCAAAAAAGGTAAAATTATCATTTTTCTGCTAATCTAAATCTAATCTAAATCTAAATCCATACTTCCATACTATAATACTTATATACTATACCATATACTATATATACTATATATACTATAATATTTTAAATGCAATAGTAACTCTGTCTGTCTGTCGGTCTGTCTGTCTGTCTGTCTGTCTGTCTGTCTGTCTGTCTGTCTGTCTGTCTGTCTCGCTTTCCTACTAAAACTACTGAACCGATTTAAATGAAATTTGGCACACAGATAGTTTAGAGCCTGAGAAAGGACATAGGATACTTTTTATCCCGGTAGTATGTTCCCGCGGGATAATTTCCGACCTCCACGCGGGCGAAGCCGCTGGCAAAAGCTAGTTTTGAATATACCAGAAAATGTAAGAGGTTATTAGACCTTTCTTGAAGGTGATTTTGGTAGGATCTCTGTATGTGCACATATGAGGAAGGAAGGTAGAACTATTCGCCAACCTGCCTTCCGCCATTTCGGAAAAAAGTTGGACTTAATTGTGTAAAATAGCCGTTTACAAAATAGTCGGCCATCATGGGCAATAATAAATAAAATAGACTTCACTTTCTAAAAGATTGAAAAAAAAAAACGTTAATGTATCAGCCATTTTGAATGTCGCAATATCAAAGTACCAGGGTAGCAGACAATGTCAGAGCTAGTGTCTATTTGACCTTTCTTGAGGGTGATGTTGGTAGGATCAAAAGTACTAGGCGCTCATAGAACGTTAAGAGTTAGAACAATTTCCCAATCTGTCTTCTAAAGCTTCATACTGTCGTAACCTCGGCGAAAACGGCGAAAATGTATGCCTGCGCCTGCTGTTTCGTTTAGGTGGCGCAGGACGCTTGCGCGAATGTTCGTGTGTGTTTATGTTACAGCGTGCCACGCGCATCCATGGATGGTGACAGCTGATGGGTCGACCGTCCGTACAACGATAAAAAAAAACAACGTTTTGCACCCCGGGAGTGCCGGCAGAAGTGAAAACTTGAATAAAGTTTTCACTTCTGCCGGCACTCCCGGGGTGCAAAACGTTGTTTTTTTTTTTTTTTTTTGAGCAAGAGACATATCATGATGTTATACACATCATGATATGTCCCTTAGGACTCGAACAAAACAAAAGTAAATAAAATCCCTAAGCAAAAACGAAGTTATAGTGCAGTGGATGATAGTGTGCGACGCGATGGATTGGGGGCCAAAATTCCATGCAAGCGAAGTAGCGGACAATCTAGCATATTATTTACATAAAACTTCCGGAATATATTTTATAATCATTAATGAATACCGCATCAAAAGCTGCAGCGTTAGAAAAACTTTGCGGTAACACAGACGGAGGCGAGATCCGGCTTTAATTTACAATATATATAGATTACACATCACTTCTGAATATATACCATTGAGAGAAATGTACTCGTAATTTCTATGCTGGCAATTGAAATGCTGCCACAGACACGCCTCTTGCGCCGACAACGTTGATCCCGTCATCGTGTCGTGTTGCTCGATTGGTGCATAATTACCACCTGCAACATCAAAGCATAAGCTGGCACAACACTCCAACCACAATTCTGCATGTCTTAATCAAAATTGTGGTCTCTGCACCAATTCTGAGAAATTAGGGTATCTTAAATTTCCGCACAAGTTTGTTGCCTCAGTAAATGAGTACGAAATTAAAACGTTTCCGATGCAAAAACTAATTGATGCAGAAAGGCTCATCGTTGCTGAAAAAGCAATTGCTTACGGCGGCGTCGTACAGTGTAATAGCTGGTAACCGCACCACGCGCGAACCCGTTCTTTGACACTTGAAGTGTTCGCGAAATTCACCTGACAGTAGAGATTGTAGAGGGTCTTATCGATAAAAAATTTGTTCAGAGAAAGGTTTTGTTTTATTTATTACTAGCTTCTGCCCGCGACTTCGTTCGCGTTAAATTTCTTGTACCCCTGACCCTTCCCGTCGCGTCAAATCGCCTACCCGTGCGATTTAACCCATTTTTTCAACATTTTTCATTACTGCTCCGCTCCTTAGTTGTAGCGTAATATTATATAGCCTATAGCCTTCCTCGATAAATAGGCTACCCAACACAAAATATTTTTTTAATTCGGACCAGTAGTTCCTGAGTTTAGCGCGTTCAATCAAACAAACAAACAAACTCTTCAGCTTTATAATATTAGTATAGATTAGCCATTAATGTCCCACATTAGAGTGAAGACCTTCCTATTCCCTTATCACCGCTCTCTGTCCAGAGCTGACAAGGACTAATTTAACTAATGAAATGGAGCTCATCCCGCTATCGCCGCGTGTGCCTGCTGCGATATCGTATGCCATTAAGCAGGATCCACTGGATCAAAATTTGGCCTATGGTCCGTCTGACATACGGCAGATGTGTTCAGCCCAATTCCTTAAATAGAATTGGGCATGGCAGCTTTTCGACTGATATCAGTTATTTTAGTGTTTGAACGGATTGTCCTGTTCTTAACCTGGTCCAGAAGCTTAATACCCTCTCCTGGCAAACCCCGAGCGTGGAATTGGCAAGAAAAAGGTTATATTCAAAATATTTCTAACATGCCAAACATGATGCCAAATATGGCAAATAAGAATGAAAACACACGCAAAACATACACACACACTAATTAACAAAACATCTGTGGCTAGTTGTACAGTTGCAATTGATCGTTTTCAATGGGGAAGAACCGGTAATTAACTCCACGATTACTGTTTTAAAGATAACTAGCATCTCATAGTAAAGTGTTAATAAGTATAATAAAAGGATTTTGTGATCCTCCTTGCTTTCATTTAACAAGGCATGTTCCTTATTTTGATACCTCAGAAACGAAAAATGTATTATGGTTTAGAGGTACTGAATTCAGGAAAGCTCCTCTGTTCTTGTATAGCGGCCCCCATAACTTCAAATCTTCCTTTTCATGGCAGTCGTACCGTTATGGTCATTTCTGTCAGTCATAACCGCTTTTTTACAAACGGAGTTGGAACGCAAGCAGACGGTCTATTTTCTAAATAATAAATATAATTCCTAACATAAGCAACTCTTCAAATCTTCCTTTTCATGGCAGTCGTACCGTTATGGTCATTTCTGTCAGTCAAAACCGCTTTTTTACAAACGGAGTTGGAACGCAAGCAGACGGTCTATTTTCTAAATAATAAATATAATTCCTAACATAAGCAACTCTTCAAATCTTCCTTTTCATGGCAGTCGTACCGTTATGGTAATTTCTGTCAGTCAAAACCGCTTTTTTACAAACGGAGTTGGAACGCAAGCAGACGGTCTTTTTTGTAAATAATAAATATAATTCCTAACATAAGCAACCTTTTTCCGAAGGAAGATGAGATATTTTAAATAAAATGTTTTCTCAAAGCAAGATAACCCCACACAAATCATCCCATCCCTACGCAACCAGATTGACGCGTTGTTTGAACCGTTGCCAGCAAGACGTAATTACTTCGCGAACAGTTTGTCAGCCAATTAAACACCTTTGCTTTATTAAGAAGCCGCATCGAGTACTCCAGTAAATAACCAATCAAAAGGCTTCCTTGCAGTTCTGAATACTTAAAAGGATGTTCCTTTAGCCGATGTCTGCGGTTTTTGTACCTTTATTTGGCTTTTGGAGTATTTTGGCGAAGACGTTGCAGATACAATCAATACCAACTTCCTTTGTTTACAATTAGGTTGAAAAATCGATACTATACTATATCATCACTACATATTATAAAAACAAAGTCGCTTCCCGCTGTCTGTCTCTATGTATGCTTAGATCTTTAAAACTTCGGAACGGATTTTGATGCAGTTTTTTTTAGTAGATAGAGTGATTCAAGAGGAAGGTTTATATGTGGGGAAAGCCGCTGGTAAAAGCTAGTATATATATATAATAAATCTATACTGAACATTGTAAATGCGAAAGTAACTGTCTGTCTCTTACGCTTTCATGAATAAATCACTGAATAGATTTAGACGAAATTTGATACAGGGCACGTTTAAATCCCAAGGACATACCAAAGGACAAACCTATTTTTATTCTGTGACTTCGTCTGCGTCCGCGATAATCGACATTCACGCGGACGAAGCCCCGGGCAAAAGCTAGTTTAATATAAAGTAGCTTGTGATATGTTCTGCGAATGCAAAATATTCTGTTCCGTTCTGGAATCATAAATTTTGTAAAATATAATTGAAGTCTCTCGAATCCTCATTACAAAGGAAAGCAATCATCAGCAACAGCCGACATAATCCTGTCAAAATATTCGAGCTCAAATAAATCGGAAAACATATTCGGAAACAATGTATCGTTACTTTAAAATATGTGTTATTCAATACATTTTTAAATCCTGGCTCATCCTACAAAATTATACACTGGAACTGTTTTTTAAGCTCCAAAAAATCTCGACACTATAAATCAAATAATAAACAAGAATGAACATAAAAATCATACTAAGATCATCGTAAATACGCCTTTGTTTATGCTGACCGCAATAAAAATAATACTTTTGTTAGGTACTGAGCTAATGAGAGCGAACGACTAAAGCTGTATCTCACGTGACTTTAAGGCTCGATCACACGTACCATACCACATCGCAGCGCCAAAATGTGGCTTATACGTCGACTCTCATGAATTTACTTGCCCGAAACAGGGGGTCTAAAAAGGCCACTTTGGTAGAATCATAAGAGGAAAATATTATGAATCATATTATAATCCGTAAAATGGTCACAAACTGACAATTCATAATATGTTCTGCGTACAATTCGTTTAACACAATTCATCTATTTGACAGTTTTGTATGGAGATTCGTAAAATGGTACACTTAATATGAATTGCTATAATGAAGTTTAATGTCAAATAGCAGAATCATAAGAAGTTAGTCAAGAGGATCATTTTACAAATCATATTTGGGATTTTGTGAAAAAATATAGTAATAATGGCAAATTTAGGCCTTAGGAAAAATTTCTTGAGCACGCTCGTGATATGTAGTCCATTTTAAGTCATCAACGAATTGTGGCACTTCGAAAAATGGACATAGCGTTTCAAATGTGGGTCCTCCAGGTTTTTTGGGTTCTAAAGGCAAAATATATGTCGTGATAAGGTCCATGAGCTGGAGCCGTACATATGTAGGTACTGCCGGGCTTGCATGAGTAGGTACTACCTACCTTCAAGAATAGTAATGAAGTACTTAGTCAGTTTTATGGTAGTTCCAAATAGACACTACCATCTAGTGTTGTCATCATCATCATCATCATCATTTCAGCCGAAAGACGTCCACTGCTGGACATAGGCCTCCGCCAAGCTCCACCACTTCGAGTCTTCGACCGGTTTTGTGCTTCCCGCATCCAGCGGATTCCTGCGCCCTTCACAAGGTCATCGGTCCACCTTGTTGAAGGCCTTCCAACTCTACGTCTTCCAGTACGAAAGTGTTGTTCTAGTTCTACTGTTGTGAATGTTACAAATTACCACAATCTTCTATTCATATTTTAGGCACTGAGTAGATCCAATTAGTACTTAAGCATCTGGATCATACCACAGGCTAATATGGGCGCACACCATATACACAACACAACATATATGTATATACAACAATTAAATTTAAATATTGATTTAAGATGAACAAGTATTGACTTACTCTGTATTAAAAACGATCAAACTTACATGAAATAAACATACAACCTACCTTCAAGAACAGTAATGAAGTAGTCAGTTTTAATGAAGCAGTTCTAAATGGACATTACCATCTACTCTTGTGAATGTTACAAATGACTTCATCTTATAATCATACTAGCTTCCGCCCGGGTCAAATTTTCGCTCCCCTTCCCGTCGCATCGAATTGCCTGCCAGTTTTCGTCCATTATTCGTTTACTGCTCCGCTCCTTTTGATCGTAGCGTGATGTTAAATAGCCTTCCTCAATAAATGGGCTACCCAACACAAAAATAATTTTTCAATTCCGACCAGTAGTTTCTGAGATTAGCGCGTTCAATCAAACAAACAAACAAACAAACTCTTCAGCTTTATATTATACTTAAGTATAGATTTCAGGCACTGAGTAGATCCGCTTAGTACTAAAGCATCTGGATCATACCATAGGTTACCAAGGGCGTACACTATATGAAACACCAAGTTAGTGTATAAAACAATGTGATAGCTGTAGATTACCAGTAACTCATTACACTTCAGTGCCCAGTTAAAAAATACTTATTCAAAAGTACACACTATTCACACCTAGCTTATTTTTGTGATTTGCACCCGGTAAGTAATAAACATTTCCAGAGGAAATATGTAGGTATATTTATTTTCCACATCATACAGCCTGCTCACAGACAGATATATGAACGGACCAATGGACAGCGGAGGCTTAGTTATAGGGTCCCGTCCTGGTTACTCTTTGGTTACGGAACCCTAATAAAAATCTACAACCTACGTGGGACATAGGCCTTATTACTTTTCTTTCACTCCAATTTCATTAGGTAGTGTGTACCTATAAAATAGGACATACAGTTTACCTTTATACCTATCATTTGAATAAAACAATACACAAAGTTAAAATATTTTAATAAATTTACAATTCTCATGTACTGTATAAAAATCTAGCAATAATCAAATAATGAAACTAACATATACACTATAGTACATCAGTTTATTTTTCTATGAACATTTTATGTGTTGATGGTAGCCACGGAGCTGCGGAGAGGCAAACGATGACTGCTTGGAACAACTTCACCAGGCTAAAAAAGAAAATGTGTAGTTTTTAAGAAAGTCAAATCATCAGTCATTAATTAACATACCTGTGAAATAAAATGAAATTGAAAATAATAATATCATTGTTTAAGACAACCTAAGACCAACAGTAATGACAGGTTGACAACAATAGTAGACTTGGAGCCCAATAGCTCTTTGTGTTTAGTTAGTGTTTAGTTAAATGGTAAAATTTAGTTTATTTTCCTCTTTGTATTTCGTTATAATTATTTCATGAATGTTAACGATAGTAGGTACTCAAATTTTATGTCGAGCCAGAGGGCACATAAAAACGTTATATAAATAACATCATAATCATTTTCAATCGTTAGTCTCAATAAAAATAGCTGTAGGGTTATAAAACTCCACTCACTGCGGTATCTTGATTGCCGAGTTCGAAGAGTCAAAGCCGCTGTTGTAGCATCGGCAGGGGTAGAGCTTGGTGCTGGCACACGAGTCTGGTCAGAAGTAGACGCTGCAGTGATCTTGATGAAGGGTTTAACAACGACAGAACTTCCACTATCAACGCAGAAAGTCGAGCAGAATTTTCATTCCATGCCTACAAATTATTACGTCCAATTAAATACCTTTGAACAGTGATACAATTAAATATTGATTTAAGATAAACAAGTATTTACTTACTCTGTATTTATAAATTACCCAATTTGCATGAAATAATTAAATTTAATATTGTTGATATTTATTGTTGACATAACCACAGATTATTAAGACCACAGACTAATTATGACATATCTGAAGGGAAAACTTTTATGTATTCGTTGCCAGCTTATAAAGTTTTTGTTGTTTCTAGTTTCCCTTTTCAGGGCTTATTTGTGACATTTTTATATTTTTTATGCATACAGTAATTAAATAACATTTCAACAGTTAGAAATAATCACTTGTATTGATTAAATCTTCAAAGAAATATTTACCGGTAAAATTACGGTCTTTATTTTTTTCATGCTGCAACATTTAAACCAAATGTGATTCGGATATGAATTGAATTGAGTATGATATCGCTAATATGTGTCACCATTTTACGAAAGTTAGAGGAATTGCTAAGGTATTGCTGGGAATTCACAATATGAATTAGTTTTAGCAGAAATGCTTAATGTGGCCTTTTTAGACCCCCAGAGGTTTGCTGTAGGTGAATTGCACGAATTTAATTTACTTGTAAGTGAAACGACAATTCCAAAAATACTTATAAGGCAATTAGCACTTTTTGAATAAATCTTTATAGAAACTACGAAAAGTTAATGAAAAAGTAAGTAAATAAACTGTATTACTTAAAATACAACGTGCCTAAAACGTATTTCTGGAAATATCACTTCACCCACAAATAAATGAACTGCGATAAAATTCAAAAATTGTCGATACGCCCCTTTCGGGCGAGTAAATTCGTGCGAATCGACGACAGCCCAACATCCATATGTTGGGCTGTCGTCTACATTGTTCACGTGTTCATAGTGTCGCTGCAGCTTCTTCCATTTGTGTTGTGGCTGCAACGTGGCCTTGATGTGGTTTGTATCTTTTGATTTTCATATACAAATGTAGTTCAAATTCTTTACTCATACTTCATAACAATAAATGCTCGTTCAGGTATTATCCTTGTGGTATGATTGCAGTTCGTGTGATCGGACCCTTATACTCGCTTTAATGGCGATACAAAGTATAACAAAGGGTATAAAGATGGTTGTAAAGTACATCCCACACAGATTTTTTTCGTCATTCTCAGATATGAAGACATTGCCTATCCCATTCAGAGTGGTTGAAATAAAGGACTGTAGAAATGAAAAGGATTATTGTTTTAGTTTTATCTTAATCTAACGATATGAACCTTGGTGTGGGATGACGCAGAATTATGAAGCTGTAGAGACTTCGTATCATGAGCTTATTTTGTAACGTATTAGTGCGATAATATTTTCTCACCGAAACACATGAAGTCCTCAAGTAGACGCGATTTTTTTATTAAGTAACACGTTTAAATTTTTTGTATTTGTTTATTGTGTTCTTGAATTCATAAAATTCTTATTTAAATCATTATTTGTTGAGAAAAAAAACGTGCAATTGGTGTGACTATAGATGCAAAACAGATTTTAAACCGTTTGGATTTAAACTCTCTTTTTGAATTAAAATGAGAATTTACTGAGGCATCGTTCGAAATTATATAGACCTCACATACATCCTGATTTTGGATATATCAACTGCATTGAAAATAAAAATAAAATACATACCTACATCCTAAAAATATGCATAGGATATAGGCAATATTTTTAGTCTGATAAAGTGACAGACTGACTAGATGTGGAACACACAATTAAGAAATAAAATAGCGGTAATCTAAAATAATTTGCCAAGATTAAGGTACACTGAAAATTTCTGGAATCAAGGAAGTGACACAACATTACTATTTAAAAATGTATTAATTGCTTTTCGAAGTATTCTCCGCAAAATTTTACACATTTTTCCATACGATGGAACCAATCATTGAAGCAACCATTCCATTCGGAAGTTGGGGTCTCCAAAATGGCCGTTTTGTAGGCGTCCACAGCTTCTTCAGGTGATGAAAATCTCTGACCACGCAATCATTAGGGCTTAGGTCTGGGGTGTATGGCGGATGGTCTAATAATTCTATGTTTTCTTGCTCTAAAAATTCTTTTGTTCTGTGCGCGGTGTGAGAAGTCGCATTGTCGTGATGGAGGATGATGCGGCGGTTGCGGTTCTCTTTACAGAGTTCAGAAACGACCTGTGGCAAACAAATACTAGCATACCTTTCTGCATCAACCGTTCTTTGTCCCTCAAGAGGAATAGTCGCAAAAGGGCCGGTTTTGGAGACAAACGTGGCCACCATTTTTTTTGCAACACTCCGTGAACGAACAATTTTTGTTGGCTCATTTTCGAATACCCAAACTCGTGACTGGTTTTTTGTTTCGGGTTCGTACGCGTATATCCAGGATTCGTCACCTGATACGATGCTGTATACAGCATTTGAGGACCCTGCGTGGAATCTTTCGAGAGTTCTGATGCACCAAGTAACGCGAGCCGCTTTTTGCTCTTCACAGAGCGAATGCGGTATCCATCGGGAAAACAACTTTCTTACACCTAATTGTTCATGCAAGATTATTTATATTTGACTCATGCCAATGTCTAAAGTTGCCTGAATTTCGCGGTATGTCACATGTCGATCTTTCTCAATCAACTTACGCACAGCATCAACGTTTTCTTGGGTGACTGCAGTTTCTGGACGACCTTGACGGGGATCATCACTGAGCTTGACACGTCCACGTCAATTCAACAAACCAGCGATAAATTGTGGTTTTGGATGGGGCTTCATCACCAAATGCAGAAATCATCCGGTCAACACACTGTTTTTGTGTTAAACCACTTCAAAAGTCATAATAAATCATCGCTCTTGAATTTTCTCGAGTCAATTCCATTTTCTCAACGACTAAACAAGTTTGACAAAACCTTGTGACAAGACCGAGAATCTTTTTTAAATAAATAAATGGTATTCGATTTTTAAAACCAAGGAGTTTTCAATTAAAAAGATTTTAATATGACAGGAATAGTGGAAATATTCCATTCCCGGTACTTTTAGTGCAGCCTATGTATCATCATCATCATTCATCATTTTATCCGAAAGACGCCCTGCTGGATATAGGCCGCCCCCAAAAGTGGGGAGTTTGCCATAATCGCCACACTTGGCAGGCGGATTGGCGATCGATTAAGATATATAGTTTCACATTATTTAGTATATTTTTCAGATATTCCCACTACCAAATAAAATCATTGACCAGAAGCGCTCAATTTTATTCCAAAGAATGCTGCACATCCCTCTCAATTCATCTCTCTATCCAGTCCGTCGCAAGACAGCGACATTTCGTGGTCTCAGTCATTAATTATACCAAGCTCTTTGTCCCTCAGGCACTAGAGTTCATTGTGACAATATTCGGGTCGCGCTTTCAAACGGGCTCACAACCTCACAATGGGATCTACATAGACAGATCATCGCTGCGATGGGAAAGCTTGCAGGTAACACTTAATAAGATTACATTAATTCGTGGCTTACTTTTTGTGTTCTTGGTATTTATTGTCTGTAGATGAATTTTTGAGGGTTATACTGATTCGGATGACGTGTTGGTACGAAGTAATAGTTATAGTTTTTTTGATGACATTCAAACAGGAAACTTTTAATGAAACGAGTATCATGCAGGCTAGATTGAATACATGCCTTTTTATCTATCCGGCAGTTTTGGTTGTTTTTGTATATGGCCTACGCAAATGTCCTGCAGATCTGTTAGCGTCTTGTGACGGGACGTCGTTGAGCTCCCTAAAATAGAGTTGAGCTACACGATGACTGATACATACATACCGTCTATTGTGATAGGTCAGTTCAAAGGTGAAATGGATATTTCCTAAAAAATCCCTTCTAAATATGGCCCAGCATTCTCAGATTCATAACACTCTAATTATATTTTTTTTTTTTTACTTTAAGAGAGACCATAACTTTTGAGTTTGTTTTGGCATGTCTTTTAAATCCACTTAAATAAATAAACAATTTATTTAATTTTAATACGAAGTAGCAGGTTCGAATAATTTGAAAGTAGTGGGTTTCACGGTGATATAAAAAAATCTACACTCATTGAACAGAAGTGGTGACTTTTCAGTTCGAGACAAGTAAGTCTATACCATTATAAAAAGAACAGGATCAAAGCCTTCAATATTTAATTTAATAAACAACTTGAGCATCCTGACAAAGAATCGGAACAAATAAACCTAGTAAAACATACAGGAATCTATCTGTTCAACGAATAAAATAATAGAATGCACAATCCACAAGAAGAATCAATGTCCACCCCAGATTATGAAGATCAAAATCTACGGGAGCGATTTCTCCAATCTCCCCCGAGTTAAACACTTAGATCTGATTACGATGAAACCAATCATAACTTCGCCAATAATAGAAGAAATCGCAAGTTATATAACTTTATTATACGTATACCCAACGTTGAGGTTACTGACCTTTGATTCGACATCTGAAAGAAGGAAGAAGACGAAACACTGACGTGCATCAATGTTTATTCATTTTTCACACGATTCTCATAAGAATTTAATGAATGCAATGTCTGAGACTTTGTTGTGTATCGGTAAAGACTATCACATGGTACATAAACGAGACTTCAATTAGACAATACTCATCAGATAGAAAATATGCATTGTCGTCAGATATAGTTGAATTTTGCAAATGCTCCCCATACGCAAAATTCTTTGGGGTCGGCTTCTTGTTGGTCCACAATCCATTAATTGGGTAACACGATACTCCTTGGTAAGACTGGTTGTCAGACTTTCGGGCTTCTGACGACCCGTAACGAATTTCAAAGATTCACGAAAGAAACTGAGACTTACCGTGCTTTCTGTGGCACTAAAATCAATATACGAATATAAAAGATTATTCATTTTTTGAAAATCATAAAATACCCATACATAAGTCTACTATTATCTGACCCTCAATAATGACAGTAATTCAAACAATCAACACAATTAACCGAAACCCCTTTCATCACTTAAAAAAATAAACGACACTACAAATCACCCTTATCATTTCCATTTCCATTCCCTTCGAACTCGTTCAATTCAATTGGAAATGCAATGCCATCATGCAATTATCAATTATATTGATTCCATTAAATTAAACCAAACAGTCGATAGTCGTGTGCTACGTAAACTAATCAACTCGGACGTGTCATTGTACGTCACTATAGCAGTGTTTGTTCGAAAATTATAGTTGTTCGTTTATCCATCGCTCGATAGATTACTTGCTGTTTTTAAAATTGGAACACGGAATCTATACTAATATTATAAAGCTGAAGAGTTAGTTTGGTTGAACGCGCTAATCTTACTACTGGTCTGAATGGAAAAAAATATTTTTGTGTTGGGTAGCCTATTTATTGAGAAAGGCTAGGCTATATAACTTCACGCCATGATTGGAATGAAAGGAGCGGAGCAGCAAAGAAAAATGGTCAAAAAGAGGCAGGCAATTCGTTGCGACGGGAAGGGTTAGGGGAGCAAAAATTTTACGCTGACGAAATCGCGGGCAGAAGCTAATTACAGATATAAATGACACGAAATTCTTTATCGCTCGCTGCACTCTCTTTGCACATGCGAATGAGAGCTACACCGGAAAAAGTGTAACATTTAGACACTTTTGTTAGTGTTGCACTTTTTTTGGAGTAGCTCTCATTCGCCAAACGTTTTACTCTGCACACTCGTTAAATAAGAACCGGACTTTTTGACCGTCATTACACTTTTGTTAATGCTACACTTTTTTTGGTCTTCTTCACATTCGCCGAGTCAGCCAACGTGATAGGAACTTCGTTACAATCGGGTAGGTGTCCCACGACACCTCGCGACAGTTCCTGTCTTTTCAAAGTCAAAGGCAATGCATTAAGTAGTCACATAAAAGGCATTTTCGAATATCAATAAATAACTTTTGAACGTTATTTAAATGTATGCAATTTTTATTTCGCACTTTCTAAGGAGGCTTAGAGACATGCGCTTGTAGTCTGCTGGAAATCACTACATTTTATCAAATTAAGTCCCCAGCCGCATCTGTCTGTCCGTCACAACGCGATAAACTGCTAAACTACTGAACAAATCATACGAATTTCAACAATGCACAGAGTGATTCATGAGGAAGGTTTAGCTGTAAATTAATAAAACTTTTGTCTAAATTGGCTGAAATATGAGGATAATTGTTAAAGATTTTGGAAAAATTCATGCCGACTGGGAGCAAATACCGTGCGCCGCGTAAACCAATAGCTTTGATATGTTGATGTTTAATTATTCCTCTAGGGTAAGTACTTTTATCCCGGAAATGTGTTCTCGTGGGATATTTTCCCACATCCACATCGGACAGCCGCAACCAAAAGCTTCTTTATTAAAATAATAATTCAGTGGTCGTTTAGTATTTCAAGATTTAGGGAAATAATATACACAGAATTGCATTCCACATAGCATTTGACTGGGTTTGAAGTAGCATTAAAGAAATAGATTATTGGTTTCATATTTGTTTTACACCACACAGTAAAACGTGGCCGTTTCCTTTTGTAATATTTTTGTCGATGTTGTGTTTTGCACTTGGGGCATCATATCTCAATTTTGAAGACGTTTAATTGAATTGATTGTTCCAATTTTTGTGCACATGATTGCCAACCTAAATTTACATAGAATTCACATGCATAACTGATATCATAAGTGAGCATAATTAGAGATTGACCAGTATAGCTCAAACTCTCCCCTGTCCCCCACATTTCCCCAAAAACTGGTCTCAAAGGGGATGCAAACTGCATTGGAATGTTCCAACTAAGGCTGATCTCGTTGACTCTCCTAGCACGTATGACAATTAATTCGAGTTGCGACTGGCCGGTTCATTAGAGAGTACAATTGCTGTGTGCCATTCAGTAAGTTAATTAATTGTCAACGTATATCACTTATACAGCCATAGTATTAGAGATCAATATTGGGTGACTTTATTGTCTGACCTGATGTCGGTGCATTTTTGTTTAATTCGCAACAGGAGTATGGTGCACAAATCACTGTATGAGTAGAATTTGTGAAAATGTGCAAAAGCGAGGAGCGAATTTGGCAGTGCTTTGGAAAGTGTGTTTAATATACAAAACATAGAATATGGTTGTATAAGGCAATTATCAGACTGCAACGCGCTACGTCGCGTAGTACGGGGCACCCATAGCAAAATATAGTACAACTAGCTTTTGCCCGCGGCTTCGCCCGCGTAGACATTATCGCAAAAGGACGTACTACCGCGGTAAGAATTAATTAATCCATGTTATACATACATAAAATTAGGCTTTTTCCCATGGGGGTAGGCAGAAACTACGGAACGCCACCTGCTACGATCCTTACATATCATGTGTGTTTGATGTACTTAAAATAAAACTAATAGTATTTAGAGTAAGAAGACTGCGACATAGGGCTGGATTGAATTGAATATAAGTCTTCCTGGTTTTTCTTAACGCTCCTATTTTACCTATACAGACACTCAATTATTATTTACCAGACACCAAATTAAACATAGTTATAAGAATAGTACTTTGGCCAGTGGCTTTGCCCGTATAGCTGTCGGAAAATATCACCCGGGAAACTACTACCGGGATAAAATATCTATGGTATGCTATATATGGTAAGTATCCAGGATAACCAAAAATCCAAATCCATCCAAAAATCTAAACATCTAAGCCATATTTCGCGGTCTCTTACTTGGAATAATACAATTAGCTTTATTTTGAGTACTTCGAACACACATGATGATATGCATTTACTATGAAGCCCAAGTAATATGAATTACAATCCTACTAATCCTGCACTACCCGACCGCTATACCAAGCGAGATGGCCGGATGCGGAACGGCCCGCTAGCCGCTCAGCGGCTATTTTATTATAATCTCTGATATCTTCTAAAATATTCATTTTAATGATATGCTGTAAAAGGCAATTTTGATCTACTTGAAATGCACAACATATCTAATGTAATTAATTGGATAAGAATTAATGCTGTATTGCTTAGAATCGGTTCATAAATAAGCCATTATTTCTCATAAAAATTAAAGGATAAAAAATGGTTATTGTGGGTTATCCCTAAGAGATAGACATATACCATCGCGGACTTTTTTGTAGAACTTTGTAAGGTGTACAATACTGTAGTACATTATTTTGATCTATTTCGTAGGGTTCAGCCAGCGTTCGCAATGTAAGCGCAAAAAATGAGTTTATTTATGACATCACATTAGAAACCTCTAAAATTATCAGTGTTTCTTTACTATATTATGCATGTTATATACATATAAACCTTCCTGTTGAATCACTCTATCTATTAAAAAAACCCGCATCAAAATCCGTTGCGTAGTTTTAAAGATATAAGCATACATAGGGACAGACAGACAGCGAAGTGACTTTATTTTATAATATGTAATGATGGTATGCGACGGAGTGCGGCGCTGTATGATAATCGCCTTATATAGTATTTTGGTGAAATCACCAACTTTAATATGCACGTTTCCTCAAACGTCAAGTTTAGTAACGCCTAGTTAAATTAAGTTTAACGTAATGATATCCTTCAGCACTCTGCTCCAGCTTTGAAATATACATTTTGACAATTTATTATCATTATTTTAGCCAATAAACGTCCTCCGCTGGACCCCTCCACTAAACACTGCCACTTCGACCGGTTCTGTGCTGCTCGTATCCAGAAGATTCCTGCAGCTTTCACCAGGTCACTGGTCCAGTTTATTGGAAGACTTCCAGCACGACGTCTTTCCGCACGTAGTCGCCACTCTCAAACCTTTCAGTTTGAAAGTGGCGACTACGTCGGCAATATGCATCAGGGATTCGGTATGGTTACTTTAGTGATCGCTTAGTGACTGGTGAGACGTTTTTCGCATTCCGTAAATATCTACGCATTACATTTAAATGTTGCCTAGTGTACGGAGCAGTAATAGCCCAGTGGTAACGCCCGTGAGTGACGAGTTTTAAGTCGCCGGTTCGAACCGACAAAGGCTACTTAGTGTAAATTTTTTCATCACCACTGCCCTCGAAACTGTGAAAGAAAACATTTAAAAAAAACCGACATGTTCTATAACAAAAATTCGAAGACATGTGACACCCGCACTGGGTGCGCATAGATTACAGCTCACTTTCTCTCAAAGATACGCGGCCTGTGTCTCAATAGTCGGACCATTATTGGCTGAAGTTGCCCAGTGTCAGTAAACACCGACATTAGTCTCCTGATGCACACATAAAAATACTCAGCTAAGATTATCAGCAATGACTCATAGATATAACTATATAATTAAATGACTTAATAATTAAAATACGTAATGATTATACCCTTCAGAAATACGGTAGTAGCTACAGTAATTATACCACAGCCATCAAATCTGGGTCAAACCGTACCGTATAAGGAATCATAAAAATATTTTTTTATTCGAGACTCATTAAAAAATATCGTAAAAGTTATTTCAGTTATAAACAAATACGTTTATAAAGGCTTCCGTTTCAATTTTTCAGTACAATTGTGATAATTATTTAGCTTTATTTTCGAACGGTTAGTAGGAATAAGATTGGTATATGTGCAGGAATTCACGTAATAATTTAAAGTTTTCATTAGAGTCGTTAAGGGTGGTTTTGTAATGCGTTTTTTATTGTTTTTAAGCGTGCCTTGTTTAGTGGCGCCTCGTGAATTGAATAGAATTAATGTTTATGTGTTTCGTCGCGTGAAACGTATATAAATAAATTACAAGATAACGCTACTGGTTCGTTGACGGTAACATGCAGTCTATTTGTGTGCACCTTTAAAAAAATAGGTAGGGGTTCGGGCTTTCGGCTGTTCCACCAGTACCAGTATTTAAGGGGAATACGAGGGTCTAGATTTGCTTCTCTGGACAGCATGAAATCTAATGAATATTAAAATTGCCTGAAAGGTATTTTTAATTGGCTGGCTAAACCTCGCTAACGCCATGGGTATCACTAATCACGATAAAATAAAAAGATTTCATGCTTTTTTAGGGGCTGCCACTTAATATTTGTTTAGATAAACTGTTTTCTTATGTTTTACCGTATTTAGATACTCATTACGTCATTACTCAAAGTTAACAGGAAAAACATAATTGAAAACTGATTTTTTTATAATAACGATGACCCGAAAAAATAAATAAATAAATAAAATATATACGATATAACGATGTTATGCAAAGTTATCAATGAATGTCTCATAACAAAGTTTCTCATATATTTTTTAGCTAATCACATTATAAGTTTTAGATCATGGCAACTTTATATTGTTATATCAAATTAGGTACACCGGAATATAACACACTCAGCCAGTTTTCATCTGCTTTACACTAATTACAGCATTCTCATTGTATTAACTACAACATGAGTAGGTATTTTCAACCGACGAAAAAAACGGAGGAGGTTCTCAATTCGACGCGTATATTTTTTTATGTATGTCCACGCATAACTTTTTACATAGTAGTCCGATTGTGATAATTCTTTTTTATTGGAAAGAATATACTCCGAAGGTGGTCCCATATAAATTTGGAAAACAAAATCGAACCCTAAGGGTCGGAAAACAGGGGATGATTGATTGTTCACTCACTGATTGTAATCTATAACCACGTATAACTTTATACAGAGTAGTCCGATTTGATAACACTTTTTGCATTGGATAGGGTATACCTTGCCAAGTATTATTAAAGCCACAAAAAATTATAAAATAAAAACTTTTTAACAAAAAAATTAACCACCGAAGATACTGAAAAGCAAAATATAATAAACCTTAAAATTTTGAGTCGGCGCTGAAAAATCAATGAACAAAGATCACTCAAAGCGGGCACTCATAATTTTAAGGTTTATTATTTTTTGCTTTTCAGTTTTTTCGGCGGTTAAATTTTTTGTTAAAAAGTTTTTCTATGTACACAGTCTTATGTTGATAATGACCACCCTAATTGCGTTACAAGCTTTCAATCACAATCTTAAGGTTTTTAAGTAAATTCCATATACATTGCTTCATAGGTTTGAACAACTGGTCTACTGAACAACGTAAAAAACGCAATGAATGTGACTGAACTGTAAAAACGAAAGGAATTGCGATCAAAAAAGTCATTATGTGTATTACGTTATTACCCTGCAGTACATATTTTGTTCAGTATTTTCCTTCGTAGTGGAAGAAAACCTAATTGAGGAAGTTAAAAATACAACACCATATTTTAACTTAATAATGGTAGTCTACCAGGATAATATCCATTGCGTCACGCAAACTGCACATACCAACATTGTAAGCCGTAAACCAAAGTAAACATAAAAACCGAATACCTTATTTAATTACAGTATGATAAGGTTTGTTTAAATAGTTCAGTTGAAATTTCCGGTAAATGTTTTCTTTTGTTTTTGGTTAAATTTTCTTTTCGGTTTTTGCTTTAGCACTTGTCTTTATAATCTTTTATCTTAAGAATACAAGGAGCCTATATTTTAGTATCATCTGGAATATTTTTGTCCGAAACCGCAAGTACTACCGCAAAATTTAATTTTTCTTACTGTTTATGCAATTTTCAGGTCAGTATCAGGCTGTTAAAAATATTATATATGATTCGCGACCGCAACACATATCCCTTTTCATCCATTACATCCATTTCAGCCTTAAGACGTCCACTGCTGAACATTGACCTCTCCTAATCTGGAGGGCTTAGCCATAATTACCACGCTTGGCAGGCGTGTTGGCGATCGCAGTACATGGAACACATATGTCTTTACAGAATTTAAAAAATTAAAATCATCAATACATAAACCCTCTAAGTTCATAATACAATCCTATTGAAAGGCAACTTCATAAAAAAGTAATTGGTCAAAGGTAAGTAAAGGAAGACCTTAACGTACCTTGTGAAATACGACAAATACTAGGTAATGAAATTTTGAGTCTACGTTACTAAGTCTCTTTCCAGGCACCATCTTAAATACTATTAGCACAAGGCCTACTAAAGCACCGGGAATATAAATTCCGATATTCATTCATTAAACTTACCCACTTCATCATCATCTGCCTAGCCATGTCCAAACGATGTTGGGGTGGGCTTTCAGTCTCACCGTACGTAGCTATAATACCAGTAATTTACATGGAGCGACAACCTATATGACCTCCACAACTCATTTACTGGGTAACATGAAAGGCCTTGGGCAGTTTGGTTATCAGAGTTTTGGTCTTCAGACTATCCGTAAGGACTGTTAAAGATCTTCGATTACAGCCGGGACCCATGCTTTCCGAGGTATGGTGGGATCACGATATGTAACATTAGATCACCCATCCATCAACTGACTGCGACGACCTTCGATCGTCCCATGTGGCTATTATCATTTAACCGCGAGCCCCGCTAACAATTTCTCACTTATTAATTCAAATATTCCAAGTCATTGGACCAAGCAAACACGATCAAGTTTCACAACACAACTTCGCAATATTGTCACTACAATTTTACATCAGTTCATTTTAATCGATTTATACACGCTCTTAATGAGAGCAATCACCAACCCGTTAAGTCCAGCCAAAGATCGGCCAGCGACCTGTGACCAATCAATTAATATTAGAGTTAGTTATCCGTTATGAATGTTTTACTGAAATAATGTTACGCAGGTTTGATTGCAGATGGTATGAAAAAATGTTTAGTGTTTTATGATCTTGTTGGCAATCATAAGTTTCTAGTTAGGTTAAGTTGGGTGAAGTTGAACAGGTGAAATCGTTTCTTCAGCAGCTAGCACGGTATATAAGGTGTATCTATTCATACACGAAATATTTTAAGGGGTACATCTGTAGGTGGTAAAGAAGCTACAGAAGCAAAAAGATTTTTTTTATCCAAGCGTTTTTGAATTTTCGTAATTATTATAATTTTAAAACTACTTGAGACGTTTTGGATAAAACCTTTACTCCAAATTCTATGAATGGCCCACATGACGCTGCGAGGGCGACGACCGGACGGCACCAGCATGGCCGCGGTGTCTCAGGCCGTAAAAAATAAGAAGGAGCCAGTATTTCTTATGTGCGCCAAATAATTTATAAATATTTAATTTAAAAAAAAATACCTTAGAAATTTTTTTTTTCATTGCTATAGCTTCTTTACCACCGACAGGTGTACCTCTTAAAATATTTCGTGTATGAATAGATATACCTTATATATCTAACAAATTTAAGTCTTGTAAATATGATAATTGAACTGTTGTAAATGATCCGTGCTGCTGTTATGATTGTTCCGTGTTGTGCCGGACGTAAAAAATAGCATCATACTATTTCTTCCCGTGGGTGTCGTCAGAGGCAACTAAGGAACTTACTAGAGAGTAGCAGCAGCGTTCTTTATGCATTTTACCACCATACTGCGATTGCCGACCCGCCTGCCAAGCGTGACAATTATGGCAATACGGCCCAAATAGGCCTATGTTCAGCAGTGGGCGTCTTTTGGCTGAAATAATGCTGATGATAATGAACTGTTGTAAAAGTCCTAATATTTTTAAGTCTACGTTCGCACTGCGTATCGTTGAGGGACTTTATTCTGCCCTGGATCTGCGACATACTGTTTTGCGCCGAGTTTAAAACCGAACAGTGAGTTTTTTTGATGCGCTGGGATGCAATCTGTTCGATTCTCAATGCTCGGTTCAACACCAAAAGTTGAAAATCCAGTGCGGCATAAAACCCCACAGCGATAATTTTACGTCCAATCAAACGTGTTCTGCGACTCAAATACAGCCACAGGTCTTAGTTAAGAACTTTCGATCAACAGATAACTCAATACGATCTTTTGAAATCTAAGTTATAACTCGAAAACACTAGATGTTCCCGTCTAACTTTTCTTCTACGTACCAAAAAAACATTCTACTCAAGAAAGGATTCTTCACAGAAGTCTTAGAACCTCATTCCAAGCAGGTAGCCAAACCGATTTGTAGAAATTTGTCAAAGGAATCTTCGCAAACTAAGAATAAATTCACTAAGCAAACATCTGTTGGTTTTCGAGGGCCGAGTTGAACTGGCGGTTGGGACCCAAAGCTTTCATACTTCGATTAATCCGGATGATAAGAGGCCGCAAGGACTTACAATGTGTGCCTTACAGATTCCAGATTGAAAGCCGATAAACACATTTGAGGTAGAAAAATGTTTTTTTGAGTAAATTATCAAGTTATCAACGATCTCTTGGTGTTTGTCGGGAGCACGTGTTTTGACTGGATATTATATTTTTGCAGACAGGGGCGCTCGTCAATTGTTTGCTACATTTTTGTAGCGATCATATCGCTGTGTCATCTGAGGTTAAGTACATCACTATGGGGCTACAGTTACATACCATTTCGTAACTAAGTACACTTGGGAGTATTGCAATAAGCAATAAGATAAGAGTGATGGACTAAGAAACAAATGCTAAGGATATCAAATAGGTTTGTTTCTGTTTCAAGTCTATTTTTATACGTACATAATGGCTACCTGAAGACATTACTGGAATTGTTGATTCGATGTTGGGTGAATTTGAATACGTACTCAAGGCAAATCTTGGATACCTATTTGTTTGGCTTATTAGTATATTTGTAGGAATTTACTCGCCGAATAGTGCAAATTGATGCTTTTAAATAATATATTAATCTATATTGGCCACTCGCACGATTTTAATTTATTTATGAGCAAACTGACAGTTCCAGAAATCAGTATTACGCAATTAGTACGTTCTTGAAGATGGCGGGACGAGCTTGGCTCCTACCGAAAAAACTGGCCAGCCCTAAACAAAAGACAGATTACTATGGAAAAGGGAGACGGAGAGCTTTGCCCTGCAATGGGACAATACAGGCTAGTTAGATTAGATTAGATAGATTGCATCTTGTTGTGACCTTTTCCATAACTTTTTGCACAAAATTCATAACGTTCCAATAGCCTAATACAAATATCTGACGTTCTCGGATTGCCCACAAATAAATTAGACTTCACGCGAGTCGGTTATAGAAAATCATAGACATATTAATTAAAAGTGTCGATTCGCCTCGTAAATTCATATGTATAGACTAACGAGCCATTTGTTTTACCAAACTAATAAAGAAGCATCAAATGGTTACCATCATACGCACCATTTTTATTTAACGTGGAATAATAAAAACATATTTCAGCCGCGCGATACAAAATTCTCACATCTATGAGCAGGGTGCGTTCCATTTATTCCCCGAACGATGCATAAGCACAATAACATTACGGCCACGTAGATGCTCAGATTAATTGCTAACAAGGACGCAGGCGTCGTGTGTGGCTGCCCTTTGACGCATCACTGATCAAAATCACGATAATGACCCAAAACCTAGAGAGCGTTATAAAATTCCACGGGGTTACGTCACGATGTCATTATATGCCTGTTCTTTTTGTTGTCCCACTAAGGCCCTTGATTATCTAAATGCCTTTGATACAGTGAAGGATTAGAGTACTTTCGACTTCGCCTTAATTGTTCATTGTGAGATAGAGACGCTGCTCATATCCCTTTCTTACGTAGTTACGTCACAGATCATGAATAAGGATTTCAAGTATTTATACTAAAGTGTCTCAAGTGTCTTACAGTTTATTTTCCGTTCCAAAAAAGTGTTATCGTGCAAATATCAGAATAATTTACGAATGATCACATTTGTTCGGGATAAGAATATACTCCAAGGTTTCCAAGAACCTGAATTCATAAATAATGTTACTTTAGCAACATCGGTTTCTCAAAAAAAATGTTATCAGTGTAAATAATGAATGATTCGTTTAGACATGACGTCTTCTTTCTACCCGTTGTTTAGACGTTATTGTGTTCGAAAATACAATTTTTGGTCAAAAGGAGGTTGAATTGTTATTGTGCGAGCCGTGCGGTTGACAGAGTATTTATATAAACAGTCCTGCCCGGGGCTATTGTCGTTGGCATTATAGACCGTCCTTTAATCTGCCGAAAACAATTTCGCACGAATTGTTAAGCTGTTATTGTGAATATTGTTTGTCTTTTGCTCAATCGGCTGGTCGACTGTGGGAGGCTGTCTGATGTCTTTTGGTTACAGATTATTTAGGGACATGACACGTGTTTAATTTTGTAATGAAACTATTTATAATATATCCAAATTTATCTATTTGAAACCTCAGTCCCTCCCCTCTCACTCTCTCTGTATATCGATATGTGGTGTATCTACTTTAGTAACTCGTGCCTCTGCCTAAACCGTCGGGGACGCAAGGTGTGATATTCCGTTTGTGTTTATGTTGTTTAGAAATCTCTGTTTTAGATTTTGCTTTAATTAACATAACACCGTTAAGGGTTGAAGAACAGTTAAAAAAAGATCATGCTAATTCCTTGTGATCTTTGGTATGACACAGCTGTATCTTGTCCAACCACCTTCACGCCACAAAGGGTCCAAATATTTCCCTGACAAATCATAAGCCAGTGTAAAAAAATACCACGTACCAACCTTTTTTAATACCAAACAAACTCTTTTATCATCGAATTCAATATCAGAGCGATAGCCTTTCTCTGCGTGCAAAATTTTGATAAAACAGAATTGAAATCCGAACATACGGATCCACCCAATGTCGTGCAAAGTGGGCGTGTTTTATTTATAGTCTGTTGTGATCATTGCACAATTGTATGAAAAAAATGTTTTTGTGAAGCCTCTGACGGGGAAATAATGGCCGTTTATTGTAGGGATATTTTTTGCAGCGTTTAGTGAGGCGGTGGTGGTCGATGGAAGCAATTGTGTGGTACAAGCGGTCTAAAACTGCTAGTATTGGTTTGATGGCATAGAACTGGCGGATGAGTTTGCATCAAATTCGAAAAACGTAAAATAAGTCGTTCAATTTGGGGCATGGTGATACTTTACTAACCATATATCACTTACAATACGAGGATAATATCTAACAAAGAGTCTCATTTTTGTAGAAACTATTTCTAAAGCTTTATCTTCAATATCTTCTTATGAAAACTAGCTCTTGCACACAAATAAACAAACAACGTGCCAGCAATACGTGACTCTAGTATAGCTATTTCTATGAAAACTTTATGGAAATTGTTCTACAGGAACCACGTCGTGCCTGTCTGCTACCTACTTTTAATGAGTGACTTTATTACCTCAATTAATTTTAAGAAGAAATTTAAAACAATGTTATTGCTTGTTAACAGTTCGACGTCTGTGCATACGAGTCTTGTGAGAGCAAAACTGAATTAATGGGCGGATTATTATTGTTACCCCTGCTGCATGAAGAACTATGCAACAACATTTTATGTATGCATCACCTAACGGTGCTCAAAGACACCGCTGTCGTATGCTGAACTAAACGTGACGTAATGCAAGAGAATACATATAATCCGCTACATAATTATATGCCTCACGTCTTCTACTGACAGCACTTGCATTGCCCAAGAATTTCTAAGAAAATTGTCGCAGAACAGCCCCACTCTATTACAATATCGATACAAAACTTCAATAATCGCCTCGTCCGGTCTCTCTAGTATTAATAGAGTGGGCCCTTGCAACGATAATAATGGCTATTTGCCATGCTATTGTCCACGTGGTTTGTGAATGGAAGGCGGAGGTAGGCAAGTCATTATTCTGTCAGACGAACGTACTGGGTCGATAGGGATTGACGAGGAGTTTGTATCGATAGTTTGTCAATGTTTCGTCGTGCTAAAATGATATTAGGTCGTGTCAAAAGCCTGGACCTTTTATCGATATGCTTGCTGTATGGAGGTGAATAATTATGAAGGTAGCACACGTTATAATGTCAAATGTTATAAATTGTTTCAGAATGTATTTTAGAAAGTAAAAAAAAAATCTCAAGCTAGTTCTGAGAAGAGAACTTAAGGCTTCTCTTTATCTACAATTTCACGTTAGACAACATCTGAACTCGGCCGTAGATTTGCTGCAATCAACCCAGCCAAAAATCTATCAAGTGAAAATGCTTAAACTGAGAATCTCTTGCAAAGATACAATCATATAGCTAAACGAATATAGCTGTACAAATAGGTACTGAATAAATTTTGTTTCTGATCTCGGTATTTGCAGACTAGAAAAATTAATTCACAACTTATCGATATATGTACTTACAAGCCCCATCACTTAAGTGCAACATTATAGTTCCCACATTTTTTGCGCAAGCCCGCAAGGATTACCAAACAATGTGCGTAGACGCAGGCCACACATCATAGCAACAAGCAAACTTCTTGCCGTCACATTTAATGGGATTCCGGACTTTATTGTATGATTCTTAACAAAATATTATTGTAAGTTTAATTTCATACACCAGGTGAAAATTATATCAAAATAGTTTTATAAAAGGACTTTAGTGTTTGCTCGATTAGAGAAGATTGGGTTAGTCGCTTGGCCGTTCCTATATTATGTTTTTAAAACACGCTTAGTTTTTTGGCAGCTGTGTAATCTTCTTTGCATATTTGGCTTTTAAGATCTTAAAAGCCAAGATATTTTTAAATGACATACTCCACCTATTTAAAATACACATGTAAATACAATTGGCATAGGCAGTTTTCAAGCTCAAAAATATAAAACAAAAGACCACTACAGTTTGCTTAGGTACACTGCAAGCTATGTTGGTAACTCCGGTTTCTTTCTGATGTTATTCACATGCAGAGCACCTTGAATTTGTAGACCCGTCCGACTGTCAGTGTTCACCTTTCAGCATCGTATGTCATAACGGCCAGGATGCATTGAATGTAGACTAGATCCTTCTGACGGCTTCTTTTTCAAAGTTGTGTCTACCGAGCTGGATGATTTGCCAGAGGTAGACATACTCCTTCACAACTTCTAGAAGCGATCCTTCATTGTAGATTGAACTCGACAAGAAGTGTGAATTGCCACAAAAATACGAAATTACCATAATTAATAAATTACTTGACAATTAAGAATGTGAACTGCCGAACACCGATGCTGCTGCCCTCTTTACATAATACCATCGTCGTAAACACACAACGGTGATCACAACAGTACTCTCGATATTTCTTGAAATAACAGTTACATAATTTGAGGACATAATTTGATTGAAAAGACAACATATTTAAAAAAACATACCTTACGTACATAACAGTTACAAGCGCCTATGTTTTTTCTCTGCACCAAAATATTGATTCGCACTTTAGTTTCAGTTCGGCAACATTTTGCTACAATGTAGGCTTTCGTGGTTGTAGGTTCCATGCGCCCAACAAAGATGGCGCTGTATAACATATTAATGTTACCGAAAAGATTGCAAATGATGTTTTTAAAAATTAAGTACTATTTCGGTCGAATGCCTCTTTTTAATTTTTTGGTTCTTTATAATTATTACAGCATGATGATACTTATCCTATCATTATTTTTCTATTTTTTATTTTTCCCAGTAACAAGATGGATTATAGAACAATGCTAATTACTTCATTGAATTTCCACTGTTATATTGTAAATTTGTAAAATGCTACGATTATCATTTTGATCTCTCTTATTTTGTATGTTAAAAATGTTTATTTTTATTTATGAAAATAAGATTTCTATATTTTGACACAATAATAGAATCAAGCTTAATACATCATTTTGTTAATTATTCAGCATCCGTGTAGTTTCAGACGTAAAGAATAGCACCATCCCATTTCTTCCAGTAGGTGGCTACTAAGGGACTTACTAGAGAATCACCACCACCAAGTTGGCACTTTTTAATATTGTGTTATTTTATTATTTAAGTTTTAGTATTTGTACTTCTTTTACTCAATGTTTGTTTTTTAATACTGTTTTTTTATTATTCGATTTTTAGTATTTGTACTTACTTTTACTCATTGTTTGCTTTTAATACTGTGTTTTTTTATTATTTAAGTTTTAGTATTTGTACTTCTTCTACTCATGATTTGCTGCACCGTTCGACGTCACACGTCGGCGCCGGCTGTCGCTGAAAACCAGCGCTGGGGCTCTGTCTCGCATAGAGTCGCAGTATTATGCTGAGCGATGGCCGTTTTGCGTAGATGTGACGCATATTTTCCCCAGCTTTTTTATATTTTTGTAGTGTTTTAATTTTATTTTTTGCGTTATATTTACCGCAAATAAACGTATTTTCTTTCTTTCTTTAATCGGTAGCAGCATTTTGTATGCAATGTACCAGCATATTACGATTGCCAACCGGCCTACCAAGCATGGCGAATATGGCAAACTACCTTCAAATTGGGGGAGGCCTATACCTATTCATACACGAAATATTTTAAGAGGTACACCTGTAGGTGGTAAAGAGCTACAGCAACGAAAAAAAAAATTCTTAATGTATTTTTTTTTTCAAAATTTAATATTTATAATTTATTTGACGCACATAAGAAATAGTAGCTCCTTATTTTTTACGGCCCGAGCCACCGCGGCCATGCTCGTGCCGTCCAATCGCCGCCTTCGCAGCGTCAGGCGGGGCCATTCATAGAATTTGGAGTAAAGGTTTTATGCAAAACGTCTCAAGCAGTTTTCAAATTATAATAATTACGAAAATTCAAAAACGCTTAGATAAAAATTTTCTTTTTGCTTCTATAGCTTCTTTACCACCTACAGGTGTACCTCTTAAAATATTTCGTGTATGAATAGATACACCTTATATACAGCAGTGGACGTCTTTCGACTGAAATGACGCTGATGATGACCTAGTGTTCCATAATTTTAATGTAGTAGCAAAATAAAATAAATTATTTTCAACTTTTTAATACCACACGTAACTCTATTCAACCGTTCATAGAAGATAATCATAAAGCTAACAGCGCAAATGGAGCGCATTAACATGGTAACAGAGAAAACTGTTGAGACGATAAACGGAATGTGATTTTTTTCAATATTGAATTATCCTACAAAACATTTTAAATACACTGTAAAATGTAACGTGATGTGAATATGAACACTATATACATATATTAGTGTCTGAAACGCTCTTTTGAGCAAAGAACGATACAGATTTGAGTAAATAACAAATAAGGTGAAATACAAATAATAATAATCCAAAATTCGTTATCATGTTTTTTATTGAACAGCAAACGGCTTCCAGAAATGCACCTTACATTGCATCGACCTATTCATTGAAAACGCCCAAAATATCAATAACCACTACCAGCGTAAAAATGAAACAATCTCTGTTGCTGGAAGTTTACTTAAGTAATTACTCCAATGCAATGTAACTACCAAATACTACGTAGCACAAGTCGTCTCCATCCCATCTTCTGTTCTCAGGCATCTTTGCAGCCAAGTTACCGCGGATTCGTGCAGCGTAAAGGCGGGATTATTTGACGCCTCGTTGGCTACGATGGCAAAGCAATCCCGCCGGATTATGACCTGGTACGATGGTTATGTTAGAATATTTCCTTCAGGTGAATTTCACGTTCATTGGGAAAAAAACTATTCAGATGTTCCTTGTAGTGGTATTAATTATTATGGCCGTAAATGTGTCCGGGGTTGTCCCACGGCTGTTGTTTTTTAGGGTTCCGTTGCCAAATGGCAAAAAGCGGCAGCCTTATAGATTCGTCATGTCTGTCTGTCCGTCCGTATGTCACAGCCACTTTTTTCCGAAACTTTAAGAGCTATGCTGTTGAAACTTTGTAAGTAGATGTATTCTGTGAACCGCATTAAGATTTTCATACAAAAATAGAAAAAAAAACAATAAATTTTGGGGTTCCCCATACTCAGAACTGAAACAAAAAAATGTTTTTTTCATCAAACTCACGTGTGGTGTATTTATGGATAGGTCTTCAAAAATGGTATTGAGGTTTCTAATATCATTTTTTTTCTAAACTGAATAGTTTGCGCGAGAGACACTTCCAAAGTGGTAAAATGTGTCCCCTCCCCCCCGTTACTTCTAAAATAAGAGAATGATAAAACTAAAAAAAATATATGATGTACATTACCATATAAACTTCCACCGAAAATTGGTTTGAACCAGATCTAGTAAGTAGTTTTTTTTTTAATACGTCATAAATCGTAAACCGCAATTTACCTTTCATTCAATCAACTCAAATATAAAAATGAAAAAAAAAAACATTTCATTTCATCTATATATATAAAATTCAAAGTCCTGAGTGACTGACTGACTGACTGACTGACTGATATATCAACGCACAGCCTAAACCGCTGGTCCTAGAGACATGAAATTTGGAGGGTGTGTTCTTTGTGAAGAGTAAGTATCCACTAAGAAAGGATTTTTAGAAATACCACCCCTAAGAGGGTGAAATGGGGGGTTGAAGTTTCTATGAAACTTTTTATTCTCTTGGTCGATTGACACAAAAATTGGTACACATACTCTTCAAGTATAATTATGAGATACGTGTATCACAGTTTTTCCAAAATCATCCCTTTACTGAGTCAAATAGGGTTTCGAATATCCTACGTGGCCTGGTAGACGGGCGCATGGCGTGCGGGGCAGCCCGGGGAGCACATTGTCGTCACCGGTGTCCAATCTCAACCAAGGTAACGGGGATGTATCAAATATGTAACTGATATTAATATGAACTAATATTTGCAAGTAATAAGTTACATATACTTAAAACGCGTTTGTTTCTGTATTAAATAAAATTAAATAACTACAGTGACTATTGTTAAATAGATACCCATACAACTTTATAAGTAAAAGCTAATTGGGCACATAAATCTGTACGTTTAGTGAGTAATAATGCGATTTTAGTTTATACATTAAAGTAAAACATAACGACCAAGCTACAATCATCAATGAAATTCTCTTGAGATCGTTCGAAGGAGTTGAAAACCATTATAAATCAGTGGATTCGAGTGATAAACCACGATGACGCCACACATTACTCGGTTGAGTTTCTTAACACATTGAAGCCTCCCGGTCTCCCAACTAACAGGTTGTTCCAGAGAGGAGTCTGTGTTTATTCCGAGGATTCCTCTAACGCCGTCGAACTACCTTTCTTTTTTCTTTTTTTTTTGGATGGGAAGTCATCAAATGACTTCTCCCGCTCTGGGCGGAGTGGGACATGTCAGACTATTACTGACTAAAACCCACCCGTGTTCTTTCAGTTGCCTGTTTCAGGGCCAAGGTATCTCTTTCGAACAATCACGCGACCCCGGCAGGCATCGGTCCTAGCAGACCCCTTCAGTTTTGCTGACATCTCTTTGAGGCGCGCGTGGAACACTACGCGCCGTCGACCCGAGCTTGGTCCTTACCGGGCGGTGAGCTACCCATTGCTCACCACCCGCAAGCTCGCGCCTACGGTGGCTGGGAGTCCGCTATGGACTCCCGACGCCCGGGGCGTCTCCTCCTGCGGCGGCTAGGTATGTGAAGGTGCAGAGACTGCCACTCCCTCACGCGCCCCGCCTCCTCCTTCGCGAGCATTACTGCTTCGCAGAAGGAGGTGACGGCTTCCCATTCCCTCTCGCTCCGTACCATGGCTCGCACCAGGGCCGGACACGAGAGGTCGCCGCCGCCGATCGCCTCCACGGTCGATCTACCCCTTCGAGTTCAAAAGAGTGCAGTTTCCCCTCAAAGTCTGCTTTGACATTACCATAAATAAATCTCAAGGCCAAACACTTAATTTAACAGGGGTAGACTCAAGGGAGAACTGCTTCTCACACGGTCTGGTGCAGACCAGTAGCTTGGTGATTCTAGCACCTGAAGTAAAAACAAAAAATATTGTTTACAAAGAAATACTGCGGTAGGCATAGTATTTCATTGTAAACAATATTAATTGTTTATTATCCACTTCTGGTTGTCTCCTAAATAAATCTTTTCACACACGCTTTGAGTTCTATTAAAACTATACTACTCTCATCCCAGAGATTAGTTAAGTTTTACGAAGAACTTCGTCCTATTTGTTTGGGATATTGTCAGTTTGTATATTAAATTGAGAGGTAGAGCGAGCGCGGAATGTTTGTTTCTAAAAAAAAATGCCGCGGACAGAAGCTAAACAAAATAAACCAATGATATAAACACAGGCAACAAAAATCTGTTGTAATTATATGACATGCATAAGTGTCGAATTCATAAAGGTGATGCTATACACTATCCTATGGAGCTCACAAATTTATTCAACCCATCTGGTTCCCGTCTCACACACTTATCCTCAAAGTGGGTGCTCCAGCAATGCTACCACGAAATCTCATTCCGGCCAAGTCGTGCAATGGGACCAGGTCACGTGTGAAAACCTCACATCAAAACGTGGTAGAGGCTCCGCCATTGTATTTACTGGCTGTGCTCAAGGTGAATCGATGTACTATATACCGCAGATACCACTAATACCGTCGGAGTACCCATTCGAGTTTAAAAGGCTGCAGTCCCCTAATGGCATGTTTCGCAATGACGATTAATAAGTCTCGGGGACAGTCACTGTAAACAGCGGGATATCATCTTAGAGGGGACTGCTTCTCGACGGCCAGGTTTACGTTGCCTGCTCGAGAGTGAGCTCATCTAGCAGCCTGGTTGTAGTAGCACCTGAAGGCCTCTAAAGTAGTATGTAAAGAGAAACTTTAAGTATAAACTAAAAAATAAATAGTCTTTAACCCCCGTGAACAGCAATGTAAGTAAAATCGTCATTTGAATAATTTAGGTAACAATTTTTTTTCGAATTTCCCAGGGAATAAAGAGAACTTATATTTTCGCTTTAAAGTAGTCTTCAATTTTGGCATGCAAGTAGGTAATTTGCCGTCCCGTTACATATTCCGTCAATATTGTTATGTTTTAGCAGTATTTATCCTACAACAATCATTTATCAATCCGAACGCTGCTCTTTGGATAACACAAAGCAAGCAGTGCAATAACCCATTGTTGACCTGGATAAACACAAAGGGTACTATTAATCCCGATAATACGTTCCTTCTTGTGGGATATTTTCGACATCCACGCGGGCGAAGCCGCGGGCAGAAGCTAGTGAATATATAAACCTTATGCATAAACCGTGAATCATAACATATATGTGAATATAGAAATATACAATAAATAAAATATGTGTTATAGTACCTACTGAGTTATGTGAATTATTTGCTAGATATAGAAACTGCCATCAAGAATCTCTTTACTCAGCATAAGCTGGCTGGTTTATTTAAACGTGAACCCTAATGAAATCTTTAATCACGTAGAGCAACTTGTGAACGTCAAGGGTTATCCCTCACCTTAATTTAATTAAAACCTTTACATAAAGAGAAAAGTTCGTGCAAAAAGATATCCCTTAAAATGTGTTTCGTTCTACCAGATCCTGTTTGAATCTGATAAAACTCAGGCTTGATTCGTTTCAAAACTTTCCTTTTATCTGGCCACAGAGAGGATGGACCGTTACGCCCAAAATTTGTATACGTTTATCGCTGAATGAAACTTCGCTAAATTCTATTTTATATTCAATCTTTCAAGTCTGTGTTCATTGATGATAAGGAGGGACGTCCTTCTTCTGTTTTAATCTAACGAAATTACGTTTGCTTTTGACTTTGGAAGTGGTACTTTTTGGGAAGTATCTAATTATACTGTTTGTTGTAGAAAATGTATTGGCTACTTGATATTTATTGGTCTCCTTAAGAAATGGGAATTTTAATTCTGTTTTTCTTCGAATTTATCTACTCTTCAGGCATGCCTGCAGTGCAGTAGTGGAGCAGTGGTGCCCACGTGGTATCGGCCCCAACTTGCGAGTTTTTGGTCGTGGGTTCGAACCCAGGCAGGCGCTCTCAAAACGATGAAGGAAAACTTCGTGAGAAAACCGGCTTGTCCTAGAACCAAAAATTCGAAGACCTGTGACATCTACCAACCCGCACTGGGCACGCGTGGTAGTTTACAGCCCACTCCCTCTCACCGAGAGAAGGCCTGTGTCCCAGCAGTGGGAACAATATAGGCTGATTATGATGTATGCCTACTGTTTAATTAAGATTCAGTCTTCTTGACCAAAATTTGTAATGCAACATTGATTAAAAATCATGTTTATTTACAATTTTTTATAAATCAAGTTTTTAAGAAGATGTAGTGACAAAAATTTAAAAAGTATTAGATGGTTTGGTCATGTTGAGAAGATGAATGTATGACGGCTCACAAAAGGTATTTACAAGGCAGATGTGAGTGGAAACACCGGGAGGGGACGCCTTAGGAGAACATATAGTGACCTTATTGGTGATGTTCTTCAGAAAGGTCACGTGTACTCGCAACCGGCGTGTGTGTATGACCAATTGTATGAACCTAAACGAGGCAAAAGGAGTGTGTAGAGATCGTAGCAGGTGGCGTTCCGTGGTTTCTGCCTACCCCCATGGGAAAAAGGCGTGAGTTTATGGATGTATGTAAGTTTTTACGTGGTCGCATAGATGGTTTATAGAAAATAATAATAATAATATAATAATAATAATTTATTTAATAAAAACGATTACAAAAAGAGTACATTTAGCAAACAGTATTAAATTCTCATACAATTATAGTGCCTAAAGATAAACTATTTCTAAAGTATTTTTATCACAAGTGCAGAATATGATTCATCGGAATTATAATGTAAGGTAGCGACCCGAAAATAGGTTTGTATTGTGTGTATTTTTATTTTAACTTAAAAGAATTCATGTAACATAAAGTAAAAAATATATTTTAAGGTTCCTATAGTTTTTTTGCGTGTGTTTATTTATTTCAACTTAAAATTTAGGCCTAACTACAAGAAGAATATTGCCGCAAATAAATGAGCAAGAAAATTAAGTATAGGATGGAGTAGGAAATCAAAAAACTAAGCAATATTCATCAACAGATGATAAAAAATGTTAGCAGAACTGGTGGACGTCGTAATGATGCGCAACATGCTTGACGCCAAATGAGTTCCAGGATGTAAATATATATATATATATATATATATATATATATATTTACATCCATATATATATATATATATATATATATATATATAGTTAGGCCCAAACATTTTTGGACCCCGCACAATAGTGAAGCTTTATTGACCTCCTACGTATATCAATATTATTAATCTATTGCGTGGATACTTTTACGTCCAAATCAGACGGTTGGGATTTCAAAGTGCGACGTTGCCAGCATTATGATTAGTTTATTTATACTTATCTCTTTCTTTCACGGAGTCTCGCAAAACGCATTGTCTATTCTAAGTAAACATTTTTTTAGTTTCACGGTTGACCGCTGACTTATTTGGGCTATTCTCATTTTTAACCGACTTCAAAAAAAGGAGGAGGTTATCAATTCGACTGTATTTTTTATATATTTTTTTATTTTTGTTACTTCATAACTTTTGACTGGGTGAACCGATTTTGATGATTATTTTTTGAATAACAAATGAAAGAATAACGCGATTAGATTAGTGCAGAGTATCTACCATAACTAAAGAGTTAAAAATAAAAACACACATCCACCTTATGAGTTTTGATTTTAATAGTCAGATAAAAGTTCTCTATCGAATGAAAGCCTAAATACAGAGACACAGTATTGAAAATTATTAATCGTGTTTTTAACCGACTTCAAAAAAGGAGGAGGTTATCAATTCGACCGTATATTTTTATGTTTGTTACCTCATAATCATAACTTTTGACTGGGTGAACCAATTTTGATGATTCTTTTTTTATTTGAAAGCTGGTGTTTCCCGAATGGTTACATTTTAATTTGGATACTCGGACAGTGGGGTCCATGTGAAAACTATATAAGTCTTAAATTTGCATTAAGTATTTGTGCGACAAATGAACGAATAACGCGATTAGATTAGTGCGGGGTATCTACCACAACTAAATAGTTACAAATAAAAACTTTTTAGTTATGGTAGATACTTCGCACTTATCTAATCGCGGTATTCGTTCATTTTTGTATACCTATACAAGATGTTACTACTTCTGTGGAATCAATTGTTCTTCCTCATTGTACGAAGGAACCCTAATATTAGCATGAGTTTACTACGGGTTTTTCTAAGTTTAATTTGACTAGATTCAAAGAGTACTATTAACTAGATTTTTCTGATAATATAATATTATTCACAGCCTGTAATCGCCCACTACTAAGCGTATCTTCGTGGTACTACAAAAGCGTGGCAGCCCCAACAGCATCCTGAATGCATTGTTGCACTGGACACGAAGAGCATTAACAGCTTTTTGAGTGAAACTAGTCCAAACGCTACACGAGTAAAAATCTATTAGGTACATCTCACTGATAATGCTCTTCGCTCCCGGTATTCAATGATCCGATCTAGATTGTTCCTCAAATCCTCCGCTACAATACGCATATGACACCACCATTTAAAGTGACAGTAGGGTATCTCTCTGCGCCTTTATTGGCCACATTAACGATAAGCAACTGACTTTTGTCCGTGTTATATCTAAAACCATGCTCCTCAGCGTAACGCTCACAAACTTTATTAAATTTTCTGAGACCTGCCATAGACTGGCTCAGCAGCGCCATGTCATTAGCGTAGCTAATGTTATTAAATGCTAGCCCATCTATGTAGCAGCCAGCATGCAAACTGCTGAGCTCGAGAATAAGCACATTTATATATAAATTAAACAGCTTAATCCACCCTGTCTAACTCCACATTCCATCACGTACTCATCCGACCGTCCATTTGCCCATTTTACACATTTAATTTGATGTGTGTACCAGTTTTTAAAAACACTCATCAATTCACTGGGCACACACAATTTAGACCATAATTTGTCACAAAACACCATGTCAAATGCCTTTGACATAGGTATCCAAGAAACAGGCAAAAACAGGAGTCTGATTTCCTGTATAATATTTTACAGTCTTTTTATACATAAAATTGCAGTTTCCGTAGATAAGCCCTCTCTGAACCCATGTTGAGCATCATGGAGCTTGACATTATTCTTTAAAAGAGAAAGAGATTGGTCTGCAGTTCGCTTTATCTGATATATCACTAGTCTTATTTTTTACATTAGGAACTTCAATAGTTTTCATCATATCCTTTGGCAGATAAGCGTGCGACACACAACAATTATAAAACAAAGCCAGTACCCTGGGCAAATGGATACCAGCGTTTTTTAAGTGTTCCACACTGAGCCCGTCGTGTCCCGGGGATTTTCCGCGCTTCATATGTACCAATACATTCTCTACTTCTTTTGCTGTATAGGTACCTTGAAGAAGGTCGCTCAAGTTCACCGTCGTCTGAGTTATGCAAAAAAGACAGTCTCGCGAGGTCTACAACTCACAGAGCCACTAGTGTACCTGATTATAAGTTATCTGATCGTTGCGAAACCCTTCCAGGGTCCTTATATCTTACGCCGGGGCTTAACTCCACTGCCGCGAGAAATCACGGTACAGCGGACAGAGCTCCGGTGGGATCTCATGGCGTCATGGAGAGTACGATTGTCGCAACCCAGCGCTGGGCACGCCACAATTACGGCGATAAGTCCCCTCTTTGAGGAGTGGCTAGAGAGGCGCCACGGCGCGGCGTCCTCACCTTCCACCTGACGCAGGATCAAGGTTGTTTCGGGAGGTTCCTGTTCAGGATAAGGCGGGAGGAAACGCCCGGGTGTCACCATTGAGTGGATCACCCGGAGGACAGGGTGGAGCATATGGTAGAGGTCTGCCCGACTTAGGCGGCAGTAATGCTCGCGAAGGAGGAGGCAGAACGCGTGAGAGAGAGGCAAATTTCGCGCCTTCACGCCCCTAATCGCCGCAGGAGGAGACGCCCTGGGCATCAGGAATCGCAGGCCGATTTCCGGCCATCGTAGGCGCGGGCTTGCGGTCGGTGAGCAATGGGTAGCTCGCCATCCGATAGGGACCAGACCCGGGTTGACGGTGCGTTGTGTTCCACGTGCACCTCAAAGAGATGTCAGCGGAATTGACCGGGTTCACTAAGGCTGATGCCTGCCAGGGTTGCAAAGAAGTCCGAAAGGGAGATCGTGGCCCCCGGCAACATGGTAACAAAAGGAACACGGGTGGGTTTTAGTCAGTAAGAGTCTGACACGCCCTCCTGCTTCGCCCCGAGCGGGAAATGTTATTTGATAATTTCCCACCCAAAAAAAGAAAAAACTGTCCTTGTATGCTAGGCTTAAGTACTTGGTTGTAAATAAAATGATTTATGATTTATTTACCTGAGACGGCGATGGGTCATACATTCATAATGGGAGCTTATGCATTTATAGGAAAAGGAAGAAGTGCTATTAGATTCATATATACAGACGTCAAATATCGTACAGTATGAAAAGTATGCATCAAACCGACATCCGTATAAGTGTCGCGTAACTTTGAAGCTATATACGGACGTCAGTTGACAGTATATACTATTCATGCTGCATCATATTCAACGTCCAATTATTTTTCTAACGTTGTGCCATAGATTCATGTATACGGACGTCAAATATCGTGCAGTATGAAAAGTATGCATCAAACCGACATCCGTATAAGTGTCGCATAGCTTTGAATCTATATACGGACGTCAGTTGACAGTATATACTATTCATGCCGCACCATATTCGACGTCCGATTATTTTTCTAACGTAGTGCCACAGATTCATGTATACGGACGTCAAATATCGTACAGTATGAAAAGTATGCGTCAAACCGACATCCGTATAAGTGTCGCGTAGCTTTGAAGCTATATACGGACGTCAGTTGACAGTATATACTATTCATGCCGCACCATATTCGACGTCCGATTATTTTTCTAACGTAGTGCCATAGATTCATGTATACGGACGTCAAATATCGTACAGTATGAAAAGTATGCGTCAAACCGACATCCGTATAAGTGTCGCGTAGCTTTGAAGCTATATATGGACGTCAGTTGACAGTATATAGTATTCATGCCGCACCATATTCTACGTCCGATTATTTTTCTAACGTAGTGCCATAGATTCATGTATACGGACGTCAAATATCGTACAGTATGAAAAGTATGCTTCAAACTGACATCCGTATATGTGTCGCGCAGCTTTGAAGCCATAAACGAACTTCAGTTGACGGTACATACTATTCATGCCGCACCATATTCGACATCCGTGTATTTTTCTACAGTCGCAAGGAAAAATAATGAAATAAACACACATAAATTTAAGATTACTATTTTATTATAGACAGATGGTTTACCCTATAGGTATGACAGGTGAAAACAATTGAAATAGTTTTCTGTATTTATAAAACTTTAAAAATCAATCCCTAAAAATTACGTAAAATAATTAGTATTATTCAACGTATTAATGACAATTTACTTTTGTGACTTTCAGATCTAACATAATTAATTTTAAGAAAATATTAGATATAAGATTGTTGTATTGTTATTAGGCGTGCTAAGCGTATTCCGAACGTATAATATAATCAAAATCATATAATCGTCTTCAAATAGCTGTATAATTTACGGATGGCCAACACCTGATTTTCACAAGTGAGGGCACAATACTTATTTTGCAACCGAGCGTCAAATAAACAGCGATACGTATGTGGCAACTTCGGCAAACTGTGTATAATTGATTTGTTGTTTTCATTTATAAAATATTTCGAACCGTTCAAGTACAGTCGGTTTGGCAACGTCGCAATTGGACGCCAAATAATCGGCTTTATCGAAAGTGTCTTAGATGAGTATACGCACTGTCGATATACGCGCTACACGAGCGACGCACCGTTGATGCGGGATTTCGCGGAAGTTTTAGTTATACAAATGCAAGCGCTTCAGTGATTTTTTGCCTTCCGGCAATTTTTGTTGTACAGGTCGCTAGAGCCAAAAGGACCAAAGTAACACTGACTAAAAAAGTGGCGTCCGGTATGCGGACGTCTAAAGCCGGTGGACGCCAGATTAAATGCATTTCGGGCTATGTGGGACGCCATATCATTAGCAGGATAAATATATATATATATATATATATATATATATTTGTATACATATTATATTAATATATATATATACAGGGCGTCCCACGGATATGCCACATGGAGGGAAAGTACCTTGAATATTGTAGATGGAACATTTTACTGAAAGAAGACATTATTTCCATTTAAAAAACAATTTGAACTGCATTCATAGATATTCAAATAATTGCATGGTTAACCCGGGAATCGAACCCGTTACACGAGAAAAATAATCACCCTGTAGTTTTATCATACCGATCGAAGGGCTTTATCCTAAGGATTATTTTTTGCTAAATAACATAGTGTCAAAAATAAAAGGAAGACCATGAATTTTAAAATTTGATGTGAAATTTTGTTCAGAAAAATTAAAAGCTGACATTGCCGCTTGCGCCTTAGACATACAACTACCTACCAATAACCTACCAACCTACCTACCAATAAATGTACCCACTTGAGAAGTACGCATCATTTCCCTATTATAATTTAAGTGCATGATAAAATGATAAAGAGATACGTAATTAGTAGGTACCTGGTCCAGGTTGTATGCAACAAATCGCGCCGTATCCTGAGCCGAAAGACGCGTAAATTATTTTGTCCATCGCAATGCGGCTGGCTGATTATAAAAAAATAATATAAAAAATATCCACCACCACAAGATAAAAAAATCGACAGGGAGCGAAATAATCAAAAGAGTGCGATTTTGTGTTCAACAGGAAGGGACTCATTTTGAGCTTTTGATAAATTGATTAATTTTGTATTAAAAATGTTAAAATTCATGGGCTTCCTTTTATTTTTGACACTATGTTATTTAGCAAAAAAAAATCTTTATGATGAAGCCTTTCGATCGGTATGATAAAACTACAGGGTGATTATTTTTCTCGTGTAACGGGTTCGATTCCCGGTTCAACCATGCAATTATTTAAATATCTATGAATGCAGTTCAAATTGTTTTTTAAATTGTAATAAAGTCTTCTTTCAGTAAAATGTTCCATCTACAATATTCAAGGTACTTTCCCTCCATGTGGCATACCCGTGGGACGCCCTGTATATTTATATATAGTTCTGAGAATAAATTATTCTTATTCTTAAAAACTAACTTCCGTTCAATGTAGTTTTGGTCATTAAGTATGACCTTTAACAGTCTACTTATTCAAAATTGTTTTTATTGAACTACATTATTGTTAATTAATAGTTTTATGTTTAATAAAAATGCACAAAATTCAATTAACGGTTTTCAAAATAAAATAGCTGCATTAGAACTTATTATACAGGTTGTCGTGGGAATAGATTACCTATCTAACGTAATTCTAAAGTTTCCAAAAGATTGATAAAAAATATTTATATATAAAGATGTTTAAGGTGAAACAAACACGTTCTTGATCTTTAGGCACTTCTGATGTGTGCTTCTGATGTGCATAAAAAGTCATTCAATCTATACTTATATTATAAAGCTGACAAGTTTGTTTATTTGTTTGTTTGGTTGAGCGCGGTAATCTCCGGAACTACTGTCCGAATGGAAAAAATCTTTTGTGTTGGGTAGCCTATTTATTGAGGAAGGCTATCAACACTAATAGGCTATATAACATCACGCTACAGTCAAAAGAAGCGGACCAGCAACGAAAAATGAACGAAAACTGCCACGCAATTCGATGCGACGGGAAGGGTTACGGTGGAGGTGTGCCCTGCCTGGGCGGAGCACCACCGTGTCCTCGAGGAGACGATCGGTAGCGGAGACCTCTCGCGTCCGGCCCTGATGCGAGCCATGGTACGGAGCGAGAGAGCATGGGAAGCCGTCACCTCCTTCTGTGAAGCAGTAATGCTCGCAAAGGAGGAGGCGGGGCGCGTGAGCGAGTGGCAGTCTCTGCCCCCTCAAGTCCCTAGCTACTGGAGGAGGAGACGCCCTGGGCGTCGGGAGTCGATAGCGGACTCCCGGCCACCGTAAGCGCGGGCTTTTGGCAATAGGTAGCTCGCCACCCGGTAAGGACCAGGCCCATGTCAACGGCGCGTAGTGTTCCACGCGCGTCTCAAAGAGATGTCAGCATTAACTGAAGGGGTCCGCTAGAAGCGAGGCCTGCCAGGGTCGCGAGGTTTGTTCGAAAGAGATACTGTGGCCCTGGTATATGGACATCTGAAGGAACACTAAGTCTGACACGCCCTCCCCCTCCCGCTCCACTCTAGAGCGGGAGAAGTCATTTGATGATTTCCCAGTCAAAAAAAAAGAAAAGTTTAAGCAAGAATTTGACGCGGACGAAGTCGCGGGCAGAAGCTAGTGGGATTATTTATGCGCGGGACTACCCTGGCGCTTCCCCCTTAACGAAGAACATTTTTTTTTATGTACTCATAATTATATTATTTAATTGGCTACACAAAATGTGTGCGAATATTTCTCATAGTTGTTGCATAGATGATATAAAAACAGGAATATATTAAGAAACAAAATCATCCTTAGTCTTGAGTTCATTTTGCAGAACAGGTAGTTAGTTGTTAGTTCAATTCTCAAACACCATGTTGTCTAATTTATTAATTATTTTTAGTTTATACTGTGCTTCCTTCACCGTACTAAGTGCAAGTAAGTAGGACAAAAAAAATACCCTGATGCCACCCTAAAAATATGTTCTCTTCATAGCTTTTCACTGCTTCACTGCTGTTTTTTGTATTGTTTTTTACTTCAATTTATCAAGAAAATATGAATCTAATACAAAAGCCTTTGTACACACGGCAAAATTTGCAGTTTTAACAAACCTCGCATTATATAGACTTTGTCCGTACAATGAGAAGTCAGTTTATACTGGAAATTAATAGCTTAATTTGTCACCGTGCGTACTTTTTTTATAAAAGGGGGACATGCAAATAACGAGACAAACATCAAATACGGGGAAAATGTGTAATTAGAAAAAAACGTAAGATGAATTTAAACATCAAAACATGTTATCATAATTATTATCTAGATCTAAATCTAATCTCCTTTTTTGTCAGTTATGTAAATCAGAACCCGTTTATCTGTAGCTTGGCAGGTGTTCGTAAAACTTATCTGCTCATTAGTCTATTGGTAAGAATTTATTAGTTCGATCGGGTATATCGACACATTTAAATGATATATTATTTTCTGAATGCCACTTGCACGAATTCAATTTATGTGTGGGCGAATAAACGACTCTAAAAGTATGTATTAAGCAATTGGAACGTTTTGAATTTAATGCAATAAAGTTCTGAAAATAAGTCACTGCCAGTACAATATGCAATCGATATCTATACTAATGTTATAAACTGAAGAGTTGGTTTGTTTGTTTGTTTGGTTGAACGCGGTAATCTCAGGAACTACCGGTTCGAATTAAAAAAATATTTTTTGTTGGGTAGCCTATTTATTGAGGAAGGCTATATGTTATATAGCATCACGATACAATTAAAAGGAGTGGAGCAGCAACGAAAATTGGACGAAAACTGGCAGGCAATTCGATCCGACGGGAAGGGTCGGGGTACGAAACATTTGACGCGGATGAAGTCGTGGGCAGAAGCTAGTAATGTGCATAAAATTCAAACATTAGAATAGAAGAAAATAGTTCTTTATTTGTACAGAAAGTAGGTACAGTTTACAGTTATTGAGTTTAAAATTATCCTTTAACTAACAACCTAAACTAAAGAATACAAAAAAAATAAGCTGCGATAGTAAATACTCATTCATTATTGTATATTATTAAAACATTCAATCAAATTAATACAAGTTTACCATGTCAAGACGAAATTGGCCATTCGCTCACAAATAAATTAAATTCGTGCGAGTCGCCCAAAGCCAGTTTTTTAAAAGCATTAATTCGCCCGATCCGAGTGAGTAAATTCGTGCGAATTGACTAATAAAACACATGACTACCTCTTTGCAGATTTAAAGAAAGTACTTTGCAGTTATGATGATGAGAAATGTCTTTCCGAGTCTACAAAAGCCATATACCCAATTATTGTGGCTGGCAGACCAGGGGAAGTCGAAGCCTCAGACCCTTTGTATCTGGATGAAATTGCTATTGAAGACCCCAATTTCAAATTTGTTTTTTCAAAAGCAAAGATGACGGGATTACAATTTTGTACGGTTGAAGATGTGTTGTAAGTTAAACCTAACGTCGGATACAGATTCACGAAAACTAATATGCAATGTGACACTAAAGAGCCATTTTACAGGGAATATATTTATATATTTTTTAAATATTTTTATTCAATAGTTACATCGCCGTATATTAGTAACAAATATTCAATACCAAAAAAACAATTGAAAGTACTAACACGAAAAAAATCAAAACTAGCCAACGCCCTCCATTTCAGCGCGTAATGTGACGTCATAGTCTACTATAACATTGACAACGGACTAAATGGCAAATACTGTATATTTCATTGACATTTATTGTTGTCTTGGACATTTACAATACATTCGCTCTGACCGTTTTTTCAATACTTTTATATTATCAATAATCTACTCAAAACAGGATCATGAATAAAACGGAAATAAATAATCGTCTAACTATTTTTTAATTGTGATAAGCAATCAGATGGAAGATTATGCATGATCATAGATTTTTGTTTATTTCAGAGTAACCGCAGAAAAAGCGTATTTCATTTACCAGATTTGGTGTCCAAGTATCACAGTGGAAGCAACCTATGAAGCAGGTGGAGAATTTGACGGAACTCCTTTTGAGGGAAAAGGCACAAATCAAGTTACATTCAGTGAGTACAACACCGGCTACTAAAATATGTTTTGTAAATATGGTGTCTCCGTGTGGTGCCGGACATAAAAATAGCACCATTCCATTTCTGCCCTTGGGTGTAGCAAGAGGCAACTAAGGGACTTACTACAGAATGGGCAGTAGCGTTCTGTATACATTTTACCACCATACTGCGATCGCCAACCCGCCTGCCAATCGTGACGATTATGTCAAAACTGCCCAAATTTGAGGAGGCCTATTTCCAGCAGTGAATTTCTTTCGGCTGAATGATGAAATATGATGTAACTATTATTTGAGGCCTCTTCTATGTGATGAACCAACATGGCCAGAGATAATTTTTTGGGCATTGGATCTACAGATGCTACAAATGTATTTAACGTACACGTTTCAAACGCCTCTCTCATTTCAAGCATATAATCAAACTAGTTTTCGCCAGCAGCTTGGCTTGTGTATTATACATATAAACATGCTTCTTGAACCAATCTGTCTATTGATGAGAACCGATTTAAAATCTGTTGCGTAGTTTAAAAGATCTAAGTATAAAACACGGGAAGTGACTTTGTTTCATACTGACAGGCCTGTTGGTCTAGTGGTTAGTGACCCTGACTGCTATGCCGGAGGTCGTGGGTTCGATTCCCACCCAGGACAAATGTTTGTGTGATGAGCACGATCATTTGTTCTGTGTCTGGGTGTAATTTATCTATAATATGTATGTATTTAGAAATATATAAGTATGTTTATCAGTTGTCTAGTACCCATAACACAAGCTCTGCTTAGCTTGGGACTAGATGGCGTTGTGTGGTAGTTGTGGAATATTATTATTATTATTATATTATTATACTATGTAAAGATTATAACACATAAAATGAAGCCTACAACTCCCAAAGGGTTAAAAAGAGATGTACCTATAGTGCAACCAGATTACGCCACTTATGTTTAAGTCCCATGTGATAGGGAAGAAGCTAATTGCCATCAACCGGGCACAAATCTAGACTCCAACTGTAACGAGAAACCCAATGGCTGATCTGAGAATTAACCCCAGGATCTTCAGTAGCGCGTTCGATTATTAGACCAACGAGACAAGGCATAAATAAGTTGTTACTTATGCAATATGGAACCCACTTATCTATATATATAAAAGAAAGTTGTGTTAGTTACACTATTTATAACTCAAGAACGGCTGAACCGATTTGGTTGAAAATTAGTGGGGAGGTAGCTTAGAACCAGGAGACGGACATAAAATACTTTTTTTATCCCGTTCGACTATAAAGAGGAAATATTTTATTGTTTGTTTGTATTGAATAGGCTCCAAAACTACTGGTCCGAATTGATAAAAACCTTTTTGTGTTGAGTATCCTATTTATTGAAGAAGGTTAAAGGTTATATAACATCATACTACAATCAAAAGGAGCGGAGCAGCAACGAAAAATGGACGAAAACTGGCAGGCGATTCGATGCGACGGGAAGGGTTACGGGAGCAAAAATTTGACACGGACGAAGTCGCGGACAGAAGCTAGTTTGCAATAAATGAAATCACAAGTCATACTAGTCCACAGAAGTATAGCAAAATTAAATATTAAATTAAAATCTTCGTACCTTGTGCTTTAAGTATACCGACTTTATAATATTAGGCGAATAACTAGAATACGTAACAGCGTTATGACAGTTTGCACTGCATGGCAACGTTGCTTTTTAATATTCAAAATTTCAAGCTCATGGAACCACTGACCAAGTGATACAATTCTTCACTGTTAAATTTTTCTCAAAATAAAACTCTATTCTTTGACCAAATCATTGGACTTATTTCGTTTATTTTTTGTGTATCGTCAGCAAAAACGATTACAAGTATGTGGTTTCATTTATGCATATATGTGGTTTCCATACTGTATAATGTCTTTTATATTTTTTTTTATTTAAGGTAACTACGACATCTGGCTAAAGGGCTACTACGAAAAACATATCGACAAGACAGGTGATCTTCACACTCAAGTCACCGACTTCATTATTGATCTTCGTGCTGAAGAAGTTACACGAAATATCACAGGTCTATGTTTCAGAGGGGAGAATAGTAAGAATAACTTAGTTATTTTATTTGAAATTAATTGTTGTCTGGGGTTTCACTCGCTATATTAGGGGCAAACTTACTGTTACCAGTTTTAATACTTGACCATCGAGTTGGCTTGGTATATACCGTCGTAGTGAGAAGAACCGTGGCTTGTGGCGAAGTAATAACAGCCACACGATCAGGATCACGAAGCTACTCTTACCGCAGTCAGTCCATAGTTAGATGACCATCTTTAAATACCAAGACCCCTCTGTGCCTCGTAAAGCATGTTAAGTCGTTGGTCTCATTGGTTTGACAGTCAAATCAAATCAAATCAAATCAATTTATTTGCAATAAGCGTTGGTACAATTATGGTCTTAACATAAATAATTACAGATCCAAAACACTTAGTCATAATACTGTGACATGCAAACATTTGGGTTTATACAAGTCATGATAAATTATATTCATAGTTAAAATTAAATTAAACTCGCAATATTATTATAATTATTAAACACATTAAAAGGGGAAAAAAATGTCAGAGAAATGTCAGATTGTTATTAATTTTTCGATCTCTTATTAAATATGTCGTTTACTGAGTAGAAATTCTTTTCCCTTAACCATACTTTAAGACTCCTTGTAAATTTATTAACCGGTAAGATTTTAATGCTGTCAGGAATAGCATTAAATATGCGACCACACATTGCATAGCTATTCTTACTATATAATGCTGTCCTGGGTATGATGGGCAGAACTACTCTATTTCTGTGTCTAATGCTTTTTGTAAACACTTCATGAGCTTTTTTGAATAGCTCTGGGTGCATTTTAACAAATCTAGCGCATTCAAAGATATATAAACTTGGAAAAGTTAGTATCTTGAACTTTTTGAAAAAAGGTTTGCAAGATTCCCATGGGCGTATTCCCGCTATGGCGCGGATGCATTTTTTTTGTGCGATGAAAACTCGTTGACTGTCTGTTGAGTAACCCCAGGTAATAAGACCATACCTCAATACCGAATCAACATACCCGTGGAATGCAGATAATACGGTTTTTAACGCCGAAGTTTTTGAAAGTTCGTATAGAACGAACACAAATTTATTTATTTTATTGCATACTTTGTTTACGTGTGCCTTCCAGTTACAGTGTTTATCAATCATTATACCGAGAAATGTCGTTTCGTTAACTTCTTTTAATTTAAGTCCTCTATAATTGATGTCTAAAGCTTTGTTTTCGCGTCCATAAGTACTAAATTGGATAAAATTAGTTTTTGTTAGATTTACACGTAGATTATTTTCGTCAAGCCATGTTATTATTGATTCGATTGTATTATTGATGTCAGTTGTATATTTATTAATGTCATTATTATTGGAAGTAATTATTAACGATATGTCATCAGCGAATAAAAAACAGGGGTGATTAGTAACTTCAGGAATGTCGTTTATATATAGTAAAAACAATAGGGAACTAATCACACCCCCTTGGGGCACACCGGACCTGTTATGTTTATAGCTTGATCTATACGACTTTAATTCTAGTTTATTATCAATTCTTTCAATTTCTACACATTGCGTTCTGTTATTTAGATAACTTTCTATCCATTGAAGTGCTGGGCCTCGTATCCCATATTTTTCTAGTTTATCTATTAGTAATTTATGTGATACAAAGTCAAAGGCCTTCGACATGTCAAAAAATAAGCCTGTTGTCTGAGTTCGCTTATCTAAATTAGTGACGATTGTGTCAATTAGGTTAAAACAGGCCAATGTTGTGGACTTTCCCTTTTGAAAACCATATTGTTCTTTTCTTAATATAGCATGCTTATCTATGAATTGGGTAAGGCGTTTATGCATGGCAGTTTCAAAGATCTTTGATACGATCGGTATGAGAGTAATAGGTCTGTAGTTATCTAGATCTTCCTTGTTACCTTTTTTATAGAGAGGTTTTATAACGGACTGTTTAAGAAGGCTAGGAAAACATCCAGATTCAAAAGATAGGTTAACTAAGAATGTTATTACTGGTGTTAATTCAACTGAACAACTCTTTAGAATTTTTGTTGCTATTTCATCATAACCCACTGAGTTTGTGTTGTTTAAAGATAATATAATTCTGTGGATCTCTTCATATCCATATGGTTTTAGAAATATGCTATCACTAACGGATTGTTTTAGGCTAATACGAGTATTTTTTTGTGTACCGTTTGTTAGATTAATCCAATAGTCATTGAATGTTTCAGCAATTTTGTTCGGGCTATTTATTACAGTACCTTTATTCTTTACGTTTTCTATGACTTGTTTGTGCTTAGCACCGATGGACTCGTCCTTTATCAGTTGCCATGCTGCCTTGCATTTGTTCTTCGCATTATTAAGAAACAGATGATTCATTCTTTTAATAGACCCTTGTATGCAACGCCGTAAGAGTTTAGAGTATTTTTTAAACTTTGTTTTATTTTCACCAGTTTTGTTAGCGTAGTATTGGTTTCGTAATGTTCTTTTAGTTTTGCAGCTTGCTCTAATACCTTTAGATATCCATTTTAGGGGTCGATCCCTATTTGTTATCTTTATTCTTCTGATAGGGAAGCATAATTTATAAAATAGATTTATTAACTGGTAGAACTTTTCGTAGGCTACGTTAACATTGGATTCATTAAATACTTCTGAGAACGACAGTTCGGACATACATTCTTTAAATTTAATAATGTGATGTTTATTATAGTCTCTCTTAAATATGAAATATTGTGCCAAAGCTGTTTCCTTATATCTCACGGGTATACTTAATAACTGTGCAGTATTGTGATCAGAAAGACCTAGGTGTAAGAGTTCACCTTTTGCGGATTTGATGTTGCTGATTATGTGATCTATACATGAACTTTGTCGTGTTGGTTCTTGAATATGGAGCATTAGATCATAATTTTGAACAATTTCGATTAACGCCTTAGATTTATTATTTATTTGTATTGTGTTGATGTTCAAGTCACCTGCTATGACTATTTTTTTTTTGAATTTACGTGATATAAATTGAAGCACTGTTTCAAATATTTCAAAAAACTTTGTAATGTTAGAAATGGGAGTTCTATATAAACACAAGATAAATAGATTTTGGTTCGTGATCTCAATGCCACAACACTCAAAGACATTATCAATGCAATGCTGATTCAAGAATGATATTTCTTTAAATATAGTACCCTTTTTTACGAGGATTGCGACTCCACCGCGCTTTTGTTTTTTTGTCCTGCAGTAACAGGTTGCCAAACTATAACCGCATATTTTTATAAGGCTTTCATTACCTCGTTCTATGAACGTTTCCGACAGACAAATAATATCTGGGCTCATTTTCATATCCGAAAGCTCCGACAAATGTATTTCTATCAAATGTATTTTGCTAAGTAAGCCAGCGATATTTTGGTGAACTACCCTTAAGTAATTAGTCTCGAAAAAACGTCTGCGTTCCTGCGACACAGACGCCGTCCTTTTGGGATATACTGATTTGGTTACCGTTAGAGGTACTAGCTACGACCTCGTCGACGGAGACCACATCATTTGTTTGAGTACTAGAGTCTTTTAGTATGAGTTTCAACTCCGTATGGCGTCTTTGTGCAGGAAGATTATGGATTTGAGCCGGGGGATATTTTTTAAGATGTAATATTCGCTTTGTATGTGCAGAGTTTTTATAAAAATGTAAAAATTTTGAATCGTAGTCAATTTGGTCTAGAATTGAATTAATCTTGCCGCATAACCCAGAATCATTGAAAGCGTTAAAATCAGAATAATCCACATAAGTGCAGTTATTCGATTGTTTACTAAGTAGTCTTAAAGTATCGTTTACTCTGTTTTCATTTAAGTGATCAGTTTTAAATACTTTTAACACTAGAGTAGGACATTTTATACATTTCAAAAATACACACAATTCAGTCATAATTTTTAGGGGGTCAGCGTCATGTTCGCCAACACATAGTATAACACGGTCTTCTGGTGATATTTCGAACATTTTTGCGCTATTTAGTATTTCCTCTATACTAGCGTTAGGTTTTATTATTGAAATAAATTGATATCTATTGTAGCGGTTGCCTAGTCTTGATTCTATAAGATTTTGTGCCAGTCCAGTGCATTGACGACTACCAAAGATAAATGCTCTTTTGTTAGTCATTTGCTTTTTAACAGACCTTTTCTTATGCTGAGATTCAAAGGGCTTTTCTGCTGGCATTTGCGGCGAGACTTGATGTGAGTCGTTACGGGTTATCGGAAGCCCCAAAGTCTGATGGCCAGTCTTGCCAAAGAGTATCGTATTTTCAAGTGTCTGGGTTACGGCGGTCAGATAGGCAGTCGCTTTATGTAAAATACTGGTATTGGATAGCATCCGGTTAGGCTGGGAGCAGACCTCAACGAAATTGGCTAGGCAGATAGATTGATAAGCCAAACGTAGTGATTAAGGGTCCTATGGTCAGTATTTTGGAACTTCTCTTGCCCTTAGCCCAGTTTTTAGGTGTCCGCGCAGCATGTCTTGTTTTGTAGTCTTCTCTATTGGTCATCATCTTAGTAGATATGCCTTCAAACCATCGTTTCTTTGATCTTCTCCTACTCTTGTAGCCTCTGATTTATTCTTCTTCTTAGCGTGATAAAGGCAATCTAAATTGAGCTAGACTAGGATTTAATTATGATCATAAATTTCCATTGTACATATTTTCAGGTACAGATGGAGAATCTGAAGAAAAATTAAAACAGTTGGAGATTAACATTCGCGAAGCCATCATGTACAAGTTTCTGCAAAAATATGTCAAGAACCTGAATTCTTTCTTGAAAATAGTCCCTATTAAAGATATTCATTATCAATTAGTAGCAAAATAAAGAGAAAATGCATACATACTGATTATAATTTTGTTAATTCATATACGAACCGTATTTGCTATTAGAATCCTACTAACATAACAAATGTGAAAGTGTGTATGGTTGGATGATTTTTATTACTATCACTTACAAACGACCATTACGATTTAAAGGAAACTTGGCACACTGATAGATTATAACCTATATTAAACTCATAGAATACTTTTATTCTGGTACTTCGTTCCCTTGGAATAAGTTCCAATCCGCTGTTTTTGCGTGAATGAGTTCCAAACATCCAAACACTCACATTTTTAATATTTTATAGTAAGATACGAGAAAGACAATTTTTTACCAATTTTGTTACAGACATGATTGCAGTAATTTAATGACTTTATTTCATATTAATAAACGCTTTCAGAGGTCATTTTTAACTAGATACCTACCTATATATTTAACGAGAACTTTAATTCACAGTAGTAAAAAATAAAGTGATAATGATAAAAAATAAGCTTAGTTTGATTTATCCTGTTCACGTTCTTGCGTGTTTAAAGATCAGGCTAGACTTGACTTACCATAATTAAGTCTAGCCTGATCTTTAAAAAATAGCGTTGAAATAGTGGAGAATATTAAAAAAATCGGTCAAGAGCGAGTTGTGCTCGCGCACCGACGGTTCCGAACCATCATAATATATGAATATTTATAGTATTATATTATCCCGTGACCCAAGAGCTGGTTTTTACATTGGCCAAGGCTAAGCATTGCCATACAACGTGGTAATGCCGCCAGTCTCTTGGGTACATTACCAGTCGACAGCGATGCGGATGACTTTTCGACGCTATTTTTTTAATTTGTAAATAGTTTTAGTTAGTTTAGGTTGTATTTTTTTCCTTTATTAATTTAAATATGTAATCTATGAAATAAATAACAGGTAGGATAGTATTATATTATTGCATATAGTATAACAGCTTTAGGTACACGTCATTTCTTGACCGATTGTGGAACTAATGTGATTTTTGTTGATGATTTCTGAAAAAGTGTGTATTTAGAGACATCGTTTTATTTTTTCTGTAAAGCTCTGTTGTCCGACACGCAGCATGGTTTCCGTCCTGGGCGGGGAACAACAGGTAACTCACTGTATCTTATGACAGACGTTGCCTACTTCGATTTTAGAAAGGCGTTTGACACAGTAGATAACGACGTATTTTTAGCTAAATTGGCTGATGTAGGCTGTACAACTCACTCTTTGTCATTTTTTGCCTGCTATTTACGAGACTTTTGTCAGTACCTTGATTGCAATGGGCACCTCACTGAGCCCTATTCCACGAGATCAGGAGTCTGTCAGGGCAGTAAAGTAGGGCCTATTTTCTTCATTTTAACAGTAAACGGCCTTTCGAGAGTCGTCAATAAATCCATACTATTATTATTTGCTAACGACTTGAAATTAGTTCTTCAAATAAACCACGAAACTCATTATGACAAACTGTAGTAGAGTGGAGTCGTAGCAGTAGGTTGTATTTCAATGTGGCCAAATGTTTGGTGTTATTATTTACCCGTGCTTAAGTGATTATACATATTGCATGGATGGAATCCAACTGCCGCTGACGCGTACCCTACGTACACTCATTATGGTGTCACAACAGATTGACTGCTTCAATTGTACTCTGAGTGAATTCACACAGACCACATTTTGTAAGATTACTTGGTTGTTCATAATAATAAAATGACTTGTAAGTCAAATCTTTGGAAGCTATTATAACTATAACTGCACTATTGTATTAGATAAGCCTACGATGATAGTTGCATGTGTGTACTGAGTAAATAAATGAATACAACAATTTCTATCACATATAATTTTTTCCATGCAAACTTCGGAGATAAGTTCCGAAAATAATGTAAAAAAAAAAGTTTTTTTAACATTTGCGTCGAAAGCAGGAAACTATGGGGTTTAAAAAAAATCGTTTGAGAATGTACAAATAGCGCTCTTTCATATGATACCCTACATGCCCCAGTAACCCCACCTTGTTATTTTTAAGAACCCCGTTCAGTCTCCGTCGCAAAAAAAAATACACATATTTTTATCTTATTAGCAAAATAGTTGGGCAGACATCATCTTAAACTGTTCCAAATTTCAAGTTGATAGCATTATAGTTCTTGAGATATCCAGCTGTGATAAACATACAGACTGAGTCTTACCATGAGGGTTCCTTTTTACTATTTTAGTATGGAGCCCTAAAATAGTTTACTTTAATTTCAAATTAATTTCAATAAAAAAACAAGTCATTTAACGCATTGTTTCTGTTTGGTTCGGGATGAAAGAGTGCAATTTCCTTAATAGAAGACGGCCTCCAGTACGACGAATTATGATACGATAACTTTGTAGAACTGGTACTGGATTTATGACCACGACCACAGGATTGGTCGTTGTGGCCGACCTTGACAGAAATTCCTTGTGATATAGGAGTATCTTCTGTTCAATAGTGGATTCCTTGCGGCTGAGATGATGTTGCTAAGCGTAAAGTACTAGTTATGATGCAACTTAAAATTTGGAAAATAAAAATAGAATCTTAACGTACTTTTTTAATGTTTTATCGATGCAAAAACCTAAAAACACGCTTTGATTATAATTATATTTTTTGCACAGGTGTATTTGACTCTAAGTTAAATACAAATTCGGTTTTTCCCGATAGCTACCGGTTCTAATAGTTTTAAGTAATAGGTACAATAAAGACCATAAACACGTTTGGTTTTGATTTGATTCGTATTTAAAGATCACAATTAAAATAAACTTAGTAAATGCAAATTAAATGACACTTCAAATGCATCCATTTGCGTCTTATATTTATGTTTTACTAGCTTTTGCTAGCGGCTGCGCCCGCGTGGAGGTCGGAAAATATCCCGCAGGAACGTACTACCGAGATAAAAAGTAACTTATGTGTTAATCCAGGTTACAAACTACATGTGTTCTAAATTTCATCTAAATCCGTTCAGTAGTTTTTGCGTGAAAGAGTAACAAACATACACATACACTTACATCCATCCTCACAAACTTTCGCATTTATAATATTAGTAGAATTTTGTGGGTCCTGGTTTTAAGTAATCGTTGTAGAATAAGTGGCATACAACGATAAGTCTTCATAGAGATTGTTTCACTCGAGTCGCGTCCACCAAGTCCGTCTGCAGGACCCTCAAAAAACAGCAGCATATTCACATTTAAAAAATATGGTATCCAATCCTGTTTTATACAAAAGAGTTAGCATTTGCCCGTGGTAGCCAGAAATATTGACATTAATCAAAAATCACTTCTAAAGTTAGTTGCTCAAAGCTTAGCTGCTCCTAGTATTTCCTGAAGTGCTTTAGCAAAAAACTCAGTGATTAACACGTAAGTGTAAAAACCTTCATTTATTAGTTTCCGAGCGCATCAATGCCACTTATTAACATTTTTTGCAACAATAAGTTAAAAATCGGTCGAACTTTTTTAGGTAGCTATGAGCTATAAATTCGCTTCAAGTTTAGACAAACTATCATTGCATAATCAGTGCTAATCGAAAATGTTCGCGACACGATCGCTATTTGTTATTGGCATATTCTGCATTAGCAGTGTTATAAGTAAGTGGGTCCTAATTTTAATAATATGCTTATAATTATTAACTTTTCTCAAATATTTGTAATTATCTCTTTTGAAAACTAATCGAATTACTGTTTTAACCTACGTATAGGCTTTTAGGCTTGTTGATCAGTAAGTAAGTCATGCCAAATTTCTATCCTTAGTATCTAACCAATAAATTCTTTTCCAGGTGAAAAGGTAGTATGCGAGTTCGAAAACAGCAAATGTTTGACGGAGACAGCAGGACTGACGTTTGAGCAGCTCATATCCGGCGGCCCAGGCGTGGAATCTTCCGATCCATTATACGTGAAAGTGATTGAAGCTAATCATCCTACATTGAAATATAAATATATTGACGCTAAACTCTTTGGAATGAAAAAGTGTAAAGTAGCACTGGTGAAGTAAGTACTTTTTGTCTGTTTTTTTTTTAACTTAGTTTTATGTTGGCCTATATTTAATTAAAGTGTCCTCATGTTATTGGACTTTTAAGTGCTTATACACACGAGTGACACGCATCAACAGTAGTGGCAACTGCAGACATCGACAACATACCGATCGAGTTCGTATATTTGAGCACCGTATTCAAATGCACGAGCTGCAAGTTATCGACGCCGACTGCAGCTGTCTCTGCTTAGTATTTACTTGTCACTTGTGAACTATACTGTAAGAAACGCAGCCAGAAGACGAATTTCTTTCATACCCACATAGTGAACTGTGGCTTTTATTATTTGTGTTTGTATATATTTATATCTACCTTATATCAAGTAACCATTATATTTCTTTCAATTCTAGAATCTCTACCAAGGATCTAAAGTACGACTACCACCTTGCATGCCCTCATGTTACTCTTGAAGCTAAATATGAATTAAATGGTGAGGTAGGCCCACAACATGTTGAAGGAACGGGTGACGCCAAGGTTGATTTTTGTAAGTATAGTCACAATGGTAAATCATACTACAGGCATGTTATCGTCAATGCTTTTCTGAGCCTGAGTTCGATCCCTGAGTCGATATGGTTCGCAATACATTTCGATTTCTGTCTTACACTTTGGAAAACACACGCATAATAAAATGTATTTATGCAATGGAATTACAACAAAAATACAAGAAAATAACTAGTTTCTTAAACGAACCTCTTGTTGAACTCAACAGGAGATGAGAATAACTGAGTGGATCATGAATCTAATCAAATTCTCCGATTTTTCTCTCTGCTTAAATTCCAAGGACGGCTAGTTCCTTATTTATCGCCTGACGTGTCTGTTCTGAATTGTCAAGAGATCTTCTTGAGCTTTCCTTGCTCTAAAAATGTCATTCATATTGTGATCTACATCATCTACATGTCTTTCCTTTTTTAAACTTACAATAACTTGTTTTAGATGATATCCAGTTCCTTTTCCATGGTGATTACATCAGTAAGGAGGACAAGAATGGAAAAAGTCACATCAATATGAAAAATCACGAACTGGAAGTAAAGGTTACCGGAAAGGTGCAATTTGACTTCAAGAATCTCTTCGATGGTGATAAGGAAAAATGTGAGAATTATGACATTTCTATCTTTTCGTTACCCAAGCAAAGAGCAACAAGGTTCTAAAGCAGCTGTATTGAATTTATACAATTATATACTTACTTACGGCATGCTAAATACTAGTTTGGGTACACAGGATTTGGCACAATCATTACAGCCTGTGGCAAAATACTTTATTTAAAAAAATAAAACAAGTGTTACACTCCTAAGATTCGCTCTCTGAAGTTTCTTGATGAAGTTTATGGATGATAACAGATACTTGACGAGTGTAGCGTTTCAAGAAGTCAGGATCCCGAGACGAGCAAATTGTTACTTTGTTTTATATTTGGAAATTATCTTGTTGGTGTCATCCCTACGTACCTCGCTCAACTCTTGTGAGATGAGTAGGATACTGTGGGATGTTAACACATACTAATATTATTACCAGCTTGTACCAGCAGACTCAAAAGATGCAACAACTCACAATTAGATAACTTGTAAAGAACTGCGTTGCTTATAAAAGAGTTACTTCTGACGGGGAATAACTCTTCCCCTGCCACAGCTTTCTTCAACTCATATGTTCATAGTTTTTAATGAATGATAGCAAAATAAGCAGATACAAAATTCAAAAGCTTAAAAAATTCAAAAATTTCTGAATTAGGTTGTAAAATGGTTCCCCACGACTAAACTAGCGAAACAATGTGGTGCCACAGACTCATCATTAAAAAAAGAAAACATGTTTTTTTTTTTCATATAAATCTAAATAGTCTGTCAAATTAGGTGCACGGTTCCTATCGGTCCTTTTCTACGTGAAAGAACTGGCAAGAATCTCTACGATTAATCTGTAAAAATACTTTTTTTTAAACAGATATCTAATGCTGTGTTATTATTGTTGAATGTATTATTTATATTTTCAGCTGACGCTGCGCATAAATCTGTAAATGAAAACTGGGAGCCTGTGGCCAAGATGTATGGAAAAGAAACAATGGAACAATTCATGGAAAAATACATAGGCAACGTCAACTCTTACTTGGACGCCTATCCTGCTGACGATGTGTTTTCTTATCAAAAGTGAGAAAGCGAAAGAAATGATAAATAAACCAAACAATCTTTCCGAATAAAAGAACATATTGCAATATTTATAATTCGTTTTATTGATGAGTGATATTTCTTAAAGAATATTTAGTAATCTCAATGTTTACAATTAATAAATAATAATACATATTTATTGAAAAATAGAAATTGATAACATACAGTATAGGTAACTAACTAGCCTATATTGTCCCACTGCAGGGCAAAGGCCTCAGTATTGCGAGGATCGTCTGGAGGACACGGTGGAGCATACGGTGGAGGTGTGCCCTGCCTGGGCGGAGCACCGCCGTGTCCTCGTGGAGGCGATTGGCGGCGGCGACCTCTCGCGTCCGGCCCTGGTGCGAGCCATGGTACGGAGCGAGAGGGAATGGGAAGCCGTCACCTCCTTCTGCGAAGCAGTAATGCTCGCGAAGGAGGAGGCGCGGCGCGTGAGGGAGTGGCAGTCTCTGCGCCCTCACGTCCCTAGCCGCCGCAGGAGGAGACGCCCCGGGCGTCGGGAGTCAATAGCGGACTCCCAGCCACCGTAGGCGCGGGCTTGCGGGTGGCGAGCAATGGGTAGCTCGCCGCCCGGTAAGGACCAAGCTCGGGTCGACGGCGCGCAGTGTTCCACGCGCGCCTCAAAGAGATGTCAGCAGCAGTGTAGGGGTCTACTAGGACCGATGCCTGCCGGGGTCGCGTGATTGTTCGAAAGAGATACCGTGACCCTGGCACATGGGCAACTGATGGAACACGGGTGGGTTTTAGTCAGTAAAAGTCTGACACACCCTCCCGCTCCGCCCAGAGCGGGAGAAGTCATTTGATGATTTCCCATCCTGGAAAAAAAAAAAAAAAAGGCCTCAGTATAGGTAAACCTTAAAAATAATATAGGTAGTAATAAATAGTATAGGTACAAAGTATGTTGCCTGTACTACGATAAACCTGCATCACAGGCGGCATGAGTTCTTACAACTAATTGATTTCTTCGCAAATTTCAACTTAAGTTTTATGAATAGGTAGAGACATACTCATAAAATAATACATGATTAATAATATGTACACACGGCTACAGGTCAATTTATACATTTCCAGTTTTAGCTGACCTCGTCTCGTACAGGCTTTTCTTACAATGAGATGTTAGGTTATACTGGAAATTTACGAATGATCAATGAATTATGACTGCTTGATTTGTGGCCGTGCGTGCATGTATATAAAAACAGTGAGAAAAGAATCTTAGCGCATCAAAAATTACGTCTGCATCGCTGTCAATGAGACAAGTGCCCAAAGGCTCAATGATCATCGCCACGTTGTGTGGCAATGCTGATTTTCTGGCCAAAAAATAGAGAGCCAAACTGTTGATGGACTGTTCACGTGACTAGATGCTGGCCTATTTTTTGGCCAAAGAATCAGCATTGCCGTACAACGTAACATAGTTAATTCGCTTGGTTAATGAGAAAGCTAAATATCTTCGTGAATTTAGGACGTATGCCAGACTTTTAAGCGACTTGATCTTAAACATTTATGGGGACAGGTAAATAAACTTGATTATATACAGAAGTATTCGACCTACTACTTTCTTGGACAAGCACTTTCTGCGCAAGACTCGACACTTCTAAAAATCGTATTTCAAATCCAAAATTTACTTTTGAACTTCAGAGCTACTATCTATTTTTAAAATATGTACAGGACTGATACTGCGTTTACTAGAAACTAGTAGATTTCTACAACAGACGCTTGAATAAAAATACGAAACAGAAAAAATACTGTGACCACTGCCTTTTGTTTGCCTGATCTCGGTAGAGAGCATGCATTAGAGAAAAACTAGGAAAGAATAAAGTTAAAGTTAGTGATTGATCACTGTTCTCTGAGATGTGGGCACCAAGTACAGAAGGTTGATATAAATGAGCGAGAACATGCTCACCCACATATAGTCACGTCATCATCATCATCATCATTTCAGCCGTAAGACGTCCACTGCTGGACTTGGCCTCCCCCAATTTGGGGGGCTTTGCCATAATCGCCACGCTTGGCAGGCGGGTTGGCGATCGCAGTATGGTGTTGGTAAAATGCATAGAGAACGCTGCTGCCCATTCTCTAGTAAGTATAGTCACGTATGTACTACGATCTCCATCTCAGACGCGCAAGTACTCATGCCCTCGCTGCGCCAGTGTCACCCGTTGTAAGTGTGTGTTCAAATTTCGCTCGTTTCATGGAATTTACCTTATATACTGATTATCCTCATTGATACAGGTTTACACCAAGTTCTGGGACCAGCGTCAACTCTTTGTGCATTTTACATTGTGAACTTTTACCTTCTCAACCACCACACTCATTGCAAATGAATATAGAAATTGGTCATTAATGTTTTCGTTTTATAATATTTTTCTGTGTTTTTCTCATTTCTGTTAGTTTGCTCCCTCTTTGAGTCGCTACTTCGAACCTCTTTCCTGAAATATTAGCAGAAGTATCTTCATCTAGTCGTTAAGTTGAGCATCATGATGCTAACTTATCCGAGCCAACTGCTAGGACAAGTCAACTCAGATCTATACAGTTCTTTCCTCGGGAGCCCTCTCGCGAGACAAGGAAGGTCTGATCTGACCACTTTTAGAAATTGTCTGACCGTGGACCTTTAAAGACCTTCACAAAAATCAGAGACATTTTGTATTTTCTCATTTGAAGTTGAAAACGAAACACCGAACTCATGTAGCTTTTAAAAATATTATTATTTTTGACCTGTTGTTAACAAATGCTTTGGAAAGTAAAAGGGTAAGCCTTTGCAGGGGCGCTGACGCTTCATTTCGTATTCGAGTTAAATGCGCAGTGCCCGGCGACGGACAGATGGCCCGCAGACACCATCACCTGTAGACGCGCTTAAGATCTTACCAAATTCCTAATGTAATTCGTTCCGTGAAGTAAAGTACACATTCAAATCTAATCAGCATTTGATTTCCCTCTGTACACTCACACACCTAAAAAACAATATACTTGCACCCACAAAACCTTCATAACTATATTTGTAGCTCATCAATGCCATCGATGTTTGGTAATTGATATTATTATAAAATCCTTAAATCACATTTATATATTATAGAATCCTAAATAAATTGATATATTATAGAATCCTAAAATCACATTTTGGTGATCCAAAATGTGATTTTAGGATTGTATATCAAAATGATGCAAAAATAGAACCCATTAAATGTTACTTCGCTTACTGTCCGTCTGTCAAGGCTGCTAACTTCAACTCTTAAATTCAAATTTAACATTTTAATTAAGACCAGGTATCTATAGTCATAGTACGAACTTACTCTTTGTTAGTAAACTCAAACTTAATCAAATAAAATAATAACACATTAATTAGGTACGTGAACATGTAACCATCAACCTTGTCCGCCAGTGTAGCTAATATACTATTAGGGCTACCCTTGAATTGCCGCAACATCGATGCACACTGTTTGCACATAATGACATGAAAGTCATCTGTTCGCGCATCCGTAAACAAGCCCGATGCACTGCAAAACAGCAAAATATCCGCAACGCATTATTATACTGCACGCGCAGAGCGTTGTAAGCCTTCTGCGTATACCTAACCCACAAGCTGCACGAGTAAAACGACTGGCAGTAGGCTCTGAAGATTGTCAATTTTACGTCGTCAAAGCACCGCGCAAACCTGCGGGCAAGTATATTGCATCCGGCTGCCAACGTCCCGCGCTCTCTATCTATATCCTAGTCATCTGTGAGAAAACCTGTGACCACATGGCCGAGGTATTTAAATTGAGTGACGATTTTTAACGGTGTTCCTTGTAACTTCACGGGTGGAATATTCGTGGGTGTATTATTAGGTACTTTAAAAACTACTAAAACAATGAAGCGTCGCATAATGATTACACAGGCCGACAAAAGTCCTTTGAGATACTATCAATAATTTTTGAAAAAAACTAGGATCGGCCGTGTTACATAACCTCAAAAATGAGAAAAAACGGTATTTTTTGTACTTTTAGGTTAGGATATCTCAAAACCCTGACGTGATAGAGCTATATTGTGGCCAGATTCAAATTTAGTGCATCAAAATCATTCGGAAAAGTATAGTCTGGTTTCTGGGTAAGAGTGTCCGTCAAATTTTGTCGGCCTGTGTTATTGATATCGTGGTTCCGCATAACGAGATCATCGTGAAAGCTGAAAAAGATAAGCAGATCAAATATCTTGACCTAGGTTACGAGGTGTCGACATGTGGGATGTGGATGCAGCAGTCATGATTCCAATGGCATAATAGCCAAGAGCCCTGACCAACAGGAGGCTCTCGTTAGGTCGCTGGATTAAGGGCCTGAACCAGAAAGCAGTCATTATGAACACAGCGCGTATAGTTAGGAGGTTCCTCGTTCAGCAGCCCTGACCACCGTTTAGCTTGGACCCTGTTCCCGATACCGATGGGCTACTATGTTTTATATTTAAAAAATATATAACATAACATAACATCACGCCTTGTTTCCCCGAAGGGTTAGGCAGAGTGCACGGTACCTATAGTACACCCACATTTCTCCTGTTATGTTTAAGTCCCATTTAATAGGGGGCGAGCCTATTGCCATCAACTGGACACCAATCCAGACTCCGGGCTGCTACTGAGAAATTCTAGATGAAAAAACCCAAAAAAAATGTAGATATATTATATTCTAATATTTAAATAATAAGAAGAAGAAAGAAAATAATATAATATAAAACATAAAACTAATACTTAAACAATATAATTTATATGTTTGATCAATGCAATAAAGGAAGTAATATAATAATCATAAGAGCTTTTATTGATTTGTAAGGAATTAGAGTACATCATGCATTTAAATCTTAAAATTTAAACTCATTCCATTTAAATTTTAACCTTCATAAATTATTGTTTACCTAATACACATAGGTAATAAAAAATAAATCTAAATTAATTCTTTCAAACTACGTTCCAGACAAAATGTTATTGAATATTAGTATTGAATGTCAAGAAGAAATCAGAATGTCAATGAATGTGAATGTCTCTAAGAGTACTCTTAAAACCTTTCTCATTCATCATCACTCAAAACTTTCCTCACGATATTTTCTTTGCTCCTTCACAGTTAAAGCTATTTTGAAAAAAATGTGAAGGTGAACTTTTACGAAGTCGATTGGTATCGTTATGAGGTCAACACAGGTCACAATTTGTGTGAATCAAAAACCAACTAACGATTTAGGGTTTCTAATTTCAGGTGAAAAGAAAATGTGTGACTTTAAGAACAGCAAACGTTCGACAGAGACTGCTAATCGTGTATTTATACAAATCATATCTGACATGCCTGGCGTAGAGATTTCCGATCCTTTACACGAGGATTTGATTGAAACATATTTGCCTTAATTAACCTATAAAATTATAGATGGTCATTTATCTTGCATGAGAAAATGTCATGGAGAACTTGTAAAGTAAGTAATTTTGGTGATTTTCAACAAAATAAACTTAACATTTCTCCATTTTTAGTTATATGTTCAATTTCATATTGGTTAAGGAAATTGGGATTTTGGTTGCGTTATGTGACATTCTCAGCAGCCCAAATGATTCAGTTTAATTTATACAGTCCTTAAAATATAGATTCAGATACCACCAGCCTTCTTAACGACTGATATCTCTGACTAATTATGTCATGTAGTGATGTCGATATTGAAAGCGGTAATAAAAATAATTGTAAGTAAACTGGCATGTCTTAAAACTAAGAACTCGAATACATGTCGTATCTAAAAACTCGTAGTGAGCCCGAGGGGTATATTACAGCCTCCTCAGAAAGATGAAGTACCCTGTAGCGAACACCCTGTCCCAGCAACGGGAAAATTATAAGTCGAATTTCAAATATGATATTCTAATTAGTGAAATACTTTTTATACTTAATTCCAGGTATACACAACGGATCAAAAATATGACTATCACATTAGATGCCCACATCTCACACTAGAGTCAGGATACTACCTCAATGCTGAAACAGGAGCCAGAACGTAGAAAAAAAAGGCTCGTCCAAGATTGATTTATGTAAGTCAAGTTTTCAGTAATACTAATAAAAATAAATAAAATCTTTATTTCCCCATATATTAATTTACATTGTTTACATTTAAAAATGGCTTAAGCTTAGTGTTCTACAGTGAAAAACCCTGACTTCTAAACTAGGTTAGGTTACTTGTATTTTACAAGCCAGTGTCCCTTCAAAGTGTTGAGCATATAGAAAGTAGGACACATATTATATACAATAATTCATTAGGGCTAGTTTATGAGAAATTAAATTAAATGGCATATACACTGTTTTACGGACATTTAGAGTGAGTAATTTGTTACTCAACCATTCCATAACTCGATTAAGCGCTTTCTCGGCACTCCGATGGCATTGGGCTCAGTTTACTCCATCTATAAGCAGGGAAGTATCATCAGCATATGTTATGACTTTACAGTTTTGAATGGGCAGCATACAGAGTTCATTGATATATATATATAAGGAATAGAGTGGGACCCAATATGCTATCTTGAGGTACACTGTATGCAATGGGAAGTTCTTCACTCACATTTTGACCGATTTTAACAATTCCTCAGGTAGTCCCTAAAGATATCCAGCACTAGGCCTCGTATTCCAATGCCCTCCATCTTTTTTAGTAAGGCCGGTGCAGAAACAGTATCGAAAGCCTTAAATAAGTCAAGGAAGATACCAAGACACTTTCGCTTTTTGTCAGTAGTCCTAAATTCGTGGTCAGACAGAGCAATTATTGCATCTTCAGTACTCTTTTTCTTCCGAAAACCACATTGGTTGGAGGCTAAAATTTTATTAGCATCGAGAAAACTGATTAGACTCTCGTTTAAAAAACGTTCCAAGATCTTTGCTATGGCAGAAAGAACCGAGATAGGCCTGTAGTTGTAAACGTCGTCTCTGCGACCGACTTTATGAACTGGGTGAACTACGGCTTTTTAAAAAGACCTCTGGGAAGACACCAGATGATAAGGCGAGATTAGAGATGTGTAAAATGATTGGGACCAGTACACTTCTCGTGGACATTGTTCGCTGCCAGACTAGGCCCACATAAGGTTTTTATTATTATGTGGAAGCGTGCTAATCGTGGGGCTCTAGAGACAAGAAGTGGCCAGCGAAACTAGTCCGCCGTACGCGGAGCAGACAATACAAGTACGATTCAAGTGAAGACGCAATACAATTAACAAATGACTCACCTCATGGTTGAAGACCACCGGCTTCTTGGGGTTACCTGGATCTATCTATGTAAGTGAGTGTATATGTATTGTGTTGTGACGTTATGAGTAAGTATTCTCAGGAACAATCCGCAACAATCCGCCAGATGTCTTCATGGCACGCGGATTCAAGGTCACTTTCACTTAACCTTCAAACTAACACAGGTATTTCCAACAAACAAAACCCGTGTTATGTCTTCAAATTGGGGTTAGTTGCAATCAATACGATTGGGTCATGACAGATTGTCCACAAAACGACCGATTCTCAGGGATTGCTTTACTTTTAGGGTCGGGAGAACCACGTGGCGACCATCCCTTTCAAGAACTTCAGTTTTAACAAATCGCACGCTTAATCATATACTGACATAACTCAAAAAAGATGTTTTTCGAGAAATCGCAAAAAACGATTTAGCAAACCTGACTTATCTTGCAAACTGGCTTATTACTCAAAGAAAATAGCTTTATATAATGAAATAATGTATTGAAGGGATAGTTGATAAATTGAGTATTGTATTTAAACATTGTTTTTTAAGAAATTTAGATTTTCTAATATAAATAAGTCGGTTAAAAAAATTGTTCCTCAAAGATGCGTCAGTTTAATATAAAAGATAAAGTTACATTTATTTAATACTGGTGATACATTTTGAAATGAGTTCGTGTTTTATTTAATATATAACTAAAGAATACTCATTATTAAGTTATGGGTCTTTATACTATGAATTAAAATCTTAATACTGGTGACATATTTTGAAATGAGTCCGTATTTTATTCAATGTATTCTCATTGTCATGATAATGAGTCTATAAGGTATATAAAATAAAAGATAAGTATACAAAATATTTCGTTTTATTTAATTTTTTCATTATTAAAAATATCAGAAAATATCAAATATCAGTCCCTACCACCAATGAGGATAACAGTAGCCTCATTGGTGCATGGTAGGGACTGACACAGGTCAGCATTTTATTTGAACTTTATTGTACCTTGCGCAAAACAATTGTGAATTATATTGTACTGTTACGGAGTGGTTCGGAGAATGGTTTTTAAAAAACTATTTAATTTGCTAAAAGAAAGATATATTGGAATTGATAGGTACACGTATTACAAATGAGATATGCCCGACGGAAGTCCAATCCAAAACTGAGGTAAAATAATTAGTATCGCTTATTAAAACAACAACGGTTTCCCATTGCATTGACGTCAATGCAATGGGAAACTCAGCATTTTTAATTTATATTCTAAGCAATGGTTATTCCGATATAACAACCCCCCCGTTAAGATCGATCATCACATCTTAAAGTGATGAGAGATGTCAGGATTGATATATGCTAAATTGGATTTTCGTCGAACATTACAATGAACAAAAGAAACATATTTGTAGTAAAACTAAAACACCAAAATAACGACTACTTTTAACAGATACGAATATGACTGTTAAGGATAGAAAAGTTACTCTAAAGTTATAATTATTAGCTACATTTTATCATTATTCAAGATACAAGGAATTCGAGATTAGAGTTAACAATAAAAGTACTAAGACAATATTTATTTATAGAAGAGCAATTATTAAAACCTAGACAAGGATAACAATGTGGAAAGAAAGAAAAACTATAACTTAATTACTAACCATGTGCATTCATTACAAATTAGTTATCGTGAGTCTTGCCAAACAGAATATTCCTCTTAATAGGAGTTGGCGTCGCCCGTAAGTCTTCTACAGACTCTGACTCGTCCTTACTGATGGGTGCTACCGTATCACCATGAAATATGGTTTGAGAGGTGGGAACCGAATTATTTTTTGTATTATGACATTGATTAAATATTTGAATGCAGCATGGGGCGTTAGTTGAACAAAAGAACTTACGGCCCTTATATATAATATATAACATAGTTAACATAGAGATGGACAGGCTTAAGGACAAATAGTGAGTGCCATAAGTTTGGAAATGAGATGGGTTTTCTATTTTATTAATCTCTTCTTCAAAAGAGTTCAAGTGGATACTGGCTCGTAGCAAAGAATCAAGATTGTCTAAGTTATTTAATTTCGAGTAAGGTAATCGCTGTAAAGTTTTATTCAACTTAGATCGCTCACAACAATCATCTTGTAAGATGTTGAAATTTGATATTTTATTAGTTACATTTCCATTAACTGTTTCGCCAACAGCGGCGAATTGCAGCGTCTTGTAAAAAGCCTTACAGTTCCTGGGCAAGGTCAAGATACCAGTACCAAACAAAATAACGTCAGAATTTATGTCTTCATCATTACAAGTTACATGACACTTGCCAGGTTCGGATTGTACAAAAATCCAGCGGTTTAAAGTTAACTTATGAAATAGGTCAATCGAACCATGAATAAGTTTCGTTACACATATATCAGGAAGTATATGTATATGCAAATCAAAAACAGACAGTGACACAGGTGCTGGAGTCTTCTCGCAGGACTTCAACATACATATAGCCACACCATTAGGAGTTCACAACACAGTGTTCCAGGCGGAATGCATTGGGATCACTCTTGCCGCCTCAGCCATCATGGCCAGGGCAGTTAAAGACCACTCGATCCGCATACTCTCAGACAGTATGGCTGTTCTGCAAGCGCTGGACAGTCACTCGATTGATTCTGGGTTAATATACGAGTGCCACCAGCGCCTCAACCAGGTGGGTAGCCTCAATAATATAACCATTCAGTGGATAAAAGGACACAGCGGTTCGCTTGGTAACGATGCCGCCGATGAACTGGCCAGAAGGGGGTCGAGCATGACACCGGTGGGACCAGAACCCATCGCGCCACTTCCCTTTGGGTTTCTACGCTCTCTGGTAAGAAAACGTACCAGGGATCTACACTTTAAGCAATGGGTGGACCAAAGTGATTGCAGGCAGGCCAAGGAGGCTTTGCCTACCATCGATGCCCGACTCACAAAACAGGTCCTTCGGCTAGACAAACGACAGCTGCGTATGGTTACAGCAGCAATAACTGGCCATGGGTCGTTTAATAAACATCTATTTGTCATAGGAGCTACAGACAGTCCGCTGTGCAGGGCCTGCATTGAGGACGACGAGACAGCAGCGCACGTGCTTCTAAACTGCCCGGCGATCGCCACATACAGGGCCAAGTACTTCGGTAACCCAGGTACCCTACGTGAGATAGTCAGCAACATCAAGGCGTTGCTGGCCTTTCTCGAGGAGCTGGGGTGGATCGAATAACCGATTTCCCACCCGTACGCAAAATACGCGCTCAGACGTGGAGTTGCGGAAACCAGCCCGTTCTACCTATTACCTATTATTACCTATGTATATGCTAATCACGTCACTTAAGAGAATCGTTTCACACGTAGGGTTAGCAATTGCTGAAAACACATTAGTTAATACACATACATAACACTTATCACTTATTAATTTGCACTTATCTATGTCTGCTATAAGTGAATAAAACATGCGATCAGCTGTAATCGCTACATATGAGCTAGTTGGCTCGATAAGAATGTAGGTATCTGGTTTCAACATATCGTAGGGAACAGGTAGGGGAATGATCCTATACAGGTTATAAATTTGTGGTAATACGAGAGGGATCTTGACGACAATAATGACTTTATTTAAATGGAAAAAGCACGCAAGTTGTGAAATGTCAATTAGGTTGTGTATATTTTGTAGTGTTAAAGGAACGGGAAGTTCATAGTGGCTAGGAAGGTTATTCCTATGCTTATCCAACTCACTATACAATTGGTGCGGACTGAGTACAGTGGGATGCAAAACGTTGAGTTTCGCGAAAAGAATTGCATTGTTAATATCTTCTATATCAAAAGACAAAGTCATTATAATGGACTCTAAAGAATTTAATAAGAAACTTAATTCGGATTTAATTTCTAGTTTATTGTTACTATGCATTACGACACTAAAGTTATACTGTTACGTCACCGGCCGGCTTGATTTCGTCGTAGTGGTGACGTACGTGTTTACGATTAATGAGCAGTGTAACAGAATGGTTGCCATTCAGTTTTATTATTTTGTAAGGGCCTTTCCATACTGGAGATAGTGCCTTATTTTGCTTATGATGACAACGGACATATACCATATCTCCTGTTTTATAGGATAATGGCTTCGCGCGAGAATCATAATAAGTTTTTGATTTTTCTTTTGAGGATTGAATATTTTGGAGAGCCTTCTGACGACTGTAGTATAGTCGGTGATTAAGGGCTCGGATGTAATCCGTATAGGTGTTTGTATCGAGAGTATCGAAACTTGAAGGTAAGTAAGGTTTGAACCCGAAAATCAATTCCAGGGGTGAGTAACCTGTGGTGCTGTGTATATTTGAATTATAGCAATCATAGCGCTAGGAACATAGAGGTCCCAAGTATGTTGGTTCTCACCTATATATGATCTAAGGTATTCTTTTAGAGTAGAATGACTGCGTTCAAGACCACCACATGTCTGAGGGTGGTAAGGAGATGCGAACACATGTTTAATGCTAAACAACTTCTCAAGTTGTTTGAAGACATCAGAGCAGAAATTGGTGCCTTGATCAGATATTATTGGCTTAGGAATTCCCATATGGGATATGAATAGGACTAAAGATTTCGCTGTTTCTTCAGCGGAACAGGATTGCATAGGATAGGCCTGAGAAAATTTAGTCAAGTCATCCTGTAGAGTGAGCAAGAACTTATATTTGTGTTCATGTGTTTCAGGAAGCGGACCGACTAAATCAAGATAAAGTTTTTCGTTAGGCCGAGATGCCGTAGACGTGATAATCATAGGGGCCTTATTCGTTTGTCTTAGAGGTTTATTTATTTGGCAAGAGCGGCAATTTTTCACATAATCCTCGATGTCTTGCCGCATGTTTTTCCACCAGAATTGGGTTTTGATTCTATCAAACATGCGCGATATACCTGGGTGGCCAGCCAGAGGAGAATCGTGATTTTCTCTGAGAATACGTTTGACCTCGTCAGGGGTCGGGTATCGTATAGAATTACGGTAGATGTTGACTTTAATGTTAGTGTTGTGAAATAGAAATGATAAAATATTATAAATTTTGTGTAAGATAATTTCGTATAAGGATCTGTAAAGTCTGATATCGCGAATTCTTTTTCTTCCATATACCAATACTTTATCATTTCTCTATAATCACGAAGGAGGTTAAATATGTCCTTGTAACTCATTTCGTTATAGTGGTTTATTTTTAGAAATAAATGAGTAAATAAATGATTATCGTTAGATGTGGAGTAGTAAGTGTTTAATTCGCGTTCTATGTCGCTAATATTAGGTTCACTAGTGGAGGCGTCTATAATTTCCTTGCAATATGGCACAGATTCGTCTAAGTCAATGGATGTCGGATAAGCAATAAGTTTACACTTTGCTTTCATTAATGACTCGTTGTGTTCTCGGATGTCGGTATCGAATGACACATCAGGTTGTTTTATGATCTTAAGAAACTGCTCGTAAGTTTCTGATATGGATGGTGAACTACGTGCGTCTTCTTCATTGTTAGATGTCGGTGCCGGATTGCAGATAATTGAATCGGAGCCTTCGTTATCTTGTAATACATTTACAGGGAACCGAGATAAAGCGTCGGCGTTTGCGTTTAATTTGCCCTTTTTATAAACGATTTCATAATCGTACTCTTTGAGTTTCAAACGCCATCTAACGAGTCTAGATCCTGGATCTTTGACATTAAAAAGCCACACTAGAGGTTTGTGGTCTGTAATTATCTTGAATTTACGTCCATACAAATAAGGGCGGAATTTTTTCACGCCGAATAAGATTGCTAGGAGCTCCTTTTCGATAGTCGAATAGTTGCCCTCGGCTTTATTTAGGGTGCGCGAGGCATACGAGACGAGTTTGTCAGAACCGATTGCACCCTGAGAGAGTACAGCACCTACCGCATAATTAGAGGCATCAGTTGTTAGAAGAAAGGGTTGTGTAAAATCAGGATATTGAAGCAGAGGCGCTGAAGTTAATTTATCCTTGAGGGTGGTGAACGCTTGTTCTTGACTCTGCGACCATTGAAATATAGCATCCTTTTTCAGAAGGGCAGTCAGTGGTTTAGTGATTTTGGAGAAGTTATTAATGAAACGGCGATAGTAGCCGACTAGCCCTAGAAATGATTTTATATCCTTCGGATTCTTGGGAGTAGGGAATTGAGAGACGGCCTTGACCTTCTCAGGATTTGGACAAACACCTTTATCTGTGATTGTATGACCAAGATAAGCGACCTCGCGTCGCAAGAACTCGCACTTGTCCGGTTGGAGTTTTAACTTAAATTTTCGGATGCGATCAAAGACTAACCTGATTTTGTCCATATGAGATATCAAGGTACTACTATAAATTATGATGTCATCAAGATATACATATGCGTGGAGGCCTTGGAGACCAGAAAGGACAGTGTTCATTAATTTCTGGAAGGTTGAAGGGGCGTTTTTAAGCCCAAAAGGCATCCGCAAGAATTCGTAGTGCCCTGTACTGCTAGAATTTGTGTTTATTGAGAACCCCGTTTTTAGTGCGTCTTGGGAGTTCATTCTGATCTGGTGGAAGCCACTTGAAAGGTCTAAGGTGCTGAAATATTTCGAGTGGCCTAACTGATCTAAGATATCAGTAATAAGCGGCAAAGAGTAACTCTCAGAGACAGTGACGTCATTCAGACGGCGATAGTCTATTACTATACGCCATTTCTTTTTCCCTGAAGCATCCATTTTCTTAGGGACTACCCAAACAGGGGCGCTCCAAGGTGACGTTGACGGACGTATAATATTTTGATCGAGCATCTTGCGGATTTGTGAGTCCACTTCTTCCTTGTGGCACTCAGGAAAACGGTAAGATTTTACGTGAATAGGGGCTGAATCACCTGAATCTATACTGTGCTCGATCGCGTTTGTGAACGATAGAGGTTCACCCTCTAAGTGGAAAATATCTGTGTACTCAGAACAACATTCTAGCAATGCCTCTTTTTCTTCGGAGTTTAGATGAGAACAGCGTATTAGATTTAAGACCTTTTGCGGTCTGTCAGATTCAGAATAGGATAAAGCGTTGACGGATTCGTTTGAATCTGTGGCAGTGTCACATTCAAGAGGTGTTAACTGGACTTTAAAGTCTCGGACTTGAATATCAATGTTAGTAGTATTTAAAACGGTTACGTTAATTCTTTTATTAGGCTTTATAGTGACAAGACAATTTGCGATATAAATACCTTCGCTTATAGAGTGATCTAATAATAGGCCCTCATTATTTTTATAATGTTCACGCGAGTAATTAGATACTGCGCATTCGATGACTGCTTCGGAATGAGCGGGAATGACGTAAGTCGGTTGAATATAGTTTATATCCAGACTCCGTCCGCATATATGAACCGACTGTGAGGTATAGTCTATATTGGCTTTGAAATGATTTAAAAAGTCGCTACCAATGATACCGTCATACTCTAAGTTGATGTTATCGTCAACTACATGAAACCTAAACTCGTGGAAATAATTATTCCAATTAAAGTTTATCTGACACGTGCCTAAAGTTTCTGAGTAGGTGCCAATGTTATTAAAACCTTTTATCTTAGCTATTTCACGAGATAGTTCAGGCACTTTGGTTAAACTTGACAGTTTGACCAGACTAATACTCGCTTCCGTGTCGATAAGAATGCACAACGAATGAATGGAAAGAGAAGTAGTTAAATACACTGGGCACGCCACAATTGCGGCGGTAAGTCCCCTCTTTGAGGAGTGGATAGAGAGGCGTCACGGCGTCCTCACCTTCCGCCTGACGCAGGTTCTCACCGGGCATGGGTGCTTCGGTGGGTTCCTGTTCAGGATAAAGCGGGAGGATACGTCCGGGTGTTTCCATTGCGAGGATCGTCTGGAGGACACGGTGGAGCATACGGTGGAGGTGTGCCCTGCCTGGGCGGAGCACCGCCGTGTCCTCGTGGGAGCGATCGGCGGCGGCGACCTCTCGCGTCCGGCCCTGGTACGAGCCATGGGACGGAGCGAGAGGGAATGGGAAGCCGTCACCTCCTTCTGCGAAGCAGTAATGCTCGCGAAGGAGGAGGCGGGGCGCGTGAGGGAGTGGCAGTCTCTGCGCCCTCACGTCCCTAGCCGCCGCAGGAGGAGACGCCCCGGGCGTCGGGAGTCGATAGCGGACTCCCGGCCACCGTAGGCGCGAGCTTGCGGGTGGCGAGCAATGGGTAGCTCGCCGCCCGGTAAGGACCAAGCTCGGGTCGACGGCGCGCAGTGTTCCACGCGCGCCTCAAAGAGATGTCAGCAGCAGTGTAGGGGTCTACTAGGACCGATGCCTGCCGGGGTCGCATGATTGTTCGAAAGAGATACCGTGACCCTGGCACATGGGCAACTGATGGAACACGGGTGGGTTTTAGTCAGTAAAAGTCTGACACGCCCTCCCGCTCCGCCCAGAGCGGGAGAAGTCATTTGATGATTTCCCACCCTGAAAAAAAAAAAAAAAAAAAAAAAGTAGTTAAATACACGTGAGGCAATGACACTTTCTTCGAGTATGAAGATACCTCATAGACAGGAATTTCAGGGTTGATTTTAATTTCTTCTTTAGGGTAATGCGGCACAGCGGACTCATTGTGAGAAGGAAGTCTTGGACTCAACGATACAGGGGCTCTTGGAAGAGTGTGTTGAGATGCAATAGGATTTGGACTCGACGAAACAGAGACTCTCGGAGGAGTATGTCGAGATGAAACAGTGGAACGACTCAGCGAAGCAGGGACTCTCTTCGGAGCATGCTGAGATGACATATGTTTTTGACTCAACGATTCAGGGACTCTCGAGAGAGCGTGTTGAGATGAGATATCGTTTTTATGCGATTTATGTGTAAAGGTACGAAATGAAATGAAATGAAATGAATTGCACCGATCCCAGCGTGGTTTGACCAGACTCGATTAATCGAATGAACCCCGAGATTTGCACTAGCCTCTGAAGCGTCATGATTCATGGTGCTACATAGGCCATTGCATATCAAGAAGTAGACCGGGGGGCGCTGTAATGGTAGGGAAGACGTGCCCATAGGATAGAAAAGGATTACGAGCCTACCGACTATGCAGCCTTAAGTAAGCATTGGACTAGTGGAGAGAAGGGTGATATTTGTCTATAGGAGGGCATCTTTTCACGTCTTCGCCGGCACGTTGATCCAGGTCGAGCTTCACCGATGCATCTTTTGGTGGGTATAACCGTTTGCTTGACTCTTTTCTATGTCGAGGCTTCGCTATGTTCCGTGTTGTTGTTTTCTTGGTCGTCTTCTGAGCTCTCGCTGATATCAGTTTCTGGTTTTTTTTTTGTAGATATCACTAGCCGCTTACTTGATCTTATTTCCGTCTCCAGCAGTGTCCCTCCAAAACTGGATATCCTTGTCGAAGTATTTCATGTCCTGTTTTAGGTTGTCATTCCATGAGTAAATCTAAATAGGTCGTCCGACCTTCTTAGATTTGGCCCTGTACTGCATTGCTGCATGAAACAGGTGTGGTTCAGAGCGTCTGAAAATGTGTGCCAGGTAGCACATCCTGTGGTTCTTGATGCGTTTTGTTATGTTTTTCCCGTCTAAGATTTGATGCATTTTCTGTCTCGGTTTGTTGATCGATTCTCTCTAATAACTAGTTCATAATTATCTTCTCGGTCTTGATCGGTTCGCCTTTGTGAGTGCTGATACTTTTAAGGCATATATCATAGCCATATATCGTCCAAAACTTGATTCCAATGTCGAAGTACTCGTATTTCATGTCTTGTTTTAGGTTGTCGTTCCATTTGTAAGTAGGTCGCTCGACCTTCTTAGATTCGGCCTTGTACTGCATTGCTGCGTGCATGCGTGGTGTAGTTCACCGTGTGCTAGGTAGCACATCCTAGGGTTCTTGACGCGTTTTGTTGCGGTTTTACCGATTAAGATTTGATGCATTTTCTTATGTCCGCAGTTTCCTGGTTTCCTTTTCCCCAGCTTGGTCAATCAAATCATGACTCAACTCGTTCATTTCTTCTGAGCCGCAATAATGTGGTATTGGATGCGTTTTAGTTCTTCCAGCTCATCTGTAATGAGGATAAGGTCGTCCGCAAATGATAATACCACCGGGAGTGATAATGATTTCCTTTGTTTCTTTCGTCGTCGGTCGTTCCTTCGATTATCAGTTTTGTTTTATTAACCGTTGGTATATGAAGGCCCTCGGACCTTTTTTTTCTTTTCTCCCATTTGGATATCGGTACCCTGCACTTTTTCGGTTTTGTTTGTTGCTGTTTTTTCCTGTGGAATGTGTTGAGCGTTTGCATGTGTTTTGCGGGTTTTTTTTTTCCCCTAGTCCGGTGAGGCAGGTTTATCACGTCGTTGTCTGCATGTTTCTTGTTCTGATATTTAACGTTTTGGAGTGTTGTCTGGCTTTCTTATACGTGATTATGCATATTGGAGTTATTTGGGTGCTTGCTTTGTAGGAATTTGGCCTTCTGTAGGTTAGGAAGGGCTAATCGGTGGTCCCTTGAGTAAATTGTCTGAAGAGTCAGAGTTATCTCCGTTAGAATGTTCCAGGGTACTTCGATGTTTTTAGGCCGTTGGGGTGATTAATACATTTGCTAGTTTTTTGTTATACAGTCTTGGTATTTTGGTTTGGTAGAATTCAGCGCGGCACAGTTGCTTTGTTTATGTGACATACTTGGTCTCAACCGTTTTCATTCATACCTTGTCATTGTTTTTGTGTTTGGTTTTTTTTTTCTCCTTTTTGTTTACTATTCTATGATATTTGATCTTGGCAGTCCCCACATTATTTTATTGTATTCTATTTGAAGTGTTTCCCTGTTGGCAATATTCATTAATAGTTCGCCGTTGTAGTTGGAATCTTCATGCTGAAGCGTGTGTTGCATCAAACCTTTGCGTTGGATACTTCGACCTCGACCAATATGGGCGTTGAAGTGCCGTACTTGCAGCACACCTTTCCTTGTTTTTCGTCTAATCAAGCTTAATACGTTTGTGAAGGATCTGATTGCTTTCTAAGTACAGCTGTTGGGGTGTGAATTTATTATGTACAGAGGAGTTGGCTTGTCTCTTCCCATGCCAACCTCAAGGGTAGCTGACATCGCGTCGGTATACTATTTATTTATTTATTGTAAACTGCTTCATTTTGGGCATCCTTTCTTAATAAAATTGCAGGGCCCCGGTGTGTGTTACCCGCAATTCCTGAGAGGTGTCATTCGTAGTGTGTGGAGATATAAGTTCTTGCATTCATCCCTGTTCCCCGTAGATTGGCTATATGAATGCCTCTACGTGAAAGTTCAGCGACTACAATTTTTTTTTCTTTTTTTTGGTCGGTTTTGAATCACCGCGATCGTTTCAAGATGTAATACCCAGATCTGGGCAAATGTACTTTTTGCGGTGGTGGTCAGGTTTCTGGTGTAGGTACATGCAGTATCGTCTGCGATTATGTCTGGTAACGGTGTAGGTAGTGTTGCTTCTTGTTGTTCGCATGGTGTTAATGAGATAACTAATTGGGGACTGTTCGTTTGAAGCTGACGTTTTGTGGCTTTTTCATGTACTTCTCATGTGTTGTACTGGTTACCTAAAGGTCTGGTATAATGTGTGGTGGTATGATGCGTTGGTTGAACTTTGCATTTTGTTTATCCAGTTGTTGTTGTATTGTTACTTTGATCAGGACCCAGCTATCATAGTGCTTCGTGTAGAGGATGTGTATATGTATTGGCGGATTCTCTCGATCGCCGATCGGTGTTTTTCTGCGTTCTGTTATGTGTACATTCACATTTACGAGGTACAATTCGGACGCGGTGATGATGGTATATTCGATATACCAGAATGTTTAATTAATTGCACGGTTATGTATTTTGTTATCCTTTGTTCCTTGGAAAAGAATGCTGTTGGGGAGAAATTCATATATATTATTTAGAAGTGCTAGGCGAATTCTATCACCCTGATAATGTTCCAAAACATATGTAGCGAGACCTTGACGGATATTCTTGTGATCAAATGTTAAGCCCGTTAGATCAGTTATTTGGTGAGATATCTTACAAGACAAACAGTTCCCGTCTAACAGTTCCCGTCTTTTGAGATGAGCATGATTATAAACATTGTAATCGCTTTTGTTTAGTCAAATACATTTGTGTCAGTAAGGGGCTGAAACTGTCTAATATGTGAGCTTGACCCTTTTTTTTTGTTTTGTATCGCTATCTGTAGAGCAAAAACGTCTGGTGCAAAGTCAAGAGTTCGGGGTATTTTTTTTTTATCTCTTCAGTCCACATGTACATCTAAATTCCGGTGACCGTGGCCTTTTACAAAACAATTTAAGGAATTTGTTACCATGGTACACACGTCGACAAATCAAGCCATTCATTTCCAGTATAAACTGACTTCTCTTTGTACGGAAAGCCTATACGATGCGAGGTCTGTCAAAACTGGAGATCCATAGCTTGATACGTAGCCGTGTGTACGGCGTCTTTAACGATGTCATATTTACTGTTAGAATAATAACGTGAATTTGTGGGTGTGAAGACACTAATCCGCAACGGCTGCTTGAGATGACGTTGTGTGCGCGCGCGCGGCATATCAAGGCCCGTCGTTCGCAGTTTAGCAAACGAATCCCTGTAATATTAAGAACGGTCTCACCGGGTCTAACGCCATGGGTTCTTCAACTCGTCCTCCAGCAGTCAGTCTTCACTACAGTGTTTTGTTTTATACAAGGTGTAACAGAATAGACGTAAGTCCGCCGAATGGGCCAAAGAGAGTTCAACCTTATTTGAAGGCAATAAGATACAATTTTAAATGCGTAGACTGATGTTAGGGCCAGCCCGATTTTATTAATTATAACTGCTAGCTTTAAAAGGAGTAAGTTTTGGTTATTGTATTATGCTTTTAACTCAATAGTCTAATGGGGGTATATGAGGTCTTGCGTTAATTATGTTACACGTTGTAGCCACCCGATTTTACAAATTACAACACAGAGAGACACACACACAAAAAACGCGTTTTGATTTCGAAGTTGGGCGAACTAACATGTGTTGCGCGCGCGCACAGACGACCACTTGCGACGAGGGTTCAGCTTGAACTCCGCGATTTATGTGTAAAGGTACGAGTGCCTAAATTATCCGGATGACGACGGCACGTTTTCGTAAACCGTGGAGTTAGTTTAAAGAGTTGTTAGTATCGTCACCGTTTTCACAAGGAACATAATAAGGTGTCGGTGACGGGGCCGGTGACATCGGCGGCTCGAATGTAACATGATGCATCGCAGCCGGTCTGTCGCGATTGTCAGAATTAGGTGTATTACGTCGTTCATTATTATATTTTCTTTTGCGACATTGAGTAATATCGTGACCCTTATTTTTACAATATTTACAGAAAAGTTGGAACCCCGAGTTATGGAGTGATATTGATGGTTGAGGGTCTGATGGAGCATGTGATGGACCCGTGCGTTTTTGTTTCTCCCGGCATTCAACGTCCGAGTGCCCGGGTTTACCGCAGGTCCTACATTTAGGTTTAATAGAAGTTTTATATAGGAGGTTTTGTATCTTTTCTTCCTCGAGAGCCACGTTGATCGCATCATTAAGTGATTTTGGGTTTCTACATCTGACATTATTACTCAGTCGCGGGTGTAATCCCAAACTAAAAGTAAATAATGCCAAATCTTCGGTCATAGCTATACGACCGGATATATCCTTCTTTAGGGATTCAGAATTATAAATTTCTGATTGAAGATCGGTAAGGCAGCTTTCTACACGAAGAGCGAATTGCGCAACAGTTTCGTTTGCCGTTTGCCTGCACGATTGTAAATCTAGCAACAAATGATTATAATGCTTTCTCTCACCGAAATTTTGTTTAAGGAAACATTTCAACTGATTGAAATCCTCAAATATTTTATTAGAGCACGCGATCTGAGCTTTACCTTGTAGACGCGATAGAATATATTTATTTAATAAAACTGTTTGACTTGGTGATGCTAAATCTATGGCGTTCTGGCAATTGGTGAGAAAAGCGGTAAGAGTTTCACGCTCTCCCTTATAAGGGCTAATAAAATCACAGAGCACATTGATAGGAAACTGTTCGCTCAACGCAATTTTCGCGGTTTTCTTAGAAGAAGTTTCATTTGTTTCCGTAGACATTATGAACTTGAAAGGAAATTATAAAGGTAGATGTGTAACATGAATATATAGGTAAGAATAGGGTTTACGATATGTGATACCCTAGGTAATAGGAATACCTACTCGAAATTAATAATGTTGTAGCGATAACAGCAAAATAACATGTTCTACTCACAGACACAGGAACACGAAGTAGTCGATGCGCATTTTTTTGCACTGGATTAGCACGATTACTGGAGCAGGAGTACAGCGGCGCGATACGCCGCGGCCAGCAGCAACCGGAACGTCAGGGACAGCGGGATGGCGGCGCACGACACCCGAGCGTGATCAACGCTTACACGTGGCAGCACCACGTGGCAGTACCGCGTGTCAGGGCGGCAAGGAGCTCGCGTATGTTGAGCTCCGGGAGATGGAAGCTTCGAGAATTCTGGACGACCGGCAGGCTTACGCAAGATACTCGTAAGGCTTACTGTCGCGACTCGTCTTCGGAGATGGCACTGAGTTTGTCGAGGTGTGGTTTCACTTAGCGAAAATAAGGACACCCCGGAGATGGATTAACTCGTCGGCAACGTGAAGTTCACACGCGATCACTTTTCAGTTTTCAGGATAACCACGAACCGTTATGGAATACCAGTGGAACGATTACGACGATATCAACACTGGTATCCCACTTCTGACACCACTGTTACGGAGTGGTTCGGAGAATGGTTTTTAAAAAACTATTTAATTTGCTAAAAGAAAGATATATTGGAATTGATAGGTACACGTATTACAAATGTGATATGCCCGACGGAAGTCCAATCCAAAACTGAGGTAAAATAATTAGTATCGCTTATTAAAACAACAACGGTTTCCCATTGCATTGACGTCAATGCAATGGGAAACTCAGCATTTTTAATTTATATTCTAAGCAATGGTTATTCCGATATAACAGTACCTTATTGCAGTGCAAACTTTAATTAACAATAAATCTTGTATACAACAACAGTCAAGTAATAATTAACTGTAGGTACCTACTACACAATTTGTATATACGAGTAAGTAGATACTTTAAAATCAACTCTGAAAGAAACTTTGACTCCTAATAATGTAATTTATAAACTTTATAAAAAAAGTAATAAAAACTTGTCCTAGGTTATAAAATTAACGAATTAAACTTAACGAAGAGATCAATATTAAATTTACAATATTAGGAGTCAGTTTTAATTTATAGGTAATCTAAAAACAAACCGTAAATCTGAATAAAGATTCTTAAGGAAATAACAACAGTCACACTTATCATCTATTTAACAACACGATAATACCTAATTGTACTTATTTATTAATTAAGAGATCAGTTTTCTCAATATTAGGCACTTAATCAGTTACTACAAGACTAAACTTAACATACAATTTTTTTGCACCTTGCAAGTATTCACCCTGATTACAGAATCTTATCATAAAAATCTTTATAAAAATTGGGTATCAAACTTTTATCAAGTAACTCTTTTAAATCCTTTTTTTTTATTTTCACTGAGCTTTTGCTTGCCCGTGTATGCTTTTACTGTTGTCAGCTCTGACAGGGGATTCATTTTTTTTCTCTTGTTTCTTACGTTTATCTTTTCAAATTCTGCATCTTTGTTGTATGATGTTTTCACATAGAATGAAAGAGGTTAACTTTTTATTACTTTTATAACTTTGATATCATTCCATGATAAAACTTTTTTATCTTCAGTTTCATTAAAATTGTATCCCCAATTTTCCTGCAGTTCTTTTAGGTTTAAAAATGAGTCGTATGTAAGTTCGTGTACGCGAAACTTTTGACCAGTCTTTTTGGCATTTTTTATAATGGTTACATATTGGTGGGGGCAATAAATTGGTCCTGATTTTAAGTTCTTTTTAATTTCTTTTTCGATCAGGCTATGAATATTGTCACCCTCATTTTGAGTATGACCTTTAATTAAGAATTTGTGTGTGATTGATTCTATATTCAGGTGGGTTACAGCATAGAGATAAAGCGCTACTATATATTTATTCTTATTTTGACCGCAACAGTTGTCTGAATACAGAATCAAGTTCAGGCCATCACTATTACTAGCACTTACCCCTGCTTCACAACATAGTCTCTCAAAGCAATCCAATAAACAGGAGCCTATCTCATTAGCACCGCGTTTGGCATCAGTTTCATTCCAGAAATAGCAGTGTACATCAGTATAGGAATCTTTCATCTGGGCTTCAACTTTTTTGTTTAAGAGTGTGATGGTAAAGTTATAACTATTTAATTTAGATTTATAGTACAAAGGTGATGTATCGCCTCGTGGCGATTGTAACACCGCTTGCAAGTCGAACACTAACACTTTATTTTTGTCATCTATTTTGCAACGGTCATCATGTTTTTCATTACGACATAGCTTTTTTTCTTTTATATGAGCTATATACTTATCATGAATCATACTTTTTTGCTCTGTATTTGAATTTGTATACTGTAGACAAAGATCGCATTGGTCTTTTTGCGGACAAAAAAATGAAATATTAAATTCCTTAATAAATGTACGGTAAAACATGCAATACTTACCATAGGGCTTACTGTTCTTCTCTTGCGCTACCTTGAAGTCATTGAAGAGATCTGTAATAGTTTTGCCCCCGTCTATGTATTCGCGAGAAGATGTTTGCCTTGTGTAGTGTGACGGAACCCTTGGTATTGAGTCTATAAAAGTTTTAATGTCTGAAATGAGTGTTTCATCAGTAGTGGTGTGGTTGTCGTGTTTACCTCTTCGATCATTTTGCAAAACTCCATGGTTTTGACACTTTTGGATTACTGTACGAATTACACGATCGGATATATTCAGCGTACCAACAAAAAATGTTTTACAAACCCGGATTGATGTACCATTGACTATAAAATGAAAAGCTTTATTAGCTTGCCTCGGGCGCATGGCGTTTGTATATTTATACCTAGGAGTGACATCGGACATACAAGACTGAATAAACGATCGCTGCTGATTGACTTCACCAATATTCCAATAAGCATCAAAAATAGCTTGTCTTTGAAGAGATGTAAACTTTTCAGAACATTTAAGTCTGCACTTGTCTGTACACGGTGGTTTCACTTCACGAGCTGCAACAGTTTTCTTTTTCGCGGTCTCATAGGAGCGACCAGAATTTCTTAGAATTTTATTTATGTTTTGTTTCCATTTTTGAGGATTACTTGTGCGCTTTCTGCCTTTCTTCTTAATAATCTCTGTTTCTTCTTCTATGTTAGGTTCGTTCATTTCAGAGTTTCCAATTTCACTTGTTTCTTGTCCATTTGTTGACTGTCCATTAGCTGTAGTATCTGTATTATTGATAGTATTTTTACCCACGTGATCGGAAGTAAAAGGTTGTACCACTGTATCATCATCAGAAGTTGAAGATGAAGAACTGCTGGAACTGCTTGAACTGGAGGATGAAGAGCTGCTGGAGCTAGATGATGACCGACGTGATGAAGGATGTACTGGTTCTATTTTCTTTCTTTTTATTTGACTGTCATAGGTCGGATCGCCATTGTCGCTGATATCTGGACTGACTTCACCAGAATGTACGGGTGAGACATTGTAGTCAACTTGATATCTTTTACGGCTAGAATATTTATGATGATGAGTAGCCTCGCTTTCAAAAAAGTCCTTAACATTGTAATAACGCTGGTTTTCAGGTTTATTAGTAATATCACATAGCATCTGTAAAAAAAAGAATAGGTATTTGAAGATTCACGAAATTCGAACCGATGGCGATTGACAAAATACAAGGTTAAAAAGTCATGATTCATCTTGTTTTCACAATTACACCCCCTAACGGATACCTAAAATAAAAGATGACAGGAAAACTTAATGACGCGACTCTAGCGACGCGACGCGAATTCTAGTTTAAAAATAAAATACCATAATAAAAAGGGATAACCCTGTCGAAAGAATAAAATAATAATCACGACTACTTGCCTCGACATCAACTGCAACATTCTGAACTGAACTATCTTCATCTATGTCAAACGCCACTTTGTTGCTATCAGGCGTATTATTTAGAATCGGAGATTGACTAGGGTCTGGGTTTAGAATGTGATCTTGAATTTGAGCTTCTGTATCGTCACGAGTAGGGTCAGGTGTAGAATTAATCAATTCCATTATCTTTTTCGACCTTGAAGACATTCTGAAAAAAAAGTTAGGTTACTTTATTATTTCTTTTAAACAAATTATTTTAATCCATTAGTGACACAATATCTAATCTGCATTCAACAATTTTATACTAGACAATTGTGTTTTATAAAATAAAGAATCATAACAAAGTATGACTTCAGATTCCAAGAACACTTTTGTAAAAAACTGACGTAACTTCTAAAGCCGACAAAACACTACCGGCAAAACGGAACAGTTTTTATAAAATATAGGCATAATACACAATAAGTAGTAGTTTTTGTATAAAACAGAACTAACACTAAATAATTCGTGAATACTTCGATCCTATTTTGTACTAAATAGGCATATTCAACAATTGGCCACACTTGTATAAACTATTTCAATAAAACTTACCTTTGATTTTTACACTAAAGCGACGTAACTACTAATTTGACACTTTTAAATTAACACACGTGATGTTTACGATGTTAGTCCTTGATGCATACTGATATCTGTCTCTGTCTCGTAAAAACGTTTGCCGAAACGTTTGCGTGTGAAAGAGACAGACATAGGTATAACTCCGCTTAGAAACAAGATATCAAAAAAATTCAGAGATAGGCCGAAAGAGGGCGTTAAAATAAACTTCTTGGTATACTTAACTCAACTTTGACCGAAACACTAATCGGTCAGTATATGATTAAGCGTGCGAAATGTAACCCGTATTATTACGTCAAACTGGGGGTTAATAACACACACAACTGGGTCATGACCTATTGTCACCAAAACGACCGGGGTAAGGGATTACTTTCAACAAAAGCGTCGCGGGGGTTCCAAAACGCGACGGACCTCTTTTAGCGCCAAACCAACAAGTGTCAAGTGTCAAAATCAAACTTTATAAGTCAGATGTCATTCCGTTACGCGTTGCGTACGCATAGAGTAACTATTTCAGGACGCAACAGACATAATGATATGTTAAGATTTAAACAAATAATTTTCTAAATTTGATTTTAAAGCAACAGCCTTGGACAACAATTACTGCCTCTATTTTTAAGAATAATTCAAGTTTAGAAAAATATGTTCATACATACATACATACATAAACTTACGAGTCATACATAAAATACAAGTCATTTAACGCATTGTTTCTGTTTGGTTCATGATAAAAGAGTGCAATACACGGGGTGAGTGTTGCGCTTTAATAGAAACATAAATCATTTCTCAAGATAGTTGCTCAAAGTTTAGCTGCTCCTGTATCTTCCTGAAGTGCTTGAGCAAAAAACACGTAAGTGTAAAACCTTGATTTATTAGTTTCCTAGCACATCAATGCCACTTATTATAATTTTTTTGCACCACTCTTAAAATAAGTTAAAAATCAGCCGAACTTTTTTAGGTAGTTATAAGCTATAAATTCGCTTCAAGTTCAGACAAACTTATCATTGCATAATCAGTGCTTATCGAAAATGTTCGCGACACGATCGTTATTTGTTATTGGCATATTCTGCATTAGCAGTGTTATAAGTAAGTGGGTCCTAATTTTAATAATATGCTTATAATTTAATAATTAAAAAAGGTAATCCCTTTCTCAAATAGTCTGAATTATTGCATTTGAAAACTAATCGAATTACTATTTTAAACTTCGTGATTATTCAATGGCTTAAGGCTTGTAGATTAATAGTGAGTTATTCAAAATTTCTATCACTAATATCTAACCAACAAATTCTTTTCCAGGTGAAAAGGTAGTATGTGACTTTGAAAACAGTAAATGTTTGACGGAGACAGCAGGATTGACGTTTGAGCAGTTCATATCCGGCGGCCCAGGCGTGGAATCTTCCGATCCATTATACGCGAATGTAATTGAAGCTAATCATCCTACATTGAAATATAAATATGTTGACGCTAAACTCTTTGGAATGAAGAAGTGTAAAGTGGCACTGGTGAAGTAAGTACTTTTTGTCTGTTTTTTTTTACCTTTGTTTTATGTTGGCCTATATTTAATGAAAGTGTCCTCATGTTACTGGACTTTAAGTGTTTATACACAAGAGTGTCACGCATCAAAAGCAGAGGCAACTGCAGACGTCGACAATATACCGATCGAGTTCGTGTATTTCAGCACCTTACTTGCTCTAAATGCAAGAGCGGCGCGTTATGGACGCCGGCTGCAGCTGCCTCTACCATTGATGCGCGTCACTCGTGTGTATGTACACTTGTGACTTTTTAGAAGCGGAATTTCTTTCATACCAACACGTTGAACAAGTGGCTTTTATCCTTTGTATATCCTTATAGATATAAGTATCTATCGTACATCAAGGAATGATTACATTTCTTTCAATTCCAGAATCTCTACTAAGGATCTAAAGTACGATTATCACCTTGAATGCCCTCATGTTACTTTTGAATCCAAATATGAATTAAATGGTGACGTAGGCCCACAACATATAGAAGGAACGGGCGACACCAAGGTTGATTTTTGTAAGTATAGTCACAGTGGTAAATCATAACGCAGGCATATTATCCTCACTGCGTTTCTGAGCCTGAGTTCGATCCCTTGGTCAAAATGGGACGCAATACATCTCGATTTCTGTCTAGCGCTTCGGAAAACACACGCGTGATAAAATGTGTTTATGCAATGGAATTATAACAAAAATACAAGAAAGTAACTATTTTCATGTAAAAACTCATGTTGAACTCAACAGGAGATGAGAATAACTGGTTTGACTATCGATCTAATCAGATTCTTCAATTGAAATGGGATATATTTCATGGTGGTGACAGTCTTCCTCATCATCGCCTGACGTGTTTGTTCTGAACTCTCAAGAGAGATTGTGAAGAGAAGTAGATATGCTTGAGCTTTCCTTGGTTGCATCTACGTATCTTTCGTTTTTTAAACTTGCAATTACTTGTTTTAGATGATATCCAGTTCCTTTTCCATGGTGATTACATCGGTAAGGAGAGCAAAGACGGAAAAAGTCACATCAATTTGAAAAATCACGAACTGGAAGTAAAGGTTACCGGAAAGGTGCAATTTGACTTCAAGAATCTCTTCGATGGTGATAAGGAAAAATGTGAGAATTATGACATTTCTATCCATAATACCAGTATACCCAAGCAAAGAGCGTCAAGGTTCTAAAGCAGATGTATTGAATTTATACAATTATATACTTACTACAATTATGTACGGCATGCTAAATACTTGTTTGGGTCGACATGATTTGGCACGTTCATAACAGCCGGGAGGCAATATAAATATTTTATAAAAATTTAACAAGTGTTACACTTTAAGATTCGCTGTCTAAGGTTTCTTGATGAATTTTATGAATAGCAACAGATACTTGCCGAGTGAAGCGTTTCAAGTCAGGATCTCGAGACGAGCAATTTGTTACTTTGTTTTATATTTGGAAATTATCTTGTTGGTGACATCCTAACGTACCTCACTCAACGCTTGGATGCTGACACATACTGATATTGTTACCACCTTGTACCAGCAGACTCAAAAGATGCAACAGCATCTTTTGAGTCTGCTGGTACAAGGTGGGACCCACAATTAGATAACTTGTAAAGAACTGCGTTGCTTATAAAAGAGTTACTCCTGACGAGGAATAACTCTTCCCTGCCACAGCTTTCTTCAACTCATGTGTTCATAGTTTTTAAAGATTGATAGCAAAATAAGCAAATACAAAATTCAAAAGCACTCCAATTTCTGAATTTGTATACGGTTGGTGGTAAAATAGTTTCCCGCGGGGTAACTGGTGAAACAATGTGGTGCCACAGCCTTATCATTAAACAATAATAGTTATAAAAAAAATAAAAACTCGCTTCCATAGAAAACCAAACTAAAAAGTGGAAAAAAATGGAAAAATAGCGTGGGGTGCTTTTTAAGGTATTTTTATCGATATCAGGCACCCCACGCTTTTCTTCCTTTATTTGCTACTTTTTAGTATGGTTTTCTATGGAAGCGAGTTTTTTAAACTCTTATTTATTTAAAATTTTTAGTGTTTCAAATTTTGAGCCGTATGTCAGTGTAGTTTGTGACGTATGTCAGCGTAGTTTTAGAAGACAGTTTTTTTGCTGTCCTGGTAACCCTGGCAAGAATAATGGCACTTTATGAAATTATTGTATTGTCATCGGTCTTTGACAGGCGTGCAAACTTTGAATGAAATCTGGTCGTTTAAAGTGGGTCAAAATCGCGCTATAAGGAGTCACTTACAAACAAACATACAAGTGAAACTAATATAAAGCGTGTAATAATAAAAAAGGAAACATGATTTTGTTTTCATATAAATATACATAGACTTGTCAGAAACTATGTAGATGCACGGTTCCTATTGGTCGTTTTCCATGGGAAAGAACAGGCTAGAAACTCTACGATTACTCTGAAAAAATTACTTTTTTAGAAACAGACATCTAATGCTGTGGTGTAATTGTTGAATATATTATTTATATTTTCAGCTGACGCTGCGCATAAATCTTTAAATGAAAACTGGGATCCTGTGGCCAAGATGTATAGCAAAGAAATAATGGAACCGTTTATGATAAAATACCTAAACAACGTCAACTCTCACTTGGACGTCTATCCTGCTGAAGATGTGTTTTCTTATCAAAAGTGAAAAAGCGGAAGAAATGATAAATACACCAAACAATCTTTCCGAATAAAAGAACATATTCCTATATTTTTAATTCATTGTATTGATTTTATGATGAGTGATATGTTTTAAAGAATATTTAGTAATCTCAATATCTACAATTAATATACAATAATACATATTTATTTAAAAATAAAAATTGATAACATACAGTATAAACCTTAAAAATAATTTAGGTAGTAGTACAAAGTATGGTGCCTGTACTAAGATAATCCTGTATTACAGGCGGCATGAGTACTTACAAGCAGCTGATTTCTTCGCAAGTTTTACAAATCGTGACATAGTCATAAAATAATATATTAATAATATGTACACACGGCTGCAGATCAAGCTATACATTTCCAGTTTTAGCTGACCTCGCATTGTACAGTCTTTTCGTACAATGGAATATCAGCTTGAATAATATAATAATATCAGAATGAATGATGACTGCTTGTTTTGTGGCCGTGCGTACATTTACATAAAACAGAGACAAAAGAATCAGAGGGCTTGCCAATTTTGTACTGTTACGAATCTGCTTAGTGAAAGAAATGGATAAGGCAGATCTGATACAATTTATTAAATGAAAAAGAGTAAACTGTCAGAGTAGAACGCTTCAAGAGGACTTCAGAGTAGACCGGCTTCAGAGTTCAGAGTAGACGGGCTTCAGAGTAGACGGGCTTCAGAGTGTGAACGCTTCAGAGTAGACGGGCTTCAGAGTAGTTTCCCCAGAGTGCGGGTGCTTCAGAGTAGTTTCCCAGAGTGTGGGCGCTTGAGAGTAGTTTCCCAGAGTGCGGGCGCTTCAGAGTAGTTTCCGAGAGTCTACAGTCTTCCAGAATGTGTCCTCCAGAGTGTACGGCCTCCAGAGTGTGGTCCTCTAGAGTGTGTCATCAGTGGTTCAGACGCCCGTTTTTATACCAAAGTCGTCTTCCCTTTCCAAACGTTTTCAAAATATTAGTTTAGCCATCATCTCATCTGACAAGTGTAGTCGGCCAGGACATATCCATGAGTGCGTGTAGCTGGCCACATGAGTGCGTGTAGCTGGCCACATGAGTGCGTAAAGAATTTTATAAATATAATTTTAAGTTAAGTTATTTAGTAAACAATCGTAATAATTAATAATATAATCTGTGGCCCAACTGTCAGCTTGACGGTGCAAAAATTTTTTCTCCGTGTATTTTTTCTAGAATTTTTAACACCAATCATGGAAAAATGTTTTATTATAAGTTTCTACAACACCAAGGAAGTACCTGATATTGGTGCTATAATGATAACATTATACCAGGATATAAGAAACAATTAAATAACACGAGAAATTGTGAGATGCTGACGCGAAGTCGGGCACGTTTTCTACATAACACACGCCTAACATCTTCGGGCTCGTCGCTCAGCTCCGCCTCGCAGTTGCCGGATCCTGCTCCAGACGTGAGTCCAGTGACACCGGCCTCTGCAGTTGCGTCGAGCTCGAGCGACGAATACTTCTCGCCGCCGACGACACCACCACCAGTACGTCGGCGCGGACGAGGCCGACCACCGGCCAGCTTGGGACTCCGAGGCCCACCGGCTCCTGATAGGGTCCCCGCTACCGGTGGAAGTGTGCAGCGCATGAAGTGGACACAAGCGGTCAACGAAAATGTCATGCGCGCATACTATGGGGCTACAGAGGGGGGAACTAACTTGACTGCGTACCGTGGTCGGATGCTCTCTCTGTTTCAGGTGCTTGAACCAGGTGTCAACGTGTCGTCGCAACGATTATCGGATCAGGCACGGGTCATCCAGCGTAATCATATGCTGGATGCCGCCGTGCTTGATCGACTTTGCCTTGAATCACGGAATAGCCATGTTACGCCTGCTTCGCCACTGGTCGCGGTGCAACTGCAAAATTTACCCAGTGTTTCACCGCGACCCAACTGTGTTGGTGGAGAGGATGATGACGGGGCTATATCCGTGAGTACCCAATGCAATGCACGATTGAGGAGCGCTTTGGAGGATGCTTTCAGGGAGTATCGCTCTACTCCGCCTGAACATAGACCACGTTTACCTCGTTTGCCCATGCATAAGAAAAACAAGGCGCTGGTGTGTGCTCTAGACTCACAGCTGTCAACATATTTTGACGGCAGCAAAGACCTGGTTGATACCCACTCGATCTTGTACTGCGCAGCTGTAGCGGCTTGTCGTGTAGCTCATGTTAAGTTTCCTAACAGTGACAGAGCTACACGACCAAAACCAGCCGTACCAGCTTGGCAGTGCAGGATTGAGTGTCGTATCGGTGAGGCTAGAGCACTCATCGGTAAGCTAATCTGCTTCAGGGAGGGCAATACTCGCCCTCGAGTGATGCGCTTTGTGAAGCGGGCGTTCTCCGGGACTGATGTTAGTCCCCGAGATTATTTGCCCCGCGTCACAGAGCGCATCGACTTCCTGAAGCAGAAGATCTGTGCATGGGCAAACCGTATTCGTCGGTATCGGCGGAGGGTGGAGCGGTACACTCAGAATCGCACATTCCAAAGCGATGAAAGGTGGGTTTACAGAGCTTGGGAGCGACCGGACCAAGGTGTGGCTGACATGCCCCTTCCGGATGATGACGCCATGTCTTCGTTCTGGCGAAACATCTGGTCGGTGCCTGTCAATCACACCGAAGGTGACTGGACTAGGCAGATCGAGCGAGCGTGCGGACAAATACCAGAAATGGGGGCAATTACCATCAGCCCCCAAGATGTCGCTTGTGCAGTCCGTCCGTTGCCTAACTGGAAATCTCCGGGGCCGGACGGACTGCACAACTTTTGGATCAAGTGGATCCAAAAGTCGCACGCTCGCTTGGCATCTCAGTTCCAGTCAGCCTTAGAGTCAGGGTCGTTGCCCCAGTTCTTAACAACAGGGATAACCCACCTGCTCCATAAATCAGGTAGCACCGCGGAACCCAAAAATTATAGACCGATCACTTGTCTACCGACGGTCTATAAAATTCTTACATCCATTTTGAGAGCTAAAATTTACAATCATATTGACACAAACTCTATCTTGTCTGTCTCTCAAAATGGATGTAGGAACGGGTCCCGCGGTACTAAGGAGCTGCTCCTAATCGATATGACCATTAGTCAACAGGTTCGTCGTTCCCGAAGGAATCTGTCGACATGCTGGATAGACTATAAGAAGGCCTATGACTCGGTACCACACACATGGCTCAGGAGGGTGTTGGAGTTGTACAAAGTAGATACAACGCTGTGCACCTTCCTGATGTCATGTATGGGGCAGTGGAGGACGGTCCTTCGCTATCCAGGATGTCGACAAATCCAGAGGAATAGCGAACCGATAAGGATTGAGCGAGGTATATTCCAGGGCGATAGTTTGAGTCCACTTTGGTTCTGCCTAGCCATGAATCCTCTTAGCACACTGCTGGAGGATTCAGGTATAGGCTATCGATTGAGGAGAGGTGGTCAGGTTATATCTCACCTCCTCTACATGGATGACCTAAAACTCTTTGCCCACAACAATCTGCAACTGATGGAGCTACTGAAAGTAACTGAAACCTTCAGTAGCGCCATCAGGATGGAATTTGGTGTGGACAAATCTGCAGTCATGCATGTGAAGCGAGGGGAGATTGTGGAATCCGTGGGAACCCAACTCACGGATTCCATACACCTAAGATCTCTCTCCTCAATCGAAACATACAAGTATTTGGGTATGTCGGAAGCGTTAGGCATCGACACTGCTGACATGAAACAATCGTTGAGGGAGCGCTTCTTTGGCCGCCTGAATAAAGTTCTAAATATCAGGCGGAAACAAGGTGCGCGCCTTCAACGGTTGGGTTATGCCAGTTTTGATGTACTCTTTCGGCATACTCAAATGGACTCAGACGGAGCTGGACGCCCTGGATAGACGGGTCCGCACACTGCTGACCGTAAATCGGATGCATCACCCACGGTCCTCGGTGATGAGACTGTATATCCCGCGGAAGTGCGGAGGTCGAGGTTTTTTAAATGCCAAGACCCTGCACAACCGTGAGATATGCAGTCTCAGGGAATACTTCCTTGAAGCCGATGTGGGGATGCACCGAGATATGGTCTCAGTGGACAAGGGCTTCACCCCGCTCTCCTTGGCTAACGAGAACTGGCGCAAACCTAAAGTATTAGATACTAATGACCGCAGGGAGGTATGGCAAAGCAAGGAGCTCCACGGACGCTTTTACCGGGTCCTACATGGACCCGATGTAGACCTCTTAGCGTCCGTATCCTGGTTACGATTCGGAGATCTATTTGGAGAAACCGAAGGTTTTGTCTTTGCAATTATGGACGAAGTTATGATGACAAACAACTACCGGAAATATATTGTGAAGGATGGCACGGTTGACATCTGTCGGGCATGCCACCGTCCGGGGGAGTCAATCCGACACATTATTTCTGGTTGTTCTCGTCTGGCTAACGGAGACTACTTGCATAGACACAACCTTGTAGCCAGGATTATCCACCAGCAACTTGCTCTGAAATACAGTCTTGTGGAATCAGAAGTACCGTACTATAAGTATGTGCCCGACCCAGTTCTCCAAAATGGAAATATCACATTGTATTGGGATCGATCTATCATCACTGATAGGACTATTGTCGCTAATAAGCCGGACATAGTGGTGATAGATCGATCAGAGCGTCGCACAATGATTGTTGATATAGCAGTCCCGCATGACGAGAACCTCGTGAAAGCCGAACAAGATAAGCAGATCAAATATCTTGACTTGGCTCGCGAGGTTGTCGAGATGTGGGATGTGGATACAGCAGTCATTGTGCCGATAATCGTGACGGCCAATGGCATAATAGCCAAGAGCCTCGACCAACACCTAAAGAGGCTCTCGTTAGGCAGCTGGATCAAGCGCTTGATCCAGAAGGCGGTATTACTGGACACGGCACGTATAGTGAGAAGGTTCCTCTCTCAGCGGCCCTGACCACCGGTAGCTTGGATCCTATTCCCGATACCGGTGGGCTACTATTTTTTATATTTTTAAATGTTTTTATGATTTTTGTTATTTTAATATTTAAAAATGTAATTTATATGTTGTAAAAATTTAAATAAAGGAAATAAAATCAAATAGCTAGACATATTGATAAAAATAATTTAAAATTATATAAACCAAAAAGTAGCCATTCATAGACTAAGCAGAACAGTAACTGACAGTTGACAATTTGGCTTGTCACAACATGAAAATTTGAGTTAATGTTTATTTCAGCTATTCCCAACTTAATAAATCGTATTTAGATCGATTTGCTGAGTGTAGACATATAAATAAAATAAAATAAGTAAAGCATGAAGTGTAAACATAGAAACAAATAAAGAGGATGATAGTCGATAGGTTGACTTTTAGAGTCATATCAACTTTTAGGAGTCGATAGGTTGACTTTTAGAGTCGATAAATTGACTTTTAGAGTCATTAGTTAACATGGGCTTATTTTTATGGAGTTGTTATCCGCTCCAATCAATTTTTAGGAGTCAATAGAAAGAAACAAGTTAGACAAACTAACTTGTAGAAAAGAAAAGATATAAAGAAAGATTTAAAAAAAAAATCTTTTAATGGTCTAAGAACCGATGAATGAATTAAAAAAATAAATAGAGTTTTAATTAATCGAAAAGAACTCTATTATAGAGGAAGGATAAAAGAAAGGGATGAGTTATGAGTATAATGTAAGGAAAGAATTTATTTTATAATTAAATCACTTATATTTTAAAATCCTTAACATGCCATTTAGCTTGGTTGCCTTGTTGATCTTCTAGTATATATACTAATGGGGATAGCTTTTGCAAAACAGTGGACTTCACATATTTCGGCGCTAGTTTTGCGCTGAAATAAGTACCAGCCTGACTATTTACATAGTTTTTACGCCAAACTGTATCTCCTACGTTATATTCTTTAAAGGTATGACTTTCATTGTAACGGGAAGAGTTACGAGCATGAGCAATATGCAGAGCTGTCTGAACCTTATCGAAAGTTGCAGACAATAAACCTATGTTAGTAGCATAGATGTCCCTAGGTAAGAAAACGATTTCATCAAGATTATTAGTTGGTGTATAAAGTGAGCCAGAAGTGACCGTTTCTCGTCCGAAGAGCAAAAAATTAGGAGAGAAACCAGTGGTTACATTAGTTGTGCTGTTCATAGCATATTGGACTTTAGGAAGGTGGATGTCCCAAGATCTATGGTCATCACCAACCAAAGATGACAAAGCTGTGACTATAGTACGATTATATCTTTCAGTGGGATTAACTTGAGGGCAATAGTGAGGAGAAAAAAATATATATGGTATGTTATATCTGCCCAGAAAGTTATGGAATTCATGGGATTGGAATTGTGATCCATTGTCCATAATAATGGTTTGAGGTACTCCATGAACTAGAAAAACAAAATTTTCTAAGTTAGAGATGATGTTAGCACTAGTAGCCCGTTTTAGAGGAAAGATCAGGGAATATTTAGAAAAATAACAATTAACCACTAGGATAAATTGATTTCTACGTCTAGTCATAGGTAGAGGACCCATTAGGTCCAAAGAAATTGTTTGAAAGGGCCTGGAACAAATTTTTGGTTTACCCATAAGGCCAAAGGGAGAGTGATTTGCGTGTTTGTAAGTTAAGCAACTATCACAGGTAGAAATTATTTTAGCGATATCTTTAAACACAGTAATATAAAAGTGATAATTTTTTATAAGTTTTAAAGATTCCTAGATGAGGCTGACCTGGATACCCATGATTATATTTAACAAGGGTTTCTCGTAGATTAGGATGAGGAACTTCTTTCCATGCGAAATCTTCAGTTAACGCGTGGGGAGATTGAGTATAGCGAAATAATTTATTTTCACGAATAGTATAATTGGGATATTGATCAGGATTGTTACGACATTCTAAAAGTAGTTTGTTATAGTGTTCTAATGTTGGAGATATAGGTTGGGAATCAACTGAGACAGGATTAACGCCATATGATGTAGAGTTACGAGAGAGTAAATCAGGGACTAAATTTTCTTTACCCCTTTTGTGTTTTAGAATAAAATTAAAGGATGACAACCTAAGAGCCCACCGCGCGAGTCTACCAGATGGATTGGATAATTTCAGGAACCACTTAAGTGCTGCGTGGTCTGTATAAACAGTGAATTGTTTACCATTATCGATATAACAACGCCAATGTTCTGAAGCTGAAATTACTGCAAGAGTTTCTCTTTCAGTAGTTGAGTAATTTCGTTCGTTTTTATTAAGAGATTTGCTCATATACGCTATGACTACTTCTTTGTCGTCTTTTATTTGTGTTAACGTACCACCAATGGCAAAGTTAGAAGCATCGCAATGTACAGAGAAAGGGAGATCGTAGTCAGGACAAGCTAGTATAGGAGTGGTAACAAGAGCTTCTTTTAGTTTATTAAAAGCCAGAGTAGCATCTTTATCCCAAATGAATTTAGGGGCGCTTTTACCGGAAGAAGTTAATTTATTAAGTGGAGTTGCAATTGCGCTGAAGTTGGGAATAAAACGTCGAAACCAACTACAAGTTCCAATAAATTTTCTTACTTCTTTACGAGAAGTGGGAGTAGGGAATTCGAGTATTGCTTTAATTTTAGCTGGATCTGATGTACCCTAAGTATTTAAGTTCATTTTTAAATAATTGACTTTTATCGAAGTTAATAGTTAATCCAGCAAACGTTAATTTCTCAAGAACTTTAACTAGATAAGAGATATGCTCTTCAAATGATTCAGAGATGATTATTATATCATCAAGGTAACAAAAGACCTTATTGTCAAATTCAGGAGTAAAAAGCATGTGCATAAGTCTTATGCCGATTGAACTTCCAAGACATTTTGGTCATTCCGTCTAGTTTCTTCCCATTGTCGCGAGCTAAGCCATTGAGTTCTAGAACAGCTGGCACCCCGGCGGTGACAATATCACGACGGATGATGTCATTGATGCTGGCGACCCGTGCTATCCTGCCTGCGCTCCTATTGCAAGGTACTAATATGGTGTCCGAGGCAGTCGAAACCTTTACCGCCGGTGATAAGAGCACGACATGTAATGTTATTGATGGTAGCTAAAAAAATTGTTAATCTTTTTCCAACACGAAAATTGATTCTTTACTCAATTAAATTTGTGGTTGCAAACACGACAAGGTTCTACGATTTAAAATTGGGAAAAAGCAGGGTGAGCAACTCAAACCTACTATTGCCTATGCTTAATGCCCATTGGAAAAATGATTCGTAGTTGTTTAAAAAAAAATACATATCTCTGGTCTGCTCTAACATACGATTCAACAATTAAATAGAATTTGGTGGCTCTGTCATATTAACTTAGTTCTGTTGTCTTTGGAGAATGAAGTAAGAATAGAAAAAAACGTAAGACGTTTGTCTACAATCAAGGTTGCATTTACAGTTTCAATTCCCACAGGCGCCATTTTATACTCTCTAACATATACACAGAAACTCACGCTATCTTCCCATGGGGATAGGCATAAACTACGGAACGCTACCTGCTACGATTCCTTAATACTCCTTTTTATTCCTAACCATACATGTTCCCTGTATGCGAGTACTACGCATCTGACCTTTCTAAATAAAATCACCAATAGGGCCATTATAATTATCTTTTCCCAGACCACTCACTTATCTAAACTTTATTTTCCAGCTGATGCTGTTCACAAGTTTATCAATGAAAACTGGCAGTATGTTGACAAACTAGTTCGTCAACCAGCGACGGACGCATTTATGAAAAAATACATCGACAATGTAAATGCGTATCTAAGAAAAGTACCTGTTCAAGAATTGTTTTATGAAGAATCACAAAACAGTCGTTCGTTTAGAGCAGTAAAATTATAATTACATTCAATTGCATTTTATTTAATAACCAGCTTTTGCCAACGCCTTCAACTATGTGGAGGTCGGAAATCATCCCGCGTGAATATACTACCGGGATAAAAGTACCTTATGTGTTATCCAGGTTATAAGTGATTTTATGTATTATACGCGGGTGAAGCCGCTGGCAAAAGCTAGTAGATGAAAAACGAAATGGCAGTATCTGATGGGAATTTCTGAATATTTTAATTTTATTATATGGCTTATATGGCTGGCCTAAGAAGAGGTGGCGAGATAATCTAGACGCGTGCTCCAAGGGTTGGATCGAGGTGACCCTGGAAAAGGATGCCTGGAGGGATTTGGGGAAGGTTTTTGCTCATCCGTGGGATAGTGTAGGCTAATAAAAAAATGTCATCGGACTTAGTATAAGTATAGTCCTGCTGCATAAATAGTCTATAAATAGACTATAAAATAGACATCCCAATATAATTTAAAAGACTCTAGTTTTGATAGTATTTAATTTCCATTCATATCTGTAGAACCTAGATTATAGGCATATCTATGCGATGATTAAAAAATAAAACACAAACACATAGGACAGAATCTTCACTTTACCTATTATAGCCGAAGACAACTTTTACTAAATGTCGCTTAGTGAAGACACTACTATAGCTATAATGTTAATGAAACAAATCAATACCATTTCACTATTTTATTCATTAAATATAGTTTAACTTAACAAATTAACTTACGGCATGTATTTAATTGAACCTCTTATAATTTCTATTTTGTGCTCCTAAATATATTATTGAACACTCTAATTCATATAATGATTGAGCCTGTTTTTATGAATCTCAATCATTCATATTTAAGGGTCCTAAAAGTACTAAATAGTCAAGTAACTGCGAACACCTAAGATGGAGTGCAAAAACAGAAAAATATTTGAAAAGTAGAATATTAATGACCTATCTCTATATTCATTTGAAATGAATGTGGCGATGAGTTCACAATGACACAGAGACTCTGACCCTACAAATTGGGTGAAACCTATCACTTAGGATAAGCAATATACAGCCTTATTCATAAAAATCTCGCTAATCACTGATTAGCCACTGTTTAGTTAAGCAAATGGTTAGCTCTTAAGCAGGGCCGGATTTAGAGGTCTGGAGGCCCTGGGGCACCAAAGGAGTTGAGGCCCCTAATAATTTTCCAAATTGATGAATCAATTTTTTGAATTGTAGTGTTTCAATAATTTATTACAAGACAAATTAAATTTTATTAAGAAACATTTGTGGGTATAGTAAAGTACAAGAATTATATGAAACTAAACTATCGCGTTAAGGAATGAAACCTTGCGAGCCTTTTTCTACGAGAAATCGTCGATGATTTCGCTGAAATCCAGGTCCCGAAGTAGATCACTTTCAATGCTTAGTAAGGATAGCTTTAATAGGCGATTTTGTTTCATCGTAGTTCGTTTTTTTTTTTAATTCTCATTGTGGGGGCCCCTCGCTTGTGGAGGTCCCGGGGCTGTAGCCCCGGCTGCCCTCCCCTAAATCCGGCCCTGCTCTTAAGTAATGATTAACTTTTCTTTATTCATAAGCGCTAGTTAACAGATGATTAGTTACGACACGAAATAGAGGGGAAATTATGCGTGCACCACAGATTATAATCAATATAGTTGACTAAAAAACCGAATTAAAAGTATAAACTTGTCATAACCACGATATTTGTATCTGTGGTGCCTTTGACAGACCAAAGTCAACAATGTCATCGGATATTTCATTTGATTAAAATAATTTAATACGTTTTTATCACCATTATTTCCAATTAATTCATTGTTTTCCAATGGTACATTACAATATAATTAGCTCTAAAGGCTGGAGGATCTGTCAGGGTCTCGAGATTGTTCGAAAGAGACACCGTGACCCTGGCACATGGGCAACTGAAGGAACACGGGTGGGTTTTAGTCAGTAAAAGTCTGACACGCACTCCGCCCCTAAGACGACCCACTGACCCGCCCTCCCGCTCCACCCAAGAGCGGGAGACGTCATTTGATGATTTCCCATCCAAAAAAAAGGCTGGAGGATACAGGTATTTATTTCTGATATTATATCCGCTAACCTTAAACTGACCAAATTAATGTTAAAAAGCCGTAGCCGATAATAGCTATGTGTTTGCAAGTCCCATAAGCTTGTTTACATGAATATACTCTTTCAAAAACATAAAGGTACTTGTCTCTATTCTATATTACTGCCTTTTGCTTGATAACTGGGGTTTCAGTTTATTTTAATAAAATTAAATAATCTTGTTTACAGTTGAAAGTTTGACGAAGCACCAATACTATATAACCTCGGAAAGACGGCGAGGGCGCAGACCATGCTACGTGAATAAGATGAGGAATGAGAGTGGCAAGAGAAAAGAATAGCACGCATACATATGTTACGGAGGAAGAAAAATTGGAAATCAAAAATACGAATTTATAACAAAAATGTAGCTTTATTAAAATAAATGTAATTGTTGCTTGGCTAACTAACATGGGTACTCGCATTTCATTTCATAGGCGATCAAGTACAGTGTCATCCAACATAATTATGATTACGCTGGATGACCCGCACCTGATCCGATAGTCATTGGGTTGAAACATTGACAGTTGGCTCAAGCGCCTGAAAAAGAGAGAGCATTGGAACACGGTACACGGTCAGACTGTTTCCCCTCTCTGTAGCCCCATAGTATGAGTGCATGACATTCTCATTGATGGATCTTGTCCATCTCATACGCTGGCCAACACTAGCAAAAGACGGAAATGTGTCGAAAAGGGAGAGGGAGGCCTTTGCCCTGCAGTGGGACAATATAGGCTAGTTATATTAGATAGATAGAATTGTTGCTTATGAAATGTTTCTTGTTATTTGAGCAAGACTGCCACAACATGGCTTTTCTTGAGCTCTGTGCCTTGGACCTAGCGTTAAAGAATGTGAGGGGCCTAAAACTAGGTGTTCGCAGTTACTTGACTGTTTAGTACTTTTAGGACCCTTAAATATGAATGATTGAGATTCATAAAAACGGGCTCAATCATTATATGAATTAGAGTGTTCAATAATATATTTAGGAGCACAAAATAGAAACTATAAGAGGTTCAATTAAATACATGCCGTAAGTTAATTTGTTAAGTTAAACTATATTTAATGAATAAAATAGTGAAATGGTATTGATTTGTTTCATTAACATTATAGCTATAGTAGTGTCTTCACTAAGCGACATTTAGTAAAAGTTGTCTTCGGCTATAATAGGTAAAGTGAAGATTCTGTCCTATGTGTTTGTGTTTTATTTTTTAATCATCGCATAGATATGCCTATAATCTAGGTTCTACAGATATGAATGGAAATTAAATACTATCAAAACTAGAGTCTTTTAAATTATATTGGGATGTCTATTTTATAGTCTATTTATAGACTATTTATGCAGCAGGACTATACTTATACTAAGTCCGATGACATTTTTTTATTAGCCTACACTATCCCACGGATGAGCAAAAACCTTCCCCAAATCCCTCCAGGCATCCTTTTCCAGGGTCACCTCGATCCAACCCTTGGAGCACGCGTCTAGATTATCTCGCCACCTCTTCTTAGGCCAGCCATATAAGCCATATAATAAAATTAAAATATTCAGAAATTCCCATCAGATACTGCCATTTCGTTTTTCATCTACTAGCTTTTGCCAGCGGCTTCACCCGCGTATAATACATAAAATCACTTATAACCTGGATAACACATAAGGTACTTTTATCCCGGTAGTATATTCACGCGGGATGATTTCCGACCTCCACATAGTTGAAGGCGTTGGCAAAAGCTGGTTATTAAATAAAATGCAATTGAATGTAATTATAATTTTACTGCTCTAAACGAACGACTGTTTTGTGATTCTTCATAAAACAATTCTTGAACAGGTACTTTTCTTAGATACGCATTTACATTGTCGATGTATTTTTTCATAAATGCGTCCGTCGCTGGTTGACGAACTAGTTTGTCAACATACTGCCAGTTTTCATTGATAAACTTGTGAACAGCATCAGCTGGAAAATAAAGTTTAGATAAGTGAGTGGTCTGGGAAAAGATAATTATAATGGCCCTATTGGTGATTTTATTTAGAAAGGTCAGATGCGTAGTACTCGCATACAGGGAACATGTATGGTTAGGAATAAAAAGGAGTATTAAGGAATCGTAGCAGGTAGCGTTCCGTAGTTTATGCCTATCCCCATGGGAAGATAGCGTGAGTTTCTGTGTATATGTTAGAGAGTATAAAATGGCGCCTGTGGGAATTGAAACTGTAAATGCAACCTTGATTGTAGACAAACGTCTTTTTTTTTTTTTTTTTTTTTTTTTTTTTTTTTTTTCAGGATGGGAAATCATCAAATGACTTCTCCCGCTCTGGGCGGAGCGGGAGGGCGTGTCAGACTTTTACTGACTAAAACCCACCCGTGTTCCATCAGTTGCCCATGTGCCGGGGTCACGGTATCTCTTTCGAACAATCACGCGACCCCGGCAGGCATCGGTCCTAGTAGACCCCTACACTGCTGCTGACATCTCTTTGAGGCGCGCGTGGAACACTGCGCGCCGTCGACCCGAGCTTGGTCCTTACCGGGCGGCGAGCTACCCATTGCTCACCACCCGCAAGCTCGCGCCTACGGTGGCCGGGAGTCCGCTATTGACTCCCGACGTCCGGGGCGTCTCCTCCTGCGGCGGCTAGGGACGTGAGGGCGCAGAGACTGCCACTCCCTCACGCGCCCCGCCTCCTCCTTCGCGAGCATTACTGCTTCGCAGAAGGAGGTGACGGCTTCCCATTCCCTCTCGCTCCGTACCATGGCTCGCACCAGGGCCGGACGCGAGAGGTCGCCGCCGCCGATCGACTCCACGAGGACACGGCGGTGCTCCGCCCAGGCAGGGCACACCTCCACCGTATGCTCCACCGTGTCCTCCAGACGATCCTCGCAATGGAAACACCCGGACGTATCCTCCCGCTTTATCCTGAACAGGAACCCACCGAAGCACCCATGCCCGGTGAGAACCTGCGTCAGGCGGAAGGTGAGGACGCCGTGACGCCTCTCTATCCACTCCTCAAAGAGGGGACTTACCGCCGCAATTGTGGCGTGCCCAGCACTGGGTTGCGACAATCGTACCCGCCATGTCGCCATGAGATCACACCGGAGCTCTGTCCGCCGTGCCGCGATTTGTCGCGGCAGCGGAGTTTCACCCCGGCGTTTCGCCTCCTCGCGCCACTCCCACATGTGCGCGAGGACCTTTGCCTCCAGATCCCATGGCGGCACTCCGGCAAGGAGGCTCGCCGCCTCGCACGAGACCGTGCGGTATCCCCGAATTAACCGGATGGCCATGACCCTCTGGGCCGCAAACAACCGGCGCGCTGGGCGCAGCCTCAGTGAGGGCGCCCACACCGGTGCCCCGTAGAGGGCCATGGACCGCACGATCCCCGTGTAGAGCCTCCGGCAGGAGGCGTTTGGACCCCCCAGATTGGGCAGGAGCCGCTTTAATGCAGCCCCAGCCCGCTCCAGTCTGGGAGCCAAACGTCGGATAGACAAACGTCTTACGTTTTTTTCTATTCTTACTTCATTCTCCAAAGACAACAGAACTAAGTTAATATGACAGAGCCACCAAATTCTATTTAATTGTTGAATCGTATGTTAGAGCAGACCAGAGATATGTATTTTTTTTTAAACAACTACGAATCATTTTTCCAATGGGCATTAAGCATAGGCAATAGTAGGTTTGAGTTGCTCACCCTGCTTTTTCCCAATTTTAAATCGTAGAACCTTGTCGTGTTTGCAACCACAAATTTAATTGAGTAAAGAATCAATTTTCGTGTTGGAAAAAGATTAACAATTTTTTTAGCTACCATCAATAACATTACATGTCGTGCTCTTATCACCGGCGGTAAAGGTTTCGACTGCCTCGGACACCATAGTAGTACCTTGCAATAGGAGCGCAGGCAGGATAGCACGGGTCGCCAGCATCAATGACATCATCCGTCGTGATATTGTCACCGCCAGGGTGCCAGCTGTTCTAGAACTCAATGGCTTAGCTCGCGACAATGGGAAGAAACTAGACGGAATGACCAAAGTGTCTTGGAAGTTCGATCGGCATTTAGAGTTGGATGCAACACATGTCAACCCTTGCGACATCCTATCTTCTTAGCCCCACAGTCTGTGCTTGGGCGGCTGCGGCAGGTGTGGAAAACCTCACTCGGTGCTAATAATCCAGTCTTTTGGTTGAAACTCTAGCGGCCATGGGGTCTGAATGCCCACATGCCCATTTATTCAGACACTGCCAAGGTTGATGGTATCTTTATGTGACTAGAGGGCTGCCAAAGATTTGGACGATTTATTTGATGCCCCGTGATTCCTACCTTTTTATATGCTTGTACATGTTATTATTTTAAGACTAATCGTTTGGATATACTAGGAACAGAATGTAAGGTTAGGAGACCAAACGGGTGTCGTGTATGGTGGGCGACTGTCCGATGATTGAAGTCACGACGTTGTAATGCGTGCTAAACTTTGCTTGCGTGATGCAGGTTTTTGCGTGACGCCAGTGTGATACGTAGTTTACATGTGGCGGTGTAGATGCCGCTAAATTTTAAATTATGTAAATATTATAATATCTATAATAATATCTTAGGACAACCAACACACAGCTATCTCATCCCAAACTAAGCAGAGCCTGTACTATGGTGACCAGACAACTGATAAATATACTTATATATTTCTAAATATATACATATTATATTATAGATAAATTACACCCAGACGCAGAACAAATGATTGTGTTCATCACACAAACATTTGTCTAGGGTGGGAATCGAACCCACGACCTCAGTCTTAGCAGTAAAGGTCACTAATCTCTAGACTAACAGGCCAGTTAAGATAATTATCTTGAAATAATATTTTAGTGTCCTTACATTTTGCTTTGTTGCCGTTGAACAAATTTTCAAAGTCATAGTGCACTTTTCCTTTTGCCTCTATTTCCACATTGGTATTTTTCAACTGGATGTGAATTTTTTTATCGTTGCAATCTTTCTTTTCAAAATCACCATTGAAAAGCAAGTTGTAGTCAACTGAAAACAAAAGTTTTGTTAGAAGAAATTATCCAACGAGAGCGTACTTCCAGAATAAAAATAAATAAACAGGATCTTATATCCCAACCTAGGTCATAAGTATATCTGTGTCAAATAATGAAACCCATTTATTCTGACGTTAAGGCGAAGCAACAGGGCAATTGACACATAGGTATGTAGTCTTTGACCTGGATTAGGACAAGCGATACTTTTTATCTCGATATTCTTACAGGATCCAGTCTATGGGGGTGAAAGCGTGAAGCGCAGCTAGTATTATATATTTATAGTACGTATTCAATCAATTGGATCATCAATATTCGATCATTACTTTTGTACAACATTATGATGAAGACTGATAGATCACATGGATTTCTAAAGAACAATAATCACACTTATGAAGTAGTTGTTAAGGTATGATTTGCACTTACAAAGAAAAGTTCTGCTGTTGCCTTTTCCTTCAATAAACTCAGGGCCTACGTTACCTCTTAGTTCATAACCTGATTCTAAAATGAGATGAGGACATCCAATGTGGGTGTTATACTTTTTATCCTTAGAAGATAATCTGGAATTACATAAAAACATACGAGTATATTATTTAGTCATTTAAAATTTAGCCGTATCGCCAAAGAATTTTTAACCGGATTGACAAACTTTGCACAAAGGCATTACTCTCAAAGGGTTGGGCAGAGGTGTACCTATAATACACCCACATTTCGTTAGTTATGTTTAAATACCATATTATAGGGGGCTTATTGATTATAATTTGTATATACATATATCTGATCTAAGTTCCGGACAGACAGACATGTTTGCATATCATATGTTTGTCTGTCGACAGACGGACGAACATTGCAACTACAAGGATTCTGTGCTGACTACGGAACTCTCAATATCGAAAAAATGAAACAACTCATCTATCAAAAAGATAATTATAAAAAAAATAGCTTACTGCACAAGTTCTACACGACAATTCTTCATTCCAGATAGAGTACCATTGATTATTTTATACTTCAGTGAAGGCAGATTAACTTCAACCAGATCCAGGTGCAATGGATCTGACAGCTCCACTCCTGGCATGCCAGATATAAAAGTTTTATACGTCCGTGCAGCACCCGCTGTTAGGCATTCATTGTCATTCATATCACATACTTTCTTTTCACCTGGAATTAGAGTTGAATTTATTGGTTCAATAATATCATTCGGAAAATGGAAAGGGGGGTAGAGAGCAGTGGTAGCCACGAGGTACGAGTCGTAGGTCGCGGATTTGAACCCAGACAGGCGCGATGTATTGGCAAATTATTTCATTAGGACTGCGCTTAAAACGGTGAAGAACAACATTGTGGAGAAACCAGCTTAATATCCTAGAACGAATAGTTCGAGGACATATGGTACCTAGACAGGCGCTTTATTATGGCTTATTATTTCATCACAATTGCTCTCAAAACAGTGAAGAAAAACATCGTGAGGAAACCGGGATATCCTAAAATCAAAAGTTCGAAGACATATGACAATTACCGACCCACAATGAGCTCGCGTGGTTGGTGACGCCCCACTCCCTGTCCCCAGCAATGGGAACATTATGGGCTGACTTTATACAACTCTATACGTATGAATGTAAATGATAAGGACTATCCAGTTTTGATGAAGTTTGAACTTTAAAATAATAGTTTAAAAGAAACAGAACGATTCATTTCCGACTCTGCAGACACAGATATGCCCAGAAGTGTGACTAGAGGATACAAAGATGATTTTTTTATTAAAGGAGCATTTAACCAAAACTATGGGGAATGAACTGATTATTGTATAACTTGTGAAATAGTTTACTAGTACATATTATTCATGTTTAAGACCTGTCAGAGAAATACTAGGTAACTCCGACTTTAGCAAATAAAGACATGGAATAATAATAATGGGAATATTAGATAATACATAAATCTATATATATATGATATTGAATCCCTATTTCCCTTGGTGACGCCATCACGCGTGAACGGCTGAACCGATTTCACTTTTTTTTTTTATTTGTTTGTTATTGTCGGGAGAAGGTTCTTATGATAGAATTTTTTTTTTAAATTGCGTGTAAACTTAGAAAATTTAAGAACAGTTATTTAAGAATACAAAGTCACCTAACATGGGTGTTTGATAGCTAGAAAACGCTTTATGTCTTCGAAGTACCGGGTTGGCATAACTTGGTAGGAGCTCAACTAACATGGGCTTTATGTCTTTGAAGTACCAGGTTGGCATAACTTGGTAGGAGCTCACCTAACATGGGTGTGTGGTAGCTAGAAACCGCTTTATGTCTTGGAAGTACTAGGTTGGCATAATTTGGTAGGAGCTCACTTATCATGGGTGTATGGTAGCTAGAAAACGCTTTATGCCTTCAAAGTACCAGTTTGTCATAACTTGGTCTAACATATGCTTGGTGCTCTTTGCTTTCTGTTGGTGGGATCTGATAAGTTAACACAACATTTATTGATTCTGAGGCGGTACAAAGTTCGCTGGTTCAGCTAGTACATAATAAAATCACCGCTTATTTCTCAGAAAGGTTGAGCACAGGTATACCTATAGTTGAATGCCACATTTGGCAGTTACGTTTAAGTCCGATGTAAAAGGGAGTGAACCTATAGCATTGACCGGACACACATCCAGATCCAGGGCAAAGTAACTGAGATATGCGAGATACTAAATCCCAATAACGTTTTGTCCGACCTGAGGGGTAATTGCGGAACTTTTCATCGGTAGGAATTGGTTTAATATTCATTGTTAAACAACATTCATTGCGTTATTTACGTTGCTGAGCCGACAGTTTATTCGAACTAATGACGCAATAGTTTAGAAATAATCTTCAATCCCATTCAGATTCTGATAAATTGTGTGTTTCGCAATTAGGGTGCTGGTAATCGAAGCCAGGAACTCACGCTCAACAGTAGTGCTTGCGACTACTGATAAAAAATATTATTTAACAATAACTTATGATTACAAACCGAAGGCATGGGCTACTTACCTATTACACCGCCAATACAGAGTAAAGCAAAAATAAATATCCGTGATGAGCACATTTTCAGCGTCTGTAAGCAGATGTGTTTATCTAATGTGAGTATTTTCTATCTTGAGGTGAATTTATAGCTGCAGCATTTGTTCTGCGTAAACTGTTACGGTTCCGTAAAAAAATAACGGCATTTTTTTTAGCGTAACGTTAATTAATTCAAATTGTATACCACATCATTCTCCTGACTTTATCCCTAGGCTTTTTCTTCCATACTTGTCTATTAAAAATGTATAATTATGACATCAAAAATACCTGAAAGATGCATATTTATAGAAGACCAAAAAACCAGTTTTCTGAGTTTATCCTAAAAATATGGATTGACACAATTATGAACCAACATAGCTCCCAGAAAAAGCAAGCTAAAGTGGCAGTGGGCCGGCTTATGACCGTTCGAGGAGACGTGTTCTTAAGTGGAGACCGCGAGTCGGTAAACGTAAGGATGTAGAACACAGGCTAGATGGAGCGATGGTCTTCGCAAGGTAGCTAGAGTAGCAGCTACAGTTGGAGTGGCCAGCAGTGGGCGGCTTCCTTTTCTAAGCGTGCTGATCTAAATACAGCCAGTCAGCCCAGAATTTTGGTACGAGCTTGGCACTTTCAGAAACGTCTATCAACTCCTGTTGCGTACAAACATCAAAATATGCTGGACAAAATGGGATGGTAGAGTCATCTGTAAATCGCCACGCTCCTCCTCCTCTTTGAAAAAGAGTCCTCCTCTTTGGAAACGGAATACTCGTCATTTTAAAAGAATCCGGTGCTATGGCTCTCTTTTTTCCTTACAGAAAAATGGTCAAAATTATTTTTATTCCATAACCGTTATTATGGATTTTTAGTTTGACAAATGATCTTCAAAAACGATTTACTTCAGTCAATAAACTTTTAACAACAAAAAAGCGAGAAACCGTATTGTATCTTATAAATAAATGTAGATTATGCTAATTGTTATAATTAAAATGCTTAGTATGTACGGTTAAATGTAAAATAGTGAGAATTGCATTGTTTCTAGCAGAAGTAGCTAAATAATAAGAAAAATGTAAACAAGTAAAGCTTAAAATACCTATTTATCCTTCTAAGTATAATATTATGAATTTTGTGAAAGTTTGAATTTTTGAATGTTTGTTAATCAATCACGCAAAAACAGCTAAACGGATTTGTATGATATTTAGCATACAGATAGTTTAAATTTGGTTGAACACATAGGATGCCTTTTATCCCGGTAGTACGATCCTGTGATATAACTTTTGATTTTCATTCGGGCGAACAATCACAAAGTATATTTCCACACATTGAGTGAAATGCAAGCATGCTTTCGGTAATTTTCTACAAATCGTCGTCATTATATCATCTATATATTAATACGTGAAGCGAAAACTTTGGATCCCTTTTTACGGAAATTGGGCGGACGGAGGAGTATGAAATTTCGCACACTTATAGTTTATTCAGAGAAGAAGTGACGAATGCTAATATTTTTTTTAAATTATGCGTAAAAATACATTATTTTCAATAAATAGCACGTTACACACACTACTATTCATTACCGTGTATTTAATACACACATGCATAGATATTCTTTTGTTTATGGTCCAAATCTGTGGTCCAATCGAGAACATTGTGTCTATAGTTTCACTAAATGTCAAGCATAACCATAGGTAATAAATTAATTTTATAGATAAACCTATAACCTATTTCATTTTTTAAATCTATGATCATATCGATAATATTATTTGTATTAGCGACGATAGGAATTTAGTTTAGATGTATAAGAAATATTTTTTGTGGTTTTATGGGGAGTGTCAAGTATGGCATTAGTAAGTTTCCCATACAAAACTTAGTGTCGTGTACATACTGTAGAAGTTGTATGCCTCACGATTGTACAGGCTGGTCATAGATTGTACAGGCTGGTTATAATTATGACATTTTGAACTGTCATAATTAATTAAAAATAATAGGGAAAGTTCGAAATAAACAGAGCTTTCTGTGATAATTCATTCCATATCCAGCAGTTAAGAAGTATTAAGAAAATAAACAAGAGAGTCCTGAAGAAGTATTCATTACTCATTTTACCTACGTCCTGGTCCTGGCCATCACCAACCCACCAGCGAACCCTCTCCACAGTAGTACAGCGTCAACAATTTGTCTATAGTGTTACTGAATGTCAAATATAACCATATTATTAATTTTTATGAAGTACGGTCGATTTTCGACCAATGGGCGTTCACTAGTTAGATTAATTGGCTCAATATTTAATTGTGCGTCAAACTATACTTACATTTTTATGTTCAAAACAAATATGCAGTTGAAGAGCCATAGGAATTCCTGCTGCTAAAGAGTTTGTTGCGCCGTTTCTTCTTTCCAGTTACAGCACGGCGTTTCAGGGCGTTTCAGGGGACTATTTTATTATCCGTTCAAAAAGGACTTATGTCAGTCATTCAAATTAGTCTAAGAATCAGCACTTTTTAAACATCGAGTATCTATACGTATGCCTAGCTGCAAAGGACATGACCAGTTCCAGCCTTAGGATTTGAGGACATGTGCAGGATTACTGTTTTTACACTAAGATTAAAAATGAAACTCTACTTTATCATGGTTATATTATTCCAACTTAAGCCAAGATTAAAATATCCAAAAAACAGTATGTTAATTGCTTCCACTCTTCTCAAAACTTAAATCAAGTAACACCGACATATCGACTGTAGTAGTGTAATCATTCCATGCGAAAATTAAACCCCTCAAGGATCGCAAAACCAAAATGTAGGGAGGTTCTTAAGAAAAAATACAAAAATAACAGCCCTAGTCACAAAATAGGTTAACCATTTTGTTTGGTAAAGGCAACAGGGCAGTAGCCTAAGCGGGACCTAAGTTACTGCTTAAATAAAAGTGCTGTGACGAATTTTCAACTTTTGGCGCTCAGCCTAGTGTTGACAATTGAACATCACGCTTTAATTTAGACATTCGTATAAGTGTAAGAACTACAATAAAGGGTTTAAATAGAGCTAATAAATAAATAATAAATAGGCGTCGAATACGGTTAATGAAAACGAGTCTTTTAGGTTTTTGGCTGGTATGATGATAATAAACACGGCATTTATCGCAAGTATTTGCAACAGTATCCTTCTCAACGGAAATAGCAAATTATTGCGATTATGAGTAATTTTGCTAGTCGTGGGTTTTTTTTATAAAAAAACTCTGGGTGAGTTTTGTTTTTATACAGCCGTAAATAATGTTAGAGAGATGGTAAAAGCACATATTTATCATTATCATCAGCCAAGCCTTTTTCCAACTACGCCGGGGTCGTCTTCCAGTATAAACGGATGCAACTGAATTACCGACTACCTATCTGAAGTCCACGACCCTGTAACTGGGTAACATGGTGAGCCTTTGTAAGGCTGGTTGTCAGAGTTTCGGGCTAACGGAGGGGTCTTGGTATGTAAAAATGGCCAACCATCCACGGACCAACCGCGGCAAGTGTAGCTTAACCTGATCTATCGACCCGTGCGGCTGTTATTAATTAGCCGTGGGCCCCTTACAAACACACATTAATATTAACCGTATTTAAATTAGTGTAACAAAGCATATTCATTCTTACTGCGTAAGTAATTAGCCATAAGATTATGTAAGATTCATAACTGAATCTTTTTATCTGTTTATTGAAATTATGACTATACTCAGTGCCAACTTAACGGTTAAATAAGACTGTGTATACACCCATCACATCAGATCGTAGGTAAACTTTCAGTCTAAATTTGCTAAAAACCGGTGCAAATGAATTACAGTTAACAACTTGAGTGACAAATTGTTCATATTGATTTTTTTTTTCTTTGGCCGCCCCATTTTTGTATTATGGAGTATCTTAAATGAAAGTAAATGTAAAACCATTCATTGTTATCGAACCTGATGAAAACTGACGATCAAGTAGTCATATTCATTATTAATGTATTTAAATTATATATCTGTCCAATCATGTTGAGATGATGAATGAAGGACGGCTTACAAAAGATACATATTTACAAGGCAGATGTGATGTTCTTCAGAAAGGTCAAGTGCGTAATACTCGCAACCGGTGTGTATGTATGCCCAATTTTATGAACCTAAACGAGAGAAAAGAATTATGTAAGGATTGTAGCAAGTGGCGTTCCGCAGTTTCTGCATACTCCCATGGGAAAAAGGCGTGAGTTTATGTATTTATGTATTCTTTCCAATTTTTCAACATTTAACGTTTATTAAATCCATTGAAGTATAATAAACAAATGTATTGGATGGTAAAAAAGACATCTCAGTGAATTTTTTTTAAGACATAAAAGACTCAAAAGCTTGAAAACGTCTTTCTAAAGTTCAAAAGATTTGTTTTGCGCGTACTGTGTACACTTAGCTTAAACTCTCTACTCCCGTTATTTAAAAATTTACAGTATGATATAATATTATATTTAGCCAGCTAGACATCATTATTCTGAAGCGTTTCACCGAAGTAAATCCACGAAAATGTTATCGTTGCAAATATTCGCCATCGCTGTGATTAGCGTTCAGGATGTTCTATGTAAGTGAAAATTTTAATTATTACTGGGCCAAAGTATTAAAAAAAAAACATTTATACTGTGAAAGAAGTTTCATTGTAAAATTTTCTTTGATTTTCTCAACGCTTTGCCAATTATTCCTATCGCGTATTTTGCGATTCTTACATAAACTACATAATTTGCCATTCATATTGTTCTGCTGGATCATGTACTCTAATTTTGCAGACAACTCATTATAGTGACGGTGAATCAGTCTAGAAGACGATATTACTATTGGGCTTGTTATTTGGATTTTTTAGGCCTTATACCTGCAGCTAGCAGTACTAAAATTTAAATCTAACGATCACTCTATTTGTGTAACACACTATCATTCACAATCTCAATCTTTTCGACATATATTGCTAATCTATTACTTCATATGTTTGAAAAATTTGTCTGCTCAACAACGTAAAAACGCAATGAGTGCTGTTTAACTGACAAAATGAAAGCCATTCCTATAGTGAGTTTAGCAATGACCCTTCTATTGTATATAACCTTTGGAAACCTGGACCTTACATAGTTGGAAGCTAAGCCAATAGTAATTTTGAATATAACCATATAATTTTTTCAGGTCTTAGAAAAGTGTACTGTGATAGTGACGATGAAGTTTGTCTAACGAATGCGGCGAAAGAAAGGGTCCTCCCAAAGTTACTGCCAGGAATACCTGGTGTAGAGCCTTCAGAGCCCTTGCACCTGGCAAGGCTAAACATAGAGCTGCCGAACTTGAAGTACTCACTCCTTAATGCTACCATGTCTGGTGTGGAGGATTGTGCAATAAGTTTTAAGTAAGCAAGAAACTTTTGTGACATTTTATAGTTCCGTAGATTTTTCAACTCTAGGCGATTTTACATTAATACAATACAATTTTACAAATATAAATGTAATCCTTTCAATATCTATGGCAGCTGAATGAATTACTTTTCACTGAGAAACTTCCAGCCTTAAAATATGCGTCATATATATCCCTCCAGACCATATTTCGGACATGGCTGCCAGTCTCAATGGAGACTAGCCATCGGCGAGGGAGATATTATTGTACACAAGTGTAAGCGCAGACACAGGGGCACTCGCTTCTCTCTCACTCTCATAGTCTGATGAGATGGCAAACCGACAACACCGGAGAGAGATCAGGCGCAGGACAGGCTTAATGGCTTACACCCGTCGTCATATGTATCATACATCCTATACATACCTATGTATGTAAAGTCGTAGTCTTCTCCATTGCTAATTTTTGTATGTTCTCTGATTTCAGGAGAAACCCGTCAGATACACGGTTTGAATACAGTCCATATTGTCCTCGGTTGACAATAGAAGCACAATATACAGTGGAAGGCAAAGTAGATGCAGTACCCGTTAACGGAAAGGGGGCATTGAAACTCACTTATGGTATGTCTGTATATCATTACTCAATATTTCAAAGTCCTAATTTCAAGTATCTAATTGTAAGTGGCTTGTACCTGGATCAGAAGTTGTGCCATATAACTTGTTAATGCTGATATGGATAATAACTCGTTTGGGAACATTACCAATGGACAGCGATGTGGAAGCATTTTCGATGCCACTTTTTTTTTGGTTTTAGGCTCTTTTATTGTTTTTACTTACCGAGACTAACTATAGAAGTAAGTTAGTTGTATTTAGTAAACGAGATGACAGGGACATGAATGCGCTAACTATCTGTTTTCATAGAATCAATACATGATTCTGAATCTAAACTGAGCCTCAAAAACAATTGCTTTACCATACATTTTGAACGCGTAGGTATTGCACTTTTCCATACAACAGCAGTTTTTTTATAACGCATGAAAAATGTCTGTGCTGAAATACGCTTACAATCATGTGCTAAATTCGGTTACAACTTGCCCCTCGATGACCCTGCTACTATGTAGGTATATTTTTTTATCTGAACTGCAATGAATTAATTTTAATTTAATTATAGGTATTAAAATGTCTTCAAGTCTCGTATTCGTTTTAAATGTATAGTCTTAAATTAAATTTTGTGATGCTTCGCTTGTGTTTGATTCAGTGAACTCTACCTACCGAGATTTAGCAATAAAACATTTAACTACCCACCAGTCTGGTCAATGCTCTGACTTTTATATTTCAACTAAGATTATGTTAAAGTCTTTGCCTAACTTGAATAACCTCAAAAATGTATAAAAAGGTATGAAAATATAATATTCATTCTGTCAGTACTTTTTAAGACCATTAAGACGTGGAATGAGTAATGAAATCTCTGTTTGTAAAGAAACCATTTCTTTACAAACAGAGATTTCATTACTCATTCCACACAGATCTCTCTCTTTCTCGTACTGAAACAAGCCGCAATCTAGAAGGGTGGATGCGTTACACACTAAACGTTAAAATGCCTTTAATTTTGACAGTTCAAAAACATACATTGCGTTATATACGTTGTAGAGCAATTTTGTTTTCGAACTAATGAATATTGGAGTAGCAATATCTTTCAAAACGATTAAAATTTTGATTGAATTAGTGTACAGGATGAAAGATTCTTTAATTATTTTTTTTGTTTCTTTTAACAGAGCACTTTGTCATGAAAATCACTGGAGATCAAAAGAAAGTAGAATTTGGAGACTGCAAGCAACATATGCGGATTTTGAACTATTCTACTCATTTAGAATTGAAAGGAAGATCAACTTACGACTACAAGGACATGCTTTTTGGTGAATCAGGAAAATGTAAATGTAAGGATACAATATACTCATAAAAACATCACTCTTAGTCTCCTGGAAGAGTTGGGTAGAAATATATTAACATATAGTACACCCACATATCGCCAGTCATGTTTTTGTCCCATGTTATGAGGGAGATCCTATTGCCATCTACCGAGCACAAATCCAGAAACCAGGTCACTACTGAGAAATTCCAGTAATAAAAAATCCCAAAAAACTAGCACAACCTGCTAATCAATACCAGGAGCTTATGCAGCACCAACAATTCAGTCAATTAACTCATTATTTCAAATTCAAATTGATTTCGAGATTGTTTTTCCACCGATCGCTACCTGGATCGTAGTTTTAGTATCTTCTCTAATTGGTATAGGATAATCAACGTAAAATGTTCCAACTGTTGGGACACAAAGCTCCTGTTTGTGAGAAAGGGTGGGACATCATCCAACACACAGACCCAGTGTGGGTTGTTAGATGTCATACAATATCTTCGAATTTTTCGTTCAAAGACATGTCGGTATCCTCACGATGCTTGTCCTTCATCGTTTTGAGGGCAGTGGTGATGAAATAATTTTCACAAAGTAAAGGGCCTTTCAGGGTTCAAACCTACGACCTACAAGTCCATTTGGAACCATTACCACTGGGCCACCACTGCTGTAATCAATAATCTAATTTGCATACCTACGGGATAATGTAATTCTCAGAAAATAATATGAACTCTACAGTAATATTCAATAGAAATTAGTAGAATGAATCACTCATCTAATTTACCTTTCAGTCACAACCATAAATCCGATATTTATTTGATCCATTTTTCATTTCTAGGTACCCCTGCTTTGAAAAGCAGATATTACGACAGATTCGAGGAAATAACCCGGACACCAATCATGGAGGCATTTGTAGATAAATTCATGGAAAATATTAGAGATTTTCATATTGCAATTCCGGTTGAAGAGCTGTACTATAAGTACGTTTGATGTTTTTTTTGACAAATATTGTAAATAAATAAAAATGTGAAACACTGTTCCGAGTATGTTTTTCGCAATCTAAATATTTGGTTTTACTGTTGAAAGAACGACTACGTATACGACCCATTTTCACCCGACTACGGCCCAATAACGCTAACCATAGTTTAACTACAATCTCATGTGTAAATGTTCCATGAAAAATAACTCTGAAATTTATAAAATCCGACGCCAACCTACTTAGCTGAATGGACAAAAAAATTAAGTTCAAAATTAAGACAGTGAGCGTATGCCACTTGTCCTAGAAAACAATACATTCTAATAGTAGTGAGCGATCATACACTTTATAAAGTGTAATCTATACTAATATTATAAAGCTGAAGAGTTTGTTTGTTTGTTTGTTTGTTTGATTGAACGCGCTGATCTCAGGAACTACTGGTTCAAATTGAAAAATTCTTTTTGTGTTGAGTAGCCTATTTATCGAGGGAGGCTATAGGCTATATAACATCACGCTACAACTAAGAGGAGCGGAGCAGTAATGAAAAATGTTGCAAAAACGGGGAAATTTTATTCCTTTTGAGAGTTTCCGTTGCGTGCGCTGCGTAAACGGTTAAAGTAACTCAAAAATCATGTACGACGGAATTGTTCCTTTAAAAAAGTTCTAAAAAAAAGTCCGCGAGAGCATATGTCTATCTTTTAAGGTTGACTCACTATAACTCAAAAGGTGCGAGCAGCAACACTAGCAGGCAAATCGATGCGACGGGAAGGGTCAGGGGAGCAAAAATTTGACGCGGACGAAGTCGCGGGCAGAAGCTATATGGCATACAACCACGGCTTTCAGATGAGAATATGTCCATATTTCTTTTTTGGTTGTAAATTTTCAGTAGTCGGGCTAAACTTTGAACTTACTTTTATTCATAATTAAAATTATTTTAATGTTAGCTAACATTTTTTTAAGCCCTTTCATTAGACATGTACATGAAAACACGACATCATTAAAAAGAAATTGTTCATGACTTTATGAGCCCTATGGAGGACTCCAGAAGGCGCCATATTCCGTTTAATGTGACGTCACATAGCCTAACTAGCCGGCGATCAAAACATTTCTAACGATGTCTTATTTCTCGAAGTTATGAGAGTACACATACATACATTCCTACATGCATACATATCGTTAATAATCATGGCCCTTTTTAGGGTTCCGTTGCCAAATGGCAAAAAACGGAACCCTCTTAGATTCGTCATGTCTGTCTGTCTGTCTGTCTGTCTGTCTGTATGTCTGTCCATCCGTATGTCACAGCCACTTTTTCCGAAACTATAAGAGCTATGCTATTGAAACGTGGTAAGTAGATGTATTCTGTAAACCGCATTAAGATTTTCACACTAAAATAGAAAAAAAGCAATAAATTTTGGGGTTCCCCATACTTAGAACTGAAACTCAATTTTTTTTTATCATCAAACCCATACATGTGGGGTATTTATGAATAGGTCTTCAAAAATGGTATTGAGGTTTCTAATATATTTTTTTTCTAAACTGAATAGTTTCCGCGAGAGACACTTCCAAAGTGGTAAAATGTGTGTCCGCCCCCCCGCCCCGTAACTTCTAAAATACGAGAATGATAAATCTAAAAAAAATATATGATGTACATTACCATATAAACTTCCACGGAAAATTGGTTTGAACGAGGTGTAGTTGGTAGTTTTTTTTTAATACGTCATAAATCGTAAACCGCAATTGACCTTTCATTCAATCAACTCAAACATAAAAATAAAATAAAACATTTAATTTCGTAAACATAAACCTTATGCATAAACCGAGAATACCTACAGGTTGTACGGAATCCTCGGTGCGCGACTGAGTCCGACTCGCACTTGGCCGGTTTTTTTCTTTCGTAGTAGTTATAATGAACAATGCTAAGGATGAAGTTAAAAAGTTAAAACTTGAATTGACCGCCAAAGTTGGGGAAGTCCATCTGAAAGATAAATAACAAAACAATGATCCCTGTGCCCATTTTCAATTTCTCTGCCTATAATAAACCGGCCAAGTGAGAGTCGGACTCGCGCACCGAGGATTCCGCACAAACCTGTAGATATTCACGGTTTATGTTTATGAAATTAAATGTTTTTTTTTTATTTGAGTTCATTGAATTAAAGGTAAATTGCGGTTTACGATTTATGACGTATTAAAAAACTACTTTCTAGATCTCGTTCAAACCAATTTTCGGTGGAAGTTTACGTAGTAATGTACAGCATATATATTTTTTTAGTTTTATTATTCTCTTATTTTAGAAGTTACGGGGGGGACACATTTTACCACTTTGGAAGTGTCTCTCGCGCAAACTATTCAGTTTAGAAAAAAAAATGATATTAGAAACCTCAATACCATTTTTGAAGACCTATCCATAGATACCCCCACATGTGTGGAATTGATGAAAAAAAAGAAATGTTGAGTTTCAGTTCTAAGTATGGGGAACCCCAAAATTTATTGTTTTTTTTTTCTATTTTTGTGTGAAAATCTTAATGCGGTTCACAGAATACATCAACTTACCAAGTTTCAACAGCATAGCTCTTATAGTTTCGGAAAAAAGTGGCTGTGACATACGGACAGACAGACAGACAGATATGAAGAATCCATAAGGGTTCCGTTTTTTGCCATTTGGCAACGGAACCCTAAAAATAACGTGAGCAGAAATTATCATATTACAGGTGTTTCCCAGGCTAAATCTTAGCATAATGGACCATAAATCAGTCAGTCTTGTTTTACGTCAAGAGGTAATTGGTAGGTCCTGTGTTATTAGGGTTCAACAGAAAACTACAAATCTTTAATTAATAAAGTTTCAGTTAGGATATTTAGGAAAATTGAAAACTGGTTGGTTCACAATATTAGTATACCGGCGGTAAATTACGACTATGACTTCTTACTTAGCAGTACCAAACAGTAATTCTACGTAGGTACATACAGTATAGATATAGAATTTTAAAGCCTACGAATTGGTTTTATTTTTTTTGTGAGTGGTAAATTTTCAAATGACGTCTCCCGCTCTGGGCGGAGCAGGAGGGCGTGTCAGATTTTTGTGTTGTTTCAGTTGTCCATATGCCAGGGCCTCGGTATCTTTTTCGAACAAATCTTGCGACCCTGGCCGGTATCGATCTTAGCAGACCCCTTCAGTACTGCTGACATCTCTTTGAGGCGCGCGTGGGACACAACGCGACGAAGGAATGGGTTTCAATAAATAATTTTCCATCTTGTTTTTAAATAGGGAGCCCAGACTATGCTATACTAGTGATATGCCTATACTATGCTGTACTAGTGATACCTACTAAAATGGACGTCCTTTGTTCTCTTTACAGTCAACCATGGTAGGAGTAAAATTGTAGAAATCGCCACGTAATGAAAAAGCGTTACGTGAGTTTTATTATTGTATATAATAGAAAAAGACGGAGAGAAATTGAGATAGTTTTCTTAGTTTTGGAGGATGAAAGCTACCGGCTACATAAATGTCATTTTACTCCTTGTGTGTTTTTTCATGGTTTTCAAGGGTGCTGAAACCGATAGGGAGGTCTAAATGAAAAAGTAAAATGGCGACTATGAAAATAAAATAAAAATTAACCGTGAGCGTTTTTTCCGTGGTTTTCTAGGGTGTTGAAGCCTAAAATGAGGTCAAAATGAGAAGCGGCCGCGTAAATTTTATTTTTCAACCGACGAAAAAAGCGGAGTAGGTTATCAATTCGACGCGTATTTTTTTAAATGTATGACCACGCATAACTTTTTACATAGTGGTCTAATTGTGATAATTCTTCTTTTATTGGACAGGGTATACTCCGAGGGTTGTCCCTTATAAATTTGGAAAACAAAATCTAACCCTAAGGGTCGGAAAACAGGGGATGATTGATTGTTCCCTCACTGATTGTAGTGTATAACCACGCATAACTTTATACAGAATAGTCCGATTTTGATAATTCCATTTTTATTGGATAGGGTATACCTTGCCAAGTATTATTAGTACATTAAAGCCACAAAAAATTATAAAATAAAAACTTTTTAACAAAAAAAATTAACCGCCGAAAAAACTGAAAAGCAAAAAAATAATAAACCTTAAAATTTTGAGTCGGCGCTGAAAAATCGATGAACAAAGATCACTCAAAGCGCCGACTCATAATTTTAAGGTTTATTATTTTTTTGCTTTTCAATTTTTTCGGCGGTTAAATTTTTTGTTAAAAAGTTTTTTTTTATAATATGGAATAAACTATACCTAGGTTGCTCTTGCCGATAAGAAAAAAGAAAAGCAATCTTCCAATGTTTCATCGTTTACTTGTGATTTAAGTTGTACTTTTGTAAGTTGTAATTTTTAGTAAACATACATACAAACTGTTTAAAGAATCATCTCAAGCGTGTCAAATGATGTTATCTACAGTGTACAAGTACCTACACAGGGTCAATGAATACTAATTTTAAGAAGCTTTTCATTAAAATATAAATAAGAACAACAATATAAAACCAAGACTTGTTAATAACCTGAATCCTTTGACTTTTTTCATTCATATTTCGATCCTTTGAAGATGTGGTCCGTCCAATTTGTTTTAGTTTTTCTTTGTTTAAAAAATGTGTTTGGTAAGTAAGCATATTTAAGATGCTATTTCTGTTGAACTATTTGGTTTTTCTTGTCTTTATTATATATAGATCACTTGTTTACCTAGTTGCATTTTCTAATAATTGTGTTACCAGCCACTAATAGCGTTTCCTCGTATTTTCTCATTTACAGAATAATATGTTTTTTTACACGCTTTATATTAGCTTCTCTTGTATGTTTGTTTGTATGTTTTTTTTGTAACCGTCTGCTTATAGCGCGATTTTGACCCACTTTAAACGACCAGATTTCATTCAAACTTTGCACACCTGTCAAAAACCGATGATAATGCAATAATTTCATAAATTTGTGTCATTATCCTTGCCAGGGTTACCAGGACAGCAAAAAAACTGTCTTCGAAACTACGCTGACATACGTCACAAACTACGCTGACATACGTCACAAACTATGCTGACATACGTCTCAAAATTCGAAACACCCTAAAAAATAGAAAATAAATAATAGTTAAAAAAAAACTAAAAAAACACACTTCCATAGAAAACCAAACTAAAGAGTAGAAAATAATGAAAAAAAAGCGTGGGGTGCCTGATTTCAATAAAAAAATACCTTAAACAGCACCCCACGCTTTTTTTCCATTATTTTCTACTTTTTAGTGTGGTTTTCTATGGAAGTGTGTTTTTTACGTTTTTAAACAATTTTTTTATTATTATTATTTTACTACTTTCACTTTACTCATATCAGGCAAATCACACATTTTTCACAACATTCGTTCACTGAAAAAGGGTTCGATACCAGCATAGCTATCCATAACCATTCGATAGATTGAATAAAAAAAACATTTTCAATGACTAATTATTTACGTGGTGGGCTTTTTAGGAAAGTCACAGTTTGATAAATTAAACCATGTTTGTTTCTTGATTTTCAGCAATGAAGAAAGAATTTTGCAATCCCAACGACAATGAATGTTTGACAAAGGCAGTAAGAGAGCATATTTTCCAGAGGGTTATGAAAGGGTTGCCCGGGGTAGCATCCTCGGACCCATTGCATTTGGACACCATTGTGGTTGACCTGCCCAATTTAAAGTATACACTCAACCACCCCACGCTTCTTGGGTTGAAGAATTGCGATTTTCTCACGTTAAAGCAAGTATTTTATGGACACGTTTGTTTATTATATCATAATTATCCAGTAATAAGGCTCTGCCTGCGATATTGTTCGCAAGAAATTTCATGTGATACTTTGCTATATAATAGCTTCCTATAAGTGAAAGAATTTTCGGAATCAAATCATTTGTTCTGAAGTTTACCCCTACACACAAAAATGTTACCTCTTTATACAATATTATTAGTAGGCACAGAAGTATATGTGTATGTTTTAATAGTATAAAGAATTGCATAGTCAATATACTAACAAACGCCAAAGTAAGTTCGATTGTTTTTAACGCTATCACGCTGAATGCGTATCAATACGTATCATTTATTTAGATTTAACGAAAACTGTTATTTTTATTTAACTGCTGTGAATAATTTGGTTGGTGATGGCATTTATAAACCCCGCAAATATTAAGTTTTAAATTTCAGACTTACTCCAGAAAGCGGTACTGTTCTGTATGAAGTTTTGTGTCCTCATTTAATCATAAAATCAGAGTATGAAGTCAAAGGAGAAATAGACAAAGTAACTGGAGAAGGAAAGGACACCTGTGAAATTACTTATGGTAAGTTTTGCACAAGGCCAAAACCTATTAACATTGCTATTGATTTGCAGGTGCAGTGAGTTTTTTCTGATTCGATTATACCAAAAGCTGGGATTATCAGAGAGTATTTTTTATAAAGTGCGTATGTTTTTTAAAGTGTTATTGGGGTATAATTACCTAATATTATGTGCTAATTGATGTAATATCGAATATACTGTTTCGTTGGTCTAGTGGTCGCAAGCACTACTGCTGATCCTGAGGTTCTGTATTCAATTCCCAGGTCGGGCAAAGTGTTATAGGAGGTTTTTATGTGGAATTTCTCACTAGCAGTCCAGAATCGTTTGTGCCTGGCAGATGGCAATAGGCTCGCTCCCAATTACAAGGAACTTAAACATAACGGACGAAATTTGGGTGTTACTATAGGTACACCTCTGCATAACTTTTCGGGGATTAAAGGCGTGAAGTTACGTTATTAGGTTACTGGTCCGTGGATAGATGATCATCTTTATAAACCACGTGATTGTTCGAAAGAGATACCGTGACCCTGGCACATGGGCAACTGATGGAACACGGGTGGGTTTTAGTCAGTAAAAGTCTGACACGCCCTCCCGCTCCGCCCAGAGCGGGAGAAGTCATTTGATGATTTCCCATCCTGAAAAAAAAACGACTTGTCCTTGCCTCGGAAAGCATGTTAAGCCTTCGGCCACGGCTTTAACTCTTTGTTTTTTCACAGACGTTACGGGTCGTCAGAAGCCTAATAGTCTGACAACTAGTCTTACCAAAGTGCGTTGTATTACCCAATAACTACAAAACACTTTTATTCAACACCATGCGATAATTTGACATAAAGCGACACTCACTCACTCACTCACTCACTCATTCACTCACTCACTCTCTCTCACACACGCACACGCACACACACACACACACACATTCCTAGATATAAGTTGATTTCATTTTATTTACACTCCTACATTATTGTTTCTAGTTTTAGAAGAGCGCGGTCTCCCAGCACAGGTATTTGTATACTTAAAAGGAGACCTCTATGTAAGATTAAATACTGTAGAAGTGTGTAAAGTTATTTCAAATAAAATTTTGTAATTTTGTTTTTTTTTTGTAACTGGGAGGTAGAGAAGGCCAGATAGGCAGTCGCTCCATATGAAATACTGGTATTCATTCAGTTGCATCTAGTTTAACTCGAACCCGACCCCAACATATGTAGTTGAGAAAAGGCAGATGATAACTGTAGAAATATATTTCGAATTTTTACTTACTTGTATTTTTTTTTTCTTTCAGATAACTACTTTATTAACGTTACTGGGAGCTATGAGAGAATAAAAAGAGAGGATGGCAAACTACACTTCCATATTATTGACTTCTGTGTTCACCTGGATAACCACGCACAAGCAAAAGCCCAGTATCAAAATCTGAATATTTGTGGCGAAGGAGATGGTAAATAAATTTTGTGTATTTGTAATTTCTGACTGGCGGTGCGAGGTTCGAATCTAAACAGCAGTTTGTTTCACCTTCACTACTTTATAAGCCCTACAAAAAAACAATTCATAAATTGGCATGCCCCAGCTAACATAGACTCATAATGAAAGAGTTTTACACCCAAAATGTCAACATAGACATTTGGGAAAATACATTTTAGAACGAAATTCTTTATCACAGCTTGCGGTAGAAGTAAACTGGTAGAAATCGTCATTTAACGAAAGACCATAATGGTAATTTTTTCCAAAGATAGTTTTCATAGTTTTCGAGGGTGCCGAAATAGCCGACAGTGAGGTTTAAATAAAAGCCCAAGCTGGCGGCTGCAATTTTTTTTGTCACAGGAGTCGTTGTCATCGTTTTTAGAGGTACTAAATTGGATATTTTCCCTAAATGTGATTAGTTTTCTCTAGTCCGGAAATGGCTGGTCTTAATTTCTTTTTCGATTTTTATTGAAATATTGTTTTTTTTTTTCAGCTGACCAATACGCAAAAAAGTTGGAGGAAAAAACACGCGATATAGTATTGAAAACTATTTTCAATAAATTCATCAACAATCTTCAAGACTTCCAAAGAACAGTGCCACTTGATGAATTGCACTTTAGATACGTTTGAATTTTAAACTGATAGTCTTAAATTCAATTTAGAAATAAGTTCAATGACTTGGTCATAATAATAATACTGAGTACACAATTATGAAATGTAACATTAAATAGTGCAACATTGAAATAAAGATATACAATTGTACTTATTTAATGCAACATGAAAATATAGATCAAAGCGAACTTGATTTAATGCTACCACTTTACTTGGCGTTTCTCCCCAAATATTTGCGTTATTTCATTAAGACAATATGAACTTTGTCTTAATTATAATAGGGTAGATTTTAAATTGATCAAGTTACGCGAATATTTGGGCAAATACGCCAAGTGAAGTGCCAGCATTACATTTCATGTTGCATTGCATACAGGGTGGCAGGGACATCCAACTTATTATCAAAGATTCAGCTCATAATTCTGAACGAAACGCAGGGAGCGCTTGACATTTTTCGTCAGTAAAAAAAATAAATGGCTTTTCCATACATTTTGACTGCGTAGGCCATTATTCTATAAAACAACAGATTTTTTTCTATAATCGACGAGATAATTATGTGTCTTCTTTATAACGTATGTTACGATTCACATAATTATTTGTACCTATTATTATGAATTAATTATGAATTAAACCAAAATGAGAAATGAAGACGTAATTTCAAAATAAAATATTGACAAATCAATCTTTTGTTGCTTTATTTTAGAATTGTAGTAGTTAAATTCTCGTTCAGAGAGCGCGGAGTGCGGACGTGTTATTAAATTTACCTAAAAATATTAAATATAAGTTATTGAACTTTGAATCCTATGTCTATCAGTGCAAATATCTTTCTTCTTGATCAAATCCTTGTGTTTTAAATCATATCTGACAAAGCCGGCGCAAGCGGAGCGTGGCCGTGTCCCCCGCAAACCTCAAGTGCAAGCGAGACAGGCTCCTATAATTCATCTCACTTCTTTTGCGGCCTGCGGCAGCGGTAAGCTGACAAACGTAGCCGACACATAGTATTATAAAGGAGCTTACACACTTATTATCATCTTAAAATGAGTGTTCTACGATCTCCGTCCGGAACAGACAAACCTGGAAGCTCGCAGCCAGATTTATCGAATATTAATACGGAAGCCAATACGACTCCGCTGCAGGTGACGTTTCGTAAACGGAAAACCCCGGAACAAGATGATCTTAAGCAAGACTTCGACAATTTTTGCAAAGAGCTAATGTCAACTTTGAACGGATTTGTTGAAAGTCAAAATCAGATAATGAAAAGCATCTCTAATGATGTATCATCAATTAGGAACGAGATTAAAAACCTGGCTGTAGAACAAACTAAGATTAAATCTGAAATAGCTGAACTGAAAATTTCTAATACGGCTACGAACATCAAGGTCTCTGCTCTTGAAAGTAAACTTGAAAATATAAAAGCAATTACTCCATCTGAAAATACAGAAAATATTTTTACTTGTGAAGATGCGGTTGCTGAACTTCAGGAAAGGCAGTCAAGAAGCAAAAACATAATCATAGTGGGCATACCGGAAGCCAAAGGACTAAAAAGAGAAGATAGAATTAACGATGACACTCGCGAAGTTACTAATATTCTAAGGTCAATACAGCCTGAATGTCCGGAACCAAATATGATACGCCGCCTTGGTAACTATAAACCTGAAGCAGTCCGTCACATCAAGGTTTTCCTTCCATCTTCAGATATGGCAACAGCAATTCTACGAAATAAAACAACAATGAGTCTTGAACCATACAAAATATTCTCAGATCAAACACCTTACCAACGCAATTTCATCAAAAACCTTAAACAAGAACTACATCTACGCACAGAAAAGGGTGAAACAGATCTTACAATAAAGTTCATAAATGGCACTCCAAAAATTATAAAAAAATCGTCAAAAAACTAAACCAGCAAGTGAAAGACCAACCAACAACTAAAAATAAAAACATAACATATGAAATCACCAACAAATACGATAGTCTTTGTACAACAACAAACTCCCTGAAGTGTTTTTATTCAAATATACGAAGTTTAGTCAAACCCGGAAAGATCGACGAGCTGAGGTGTATACTAACATCAATACAAGATGTTCATGTGGTGATACTGGTCGAAACATGGATTAAATCAGACGCGGAGGCACAGAGATTACAGCTCCCAAATTTCACACATTATTACAACTTTAGAACTAACAGCAGGGGAGGTGGTGTATCAATTTTTATTAAAAGCAACATGAAACACGAGTTTATAAGTGAGAAATGGGAAGAAGATAACCACTTCCTATGGGTCCACCTCCAAAAATTTTCTTTAAACATATGTGGAATATATAAACCGGAAAGAACTAACACAAATAAATTTCTCGAAACCTTAACAAATGAGCTACAAAATAAGAAAAGGACAATACTATTTGGAGATTTTAATTTTAACCTACTTGGGTCTGATCGAAACACTAAGGAATATAAAGATACACTCTCGGAAAATGGCTATACATTATTAAACAAAATTGATGCAAAGCACTGTACTCGTGAAACATCTACTACACGTACTATCTTGGACCATGTTTCTACAAACCTACGGGGCCACAATTTTCATTTAGCAATAATTGAATCAAGCATGTCCGATCACAAACAGATATTTCTAGAGGTCAAACAGTATAAACCAGAACCAACAAAAAAAATACAAATAAGAACACTTTCATTCGCAAAATTGTACAAAACTGTAGAAAATATTGACTATACCACGATCGGAGAAGATTTTACAAAGCTAGAAGAAGCAATAAAATTGGCAATCAGCAAGAATCAAACGTCGAAAATTAAGATTTTGAACCCACCTAAAACAGAATGGATCACGAAAGACATAATTAACAAAATAAACGCAAGGAACATATTGTGGAAACAACACAAAACAGATCCAAACAACTTAGAGCTTGAAGTGAAGTTTAAAAGTGAGAGAAACAAAGTATTTTCGCATATGCAGACTGTTAAAAATAGATACTTCTTTAAATCATTTGAAGAATACAAAGGTAAGCCGTTGAAGATGTGGAAACTTATAAGTAATCTGTCTAACAACAAAATTAAAGATAGTTGTATTCCTCCTAACTTACAAACCCCCTCAGGCCTCATCACGGAAGACAAAGAGATCTGTGAACACTTCAACACTTACTTTGCTAGTATAGGTATTCTTCTGGCAAACAAAATAGCTTCAAAACACCACAATACTAACATTAACTCTACCCCATTACACACCAACGCTCCGGGTCTCTCACAAATGTCACTAACAAATGCAAAAGAAATCACTAAAATTATGGATAGTCTAAAACCAAACACCAGCGCTGGCATGGATGGCATCACCGTCAAAGCCATTAAACATATAAAAAAACTAATACTACCCCATTTAGTGCAATGCATGAATAAATGTTTGATCGATGGCTACTTTCCAGATACACTTAAAGTCGCGAAAGTAAGTCCTATTTTCAAATCAGGCTCAAAATCAGACCCGGGAAATTACAGACCCATTTCAGTATTGCCAGTGATGTCGAAAATACTGGAGAAACTAATTCATGCAAGACTTATGGAATATCTAAATTCTTTCGGTTTTCTCTTCGAACGTCAATATGGTTTTAGACCTAAGTCTAATGCACTAGCTGCTGCTACTGATTTGGTCACGAAACTCAGGACCAAAATTGATCAAAAGCAAATAGCTCTGGGGGTCTTTATAGATTTAAAAAAGGCTTTCGATACCGTTAGCCATGATGTACTCCTGCAAAAATTAGCGTCTATAAAAATAACGGGAAATTGCTACAGAATGTTCAAGTCTTACCTAGAAAATCGTATGCAAGTCGTTAAAATAGGAAACAACACCAGTAGCTATAAATTTATCAAATGTGGTGTGCCTCAAGGATCAATATTGGGGCCTCTTCTGTTCCTTATCTATATCAACAATGTACACGAACTAGGATTAAAAGGACATATTACGCTCTATGCTGATGACACTTGTCTATTTTACTTCGGAAACTCCATTGAAGCAATTATACAAGATGCACAGGATGACCTAGTCATTTTGGAAAGGTGGTTCTTGGATAACCTATTGACAATTAACACATCCAAAACAAACTACATAATTTTCTCGGCCAAGAACAAAAAAATTCACAACCACAAGCCTTTGTTGATAAATGGAGATGTCCTAAACAAAGTAAACACAGAGAAGTATTTGGGTCTTACACTTGACAGTCACCTAACGTGGCAGCCACACATTAAAAGGATTTGTTCTAAGTTATCAAGCCTCACGGGTGCGTTGCGAGGAATAGCTAGATGTCTTCCATCGAAAATTCGGTATACTGTGTACAATTCACTAGTAAAACCACACATTGAATACCTTATTGAGGTTTGGGGATCGACAACAAAAACAAACATACACAAACTTCAAATCGCCCAAAATAAAATTATTAAAGCTTTGTTTCAATATCCCTACTTAACATCCACAAATAAAATCTATAACGACACTAAACTATTTAACATCACCAAAACACATCAATATAATACCTGTATATTAATAAGAAAAATCCTAACAAAAGAAATACACACAGAAATTACATATAAAAGAAATAACGAAGTGCAAACACGATCATCACGTCGGGCAAATGACCTAGTACTATTACACAAACCTAGAACAAAGCATGGAAAGAGAAATATTAAATACGAAGGAGTGCAACTATACAATTCACTACCAAAAAACATTAAAGAAGCTAAAACTAACTTATATTTTAAAAAAATGTTAAAGAAACACATCTTCGACGACTCCAACGTAAAATAAATAAAATAGTAAATTATTATTGTCAAGTATTGTAAAGTGTGCACGGTTCTTTATAACAGTAACTGATAAGAATAGCGCGCTCGATGGGTAGATCGATGCGCGCCTTATGAGAATTTTTCGATGTACCCGCAAGACCTACCATATTTATTAAAACAACTAAATGTATTACTGGCTAACTGCATGACGAGCACTCTGCACTTTCTTAATGTTTACCTATATGTTATTATTAAAACTTTGTTTCTCATTAAGTGATTATGTAAATCTTTGAGAAATAAATGATATATTTAACCGTAAATTTACTTCCCGTGGCTAAATTGTATCATACACATACTACTATATCATAGTGTAAAGCCGTAAAAGCTGGGTCTAGAAATTCTATCCAGTCTCACTCAATCACTGTTGGATAGATTTGTATTCCATTAATTGCAGCCTGACATTAGGGTAGTCGACTGCTGAACTGTAGCGGCATCTACACTGCTTCATGCAAACTACGCATCACACTGATGACGTTACGCAAATCCTGCATCGCGCAAGCAATGCTTACCGCCCAAACAGAGATTTCCGCGCAACTAGCAAATATACAACGGCCCGACATCAATTGTTGGTCAGTTGCCCACCAGACAAGACACCCGTCTTGTCGGAAGATCCTCCCTTTTCTGGCGAGGTATGAGTACTAACGTTACACTCTGTTCTTCATACCTCCAAATGGCTTTAAAACCTTAGTTTTTTTTTTTTTTGCCGCACGTAGTAGGTACCTATTACAGGTATCTTAGTAAAACTACTACTGCAATTTGTGGTTAATAATTCCGTTTATTTCAAGCGTTCGTGCTTACATCCATGTGTATGCCATGATCTTCTCTTTATTTTGTAATTAATAAATCCATTCTAATTTATTTGAGTTGTTATTTTTAAAAATGTTCGAAAGTTATTTTATCACCAGCATGTACAAAACAAGGTCGTCTTTTGCAGACAACCTGTACCGTACCTACTGGGAATTATCAATATGCGACCTAAGTGCATACAAGAAGTAGCGGCACGGTACAAACGGCAGAGACAACTACAGTCGTCGACACTAGTTGGGATCAACCGTAGACATATCGATGGCTGCTGTCGACAAAGGCATCGGCAGCAGCCAGCAACGTACCGCTCGAGTATTTTAAAACAGTAATCGAAGGTCCGGATTGCAGTTGCCATCGATACATGCCGATCGTCTGTACAAACGCTTACATAACCGTTCCTGGATTTAGGAAAAGCTAATTGATTGTTTGAACGAACTAACAACACTCACGATGAGAACTTTCGAGTTTCATCGTTTGGTGTAGGTTCGTGGAGATAATAGAGCTAACTACCCCAATCTATTCAAAATAGATTAACTGTAACAAGTCATACTGATTGATGTCGCATGTGGGTTAAACCAATGGCAGTCGAATACAGAAAGAAAAATAGGTTTAGATATTTGTCACAGAACACGTACACACACATGATATCACGCCAATATTCCCCGATGGATTAGGAAAAGGTGGAGGGATGTGCAAAAAACAAAACAGATCTATAAATCAGACAATAGAAATATTCAGCAGGCGCATGACGTGACGGCACAGCATGGTGCTATGCTATAGCGTAATAGTCAAAAATAGTTTAAAAAAAAAAACTAAAAAGCACGCTTCCATAGAAAACCAAACTAAAAAGGAGAAAATAATGGGAAAAAGCTTAGGGTGCCTGATTTCAATAAAAAAATACCTTAAAAACTTTATATAAGTGATTTATTTTCTATTTTTTATGGTGTTTCGAATTTTGAGACGTATGTCAGCGTAGTTTGTGACGTATGTCAGCGTAGTTTTCGAAGACAGTTTTTTTGCTGTCCTGGTAACCCTGACAAGGATAATGGCACAAATATATGAAATTATAGTATTGTCATCGGTCCTCGATAAGTCTACAGTGTTTAAATGAAATCTGGTCGTTTAAAGTGGGTCAAAATCGCGCTATAAGAAGTCGGTTACAAACAAACATACAAGTGAAGCTAATATAAAGCGTGTAAAAATTAGGCAACCCTATCTAAACTCATCATCATCATCATTTCAGCCGTAAGACGTCCACTGCTGGACTTAGGCCTCCCCCAATTTGGGGGGCTAAACTAATATTATAAAAAGAAAAGATGAAGCTGCATGATTTTTTGTTGCGCTTTCTTTCACAAAAAATGGCTGAATGCATTTGAATGAAATTCAAATTGAGCCAAGGTCATGGATTCGTTCGAAAGAGTTATCGTGGCCCTGGCACAGGTAACTGAAGGAACCCGGGTGGGTTTTAGTCAGCAAAAGCGATACACCCTCCCACTCCGGGAGTGGGAGGGCGTGACCAAAGCGAGAGAAGTAATTTAATGATTTCCCATCCGTCATAGTTTTTTGTAATTTACATAAAATAAGAGCTCAGCTTATACTGGATTGTTACAACAGACGTGTGACTGTACCTACGTATTGTTTGTAAAGAATTGAAATAACCAGTGTTTCTTATCATGGCGACTCATCAATTCATCAAAAATAAAATATAAAAATAAAACACTAATGTCAGAAAGAATAATAGCCATTTACTTTTGAGAACCAAAGCTAAAATGTTCTCAGTTCTATTAATTGCTGTATTGTTTTGTTTTAGACAGGTATCATGTAAGTACCAACTTATTTATATTTTTTATCTTCATTTAATTTCGAGGGAGTTGTGGCTAAGTAATAACAGCCGCACGAATCGATCGATCAGGTTAAGCTGCGCTTGCTGCGGTTGATTCGTGGATGGGTGAACATCTTTACATACCAAGACCTCCCCGTGCCTCGGAAAGCATAGTAAGCAGTTGGTCCCGGCTATCATTTGTTGATCTTTGACAGTCGTTACGGGTCGTCAGAAGCCAGAAAATCTGACAACCAGTCTTACATGGGGTATCGTATTAGCCAGTGACTGGGTTGTGGAGGTCAGATAGGCAGTGTGGTATTCAGCTGCATCCGGTTAGACTGGAAGCCAACCCCAACATAGGTGGGAAAAGGCTAGGCAGATGATGATGATCTTCATATAATTTTTATTAACGTTATTTTGTTCGTGTTTGCACGTGTATTTAAAAATTAAGTGAAAATATGTAAATAAAAAATAACATCAAAAATTAAATTTTGAACTTAAAGAAAGCTTGTGAATAAATTACATTTTTACTTCATATACTTCACTTGCGTGTGGTGCCAGACGTAAAGAATATGATCATCCCATTTCTTCTCTCGGGTATCGTAAGAAGCAAGTTAAGGACTTACTAGAGTATGAGCAGCAGCGTTCTCTATGCATGTTAACACCATACCGCGATCGCCAACCCGCCTGCCAAGCGTGGCGATTAGGGCAAATCCCCCCAAATTAGGGGAAGGCTTATGTACAGCAGTGGCCGTTTTTTCGGCTGAAATTATGATGATACTATACTTATGATATATTTTTTTTCATGTGATTTTCATAATTTTCAGGTTTGCAACGACAGCTCTGTGAGTCAGATGACGAATGCCTAATAAACGCTGTGATCGAGCGTGTTTACCCAAGGTTTGTGGCTGGTATGCCTGGTGTGGAGTCCTCGGATCCTCTCCACATTGACGCCATTATTGCTGACCTGCCCACTATCAGATACGAGCTTTTCAATGCCACATTGACTGGTTTGAAGAATTGTGAATTTGTGAAATTAGAGTAAGTAGCATTATACATATTTCCATTAGTTCTTTGTATTCGATGGTTCTGATACTCGCATATTCTCAACTTTTTCATACATCATGGATTCTTCTTATAATCGCAATCAACATATTCCTTATTTTTCCGATTGCTGAGTGTAAACCACTACGCGACCCCATTTTGGATATTATGATGTATGTCATCAAATTTTGTTACAATGGCGAATTGGGAAAATGGTAAAATTTTGGATACTAAGACGTCTCATCATCTCAAAATGCAAACACCCACTAATAATTTAATTGGTATTTCAGCAACAAACGTGTCAATGAATATACGTTGTTTGACTACGCAATATCCTGCCCAATCCTGACATTGCAAGCGCAGTATAACCAGAATGGAATTATAGATGAATTACCAGTAGAAGGAAAAGGAGAATGTCGAATTATTTACGGTTAGTCATCTTCTAATGAAAGGCTCCTGGTTAAATCGAGGGCTACCCCTGCCAGGGTCGCGAGATTGTTCGAAAGAGACACCGTGACCCTGGCACATGGGCAACTGAAGGAACACGGGTGGGTTTTAATCAGTAAAAGTCTGACATGCCCTCCGCCCAGAGCGGAGAAGTCATTAGATGATTTCTCATCCAAAAAAACGCGGCGGCTAGGGACGTGAGGGCGCAGTGACTGCCACTCCCTCACACGCCCCGCCTCCTCCTTTGCGAGCATTACTGCTTCGCAGAAGGAGGTGATGGCTTCCCATTCCCTCTCGCTCCGTACCATGGCTCGCACCAGGGCCGGACGCGAGAGGTCGCCGCCGCCGATCGCGAGGACACGGCGGTGCTCCGCCCAGGCAGGGCACACCTCCACCGTATGCTCCACCGTGTCCTCCAGACGATCCTCACAATGGAAACACCCGGGCGTATCCTCCCGCTTTATCCTGAACAGGAACCCACCGAAGCACCCATGCCCGGTGAGAACCTGCGTCAGGCGGAAGGTGAGGACGCCGTGGCGCCTCTCTATCCACTTCTCAAAGAGGGGATTTACCGCCGCAATTGTGGCGTGCCCTGCGCTGGGTTGCGACAATCGTACCCGCCATGTCGCCATGAGATCACACCGGAGCTCATTCCGCCGTGCCGCGATTTGTCGCGGCAGCGGAGTTTCGCCCCGGCGTTTCGCCTCCTCGCGCCACTCCCACATGTGCGCGAGGACCTTTGCCTCCAGATCCCATGGCGGCACTCCGGCAAGGAGGCTCGCCACCTCGCACGAGATCGTGCGGTATCCTCGAATTAGCCGTATGGCCATGACCCTCTGGGCTGCACTCAACCGGCGCGCTGGGCGCAGCCTCAATAAGGGCGCCCACACCGGTGCCCCGTAGAGGGCCATGGACTGCACCCCCAAATCCTTTGAGTCATCTTTTTCCAAAGCCTTTTTGATCCTCGATTAATTTCAGTTACATATTTTACAGAGGACTACCACATATCAATTAGCGGGAAGCATGAGAAAGTAAAGAACGATGGAGGAAAGCATCACGTTAATATACTGGAATACACAGTAATCCCAGATTTGAAAGAAGGGAAAGTTAAAGATCCTGAATATACTAACTTGAATTTCAGCAACCAAGATTCCTGTAAGTGAACATTACTTTTTTATGTCATTAAAATTTTATGACGTTGAACATTTAAAAATAAAAATTAAAATTCAAATGCTTGGTAGAATGTAAATACTTACCATACAAAAAATTGCCTTGTCTGAAAAATATGTTCATTGTAATGTTCAAGTTCTGATCATTAATAAAAATCCAAGATATTTAAATGATTAATGACCCATTGTCTCAGCCTTTATAGAAGTAGTAATACGTAGTTAATTTTATTTTTCTCAATCTGAACCTTGGTGTAGTTTGAAACAGCGACATCTGTTACTTGTATTGAGAACTAACAAGTCGGAACAGACTGAACGAAGAAATTGTATAACTTGCTGCAAAAATCTATTGGTTTGGCTTATGTACAACAACAGAAATAAAAAACATGTATACTTTTTAGGTACTCTGTGAGTGTAGTAACTGAGTGTATTAATAAAACAATAGTAGCTCTTTGCGGAGCATGAGTCTAGTTTTGTTTTATAGCTACTACCTAAGTACTATTTATAATGTGTGAATTATTTTCTAGGCGATAATCGTGTGAAAATGATAGAAAAAATGACTCGAGACATTGTGATGGACGTCTTCATGAATAAATACATTCAGAACCTGAAGAATTTTCACCATCAAGTTTCTGTTGAAGATCTGCATTTTAAATATGTGCGTTGAGTGATTTTAAAATCTTAAGGTTTCATAAAAGTTTGTAAATTATTAAAAGATGAATACCTATATTAATCGTTTTGATTATTATATATTCTGATTGTAGCTGAAAAAAAGTGAGATAAAGTGCTTATTTGTAGAAATAACCAAATTATAACACATATCATCATCATCATTTCAGCCGCAAGACGTCCACTGCTGGACTTAGGCCTCCCCCAATTTGGGGGGCTTTGCCATAATCGCCACGCTTGGCAGGCGGGTTGGTGATCGCAGTATGGTGGTAAAATGCATAGAGAATGCTGCTGCCCATTCTCTAGTAAGTCCCTTAGTCGCCTTTTACGACACCCACGGGAAGAAATGGGATATGGAATAACACATAGGTATATTTATATACAAAATAGTAACTTATAACAAAGGTAATAAAAATTTAATCCTATCCAGCCAGTCTCTTGCTGCAATCCCCCGCGACGCCCTAAGCCGAGGCCGGTACCCTTAGTATGTATTCGCGTAGTTTTTAAGCCCTAGCTGGAGGCTTGAATTAATAAAGGCACCCACAGGCAATAGGAAATAACAGGACAGCCGGAACCAAATGCTTAACATGCGTTCCAAGGCTTTTGATAAATACAATAAATCATAATAAATATAATGATATCGATAGGATTTTGCTATGTAAGAAAAACAACCCATCCGCGGATCAACCACGGCAAGCGCAAATTAACCTGATCGATTGATCCGTGCAGGTATGATTATAAAACGAAATTAAGTTGCAACCGATTTTTTTCACGTAATACTATATTATTTTTATGAAGAGGAAAATGATAATTTATTTGTTACTCTGTATTTGCAATTTCAGCTTCTGAAGATGAATACATATCTTGCCGGGGTCGCGTGATTGTTCGAAAGAGATACCGTGACCCTGGCAACTGATGGAACACGGGTGGGTTTTAGTCAGTAAAAGTCTGACACGCCCTCCCGCTCCGCCCATATTGAGTGGTGCTGCAGCAACAGGATTTCCTTGGCTTCACTCTTTACCTATATACCTTGTAAAAAACCTTGAATTGGTTCCAACATAATTATTTTTTAAATTATTTTTGATCCCACTTTTCTTCTTCTCTGGTCTAAATGATCCTCTAAAGTTTAATTTATCTATAATTATTATTGAAGACACATTTGTAGTTGACCTGTTAGTCTAGTGGTTAGTGACCCTGACTCCTAAGACTGAGGTCGTGGGTTCAATTCCCATCCAGGACAAATCTTTGTGTGATGTGATGAGCACAATCATTTGTTCTGTGTCTGGGTGTAATTTATCTACATATAATATGTATGTATTTAGAAATATATAAGTATGTTTATCAGTTGTCTGGTTGCCATAGTACAGGCTCTGCCTAGTTTGGAATCAGATAACGTTGTGTTGGTTGTCCAAAGATATATTATTAAAGATATATATATATATATATACCTATTATTATTATTTGTGATTTACGTATTTGCGAAGTTGAGCGTAGTTCTCAAAAAAAACAAAATGCAAAAAAAAATGCTAATGCAAATTATTGTACATTTAAGCACCAGGGGGCTTAAAAACGCCGCATTAAGCAATTTATTTATTTTATTATTTATGTAAAAAAAACAAGTGATAAGGCATATTAATACAATTGAGTAAAAAGGTACTGCTTATAAAAGCGATTAATTCCCTGAATTCCCATAAGATTCTGCTATTTGACATTAAACTTCCATAAAGCAATTCCTCATTTGTGGACCATATTAGGAGTCTCCATAGAAAACAGTCAAACAGATGAATTGCGTGGTGTGGACGCAGATAATATTTTGAATTGTCAGTTTGTGAACATTATACAATTTGAAATGTGATTCATTGAATCATCCTATTCAGATTCTGCCAAAAGGACCTTTTTAGACCCCGAGATTTATAAAGTTTCTGATCTCCTCACCCAACATTACTTTATTATTCTCTCTCGTATTCATTTAGTTCTGGTTTCTCCTCTCTCTAATGTAAATATCCCAACTGATATAGCCCCCTAATCATCTATCATTTGGTGATTAGCAAAGCATTTTGTTGCCCTCAGTTAATTGCCACTCACCTCACTTAAACTGAGCCTCAATATATTATTCGGGTCAGCGATTTTCGGCTCCAGTAACTGGGCCAAGGCAACGATTCTGTGGCTTTCCTGATAATATACCTATTTTAGGGAGGCTAGTGGCGGTATATTAGATTAAGTGGAATATACTGAGCTAGAATAAAACCTTTCTTTGACTTTCGTAGCGACAGGTTTGTATTTGACTTGTTTTCTGCCATCATTTTCGAATGGAAACGCTATATGTTGTGCCTCATAGTACAGCAGGAGTGAAAGCCTTCTTGCCACAGTCATGACGAAAAGCTGTCGATAATTCCTGTTCTGAGGTCTGCATTATATCTGTTTAGGGTTTTTTATACATCAAAGTTCTTTAACGCAACTCACGGCAGGAGTAAAATGGTAGAAAGCGTCACGTCACGAAAAAGCGTTAATAGAAAAACAGACCTAGAGATAGTTTTCATGATTTTTTGAGGGCGTTGAAGCTGATAGTAACAAAAAATAAAACATATTTGGTGTTGTAAACATTCGACGGTGTTTACTGCTGAAGCATATAGTGGAGTCAAAATTAAAATTCAAGATGAAGCTGCGGTGTTTTTGTTGTGATTTTATGACTTTCGCAGTCTCCAATTTGTATATTTATTTGGAAGAAGAATGAAGCACCTCTTAAAATTGGTTGTTAGTTACATTTTTACTACAATAAGATTGATTAAATTTGCAGAAGGTATTATTAAAACCTTGTCGGTATTCAAAATATATCTGAGTATGATTTAACCCGCTTAATTTTGCTTCTAACTGATTTTTGAAACCGGTTTTAACGATAGAAGAAAGGACAAATCCATAACTTTTCAAGTAGAAAATTTTAGTGCCTTTATTAAACTTTGCAAACTTTCATACTGCCTTTACTTTTTCAATTTCCTTACTTTTGCCCATAAATCTAAGGCACGGACTCACTGTCTCAGCATACATAAATAATTCTTTTGCTTAATGGACCTTAAGAATGTTTATGACTGAAGTTTTCCTGGCCGTATCCAACCGTGAAGTAAAGGCAGTTGTTGTTATTGTGTAAAACAGCAATAATGTTGTCAAACTAATAGAAATAAAGATAACTATAATACTATCATGGACAGCTGTAGCAGTAAACGTTTCGAAAATTTCCAATAAGATAAAAATAAGAAATCCCTTAAGGCGCTCCCTCACCCTGTTACTTCTACTACCTTTTTAATGAAATTTATTAATATAAAATCTAAATATTCAATTAGGGGCTGCCTCTGATGAAGATGTTCTCTAATGAAGCGCATGAAGCCAGCTCGAATAGCTTTCTGAGCGTGTTCGTCGGACGCTGGGACTCGCCTATGTGGCAGCACTGGATGCGACTATACACTGCGGGTGGTCGCATCCAAGGCTTGCCATAAACTGGCACTCCTATGCGATCCCACTTTTTGATTTTGTTTTTGTGCGTACTAACAATCGTTTTATAAGGTTTTTTGTGTTACTTACAACAATATGGACAATGTCTGAAATAAACATCTTAAATAGTAGTCTACTTGCAAAGGTATACAGCTATTGAAGACACATACAAGATGGAATCTTGTATTGTCTTTCACATTACATGCGAAATCTCCCGCTGAATAAGTGACTTTTTTTTTCTGGATTGGAAATCATCAAATGACTTCTCCCGCTCTGGGCGGAGCGGGAGGGCGTGTCAGACTTTTACTGACTAAAACCCACCCGTGTTCCATCAGTTGCCCATGTGCCAGGGTCATGGTATCTCTTTCGAACAATCACGCGACCCCGGCAGGCATCGGTCCTAGTAGACCCCTACACTGCTGCTGACATCTCTTTGAGGCGCGCGTGGAACACTCCGCGCCGTCAACCCGAGCTTGGTCCTTACCGGGTGGTGAGCTACCCATTGCTCGCCGCCCGCAAGCTCACGCTTACGGTGGCCGGGAGTCCGCTATCGACTCCCGACGCCCGGGGCGTCTCCTCCTGCGGCGGCTAGAGACGTGAGGACGCAGAGACTGCCACTCCCTCACGCGCCCCGCCTCCTCCTTCGCGAGCATTACTGCTTCGCAGAAGGAGGTGACGGCTTCCCATTCCCTCTCGCTCCGTACCATGGCTCGCACCAGGGCCGGACGCGAGAGGTCGCCGCCGCCAATCGCCTCCACGAGGACACGGCGGTGCTCCGCCCAGGCAGGGCATACCTCCACCGTATGCTCCACCGTGTCCTCCAGACGATCCTCGCAATGGAAACACCCGGACGTATCCTCCCGCTTTATCCTGAACAGGAACCCACCGAAGCACCCATGCCCGGTGAGAACCTGCGTCAGGCGGAAGGTGAGGATGCCGTGACGCCTCTCTATCCACTCCTCAAAGAGGGGACTTACCGCCGCAATTGTGGCGTGCCCAGCACTGGGTTGCGACAATCGTACCCGCCATGTCGCCATGAGATCACACCGGAGCTCTGTCCGCCGTGCTGCGATTTGTCGCGGCAGCGGAGTTTCGCCCCGGCGTTTCGCCTCCTCGCGCCACTCCCACATGTGGGCGAGGACCTTTGCCTCCAGATCCCATGGCGGCGAGCTACCCATTGCTCGCCACCCGCAAGCTCGCGCCTACGGTAGCCGGGAGTCCGCTATGGACTCCCGACGCCCGGGGCGTCTCCTCCTGCGGCGGCTAGGGACGTGAGGGCGCAGAGACTGCTGCTCCCGCACGCGCCCCGCCTCCTCCTTCGTGAGCATTACTGCTTCGCGGAAGGAGGGGACGGCTTCGCATTCCCTCTCGCTCCGTACCATGGCTCGCACCAGGGCCGGACGCGAGAGGTCGCCGCTACCGATCGCCTCCACAAGGACACGGCGGTGCTCCGCCCAGGCAGGGCACACCTCCACCGTATGCTCCACCGTGTCCTCCAGACGATCCTCGCAATGGAAACACCCGGACGTATCCTCCCGCTTTATCCTGAAAGGTTCATAGGCCTCATATTTATTTGTTTGCTGGATTGGAGGAACTACTATTTGCTTCACTTATTAAAACTCACTTTTAAAACTTGAAGACGTATTTATTTCTTAATCAGTCGCCCATGGGGTGGATTTTACAAATAAACTGAAAATTTAAAATACCCTATACTTATAGTTATGTTAAAATACACATAGGTGCAAGTTGCGCCGGCTGCGTTGAGTTATCAAATTTTCAATTATCCAATGACTCGGAGTCGATCGAAAAAACCAAATCTTAATTAGGATTTAGGTTTTTGCGATTGACTCTGAGTCCACCAATCAGAGGCAGGCAAGGGCGTCTCGAGGTTTGGACAGGTTTCGACACGTTCTGACCTGCCCAAACCTGACTTCGAAATCGATCGCAGTTACAAGTTTCCTTAGTTTCTAAATTGAATAGAATCAAACTATATCTAAATTAACTTCTAGGTGCTATTATTTACATTGATCATCATCATCATCATTCCAGCCGTAAGACGTCCAATGCTGGACTTTGGCCTCCCCCAATTTGGGGGGCTTTGCCATAATCGCCATGCTTGGCAGGCGGGTTGGCGATCGCAGTATGGTGATAAAATGCATAGAGAACGCTGCTGCCCATTCTCTAGTAAGTCCCTTAGTCGCCTTTTACGACACCCACGGGAAGAAATGGGGTGGTGTTATTCTTTACGTCCGGCACCACACGGTACATTGATCATACATAAGTACATATTATTACAGTGCATAGAATATTATCACATAAGCGATCTTATTACGTAATCAATCTATGGGCGTCCTGCATAGTTGAAATGAACTTAAAGGGTTGTGTCGATGATTTTAAGTATTATAATTCTGTAAAGCTATATTTGTTATGGTTGTGAATCATATTTTAATCATGTGTAACATACAATTTGACACTGACCTGCAAATTGTGAAAAGCGAAAGAAAAGAATTTCGCGCGAAATCATGGCGCTTCCGCCTTAAATTTTATATGATTTTATTTCTGTAAGTAAGTCTGTACAAACTTTTTTACACGTTAATCATAATTTTAGACTAGATGAAAACTAGATGAAAGGCGCCGTTTCCTATCTGACTGAAGAAGAAAAGCAGAAACAAACTCAGAGGTCTTGTCTTGTGTCTTGTCTGGTCTGGTCTTTTAAAGTCCAGACACAATCGTGATCAGATCACGTGAAGACTATGTAGATTGGTGTCTGAAGTGGTCTTGAGTGGTTTTGAGAAAAAACCACACAGATATAGAGGACCTTAATTAGAGACTAGGTACAGATATCACCCTCTGATTACATGAGACAAAGCACACATAAGCGGCAAAATGTGGGCAACTCTGCCTAATTCTTTGGAATTACAGGCGTGACGATTCGTTATGTTATGCGTAGAAATACAAAAAAAAAACTTTTTAACAAAATATTAAACCGCCGAAAAAACTGAAAAGCAAAAAATAATAAACCTTAAAATTTTGAGTCAGCGCTTTGAGTGATCTTTGTTCATTGATTTTCAGTTTTTTCGGCGGTTTAATTTTTTTGTTAAAAAGTTTTTATTTTATATTTTTTTGTTTGTACTAATAATACTTGACAAGGCACCTATACTCTATCCAATAAAAAAGAATGATCAAAATCAAACTACTCTGTAGGTATGTAAATGTAAAGTTATGCGTGGTCATACATTACAATCAGTGAGTAAACAATCAATCATCCCCTGTTTTCCAACCCTTAGGGTTCGATTTTGTTTTCCCAATTTATATGGGACTACTACTACTACCTTCGGGGCTTACCCTTTCCAAAAAAAGGAATTATCACAATCAGACTACTAAGTAAAAAGTTATGCCTTGAATTGAGAACCTCCTCCGTTTTTTTCGTTGGTTAATAAGATTGTTTGTACGGGATTGGAGTAAACCAGTTTTCATTTCTTGTTGAGGCAACCCTCGTCACTTTTCTAAATATATCCTTTTGAGTCTTTCCAGTAATAACCCACGAAGTAAGGTCGTTGGCTGCTTGTTTAGCAGACTTACCTACTTATCTTACCGCAATTGACAGCTAAAAACTTGGACCTAACGAAATGGTTAAGGTAAACTTTATTCACACATTTTTGTATTCACACAAAATTTTTAACGACATTTTTGCATTGTTTATAAAAAAGTAAGCATTCATTGGTCCTAACAAAGTCACATGAATAAAGTCATATTATTTTGTATGTTTTTGAAACTAGTTCATTTTGGTATACTTAGTTTATTTTTTTATTTTTTATATATCTTAGGACAACCAACACACCGTTATGTGATCCCAAACTAGGCCTGTACTATGCCAACCAGACAAGATATATATATCTTAGTTTGTTTTTAAGTTCTTACAACAATGTTCTTTAAGACATTAATTCTTATCAAAATAAATAGCTACTTATTTTGATAACAATTAATGTGCTAATAAGAAGCTATAATACTTAATCTGAATTAATTTTATGCATCTTGAAATATTTAAATGTCTAGGAATATGGACATGCAAATTGTGTATTTCGTTTAGATATTCTAAGTGTTTCATTAAAAAATGAAAAATCTTAATGTAAATAGCCTACTGATCAAGGTAAAAGAAACAGGTTCAGCGTTTATATTTGATGCAAAATATATCCTTAAATAAGCAAAAGGTTTTCGATAAAAAAACAAAAATAGAACTCGTCGTGTTTTTGTTTGCGTATGCGAATAATAAAAACAAAATAATGATATTTAGAGGTTCGCTGAATTTGCATGCCTGTCGTTTATGTGTTACTTAAAATTATAATTATTTGAATGGCAAATTAGCAAGTTCGCACCTTTTCCATCAGACATGACCGGAAACCATGGCACACTATCTTTAAAAATAAAACTATTTTACTGTCAAACATCAAAGCCAAAGGGTGTTAGTATTACATCTTACTTAAAAACTATATTAGTAACATGCAGGAACACTAAAAAGGAAGAAAAAGAAAATCACAATCACAGGAAGATTTAATAAACTTTGTTACCAGCATGTAGTTTGGTATACTTCCCTATTATAGGCCCATCCAGCCTTTTTTTGGGTGGAAAATCATCCAATGACAACTCCCGCTCTAGGATGGAGCGAAAGGGCGTGTCAAACTTTTACTGACTAAAACCCACCCGTGTTCCTTCAGTTGCCCATATGCCAAGGCCACGGTAACTCTTTCGAACGAATCTCGCAACCCTGGCAGGCCCATCCAGCCTCACTGTAAATACATTTTTTTTTTTTTTTTTTTTCAGGATGGGAAATCATCAAATGACTTCTCCCGCTCTGGGCGGAGCGGGAGGGTGTGTCAGACTTTTACTGACTAAAACCCACCCGTGTTCCATCAGTTGCCCATGTGCCAGGGTCACGGTATCTCTTTCGAACAATCACGCGACCCCGGCAGGCATCGGTCCTAGTAGACCCCTACACTGCTGCTGACATCTCTTTGAGGCGCGCGTGGAACACTGCGCGCCGTCGACCCGAGCCTGGTCCTTACCGGGCGGCGAGCCACCCATTGCTCGCCACCCGCAAGCTCGCGCCTACGGTGGCCGGGAGTCCGCAATCGACTCCCGACGCCCGGGGCGTCTCCTCCTGCGGCGGCTAGGGGCATGAGGGCGCAGAGACTGCCACTCCCTCACGCGCCCCGCCTCCTCCTTCGCGAGCATTACTGCTTCGCAGAAGGAGGTGACGGCTTCCCATTCCCTCTCGCTCCGTACCATGGCTCGCACCAGGGCCGGACGCGAGAGGTCGCCGCCGCCGATCGCCTCCACGAGGACACGGCGGTGCCCCGCCCAGGCAGGGCACACCTCCACCGTATGCTCTACCGTGTCCTCGAGACGATCCTCGCAATGGAAACACCCGGACGTATCCTCCCGCTTTATCCTGAACAGGAACCCACCGAAGCACCCATGCCCGGTGAGAACCTGCGTCAGGCGGAAGGTGAGGACGCCGTGGCGCCTCTCTATCCACTCCTCAAAGAGGGGACTTACCGCCGCAATTGTGGCGTGCCCAGCACTGGGTTGCGACAATCTTACCCGCCATGTCGCCATGAGATCACACCGGAGCTCTGTCCGCCGTGCCGCGATTTGTCGCGGCAGCGGAGTTTCGCCCCGGCGTTTCGCCTCCTCGCGCCACTCCCACATGTGCGCGAGGACCTTTGCCTCCAGATCCCATGGCGGCACTCCGGCAAGGAGGCTCGCCGCCTCGCACGAGATCGTGCGGTATCCTCGGAACTGTAAATACCCTCAGAATGCTTTTGCTGCTTCCTCTCACTCGGGATATTACTGAGGCAACTTTCTTCCGTAATATCGCAAAATACTCGTCGTGTGCGCATCAGTGAGCATAGAACACCAAGATTTATTTTCAAAATAATCATAATGGAACAGTGACGCTAAAGTAATTACGCCTATTCCTGAGAATTATAATTTAAATAAAATAGTTTTTTTTAAGGTCTCAACCAACTTATAACTTAATGTTGACCGAAAAAAATTGACGCAGGTTCACAATCACTGTGATCAAAAAAAATTGGATTCGGAAATGTTGAAGTTGTTTTTTTTTTAATTTGTTTAATACGTTTCTTAATATAAACAAGCTCATTTGTTGAGTTTCTGCATTCGGCGACGAGTGACGGATGTCGACAGAAGTGAAATCCATGTTCGCTATGTTTTCCCTTCTGCTGCTTTTGTTCTGCGCAATTGTCAATGTGCTGTCAAACCCAGGTGAGTGAATTTGGTGTTCCTGTAATAGGGAGGAATAATCTAAAAATATTTTTGTTTAGTTACCATTATTACCTTGAACCTCAGCCAGTGTCAGCCTCTACCAATATACTGTCTTTTTAATTGTTTTTTTAGCATTCAAAAATGTGTTGACTGTTTGAAAATTTTAAATGGGAATGACCACTTTTTTGGGGTTTTTCATTGTCTTGGACTTAAATTGTAGCTAACAAGGTATTAAAAAATGCTGAAACTCAGACCCACTTAGAAAAAAAAAATACCAGATTTTCTGACCCTATTTTATTTTACTTTCAGCTCTAACTCTATACCAATGCAAGTCCAACGATGACGCATGCGTCACCCGTGCAGTGAAAGCAGCTTACCCGTTGATTCTGGAAGCTAATCCAGAAATCGGTGCTGAAAGTATGGATCCTATATTCCAAAAAGAAATTGAAGGAAATCTGTCAATCCTGAAATTCAAACTATTCAATACAACTACTACAGGATTCAAATCTTGTGATATTGAAAGTGCAAAGTGAGTAATATTATTTTTTATACATTTTCAAAATATTTTTTTCATACAATAAGATTGTTTGCTCCCTTCTTTCGATCAAGCCGGTCAAAACCACCTATGTCACGGGACTTACCATAACCTACTGGTGAAAGTAAAATACACCTCTACAACCCCATCCAGGGTATCCGGGTTTGATTTTATGTTCCTTTAGATGTAAGATGTTTAGAATGTAATTTTGCACGAAACTGAAATGAGAAAAGAAAATTGTAAATAGAAATTATTGCTTGAAATATTTTTTTAATAAGCTTTATAAAAAAAATATTTTAAGGCAAATAAAAAATATGGAAACTGCCCAAAAGGCTGGGAACATTGCCACGTTGTATGGCAATATTGATTCTATGACTTAAAACTTGGCCAGCCCTAAGTCCTGAAATACTCGATGAGCACTCGGACCCTAGTGTTTCAACCGCAAACAACTCAAACACATAGCTCCTCATACATATTTTAGTCTTTGATTGTATTTAAGATTTCTTAAAAACTATTGAAAGTTAAAAAATATACATTTTATATTTTATTCTAAAAATAAGTATTTAACTAGAATGTATTTGGTGGTCTACTGGAACTTTGCCGTTAGTGAAAGCGTTAGTTTTTAATTGATTACAAGGTTTATTTATGTTATTTATATATTACTAGCTTTTGCCAGCGGCTTCACCCGCGTAGAGGTCGGAAATAATCCCGCGGGAACGTACTACCGGGATAAAAAGTAGCCTATGTCCTTTCTCAGGCTCTAAACTATCTGTGTACCTCTAAAATTTTATTTAAATCGGTTCAGTAGTTTTAGCAGGAAAGCGAGACAGACAGACAGACAGACAGACCGACAGACAGACAGAGTTACTTTTGCATTTATAATATTAGTATGGAAGTGTGGATAGTATGGATATAAATATTTATCAATAAATGTCGACTCTACTTTGCTGGCCTTGTGGTCGTAAGCGCTACTGCTGGGTTCGATACCTAAGTCAGGCAGAACTTTTCCATAAGGGATTTCTGTGTAGCAGCCCGAAGTCTGCTTTTGTGCCCATTTGACAGCAATAGGTTTGCCCTCTGTTCATGGGACATAAACGTAACTGACGAAATGTGGAGGTACTATAGGTACACCTCTAACTCCTTGGGGATCTCTTTACTGGCACCACACAGACATAACTACATGTAATGGCCGTGTGGTGCCGGACGCGGGACGTAAAGAATAGCATCACCCTATTTCTTCCCGAGCGTGTCGTAAGAGGCGACTAAGGGACTTACTAGAGAATGGGCAGCAGCTTTCTCTTTGCATTTTACCAAAATTATCCGCCTGCCAAGCGTGGCGACTATGGCAAAAGCCCTCAAATCATTTAAAAGTCTTAACATAAAAAACACAGAAGACTTATGGGGGATTTCGGTTAAGGTTCTTGAAGATATCATTGACACAATTGCTCCTGTCCTGACAGGCATATTTAATCAATGTTTAGACAGCGGTACGTTTCCTGATTTAATGAAACATAGTAAAGTAGTACCAATTTTCAAATCGGGTAGTAAGACTGATCCTTCTAATTATAGACTCATATCTGTGCTACCAGCATTGAGCAAAATTTATGAAAAAATCATATTGGACCAGATGTTAGCTCATTTCAACTCTAATGGGATTTTACATAGTCGGCAGTTTGGTTTCACGAAAGGTAGGTCGACGACTGACGCGGGAGTACAACTCATCAGTCACATTTTGGAATCCTGGGAAAAGTCCTAGGATGCAATTGGCATCTTCTGTGACCTCTCAAAAGCGTTCGACTGCGTTGACCACAATACTCTGATCTGTAAATTACACCATTACGGAATTCGTGGACAAGCTGCTGATCTTGTTCTTTCCTATTTATCAAACAGGCAGCAAAAAGTAAATGTTAACGGGGTGACGTCCTCGGGGTCTCTTGTTAAGATGGACGTGCCCCAAGGTTCAATTCTTGGTCCTTTCTTATTTCTAGTTTACGTTAATGACCTTCTTTATATGATGGCTAACTTTTCGGATATAATTTTATTCGCTGATGATACTTCTCTTATTTTTAAAATAGATAGAAAAGATACGGATGTCTTACATGTGAACGAGGGTCTAGCTGTTCTTTCAAAATGGTTTGCAGCTAATAATCTCTTACTTAATGCAAGCAAAACTAAATGTATTAAATTCTCATTACCAAATGTACCCCAAGTAGATCTAAATTTAAAACTTGACGGCAATAAACTAGATGTTATTTCGGAAACTAAATTTCTAAGAATTACTTTAGATTCAAAGTTGCTATGGGGTGCCCACATTACAGCAATTTCAGGTAGATTAAGTTCAGCTGCATATGCAGTAAGAAAAATAAGGCAGTTGACCGATATAGCTACAGCTAGATTAGTGTACTTTGCTTATTTCCACAGTATTATGTCTGATGGCGTTCTGCTGTGGGGTTCGGCAGCTGACGTAGATTCAGTTTTTATTTTACAAAAGAGGGCAATCCGCGCAATCTATAAAATGAAGCCTCGCGAGTCTCTTAGAATCAAATTTACAGAAATTGATATACTGACTCTACCTTCTCTTTATATTTTAGAATGTATCTTGTATGTTCGCAAAAACTTAGGCCTCTTCAAACTAAGAAGCGATTTCCATAATATGAAGACTCGTAGTAAAAATGAAATTGTGATACCTAAATTTAGATTAACTAAAACTAGTAAATCATTTCTTATAAACAGTATCCGCTTCTATAACAAGTTGCCAAAGTCGGTTACTGAACTTAGCTACGGAAAGTTCAAATCACACATTAAGCGTGTCCTTATCAAAAATGCATATTATAAGATAAAAGACTACGTTCAAGACTAGGAAGTTTGGCCATAACTCCGTCTGCACATGTGGCTTCCCTGGTAGCCATCATTACAGGATGACCATGTAAATGTCTATTAACTGCTCTCAAATGACGATGTACATTATTTAAGATTTTTTTGTTTTACATTCTTCTTTGACATACTCTATTCATAATTTGACATTATATACTTACAATTCTAATTTGACCTCTTTATTATTGGTTGTCATAACAACAATGACATTTGGTTTAAATAGGTTATGTTGCGTCCCGTTAAATTGGTTACTCTATGCGCCTTCGGAACGTGCCCGAACGGAGTGACATCTGACTTGTCAAGTTCGACTTTGACACTTCTCTTGGTTTTGTTCTTGAAAAGGGATGGCGGTCCAATTGCGCGTGCGACCCTGTTGTAAAGTAATCCCTTAGAATCGGACGTTTTGTGGACACCAGTCATGACCCAGTTGTTTGTACATAAATGACCCCAATTTGGTGAAATAATACGGGTTGAGTTTGGATATATCTTTGTTGAAACTTTGAGGTAAATGTGATAGTGTTTGGAACCGCATGTTGGAGAAAAACTCTGGCCTATTGCAGTGGATTGTAACCTGGAGATACTCATAACGTCACAACACAATACAATATACACTCACTCATAGATCCGGGTGTTCTTCAACCAGGTGAGTCCTTTGTTTGTTGTATTATAATTGTACTTATTTGAATTATATCATTGTTCGGCTCCGCGCACGGCGGACAGTTTCGCTCGCCACTCTTGTTTCCAGAGCCCACCATCATATCTTCCACTGCGCTATTGAAATCCGATGGTGAGGCTTGGCCTGGCAGCGAACAGGTTATTATGTTTTATTTATGTAATACTATCATTTAAGTAAATTCTTTTATATTTTGTGAATGTGAGAATGTTGTAGGTCTTGTAGACTGTAGACAATTTTCTAAAATGATAAATGACTTTATTTTTTGCAAGTAGGTTTGTACAAACACTTTTACAAGTAAATCATATTTTTTTAAACTAGATGAGGTCGGCGTTTCCTATCTGACTACTCTGAGAAGAAAGGCCGAAACAAACTCAGAGGTCACAGTCTCTTTTAAAGTCCAGACATAATTTGGTTAGATCATGTGAAGACCATGTGGATTGGTGTCTGAAGTGGTCTTTTAAGGAAAGAACCACACAGATTGAGTGGACCTGTCCAATCAGTGCACGCATTTGTCAGTAATCATGCAGCTCAACTCAGAACTTAAGGAGGTCAATGATTCGACGAACAATACCAAAGAAGGGAAATTTGTGTAGGTCGCATAAATTACTCAAACTGCCAGACTGTGATAAAAAATAAATGAGAAGAAAAGGAACCTAGAAAAAAAATAACACCCACTTAAACTTCACATTTGCAATAATTAAAACAATATAATACTTTAAAAGTAAATATTAATGTCATTGTATAGGTAAAATTCATCAATGTCAATATGTATATAAAATCAGGAGATCCTCCAGGTCCCTGTCTGATAATTTGAGGATCATGTACATGGAGGTGTCTGAAATGGTCTTTTGAGGAAAGAACCATACAGATTGAGTGGACCTGTCCAGTCAATGCACGCATTTGTCAGTAATCTTTCAGCTCAACTCAGAACATAAGGAGCACAACGATTCGACGAACAATACCAAAGAAAGGACATTTTGGTAGGCCGCATTAAGTACTCAAACTGCCAGATTATCATTAAAATGAAATGAGTAAGTGGGATATATATAAAAAAAAAAAACAAACATCTACATAGTCCTCACATTCAAAATTATTAAAATAATAATAATAGTATACTCCTCAGAGTATATATTCATGTCACAGTTAAGCAATAATCAAAATGTCAAAGTATATAAGCAATAATCAAAATGTCAAAGTGTATAAGCAATAATCAAAATGTCAAAGTGTATATTCCCAATAAATAATTAATAAAAAAAAGGAAAGTAATTAATTATAAAAATAAAAAAAATATCATTCAGTACAATAATAATTTAAAAATAAAAATTGGAGCAGCTTAATCCCAAGCTTTTTTGTCCTCAATATAATCTTTAACAGTGTAAAAGGCTTTCTGGCACAACTTACGTTTAATGAATGATTTAAATTTATTGAGACTTAGATCTTGAACATGGCTTGGAAGTTTATTATAAAAGCGTATACATTGACATCTGAATGAGCCACCTATTTTCTTGAGCCTTGTTGAAGGTACAACAAATTTGTGTTTGTTCCTAGTATTTATACTATGGATATCACTGTATTTTTAAACAATTTAATATTCTTATGGGCATATAAAAGATTTTCAAAAATATACTGTGAAGGCACAGTCATTACATTAATTTCTTTAAATTTCTCTCTGAGTGTGTGTCTCGGGCTTAATTTATAAATTGATCGAATAGCCCTTTTTTGCAATACAAAGATAGTCTATTACACTATGAAAATAGGCAAAGTACACTAAACGGGCTGTCTCTATGTCAGTTAAATTCCGAATTTTTCTAACAGCATTTGCAGCGGAGCTTAGCTTTTTCGACAATTTATCAATATGCGGGCCCCACTGAAGCTTGGCATCCAAAGTTAAGCCCAAGAATACAGTGCTATCTTCAGGATTCAAATCTTCGCCCATTCTCAACACATTCGTTTTCACTTGCCTAACGTGAGGTAGCGTAAACTTAATACATTTGGTTTTTTTTTCATTAAGAAGCAAATTATTAACATTGAACCAGTGAACTACTTTTGAGATCGCGCTATTAACATCGTCAGTAACCAGCTGCTGACGTTTAAGTTTAAACAAAAGTGAGGTGTCATCCGCAAACAAAACTATATTATGATTATCTTTAAAGAGGTAAGGCAAGTCATTAATATAAATAAGAAACAAAAAAGGACCAAGAATTGAGCCCTGTGGGACGCCCATTGTTACGATAGATCCGGGAGACCTTTTTCCATTGACATCGACACTCTGAATTCTATTACTCAAATATGAAGTAAGAAGATCCAGAGCGCTGTTCCGGATCCCATAGTGGCGGAGTTTCCTGATTAAAGTTTCATGAAGAACGCAATCGAATGCTTAGATAAATCACAAAAGATGCCCAAAGCATCGCATTTATCTTCCCATGCATTATAAATATGCCCTAGGAGTTCAACACCGGCATCGGTAGTTGAACGACCCCTTGTGAAATCGAACTGTTTGGTATGTAATAATTTATGTTTATTAAAAAATCGTTGCAATTGGTCTAAAATTAATTTCTCAAAAATTTTACTGAAGGTAGGTAGTACTGAAATAGGTCTATAGTTAGAGGGGTCTGATGTACTACCAGATTTAAATAAAGGTATTATTTTACTATTCTTCATAAGGTCAGGAAACTCCCCACAGTCGATACAATTATTAAATATAAGAGTTAAAGTAGTTGCTACAATGTCAATAATAGACTTGGCGACTTCTACAGAATTACCCCACAGATCTGCAGTCTTTTTTACATTTAAAGTGTGGAAGGTTTTAATTATATCTTTACAAGTAATATGTTCAAAATGAAATTCCGAATCGCAAACATTAACATTTTCAATAAGCAAAGACTCAGCAACAGAAGGTGATGAGTTTAGGGATTTTGTAGTTGAAACAGGAATATCTGAAAAGAAATTTTCAAAAGCCGCAGCGACTTGTGAGTCTGATTTTATTATGTTGTCGTTGACAGACAGGCTGTAGTCATTATTTCGTTTACTAGACCTTCCCGTTTCACTATTAATAATATTCCAAGTCGTTTTAATTACATCACTACTGTTTTTAATCTTAGAACTCAAATAACGCGACTTGGCCATCCAACAGACTTTTTTGAAATAATTTCGAATAATTTCTAACATACAAATCAAATTCAGCAGTGTTGACAAAAGCCCTTTCATTGTACAGCTCATAAAGCCGTGTTCTAATTTTATGAATACCAATGGTCGCCCAATCACTGAAAGATACGTTACTGTTAACTGAGATAGTCCGGGGAATAAAAGTCGAATTAAAGTCATTACAATATGTCTTAAAAACTCATCATATAGATGATTGGGACCACCATTAATAGATAAAAGTGGCAATTTCTGAACTAGTTTGCCTTTAAAGGCTTCTAGGCGAACTGCAGTTTTGGGGTTAATAGTGATATCTCTTTTACTCAGTTTTTTATTTTGATTTTGAAAAGTAATCTGTTGTAAGGTTGGAGTCGCGCCACAACATCAACTTTAAGTCGTTCGTGGTACGAGTTCCAACCGACCACCTACAGACCTACTTAAGAGAGGACTTTTGGCCGAAAGGTGTCATGTTTCGACGCTTCCGAGGACGGTTACGCGACACCACGCAGCGGAACACGACGTCATTACGTGTTTAGAGACAGTTTTAGTTTAATTTAGTTTTATAGAATATGTATTAGTTTATAGTTATTGATTTTATATTATTTATGTATTGTTTTTATGGGCCTTAGTAGCCTGAAATAAAGGATTGATTGATTGATTGATTGATTGATAAATATTATCAAGGCATGTGGCACTAGTAGGGGTTATTCTTGTGGGCTCCATAAATAGGTTTACAAGATTCTAGGACTGAAATAGACTTATTATTTTACTACAAGAACCTGAGTTTTCTAATAAATTAACATTAAAATCCCCGCAAGCAATAATAGACTTGTTTGGGTTACTAATCTTGTGTAATACTTCATCCATGACCTTTTCAAAGCAGTCATACAATCCTGATGGTGGTCTGTACACACTTAATACAATAAACTGCTCCAATTCTATACAGGCAATTTCTACTGTTCGCTCAACGGAGAGGCTCACAATATCCTTACGGTCTTTAAATTTAAGTTGGTTATTTACTAAAATTAGTGAGCCACCATGTATATATAGCATTTACTCTGTTGAACGAACTACCAACCTGGTGATTATTAAAATTGAACATAAACTGGTGGCTGTTAAGCCAATGTTCTGTAATACAAAGAATATCTGAGGAGTGTCTTTTCAAAAGGGGATATTTAAATTTTTATTATTTATTAAACTGAGTATGCAGTCTTGTTCTTAGTGCTAAAATACACACTTTCATAACTTGAATCTTAATCAAAACGGGATATACTCCAAGTAAAGCAGCTTCAAATATGAGTGTTCATTTCAGAACAGGATATTTACACTTACAAAATTCAAAATAAAATAGTTCTTTTTCATTTCATAACAAGAGAGGATATTTACAATACAAATATTTACACTACACCAATTAGCCGTTTCAAAACGCGATAATTACTTTTACATAGTGTTTTATTTCCTTTAACGGGTGTGGTGGGCAGAACAAAAACAGCCACATTATACGCATGCTGCTTTTCTACCTTTTAAATGACTCCCCATCACATCTTGAAGACATAACACTATTTTTCCCTGTGATGGGACATAGTTTTCTCCCAGCTGACCGAGTCTTTGGTCGGCTGGAGAAAGAAATAAGAAAGAAACCTGTGATAACCAAAAAGAATAATATTACGGCGTTTTCAAGAAATATGGTCAGCTAAAAGTACTGGGAGAAGACTGGATTCTTAAAGATATAAAAAGCTTGGAAGAGCGGTACAGAAAACTGGATGGTATACAGTCCTTGAAGAGATTTTTTTTCTATAATAAACGGGTTCGTGGTTCAGCCACTGTTGAATTGAAGGTCTATGAAAACTACACATTTCAAACAGGTGCAGAAAAACCTATGTCATTACTCGAAAAGGGCAAGTAATCTCCTTTGTCTTTACATAATTTAGATGTAGTACAACATCCACTGAAAGAATGCAAGAAGAAAGATATTTCAAATTTGCTCAAGAACCAGTTTGACGAAGAGTGGTACAATTTAAATGAACTGAAGAGGTATAAAAAATTATTAATTGATGATCCAAACTGCAGCCCTGAAGAAGAACAGAATGCCGAAATGGAATCTATGTGTGATTGTCACTGACACCTGATATTGGACAAATCAGGATTTTAACTGTCTAATAATTAAAAAAATATAATTCTGTTTAGTAGCATTAATAAGTATGTCTTTGCTTTTGGTCATTATTATTAAATAATAAGAATAATCTGTGTTTTATTATCATTTAAAATCTTGAGATGTAAAATACAAAAGAGGATTTTTACAAAATTGTACACAACTAAAGGGGATATTTACAGCAAGTACAGAACAAAGGGGGATATTATAAAAGATCCGTGTCAAAAGAAGATATTATGATTTTTCTGAACTCTGCAGCTTTAAATTAAAAAGTCATATTTTTTGGCAAAATGTGTAGTTAGCAGTGGCGAAAGCACCATATAACACGATTCCTACCGGCTTGCCTTCGGGGTTTTGCATTGGTAACTCTATCACTATTAAAAATACAATAGTATGTACAAAGTGGCTACTATTGTCAATAAAAATAGTTACACTACGGGTATTTAATTCACCATAACATTCAAACAACAAAAAAGGTTATTTATAGCTTTGTATTACAACAAAAGAGAAATGTTCTAAATTAACCCGGCGCCAAAACGTCATAATCGGGAATTAAAAATTCATACAACAGCGATCCCGTAATGATGTCACTTTAGGTCACGTGGCACCGCTTGATATGTACGAGAGCAAGCCGCTGTACAACGGGTTATGACAGAGACAGGTATAGAAAAATGCGTCAGCGAGAACGAGATAGAGGAATATTGCATATTTTATTCGGTTTTCAGCGGTTCAATTTAATTGTATTTAATTCATTATATTCCTATATTAATTTTAGAATGATAGTAAGTATTCTTTATTGATGAGTCAGTAAGTTAAAGCCGACTTCGCATCGGCTTCTCTTTTCGAAAAAATTACACCTCGCCACTGGTAGTTAGAACACTGCAATGAAATAGTTTCATAACAGAAATAATGCTTTTTGGTAGGTCTGTAAATATTTCCCATATAAGTTTTTCCCATTTTGTGAAAAATAAGATAGAATGTAGGTATCCCCTTTTGAAAAGACACTCCTCATCTATATTTTTACAATTAAGGAATAAATCTACTTCTAAATCTTTGTTCAAAAATCCTTGAATGTTTTGATGCACCAGGTTGATACTATGTAAGTCTTTTACACATACATTTGCCATACATACATTTGTGCTAGAGGTTGCCTCTATTGTCTTAATTTCTAATTTAAATTAAAATCAATGTCATCAATTTTTACCAAATTATTAGTAGAATTGTTCAACATGCCATTGCATTGCTCAAAACGAAGGGGGTTAATAGCCAAATTCTTGGCTGAAATAGAAAAAAATATGATAGCGACACAACTATCTGTCTTTTATAATAGTTAGAAAGATAGTACATAACACTATTATATCAGTCTTTTGTCAAGTACCAATTATTACTAACATAATTGTTAATATCAACTAAATGAAACAAATTATAGTTGTCAATGAATGGTTTTTTTTTTTTTTTTTTTTCAGGATGGGAAATCATCAAATGACTTCTCCCGCTCTGGGCGGAGCGGGAGGGCGTGTCAGACTTTTACTGACTAAAACCCACCCGTGTTCCATCAGTTGCCCATGTGCCAGGGTCACGGTATCTCTTTCGAACAATCACGCGACCCCGGGTCAATGAATGGTCTGGTGTAGGTAAATTTGATGATTTTTGACACTGCTCACAGTTGGTTGTTTGCGAGTTTACCAGCTCATTCATTGCCAACACATATTCCCTCATAAGATCTTCTGAGGTATTATATTTGTTGTTCATAGAAGGCCACACAAATCGCTTCGACACTAGCTTCGTTGTAGATCTAGCACCCGGATGTGATAGTTTATGTACGGAGTCAAAGGCTGCTCTGCGAAAAGATTCGGTAATAAAAGGGCGAACGTTTGGTGTACTAACGTCGCAATAAATAGGTTCAGATGTACCAGGTAGATTTATCTGCTTCAGCTTTAAGGAAGAATTATTATTTTTTAGTAATGATTGCAAAGATATGTCATTGCTTTGTGAAACTGCCAACTCTGTCCAATTTATACATGAATCGAGTGTTTCGATCCACGATAGGACGTCAGCTGGTACATTGTCTGTACCTTTAACGTGGCGAATATCGGTTGTAAATTGGCTAATGAAGTCTAAATAACGAAACTGTCTAGGAGTATTTTGTTGATCTTTTTTTCTAAAAGCAAATGTAATTGGTTTATGGTCTGTAAAAATAATAAAATTACGCGCTTCAACATGATGTGTAAAATGTTTTACTGCAGCATAAATAGCAAGGAGTTCGCGATCATACGCTGAGTACTTTTGTTCAGCAGGTGACAATTTCTTGGAAAAGAAGGCGATAGGTTGCCAATCATTACCTACTCTTTGTTGTAGCGCGGCGCCTATTGTGAAGTCAGACGCGTCAGTAAAAACGGCTAAGTCTGAGTCTGAACGTGGATGAGCTAACAACGCGGCTTGAGCTAAACTGAGCTTACAATTTTCAAACGCATCTGCGGCTTCGACGGTCCAAGCGATTGGTGTTTTGCCTTTAAGGTTGCCTCGTAAAAGTTCACATAACATAGCTTGACTACCGGCTGCATTAGGTATAAACCTTCTATAAACTTTTAACATACCCAGGAACTGACGCAGCTGTTTTGCTGTGGCTGGAATTGGGTAAGTACGGATCGCTTCGACCTTTTCAGGGAGCGGGCACGTACCATCGGCTGACACAAGATAGCCGAGAAACTTAATTGTTGATTGACCAAACACACATTTAGACGGGTTTACGACCACGCCATAAAGCCTTAATCTATTGAATACTGTCTCTAAGTGTTCAAAATGTTCTTTTTCACTACGCGATGCGATTAAAATGTCATCAATATAGCAATAACAAAAGTCTAGATCACGTAGCACTTCGTCCATAAACCGCTGGAAGGTTCGGGCTGCATTACGTAAACCAAAATTCATGTTTGTAAACTCATAAAGCCCAAACGGCGTAGTAATCGCGGTTTTGGGAATGTCTTTTTCCGCGATCGGAATTTGATTGAACGCACGCACTAAATCTAAAGTCGAAATAGTATATTTCATTACAAGTGCGGAAAGGCTGTCATTGCAAAGAGTTCCGACAAATGTCTACCCGAGCCGAGGCGCAGCCGAAGGCGAGGGTTGACAGTCGGAACAAGTTGCAATGACGGTTCCGCAGGTGTACTGAACGACTATTTTTAATACAGTTGCGAAAAAATGAAGCAATTTAATAAAATAATAAAAACACAATAAACTCAACTAACTAATCATTTATTTCTTATAAAAGTTATAGTACACATGTACATTGAAATTGGTATAGTTTTTTAAAGTAACTGGGGAAGTTTTAGGTTGCATATTTACTGTTTGAGACAAACTATTATTAATTTCGTATGATTGTTCATGTATATTTGTCATACAATGGCGTTTGCTAGTTGATGGAATTGGATCTGATGAATTATCATTATCAACGAAGGTAGATGGACGAACGTTCTCTTCAACATGTGAAGAAGACGGACTGGACCTTAAATTAATGGATTGTGTGATTTTTTTCCCAGTTTCTAGTTTGTTGTTTAATGAATCACCAATATAGCTTTCTGCAACTTTGTCTGATTTCCAACCTCCTAGTCGCTTTAAGGACGTCAAATTGGCTCCTGAATCTGCCAATAATGTAGCAGAGGTCCTCCTGAAGCTGTGCCCAGTATAATACTCAGCATCCGGCAGACCAAGAAACGTTGCTATTTCTTTTGGCATATTACCAAATTTGTTTATCCCAATTGCTTGAGCTGAACACTTCCCTTTTTGGTAATTTTGAAAAAAACGGTCGGTTTTTCCTTTTTGGGACCGCTGATTCATATATTTTTGCACTATTCTAAGAAAATCTCCTTCAACAACAAAGCTTCTCGGTATCTTATTTTTTGTGTTCGGAATCTTGATTAGTAGCATTTTTCCATGGGCTTCAATATCTTTTAAAGTAATATTGGCTAACTCCTCTCTGCGGCAAGCTCCAACAACGCCAAAAATCAGAGCAACCTACAAAAAAAGGGATTTGATTAATATTTTTTTAAATAATGTTTTGACTGTATTTTGCGATTTCGTAAACTGAATACTAAAGAAAAATATAAGTACTTATTAATAAATTACCTTTGTGGCTAAATAACGATCATCGGGAGCTTCGTTCAAAAACCTTTCCACTTCATTGGATGTTAATATTTTCGACTTTTTACTTGTAAAACCGTCTGATTGTCGTTTTAAGAAAGCATTTAATTTTGGGTATTCACTTATATCCACGTTGTTCCTTATTTTCAGCATACTTTTTATCATCGAAAATCTCGACCATAACGTAGACGGTTTTAATTTTGCTGAGAGTTCGGAGAAGTATGCCAACATAACATTTTCTGAAAAACTATTTGCTTTTTTCTCTTCTCTCCACGCAATAAATTCGTCGTATGTAGATATGTAACGACTTTTTGACTTTTCCGGTAAAATGTTCTCCGAAGCATTTTGTGCAATTATACTGAGTTCCGGTGGTGTTAATTCAAAAAAAATAGGGTCGAAATTACTCATTTTGTGCAACAAACAACTAAACTCGCAAAGAAAATTTCTGGAAAATGGCGCCAACCGTATAATATAAGCAGGGTTTTTTTTTTCACCCATTTTGGTAGGCAAAGGGAACTATCCATACAGCTTAGTCTTCAGTAGATTTTTTTTATTGATATGAAATGAAAATGAAATTTAATGAGATGAAATGAAATGAAACCTAACCTAACTCATTCAATTAAATCATTAAATCTGATATTGAAATAAATTAGTAGCTTCTTTTTAGAAATATACGTATTTGTATGAATCACAAAAACTCTTTAGTAAAAACTTCATGGTTGGTTTTTCTTTTTAATAGACATTATTTTGACAGTTGGGAAAGAGAACGCACGAGTTCGGGAAAGGTAAAAAAAAAGCACTAGTATGTAATAGCCCACATCCCGAACGCTATACGTCCCTGCAATACACCACTTTTTGAGCAACTGTATTAAAAACACTTTTTTATCACTAAGGCACTGTGCAAAGTCTTGGATATGACGCACTGGGTATTGGTCCGGTTCCGTTCTGGCGTTGAGTGCGCGATAATCGCCACATGGTCTCCATCCGTCGTCCTTCTTAGGCACCATATGTAAAGGTGATGCCCAGGGGCTTTGCGAAGGCCGAGCGATGCCTAGCTTCAGCATCGCGTCGAACTCTTTTTTCGCAGCGCTGTATCGATCCGGAGCAAGACGTCTGGGTTTCTGCGCGACGGGTGGTCCGGGAGTAACAATGATATGATGTTTGGTATTATGTTTCACTTGGGCAGTACCATCAGGGCGTGTGATATCTGGGTATTTTGAGAGCAACTGGTGATATGGCGATGAACCCGTTATTGTTTTTATGGATGTCTCTTGATGGCCAGCCACCTGTCCGTTAACAGATAATGTGGTTGTACCATCAATGAGTCACTTGGCTTTGGTATCGACCATAAGGTTGTAGTGTTCTAGGAAGTCGATACCTAGTATTGGCTTGCTTACGTCGGCAACTATGAATACCCAAGTAAAATCTCTACGTAGGCCCAAATTTAACGTGAGAGTTATAGTACCATAAGTTTTGATGGGGGTGCCGTTAGCCGCCACAAGTTCGTACTCGGTATGTTCTCTTAAAGGTATCACTAACCGGTGAGGAAAGACACATAGCTCTGCTCCAGTGTCTATCAGGAACTGTGCTTTGGAAACACAGTCGTACACAAAAATGCGACGTGAGGTGAGCTGGGAGTGCGCGTCATCCGCCACTAATGACTCCCGCTGCCGTTTCCCGGCTGCGACTGGTTTCGATTGTATGCGCACGGCTGTATACACTTACGAGCCTGCGCGCCGAATTTTAAATGATACCAACACAAGCCCTGACTATTGCGGCTCTGCTGCGATGGTGACATGCCACGTGGTCTGTTGCTGGAGCGTGAACGCGACCTTTGTCTAGGGTATCTACGATTGGTCTGCATTATCTCTCCCAACATGGTCATGGTTTTCACCAGCATTTCTGCTAACATATCATTAGGCTGACGCTCAACGTTAACGGCTGCAATGACTGAGCTGCCGCTACACTCTGGCATTGGTTGCGTTTCTAATATTTTATCCGCAAGTTCTGCGGCTTTCTCGAGCGGTACGTCCTCTTGAGTGGCCATTATAACTCTCATTTGCTTGGGTAAACCTTTGATCCATACTACGCGCAGCGCGTCTTCAGTGATTGAATTTCCACACTGATGCTTGAGGTGACGCAAATATTGAGAAGGCGTTCGATCACCCATCTCAAGATCTTGGAGAAGCTTTGTAATTCTCACGTTTTTCGAGTCGGTGAAGCGTTGGATGATTCTCTCTTTAAAATATTCATATTCGTCCCGACCGTCAGGTGTTTGTTCCAGCACAATGTCTCGTATGTCTTTTAATACACAATTGTCTATGCTGCGTAAACAGCATGTTAACTTGTTTGCAGGGTTTGTCACCCCAGACTCGGCCATTGACCTTTCTGCTATTACGAACCATAAATCTTGGCAGTCTGGTGTGAATGTCGACAGCTTACAATACGACCCATTACCGTTCTCCATTTTAACGCGTAATTTGATTTAACACTCACGAAACTTTTTACGCACTGTCACGAACTCACGCTATATGATTGTTTTAATCACGTCGGGGTCACCACTGTGCGGGTTCGCGACTGAGTGAACAAGTAATACAAAAATAAGTTGTAACGCTTGAATTTATTAAAATACCAAGTAACTAAAGCTAGCAGTTACACTTGGCCTTAAAATGTAAAAATTAGATAAGGCTATATGAAAAGTTACAACTAGACAGACAAGATAACGGCGAGCTTTGGCGAGTAATGATCGGGGTCAGAAAAAGGACCTCGCACGATCGTAGTTAGAGACAGACTGCCTGCCTCGTCCAAAGCTCGGAACATCAAAATCAAAATCAAAAGTCATTTATTCAAACTAGGCTGAGAGTCAGCACTTTTTGAACGTCAAAGTTACAAAAGACAGTCCCCCCAAAACGCCCGCCCTTCGACACTTCCTAGTGCTTTAGCTGGGAAGAAGAAGTGGCGGAACAAACTCCCCAGCAGCACAGCTGTCTGTTAAGTTAGAAGAACTTGATTCTATACAATTGTAAGGAGGTAACATTATGAGACACAAAACATTAAATTAAATGATTTGCCATCTGTCAGCTAGCCAACCCAATAATCCAGGAAATAAAATGAAATCTATACTCAAGCAAAAGCAAAAAATATTTTTATCATGTAAATAAAGGTACCAAAATAAAAGCCTCCTGGCATAAGGGCGTGACAGCTTACATATGCAATGCTGAATCACGTTCACATAGCTGTTACGACACGAGTTACAAGTCGAGGCCACAAAATCACAACTAGGACCATCGGCGTAAAAAGTAATAAACAGGTAGGTAATTAACAACAATACCAACATCAAGGTCAGCAAGACGACCAGTCACCACAAGCAGCACCCGTTCACGAGCATAACGCAAAGATCAGCCATTACCCCCCTCGCCTTATTTGAGGGAAGGGGGTAACCCGACCCCTGACGCTACCGCAAGCATTGACATCTAAGGGAGCATGACGAACTTGCTGCCGGTTGCTCAGGCAAGAATTGAATGACAACTTGTCGAGGTCGCTAGCTAATCATTTTATGCAATACTAATCATTATAATATGTCAAAGCATAGTACATGTCAAAACCAATAAATATACAAAAAAAATGACTAACACAGTAAAAAAAAAATATATAATAAAAATTATATTACAGCTATATAACCTATCACTAGGTACGCTAGTACTGGAGAAAGAACACAAACATTGTCTTGAGTTAATCACAGCGACCAACTAGTTTTGTCATTTAAATAGTCGTTGATGGAATAATATGCCTTTAGACAAAGGTTGGATTTTACTTGAGCTTTAAACGCATTAAAAGGTAATTCTAGTAAATAAGGTGGTAGCTTGTTGTAAAATGTTATACCAAGCCCAACAAATGAGTTATGCACCTTATGAAGCCGGTGAAAGGGAACACGTAGTTTGTCCTTATTTCTAGTGTTAACAGTGTGAAAATCACTGTTTTTAGCGTGTAAGTGTAAATTTTGCCTAATATATAAGATGTTGGCGAAGATGAATTGTGATGCTACCGTAAGAATACCAATATCTTTAAAAAAGTCCCTTAGAGAAACTCTGGCACCTAGCTGGTAAATTGCTCGAACAGCTCGTTTCTGAAGGACAAAAATATTTTGAATATCAGCGGCTTTGCCCCACAGTAGAATACCGTAAGACATAATGCTGTGAAAATAACTAAAATAGACTAACCGAGCTGTATCAACGTCAGTATATTGTCTTACTTTTCTGACGGCGTAGGCGGCTGAACTGAGCCTCCCCGCTAGACTTGAAATATGTGGGCCCCACTGTAGTTTGCCATCCACTGCTATGCCCAGGAAAACTGTCGAGTCTACAGTTTTAAGAACCTCTTTATTTAAGACGATTTCGGGACCTAGATTTCTAACATTCGGTAAGGCGAACTTTACACATTTCGTTTTCTTGGCATTGAGAACTAAGTTATTTGCCGTAAACCAATCCGTAACCATTGAGAGTGCACTGTTTACGTCTTCAAAATCTTGTCTGTTCCTATCTACTTTAAAAATAAGAGAAGTATCATCTGCAAACAGTACAACGTCACAAATACCCTTTAAAAAGAATGGTAAGTCATTGATATACACTAAGAACAAGAATGGGCCGAGTATAGAGCCTTGAGGCACACCTAACTGAACCGGTAGCCCGGTAGATTTTACACCATTAATATCTACACATTGGAACCTATTATGTAAATAAGAATTTATTACGTTTAAAGCTTCGTTATGGACACCGTAATGACGTAGTTTACGCAAAAGCGTGTCATGGTGCACGCAATCAAAGGCTTTGGAGAGATCACAGAAAACTCCGATAGCATTTTGCGAGTTCTCCCATGCGTTAAAAATGTGTTTCAAGAGAGTAACACCCGCATCTGTAGTTGAACGACCTTTCGTAAAGCCATATTGCTCATTATGAAGGAGGCTGTTTAAATTAAAATGTCTTAACAACTGCTTGAGTATTAACTTTTCGAATATTTTGCTAAATGCAGGTAAGATAGAAATAGGCCTAAAATTAGAAACGTCTTTTTTATTACCTGATTTAAATAATGGTATGACTTTGCTACTCTTCATGAGGTCAGGAAAAGTTCCGACATCAACACATTTATTAAAAGTAACAGCTAAAGAGGGGGCTACGATGTCTATTATATTACTTAATAGTTTGATGGAAATGCCCCAGAAATCACCAGTGTTTTTAGACTTAAGTGTGTTAAAAACATTAACTACATCACGAGGCGTTACATGTTCAAAATTGAATAGGCAACTACTTTTAGGCACACTACTATGCAAAAGGTTTTCAGCTTTAGACGGGGAGGAATTTAAGGAGCGAGTCGTAGTTATGGGTATGTTGGCAAAAAACTCATTAAATGCCTGTGCTACGTCAGCTGCCGTATTTACTAATTTGTTGTCGACCATAATTTCAAGTTGTTTTTCTTGTTTAACCGATTTACCCGTTTCATTGTTAATGATTTTCCAAGTGGTTTTTATTTTATTATTTGAATTTTTAATTTGATCGCTTAAAAATTTAGATTTAGCAAAAGCACTAACCTGTTTAAATAATTTTGAATATTTTTTTACATACTCTAGGAAAGGAGTATCAAACCTTTATTTTTTTAAACCATATAACTCGTATAGCCTCGCTCTACTTTTATAAATACCTGGAGTAGCCCATTGGTTAAAGCCGACGGAGGTGCCATTAATGTCAATGGTTTTGGTCTTGAAAGTAGATTTGTACTCTTTTTGCACTACATTAAAGAGGGCTTCATAAATTGCATTAGGATTCTCGTTTTCTACTATGGATGGTGTTATTCTACGAGCTACATTATTTTTAAACTTGGTGCAACGACTAGCTGTATAAGGCCTGCATTCAAGTTTATGTGCTTTTTTAAACAATGACATAGGGAAGCTAGATAGCAAACCACAGTGGTCGGACGTTAAATCAGTTAGCACTAATTTATTTTTGGCATCACCATCACTAAATATATTATCAAGACAAGTTGACGAAGAAGCTGTGATCCTAGTTGGTTCAAAAAACAAGTTAAATAAATTAAAAGACCTGAAAAGATTGAGAAGTCTAATACTCAATGGAGTAACATCTAAAATATTAATATTAAAATCGCCACATACAATTATACTTTTGTTACTTGATTTTAACTTATTGAGTAAATCCTCCATTACTGACTCGAAACAAACGAAATCCCCAGAGGGGGGTCGATAAACGCAAATTATAACGTATCGCTCGAGTTCAACACAAGACAACTCAATAGTGCGCTCAATAGAGAGATTTACTAAATCTGAACGTTGCTTACATTTTAGCTTGTTTGAAACAAGAACTAAAGAACCACCACGGATGGCCCTTTTTCTCGCAAATGCACTTTGTACAGTAAAATTATCATCATTGATAAACACTATTTCATGTTCTTTCAACCAGTGTTCAGTTAAACATAATACCTGAACATCATGGTTCTCTATAAATAAACTTAACTCTAACTCTTTGCCGGACAGACCCTGCATATTTTGATGAACAACATTCAACATATGCGGCTCATCCGTTGTCGCACCTAGTAGTTTAAACTACTAGGCGTATCAATAGTAGTGTTAGTATCACTACCAACACTAATTAAATAAGACTGTGACATACTACTTATGTCTGAGTTAATATAAGCTAATAGCCTCGCTATTTGATGTCTAAACCTAAGGGGAAGATACACTGTATTCCTTGTCGATTTTAACTTATCAACAAAAATGTTAGTGTCAAAAAATATAAGTTTATCATTGTAGTGACTGACCAAAAACTGCATATGATTATTAAGCATATGAATATGTTTGTTTTTCCTACTAGATAATTTCTCAAAATATGGAAATGCACACAAAATAATTTTGTTACAATTAATCTTTAAAAGCTGAGTAACACTGTCAGTTATATCATTTTGTTTGACCTTTGAACTATTACCTACAAATACAGTTATGTTGGTATTACAATCATATTGATATCTCATAATTGATGTCATTATTTCTGTAAAGGATTTCCCAGGCAAACAATTATTTTGATTCGAAATATTCAACTTGTTACTAACTAATTTCCCTAAACCTCTTCCTATACTATCTGAAAACATAACGGACTGAAAACCAAGTTGACTGCAACAAGGGGTAACACTACTAGCTACTACCTGTACCCCTTGAGATTGTTCATGCACAGTATCAGGTATATTTTGAATGGAGATAGAGTGCAGACTACTCACAACTTGGGACGGGTTCACCATTGCCTCAGGCTGGAGGGCATCAGGGTTGGATACCCTTCGACAAGTGCACTGAGTGTTACTGAGAGTCAGCAAATCCACTCTGTCTACCAATTCATTTGTAGCAAGGATATGTTCCTTAATTTGGTGCTTAGAGCATACATATTTATTATAAAGTGACTTAAGGGATTCATCAAGAACTTGAATTTCAGACTGTAAGCGCTGAGTGTCTACTTCATATATATTTATGCTATCTTCTAATTTAATTTGATAATTTTTCAATTTGTTGACAAGAGAAACACGTTCTTTCCTTAATTGAATATTTGTGGAATAATGTTTTTGATGTTTCTTGAATTTATTACATTTTTTAATAATTTTATTCAGTCGCGCATATTTTTTAAATTTATTTTGACTTATTTTATGACTACAGTTATGTTTCAGTAAGGAATCCTCGGTTAGGTCAATTGTCGTTATAGAGTGTGGGCTACAATTTGTATTAAACAATTCATTAAACAAATGGTCAGTTTCTTTGACCTGATTACGTTCTTTATCCTTTTCTAACTGTTGAATTTTGACATTTGCATGGATTAATTCATCCTCTAGGTCCCTAACCTTACTTAAAGCCTGCTCATACAAATTACTACAGTTGTTGAAACCATCTGTAACCACCTTTAGTTGATCCCGTTCAGCAACAACACTGAGGTATTGGAGATGTAGGTCTACTAGCTCCTGTTTTAAGCTTGTGTTTTTGTAGACAACTTTCTCGACTTCCTTCTCACTTTCCTCTCTCTCGTCTAACAGCTCTTGACATTTAATTTTGGAAGCCTGTAGTTCGTGAAGGGTCGTTCTCAACTTAAGCTCCAATTCCTGAGCAGCAGCTTTACGGGTCATCACAGGCATGGTTTCAAGCGTAAGTACTGAAAGGATAATTAAAGGAACAGTGACAACTACTTAGAAAGATAAATAAAAAAATGGAAAGCTAGAAGTGAAAGGGAAAATGGGAGAAATTAATGATAATAGATAATAGTTAATGTTAAGGTTGATGAGATAGGCTGGTGTATCTTATCTAAATGCAACTATTGAGATTAGATTAAGTACAAGATATATTGATTTTATTGTCTTAATATTACTTTTACATAAGTGGGTAGGATGCCTAGATTAAAAGTTTAGCTCTAGTTTTGCATAGTTTAAGTTTGCAATTTAACCAATAGACTAAGACTGGATAAATGTGTTACTAAGTATAAGTGACGACTGTTTGCTAATTATAAAACAAAGTGAACAATACTTCCCGTTTAAATCCGCAGGTCAAACATCAGCTGTTCGTGATAGGTTACCGGTATCGTTAAGTAACCAAACACTGTCTTTTACTTCGTTAATTTGCAGGAAAACAATAATCCTTAGTATTTAGGCAGTTATTTTACATATAGTTATATTATTACACCTTAATTACACTTAAAAATTAAATAAAACTAATTTTAAAATACGGAACAAAATTTTGACATGTCACTCGGACAGTGTTGCCAGTGTATGGCATCCTTCCCACACCTGCAGTTTTGTAAACAAAGGATGCGGCAAAACGATTGTTACGTAAAAGTATAATAAGACAAAGGAAATATAAATACAAATGGGTACAATAAACGATAACTAAAACTAACAGAATAATGAAGCTTAAATAAACATAAAGAATTCCAAAAGGCAATATTACCTATAACTATAGGACAGGGAGGGGGAGGGTGGTAGTATAGTACCTATTACTTAAATTGCTTTGCAGATGAGGGAACGTGGGAAAACACAAAATTAAACTTTCTAAAATAATTACAATAGAAAAATATTTAGCTAGGCAAGGGATGAGTACGTGAGACACAGTCGCCACAAATAATAATTAAGATTAAAATTACGAGGACAAATTTAAATCAGCTGTTAGCTGTAGTGTTGCCACAGGGAAAAAAAATCTATTTTATTAAGTACCTGGTTGGTTGGTGGTTTTAGTAGTACTTGTTGACAGTCCTACACTGTTCTCGCATCCCTATTAAAACTGTTGTTTGAAAACATTGTAAAACCCAATTATTTTTAAAAGAGTAACCGTGGAGTTTCTTGCCGGCTCTTCTCCATAGGAATCAACAATTTGGAACCGTGCACCTAGCTTCTAACGTTTCATAAGTGCCCTTGCAGGCTTATGTGAAATAAAAATATTTTGATTTGATTTGATTTGAAAATGGGGCCTATATCCAAGAGTGGACGTCTTACGGATGAAATGGCGATGATGATGAAGAGTTATGTTATTTCTACTCATTATTTTTCTATTTCTGAAATTTCAGGCTTAACGATGACGAACAAACTCTGAAACTAGATGTTCTTTGCGGTGGCTTTACTTTAAATGGCTTATATGACATCAACGGCCGGCTTATCGTGCTTCCAGTCGAGGGAAATGGGGACTACAGTCTTATTACAAGTAAGTTGAAGTTCGTTTTTGCTCAGCAATATTAAGATAAAAATAGCACCGTTTTAACACGTTATCTGACCCTGCAGTTATAATTCATGCAATATAAATCTCGCTCAACTTGAAGATATTTTAATTTAGGTGGTATTTCGATAAATTGCTTATATCTGATTGAATAACTTGCAAAATGTATTTCCGGATTAAGAACAGTAAACCACAAGATAATATTAGGTATTTACCTATTGAAATTGCCGTTCTGCAGGACTGGCCATTTGAAATCAAAATAATTTTTGTTTGTCTAAGAATTCTAATTTCAAATTAATTTTATTTTAAAAACATGGAATTCTTTTTCCAAAAGTAATCACTTGTTTATTGATGAGTGTTACATTTTCATCGCATTTAAATTTTTTTCGTCATCATGGATACGTTAAAAATTCCAGTAATTATGGAATATGAGTACCGTCGTGGCAGCAACGCGGCACAAGCAGCACGCAACATCAACGACGTTTACGGAGCTAACACTACAAACCAACGCACCACCTGTTATTGGTTTGCTCGCTTCCGTTCTGGAAATTTCGACCTGAAAAATGAACCTCGCGGTCGTCCGAAGACTTTGGTCGACAATGACGAATTAAAGGCGATTGTGGAAGCTGATGATACACAATCTGCGGCTGAATTAGCAGCAGCTTTCGACGTTAGCGTTAAAACAATATTGGTCTATTTGCGTCAAATTGGCAAGGTAAAAAAGCTTGACAAATGGGTGCCCCACGAACACAATGATCGCCAGCGCGAAGTACGCGTCGAGACGTGCCTTGCACTGCTCAACAGACACACAAATGAAGGAATTTTGAACCGCATTGTTACCTGCGATGAAAAATGGATTCTGTTTGATAACCGCAAGCGCTCAGCAAGTTGGTTGGATCCTGGTTCAGCACCTAAACAATGCCCTAAACGAAAACTGACCCCTAGAAAAGTGATGGTCACTGTTTGGTGGTCTAGCGCCGGTGTGATTCATCACAGCTTCTTACCAAACGGGGTAAGCATTACTGCAGATGTGTACTGTGATGAACTGAACTCAATGATGGAGAAGCTGGCACATCTCCAACCAGCATTGGTCAATCGCTCGTCTCCGCTGCTCCTGCACGACAACGCGCGACCTCATACTGCACAGCAGACGGTCTCCAAGTTGCAAGAACTGGGGTTGGAAGCTCTCCGTCATCCGCCCTACTCACCAGACCTTGCGCCTACAGACTACTACTTTTTCCAGAATTTGGATAACTTCTTGGCGGGAAAAAAATTCAATACCCGAGAGGCAGTACAAAATGCCTTTGAAGAATTTGTTGCCTCCCGTCCAGCTGATTTTTTTAAGAAGGGCATCAATAAACTGCCACTGCGTTGGCAAAGATGCATTGATTGCATGAGTGATTATATCGAATAATACAAATAAAAAATACATGAAAAAAAAAACGTTTAATTTTTTTCATACAAAACGGCGTTTTCATAGGTAAAGACCTATTATTAGCCGGACGGGTCGAAATGTGGATGTACTATAGGTACACTTCTGCCCATCCCTTCGGGGAAAACGGCGTGATGTTATGTGTATATGGGTCGATCGATCAAGTTAAGCTACGCTTGGCGCGGTCAATCTGCGGATGGGTGACAATCTTTACATGCCGAAACCCCTTCGTGCATCGGAAAGCACGTTAAACCGCTGGTCCCACTTATCATTCGTGGATCTTTGACAGTCATTAAGGCTAGTCAGAAGCCCTAAATACTGACAACCAGGCTTACCAATGAGTATCGTATAACCCTGGCTTGTGGACGTCAGATAAAATACTAGTATTCAGCTGTATTCTGTGAGACTGGAAGATGACCCCAATATAGTTGGGAAAAGGATAGGCAGATTGGTACAGTAAACAGCAAGTTTGTGGTAATATGCTAACTTACCTATTTCAATAGAAATAGGGGTCCAGGTTCTCAAAAGAATGCGAGGTCTATGCGATGTTTAACCGACTTCAAAAAGGAGATGGTTTTTTATAAGTATGTTTCGTGATATGTCCGGCAGTTGTAGGTCGATTTCAACAATTCTTTTTTAATGGACAGGTAAATGTTTTAAGGGCAGTCCCATATAAATTTTATTGACTTAACTTGATTTTTTTTTTACGTTATCTTCGATAATACATAGGTATTTAATCCACTTTGTTTATCGTATTGATGTTCTAATACTTCATGTCACTGTTGTTTACCTGGCCAGTACTGGTTTTCGAATGAGTACGATAAATACCATAAGTAAAAGTGTAAAATAAAAATTGTTTTAAAAAAAAACCACCGACTCAAAAAAAAACTGTAGGTACTATGTGAAAAATAACTTTAATCGGAAATCGGTAGCCAAAAACTAAAATACAGATACAAAGACACCAACTTCCTAAAATAAAGTTATATGTCACGATGTATTGTTTTTTGGAAGTCAATTGTTTTTATGTTACCACTGAAATGCGACCTACTGTGTCTACTATATAGTCTTGTACTCACGGCCGGTTTAATATCCCGTACTGTATTTCAACGTATTAAAATACTTTTTCGCTGAGCTGGTTTGACATGGTTGAATTCTCAATACTCGGTTTAACACCACCATGATCTGCCTAGCCTTTTCTCAACTATGTTGGGGTTGGCTTCCAGTCTAACCGGATACAGCTGAGTACCAGTATTTTACATGGTGCGACCCAGTAACTGGGTAATACGGTTTAACACCGAGAGATGAAAATCCAGATCAAATAAAGATGACCGTTGTGTTTTTCAAACAGTTATGTGTTTCAAACCTGAGCATTGTGCATTTTATTTTAATTAAATTCCTGTGACCCATAAGACATTATATCAACTCTGTAACTTTTATTTTTATTTCATTGATGATAATTTATTATTTCTTATTGTAGCATTGTCACATTTGATCCTTGTGGCAGCAAGACATTACTTGCCCATTTTGGGGGCAACCACGAGTAAGTATTGATCGAATTGGCTGGTTGCAACGCTTAAGAAATCCGCAACTAAGAAAGAAGCCCTTACCTTTTGGCTACGTACGCCCTGGTCCAGAAGCTGAGTACGGCAGCAGTAGGTAGGTGGTGGGGAGCTCCCACGTTTTGTTTTCCAGCTTGTAAAAGTTCGTTTTGAGGCTTCAAAATACACGGAATGTTGAGACTGATAACTTCACACACACAAAATAAAAGGTCCTTCACTATGATTTTTGGCTGCACGAGAATACGCTTCCTCGTGCGCCGGCGAAACAACGACTCCCACGCCATATTTCAGGGACGCGCCGGACGCGGTCGAAAAGAAAGCCCGGGATTGGCCAAAGCGTATGAACGTTGTCCTTACGTTCTGCCAATTGGTTCGAGCCTCCGTTCCGGTCGCGGAAATCACAACATTGCAATTACCATTCGATCTTTGGGCGGGAATTTGGAATGAACTTTAAAATTTAAATATGTATGAACATGAATCTAGACACGCGGCAGCGTGTCAAGCCAAGTTCAAGTAACAGAACTGGCGGGCAGCACCGTGTGTAATATTACACGAACCATTTGGAGCCACTTTTGACCCCCTCATAACTCAAAACCTATTTCACATAAACATATCAAATTTGACTCATATAGTGAAACTTGCAAGATACATATGTGATCCAAATTTCATAAACATATCTCAAACGGTTATTTAGATATTAACGTCCAAAAATCGTCATTTTTATCACTGACTGACCCACCTTCAATCATGAATGATCAAAACTCTAACCCAGTTCCAGATGACCTAGAAAGTTCAAATTTGGCAAGCAGATAGGTAATTAGGTGAATACAAAGGAATAAATCACAAACTGGTAAATTTTTATCATTTTACTATAATTTTTCACTTAACTGATTCTATTAGGAACACTTATAACAAAAACCATTTGGTATTAATTTTGTTATAAATTTGTTATAAATAAGTACCTACTAATAATTCATGTACAAAAAGTAATGATATCCCATCAAAAACATAAATGTGAAATGAGAGCCAAGTTCAATATTATGACATATACCTTGGTTCTTGACTTCAACGACAAAAGAAGTGAGATCTAAATGGGTGCCAAGTTTAATGGTCAGTCCTGACTTGGCTAGTTTTCATATACGAATTATATTATAGCCTTCGCAAGTTTTAAACCTGTTACTTGTCGGTTCTTATTTTATTATTCCGAAAATTTGGCTTGCTGGTAGAAAATAGCCATTGAACATAATAAATCGTATATGAGAACTAGCCAAGTCAGGACTGACAATTGAACTTGGCACCCATTTAGATCTCACTTCTTTTGTCGTTGAAGTCAAGAACCAAGGTATATGTCATAATATTGAACTTGGCTCTCATTTCACATTTATGTTTTTGATGGGATAATTAAGATAACGAAACATACCGCCCACCAAAATACACTTGTGTATTTTCTCACTTAAGAAAATTTAAAGAAAAATGGTAATTAGTGCCTAGAGACTTGAATGCAAACGAATAGAAAAGTAAAGGTAAGTACTAAATTTACAATAAAACTAACTTACAAAAATAGAACGAATAACGCATTAATCGATGAGGTTCGGTAAAGGACACAGCTTTGCCAACGGTCTCATTCATTGAGAACCATCGACTGTGCGAACGGTTGCAACGCGCACTACTCCGTCCGGGCCAGGGTGAAGTTTCTCAACACGCGCAAGAGGCCAGTGCAACGGAATAGCGTTATCAGTTTTAAGAATGACAACCGATCCTACGTTTAACGGTTTTGAGTGTTTGGTCCACTTTGCCCGTTGAGTGAGGGTTTGGAGGTATTCCTGCCTCCAACGATTCCAAAAATCTTGTTGGAAACGCTGTATAAGCTGCCAACGACCGAGACGGTGTATATTGATGGAAGTTAAGTCCTCATCAGGAACGGACGTCAACGGTTCCAATGTTAAGGAATGACTCGGAGTGAGTACATTTAAATCGTTGGGGTCAGAACTCAATGGACAGAGGGGCCGCGAATTAAGCATGGATTCGATTTGGACGAAAACAGTATTTAATTCCTCGAAAGTAAGTGCTTGTTCACCTATGATACGATACAAGTGAGACATAACAGCTTTGATCTGGATTTCCCACACACCACCGAAGTGAGGACTTGAAGGTGGATTGAAACGGAATTCAATATTCTCAATATGAGCAGCAGATTTCATGAGTGAACGAAGTTGATTACTCGCGCCTACATAATTGGTTCCACAATCGGAGTGAATAATGCTAACCCTACCACGGCGACCGACAAACCTACGAAGGGCGGCGACAAACGCGTCAGTTGATAGATCCGAAACTGTTTCGAGGTGAAGTGCCTTTGTAGTAAGGCAAACGAATAAACAAAGATAGGCCTTGCCGATTTTGGCAGCGCGATGCTTGCCTAATTTAATACGGAATGGACCTCCGTAGTCCGTACCTACAACAGAAAATGGCTTCACCTGATTTACACGAACGGCAGGTAGATCGCTCATCCGTTTATGAGCGATCTACCTGCCGTTCGTGTAAATTGGGGAGGAGTGGGATTAGTTTTATAACACTGCAAGCATTTTGACAAGCAATGTCGAATAGCGCGCTTTGGGGAAAGAATCCAGAATTGCTGAGTCAAAAGATATTGCAGGGTATTAACGCCGGCATGGCAGTTTTCACGATGAAGCGCTTCGATTATCATGTAGGTGAATCTTGACTCACGAGGAAGAGGAGCGGGATGTTTATGTTCAAACTCCAACCCTGATCTTGACAGCCAGCCGCCCACCCTAAGCACTCCTTTTTCATCCAGGAATGGATTCAGCTTGCGCATCTGCTTCGATACGAGGGATCCAGCCTGCAGCTGTTGAATCTCGGTAGTAAAGTAACGAGACTGGGTGTGTTTCACAATTATCATAAATGCGTTATGAAGCTGGGTACGAATTGATGCAGGATCAGAGATGCATGTACGTTTGCTCCGAAGGCAACCAAGGAATTTTATCCATACGCACAAAAGGCGTTGGATTTTGCGAATTGACGAATAACGTTCGAGTAAGGTATCTATGAATGAGACTGGAGAATCATCATGGGTGAGTAACGAATGCGGACCTTTTTCTTCCATTTCAAGTACAGTTTGATCCAGCGTTTCGACAGATTTAGGCCAAGAGATAATAGGTTGAGAAAGCCACGAAGGACCCGCCCACCATAAACGATTGTTGGCTAGAGCGGACGGAAGTTGACCACGCGAAACTACGTCCGCCGGATTGTCTTCGGAAGCCACGTGATTCCAACGAGCACTTGGAATGACGTCAAGAATATGACCTACGCGGTTAGCGGCGAAAGCCTTCCAACGTGAAGGATGGGAGCGAATCCACGCAAGTACGACAGTAGAGTCAGACCAACTAAAGACACCGGTGCAAGGAAAAACTGGTAAGTATAATTCCTTCATAAATTCCTTGTATTGTTTATATAAATCAGGGTCCTTGATAATTTTCCGTTCTATTGAATGAAAGCAACGCAAGGCGATTTCGCGAGACCCTGGAAAAGACCGATCTTGATTTTCTTCCTTAAACGGAAAAGTAACAATGTAACCTGTGGGATCGCGAGTGTGTTGAGTTGCAAATATTTCCTCACAGCGTTCTTCGTTGGGAGTTAGGCGTGAAGTCGTCTCGAATGATTCAAGCTCCCATAAGCGTTTGACTTCTTCATGAAGACAGTCGTCTTCATTTACGAAAAAAAGATTGTACTTCATCCTTACTACCGGTACCGCCGAGCAAGATCCAACCGAAGACAGAATTAAGAGCCGCGGGTTGCTGCGATCCTCCACCCACACTACCAGGACGCAATAATGAGGCGAAGATCTCAGCACCTAGAAGAAGATCGATCGGCGCAGGCTTGTGACAATCCGGATCAGCCAGTGTAAGACCCTGCAAATGATGCCATGAGGATTTATCAATACGAATAGATGGCATATTTCCACAGATGCTAGGCAACGTGAGTGCGTTGACCTTGAAAAGACACTGACCGTTACCACCGATTTCAATCTGGACTGTTCCTGAAACAGCAGCAGATGACTGGGCTATGCCAATGACACGGCGTGAAATTTCATTACGAATCGCACCAAGCCGTTCCACTGCACGTTCAGTGATGAAATGGGCCTGACTTCCCGAATCAATAAGGGCGCGAAATGATTGAAAGTTACCTGATGAGTCACGAACTTGAACTTTAGCTGTAGAAAGAAGCACCACAGGCTGCTCACGGAGACTTGTAAGTACTTGAACTTGGTTGTTGACTGAGGCACTAGAAACAGGTTGAGTTGATGAAGAAGTCGATTGAGTTGGTGAAGAAGTCGATTGAGTTGGTGACGAGGTTGCGTTGTCTGGTCTAGATGAAGAAGAGTATGATGACGCTGACGACATTTTTGACACCTGAAAATGGATTTGCATTCCGTGATACGATGAGAAGGTCTAAGACAGTTGAAACACCAACGGTTAGTTCTTGCGTGCTCAATACGTTCAGCGACGGGAATCTGTTCAAACCGTTTACAATGGCTGACAGAGTGATTTTCTGAACAGAATGAACACTCAATGGTTGGGTTCGCAGATGACGAAGAAGCAGATGAGGATTTCGGATTGACAGATTGAGGCGTCTGAGGAGTAGACTTTGACTTCTGTTCTTTGTTGGAAAGAAATACTGTGGTTTTGGGTTTTGTCTGAATATGAGGCTTTTCTTGACCACGATTACCAGGGGTCTTTGAACGATCCTGTGGTAAGAAGTGTGTGTCTCGAACGAGCGCCTCACACTTAGTGTACAAAAATGTCAACAACTCCTTGAAGTCTGGTAGCTCGGTATTGATATGTTTTCGTTCATATGCGCACCGCGTTTGCGATTCTAATTTGGATAAGAAATGGTATGAAAGGACGAAATTCCATTCATTGGTAGGTAATCCAAGTCCTCTTAAAATATTTAAATTCTCTGTTGTAGAATCGAGAGCACGACGAAGTTCGTCAGGCAATGTAGATTTTAAGTTTATTTCGAGTATTTCCTTCCAGCAAGTAAATGCCAACTCACGTTTATCTTGGTATCTTTGAGTCAATGTTTGATATGCCTCAAGATACAATGTGCCTTCTGCAGGATACGTGCGAATAAGGGAAAGAGCATCCCCAGAAAGACTTGAAAAAAGATAGTGCATGCGTTCAGCATCCGAGAGCGATTTGTTGTTATGAATTAACGAATTATAAAGACTATAGAATCTCGGCCAATCTTTTATTTTTCCACTAAATGTGGGAATGTTTATTTTAGGCAGCTTTACGTTAGCGATGCGAGAGTGGTCGATAGCGATTGAATTTTGTTTTGATTCTCCTGCATCGGTGGGAACTAACTGCCTGTGGATGGTCATGATGTCAAAATATATCTGATCGAATTCTTCTCGAACTTTATCTTCCCGTTCTTCTGACTCACTGTCTACAATGCAAAGAATATCTGAATGTGCCTCTTCAAAGCTCTCGCTTAGTTTCTGCACGACGGAATAATGAGCAAGAAACGCATTCAAATGAGAAGGTTCTTTCTGAGCTAACTCAGCGACTTCAAGCGCCTTCCTTAAACGATTTAATGCGAGGGTACGTTTACGCCTCAAAACAGGTAAGTCTCAAATGGTAAGTGCAGGTTCATCATCAACCACGGTGAAAGATTTACGTTTCTTAGATGAAAGATCCATTTTCGACTTTCGTCTAGTATTGTAAGACATTTTATTATGATTTAATAACCAACGATTTAAAGAAAATAAAGTATAGCTTACCTATCACAAGAATAGGTAAACAACGTAAGAACGAAAGCGAACAACAAAAGAAAAAATGTAGGCAATTACCGAACAACGAATAAACGCTACCCGGTAGGTATTAACTACAATATGAAACTATAGAATCTAAATGAATGAACAAAAACAAGCGGTAAGATTTGCACTTCGGGGAAAACTGCTAAGACGAATAGCCAATGCGAAGCGCAAGCGAATATGATTTTTTGGCAAATGACGTAAGGTCGATGAAATCGAGTGAATATTGCCTAAGCACGATACGATAACCGCTTGTTTTGGGGGAGTATTTTAATTTGCGTGTGAGAAGGCGAAATATGAATAGGTACGAAAAGAAAAACCTCAAAACACTAGCCTGAACGGAATGTGAACTTAAAAACAATTTGAAATAAAATTATTCCGAGTTCTAAGAAATGATACGCGACTAAATTGTATAGTGCTTCTGCACTAACGTGGAAGTACGGATGGCGGAACGAATTATGTGATGTGTATAACCAACCTTTTTTAGGCGGGTTATACTAAATGCGTTTTTCGTTGTTTTTTACGAAATAAATGAATTTCTACACGAGGAACACTAATGAAATTCAACGAACGAATTTAATAATATTGAAATATTTGTTTGCATTCGAGAACTAAACTAAGGTTTTACTTTTAACACAATATGTAATTTTATTTTACGTAATGGCGGTTGATTGAGGCTTGTTTTACGAAGTACCTACTTAAAAAAATTGTTAGAATAATATTGTTGAAAATTGCAATTTCTTTGTTCAACTTGCAAGAGATATATCTAAATCGTGTAGAAATAACGTTGTGAAGAGTAAATTAGACCGATTTGAATGAATTGTAAATTTAAAGTCCCTGGTTTGGCACCAATAAAAATGTGGCAGCAAGACATTACCTGCCCATTTTGGGGGCAACCACGAGTAAGTATTGATCGAATTGGCTGGTTGCAACGCTTAAGAAATCCGCAACTAAGAAAGAAGCCCTTACCTTTTGGCTACGTACGCCCTGGTCCAGAAGCTGAGTACGGCAGCAGTAGGTAGGTGGCGGGGAGCTCTCACGTTTTGTTTTCCAGCTTGTAAAAGTTCGTTTTGAGGCTTCAAAATACACGGAATTTTGAGACTGATAACTTCACACACACAAAATAAAAGGTCCTTCACTATGATTTTTGGCTGCACGAGAACACGCTTCCTCGTGCGCCGGCGAAACAACGACTCCCACGCCATATTGCAGGGACGCGCCGGACGCGGTCGAAAAGAAAGCCCGGGATTGGCCAAGGCGTATGAACGTTGTCCTTACGTTCTGCGAATTGGCTCGAGCCTCCGTTCCGGTCGCGGAAATCACAACATTGCAATTACCATTCGATCTTTGGGCGGGAATTTGGAATAAACTTTAAAATTTAAATATGTATGAACATGAATAATTAAGATAACGAAATAATCCTAATGTTTGTAATATGGGTTATGCCTGAAATAAATGAATTTTATTTCATTCACATATTTATTGGAATGAAAGCATAAAAAAAAATTGTAAATTCTGACTAAATAATAGGTCTTTACCTATGAAAATGCCGTTTTGTATGAAAAAAATTAAACGATTTTTTTTCATGTATTTTTTATTTGTATTAATCGAAATAATCACCCATGCAATCAATGCATCTTTGCCAACGCAGTGGCAGTTTGTTGATGCCCTTCTTAAAAAAATCAGCTGGACGGGAGGCAACAAATTCTTCAAAGGCATTTTGTACTGCCTCTCGGGTATTGAATTTTTTTTCCCGCGAAGAAGTTATCCAAATTCTGGAAAAAGTAGTAGTCTGTAGGCGCAAGGTCTGGTGAGTAGGGCGGATGACGGAGAGCTTCCAACCCCAGTTCTTGCAACTTGGAGACCGTCTGCTGTGTAGTATGAGGTCGCGCGTTGTCATGCAGGAGCAGCGGAGACGAGCGATTGACCAATGCTGGTTGGAGATGTGCCAGCTTCTCCATCATTGAGTTCAGTTCTTCACAGTACACATCTGCAGTAATGCTCACCCCGTTTGGTAAGAAGCTGTGATGAATCACACTGGCGCTAGACCACCAAACAGTGACCATCACTTTTCTAGGGGTAAGTTTTCGTTTAGGGCATTGTTTAGGTGCTGAACCAGGATCCAACCAACTTGCTGAGCACTTGCGGTTAACAAACAGAATCCATTTTTCATCTCAGGTAACAATGCGGTTCAAAATTTCTTCATTTGTGTGTCTGTTGAGCAGTGCAAGGCACGTCTCGACGCGTACTTCGCGCTGGCGATCATTGAGTTCGTGAGGCACCCATTTGTCAAGCTTTTTTACCTTGCCAATTTGACGCAAATAGACCAATATTGTTTTGACGCTAACGTCAAAAGCTGCTGCTAATTCAGCCGTAGATTGTGTATCATCAGCTTCCACAATCGCCTTTAATTCGTCATTGTCGACCAAAGTCTTCGGACGACCGCGAGGTTCATTTTTCAGGTCGAAATTTCCAGAACGGAAGCGAGCAAACCAATAACAGATGGTGCGTTGGTTTGTAGTGTTAGCTCCGTAAACGACGTTGATGTTGCGTGCCGCTTGTGCCGCGTTGCTGCCGCGACGGTACTCATATTCCATAATTACTCGAATTTTTAACGTATCCATGATGACGAAAAAGATTGAAATGCGATGAAAATGTAACACTTATCAATAAACAAATGACTACTTTTGGAAAAAGAATTCCATGTTTTTAAAATAAAATTAATTTGAAATTAGAATTCTTAGACAAACAAAAATTATTTTGATTTGAAATGGCCAGTACTGCAAAACGGCAATTTCATAGGTAAAGACCTAATATTTTGTATTTTTCAGAAAATTTCCACCTTATCGCACCTCCGGTGGAATAACGTCACTTAAGCAAATTTTGTCAAAATTGATCTAAGTATGAGAAAAAGTATGTAGCTATGTATCCCTTTATTAAATGTTCGCTTTAACTTTAATATGAAGTTCAAAGTTGTAGTTTAAATATTAACAGTTAATTTCTTTAGTCAATACATTATAATAGGATGTGGAATTTTCAAACCATTCTCCCGAAATATTACATCTTTTGCAAAAGTGACATTGTTGCACCGGTCGCGGAGGTGCGTTATACTAAATATATATTTTGTGGAAAGTTGTAAATTCTGATCAGATCCTTTGCTTATTTCAGAAAAATATCGGCTTACACTGATTATCGAGTTAAAAACTTCCAAGGGTAAAGATGGTAAAACTTACAGAAGTGTCAAGAACTTCAAAATTGATGCAGAACCATTGGAGCCTGTGGAGTTCGACTTCAGAAACTTATTCAATGGACAGAAGGACCTAGGTAATCTATTTTTTTGGTCACTAACATAAAGCCAGGGAAATAAATGATTTATCAATTACCAGCAACCAACTATTTTGCGTGGTGCCGAACGTAAAGAATAGCAGTATCCCATTTCCTCCCATGAATGTCGTAAAAGGCGACCTAGGGACTTTCTCGAGAATGAGCAGTTGCGTTCTTTGCATTTTACCACCACACTACGATCGCTAACCCACCTTCCAATCGTTACGATTATGGCAAACCTCCGATTGAGGGGGCTATGTCCAGTAGTCGATGTCTTTCGGGTGAAATGACCGTTTTTTCGTGTTTTTTTTTATAGTCTGACATGAGGATTTTCCAACCCTGAACAAAGAAAAGGGAAATCAATGATTTATCAATTACCACCAACTAACAACCACCACTGCCCGTTGATAGAAAACAATAGAGTTCTTATATTCAAATTACATCTGTAATTTTTTGGCAGTTGTGTGAAATCACTGTGTCAGTTTGCTTAGCAATTAAAACCTCTGACTGCACTTTCAACGTTGCTGTTGATTTTTAGTTTTGGTCCATAAAGACTTTGAATTGGGCAACTTACTAACAAATGGTTTGGTGATCATAGGTGCAATATACAGTATAAGTTAATACCAGTGCGCAAATTTTAACAAATTAAACTTAAACGAGTTAAAATAAGCATGCAATTTTTATATTGATATATCTTAGTACAAAAAAAATTAGTTATCGTTAACGCGGCGGCGAAGGTGAACGACCGAGCGTAGCTACAAGTACCTACACTAAAAATTACTTTACCTTTACCTGTACTAAAATTTCAATACATGGGCGTTATGCATTGAATTTTTTTGTAGGTTGGGAATTATGTACTGAATCCAAGATATATTAATGTATATCCAGCACTTTAAGGACTGTACGTAGGTATTCAGCTAATTAAATCTTATTATATAGTAAATGATTCTGGCATCTATCTCATCTCAACGGAAAATACTTATTATTTTCCTTGTTTTGTTTCTTACCTACCTCGTGAAATAATTATATGGGTAGGTAAGTGTTATTTTTTGTACTTTACGATAAAGAAACTGCACTCAATCTGACTGGGAACACACTTAAAAATTATTTGTGTGACTTTTTATGATTAAATTATAAATGATTTCGTATCCATAAGTAGGTTTTTCAAACATTTTTACATGTCAATCATATTTAAAATACTGGACGAGGTCGGCATTTCCTGTCTGACAACTCTGACAAGAAAGGCCGAAACAAACTCAGAGGTCACAGTCTCTTTAAAGTCCAGACATAATCATGGTCAGATTATGTGAATATGACCAGTGCAGTTAGTGCACGCATTTATCAGTTATCATGTAGCTCAATTCATTGTAATAATTCCTAAAAATTATAGCTTTTAACACTTTTTTTTTTGCAGAAGTGACTATAGTCGTCACATTTTAGCATGGCATTAGAATTCATTGTCTTTTTACTAATATCTCTACGTATGAACCCCACAATGCATTATACATGGCTTATCATTATTGGAACATGTTGGAGTATGTTGAAGATCATTATAGAAATTAAGGACTTTAACAGACTTTATTTCCATTAGGACAAATAAAAAATGCTAGAAAATAGGTCAAAGACCTCTATTGCTATGCTTAGGCTCGACACCTATTAAATTAATATATAGAAAGATTTAGCCCATTGCCTTTTTTGCTAATAGACATATTACATTGATTTCAGCTGACGTAGTCCTGAAGTTCGCCAATGAGAACTGGAAAGAAGTTGCCAAAGAAGTCCAAACGCCAGTATTGTTGGCTAATTTCAAGAAAGTGATGAAAAACGCCAATAAGTTTCTGAAGACCATACCAGTAGACGAATATATTGTTCAGTAAATTGTTACTATTATGGCTTAATGAAATATTATAAAAGAAATTACCACAGGAAACCATATAGTTTCGGCAAATGTTTAGAATTATTGTGACAGTAAATGTTATTATGGAATTAAAGTGTCAATAAAAAAACAAATTCAAAAAAGGAAGGAATAATCCAAATGTTTTTGTTCCTAGCCTATTCTATCAACTAGATCAAAGCATGCCCGTAATCTTTCGAGGAACTCTTTTCCCGTGCCACCTCAAACCAGCCCTTGCAGTACGCGTTCAGCTCATTTCGACATCTCTTTCTAGGCCGGCCCCGGCGGCGGCCTCATACGTGGATCTTTAACACGCGTTACGGGTCCTCCGAAGCCCGAAAGCCTGACAACCAATGTTACCAAGTGAGATGATCCAAAAGACTAATGCCGCGGTAGTTTTTACACTCCTGCTGTAAGCCTTTTCCATTATATAGTGGTACGATTACAGCCTTACACCAATCATCCGGTACACGGCCATATCTCCAACACATATTAAAGATCCGGTACAACAGGCTTGCTACCACCCCGTCACCGCTCTTCAGCATTTCAGCAGACACTCTGTCATACCCTGCAGCTTTCCCAACTTTCATACCTTTCAGCGCTCGTACTATCTCTTCCATTTCTATTTCATTATCTTCATCAACTTCTAAGTTAGGGTCTTCTAAACTGGCATCTGCCCAGTTGCCCACTCCTTGCACACTCTCCTGTCAACTGAATAAACTTTCAAAGTATCCCTTCCAGCGTTCCAAGACCTTACATTCTTCATTTAGTAAACATCCATCTTCTGCTCTTATAACATTCATACTCGATGTTCCTGTCACTCCGCGAGCCAATCCTACTTGTTTCCAAAGCAGCTTAACATTGGCCCTGAAGTTATCAGAGAACTTCGTGTTAGACTTTTCTTGCCTTTCATCCTTTTTCATTTTTACCATCTCTATCACTCTCACTTTCATTTCGGAGTATTTCCTTTTCACTCTTTCCAAACCATCCGTCACATTTGCTGCCTGATTTATCCTATTTTGGGCCTTATAGGCTAACACATTAAGCCAAGCCTCTTTCTTCTTCCGCACAACCTCTTTAACTTCACCATCTACCCAAGAATCACTCATTCTACTACCATTTTTCCTACGTGCTACACCACATACTTTTGTGGAACTATTTTTCATTATATCCCATACTTCCTCCATACTATAATCATTCGTACCCTCAAATATTTTATCCGTCTTCACCTTTACTTCCCGCTTATATTCCTCTTTTACTTTCAAATCTTGCAGTCTTTCTACTTTTATTCTTTCAAGTGCAGTCACAGGAACTCGAACTCGGTGACGCCAATGTCTGAACAAACCATCCATCTGACAATTAGCTACTATTATATTAATAACACCTATTAATAATATAATAAATGTGACATCTACCTAAGCAACTTAGGAACAGTGCAATCAAGAGCAAAAAATTTTGTGTTTAAAAAACACGGCCTAAGCCTTACTTGCACCATAAATCACTAAATAACTTTAGCTCTAAACATGACATTGTCACGTGGGTCTAGAGACCGCAAGCGCTACTGCTGAGCATGAAGTCTTGGGTTCGATTCCGGGCTCGTTAAAGTGTCACTGAATTTTTCTATTAGGGATTTCTCCGTGAAGGAAAACATCGTCAGGAAACCGACATGTCCTAGAACCAAAAATGTTAAGATATGTGACATCTGCCAAGCCGCACTAGGCCTACATGCACATGGACAACTGAAGGAACGCGAGTGGGTTTTAGTCAGTAAAAGTCTGACACGCGCTTGCGCCCCACCCAAGAGCGGGAGACGTCATTTATTGATTTTCCACCCAAAAAAAAAACATAGTCATATTATTAAAAATGTTAAACAGAGAGAGCGTTACACAGAATCTTTAGGACCTTAATGACATTGACAGTGACAGTTTCACCAATGTTTACCAAATGCACCCTGCATTTGGTAAACATTGGTGAAACTGTCACAGTAAATAATTTTGACAAAACAAGATGGCAGCATTAGTGATTACAATGTTTGGAATTTGAAAGAGGCCACGTTGTTTTAGTTTGTTTTGACATTCCTTCACAAGGGTCGGTCAGCTAGGAATTGCCGGCAACATCTAGTTTTAAAATATTGATGACTTACAATATCTATTTAATTAAGTAAACATTGTATTTGGTTTCATTTCATTTCAGCCGATTATTCTGTAACATCTTTACATCTTACAGTGATAATTAGAGTGCAGTCAGCTTAAACTAAGCTGTCATTCCACCTGATGCTAAAGAACTTAGGTGAAATGAAATGTCAAAGTGTCAACACTTTGACATTTCATTTCACCTAAGTTCTCACGGTGATATTTTTACAGTATAGGAACTTCGTTACAATTTTGAACACGCGCCAAAAGACCGTGGCGTTGTATGTCATAAACAGCTCATCGGAAGCACAGATGTGTATTTGCAACAAACAACTGGTTATTATAAAAGGTGACTTTTAAAATAAGAGGCTAATAAGAGTATTTAGCATATTATTATTAATGGCGCTATTATATTTATCAAGTTTACAGGTGGCCTCATTAGAATGTTACACAATATTTTTTTCTCCACGTGAATCAAGAACACTCAATCCACACTTCCACACTAATATTATAAATGCAAAAGTAACTCTGTCTGTCTGTCTGTCTCACTTTCCTGCTAAAACTGCTGAACCGATTTAAATGAAATTTGGTACACAGATATAGTTAAGGAGCTGGCGAGCAAAATTTCGATATGATCAGCACACAAGGCAGACGTTATTAATAGTGATAATTATACCCTAAGAAACATCAAGGACCTCGTCTGCCACCATGGTGGCGCTGCGTTGTAAATTTACAGCGCGGCAGCGTTTCAAAAATGTTTAAAAAAAAAGGTGTGCTATATTATGCGCACACGTCTGCCACTGAAGCTGATGATCACAGTCATCCTGGAAACACAAAGAATCGAAAAGGCAGACATCCAGGGCTCTGACTTTTGTACAATAGTATTCAATTTTTTAATTTATTTTTATGATTTAAAAAACTGTATTTGAAGTGCACACTTGGCAGATTTGAATTGTTCGATTAAAAACAATGAGAAAAACCACGGCAAAATAGTCTGTCAATATGTTGCTTCTGCGTTGTCTATTGGCAGTCCTCCAAAAATGTAAAAAAAAGAAGGTATGCTATATTATGCGCACACGTCTGCCTCTTGGATGGATGTTTGAATTACTTATGAAAACCAAGTTAATCGATGAGGCAGACGTTTAGGCCTCTGATATTCCAAAGGCAGACCATTTCATTTACTTTTTTCAACCCGACACTCGCGCCAAACCAAGCAGGTATAAAATATCCCCATAGTTCCTTTCGTGGTGTCTCTCTTTTCTTTGGGAATATGAGTGAGAACGGTATAACTCAGTTCCGACATTTTCCGTATTGTGAAACTAAATGTATAGAGCGTATATCTATATACAGCCTATATCTATATCTATATACGTATTTTACACAAACAAAACATGATTTAAAAATTTAAAGATTGTTCCTATCCAGATCCTAACCCTATTCAGATTACATTCAAGCATGCAATTTAAAAAAAAAATACTTTCTAAGTTCCAAGCGCATTTCGTTTCTGGTTGGCACTGAGAAAAAATATGATTGCATAGATTTCAGCTCCAGAAGTTTAATCATTACCGTGAGCTTAGAGGATAATATTAAACAAACTTATAAGAATAAAACTATAAAGAATAACAATAATCCCATACAAAACCCGCTGTCCCTTGATTCTGTGAATTTCAAACAGTTATACAGCTGAAAATCAGTGAGCAAAGTGTCTGCCACATGTTTTTTCGAATCCACAGAGTCATAGTGAATCGAATGGGTGCAATGAGAACCGCGTGCAAATGACTTAGTAGAGCTTTTTTTTTAACATTTCCACAATTCCGTCCCATGATAATGCAGAGTCCTGAATGTCTGCCTCTTCGATTTTCTTCGTTTCCAAGATGATTGGGACCATGAACTCCAGAGGCATACATGTGCAAATGATTTAATACCCCAATTTTTTTAAGCAACTTCAATCCGCTGTAACGCGAAAACGCAGCGACATAGGACCTTAATTGATTAGACAAAATCAATTCGTAATGATTTAAACTGCAATACACCTCAACGTGAAACGTGTGCAAATCATATACCGAAATGCTCGCCAGCTCCCTAGCTAATAGTTTAGAGCCCGAGAAAGGACATAGGCCACTTTTTATCCCTGTTCTGTCCCGTTTATTATCTGTGCGCCTAACGGAATGCGCGTGTAACAGAGTGAGAACTGACTTGTCAGTTTGACGTTGACACTTGACAGCTCTTGTTATTTTTGCCGCTAAAAAAGCCCCGTCGCGCTATTGGGACCTCGCGACGCGTTTGTTGATATTAATCCTTTTAAATCGATCCGTTTGTGACAATTAGTCGTGATCCAATTGTATTAATTAACCGGTCGTTTTGTGGACAATCTGTCATGACCCGATGGTTAAGTGTTAGTGACGCTGTTGGGAACGAGTGATTTGAAGACCGCATGCTGTGATTGCCTCCAAGCCTTGTTGCAGCGGATTCTAACCTGAAGAATACTCGTAACGTCACAACACGATACAAATACACTCACTTACATACATAACTCCAGGTTGGCACCAGAAGCAGTTTCCTTCAACCATGAGGTAAGTTCTTTTGTTGTATTGTAAGTGTTTGATTTGATTGTCTGCTCCGCGTACGGCGGACAGTACGCTAGCCACTCTTGTCTCCTGGACCCCACCATAATATCTTCCACTGCGCTATTGAAATGCTATTGTAGGGGTCTAGTCTGGCAGCGTACAATCCCGGTAGTATGTTCCCGCAGGATAATTTCTGACCTCCACGTGGGCGAAGCCGCTGGCAAAAGCTAGTGCTTTCTTCACATGAGGATAGGCAGAAACTACAGGATGGCTAAGCTTTATACCACAAAACTTTACCCAAACATTCAAATTACAATATTATAATTTATGTGTTACGCAATAATGTCTACAAATGTGTAGAATTGTAGGTTTGTAAAGTTTTGTGGTATATAGCTCTGCCAAGATCCTTACATACTTCTTTTTCCTTCGTTGAAGTTCTTACATCGGATACACACGTAAGCCGCCACCAGCACCGCAGGTTACAAGTAACGTAAAAAGCTATAAACAACTTGTAAACTCGGGATCACTGTACAATTTATAGGAATACAAACAAATATGGTTCGTTTTTAATCATTACTTTGCAGTTACTGGGTGGATAATATGCTAACGCCAGGAGCTTCAAACACTGCGTTACCCTGCTTCGGGTGATAGATCTCGGTGATAAGCGAATTCCAGGGATGTGTGGGGCTGGCTTCGAGTTTCATCTCTTGAAGTGTAAATGTGGTGCTATCTCACAAACAATGAAGCACTTGATGTAATGTCCAGCGTATCCTGCTGTCTCCTCGCTTCAGGAGTTGAATGATGGTGCTGAAAGTGCCTCGTAGCCAAATTCTGGGCTGACTGCATTTAGATTGCTATCGATACGCTAAGAAGAAGTCACTGTGTAAAACGATACCCTTTGATTGACCTTTCATGGATTTAGGTACCTACATACATATTACTTGTTTCATTAAGGTGAATGTACTAAGGTCGCTAAACAACCTTATAAGGTTATTTAATCCCAATGAATGCTTTTTTTTTTCACGTAATTGTCATTCAAAGGGTTGATGTGAGGTTCATAGGCGTCACATTTATTTGTTTGCTGGATTGGAAGAACTACTATTTGGTTCACTTATTAAAACTTACTTTTAAAACTTGAAGACGTATTTATTTCTTAATCAGTCGCCCATGGCGTGGATTTTACAACTAAACTGAAAATTTAACATATCCTATACTTATAGATATATTAAAATACACATAGGTGCAAATTGCGCCGGCTGCGTTGAGTTATCAAATTTTCAATTATCCAATGACTCGGAGTCGATCGCAAAAACCTAAATCTTAATTAGGATTTAGGTTTTTGCGATCGACTCCGAGTCCACCAATCAGAGGCAGGCAAGGGCGTCTCGAGGTTTGGACAGGTTTCGACACGTTCTGACCTGCCCAAACCTGACTTCGAAATCGAACGCAGTTACAAGTTTCCTTAGTTTCTAAATTGAATAGTATCAAACTATATCTAAATTAACTTCTAGGTGCTATTATTCACATTGATCATACATAATTACATATTATTACAGTGCATAGAATATTATCACATAAGCGAACTTATTACGTAATCAATCTATGGGCGTCCTGCACAGTTGAAATGAACTTAAAGGGTTGTATCGATGATTTTAAGTATTATAATTCTGTAAAGCTATATTTGTTATGGTTGTGAATCATATTTTAATCATGTGTAACATACAATTTGACACTGACCTGCAAATTGCGAAAAGCGAAAGAAAAGAATTTCGCGCGAAATCATGGCGCTTCCGCCTTAAATTTTATTTGATTTTATTTCTGTAAGTAAGTCTGTACAAACTTTTTTACACGTTAATCATAATTTTAAAACTAGATGAAAGGCGCCGTTTCCTATCTGACTGAAGAAGAAAAGCAGAAACAAACTCAGAGGTCTTGTCTTGTGTCTTGTCTGGTCTGGTCTTTTAAAGTCCAGACACAATCGTGATCAGATCACGTGAAGACTATGTAGATTGGTGTCTGAAGTGGTCTTGAGTGGTTTTGAGAAAAAACCACACAGATATAGAGGACCTTAATTAGAGACTAGGTACAGATATCACCCTCTGATTACATGAGACAAAGCACACATAAGCGGCAAAATGTGGGCAACTCTGCCTAATTCTTTGGAATTACAGGCGTGACGATTCGTTATGTTATGCGTAGAAATACAAAAAAAAAACTTTTTAACAAAATATTAAACCGCCGAAAAAACTGAAAAGCAAAAAATAATAAACCTTAAAATTTTGAGTCAGCGCTTTGAGTGATCTTTGTTCATTGATTTTCAGTTTTTTCGGCGGTTTAATTTTTTTGTTAAAAAGTTTTTATTTTATATTTTTTTGTTTGTACTAATAATACTTGACAAGGCACCTATACCCTATCCAATAAAAAAGAATGATCAAAATCAAACTACTCTGTAGGTATGTAAATGTAAAGTTATGCGTGGTCATACATTACAATCAGTGAGTAAACAATCAATCATCCCCTGTTTTCCAACCCTTAGGGTTCGATTTTGTTTTCCCAATTTATATGGGACTACTACTACTACCTTCGGGGCTTACCCTTTCCAAAAAAAGGAATTATCACAATCAGACTACTAAGTAAAAAGTTATGCCTTGAATTGAGAACCTCCTCCGTTTTTTTCGTTGGTTAATAAGATTGTTTGTACGGGATTGGAGTAAACCAGTTTTCATTTCTTGTTGAGGCAACCCTCGTCACTTTTCTAAATATATCCTTTTGAGTCTTTCCAGTAATAACCCACGAAGTAAGGTCGTTGGCTGCTTGTTTAGCAGACTTACCTACTTATCTTACCGCAATTGACAGCTAAAAACTTGGACCTAACGAAATGGTTAAGGTAAACTTTATTCACACATTTTTGTATTCACACAAAATTTTTAACGACTTTTTTGCATTGTTTATAAAAAAGTAAGCATTCATTGGTCCTAACAAAGTCACATGAATAAAGTCATATTATTTTGTATGTTTTTGAAACTAGTTCATTTTGGTATACTTAGTTTATTTTTTTATTTTTTATATATCTTAGGACAACCAACACACCGTTATGTGATCCCAAACTAGGCCTGTACTATGCCAACCAGACAAGATATATATATCTTAGTTTGTTTTTAAGTTCTTACAACAATGTTCTTTAAGACATTAATTCTTATCAAAATAAATAGCTACTTATTTTGATAACAATTAATGTGCTAATAAGAAGCTATAATACTTAATCTGAATTAATTTTATGCATCTTGAAATATTTAAATGTCTAGGAATATGGACATGCAAATTGTGTATTTCGTTTAGATATTCTAAGTGTTTCATTAAAAAATGAAAAATCTTACTGTAAATAGCCTACTGATCAAGGTAAAAGAAACAGGTTCAGCGTTTATATTTGATGCAAAATATATCCTTAAATAAGCAAAAGGTTTTCGATACAAAACAAAAATAGAACTCGTCGTGTTTTTGTTTGCGTATGCGAATAATAAAAACAAAATAATGATATTTAGAGGTTCGCTGAATTTGCATGCCTGTCGTTTATGTGTTACTTAAAATTATAATTATTTGAATGGCAAATTAGCAAATTCGCACCTTTTCCATCAGACATGACCGGAAACCATGGCACACTATCTTTAAAAATAAAACTATTTTACTGTCAAACATCAAAGACAAAGGGTGTTAGTATTACATCTTACTTAAAAACTATATTAGTAACATGCAGGAACACTAAAAAGGAAGAAAAAGAAAATCACAATCACAGGAAGATTTAATAAACTTTGTTACCAGCATGTAGTTTGGTATACTTCCCTATTATAGGCCCATCCAGCCTTTTTTTGGGTGGAAAATCATCCAATGACAACTCCCGCTCTAGGATGGAGCGAAAGGGCGTGTCAAACTTTTACTGACTAAAACCCACCCGTGTTCCTTCAGTTGCCCATATGCCAAGGCCACGGTAACTCTTTCGAACGAATCTCGCAACCCTGGCAGGCCCATCCAGCCTCACTGTAAATACCTTTTTTTTTTTTTTTTTTTTCAGGATGGGAAATCATCAAATGACTTCTCCCGCTCTGGGCGGAGCGGGAGGGCGTGTCAGACTTTTACTGACTAAAACCCACCCGTGTTCCATCAGTTGCCCATGTGCCAGGGTCACGGTATCTCTTTCGAACAATCACGCGACCCCGGCAGGCATCGGTCCTAGTAGACCCCTACACTGCTGCTGACATCTCTTTGAGGCGCGCGTGGAACACTGCGCGCCGTCGACCCGAGCCTGGTCCTTACCGGGCGGCGAGCCACCCATTGCTCGCCACCCGCAAGCTCGCGCCTACGGTGGCCGTGAGTCCGCAATCGACTCCCGACGCCCGGGGCGTCTCCTCCTGCGGCGGCTAGGGGCATGAGGGCGCAGAGACTGCCACTCCCTCACGCGCCCCGCCTCCTCCTTCGCGAGCATTACTGCTTCGCAGAAGGAGGTGACGGCTTCCCATTCCCTCTCGCTCCGTACCATGGCTCGCACCAGGGCCGGACGCGAGAGGTCGCCGCCGCCGATCGCCTCCACGAGGACACGGCGGTGCCCCGCCCAGGCAGGGCACACCTCCACCGTATGCTCCACCGTGTCCTCGAGACGATCCTCGCAATGGAAACACCCGGACGTATCCTCCCGCTTTATCCTGAACAGGAACCCACCGAAGCACCCATGCCCGGTGAGAACCTGCGTCAGGCGGAAGGTGAGGACGCCGTGGCGCCTCTCTATCCACTCCTCAAAGAGGGGACTTACCGCCGCAATTGTGGCGTGCCCAGCACTGGGTTGCGACAATCGTACCCGCCATGTCGCCATGAGATCACACCGGAGCTCTGTCCGCCGTGCCGCGATTTGTCGCGGCAGCGGAGTTTCGCCCCGGCGTTTCGCCTCCTCGCGCCACTCCCACATGTGCGCGAGGACCTTTGCCTCCAGATCCCATGGCGGCACTCCGGCAAGGAGGCTCGCCGCCTCGCACGAGATCGTGCGGTATCCTCGGAACTGTAAATACCCTCAGAATGCTTTTGCTGCTTCCTCTCACTCGGGATATTACTGAGGCAACTTTCTTCCGTAATATCGCAAAATACTTGTCGTGTGCGCATCAGTGAGCATAGAACACCAAGATTTATTTTCAAAATAATCATAATGGAACAGTGACGCTAAAGTAATTACGCCTATTCCTGAGAATTATAATTTAAATAAAATAGTTTTTTTTAAGGTCTCAACCAACTTATAACTTAATGTTGACCGAAAAAAATTGACGCAGGTTCACAATCACTGTGATCAAAAAAAATTGGATTCGGAAATGTTGAAGTTGTTTTTTTTTTAATTTGTTTAATACGTTTCTTAATATAAACAAGCTCATTTGTTGAGTTTCTGCATTCGGCGACGAGTGACGGATGTCGACAGAAGTGAAATCCGTGTTCGCTATGTTTTCCCTTCTGCTGCTTTTGTTCTGCGCAATTGTCAATGTGCTGTCAAATCCAGGTGAGTGAATTTGGTGTTCCTGTAATAGGGAGGAATAATCTAAAAATATTTTTGTTTAGTTACCATTATTACCTTGAACCTCAGCCAGTGTCAGCCTCTACCAATATACTGTCTTTTTAATTGTTTTTTTAGCATTCAAAAATGTGTTGACTGTTTGAAAATTTTAAATGGGAATGACCACTTTTTTGGGGTTTTTCATTGTCTTGGACTTAAATTGTAGCTAACAAGGTATTAAAAAATGCTGAAACTCAGACCCACTTAGAAAAAAAAAATACCAGATTTTCTGACCCTATTTTATTTTACTTTCAGCTCTAACTCTATACCAATGCAAGTCCAACGATGACGCATGCGTCACCCGTGCAGTGAAAGCAGCTTACCCGTTGATTCTGGAAGCTAATCCAGAAATTGGTGCTGAAAGTATGGATCCTATATTCCAAAAAGAAATTGAAGGAAATCTGTCAATCCTGAAATTCAAACTATTCAATACAACTACTACAGGATTCAAATCTTGTGATATTGAAAGTGCAAAGTGAGTAATATTATTTTTTATACATTTTCAAAATATTTTTTTCATACAATAAGATTGTTTGCTCCCTTCTTTCGATCAAGCCGGTCAAAACCACCTATGTCACGGGACTTACCATAACCTACTGGTGAAAGTAAAATACACCTCTACAACCCCATCCAGGGTATCCGGGTTTGATTTTATGTTCCTTTAGGTGTAAGATGTTTAGAATGTAATTTTGCACGAAACTGAAATGAGAAAAGAAAATTGTAAATAGAAATTATTGCTTGAAATATGTTTTTAATAAGCTTTATAAAAAAAATATTTTAAGGCAAATAAAAATATGGAAACTGCCCAAAAGGCTGGGAACATTGCCACGTTGTAAATGAGCAATATTGATTCTATGACTTAAAACTTGGCCAGCCCTAAGTCCTGAAATACTCGATGAGCACTCGGACCCTAGTGTTTCAACCGCAAACAACTCAAACACATAGCTCCTCATACATATTTTAGTCTTTGATTGTATTTTAGATTTCTTAAAAACTATTGAAAGTTAAAAAATATACATTTTATATTTTATTCTAAAAATAAGTATTTAACTAGCATGTATTTGGTGGTCTACTGGAACTTTGCCGTTAGTGAAAGCGTTAGTTTTTAATTGATTACAAGGTTTATTTATGTTATTTATATATTACTAGCTTTTGCCAGCGGCTTCACCCGCGTAGAGGTCGGAAATAATCCCGCGGGAACGTACTACCGGGATAAAAAGTAGCCTATGTCCTTTCTCAGGCTCTAAACTATCTGTGTACCTCTAAAATTTCATTTAAATCGGTTCAGTAGTTTTAGCAGGAAAGCAAGACAGACAGACAGACATACAGACAGACAGACCGACAGACAGACAGAGTTACTTTTGCATTTATAATATTAGTATGGAAGTGTGGATAGTATGGATATAAATATTTATCAATAAATGTCGACTCTACTTTGCTGGCCTTGTGGTCGTAAGCGCTACTGCTGGGTTCGATACCTAAGTCAGGCAGAACTTTTCCATAAGGGATTTCTGTGTAGCAGCCCGAAGTCTGCTTTTGTGCCCATTTGACAGCAATAGGTTTGCCCTCTGTTCATGGGACATAAACGTAACTGACGAAATGTGGAGGTACTATAGGTACACCTCTAACTCCTTGGGGATCTCTTTGCTGGCACCACACAGACATAACTACATGTAATGGCCGTGTGGTGCCGGACGCGGGACGTAAAGAATAGCATCACCCTATGTCTTCCCGAGCGTGTCGTAAGAGGCGACTAAGGGACTTACTAGAGAATGGGCAGCAGCTTTCTCTTTGCATTTTACCAAAATTATCCGCCTGCCAAGCGTGGCGACTATGGCAAAAGCCCTCAAATCATTTAAAAGTCTTAACATAAAAAACACAGAAGACTTATGGGGGATTCCGGTTAAGGTTCTTGAAGATATCATTGACACAATTGCTCCTGTCCTGACAGGCATATTTAATCAATGTTTAGACAGCGGTACGTTTCCTGATTTAATGAAACATAGTAAAGTAGTACCAATATTCAAATCGGGTAGTAAGACTGATCCTTCTAATTATAGACTCATATCTGTGCTACCAGCATTGAGCAAAATTTATGAAAAAATCACATTGGACCAGATGTTAGCTCATTTCAACTCTAATGGGATTTTACATAGTCGGCAGTTTGGTTTCACGAAAGGTAGGTCGACGACTGACGCGGGAGTACAACTCATCAGTCACATTTTGGAATCCTGGGAAAAGTCCTAGGATGCAATTGGCATCTTCTGTGACCTCTCAAAAGCGTTCGACTGCGTTGACCACAATACTCTGATCTGTAAATTACACCATTACGGAATTCGTGGACAAGCTGCTGATCTTGTTCTTTCCTATTTATCAAACAGGCAGCAAAAAGTAAATGTTAACGGGGTGACGTCCTCGGGGTCTCTTGTTAAGATGGACGTGCCCCAAGGTTCAATTCTTGGCCCTTTCTTATTTCTAGTTTACGTTAATGACCTTCTTTACATGATGGCTAACTTTTCGGATATAATTTTATTCGCTGATGATACTTCTCTTATTTTTAAAATAGATAGAAAAGATACGGATGTCTTACATGTGAACGAGGGTCTAGCTGTTCTTTCAAAATGGTTTGCAGCTAATAATCTCTTACTTAATGCAAGCAAAATTAAATGTATTAAATTCTCATTACCAAATGTACCCCAAGTAGATCTAAATTTAAAACTTGACAGCAATAAACTAGATGTTATTTCGGAAACTAAATTTCTAGGAATTACTTTAGATTCAAAGTTGCAATGGGGTGCCCACATTACAGCAATTTCAGGTAGATTAAGTTCAGCTGCATATGCAGTAAGAAAAATAAGGCAGTTGACCGATATAGCTACAGCTAGATTAGTGTACTTTGCTTATTTCCACATTATTATGTCTGATCGCGTTCTGCTGTGGGGTTCGGCAGCTGACGTAGATTCAGTTTTTATTTTACAAAAGAGGGCATTCCGCGCAATCTATAAAATGAAGCCTCGCGAGTCTCTTAGAATCAAATTTACAGAAATTAATATACTGACTCTACCTTCTCTTTATATTTTAGAATGTATCTTGTATGTTCGCAAAAACTTAGGCCTCTTCAAACTAAGAAGCGATTTCCATAATATGAAGACTCGTAGTAAAAATGAAATTGTGATACCTAAATTTAGATTAACTAAAACTAGTAAATCATTTCTTATAAACAGTATCCGCTTCTATAACAAGTTGCCAAAGTCGGTTACTGAACTTAGCTACGGAAAGTTCAAATCACACATTAAGCGTGTCCTTATCAAAAATGCATATTATAAGATAAAATACTACGTTCAAGACTAGGAAGTTTGGCCATAACTCCGTCTGCACATGTGGCTTCCCTGGTAGCCATCATTACAGGATGACCATGTAAATGTCTATTAACTGCTCTCAAATGACGATGTACATTATTTAAGATTTTTTTGTTTTACATTCTTCTTTGACATACTCTATTCATAATTTGACATTATATACTTACAATTCTAATTTGACCTCTTTATTATTGGTTGTCATAACAACAATGACATTTGGTTTAAATAGGTTATGTTGCGTCCCGTTAAATTGGTTACTCTATGCGCCTTCGGAACGCGCCCGAACGGAGTGACATCTGACTTGTCAAGTTTGACTTTGACACTTCTCTTGGTTTTGTTCTTGAAAAGGGATGGCGGTCCAATTGCGCGTGCGACCCTGTTGTAAAGTAATCCCTTAGAATCGGACGTTTTGTGGACACCAGTCATGATCCAGTTGTTTGTACATAAATGACCCCAATTTGGTGAAATAATACGGGTTGAGTTTGGATATATCTTTGTTGAAACTTTGAGGTAAATGTGATAGTGTTTGGAACCGCATGTTGGAGAAAAACTCTGGCCTATTGCAGTGGATTGTAACCTGGAGATACTTATAACGTCACAACACAATACAATATACACTCACTCATAGATCCGGGTGTTCTTCAACCAGGTGAGTCCTTTGTTTGTTGTATTATAATTGTACTTATTTGAATTATATCATTGTTCGGCTCCGCGCACGGCGGACAGTTTCGCTCGCCACTCTTGTTTCCAGAGCCCACCATCATATCTTCCACTGCGCTATTGAAATCCGATGGTGAGGCTTGGCCTGGCAGCGAACAGGTTATTATGTTTTATTTATGTAATACTATCATTTAAGTAAATTCTTTTATATTTTGTTAATGTGAGAATGTTGTAGGTCTTGTAGACTGTAGACAATTTTCTAAAATGATAAATGACTTTATTTTTTGCAAGTAGGTTTGTACAAACACTTTTACAAGTCAATCATATTTTTTTAAACTAGATGAGGTCGGCGTTTCCTATCTGACTACTCTGAGAAGAAAGGCCGAAACAAACTCAGAGGTCACAGTCTCTTTTAAAGTCCAGACATAATTTGGTTAGATCATGTGAAGACCATGTGGATTGGTGTCTGAAGTGGTCTTTTAAGGAAAGAACCACACAGATTGAGTGGACCTGTCCAATCAGTGCACGCATTTGTCAGTAATCATGCAGCTCAACTCAGAACTTAAGGAGGTCAATGATTCGACGAACAATACCAAAGAAGGGAAATTTGTGTAGGTCGCATAAATTACTCAAACTGCCAGACTGTGATAAAAAATAAATGAGAAGAAAAAGAACCTAGAAAAAAAAATAACACCCACTTAATCTTCACATTTGCAATAATTAAAACAATATAATACTTTAAAAGTAAATATTAATGTCATTGTATAGGTAAAATTCATCAATGTCAATATGTATATAAAATCAGGAGATCCTCCAGGTCCCTGTCTGATAATTTGAGGATCATGTACATGGAGGTGTCTGAAATGGTCTTTTGAGGAAAGAACCATACAGATTGAGTGGACCTGTCCAGTCAATGCACGCATTTGTCAGTAATCTTTCAGCTCAACTCAGAACATAAGGAGCACAACGATTCGACGAACAATACCAAAGAAAGGACATTTTGGTAGGCCGCATTAAGTACTCAAACTGCCAGATTATCATTAAAATGAAATGAGTAAGTATAAAAAAAACAAACATCTACATAGTCCTCACATTCAAAATTATTAAAATAATAATAATAGTATACTCCTCAGAGTATATATTCATGTCACAGTTAAGCAATAATCAAAATGTCAAAGTGTATAAGCAATAATCAAAATGTCAAAGTGTATATTCCCAATAAATAATTAATAAAAAAAAAGGAAAGTAATTAATTACAAAAATAAAAAAAATATCATTCAGTACAATAATAATTTAAAAATAAAAATTGGAGCAGCTTAATCCCAAGCTTTTTTGTCCTCAATATAATCTTTAACAGTGTAAAAGGCTTTCTGGCACAACTTACGTTTAATGAATGATTTAAATTTATTGAGACTTAGATCTTGAACATGGCTTGGAAGTTTATTATAAAAGCGTATACATTGACATCTGAATGAGCCACCTATTTTCTTGAGCCTTGTTGAAGGTACAACAAATTTGTGTTTGTTCCTAGTATTTATACTATGGATATCACTGTATTTTTAAACAATTTAATATTCTTATGGGCATATAAAAGATTTTCAAAAATATACTGTGAAGGCACAGTCATTACATTAATTTCTTTAAATTTCTCTCTGAGTGTGTGTCTCGGGCTTAATTTATAAATTGATCGAATAGCCCTTTTTTGCAATACAAAGATAGTCTATTACACTATGAAAATAGGCAAAGTACACTAAACGGGCTGTCTCTATGTCAGTTAAATTCCGAATTTTTCTAACAGCATTTGCAGCGGAGCTTAGCTTTTTCGACAATTTATCAATATGCGGGCCCCACTGAAGCTTGGCATCCAAAGTTAAGCCCAAGAATACAGTGCTATCTTCAGGATTCAAATCTTCGCCCTTTCTCAACACATTCGTTTTCACTTGCCTAACGTGAGGTAGCGTAAACTTAATACATTTGGTTTTTTTTTCATTAAGAAGCAAATTATTAACATTGAACCAGTGAACTACTTTTGAGATCGCGCTATTAACATCGTCAGTAACCAGCTGCTGACGTTTAAGTTTAAACAAAAGTGAGGTGTCATCCGCAAACAAAACTATATTATGATTATCTTTAATGAGGTAAGGCAAGTCATTAATATAAATAAGAAACAAAAAAGGACCAAGAATTGAGCCCTGTGGGACGCCCATTGTTACGATAGATCCGGGAGACCTCTTTCCATTGACATCGACACTCTGAATTCTATTACTCAAATATGAAGTAAGAAGATCCAGAGCGCTGTTCCGGATCCCGTAGTGGCGGAGTTTCCTGATTAAAGTTTCATGAAGAACGCAATCGAATGCTTTAGATAAATCACAAAAGATGCCCAAAGCATCGCATTTATCTTCCCATGCATTATAAATATGCCCTAGGAGTTCAACACCGGCATCGGTAGTTGAACGACCCCTTGTGAAATCGAACTGTTTGGTATGTAATAATTTATGTTTATTAAAAAATCGTTGCAATTGGTCTAAAATTAATTTCTCAAAAATTTTACTGAAGGTAGGTAGTACTGAAATAGGTCTATAGTTAGAGGGGTCTGATGTACTACCAGATTTAAATAAAGGTATTATTTTACTATTCTTCATAAGGACAGGAAACTCCCCACAGTCGATACAATTATTAAATATAAGAGTAAGAGTAAAAGTAGGTGCTACAATGTCAATAATAGACTTGGCGAGTTCTACAGAATTACCCCACAGATCTGCAGTCTTTTTTACATTTAAAGTGTGGAAGGTTTTAATTATATCTTTACAAGTAATATGTTCAAAATGAAATTCCGAATCGCAAACATTAACATTTTCAATAAGCAAAGACTCAGCAACAGAAGGTGATGAGTTTAGGGATTTTGTAGTTGAAACAGGAATATCTGAAAAGAAATTTTCAAAAGCCGCAGCGACTTGTGAGTCTGATTTTATTATGTTGTCGTTGACAGACAGGCTGTAGTCATTATTTCGTTTACTAGACCTTCCCGTTTCACTATTAATAATATTCCAAGTCGTTTTAATTACATCACTACTGTTTTTAATCTTAGAACTCAAATAACGCGACTTGGCCATCCAACAGACTTTTTTGAAATAATTTCGAATAATTTCTAACATACAAATCAAATTCAGCAGTGTTGACAAAAGCCCTTTCATTGTACAGCTCATAAAGCCGTGTTCTACTTTTATGAATACCAATGGTCGCCCAATCACTGAAAGATACGTTACTGTTAACTGAGATAGTCCGGGGAATAAAAGTCGAATTAAAGTCATTACAATATGTCTTAAAAAGTCATCATATAGATGATTGGGACCACCATTAATAGATAAAAGTGGCAATTTCTGAACTAGTTTGCCTTTAAAGGCTTCTAGGCGAACTGCAGTTTTGGGGTTAATAGTGATATCTCTTTTACTCAGTTTTTTATTTTGATTTTGAAAAGTAATCTGTTGCCCGCAATGATCAGAATCTAGTAAATTAATCATTTCTTTGTGGCTTGGTATAACATCAGTATAAATATTATCAAGGCATGTGGCACTAGTAGGGGTTATTCTTGTGGGCTCCATAAATAGGTTTACAAGATTCTAGGACTGAAATAGACTTATTATTTTACTACAAGAACCTGAGTTTTCTAATAAATTAACATTAAAATCCCCGCAAGCAATAATAGACTTGTTTGAGTTACTAATCTTGTGTAATACTTCATCCATGACCTTTTCAAAGCAGTCATACAATCTTGATGGTGGTCTGTACACACTTAATACAATAAACTGCTCCAATTCTATACAGGCAATTTCTACTGTTCGCTCAACGGAGAGGCTCACAATATCCTTACGGTCTTTAAATTTAAGTTGGTTATTTACTAAAATTAGTGAGCCACCATGTATATATAGCATTTACTCTGTTGAACGAACTACCAACCTGGTGATTATTAAAATTGAACATAAACTGGTGGCTGTTAAGCCAATGTTCTGTAATACAAAGAATATCTGAGGAGTTTCTTTTCAAAAGGGGATATTTAAATTTTTATTATTTATTAAACTGAGTATGCAGTCTTGTTCTTAGTGCTAAAATACACACTTTCATAACTTGAATCTTAATCAAAACGGGATATACTCCAAGTAAAGCAGCTTCAAATATGAGTGTTCATTTCAGAACAGGATATTTACACTTACAAAATTCAAAATAAAATAGTTCTTTTTCATTTCATAACAAGAGAGGATATTTACAATACAAATATTTACACTACACCAATTAGCCGTTTCAAAACGCGATAATTACTTTTACATAGTGTTTTATTTCCTTTAACGGGTGTGGTGGGCAGAACAAAAACAGCCACATTATACGCATGCTGCTTTTCTACCTTTTAAATGACTCCCCATCACATCTTGAAGACATAACACTATTTTTCCCTGTGATGGGACATAGTTTTCTCCCAGCTGACCGAGTCTTTGGTCGGCTGGAGAAAGAAATAAGAAAGAAACCTGTGATAACCAAAAAGAATAATATTACGGCGTTTTCAAGAAATATGGTCAGCTAAAAGTACTGGGAGAAGACTGGATTCTTAAAGATATAAAAAGCTTGGAAGAGCGGTACAGAAAACTGGATGGTATACAGTCCTTGAAGAGATTTTTTTTCTATAATAAACGGGTTCGTGGTTCAGCCACTGTTGAATTGAAGGTCTATGAAAACTACACATTTCAAACAGGTGCAGAAAAACCTATGTCATTACTCGAAAAGGGCAAGTAATCTCCTTTGTCTTTACATAATTTAGATGTAGTACAACATCCACTGAAAGAATGCAAGAAGAAAGATATTTCAAATTTGCACAAGAAACAGTTTGACGAAGAGTGGTACAATTTAAATGAACTGAAGAGGTATAAAAAATTATTAATTGATGATCCAAACTGCAGCCCTGAAGAAGAACAGAATGCCGAAATGGAATCTATGTGTGATGGTCACTGACACCTGATATTGGACAAATCAGGATTTTAACTGTCTAATAATTAAAAAAATATAATTCTGTTTAGTAGCATTAATAAGTATGTCTTTGCTTTTGGTCATTATTATTAAATAATAAGAATAATCTGTGTTTTATTATCATTTAAAATCTTAAGATGTAAAATACAAAAGAGGATTTTTACAAAATTGTACACAACTAAAGGGGATATTTACAGCAAGTACAGAACAAAGGGGGATATTATAAAAGATCCGTGTCAAAAGAAGATATTATGATTTTTCTGAACTCTGCAGCTTTAAATTAAAAGGCATATTTTTTGGCAAAATGTGTAGTTAGCAGTGGCGAAAGCACCATATAACACGATTCCTACCGGCTTGCCTTCGGGGTTTTGCATTGGTAACTCTATCACTATTAAAAATACAATAGTATGTAAAAAGTGGCTACTATTGTCAATAAAAATAGTTACACTACGGGTATTTAATTCACCATAACATTCAAACAACAAAAAAGGTTATTTATAGCTTTGTATTACAACAAAAGAGAAATGTTCTAAATTAACCCGGCGCCAAAACGTCATAATCGGGAACTAAAAATTCATACAACAGCGATCCCGTAATGATGTCACTTTAGGTCACGTGGCACCGCTTGATATGTACGAGAGCTAGCCGCTTTACAACGGGTTATGACAGAGACAGGTATAGAAAAATGCGTCAGCGAGAACGAGATAGAGGAATATTGCATATTTTATTCGGTTTTAAGCGGTTCAATTTAATTGTATTTAATTCATTATATTCCTATATTAATTTTAGAATGATAGTAAGTATTCTTTATTGATGAGTCAGTAAGTTAAAGCCAACTTCGCATCGGCTTCTCTTTTCGAAAAAATTACACCTCGCCACTGGTAGTTAGAACACTGCAATGAAATAGTTTCATAACAGAAATAATGCTTTTTGGTAGGTCTGTAAATATTTCCCATATAAGTTTTTCCCATTTTGTGAAAAATAAGATAGAATGTAGGTATCCCCTTTTGAAAAGACACTCCTCATCTATATTTTTACAATTAAGGAATAAATCTACTTCTAAATCTTTGTTCAAAAATCCTTGAATGTTTTGATGCACCAGGTTGATACTATGTAAGTCTTTTACACATACATTTGCCATACATACATTTGTGCTAGAGGTTGCCTCTATTGTCTTAATTTCTAATTTAAATTAAAATCAATGTCATCAATTGTTACCAAATTATTAGTAGAATTGTTCAACATGCCATTGCATTGCTCAAAACGAAGGGGGTTAATAGCCAAATTCTTGGCTGAAATAGAAAAAAATATGATAGCGACACAACTATCTGTCTTTTATAATAGTTAGAAAGATAGTACATAACACTATTATATCAGTCTTTTGTCAAGTACCAATTATTACTAACATAATTGTTAATATCAACTAAATGAAACAAATTATTATTTAATGTCAAATTGTGCAATGTCATGTTGATTTCAAATCTTAACCTATTTTCCTCCTGTGGCAAACTGTTACTATATGGAAATGTAAATAATACATTTTTTTTTTTTTTTTTTTTTTAATATGATAGTATTGGAGCTATTCCCCTTTGTTCACATTTCCCCTATTACCCATAAACATTAATAATGTGGTGTCCTGGTTAAAATTGCATTGAATAATTTCCTTCATAATATTAAATAAGGAACAACCCGTACATACAGTAATTTATTATTGATAGATTCCAATTTCATCGCAAAATAACACTACATCACTTTTTACAATTTGCTTACACTGTTTATTGGAACTATTAGTAACAGGAAATGTAAAATCAACACAGGGTTGCAGTAGGGTGGTGTTGCAAGTTGTCAATGAATGGTTTTTTTTTTTTTCAGGATGGGAAATCATCAAATGACTTCTCCCGCTCTGGGCGGAGCGGGAGGGCGTGTCAGACTTTTACTAACTAAAACCCACCCGTGTTCCATCAGTTGCCCATGTGCCAGGGTCACGGTATCTCTTTCGAACAATCACGCGACCCCGGGTCAATGAATGGTCTGGTGTAGGTAAATTTGATGATTTTTGACACTGCTCACAGTTGGTTGTTTGCGAGTTTACCAGCTCATTCATTGCCAACACATATTCCCTCATAAGATCTTCTGAGGTATTATATTTGTTGGTCATTGAACTAAGTTTCTCTTGTAGGTGATCAAGTTCAGATTGTAAGCACTCTGTGTCAATGTTATACCTCCTATTACTTTCTTCCAAATTTAAAGAATACATATCTAATATTTTAAGTAAATTTAGTCTTTCTCTATTGAGTTTAACATTTTTAATGAAGAATTTATGTTTTTTAACTAACTTTTTTGTTTTGACAATGTATTTATTCATTTTTATATATTTTTTAAGTTTATTTTTACTGGTTCCTGCCCTCATTGAGTAACATGACTTTGAATCATTATCACCTGTCAAATCTATAGTGTAAGAGGGGTTTATGGTGGAAACCATTGAGGGAGCAATCGGCATCAACTCATTGAATAGACTTTGATTCAGCGAAGCGGTGATGTTATGATTTGTAGTCTGTAATTCTGTTATTTGACTATGAGCCTCATGTAGCTGCTGTTGTAGTAAATGCTTATGACTAAGAGCTTGTTCATACTCTATGCTACACTGGCTGAATCCGTCCACAATAAGTTGAAGTTGCGTTCTTCTATGGCATCAGTGAATTGAGTATATATCTGAGCCATTTCAATTTTCAACTTCCTATTCTTTTCATGGGCTTCAAAGAGCACCCTTTCATTTTCATCTATTTCCTTACTGAGTTGGTCACAGAACTTCTTTGACGCCTGTAATTCACTCAAAGCCTGATTGAGTTTTAACTCTTCGAGGCGAGCACGGGCGCTGCGAGTCATGATCATGATGAAAACTAATAAGGAAGCGACAAGAAATGGAAAGTGAGAAGGTAGTTGAGCCAGCAGTCTAAGAAATTATTATTGTAAGTGAAAAACGAAATTTAGTTAGGAAGAAGTTCTGTCACTAAACCAAAGTAAGGTTATGTTTACGTACAAAGTTCACTGGCATTAGTAGCCGTATTAAAAGTGAACAATGTTATAGTTGATAAAACAAGAGAACGCAAACAAGCTAATAGCACGTAAAATACAAAGTATTGTACCTGATATCAAGATGACTATGCAAAAGTTCGCTTCTGCCGACAACTGTCACTGATTCACTTAGAAATATTTAAACTTATTTTACACTTGTTATAAGAATCTAACACTAAATACACTTTATTACCCTATGTACTAGATGAATAATTGCAAATAGGCTATAAAAACAATGAAAAATATGTGCGGGTTCGCGACTGAGTGAACAAGTAATACAAAAATAAGTTGTAACGCTTGAATTTATTAAAATACCAAGTAACTAAAGCTAGCAGTTACACTTGGCCTTAAAATGTAAAAATTAGATAAGGCTATATGAAAAGTTACAACTAGACAGACAAGATCACGGCGAGCTTTGGCGAGTAATGATCGGGGTCAGAAAAAGGACCTCGCACGATCGTAGTTAGAGACAGACTGCCTGCCTCGTCCAAAGCTCGGAACATCCTTCCCACACCTGCAGTTTTGTAAACAAAGGATGCGGCAAAACGATTGTTACGTAAAAGTATAATAAGACAAAGGAAATATAAATACAAACGGGTATAATAAACGATAACTAAAACTAACAGAACAATGAACCTTAAATAAACATAAAGAATTCCAAAAGGCAATATTACCTATAACTATAAAGAATTAGAGAGTACAATAGTACCTATTACTTAAATTGCTTTGCAGATGTGGGAACGTGGGAAAACACAAAATTAAACTTTCTAAAATAATTACAATAGAAAAATATTTAGCTATGCAAGGGATGAGTACGTGAGACACAGTCGCCACAGTACCCCCCTACAGTACCAGTGATACAGATCACGAAAAACTTGCCTGATAGTAATCAGGAAATTTAACTCGCCTACCAGAACGGCGTGGAATATGCTGTCGCTGTTGTTGTGTGTTACTATCGGCCCTTAGTAGCTGATCGGAAGCAGTGGTTTGGTGATCATTTTGATTCACAATATAAGTTGTGGTATTCTCGCTAGGCGCAAATTGATTTTCTGACAGTATATGAGCCGGTTTTAACCTATCAATAATTGTGACTGTAACGTCACGGTCCCTAATTCGAATGACAAATGTTTTGTCATTCCTTGTGATGACATGACTGGCTGTTGCCAAGTCTTTGAAAATGAAGCTCTTTCTATCACCATGTGCAGAGCCATTTACTGGTTTTAAAGAATTGAATTGAGATCGAAGTTCTTGAGCAAAGTCTGGCACCACTTAGATACTACTATTTACAGAAGGTGCTAAAAACTCACCCGGCAGTCTAATACCTTGACCGTATAACATTTCTGCTGGGGTAGCTTGAAGATCTTCCTTCCAGGCTGACCTAATACCTAACATTACTGTTGGTAAGATGCGTACCCAATTATCAGTTGGTAAGTGACATTTTATTGCGGCTTTGAGTTGCCTGTGCAGACGTTCTACCATTCCATTGGCAGATGGGTGGTACGCAGTAGTACGAAGATGTTTGGTTCCTAATAGGGTATTGAGATTCCTAAATAGGTGCGATTAAAACTGTCTGCCTTGATCTGTAGTAACACGTAAGGGAACGCCGAAGCGTGATATCCAGTGAGTGTAAAATGCACGAGCAACGGTTTCAGCTTCTTGGTTTTCTAGAGGTATGGCTTCAGGCCAGCGCAAAAAACGGTCGACACAAGTTAGACAGTATCTGTATCCATCTGCATACGGCATTACAATTAAGTCTAAGTGGATGTGCTCAAACCTAGCTGACGGAGGTGCAAAAAGGGCGAACGTTTGGTGTACTAACGTCGCAATAAATAGGTTCAGATGTACCAGGTAGATTTATCTGCTTCAGCTTTAAGGAAGAATTATTATTTTTAACCGACTTCAAAAAGGAGGAGGTTATCAATTCGGATGTTTATATTTTTTTTTTTTTTTTTTTTATGTATGTTCGGCCATAACTCCGTCATTTATGAACGGATTTCCAAAATTCTTTTTTTGTTCGAAAGGGGTTTATTCCGAGATGGTCCCATATAAATTTCATATAGATCTGATGATGAGTTCCGGAGACAGATACCGGAACTCTTTAAAAAATGACAGCAAGTCAACCGCGATTTCTGCTATCGCATAAATATGCACCGTTTGTTTGGAATTAGTGCAGGGTAGATACCAAAACTAAACATTTTAAAATAAAAACTTTTTTACAAAAAAAAAAACAACCGACTTCCTTAAAAACACTACAAATTGAAAAATAACTTTAATTTCGGAAGTCGGTGGCAAAAATCTTAAATACAAATCCTAAGACACCGACTTCCGAAATTAAAGTTATTTTTCAATTTGTAGTGTTTTTAAGGAAGTCGGTTGTTTTTTTTTTTGTAAAAAAGTTTTTTTTAGTAATGATTGCAAAGATATGTCACTGCTTTGTGAAACTGCCAACTCTGTCCAATTTATACATGAATCGAGTGTTTCGATCCACGATAGGACGTCAGCTGGTACATTGTCTGTACCTTTAACGTGGTGAATATCGGTTGTAAATTGGCTAATGAAGTCCAAATAACGAAACTGTCTAGGAGTATTTTGTTGATCTTTCTTTCTAAAAGCAAATGTAATTGGTTTATGGTCTGTAAAAATAATAAAATTACGCGCTTCAACATGATGTCTAAAATGTTTTACTGCAACATAAATAGCAAGGAGTTCGCGATCATACGCTGAGTACTTTTGTTCAGCAGGTGACAATTTCTTGGAAAAGAAGGCGATAGGTTGCCAATCATTACCTACTCTTTGTTGTAGCGCGGCGCCTATTGTGAAATCAGACGCGTCAGTAAAAACGGCTAAGTCTGAGTCTGAACGTGGGTGAGCTAACAACGCGGCTTGAGCTAAACTGAGCTTACAATTTTCAAACGCATCTGCGGCTTCGACGGTCCAAGCGATTGGTGTTTTGCCTTTAAGGTTGCCTCGTAAAAGTTCACATAACATAGCTTGACTACCGGCTGCATTAGGTATAAACCTTCTATAAAAGTTTAACATACCCAGGAACTGACGCAGCTGTTTTGCTGTGGCTGGAATTGGGTAAGTACGGATCGCTTCGACCTTTTCAGGGAGCGGGCACGTACCATCGGCTGACACAAGACAGCCGAGAAACTTAATTGTTGATTGACCAAACACACATTTAGACGGGTTTACGACCACGCCATAAAGCCTTAATCTGTTGAATACTGTCTCTAAGTGTTCAAAATGTTCTTTTTCACTACGCGATGCGATTAAAATGTCATCAATATAGCAATAACAAAAGTCTAGATCACGTAGCACTTCGTCCATAAACCGCTGGAAGGTTTGGGCTGCATTACGTAAACCAAAAGTCATGTACGTAAACTCATAAAGCCCAAACGGCGTAGTTATCGCGGTTTTGGGAATGTCTTTTTCCGCGATCGGAATTTGATTGAACGCACGCACTAAATCTAAAGTCGAAAACACTTTTTTATCACTAAGGCACTGTGCAAAGTCTTGGATATGACGCACTGGGTATTGGTCCGGTTCCGTTCTGGCGTTGAGTGCGCGATAATCGCCACATGGTCTCCATCCGTCGTCCTTATTTATTTATTATTTATATATACTTTATTGTACACCATAAAAATACATCACAAAAAAAACATTATAATTATTACAAAATATACAATGGGCGGCCTTATCGCTTTATGCGATCTCTTCCAGGCAACCATGGAATGGACAGTGAAAAGCGTGGACATAAAATGGGTATGTCAATGGTGTAAACACAACTAAACAGTTATTTATATCCTAAATAATATATACATAAATACATACATACTAAATATCCATATAAGACACAAAAATTAATGACGACAGTACATAGAAAATTACAGTTCGGTTAGGAGAACAAGATCACAACGACAAGTAGTGTTCTTTCACAAGTCTTTTAAAAACATGTAACGTCTGCGCGCGTTTTATTTCAACAGGCAATGCATTCCACAACCGAGCGGCTTGGACAGTAAAGGAATGGTCGAGGAAAGTTGTGGAATGCATAGGCATCTTAAGCTTCAAGTTATCTGATGACCTTAAGAATTTCGTGTGGGAGTCACAAAGAAACTGAAAACGCTTCTTGAGATAGAGAGGAGTGGAGGGAGAAAATAGCACATTATACAAAAGAGAAAGAATATGAGCATTCCGGCGAAGGCGAATTGGTAACCACTTGAGCTTCACTCGAAATTCGGAAACATGGTCATATTTGCGCAAACCAAATATGAACCTTATACAAAAGTTTTGAAGGCGCTCAAGTTTGTCCAGTTGGTCTTGGGTAAGGTCAAGATAGCTGGCATCGGCATAGTCAAGGATGGGTAGAAGAAGTGATTGTGCAAGCGCAATCTTGGTGGCAGTCGGGAGAAAGTTACGCAATCTCTTCAAAGACGCAGCGGATGCAAATAGCTTACGGCTAACTTCCTGTAGCTGGGCAGTCCAAGAAAAGTTCTTATCAATAAATATTCCCAAGTTTTTGACTGTATCGCTGAAAGGAACAACTGTATTGTCAAAAGAAACTTGGGGAAGAGTACTCCAGTCAATCCTTGAGACCATTCTTGAACTGCCCACCACCACAACTTGCGTCTTTATGGGGTTAACCATAAGTCCATATCTCTTGCTCCAGTCGCATATACGGGCCAAATCACGATTTATTTTTAAAATAGCTTCGGACAGATTCCCAAGAGGAGCTCGCGAGTAAATTTGTAAATCATCTGCATAAAGATGGTAGGAAGAAATAAGTTCATCGGAGATTGAGTTTATAAAAACTGCGAAAAGTAAAGGGGATAAAACACCACCCTGAGGTACACCGGCAGAAGTATTACTCCAGGTAGACAAAGTCTCTCCAAGGCAAATACGTTGCCGACGACCGAACAGGTAACTGCGAAACCAATCAATTACCGATGGAGATATATTAAGAGAGCATAGAATCCCAAGCAGCACATCAAAATCAACAGTATTGAAAGCATTACTGAAATCTAATAAAGCTAAGCCTCCTCCTTCTTAGGCACCATATGTAAAGGTGATGCCCAGGGGCTTTGCGAAGGCCGAGCGATGCCTAGCTTCAGCATCGCGTCGAACTCTTTTTTCGCAGCGCTGTATCGATCCGGAGCAAGACGTCTGGGTTTCTGCGCGACGGGTGGTTCGAGAGTAACAATGATATGATGTTTGGTATTATGTTACACTTGGGCAGTACCATCAGGGCGTGTGATATCTGGGTATTTTGAGAGCAACTGGTGATATGGCGATGAACCCGTTATTGTTTTTATGGATGTCTCTTGATGGCCAGCCACCTGTCCGTTAACAGATAATGTGGTTGTACCATCAATGAGTCGCTTGGCTTTGGTATCGACCATAAGGTTGTAGTGTTCTAGGAAGTCGATACCTAGTATTGGCTTGCTTACGTCGGCAACTATGAATACCCAAGTAAAATCTCTACGTAGGCCCAAATTTAACGTGAGAGTTATAGTACCATAAGTTTTGATGGGGGTGCCGTTAGCCGCCACAAGTTCGTACTCGGTATGTTCTCTTAAAGGTATCACTAACCGGTGAGGAAAGACACATAGCTCTGCTCCAGTGTCTATCAGGAACTGTGCTTTGGATACACAGTCGTACACAAAAATGCGACGTGAGGTGAGCTGGGAGTGCGCGTCATCCGCCACTAATGACTCCCGCTGCCGTTTCCCGGCTGCGACTGGTTTCGATTGTATGCGCACGGCTGTATACACTTACGAGCCTGCGCGCCGAATTTTAAATGATACCAACACAAGCCCTGACTATTGCGGCTCTGCTGCGATGGTGACATGCCACGTGGTCTGTAGCTGGAGCGTGAACGCGACCTTTGTCTAGGGTATCTACGATTGGTCTGCATTATCTCTCCCAACATGGTCATGGTTTTCACCAGCATTTCTGCTAACATATCATTAGGCTGACGCTCAACGTTAACGGCTGCAATGACTGAGCTGCCGCTACACTCTGGCATTCGTTGCGTTTCTAATATTGTATCCGCAAGTTCTGCGGCTTTCTCGAGCGGTACGTCCTCTTGAGTGGCCATTATAACTCTCATTTGCTTGGGTAAACCTTTGATCCATACTACGCGCAGCGCGTCTTCAGTGATGGGTGGTAGTATAGTACCTATTACTTAAATTGCTTTGCAGATGTGGGAACGTGGGAAAACACAAAATTAAACTTTCTAAAATAATAACAATAGAAAAATATTTAGCTATGCAAGGGATGAGTACGTGAGACACAGTCGCCACACACAATAATTAAGATTAAAATTACGAGGACAAATTTAAATCAGCTGTTAGCTGTAGTGTTGCCACAGGGGGAAAAAAATCTATTTTATTAAGTACCTGGTTGGTTGGTGGTTTTAGTAGTACTTGTTGACAGTCCTACACTGTTCTCGCATCCCTATTAAAACTGTGGTTTGAAAACATTGTAAAACCCAATTATTTTTAAAAGAGTAACCGTGGAGTTTCTTGCCGGCTCTTCTCCATAGGAATCAACAATTTGGAACCGTGCACCTAGCTTCTAACGTTTCATAAGTGCCCTTGCAGGCTTATGTGAAATAAAAATATTTTGATTTGATTTGATTTGAAAATGGGGCCTATATCCAAGAGTGGACGTCTTACGGATGAAATGGCGATGATGATGAAGAGTTATGTTATTTCTACTCATTATTTTTCTATTTCTGAAATTTCAGGCTTAACGATGACGAACAAACTCTGAAACTAGATGTTCTTTGCGGTGGCTTTACTTTAAATGGCTTATATGACATCAACGGCCGGCTTATCGTGCTTCCAGTCGAGGGAAATGGGGACTACAGTCTTATTACAAGTAAGTTGAAGTTCGTTTTTGCTCAGCAATATTAAGATAAAAATAGCACCGTTTTAACACGTTATCTGACCCTGCAGTTATAATTCATGCAATATAAATCTCGCTCAACTTGAAGATATTTTAATTTAGGTGGTATTTCGATAAATTGCTTATATCTGATTGAATAACTTGCAAAATGTATTTCTGGATTAAGAACAGTAAACCACAAGATAATATTATGTGTCAAATATGAGTCCAGTAGAAATAATTTAGTGAGATCCTTGAATTTGAACAGAGCTGATGTAGGCATGTTCCATATAATTCTATCCCAACCAAATGGCGACGATGCGAAGAGTTTGTTCAAATTCATGGGCCACGTCTTATGAAAGTAGCATTGTTTAGGATACGATGGGACTGACATACGCTATGCGTAAAAGCCCCTATAAATAAATAAAGAAAAAAAAAAAAAAAAAGATAATATTAGGTATTTACCTATTGAAATTGCCGTTCTGCAGGACTGGCCATTTGAAATCAAAATAATTTTTGTTTGTCTAAGAATTCTAATTTCAAATTAATTTTATTTTAAAAACATGGATTTTTTTTTCCAAAAGTAGGCATTTGTTAATTGATTAGATTTACATTTTCATCGCATTTAAATTTTTTTCGTCATCATGGATACGTTAAAAATTCGAGTAATTATGGAATATGAGTACCGTCGTGGCAGCAACGCGGCACAAGCAGCACGCAACATCAACGACGTTTACGGAGCTAACACTACAAACCAACGCACCACCTGTTATTGGTTTGCTCGCTTCCGTTCTGGAAATTTCGACCTGAAAAATGAACCTCGCGGTCGTCCGAAGACTTTGGTCGACAATGACGAATTAAAGGCGATTGTGGAAGCTGATGATACACAATCTACGGCTGAATTAGCAGCAGCTTTCGACGTTAGCGTTAAAACAATATTGGTCTATTTGCGTCAAATTGGCAAGGTAAAAAAGCTTGACAAATGGGTGCCCCACGAACTCAATGATCGCCAGCGCGAAGTACGCGTCGAGACGTGCCTTGCACTGCTCAACAGACACACAAATGAAGGAATTTTGAACCGCATTGTTACCTGCGATGAAAAATGGATTCTGTTTGATAACCGCAAGCGCTCAGCAAGTTGGTTGGATCCTGGTTCAGCACCTAACCAATGCCCTAAACGAAAACTTACCCCTAGAAAAGTTATGGTCACTGTTTGGTGGTCTAGCGCCGGTGTGATTCATCACAGCTTCTTACCAAACGGGGTAAGCATTACTGCAGATGTGTACTGTGAAGAACTGAACTCAATGATGGAGAAGCTGGCACATCTCCAACCAGCATTGGTCAATCGCTCGTCTCCGCTGCTCCTGCACGACAACGCGCGACCTCATACTGCACAGCAGACGGTCTTCAAGTTGCAAGAACTGGGGTTGGAAGCTCTCCGTCATCCGCCCTACTCACCAGACCTTGCGCCTACAGACTACTACTTTTTCCAGAATTTGGATAACTTCTTGGCGGGAAAAAAATTCAATACCCGAGAGGCAGTACAAAATGCCGTTGAAGAATTTGTTGCCTCCCGTCCAGCTGATTTTTTTAAGAAGGGCATCAATAAACTGCCACTGCGTTGGCAAAGATGCATTGATTGCATGGGTGATTATATCGATTAATACAAATAAAAAATACATGAAAAAAAAAATCGTTAAATTTTTACGCTACGGTTGCCGCGGTCAATCTGTGGATGGGTGACAATCTTTACATGCCGAAACCCCTTCGTGCATCGGAAAACACGTTAAACCGCTGGTCCCACTTATCATTCGTGGATCTTTGACAGTCATTAAGGCTAGTCAGAAGCCCTAAATACTGACAACCAGGCTTACCAATGAGTATCGTATAACCCTGGCTTGTGGACGTCAGATAAAATACTAGTATTCAGCTGTATTCTGTGAGACTGGAAGATGACCCCAATATAGTTGGGAAAAGGATAGGCAGATTGGTACAGTAAACAGCAAGTTTGTGGTAATATGCTAACTAACCTATTTCAATAGAAATAGGGGTCCAGGTTCTCAAAAGAATGCGAGGTCTATGCGATGTTTAACCGACTTCAAAAAGGAGATGGTTTTTTATAAGTATGTTTCGTGATATGTCCGGCAGTTGTAGGTCGATTTCAACAATTCTTTTTTAATGGACAGGTAAATGTTTTAAGGGCAGTCCCATATAAATTTTATTGACTTAACTTGATTTTTTTTTACGTTATCTTCGATAATACATAGGTATTTAATCCACTTTGTTTATCGTGTTGATGTTCTAATACTTCATGTCACTGTTGTTTACCTGGCCAGTACTGGTTTTCGAATGAGTACGATAAATACCATAAGTAAAAGTGTAAAATAAAAACTGTTTTAAAAAAAAACCACCGACTCAAAAAAAACTGTAGGTTCTATGTGAAAAATAACTTTAATCGGAAATCGGTAGCCAAAAACTAAAATACAGATACAAAGACACCAACTTCCTAAAATAAAGTTATATGTCACGATGTATTGTTTTTTGGAAGTCAATTGTTTTTATGTTACCACTGAAATGCGACCTACTGTGTCTACTATATAGTCTTGTAGTTACGGCCGGTTTAATATCCCGTACTGTATTTCAACGTATTAAAATACTTTTTCGCTGAGCTGGTTTGACATGGTTGAATTCTCAATACTCGGTTTAACACCACCATGATCTGCCTAGCCTTTTCTCAACTATGTTGGGGTTGGCTTCCAGTCTAACCGGATACAGCTGAGTACCAGTATTTTACATGGTGCGACCCAGTAACTGGGTAATACGGTTTAACACCGAGAGATGAAAATCCAGATCAAATAAAAATGACCGTTGTGTTTTTCAAACAGTTATGTGTTTCAAACCTGAGCATTGTGCATTTTATTTTAATTAAATTCCTGTCACCCATAAGACATTATATCAACTCTGTAACTTTTATTTTTATTTCATTGATGATAATTTATTATTTCTTATTGTAGCATTGTCACATTTGATCCTTGTGGCAGCAAGACATTACTTGCCCATTTTGGGGGCAACCACGAGTAAGTATTGATCGAATTGGCTGGTTGCAACGCTTAAGAAATCCGCAACTAAGAAAGAAGCCCTAACCTTTGGCTACGTACGCCCTGGTCCAGAAGCCGAGTACGGCAGCAGTAGGTAGGTGGTGGGGAGCTCCCACGTTTTGTTTTCCAGCTTGTAAAAGTTCGTTTTGAGGCTTCAAAATACACGGAATGCTGATAACTTCACACACACAAAATAAAAGTTCCTTCACTATGATTTTTGGCTGCACGAGAACATGCTTCCTCGTGCGCCGGCGAAACAACGACTCGCCGGACGCGGTCGAAAAGAAAGCCCGGGAGTGGCCAAGGCGTATGAACGTTGTCCTTACGTTCTGCCAATTGGTTCGAGCCTCCGTTCCGGTCGCGGAAATCACAACATTGCAATTACCATTCGATCTTTGGGCGGGAATTTGGAATGAACTTTAAAATTTAAATATGTATGAACATGAATAATTAAGATAACGAAACATACCGCCCACCAAAATACACTTGTGTATTTTCTCACTTAAGAAAATTTAAAGAAAAATGGTAATTAGTGCCTAGAGACTTGAATGCAAACGAATAGAAAAGTAAAGGTAAGTACTAAAGGACATGGCTAAATTGAAGTATGGACGAGATCCTGGCAATGAATAAATATGGTACCTAGCAATATGTAAAGCTGAATAGATGAATATTAGTATTTCATATAAAAACTGTTTCAGGAACTTTTCATACCTTTAAAATCATAAAAATAAAATCGCTATCGTGTAACTCCTACGTCAATAGGTATAGAAACTGCAAACAGATGACATTGCTATGAACTTTTACCTAGGCGTATCTGCATCTGTTGTATCTGGATTATATTGTATTTTTGACTAGCGCCCCATTCCCATTGCGCACGGTGGCACATGAGTAAATATCAACAAAGAGGTAATTGCACCAAAAACGTAACACAAAACGTTTTCTACAATCTGCGCGAAAACCACTCCCGCTCGCGTGTATAGTACATATAAGTTGAAACAAAGACAGTTTTCAAAGAAAAAATAAATAAGTGGCTGAAATGATAAGCACGTTTGAAAATAAGGATTAATATTAACTGACCCAAAGAAGTGTATGATTTTTGTATTTGAGGTAGGTAAAAGATTCTGCTAAGTATTACACATTATTTAAATCTAACTAATCTAAGTCCCCCTGGTGCGTTTTTTGTCAGTCTATTTGTACTGATGTATCAACAAACAGATTGAAATTAATTTAGGAAAATCCTTCCGCCTGAGTGCTTTTCTTGCGCGCGTTGCTGCGTGGTAATTAATAAAACCGGCCTAAACTAGATAACGAACGCAGTGAGTAACCAAGGACATATAATGTATTGAAATAAAACAACTAAAATATGATTTATTTATTTGTTCTTTAATCTATGAATCTTCTTCAATGCCTCAAACACACAGTGTCTAGAGGTGTTTGATTTGGTAGGTTTAATTTCTGTTCTGATACAGGTCTAGGTACTGGTTCAGGTATTGGTTCAGGTTTAGATCCAGGTCCAAGCAGATTTACCCGATTTTGATGTGACTGGATGTGACGTTGATAAATTCTGTATCACTGAATCGTTTCTTTCCACTGCATGGCGTTGTATACTTCTCACAGAGCGGCCACAATGTATGCACTCCATGGTATGGCCAAATAAACAAACATCACCCATAGCTTTTGAATTACCGCAGTTTATGTATCGCATGATGAATTTATAGAAAGTCAAGCCCGTGTAGAGTAGGTAGCAAGAGGTCAGTAGGCAGGTGAGCACACACAATAAGTCTAATAAACAAGCGTGGATCAGTGAAAATCCAAAATAAAAACACACAACGAACAAGCAAACGGGAAAGCGTTCAAACGACGTCTGACATCTGACGTTTGCTTTTTATGATAGAGATGTGATTGAACTTCATGTGTAGAGGAATCGATAAAATAATCGAAAGAGTTGAAAATAAACAGTTTTTTCGTCCACTATTACTATTATTACTTAATATTTTTCGAAACAATATAGATAGTAAGATTAAAAGAAGAGGCACATTCAGTCCTTACCGAGTGGCGAGCTACCCATTGCTCGCCGCCCGCAAGCTCGCGCCTACGGTGGCCCGGAGTCCGCTATCGACTGCCGACGCCCGGGGCGTCTCCTCCTGCGGCGGCTAGGGACGTGAGGGCGCAGAGACTACCTCTCCCTCACGCGCCCCGCCTCCTCCTTCGCGAGCATTACTGCTTCGCAGAAGGATGTGACGGCTTCCCATTCCCTCTCGCTCCGTACCATGGCTCGCACCAGGCCCGGACGCGAGAGTTCGCCACCGCCGATCGCCTCCACGAGGACACGGCGGGCGGTGCTCCACCCAGGCAGGGCAAACTTCCACCGTATGCTCCACCGTGTCCTCTAGACGATCCTCACAATGGAAACCAATGAACCCACCGAAGCCCCCTATGCCCGGTGAGAACCTGCGTCAGGCGGAAGGTGAGGACGCCGTGACGCCTCTCTATGCACTCCTCAAAGAGGGGACTTACCGCCGCAATTGTGGCGTGCCCAATGGAATGTGCCTTGAATTGGAATGTGCCTTTTTAAAAACTACCCTATTTTCCGAATCAAAAACTGCTGAAAACACAATAACAAATCACTAAACAGGACACCGAATTGAACGCCGTTGATTCCCGCCAAAAATTCTTTAGTTTCAGACAATAAATCGTTTTAATAGCAGTTATCAAAAATCGAATCAGTTTCCATTTGACATTCTGAAAAGCGCTATGACCCCTCCCTAGCTTGCAGTACCTACTGTATTATTTCCCCTTGACATGTCAATCAAAAAGCTTAAAAAGCAATTAAGATACTTTTTTTATGCTAATCAGTTCACGAAAGTTCTTGGAAATTAATAAACACTAAATAATTCATTAATGAATTTTTAAATATTACGAGTTAATGTGAGATTCCAATACATTCTGAGGGTACTCATTTAGCCATCTCCTTTACGATAAAACTAACTTACAAAAATAGAACGAATAACGCATTAATCGATGAGGTTCGGTAAAGGACACAGCTTTGCCAACGGTCTCATTCATTGAGAACCATCGACTGTGCGAACGGTTGCAACGCGCACTACTCCGTCCGGGCCAGGGTGAAGTTTCTCAACACGCGCAAGAGGCCAGTGCAACGGAATAGCGTTATCAGTTTTAAGAATGACAACCGATCCTACGTTTAACGGTTTTGAGTGTTTGGTCCACTTTGCCCGTTGAGTGAGGGTTTGGAGGTATTCCTGCCTCCAACGATTCCAAAAATCTTGTTGGAAACGCTGTATAAGCTGCCAACGACCGAGACGGTGTATATTGATGGAAGTTAAGTCCTCATCAGGAACGGACGTCAACGGTTCCAATGTTAAGGAATGACTCGGAGTGAGTACATTTAAATCGTTGGGGTCAGAAGTCAATGGCGCGAATGGCCGCGAATTAAGCATGGATTCGATTTGGACGAAAACAGTATTTAATTCCTCGAAAGTAAGTGCTTGTTCACCTATGATACGATACAAGTGAGACTTAACAGCTTTGATCTGGATTTCCCACACACCACCGAAGTGAGGACTTGAAGGTGGATTGAAACGGAATTCAATATTCTCAATATGAGCAGCAGATTTCATGAGTGAACGAAGTTGATTACTCGCGCCTACATAATTGGTTCCACAATCGGAGTGAATAATGCTAACCCTACCACGGCGACCGACAAACCTACGAAGGGCGGCGACAAACGCGTCAGTTGATAGATCCGAAACTGTTTCGAGGTGAAGTGCCTTTGTAGTAAGGCAAACGAATAAACAAAGATAGGCCTTGCCGATTTTGGCAGCGCGATGCTTGCCTAATTTAATACGGAATGGACCTCCGTAGTCCGTACCTACAACAGAAAATGGCTTCACCTGATTTACACGAACGGCAGGTAGATCGCTCATCCGTTTATGAGCGATCTACCTGCCGTTCGTGTAAATTGGGGAGGAGTGGGATTAGTTTTATAACACTGCAAGCATTTTGACAAGCAATGTCGAATAGCGCGCTTTGGGGAAAGAATCCAGAATTGCTGAGTCAAAAGATATTGCAGGGTATTAACGCCGGCATGGCAGTTTTCACGATGAAGCGCTTCGATTATCATGTAGGTGAATCTTGACTCACGAGGAAGAGGAGCGGGATGTTTATGTTCAAACTCCAACCCTGATCTTGACAGCCTGCCGCCCACCCTAAGCACTCCTTTTTCATCCAGGAATGGATTCAGCTTGCGCATCTGCTTCGATACGAGGGATCCAGCCTGCAGCTGTTGAATCTCGGTAGTAAAGTAACGAGACTGGGTGTGTTTCACAATTATCATAAATGCGTTATGAAGCTGGGTACGAATTGATGCAGGATCAGAGATGCATGTACGTTTGCTCCGAAGGCAACCAAGGAATTTTATCCATACGCACAAAAGGCGTTGGATTTTGCGAATTGACGAATAACGTTCGAGTAAGGTATCTATGAATGAGACTGGAGAATCATCATGGGTGAGTAACGAATGCGGACCTTTTTCTTCCATTTCAAGTACAGTTTGATCCAGCGTTTCGATAGATTTAGGCCAAGAGATAATAGGTTGAGAAAGCCACGAAGGACCCGCCCACCATAAACGATTGTTGGCTAGAGCGGACGGAAGTTGACCACGCGAAACTACGTCCGCCGGATTGTCTTCGGAAGCCACGTGATTCCAACGAGCACTTGGAATGACGTCAAGAATATGACCTACGCGGTTAGCGGCGAAAGCCTTCCAACGTGAAGGATGGGAGCGAATCCACGCAAGTATGACAGTAGAGTCAGACCAAGCAAAGACACCGGTGCAAGGAAAAACTGGTAAGTATAATTCCTTCATAAATTCCTTGTATTGTTTATATAAATCAGGGTCCTTGATAATTTTCCGTTCTATTGAACGAAAGCAACGCAAGGCAATTTCGCGAGACCCTGAAAAGACCGATCTTGATTTTCTTCCTTAAACGGAAAAGTAACAATGTAACTACCTGTGGGATCGCGAGTGTGTTGAGTTGCAAATATTTCCTCACAGCGTTCTTCGTTGGGAGTTAGGCGTGAAGTCGTCTCGAATGATTCAAGCTCCCATAAGCGTTTGACTTCTTCATGAAGACAGTCGTCTTCATTTACGAAAAAAAGATTGTACTTCATACTTACTACCGGTACCGCCGAGAAAGATCCAACCGAAGACAGAATTAAGAGCCGCTGGTTGCTGCGATCCTCCACCCACACTACCAGGACGCAATAATGAGGCGAAGATCTCAGCACCTAGAAGAAGATCGATCGGCGCAGGCTTGTGACAATCCGGATCAGCCAGTGTAAGACCCTGCAAATGATGCCATGAGGATTTATCAATACGAATAGATGGCATTTTTCCACAGATGCTAGGCAACGTGAGTGCGTTGACCTTGAAAAGACACTGACCGTTACCACCGATTTCAATCTGGACTGTTCCTGAAACAGCAGCAGATGACTGGGCTATGCCAATGACACGGCGTGAAGTTTCATTACGAACCGCACCAAGCCGTTCCACTGCACGTTCAGTGATGAAATGGGCCTGACTTCCCGAATCAATAAGGGCGCGAAATGATTGAAAGTTACCTGATGAGTCACGAACTTGAACTTTAGCTGTAGAAAGAAGCACCACAGGCTGCTCACGGAGACTTGTAAGTACTTGAACTTGGTTGTTGACTGAGGCACTAGAAACAGGTTGAGTTGATGAAGAAGTCGATTGAGTTGGTGAAGAAGTCGATTGAGTTGGTGACGAGGTTGCGTTGTCTGGTCTAGATGAAGAAGAGTATGATGACGCTTACGACATTTTTGACACCTGAAAATGGATTTGCATTCCGTGATACGATGAGAAGGTCTAAGACAGTTGAAACACCAACGGTTAGTTCTTGCGTGCTCAATACGTTCAGCGACGGGAATCTGTTCAAACCGTTTACAATGGCTGACAGAGTGATTTTCTGAACAGAATGAACACTCAATGGTTGGGTTCGCAGATGACGAAGAAGCAGATGAGGATTTCGGATTGACAGATTGAGGCGTCTGAGGAGTAGACTTTGACTTCTGTTCTGTGTTGGAAAGAAATACTGTGGTTTTGGGTTTTGTCTGAATATGAGGCTTTTCTTGACCACGATTACCAGGGGTCTTCGAACGATCCTGTGGTAAGAAGTGTGTGTCTCGAACGAGCGCCTCACACTTAGTGTACAAAAATGTCAACAACTCCTTGAAGTCTGGTAGCTCGGTATTGATATGTTTTCGTTCATATGCGCACCGCGTTTGCGAATCTAATTTGGATAAGAAATGGTATGAAAGGACGAAATTCCATTCATTGGTAGGTAATCCAAGTCCTCTTAAAATATTTAAATTCTCTGTTGTAGAATCGAGAGCACGACGAAGTTCGTCAGGCAATGTAGATTTTAAGTTTATTTCGAGTATTTCCTTCCAGCAAGTAAATGCCCACTCACGTTTATCTTGGTATCTTTGAGTCAATGTTTGATATGCCTCAAGATACAATGTGCCTTCTGCAGGATACGTGCGAATAAGGGAAAGAGCATCCCCAGAAAGACTTGAAAAAAGATAGTGCATGCGTTCAGCATCCGAGAGCGATTTGTTGTTATGAATTAACGAATTATAAAGACTATAGAATCTCGGCCAATCTTTTATTTTTCCACTAAATGTGGGAATGTTTATTTTAGACAGCTTTACGTTAGCGATGCGAGAGTGGTCGATAGCGATTGAATTTTGTTTTGATTCTCCTGCATCGGTGCGAACTAACTGCCTGTGGATGGTCATGATGTCAAAATATATCTGATCGAATTCTTCTCGAACTTTATCTTCCCGTTCTTCTGACTCGCTGTCTACAATACAAAGAATATCTGAATGTGCCTCTTCAAAGCTCTCGCTTAGTTTCTGCACGACGGAATAATGAGCAAGAAACGCATTCAAATGAGAAGGTTCTTTCTGAGCTAACTCAGCGACTTCAAGCGCCTTCCTTAAACGATTTAATGCGAGGGTACGTTTACGCCTCAAAACAGGTAAGTCTCAAATGGTAAGTGCAGGTTCATCATCAACCACGGTGAAAGATTTACGTTTCTTAGATGAAAGATCCATTTTCGACTTTCGTCTAGTATTGTAAGACATTTTATTACGATTTAATAACCAACGATTTAAAGAAAATAAAGTATAGCTTACCTATCACAAGAATAGGTAAACAACGTAAGAACGAAAGCGAACAACAAAAGAAAAAATGTAGGCAATTACCGAACAACGAATAAACGCTACCCGGTAGGTATTAACTACAATATGAAACTATAGAATCTAAATGAATGAACAAAAACAAGCGGTAAGATTTGCACTTCGGGGAAAACTGCTAAGACGAATAGCCAATGCGAAGCGCAAGCGAATATGATTTTTTGGCAAATGACGTAAGGTCGATGAAATCGAGTGAATATTGCCTAAGCACGATACGATAACCGCTTGTTTTGGGGAAGTATTTTAATTTGCGTGTGAGAAGGCGAAATATGAATAGGTACGAAAAGAAAAACCTCAAAACACTAGCCCGAACGGAATGTGAACTTAAAAACAATTTGAAATAAAATTATTCCGAGTTCTAAGAAATGATACGCGACTAAATTGTATAGTGCTTCTGCACTAACGTGGAAGTACGGATGGCGGAACGAATTATGTGATGTGTATAACCAACCTTTTTTAGGCGGGTTATACTAAATGCGTTTTTCGTTGTTTTTTACGAAATAAATAAATTTCTACACGAGGAACACTAATGAAATTCAACGAACGAATTTAATAATATTGAAATATTTGTTTGCATTCGAGAACTAAACTAAGGTTTTACTTTTAACACAATATGTAATTTTATTTTACGTAATGGCGGTTGATTGAGGCTTGTTTTACGAAGTACCTACTTAGTAAAATAGTTAGAATAATATTATTGAAAATTGCAATTTCTTTGTTCAACTTGCAAGAGATATATCTAAATCGTGTAGAAATAACGTTGTGAAGAGTAAATTAGACCGATTTGAATGAATTGTAAATCTAAAGTCCCTGGTTTGGCACCAATAAAAATGTGGCAGCAAGACATTACCTGCCCATTTTGGGGGCAACCACCATTGATCGAATTGGCTGGTTGCAACGCTTAAGAAATCCGCAACTAAGAAAGAAGCCCTTACCTTTTGGCTACGTACGCCCTGGTCCAGAAGCCGAGTATGACAGCAGTAGGTAGGTGGCGGGGAGCTCTCACGTTTTGTTTTCCAGCTTGTAAAAGTTCGTTTTGAGGCTTCAAAATACACGGAATTTTGAGACTGATAACTTCACACACACAAAATAAAAGGATATGCTATGATTTTTGGCTGCACGAGAACACGCTTCCTCGTGCGCCGGCGAAACAACGACTCCCACGCCATATTGCAGGGACGCGCCGGACGCGGTCGAAAAGAAAGCCCGGGATTGGCCAAGGCGTATGAACGTTGTCCTTACGTTCTGCCAATTGGTTCAAGCCTCCGTTCCGGTCGCGGAAATCACAACATTGCAATTACCATCCGATCTTTGGGCGGGAATTTGGAATGAACTTTAAAATTTAAATATGTATGAACATGAATAATTAAGATAACGAAACAATCCTAATGTTTGTAATATGGGTTATGCCTGAAATAAATGAATTTTATTTCATTCACATATTTATTGGAATGAAAGCATAAAAAAAAATTGTAAATTCTGACTAAATAATAGGTCTTTACCTATGAAAATGCCGTTTTGTATGAAAAAAATTAAACGAATTTTTTTCATGTATTTTTTATTTGTATTAATCGAAATAATCACCCATGCAATCAATGCATCTTTGCCAACGCAGTAGCAGTTTGTTGATGCCCTTCTTAAAAAAATCAGCTGGACGGGAGGCAACAAATTCTTCAAAGGCATTTTGTACTGCCTCTCGGGTATTGAATTTTTTTTCCCGCGAAGAAGTTATCCAAATTCTGGAAAAAGTAGTAGTCTGTAGGCGCAAGGTCTGGTGAGTAGGGCGGATGACGGAGAGGTTCCAACCCCAGTTCTTGCAACTTGGAGACCGTCTGCTGTGCAGTATGAGGTCGCGCGTTGTCGTGCAAGAGCAGCGGAGACGAGCGATTGACCAATGCTGGTTGGAGAAGTGCCAGCTTCGCCATCATTGAGTTCAGTTCTTCACAGTACACATCTGCAGTAATGCTCACCCCGTTTGGTAAGAAGCTGTGATGAATCACACCGGCGCTAGACCACCAAACAGTGACCATCACTTTTCTAGGGGTAAGTTTTCGTTTAGGGCTTTGTTTAGGTGCTGAACCAGGATCCAACCAACTTGCTGAGCGTTTGCGGTTATCAAACAGAATCCATTTTCATCGCAGGTAACAATGCGGTTCAAAATTCCTTCATTTGTGTGTCTGTTGAGCAGTGCAAGGCACGTCTCGACGCGTACTTCGCGCTGGCGATCATTGAGTTCGTGGGGCACCCATTTGTCAAACTTTTTTACCTTGCCAATTTGACGCAAATGGACCAATATTGTTTTGACGCTAACGTCGAAAGCTGCTGCTAATTCAGCCGTAGATTGTGTATCATCAGATTCCACAATCGCCTTTAATTCGTCATTGTCGACCAAAGTCTTCGGACGACCGCGAGGTTCATTTTTCAGGTCGAAATTTCCAGAACGGAAGCGAGCAAACCAATAACAGATGGTGCGTTGGTTTGTAGTGTTAGCTCCGTAAACGACGTTGATGTTGCGTGCCGCTTGTGCCGCGTTGCTGCCACGACGGTACTCATATTCCATAATTACTCGAATTTTTAACGTATCCATGATGACGAAAAAGATTGAAATGCGATGAAAATGTAACACTTATAAACAAATGACTACTTTTGGAAAAAGAATTCCATGTTTTTAAAATAAAATTAATTTGAAATTAGAATTCTTAGACAAACAAAAATTATTTTGATTTGAAATGGCCAGTACTGCAAAACGGCAATTTCATAGGTATAGACCTAATACTTTGTATTTTTCAGAAAATTTCCACCTTATCGCACCTCCGGTGGAACAACGTCACTTAAGCAAATTTTGTCAAAATTGATCTAAGTATGAGAAAAAGTATGTAGCTATGTATCCCTTTATTAAATGTTCGCTTTAACTTTAATATGAAGTTCAAAGTTGTAGTTTAAATATTAACAGTTAATTTCTTTAGTCAATACATTATAATAGGATGTGGAATTTTCAAACGATTCTCCCGAAATATTACATCTTTTGCAAAAGTGACATTGTTGCAACGGTCGCGGAGGTGCGTTATACTAAATATATATTTTGTGGAAAGTTGTAAATTCTGATCAGATCCTTTGCTTATTTCAGAAAAATATCGGCTTACACTGATTATCGAGTTAAAAACTACCAAGGGTAAAGATGGTAAAACTTACAGAAGTGTCAAGAACTTCAAAATTGATGCAGAACCATTGGAGCCTGTGGAGTTCGACTTCAGAAACTTATTCAATGGACAGAAGGATCTAGGTAATCTATTTTTTTTTGTAATTTAGGTCACTAACGTAAAGCCAGGGAAATAAATGATTTATCAATTACTAGCAACCAACTATTTTGCGCAGTGCCGAACGTAAAGAATAGCACTATCCCATTTCCTCCCATGAATGTCGTAAAAGGCGACCAAGGGACTTTCTCGAGAATGAGCAGTTGCGTTCTTTGCATTTCACCACCATACTACGATCGTCAACCCACCTTCCAATCGTTACGATTATGGCAAACCTCCGATTTTTCGTGTTTTTTTTTTAATAGTCTGACATGAGGATTTTCCAACCCTGAACAAAGAAAAGGGAAATCAATGATTTATCAATTACCACCAACTAACAACCACCACTGCCCGTTGATAGAAAACAATAGAGTTCTTATATTCAAATTACATCTGTAATTTTTTGGCAGTTGTGTGAAATCACTGTGTCAGTTTGCTTAGCAATTAAAACCTCTGACTGCACTTTCAACGTTGCTGTTGATTTTTAGTTTTGGTCCATAAAAACTATGAATTGGGCAACTTACTAACAAATGGTTTGGTGATCATAGGTGCAATATACAGGATAAGTTAATACCAGTGCGCAAATTTTAACAAATTAAACTTAAACGAGTTAAAATAAGCATGCAATTTTTATATTGATATATCTTAGTACAAAAAAATTTAGTTATCGTTAATGTACATTGCCAGACTAGGCCCACAATACGGTTTTAAATGCGCAGTGGAAGTGTGATAACCGTGGGGCTCTAGAGACAAGAGTGGCTAGCGTAATGTCCGCCGTACGCGGAGCAGACAATCAAATCAAACACTTACCATACAACAAAAGAGAACAATTGCAAGTAACTTAACTACAATAAAACGAACAAAGGAACTCACCTGATGGGCGACGACCACCTGCTTTACCGGTTACCTGGATCTGTGTATGTAAGTGAGTGTATATGTATTGTGTTGTGTCGTTACGAGTATTCTTCAGGTTAGAAACCGCTTCAACAAGGCTTGAGGCAATCACAGCATGCGGTCTTCAAATCACTTGTTCAACAGCGTCACACATTAACCTCAAAGTTTCAACAAAGATATATCCAAAATTCAACCCGTGTTATTACACCAAGATAGGGGTTATTGACTCAAACAACTGGGTCATGGTCCATTGTCCACCAAAACGACCGGATAAGGGATTACTTTACAAAAAGATCGCGAGACTCAAGCGGCGACGTGTTCCCTTTTTTTTCACCAAATTCCAAGAGAAAGTGTCAAACGTCAAAACTGTCATGTCAGATGTCACTTCGTTACACGCGCATTCCGTTAGTCGCACAGATAATAAACGGTACGCAACATCTACCCCCCCCGGACGGGCCTTCCCGTCCGCTAATCACTTTGCAATCCCGACAAGGTTGCGTTTTATCAGTCCACCTGACGCGCTGCTGGAGGATGTGCAAATACTCCAAGCTCCAACGCTTCCAAAACTCTGAGCGAGCTGCTGCACCAACTGAAACCGCGGTAGCCAATTTTGGCTCACATCGACAAAAGGGTGCTCCGGCAGGGCGACAAGTGGCTGTCAAATCAAAAAATGGCCCGGGGTCAGGGCCTCCAAGACGTTCGGGTCCGTAGACAGCGGGCACAATGGACGCGAGTTCAATACAGCTTCAAAGCGGCAAAATACCGTAGCTAACTCCTTAAAGGTGAGAACGGTGTCTCCCAACAATCTGCGCCAGAGTCCCTAACCGCCTTCACCACGGCCTCAAAATACCCCCCCAATGGGGGCAGGCTGGAGGGTCAAAACAATAACAAACAACAAAACAACCAAACAACAATAACAACAACAACAACAACAACCAAATGGCCCTCCTTAGGCAACAAAAGGGGTGACGGGCCCCATAAGGAAGGCTAAGTGCCTCAACCGTCAACAACCAAACAACAAAAGACCCGTATCGACCAAAAGGGGTTCAACTTACTAACGGCTCCCGACAATATCCAAAACTCTCGCTGCAGAATGGCCAACAGCGCATTGCAACCGGCATGCGAGTTCTTAATGTGACGATCAGTCACCAACAATTCAACAACCAAAAACAACAATTCAACAATTTGTCGAGGGAGCCGAATCGACTCAACAAACTCAGGGTCCTTTGTTCCAACAACGAGCACCTTGAGCCCGGGCAAAGGACCCGACATCAAGACTGGCAATCGAGGCCAATCATCCTCGGTATGAGTCAGCCAGTCTGGTCCCCACCATAGGGGGCAAGCAAACAAGCGGGGTGCCATGCATCCACGTGAGGCCACGGCGCCTGGGTTCAAATCTCCAGGCACGTGCCTCCAAATCAAAGGCGTTTCAAATTTTGAATCTGGGACACTCGGTACGCAACAAAGACCTCCAAAGAGTGGACGGACGTCTTCAACCAACACAAAACAATTTGACTGTCCGTCCAGGCGTAAGAAGCCCGAATGTCCACAGTTCCACCCAAAGTGTGAGCAACGTGGTTCAATAGACGCACAAGACGCGCCGCCCCTGACAATTCAACTGAGGGATGGTCAGTGCCGTCCGGAGGGGGGGGGGCCACCTTGCTCTTGGCCAAGACCAGTGACAAATTCACCTGGCCTGTGCGCAGACGGTGCGCAGACAAACAACAGCTGCATAACCGTGCGAAGACGCATTACAAACAAGGGTAGCAGTGTAGCTCCCAGGGGGGAGGATAGCGCGGGGTAACACGACCTCGTTGACTGCAGGGAGTGCGGATACAAATTGGAGCCAATCTTCCAACAGGGTTTCCCGAATTGGCTCGTCCCAGCCAAGTCCCGCAGTCCAAAGGCGCTCAAGAAAACAATTTCACCCAAACAATACAAACAAACAACAAAACAATAGACAAAAGGCAACCCTGGGCTCCCATGTCCAAAATGGCACGGACCACAACAGAGTCCCCCGTGGGCCCCCAGACCTGACCGATGCCGTTGGCAACAAAACCGTGTCGATCTGAGAGGTACCTTAGCGGGGCAGGCGCCAATGTCCTAACAATGCCTGGGCGGCGACCGATCGCCGCACACCCAGGCTCCGCACCCAAGCTCAAGTCCCTCGCGACGAGGATGGAGGCCAAACTCCTCGTCCGCGCGGTGTCCCGAGCCACGCGCCATCGCTGGATTGGCATATCCCACCGGAGGCCTGAATGGCGGGGGGCGTGACTCCAACCGGGGACGTTCCGCCAAAGGAGGGGAGGGAAGGCGGTGCTGGTCTGGCCAGCGGTGCCTAGCAACAATTGCGTAATCGCCTTTACGCGGGGAGACCAAATGGCGGTCGCGCGGCTCCCGATCAACTTGCGCGGGGGGTGGAGTGCGGCGCTCAAAATTGCGGGCCTCTACCCGGTTCTGAACCGGCGAGCCAGAAGCCCGGTGACCAACTCCATGGTACCCCCCCGTGCGCGAACCTTCATCAGAGGCTGGTCTGCCAGCGTGGTTCGCGTTAGCGCACAAAATGTCCAAATGGGACCCCCTACAAATTCTACAAGGGCGGGGGTTGGGGCAGTCCCTATGGAAGTGAGCCCCCAAACAAGAGAAGCACAGGCGGCGTGCATTGGCAATTCGGCGGCGGGCACTCACGTGCAACTTCAAAAAGCCGCGCAAGTTGCCATGCCATGCCCCGTGTCCCTACAAAACTCACAACCAGGACGACTCTGGGTGCCAGCAAAACGAGCGGCGGGGCGACCATCAACAGGCCCGCGAGCCCTAGTCCGTCCCTGGTCTCGTGGCCGGGAAGACGGCTGGCATGACTCAGTGGCAACGCCAGAGTTGTCCACAAACCGACACTCATCCTCCAAAAATTGGACGAGGTCATCAAATGGGGGGAGATGTGTGACACTATCCCCACCATACTTTTGCTCGAAACGAGCCCTCAAATCGGCAGGAAGCCGTTGCAGCACAACATGTACCAAAAAGTAAGACCAATGGTCCACCGGCAAGTCCAATTGCTTTAAAGCGTTGGTCGCTGCCACCAACGGGTTCAACAGGTCAGTACGCAATGCTGACAATCCAGTAATGACCGGTAACCCCAAAATCAATCCAATATGAACGTCAGCCAAACAACGTTTATTTTGGTACCGCCGGGTGAGTAGCTCCACAGCGGTAGGGTAGGCTGAGTCAGTCAAAGACAGATGCTGCACCAAGGCTCGGGCCTCCCCTTCCAGGACAGACAACAAATAGGCCAACTTTTGGGCGGGTCTGAGGTCCGAGCGTGCATCAACCAAACTTTCAAACAGGTTTTGGAAACTTAACCAGTGGTCCAGACGACCGTCAAAATGTGGCAGTTCCAAAGTAGGCAGTCTACTCAATAGTCCGGGACCTGAAACAACCGAGGTCTCCGGTTTGACCTGGACAGGTGTCCGGCTCCCCAATATTTCCCGAGCACGTTGACCAATGACATCCCCCAGGTCCAAGATCTGGTCGTAGTCAGCAAGGACCTTGTCACGTGCTGCCTGATCCAGCACTTCCAGAGCCACATCACAAATGTACTCGTTGTAGCGGGTAAGCAGAGCATCAACGTTGCCGAGTCTCACGTTCAACTGCTCGAACCGAGCCAGAGTGACCGCTTCAAGATCCGGGCGCTCAGCGGTTGCTGCAGCTGAAGCGAACCACCGTAGCTGTGTGGTCAATCCACTGATTGCCTCTCTCACCGCTTTGTGTGCCATTGCACAAACAATACAATTCAAATAAACCAAAATTAAATAATCAAATACCAAAACTGACTAATCAGCAACTCAAGAAGTAACATTAAATTGGTTTCAATTCAATTCAACAATAAACTTTTATTTTAATTCAAAATCAATATCAACGTTCAACAATTCTATTTCACATTCAATTCCAAATTTCAAATTCAAATCCAATTCCAAATATTAAGTTCACAAACCACTGTGTGGTACAACAATAATGAACCTTTATTCCAGTTCAAAACAATGGTAATACACTCAAAAATGCCAATTTCAAATATTAACCTTCACAAACAACCATATCAATGGTACAAAACTCAATATTTTAATGTCTTCCTGACATTCAATGCAACACAGAGGTCAAACACAAACAAGGGGTTGTAACATAGCCCAATTCATTCAACTCTACTAGCATATGCAACCCTGGTTGACCCCGGCAATATGAGTTACTCAACTCAACAAATTTACAAATTATTTCAAACAAACAATTAATTACCGTTAACAAACATTTACAGCGAATTACTACTTCCCTTATAGAGACTGCCAAGTAATTAGCCTACTGTAAATTACCAATTTGTGGTTATATGTCTTATAACCACGCTCTGCTACCAAACATGTACATTGCCAGACTAGGCCCACAATACGGTTTTAAATGCGCAGTGGAAGTGTGATAACCGTGGGGCTCTAGAGACAAGAGTGGCTAGCGTAATGTCCGCCGTACGCGGAGCAGACAATCAAATCAAACACTTACCATACAACAAAAGAGAACAATTGCAAGTAACTTAACTACAATAAAACGAACAAAGGAACTCACCTGATGGGCGACGACCACCTGCTTTACCGGTTACCTGGATCTGTGTATGTAAGTGAGTGTATATGTATTGTGTTGTGTCGTTACGAGTATTCTTCAGGTTAGAAACCGCTTCAACAAGGCTTGAGGCAATCACAGCATGCGGTCTTCAAATCACTTGTTCAACAGCGTCACACATTAACCTCAAAGTTTCAACAAAGATATATCCAAAATTCAACCCGTGTTATTACACCAAGATAGGGGTTATTGACTCAAACAACTGGGTCATGGTCCATTGTCCACCAAAACGACCGGATAAGGGATTACTTTACAAAAAGATCGCGAGACTCAAGCGGCGACGTGTTCCCTTTTTTTTCACCAAATTCCAAGAGAAGGTGTCAAACGTCAAAACTGTCATGTCAGATGTCACTTCGTTACACGCGCATTCCGTTAGTCGCACAGATAATAAACGGTACGCAACAGTTAACGCGGCGGCGAAGATGAACGACCGAGCGTAGCTACAAGTACCTACACTAAAAATTACTTTACCTTTACCTGTACTAAAATTTCAATACATGGGCGTTATGCATTGAATTTTTTTGTAGGTTGGGAATTATGTACTGAATCCAAGATATATTAATATATATCCAGCACTTTAATGACTGTACGTAGGTATTCAGCTGATTAAATCTTATTATAAGGTAAATGATTCTGGCATCTATCTCATCTCAACGGAAAATACTTATTATTTTCCTTGTTTTGTTTCTTACCTACCTCGTGAAATAATTATATGGGTAGGTAAGTGTTATTTTTTGTACTTTACGATAAAGAAACTGCACTCAATCTGACTGGGAACACACTTAAAAATTATTTGTGTGACTTTTTATGATTAAATTATAAATGATTTCGTATCCATAAGTAGGTTTTTCAAACATTTTTACATGTCAATCATATTTAAAATACTAGACGAGGTCGGCATTTCCTGTCTGACAACTGTGACAAGAAAGGCCGAAACAAACTCAGAGGTCACAGTCTCTTTAAAGTCCAGACATAATCATGGTCAGATTATGTGAATATGACCAGTGCAGTCAGTGCACGCATTTATCAGTTATCATGTAGCTCAATTCATTGTAATAGTTCCTAAAAATTATAGCTTTTAACACTTTTTTTTTTTTGCAGAAGTGACTATAGTCGTCACATTTTAGCATGGCATTAGAATTCATTGTCCTTTTACTAATATCTCTACGTATGAACCCCACAATGCATTATACATGGCTTATCATTATTGGAACATGTTGGAGTATGTTGAAGATCATTATAGAAATTAAGGACTTTAACAGACTTTATTTCCATTAGGACAAATAAAAAATGCTAGAAAATAGGTCAAAGACCTCTATTGCTATGCTTAGGCTCGACACCTATTAAATTAATATATAGCAAGATTTAGCCCATTGCCTTTTTTGCTAATAGACATATTACATTGATTTCAGCTGACGTAGTCCTGAAGTTCGCCAATGAGAACTGGAAAGAAGTTGCCAAAGAAGTCCAAACGCCAGTATTGTTGGCTAATTTCAAGAAAGTGATGAAAAACGCCAATAAGTTTCTGAAGACCATACCAGTAGACGAATATATTGTTCAGTAAATTGTTACTATTATGGCTTAATGAAATATTATAAAAGAAATTACCACAGGAAACCATATAGTTTCGGCAAATGTTTAGAATTATTGTGACAGTAAATGTTATTATGGAATTAAAGTGTCAATAAAAAAACAAATTCAAAAAAGGAAGGAATAATCCAAATGTTTTTGTTCCTAGCCTATTCTATCAACTAGATCAAAGCATGCCCGTAATCTTTCGAGGAACTCTTTTCCCGTGCCACCTCAAACCAGCCCTTGCAGTACGCGTTCAGCTCATTTCGACATCTCTTTCTAGGCCGGCCCCGGCGGCGGCCTCATACGTGGATCTTTAACACGCGTTACGGGTCCTCCGAAGCCCGAAAGCCTGACAACCAATGTTACCAAGTGAGATGATCCAAAAGACTAATGCCGCGGTAGTTTTTACACTCCTGCTGTAAGCCTTTTCCATTATATAGTGGTACGATTACAGCCTTACACCAATCATCCGGTACACGGCCATATCTCCAACACATATTAAAGATCCGGTACAACAGGCTTGCTACCACCCCGTCACCGCTCTTCAGCATTTCAGCAGACACTCTGTCATACCCTGCAGCTTTCCCAACTTTCATACCTTTCAGCGCTCGTACTATCTCTTCCATTTCTATTTCATTATCTTCATCAACTTCTAAGTTAGGGTCTTCTAAACTGGCATCTGCCCAGTTGCCCACTCCTTGCACACTCTCCTGTCAACTGAATAAACTTTCAAAGTATCCCTTCCAGCGTTCCAAGACCTTACATTCTTCATTTAGTAAACATCCATCTTCTGCTCTTATAACATTCATACTCGATGTTCCTGTCACTCCGCGAGCCAATCCTACTTGTTTCCAAAGCAGCTTAACATTGGCCCTGAAGTTATCAGAGAACTTCGTGTTAGACTTTTCTTGCCTTTCATCCTTTTTCATTTTTACCATCTCTATCACTCTCACTTTCATTTCGGAGTATTTCCTTTTCACTCTTTCCAAACCATCCGTCACATTTGCTGCCTGATTTATCCTATTTTGGGCCTTATAGGCTAACACATTAAGCCAAGCCTCTTTCTTCTTCCGCACAACCTCTTTAACTTCACCATCTACCCAAGAATCACTCATTCTACTACCATTTTTCCTACGTGCTACACCACATACTTTTGTGGAACTATTTTTCATTATATCCCATACTTCCTCCATACTATAATCATTCGTACCCTCAAATATTTTATCCGTCTTCACCTTTACTTCCCGCTTATATTCCTCTTTTACTTTCAAATCTTGCAGTCTTTCTACTTTTATTCTTTCAAGTGCAGTCACAGGAACTCGAACTCGGTGACGCCAATGTCTGAACAAACCATCCATCTGACAATTAGCTACTATTATATTAATAACACCTATTAATAATATAATAAATGTGACATCTACCTAAGCAACTTAGGAACAGTGCAATCAAGAGCAAAAAATTTTGTGTTTAAAAAACACGGCCTAAGCCTTACTTGCACCATAAATCACTAAATAACTTTAGCTCTAAACATGACATTGTCACGTGGGTCTAGAGACCGCAAGCGCTACTGCTGAGCATGAAGTCTTGGGTTCGATTCCGGGCTCGTTAAAGTGTCACTGAATTTTTCTATTAGGGATTTCTCCGTGAAGGAAAACATCGTCAGGAAACCGACATGTCCTAGAACCAAAAATGTTAAGATATGTGACATCTGCCAAGCCGCACTAGGCCTACATGCACATGGACAACTGAAGGAACGCGAGTGGGTTTTAGTCAGTAAAAGTCTGACACGCGCTTGCGCCCCACCCAAGAGCGGGAGACGTCATTTATTGATTTTCCACCCAAAAAAAAAACATAGTCATATTATTAAAAATGTTAAACAGAGAGAGCGTTACACAGAATCTTTAGGACCTTAATGACATTGACAGTGACAGTTTCACCAATGTTTACCAAATGCACCCTGCATTTGGTAAACATTGGTGAAACTGTCACAGTAAATAATTTTGACAAAACAAGATGGCAGCATTAGTGATTACAATGTTTGGAATTTGAAAGAGGCCACGTTGTTTTAGTTTGTTTTGACATTCCTTCACAAGGGTCGGTCAGCTAGGAATTGCCGGCAACATCTAGTTTTAAAATATTGATGACTTACAATATCTATTTAATTAAGTAAACATTGTATTTGGTTTCATTTCATTTCAGCCGATTATTCTGTAACATCTTTACATCTTACAGTGATAATTAGAGTGCAGTCAGCTTAAACTAAGCTGTCATTCCACCTGATGCTAAAGAACTTAGGTGAAATGAAATGTCAAAGTGTCAACACTTTGACATTTCATTTCACCTAAGTTCTCACGGTGATATTTTTACAGTATAGGAACTTCGTTACAATTTTGAACACGCGCCAAAAGACCGTGGCGTTGTATGTCATAAACAGCTCATCGGAAGCACAGATGTGTATTTGCAACAAACAACTGGTTATTATAAAAGGTGACTTTTAAAATAAGAGGCTAATAAGAGTATTTAGCATATTATTATTAATGGCGCTATTATATTTATCAAGTTTACAGGTGGCCTCATTAGAATGTTACACAATATTTTTTTCTCCACGTGAATCAAGAACACTCAATCCACACTTCCACACTAATATTATAAATGCAAAAGTAACTCTGTCTGTCTGTCTGTCTCACTTTCCTGCTAAAACTGCTGAACCGATTTAAATGAAATTTGGTACACAGATATAGTTAAGGAGCTGGCGAGCAAAATTTCGATATGATCAGCACACAAGGCAGACGTTATTAATAGTGATAATTATACCCTAAGAAACATCAAGGACCTCGTCTGCCACCATGGTGGCGCTGCGTTGTAAATTTACAGCGCGGCAGCGTTTCAAAAATGTTTAAAAAAAAAGGTGTGCTATATTATGCGCACACGTCTGCCACTGAAGCTGATGATCACAGTCATCCTGGAAACACAAAGAATCGAAAAGGCAGACATCCAGGGCTCTGACTTTTGTACAATAGTATTCAATTTTTTAATTTATTTTTATGATTTAAAAAACTGTATTTGAAGTGCACACTTGGCAGATTTGAATTGTTCGATTAAAAACAATGAGAAAAACCACGGCAAAATAGTCTGTCAATATGTTGCTTCTGCGTTGTCTATTGGCAGTCCTCCAAAAATGTAAAAAAAAGAAGGTATGCTATATTATGCGCACACGTCTGCCTCTTGGATGGATGTTTGAATTACTTATGAAAACCAAGTTAATCGATGAGGCAGACGTTTAGGCCTCTGATATTCCAAAGGCAGACCATTTCATTTACTTTTTTCAACCCGACACTCGCGCCAAACCAAGCAGGTATAAAATATCCCCATAGTTCCTTTCGTGGTGTCTCTCTTTTCTTTGGGAATATGAGTGAGAACGGTATAACTCAGTTCCGACATTTTCCGTATTGTGAAACTAAATGTATAGAGCGTATATCTATATACAGCCTATATCTATATCTATATACGTATTTTACACAAACAAAACATGATTTAAAAATTTAAAGATTGTTCCTATCCAGATCCTAACCCTATTCAGATTACATTCAAGCATGCAATTTAAAAAAAAAATACTTTCTAAGTTCCAAGCGCATTTCGTTTCTGGTTGGCACTGAGAAAAAATATGATTGCATAGATTTCAGCTCCAGAAGTTTAATCATTACCGTGAGCTTAGAGGATAATATTAAACAAACTTATAAGAATAAAACTATAAAGAATAACAATAATCCCATACAAAACCCGCTGTCCCTTGATTCTGTGAATTTCAAACAGTTATACAGCTGAAAATCAGTGAGCAAAGTGTCTGCCACATGTTTTTTCGAATCCACAGAGTCATAGTGAATCGAATGGGTGCAATGAGAACCGCGTGCAAATGACTTAGTAGAGCTTTTTTTTTAACATTTCCACAATTCCGTCCCATGATAATGCAGAGTCCTGAATGTCTGCCTCTTCGATTTTCTTCGTTTCCAAGATGATTGGGACCATGAACTCCAGAGGCATACATGTGCAAATGATTTAATACCCCAATTTTTTTAAGCAACTTCAATCCGCTGTAACGCGAAAACGCAGCGACATAGGACCTTAATTGATTAGACAAAATCAATTCGTAATGATTTAAACTGCAATACACCTCAACGTGAAACGTGTGCAAATCATATACCGAAATGCTCGCCAGCTCCCTAGCTAATAGTTTAGAGCCCGAGAAAGGACATAGGCCACTTTTTATCCCTGTTCTGTCCCGTTTATTATCTGTGCGCCTAACGGAATGCGCGTGTAACAGAGTGAGAACTGACTTGTCAGTTTGACGTTGACACTTGACAGCTCTTGTTATTTTTGCCGCTAAAAAAGCCCCGTCGCGCTATTGGGACCTCGCGACGCGTTTGTTGATATTAATCCTTTTAAATCGATCCGTTTGTGACAATTAGTCGTGATCCAATTGTATTAATTAACCGGTCGTTTTGTGGACAATCTGTCATGACCCGATGGTTAAGTGTTAGTGACGCTGTTGGGAACGAGTGATTTGAAGACCGCATGCTGTGATTGCCTCCAAGCCTTGTTGCAGCGGATTCTAACCTGAAGAATACTCGTAACGTCACAACACGATACAAATACACTCACTTACATACATAACTCCAGGTTGGCACCAGAAGCAGTTTCCTTCAACCATGAGGTAAGTTCTTTTGTTGTATTGTAAGTGTTTGATTTGATTGTCTGCTCCGCGTACGGCGGACAGTACGCTAGCCACTCTTGTCTCCTGGACCCCACCATAATATCTTCCACTGCGCTATTGAAATGCTATTGTAGGGGTCTAGTCTGGCAGCGTACAATCCCGGTAGTATGTTCCCGCAGGATAATTTCTGACCTCCACGTGGGCGAAGCCGCTGGCAAAAGCTAGTGCTTTCTTCACATGAGGATAGGCAGAAACTACAGGATGGCTAAGCTTTATACCACAAAACTTTACCCAAACATTCAAATTACAATATTATAATTTATGTGTTACGCAATAATGTCTACAAATGTGTAGAATTGTAGGTTTGTAAAGTTTTGTGGTATATAGCTCTGCCAAGATCCTTACATACTTCTTTTTCCTTCGTTGAAGTTCTTACATCGGATACACACGTAAGCCGCCACCAGCACCGCAGGTTACAAGTAACGTAAAAAGCTATAAACAACTTGTAAACTCGGGATCACTGTACAATTTATAGGAATACAAACAAATATGGTTCGTTTTTAATCATTACTTTGCAGTTACTGGGTGGATAATATGCTAACGCCAGGAGCTTCAAACACTGCGTTACCCTGCTTCGGGTGATAGATCTCGGTGATAAGCGAATTCCAGGGATGTGTGGGGCTGGCTTCGAGTTTCATCTCTTGAAGTGTAAATGTGGTGCTATCTCACAAACAATGAAGCACTTGATGTAATGTCCAGCGTATCCTGCTGTCTCCTCGCTTCAGGAGTTGAATGATGGTGCTGAAAGTGCCTCGTAGCCAAATTCTGGGCTGACTGCATTTAGATTGCTATCGATACGCTAAGAAGAAGTCACTGTGTAAAACGATACCCTTTGATTGACCTTTCATGGATTTAGGTACCTACATACATATTACTTGTTTCATTAAGGTGAATGTACTAAGGTCGCTAAACAACCTTATAAGGTTATTTAATCCCAATGAATGCTTTTTTTTTTCACGTAATTGTCATTCAAAGGGTTGATGTGAGGTTCATAGGCGTCACATTTATTTGTTTGCTGGATTGGAAGAACTACTATTTGGTTCACTTATTAAAACTTACTTTTAAAACTTGAAGACGTATTTATTTCTTAATCAGTCGCCCATGGCGTGGATTTTACAACTAAACTGAAAATTTAACATATCCTATACTTATAGATATATTAAAATACACATAGGTGCAAATTGCGCCGGCTGCGTTGAGTTATCAAATTTTCAATTATCCAATGACTCGGAGTCGATCGCAAAAACCTAAATCTTAATTAGGATTTAGGTTTTTGCGATCGACTCCGAGTCCACCAATCAGAGGCAGGCAAGGGCGTCTCGAGGTTTGGACAGGTTTCGACACGTTCTGACCTGCCCAAACCTGACTTCGAAATCGAACGCAGTTACAAGTTTCCTTAGTTTCTAAATTGAATAGTATCAAACTATATCTAAATTAACTTCTAGGTGCTATTATTCACATTGATCATACATAATTACATATTATTACAGTGCATAGAATATTATCACATAAGCGAACTTATTACGTAATCAATCTATGGGCGTCCTGCACAGTTGAAATGAACTTAAAGGGTTGTATCGATGATTTTAAGTATTATAATTCTGTAAAGCTATATTTGTTATGGTTGTGAATCATATTTTAATCATGTGTAACATACAATTTGACACTGACCTGCAAATTGCGAAAAGCGAAAGAAAAGAATTTCGCGCGAAATCATGGCGCTTCCGCCTTAAATTTTATTTGATTTTATTTCTGTAAGTAAGTCTGTACAAACTTTTTTACACGTTAATCATAATTTTAAAACTAGATGAAAGGCGCCGTTTCCTATCTGACTGAAGAAGAAAAGCAGAAACAAACTCAGAGGTCTTGTCTTGTGTCTTGTCTGGTCTGGTCTTTTAAAGTCCAGACACAATCGTGATCAGATCACGTGAAGACTATGTAGATTGGTGTCTGAAGTGGTCTTGAGTGGTTTTGAGAAAAAACCACACAGATATAGAGGACCTTAATTAGAGACTAGGTACAGATATCACCCTCTGATTACATGAGACAAAGCACACATAAGCGGCAAAATGTGGGCAACTCTGCCTAATTCTTTGGAATTACAGGCGTGACGATTCGTTATGTTATGCGTAGAAATACAAAAAAAAAACTTTTTAACAAAATATTAAACCGCCGAAAAAACTGAAAAGCAAAAAATAATAAACCTTAAAATTTTGAGTCAGCGCTTTGAGTGATCTTTGTTCATTGATTTTCAGTTTTTTCGGCGGTTTAATTTTTTTGTTAAAAAGTTTTTATTTTATATTTTTTTGTTTGTACTAATAATACTTGACAAGGCACCTATACCCTATCCAATAAAAAAGAATGATCAAAATCAAACTACTCTGTAGGTATGTAAATGTAAAGTTATGCGTGGTCATACATTACAATCAGTGAGTAAACAATCAATCATCCCCTGTTTTCCAACCCTTAGGGTTCGATTTTGTTTTCCCAATTTATATGGGACTACTACTACTACCTTCGGGGCTTACCCTTTCCAAAAAAAGGAATTATCACAATCAGACTACTAAGTAAAAAGTTATGCCTTGAATTGAGAACCTCCTCCGTTTTTTTCGTTGGTTAATAAGATTGTTTGTACGGGATTGGAGTAAACCAGTTTTCATTTCTTGTTGAGGCAACCCTCGTCACTTTTCTAAATATATCCTTTTGAGTCTTTCCAGTAATAACCCACGAAGTAAGGTCGTTGGCTGCTTGTTTAGCAGACTTACCTACTTATCTTACCGCAATTGACAGCTAAAAACTTGGACCTAACGAAATGGTTAAGGTAAACTTTATTCACACATTTTTGTATTCACACAAAATTTTTAACGACTTTTTTGCATTGTTTATAAAAAAGTAAGCATTCATTGGTCCTAACAAAGTCACATGAATAAAGTCATATTATTTTGTATGTTTTTGAAACTAGTTCATTTTGGTATACTTAGTTTATTTTTTTATTTTTTATATATCTTAGGACAACCAACACACCGTTATGTGATCCCAAACTAGGCCTGTACTATGCCAACCAGACAAGATATATATATCTTAGTTTGTTTTTAAGTTCTTACAACAATGTTCTTTAAGACATTAATTCTTATCAAAATAAATAGCTACTTATTTTGATAACAATTAATGTGCTAATAAGAAGCTATAATACTTAATCTGAATTAATTTTATGCATCTTGAAATATTTAAATGTCTAGGAATATGGACATGCAAATTGTGTATTTCGTTTAGATATTCTAAGTGTTTCATTAAAAAATGAAAAATCTTACTGTAAATAGCCTACTGATCAAGGTAAAAGAAACAGGTTCAGCGTTTATATTTGATGCAAAATATATCCTTAAATAAGCAAAAGGTTTTCGATACAAAACAAAAATAGAACTCGTCGTGTTTTTGTTTGCGTATGCGAATAATAAAAACAAAATAATGATATTTAGAGGTTCGCTGAATTTGCATGCCTGTCGTTTATGTGTTACTTAAAATTATAATTATTTGAATGGCAAATTAGCAAATTCGCACCTTTTCCATCAGACATGACCGGAAACCATGGCACACTATCTTTAAAAATAAAACTATTTTACTGTCAAACATCAAAGACAAAGGGTGTTAGTATTACATCTTACTTAAAAACTATATTAGTAACATGCAGGAACACTAAAAAGGAAGAAAAAGAAAATCACAATCACAGGAAGATTTAATAAACTTTGTTACCAGCATGTAGTTTGGTATACTTCCCTATTATAGGCCCATCCAGCCTTTTTTTGGGTGGAAAATCATCCAATGACAACTCCCGCTCTAGGATGGAGCGAAAGGGCGTGTCAAACTTTTACTGACTAAAACCCACCCGTGTTCCTTCAGTTGCCCATATGCCAAGGCCACGGTAACTCTTTCGAACGAATCTCGCAACCCTGGCAGGCCCATCCAGCCTCACTGTAAATACCTTTTTTTTTTTTTTTTTTTTCAGGATGGGAAATCATCAAATGACTTCTCCCGCTCTGGGCGGAGCGGGAGGGCGTGTCAGACTTTTACTGACTAAAACCCACCCGTGTTCCATCAGTTGCCCATGTGCCAGGGTCACGGTATCTCTTTCGAACAATCACGCGACCCCGGCAGGCATCGGTCCTAGTAGACCCCTACACTGCTGCTGACATCTCTTTGAGGCGCGCGTGGAACACTGCGCGCCGTCGACCCGAGCCTGGTCCTTACCGGGCGGCGAGCCACCCATTGCTCGCCACCCGCAAGCTCGCGCCTACGGTGGCCGTGAGTCCGCAATCGACTCCCGACGCCCGGGGCGTCTCCTCCTGCGGCGGCTAGGGGCATGAGGGCGCAGAGACTGCCACTCCCTCACGCGCCCCGCCTCCTCCTTCGCGAGCATTACTGCTTCGCAGAAGGAGGTGACGGCTTCCCATTCCCTCTCGCTCCGTACCATGGCTCGCACCAGGGCCGGACGCGAGAGGTCGCCGCCGCCGATCGCCTCCACGAGGACACGGCGGTGCCCCGCCCAGGCAGGGCACACCTCCACCGTATGCTCCACCGTGTCCTCGAGACGATCCTCGCAATGGAAACACCCGGACGTATCCTCCCGCTTTATCCTGAACAGGAACCCACCGAAGCACCCATGCCCGGTGAGAACCTGCGTCAGGCGGAAGGTGAGGACGCCGTGGCGCCTCTCTATCCACTCCTCAAAGAGGGGACTTACCGCCGCAATTGTGGCGTGCCCAGCACTGGGTTGCGACAATCGTACCCGCCATGTCGCCATGAGATCACACCGGAGCTCTGTCCGCCGTGCCGCGATTTGTCGCGGCAGCGGAGTTTCGCCCCGGCGTTTCGCCTCCTCGCGCCACTCCCACATGTGCGCGAGGACCTTTGCCTCCAGATCCCATGGCGGCACTCCGGCAAGGAGGCTCGCCGCCTCGCACGAGATCGTGCGGTATCCTCGGAACTGTAAATACCCTCAGAATGCTTTTGCTGCTTCCTCTCACTCGGGATATTACTGAGGCAACTTTCTTCCGTAATATCGCAAAATACTTGTCGTGTGCGCATCAGTGAGCATAGAACACCAAGATTTATTTTCAAAATAATCATAATGGAACAGTGACGCTAAAGTAATTACGCCTATTCCTGAGAATTATAATTTAAATAAAATAGTTTTTTTTAAGGTCTCAACCAACTTATAACTTAATGTTGACCGAAAAAAATTGACGCAGGTTCACAATCACTGTGATCAAAAAAAATTGGATTCGGAAATGTTGAAGTTGTTTTTTTTTTAATTTGTTTAATACGTTTCTTAATATAAACAAGCTCATTTGTTGAGTTTCTGCATTCGGCGACGAGTGACGGATGTCGACAGAAGTGAAATCCGTGTTCGCTATGTTTTCCCTTCTGCTGCTTTTGTTCTGCGCAATTGTCAATGTGCTGTCAAATCCAGGTGAGTGAATTTGGTGTTCCTGTAATAGGGAGGAATAATCTAAAAATATTTTTGTTTAGTTACCATTATTACCTTGAACCTCAGCCAGTGTCAGCCTCTACCAATATACTGTCTTTTTAATTGTTTTTTTAGCATTCAAAAATGTGTTGACTGTTTGAAAATTTTAAATGGGAATGACCACTTTTTTGGGGTTTTTCATTGTCTTGGACTTAAATTGTAGCTAACAAGGTATTAAAAAATGCTGAAACTCAGACCCACTTAGAAAAAAAAAATACCAGATTTTCTGACCCTATTTTATTTTACTTTCAGCTCTAACTCTATACCAATGCAAGTCCAACGATGACGCATGCGTCACCCGTGCAGTGAAAGCAGCTTACCCGTTGATTCTGGAAGCTAATCCAGAAATTGGTGCTGAAAGTATGGATCCTATATTCCAAAAAGAAATTGAAGGAAATCTGTCAATCCTGAAATTCAAACTATTCAATACAACTACTACAGGATTCAAATCTTGTGATATTGAAAGTGCAAAGTGAGTAATATTATTTTTTATACATTTTCAAAATATTTTTTTCATACAATAAGATTGTTTGCTCCCTTCTTTCGATCAAGCCGGTCAAAACCACCTATGTCACGGGACTTACCATAACCTACTGGTGAAAGTAAAATACACCTCTACAACCCCATCCAGGGTATCCGGGTTTGATTTTATGTTCCTTTAGGTGTAAGATGTTTAGAATGTAATTTTGCACGAAACTGAAATGAGAAAAGAAAATTGTAAATAGAAATTATTGCTTGAAATATGTTTTTAATAAGCTTTATAAAAAAAATATTTTAAGGCAAATAAAAATATGGAAACTGCCCAAAAGGCTGGGAACATTGCCACGTTGTAAATGAGCAATATTGATTCTATGACTTAAAACTTGGCCAGCCCTAAGTCCTGAAATACTCGATGAGCACTCGGACCCTAGTGTTTCAACCGCAAACAACTCAAACACATAGCTCCTCATACATATTTTAGTCTTTGATTGTATTTTAGATTTCTTAAAAACTATTGAAAGTTAAAAAATATACATTTTATATTTTATTCTAAAAATAAGTATTTAACTAGCATGTATTTGGTGGTCTACTGGAACTTTGCCGTTAGTGAAAGCGTTAGTTTTTAATTGATTACAAGGTTTATTTATGTTATTTATATATTACTAGCTTTTGCCAGCGGCTTCACCCGCGTAGAGGTCGGAAATAATCCCGCGGGAACGTACTACCGGGATAAAAAGTAGCCTATGTCCTTTCTCAGGCTCTAAACTATCTGTGTACCTCTAAAATTTCATTTAAATCGGTTCAGTAGTTTTAGCAGGAAAGCAAGACAGACAGACAGACATACAGACAGACAGACCGACAGACAGACAGAGTTACTTTTGCATTTATAATATTAGTATGGAAGTGTGGATAGTATGGATATAAATATTTATCAATAAATGTCGACTCTACTTTGCTGGCCTTGTGGTCGTAAGCGCTACTGCTGGGTTCGATACCTAAGTCAGGCAGAACTTTTCCATAAGGGATTTCTGTGTAGCAGCCCGAAGTCTGCTTTTGTGCCCATTTGACAGCAATAGGTTTGCCCTCTGTTCATGGGACATAAACGTAACTGACGAAATGTGGAGGTACTATAGGTACACCTCTAACTCCTTGGGGATCTCTTTGCTGGCACCACACAGACATAACTACATGTAATGGCCGTGTGGTGCCGGACGCGGGACGTAAAGAATAGCATCACCCTATGTCTTCCCGAGCGTGTCGTAAGAGGCGACTAAGGGACTTACTAGAGAATGGGCAGCAGCTTTCTCTTTGCATTTTACCAAAATTATCCGCCTGCCAAGCGTGGCGACTATGGCAAAAGCCCTCAAATCATTTAAAAGTCTTAACATAAAAAACACAGAAGACTTATGGGGGATTCCGGTTAAGGTTCTTGAAGATATCATTGACACAATTGCTCCTGTCCTGACAGGCATATTTAATCAATGTTTAGACAGCGGTACGTTTCCTGATTTAATGAAACATAGTAAAGTAGTACCAATATTCAAATCGGGTAGTAAGACTGATCCTTCTAATTATAGACTCATATCTGTGCTACCAGCATTGAGCAAAATTTATGAAAAAATCACATTGGACCAGATGTTAGCTCATTTCAACTCTAATGGGATTTTACATAGTCGGCAGTTTGGTTTCACGAAAGGTAGGTCGACGACTGACGCGGGAGTACAACTCATCAGTCACATTTTGGAATCCTGGGAAAAGTCCTAGGATGCAATTGGCATCTTCTGTGACCTCTCAAAAGCGTTCGACTGCGTTGACCACAATACTCTGATCTGTAAATTACACCATTACGGAATTCGTGGACAAGCTGCTGATCTTGTTCTTTCCTATTTATCAAACAGGCAGCAAAAAGTAAATGTTAACGGGGTGACGTCCTCGGGGTCTCTTGTTAAGATGGACGTGCCCCAAGGTTCAATTCTTGGCCCTTTCTTATTTCTAGTTTACGTTAATGACCTTCTTTACATGATGGCTAACTTTTCGGATATAATTTTATTCGCTGATGATACTTCTCTTATTTTTAAAATAGATAGAAAAGATACGGATGTCTTACATGTGAACGAGGGTCTAGCTGTTCTTTCAAAATGGTTTGCAGCTAATAATCTCTTACTTAATGCAAGCAAAATTAAATGTATTAAATTCTCATTACCAAATGTACCCCAAGTAGATCTAAATTTAAAACTTGACAGCAATAAACTAGATGTTATTTCGGAAACTAAATTTCTAGGAATTACTTTAGATTCAAAGTTGCAATGGGGTGCCCACATTACAGCAATTTCAGGTAGATTAAGTTCAGCTGCATATGCAGTAAGAAAAATAAGGCAGTTGACCGATATAGCTACAGCTAGATTAGTGTACTTTGCTTATTTCCACATTATTATGTCTGATCGCGTTCTGCTGTGGGGTTCGGCAGCTGACGTAGATTCAGTTTTTATTTTACAAAAGAGGGCATTCCGCGCAATCTATAAAATGAAGCCTCGCGAGTCTCTTAGAATCAAATTTACAGAAATTAATATACTGACTCTACCTTCTCTTTATATTTTAGAATGTATCTTGTATGTTCGCAAAAACTTAGGCCTCTTCAAACTAAGAAGCGATTTCCATAATATGAAGACTCGTAGTAAAAATGAAATTGTGATACCTAAATTTAGATTAACTAAAACTAGTAAATCATTTCTTATAAACAGTATCCGCTTCTATAACAAGTTGCCAAAGTCGGTTACTGAACTTAGCTACGGAAAGTTCAAATCACACATTAAGCGTGTCCTTATCAAAAATGCATATTATAAGATAAAATACTACGTTCAAGACTAGGAAGTTTGGCCATAACTCCGTCTGCACATGTGGCTTCCCTGGTAGCCATCATTACAGGATGACCATGTAAATGTCTATTAACTGCTCTCAAATGACGATGTACATTATTTAAGATTTTTTTGTTTTACATTCTTCTTTGACATACTCTATTCATAATTTGACATTATATACTTACAATTCTAATTTGACCTCTTTATTATTGGTTGTCATAACAACAATGACATTTGGTTTAAATAGGTTATGTTGCGTCCCGTTAAATTGGTTACTCTATGCGCCTTCGGAACGCGCCCGAACGGAGTGACATCTGACTTGTCAAGTTTGACTTTGACACTTCTCTTGGTTTTGTTCTTGAAAAGGGATGGCGGTCCAATTGCGCGTGCGACCCTGTTGTAAAGTAATCCCTTAGAATCGGACGTTTTGTGGACACCAGTCATGATCCAGTTGTTTGTACATAAATGACCCCAATTTGGTGAAATAATACGGGTTGAGTTTGGATATATCTTTGTTGAAACTTTGAGGTAAATGTGATAGTGTTTGGAACCGCATGTTGGAGAAAAACTCTGGCCTATTGCAGTGGATTGTAACCTGGAGATACTTATAACGTCACAACACAATACAATATACACTCACTCATAGATCCGGGTGTTCTTCAACCAGGTGAGTCCTTTGTTTGTTGTATTATAATTGTACTTATTTGAATTATATCATTGTTCGGCTCCGCGCACGGCGGACAGTTTCGCTCGCCACTCTTGTTTCCAGAGCCCACCATCATATCTTCCACTGCGCTATTGAAATCCGATGGTGAGGCTTGGCCTGGCAGCGAACAGGTTATTATGTTTTATTTATGTAATACTATCATTTAAGTAAATTCTTTTATATTTTGTTAATGTGAGAATGTTGTAGGTCTTGTAGACTGTAGACAATTTTCTAAAATGATAAATGACTTTATTTTTTGCAAGTAGGTTTGTACAAACACTTTTACAAGTCAATCATATTTTTTTAAACTAGATGAGGTCGGCGTTTCCTATCTGACTACTCTGAGAAGAAAGGCCGAAACAAACTCAGAGGTCACAGTCTCTTTTAAAGTCCAGACATAATTTGGTTAGATCATGTGAAGACCATGTGGATTGGTGTCTGAAGTGGTCTTTTAAGGAAAGAACCACACAGATTGAGTGGACCTGTCCAATCAGTGCACGCATTTGTCAGTAATCATGCAGCTCAACTCAGAACTTAAGGAGGTCAATGATTCGACGAACAATACCAAAGAAGGGAAATTTGTGTAGGTCGCATAAATTACTCAAACTGCCAGACTGTGATAAAAAATAAATGAGAAGAAAAAGAACCTAGAAAAAAAAATAACACCCACTTAATCTTCACATTTGCAATAATTAAAACAATATAATACTTTAAAAGTAAATATTAATGTCATTGTATAGGTAAAATTCATCAATGTCAATATGTATATAAAATCAGGAGATCCTCCAGGTCCCTGTCTGATAATTTGAGGATCATGTACATGGAGGTGTCTGAAATGGTCTTTTGAGGAAAGAACCATACAGATTGAGTGGACCTGTCCAGTCAATGCACGCATTTGTCAGTAATCTTTCAGCTCAACTCAGAACATAAGGAGCACAACGATTCGACGAACAATACCAAAGAAAGGACATTTTGGTAGGCCGCATTAAGTACTCAAACTGCCAGATTATCATTAAAATGAAATGAGTAAGTATAAAAAAAACAAACATCTACATAGTCCTCACATTCAAAATTATTAAAATAATAATAATAGTATACTCCTCAGAGTATATATTCATGTCACAGTTAAGCAATAATCAAAATGTCAAAGTGTATAAGCAATAATCAAAATGTCAAAGTGTATATTCCCAATAAATAATTAATAAAAAAAAAGGAAAGTAATTAATTACAAAAATAAAAAAAATATCATTCAGTACAATAATAATTTAAAAATAAAAATTGGAGCAGCTTAATCCCAAGCTTTTTTGTCCTCAATATAATCTTTAACAGTGTAAAAGGCTTTCTGGCACAACTTACGTTTAATGAATGATTTAAATTTATTGAGACTTAGATCTTGAACATGGCTTGGAAGTTTATTATAAAAGCGTATACATTGACATCTGAATGAGCCACCTATTTTCTTGAGCCTTGTTGAAGGTACAACAAATTTGTGTTTGTTCCTAGTATTTATACTATGGATATCACTGTATTTTTAAACAATTTAATATTCTTATGGGCATATAAAAGATTTTCAAAAATATACTGTGAAGGCACAGTCATTACATTAATTTCTTTAAATTTCTCTCTGAGTGTGTGTCTCGGGCTTAATTTATAAATTGATCGAATAGCCCTTTTTTGCAATACAAAGATAGTCTATTACACTATGAAAATAGGCAAAGTACACTAAACGGGCTGTCTCTATGTCAGTTAAATTCCGAATTTTTCTAACAGCATTTGCAGCGGAGCTTAGCTTTTTCGACAATTTATCAATATGCGGGCCCCACTGAAGCTTGGCATCCAAAGTTAAGCCCAAGAATACAGTGCTATCTTCAGGATTCAAATCTTCGCCCTTTCTCAACACATTCGTTTTCACTTGCCTAACGTGAGGTAGCGTAAACTTAATACATTTGGTTTTTTTTTCATTAAGAAGCAAATTATTAACATTGAACCAGTGAACTACTTTTGAGATCGCGCTATTAACATCGTCAGTAACCAGCTGCTGACGTTTAAGTTTAAACAAAAGTGAGGTGTCATCCGCAAACAAAACTATATTATGATTATCTTTAATGAGGTAAGGCAAGTCATTAATATAAATAAGAAACAAAAAAGGACCAAGAATTGAGCCCTGTGGGACGCCCATTGTTACGATAGATCCGGGAGACCTCTTTCCATTGACATCGACACTCTGAATTCTATTACTCAAATATGAAGTAAGAAGATCCAGAGCGCTGTTCCGGATCCCGTAGTGGCGGAGTTTCCTGATTAAAGTTTCATGAAGAACGCAATCGAATGCTTTAGATAAATCACAAAAGATGCCCAAAGCATCGCATTTATCTTCCCATGCATTATAAATATGCCCTAGGAGTTCAACACCGGCATCGGTAGTTGAACGACCCCTTGTGAAATCGAACTGTTTGGTATGTAATAATTTATGTTTATTAAAAAATCGTTGCAATTGGTCTAAAATTAATTTCTCAAAAATTTTACTGAAGGTAGGTAGTACTGAAATAGGTCTATAGTTAGAGGGGTCTGATGTACTACCAGATTTAAATAAAGGTATTATTTTACTATTCTTCATAAGGACAGGAAACTCCCCACAGTCGATACAATTATTAAATATAAGAGTAAGAGTAAAAGTAGGTGCTACAATGTCAATAATAGACTTGGCGAGTTCTACAGAATTACCCCACAGATCTGCAGTCTTTTTTACATTTAAAGTGTGGAAGGTTTTAATTATATCTTTACAAGTAATATGTTCAAAATGAAATTCCGAATCGCAAACATTAACATTTTCAATAAGCAAAGACTCAGCAACAGAAGGTGATGAGTTTAGGGATTTTGTAGTTGAAACAGGAATATCTGAAAAGAAATTTTCAAAAGCCGCAGCGACTTGTGAGTCTGATTTTATTATGTTGTCGTTGACAGACAGGCTGTAGTCATTATTTCGTTTACTAGACCTTCCCGTTTCACTATTAATAATATTCCAAGTCGTTTTAATTACATCACTACTGTTTTTAATCTTAGAACTCAAATAACGCGACTTGGCCATCCAACAGACTTTTTTGAAATAATTTCGAATAATTTCTAACATACAAATCAAATTCAGCAGTGTTGACAAAAGCCCTTTCATTGTACAGCTCATAAAGCCGTGTTCTACTTTTATGAATACCAATGGTCGCCCAATCACTGAAAGATACGTTACTGTTAACTGAGATAGTCCGGGGAATAAAAGTCGAATTAAAGTCATTACAATATGTCTTAAAAAGTCATCATATAGATGATTGGGACCACCATTAATAGATAAAAGTGGCAATTTCTGAACTAGTTTGCCTTTAAAGGCTTCTAGGCGAACTGCAGTTTTGGGGTTAATAGTGATATCTCTTTTACTCAGTTTTTTATTTTGATTTTGAAAAGTAATCTGTTGCCCGCAATGATCAGAATCTAGTAAATTAATCATTTCTTTGTGGCTTGGTATAACATCAGTATAAATATTATCAAGGCATGTGGCACTAGTAGGGGTTATTCTTGTGGGCTCCATAAATAGGTTTACAAGATTCTAGGACTGAAATAGACTTATTATTTTACTACAAGAACCTGAGTTTTCTAATAAATTAACATTAAAATCCCCGCAAGCAATAATAGACTTGTTTGAGTTACTAATCTTGTGTAATACTTCATCCATGACCTTTTCAAAGCAGTCATACAATCTTGATGGTGGTCTGTACACACTTAATACAATAAACTGCTCCAATTCTATACAGGCAATTTCTACTGTTCGCTCAACGGAGAGGCTCACAATATCCTTACGGTCTTTAAATTTAAGTTGGTTATTTACTAAAATTAGTGAGCCACCATGTATATATAGCATTTACTCTGTTGAACGAACTACCAACCTGGTGATTATTAAAATTGAACATAAACTGGTGGCTGTTAAGCCAATGTTCTGTAATACAAAGAATATCTGAGGAGTTTCTTTTCAAAAGGGGATATTTAAATTTTTATTATTTATTAAACTGAGTATGCAGTCTTGTTCTTAGTGCTAAAATACACACTTTCATAACTTGAATCTTAATCAAAACGGGATATACTCCAAGTAAAGCAGCTTCAAATATGAGTGTTCATTTCAGAACAGGATATTTACACTTACAAAATTCAAAATAAAATAGTTCTTTTTCATTTCATAACAAGAGAGGATATTTACAATACAAATATTTACACTACACCAATTAGCCGTTTCAAAACGCGATAATTACTTTTACATAGTGTTTTATTTCCTTTAACGGGTGTGGTGGGCAGAACAAAAACAGCCACATTATACGCATGCTGCTTTTCTACCTTTTAAATGACTCCCCATCACATCTTGAAGACATAACACTATTTTTCCCTGTGATGGGACATAGTTTTCTCCCAGCTGACCGAGTCTTTGGTCGGCTGGAGAAAGAAATAAGAAAGAAACCTGTGATAACCAAAAAGAATAATATTACGGCGTTTTCAAGAAATATGGTCAGCTAAAAGTACTGGGAGAAGACTGGATTCTTAAAGATATAAAAAGCTTGGAAGAGCGGTACAGAAAACTGGATGGTATACAGTCCTTGAAGAGATTTTTTTTCTATAATAAACGGGTTCGTGGTTCAGCCACTGTTGAATTGAAGGTCTATGAAAACTACACATTTCAAACAGGTGCAGAAAAACCTATGTCATTACTCGAAAAGGGCAAGTAATCTCCTTTGTCTTTACATAATTTAGATGTAGTACAACATCCACTGAAAGAATGCAAGAAGAAAGATATTTCAAATTTGCACAAGAAACAGTTTGACGAAGAGTGGTACAATTTAAATGAACTGAAGAGGTATAAAAAATTATTAATTGATGATCCAAACTGCAGCCCTGAAGAAGAACAGAATGCCGAAATGGAATCTATGTGTGATGGTCACTGACACCTGATATTGGACAAATCAGGATTTTAACTGTCTAATAATTAAAAAAATATAATTCTGTTTAGTAGCATTAATAAGTATGTCTTTGCTTTTGGTCATTATTATTAAATAATAAGAATAATCTGTGTTTTATTATCATTTAAAATCTTAAGATGTAAAATACAAAAGAGGATTTTTACAAAATTGTACACAACTAAAGGGGATATTTACAGCAAGTACAGAACAAAGGGGGATATTATAAAAGATCCGTGTCAAAAGAAGATATTATGATTTTTCTGAACTCTGCAGCTTTAAATTAAAAGGCATATTTTTTGGCAAAATGTGTAGTTAGCAGTGGCGAAAGCACCATATAACACGATTCCTACCGGCTTGCCTTCGGGGTTTTGCATTGGTAACTCTATCACTATTAAAAATACAATAGTATGTAAAAAGTGGCTACTATTGTCAATAAAAATAGTTACACTACGGGTATTTAATTCACCATAACATTCAAACAACAAAAAAGGTTATTTATAGCTTTGTATTACAACAAAAGAGAAATGTTCTAAATTAACCCGGCGCCAAAACGTCATAATCGGGAACTAAAAATTCATACAACAGCGATCCCGTAATGATGTCACTTTAGGTCACGTGGCACCGCTTGATATGTACGAGAGCTAGCCGCTTTACAACGGGTTATGACAGAGACAGGTATAGAAAAATGCGTCAGCGAGAACGAGATAGAGGAATATTGCATATTTTATTCGGTTTTAAGCGGTTCAATTTAATTGTATTTAATTCATTATATTCCTATATTAATTTTAGAATGATAGTAAGTATTCTTTATTGATGAGTCAGTAAGTTAAAGCCAACTTCGCATCGGCTTCTCTTTTCGAAAAAATTACACCTCGCCACTGGTAGTTAGAACACTGCAATGAAATAGTTTCATAACAGAAATAATGCTTTTTGGTAGGTCTGTAAATATTTCCCATATAAGTTTTTCCCATTTTGTGAAAAATAAGATAGAATGTAGGTATCCCCTTTTGAAAAGACACTCCTCATCTATATTTTTACAATTAAGGAATAAATCTACTTCTAAATCTTTGTTCAAAAATCCTTGAATGTTTTGATGCACCAGGTTGATACTATGTAAGTCTTTTACACATACATTTGCCATACATACATTTGTGCTAGAGGTTGCCTCTATTGTCTTAATTTCTAATTTAAATTAAAATCAATGTCATCAATTGTTACCAAATTATTAGTAGAATTGTTCAACATGCCATTGCATTGCTCAAAACGAAGGGGGTTAATAGCCAAATTCTTGGCTGAAATAGAAAAAAATATGATAGCGACACAACTATCTGTCTTTTATAATAGTTAGAAAGATAGTACATAACACTATTATATCAGTCTTTTGTCAAGTACCAATTATTACTAACATAATTGTTAATATCAACTAAATGAAACAAATTATTATTTAATGTCAAATTGTGCAATGTCATGTTGATTTCAAATCTTAACCTATTTTCCTCCTGTGGCAAACTGTTACTATATGGAAATGTAAATAATACATTTTTTTTTTTTTTTTTTTTTTAATATGATAGTATTGGAGCTATTCCCCTTTGTTCACATTTCCCCTATTACCCATAAACATTAATAATGTGGTGTCCTGGTTAAAATTGCATTGAATAATTTCCTTCATAATATTAAATAAGGAACAACCCGTACATACAGTAATTTATTATTGATAGATTCCAATTTCATCGCAAAATAACACTACATCACTTTTTACAATTTGCTTACACTGTTTATTGGAACTATTAGTAACAGGAAATGTAAAATCAACACAGGGTTGCAGTAGGGTGGTGTTGCAAGTTGTCAATGAATGGTTTTTTTTTTTTTCAGGATGGGAAATCATCAAATGACTTCTCCCGCTCTGGGCGGAGCGGGAGGGCGTGTCAGACTTTTACTAACTAAAACCCACCCGTGTTCCATCAGTTGCCCATGTGCCAGGGTCACGGTATCTCTTTCGAACAATCACGCGACCCCGGGTCAATGAATGGTCTGGTGTAGGTAAATTTGATGATTTTTGACACTGCTCACAGTTGGTTGTTTGCGAGTTTACCAGCTCATTCATTGCCAACACATATTCCCTCATAAGATCTTCTGAGGTATTATATTTGTTGGTCATTGAACTAAGTTTCTCTTGTAGGTGATCAAGTTCAGATTGTAAGCACTCTGTGTCAATGTTATACCTCCTATTACTTTCTTCCAAATTTAAAGAATACATATCTAATATTTTAAGTAAATTTAGTCTTTCTCTATTGAGTTTAACATTTTTAATGAAGAATTTATGTTTTTTAACTAACTTTTTTGTTTTGACAATGTATTTATTCATTTTTATATATTTTTTAAGTTTATTTTTACTGGTTCCTGCCCTCATTGAGTAACATGACTTTGAATCATTATCACCTGTCAAATCTATAGTGTAAGAGGGGTTTATGGTGGAAACCATTGAGGGAGCAATCGGCATCAACTCATTGAATAGACTTTGATTCAGCGAAGCGGTGATGTTATGATTTGTAGTCTGTAATTCTGTTATTTGACTATGAGCCTCATGTAGCTGCTGTTGTAGTAAATGCTTATGACTAAGAGCTTGTTCATACTCTATGCTACACTGGCTGAATCCGTCCACAATAAGTTGAAGTTGCGTTCTTCTATGGCATCAGTGAATTGAGTATATATCTGAGCCATTTCAATTTTCAACTTCCTATTCTTTTCATGGGCTTCAAAGAGCACCCTTTCATTTTCATCTATTTCCTTACTGAGTTGGTCACAGAACTTCTTTGACGCCTGTAATTCACTCAAAGCCTGATTGAGTTTTAACTCTTCGAGGCGAGCACGGGCGCTGCGAGTCATGATCATGATGAAAACTAATAAGGAAGCGACAAGAAATGGAAAGTGAGAAGGTAGTTGAGCCAGCAGTCTAAGAAATTATTATTGTAAGTGAAAAACGAAATTTAGTTAGGAAGAAGTTCTGTCACTAAACCAAAGTAAGGTTATGTTTACGTACAAAGTTCACTGGCATTAGTAGCCGTATTAAAAGTGAACAATGTTATAGTTGATAAAACAAGAGAACGCAAACAAGCTAATAGCACGTAAAATACAAAGTATTGTACCTGATATCAAGATGACTATGCAAAAGTTCGCTTCTGCCGACAACTGTCACTGATTCACTTAGAAATATTTAAACTTATTTTACACTTGTTATAAGAATCTAACACTAAATACACTTTATTACCCTATGTACTAGATGAATAATTGCAAATAGGCTATAAAAACAATGAAAAATATGTGCGGGTTCGCGACTGAGTGAACAAGTAATACAAAAATAAGTTGTAACGCTTGAATTTATTAAAATACCAAGTAACTAAAGCTAGCAGTTACACTTGGCCTTAAAATGTAAAAATTAGATAAGGCTATATGAAAAGTTACAACTAGACAGACAAGATCACGGCGAGCTTTGGCGAGTAATGATCGGGGTCAGAAAAAGGACCTCGCACGATCGTAGTTAGAGACAGACTGCCTGCCTCGTCCAAAGCTCGGAACATCCTTCCCACACCTGCAGTTTTGTAAACAAAGGATGCGGCAAAACGATTGTTACGTAAAAGTATAATAAGACAAAGGAAATATAAATACAAACGGGTATAATAAACGATAACTAAAACTAACAGAACAATGAACCTTAAATAAACATAAAGAATTCCAAAAGGCAATATTACCTATAACTATAAAGAATTAGAGAGTACAATAGTACCTATTACTTAAATTGCTTTGCAGATGTGGGAACGTGGGAAAACACAAAATTAAACTTTCTAAAATAATTACAATAGAAAAATATTTAGCTATGCAAGGGATGAGTACGTGAGACACAGTCGCCACAGTACCCCCCTACAGTACCAGTGATACAGATCACGAAAAACTTGCCTGATAGTAATCAGGAAATTTAACTCGCCTACCAGAACGGCGTGGAATATGCTGTCGCTGTTGTTGTGTGTTACTATCGGCCCTTAGTAGCTGATCGGAAGCAGTGGTTTGGTGATCATTTTGATTCACAATATAAGTTGTGGTATTCTCGCTAGGCGCAAATTGATTTTCTGACAGTATATGAGCCGGTTTTAACCTATCAATAATTGTGACTGTAACGTCACGGTCCCTAATTCGAATGACAAATGTTTTGTCATTCCTTGTGATGACATGACTGGCTGTTGCCAAGTCTTTGAAAATGAAGCTCTTTCTATCACCATGTGCAGAGCCATTTACTGGTTTTAAAGAATTGAATTGAGATCGAAGTTCTTGAGCAAAGTCTGGCACCACTTAGATACTACTATTTACAGAAGGTGCTAAAAACTCACCCGGCAGTCTAATACCTTGACCGTATAACATTTCTGCTGGGGTAGCTTGAAGATCTTCCTTCCAGGCTGACCTAATACCTAACATTACTGTTGGTAAGATGCGTACCCAATTATCAGTTGGTAAGTGACATTTTATTGCGGCTTTGAGTTGCCTGTGCAGACGTTCTACCATTCCATTGGCAGATGGGTGGTACGCAGTAGTACGAAGATGTTTGGTTCCTAATAGGGTATTGAGATTCCTAAATAGGTGCGATTAAAACTGTCTGCCTTGATCTGTAGTAACACGTAAGGGAACGCCGAAGCGTGATATCCAGTGAGTGTAAAATGCACGAGCAACGGTTTCAGCTTCTTGGTTTTCTAGAGGTATGGCTTCAGGCCAGCGCAAAAAACGGTCGACACAAGTTAGACAGTATCTGTATCCATCTGCATACGGCATTACAATTAAGTCTAAGTGGATGTGCTCAAACCTAGCTGACGGAGGTGCAAAAAGGGCGAACGTTTGGTGTACTAACGTCGCAATAAATAGGTTCAGATGTACCAGGTAGATTTATCTGCTTCAGCTTTAAGGAAGAATTATTATTTTTAACCGACTTCAAAAAGGAGGAGGTTATCAATTCGGATGTTTATATTTTTTTTTTTTTTTTTTTTATGTATGTTCGGCCATAACTCCGTCATTTATGAACGGATTTCCAAAATTCTTTTTTTGTTCGAAAGGGGTTTATTCCGAGATGGTCCCATATAAATTTCATATAGATCTGATGATGAGTTCCGGAGACAGATACCGGAACTCTTTAAAAAATGACAGCAAGTCAACCGCGATTTCTGCTATCGCATAAATATGCACCGTTTGTTTGGAATTAGTGCAGGGTAGATACCAAAACTAAACATTTTAAAATAAAAACTTTTTTACAAAAAAAAAAACAACCGACTTCCTTAAAAACACTACAAATTGAAAAATAACTTTAATTTCGGAAGTCGGTGGCAAAAATCTTAAATACAAATCCTAAGACACCGACTTCCGAAATTAAAGTTATTTTTCAATTTGTAGTGTTTTTAAGGAAGTCGGTTGTTTTTTTTTTTGTAAAAAAGTTTTTTTTAGTAATGATTGCAAAGATATGTCACTGCTTTGTGAAACTGCCAACTCTGTCCAATTTATACATGAATCGAGTGTTTCGATCCACGATAGGACGTCAGCTGGTACATTGTCTGTACCTTTAACGTGGTGAATATCGGTTGTAAATTGGCTAATGAAGTCCAAATAACGAAACTGTCTAGGAGTATTTTGTTGATCTTTCTTTCTAAAAGCAAATGTAATTGGTTTATGGTCTGTAAAAATAATAAAATTACGCGCTTCAACATGATGTCTAAAATGTTTTACTGCAACATAAATAGCAAGGAGTTCGCGATCATACGCTGAGTACTTTTGTTCAGCAGGTGACAATTTCTTGGAAAAGAAGGCGATAGGTTGCCAATCATTACCTACTCTTTGTTGTAGCGCGGCGCCTATTGTGAAATCAGACGCGTCAGTAAAAACGGCTAAGTCTGAGTCTGAACGTGGGTGAGCTAACAACGCGGCTTGAGCTAAACTGAGCTTACAATTTTCAAACGCATCTGCGGCTTCGACGGTCCAAGCGATTGGTGTTTTGCCTTTAAGGTTGCCTCGTAAAAGTTCACATAACATAGCTTGACTACCGGCTGCATTAGGTATAAACCTTCTATAAAAGTTTAACATACCCAGGAACTGACGCAGCTGTTTTGCTGTGGCTGGAATTGGGTAAGTACGGATCGCTTCGACCTTTTCAGGGAGCGGGCACGTACCATCGGCTGACACAAGACAGCCGAGAAACTTAATTGTTGATTGACCAAACACACATTTAGACGGGTTTACGACCACGCCATAAAGCCTTAATCTGTTGAATACTGTCTCTAAGTGTTCAAAATGTTCTTTTTCACTACGCGATGCGATTAAAATGTCATCAATATAGCAATAACAAAAGTCTAGATCACGTAGCACTTCGTCCATAAACCGCTGGAAGGTTTGGGCTGCATTACGTAAACCAAAAGTCATGTACGTAAACTCATAAAGCCCAAACGGCGTAGTTATCGCGGTTTTGGGAATGTCTTTTTCCGCGATCGGAATTTGATTGAACGCACGCACTAAATCTAAAGTCGAAAACACTTTTTTATCACTAAGGCACTGTGCAAAGTCTTGGATATGACGCACTGGGTATTGGTCCGGTTCCGTTCTGGCGTTGAGTGCGCGATAATCGCCACATGGTCTCCATCCGTCGTCCTTCTTAGGCACCATATGTAAAGGTGATGCCCAGGGGCTTTGCGAAGGCCGAGCGATGCCTAGCTTCAGCATCGCGTCGAACTCTTTTTTCGCAGCGCTGTATCGATCCGGAGCAAGACGTCTGGGTTTCTGCGCGACGGGTGGTTCGAGAGTAACAATGATATGATGTTTGGTATTATGTTACACTTGGGCAGTACCATCAGGGCGTGTGATATCTGGGTATTTTGAGAGCAACTGGTGATATGGCGATGAACCCGTTATTGTTTTTATGGATGTCTCTTGATGGCCAGCCACCTGTCCGTTAACAGATAATGTGGTTGTACCATCAATGAGTCGCTTGGCTTTGGTATCGACCATAAGGTTGTAGTGTTCTAGGAAGTCGATACCTAGTATTGGCTTGCTTACGTCGGCAACTATGAATACCCAAGTAAAATCTCTACGTAGGCCCAAATTTAACGTGAGAGTTATAGTACCATAAGTTTTGATGGGGGTGCCGTTAGCCGCCACAAGTTCGTACTCGGTATGTTCTCTTAAAGGTATCACTAACCGGTGAGGAAAGACACATAGCTCTGCTCCAGTGTCTATCAGGAACTGTGCTTTGGATACACAGTCGTACACAAAAATGCGACGTGAGGTGAGCTGGGAGTGCGCGTCATCCGCCACTAATGACTCCCGCTGCCGTTTCCCGGCTGCGACTGGTTTCGATTGTATGCGCACGGCTGTATACACTTACGAGCCTGCGCGCCGAATTTTAAATGATACCAACACAAGCCCTGACTATTGCGGCTCTGCTGCGATGGTGACATGCCACGTGGTCTGTAGCTGGAGCGTGAACGCGACCTTTGTCTAGGGTATCTACGATTGGTCTGCATTATCTCTCCCAACATGGTCATGGTTTTCACCAGCATTTCTGCTAACATATCATTAGGCTGACGCTCAACGTTAACGGCTGCAATGACTGAGCTGCCGCTACACTCTGGCATTCGTTGCGTTTCTAATATTGTATCCGCAAGTTCTGCGGCTTTCTCGAGCGGTACGTCCTCTTGAGTGGCCATTATAACTCTCATTTGCTTGGGTAAACCTTTGATCCATACTACGCGCAGCGCGTCTTCAGTGATGGGTGGTAGTATAGTACCTATTACTTAAATTGCTTTGCAGATGTGGGAACGTGGGAAAACACAAAATTAAACTTTCTAAAATAATAACAATAGAAAAATATTTAGCTATGCAAGGGATGAGTACGTGAGACACAGTCGCCACACACAATAATTAAGATTAAAATTACGAGGACAAATTTAAATCAGCTGTTAGCTGTAGTGTTGCCACAGGGGGAAAAAAATCTATTTTATTAAGTACCTGGTTGGTTGGTGGTTTTAGTAGTACTTGTTGACAGTCCTACACTGTTCTCGCATCCCTATTAAAACTGTGGTTTGAAAACATTGTAAAACCCAATTATTTTTAAAAGAGTAACCGTGGAGTTTCTTGCCGGCTCTTCTCCATAGGAATCAACAATTTGGAACCGTGCACCTAGCTTCTAACGTTTCATAAGTGCCCTTGCAGGCTTATGTGAAATAAAAATATTTTGATTTGATTTGATTTGAAAATGGGGCCTATATCCAAGAGTGGACGTCTTACGGATGAAATGGCGATGATGATGAAGAGTTATGTTATTTCTACTCATTATTTTTCTATTTCTGAAATTTCAGGCTTAACGATGACGAACAAACTCTGAAACTAGATGTTCTTTGCGGTGGCTTTACTTTAAATGGCTTATATGACATCAACGGCCGGCTTATCGTGCTTCCAGTCGAGGGAAATGGGGACTACAGTCTTATTACAAGTAAGTTGAAGTTCGTTTTTGCTCAGCAATATTAAGATAAAAATAGCACCGTTTTAACACGTTATCTGACCCTGCAGTTATAATTCATGCAATATAAATCTCGCTCAACTTGAAGATATTTTAATTTAGGTGGTATTTCGATAAATTGCTTATATCTGATTGAATAACTTGCAAAATGTATTTCTGGATTAAGAACAGTAAACCACAAGATAATATTATGTGTCAAATATGAGTCCAGTAGAAATAATTTAGTGAGATCCTTGAATTTGAACAGAGCTGATGTAGGCATGTTCCATATAATTCTATCCCAACCAAATGGCGACGATGCGAAGATCTTATGAAAGTAGCATTGTTTAGGATACGATGGGACTGACATACGCTATGCGTAAAAGCCCCTATAAATAAATAAAGAAAAAAAAAAAAAAAAAGATAATATTAGGTATTTACCTATTGAAATTGCCGTTCTGCAGGACTGGCCATTTGAAATCAAAATAATTTTTGTTTGTCTAAGAATTCTAATTTCAAATTAATTTTATTTTAAAAACATGGATTTTTTTTTCCAAAAGTAGGCATTTGTTAATTGATTAGATTTACATTTTCATCGCATTTAAATTTTTTTCGTCATCATGGATACGTTAAAAATTCGAGTAATTATGGAATATGAGTACCGTCGTGGCAGCAACGCGGCACAAGCAGCACGCAACATCAACGACGTTTACGGAGCTAACACTACAAACCAACGCACCACCTGTTATTGGTTTGCTCGCTTCCGTTCTGGAAATTTCGACCTGAAAAATGAACCTCGCGGTCGTCCGAAGACTTTGGTCGACAATGACGAATTAAAGGCGATTGTGGAAGCTGATGATACACAATCTACGGCTGAATTAGCAGCAGCTTTCGACGTTAGCGTTAAAACAATATTGGTCTATTTGCGTCAAATTGGCAAGGTAAAAAAGCTTGACAAATGGGTGCCCCACGAACTCAATGATCGCCAGCGCGAAGTACGCGTCGAGACGTGCCTTGCACTGCTCAACAGACACACAAATGAAGGAATTTTGAACCGCATTGTTACCTGCGATGAAAAATGGATTCTGTTTGATAACCGCAAGCGCTCAGCAAGTTGGTTGGATCCTGGTTCAGCACCTAACCAATGCCCTAAACGAAAACTTACCCCTAGAAAAGTTATGGTCACTGTTTGGTGGTCTAGCGCCGGTGTGATTCATCACAGCTTCTTACCAAACGGGGTAAGCATTACTGCAGATGTGTACTGTGAAGAACTGAACTCAATGATGGAGAAGCTGGCACATCTCCAACCAGCATTGGTCAATCGCTCGTCTCCGCTGCTCCTGCACGACAACGCGCGACCTCATACTGCACAGCAGACGGTCTTCAAGTTGCAAGAACTGGGGTTGGAAGCTCTCCGTCATCCGCCCTACTCACCAGACCTTGCGCCTACAGACTACTACTTTTTCCAGAATTTGGATAACTTCTTGGCGGGAAAAAAATTCAATACCCGAGAGGCAGTACAAAATGCCGTTGAAGAATTTGTTGCCTCCCGTCCAGCTGATTTTTTTAAGAAGGGCATCAATAAACTGCCACTGCGTTGGCAAAGATGCATTGATTGCATGGGTGATTATATCGATTAATACAAATAAAAAATACATGAAAAAAAAAATCGTTAAATTTTTACGCTACGGTTGCCGCGGTCAATCTGTGGATGGGTGACAATCTTTACATGCCGAAACCCCTTCGTGCATCGGAAAACACGTTAAACCGCTGGTCCCACTTATCATTCGTGGATCTTTGACAGTCATTAAGGCTAGTCAGAAGCCCTAAATACTGACAACCAGGCTTACCAATGAGTATCGTATAACCCTGGCTTGTGGACGTCAGATAAAATACTAGTATTCAGCTGTATTCTGTGAGACTGGAAGATGACCCCAATATAGTTGGGAAAAGGATAGGCAGATTGGTACAGTAAACAGCAAGTTTGTGGTAATATGCTAACTAACCTATTTCAATAGAAATAGGGGTCCAGGTTCTCAAAAGAATGCGAGGTCTATGCGATGTTTAACCGACTTCAAAAAGGAGATGGTTTTTTATAAGTATGTTTCGTGATATGTCCGGCAGTTGTAGGTCGATTTCAACAATTCTTTTTTAATGGACAGGTAAATGTTTTAAGGGCAGTCCCATATAAATTTTATTGACTTAACTTGATTTTTTTTTACGTTATCTTCGATAATACATAGGTATTTAATCCACTTTGTTTATCGTGTTGATGTTCTAATACTTCATGTCACTGTTGTTTACCTGGCCAGTACTGGTTTTCGAATGAGTACGATAAATACCATAAGTAAAAGTGTAAAATAAAAACTGTTTTAAAAAAAAACCACCGACTCAAAAAAAACTGTAGGTTCTATGTGAAAAATAACTTTAATCGGAAATCGGTAGCCAAAAACTAAAATACAGATACAAAGACACCAACTTCCTAAAATAAAGTTATATGTCACGATGTATTGTTTTTTGGAAGTCAATTGTTTTTATGTTACCACTGAAATGCGACCTACTGTGTCTACTATATAGTCTTGTAGTTACGGCCGGTTTAATATCCCGTACTGTATTTCAACGTATTAAAATACTTTTTCGCTGAGCTGGTTTGACATGGTTGAATTCTCAATACTCGGTTTAACACCACCATGATCTGCCTAGCCTTTTCTCAACTATGTTGGGGTTGGCTTCCAGTCTAACCGGATACAGCTGAGTACCAGTATTTTACATGGTGCGACCCAGTAACTGGGTAATACGGTTTAACACCGAGAGATGAAAATCCAGATCAAATAAAAATGACCGTTGTGTTTTTCAAACAGTTATGTGTTTCAAACCTGAGCATTGTGCATTTTATTTTAATTAAATTCCTGTCACCCATAAGACATTATATCAACTCTGTAACTTTTATTTTTATTTCATTGATGATAATTTATTATTTCTTATTGTAGCATTGTCACATTTGATCCTTGTGGCAGCAAGACATTACTTGCCCATTTTGGGGGCAACCACGAGTAAGTATTGATCGAATTGGCTGGTTGCAACGCTTAAGAAATCCGCAACTAAGAAAGAAGCCCTAACCTTTGGCTACGTACGCCCTGGTCCAGAAGCCGAGTACGGCAGCAGTAGGTAGGTGGTGGGGAGCTCCCACGTTTTGTTTTCCAGCTTGTAAAAGTTCGTTTTGAGGCTTCAAAATACACGGAATGCTGATAACTTCACACACACAAAATAAAAGTTCCTTCACTATGATTTTTGGCTGCACGAGAACATGCTTCCTCGTGCGCCGGCGAAACAACGACTCGCCGGACGCGGTCGAAAAGAAAGCCCGGGAGTGGCCAAGGCGTATGAACGTTGTCCTTACGTTCTGCCAATTGGTTCGAGCCTCCGTTCCGGTCGCGGAAATCACAACATTGCAATTACCATTCGATCTTTGGGCGGGAATTTGGAATGAACTTTAAAATTTAAATATGTATGAACATGAATAATTAAGATAACGAAACATACCGCCCACCAAAATACACTTGTGTATTTTCTCACTTAAGAAAATTTAAAGAAAAATGGTAATTAGTGCCTAGAGACTTGAATGCAAACGAATAGAAAAGTAAAGGTAAGTACTAAAGGACATGGCTAAATTGAAGTATGGACGAGATCCTGGCAATGAATAAATATGGTACCTAGCAATATGTAAAGCTGAATAGATGAATATTAGTATTTCATATAAAAACTGTTTCAGGAACTTTTCATACCTTTAAAATCATAAAAATAAAATCGCTATCGTGTAACTCCTACGTCAATAGGTATAGAAACTGCAAACAGATGACATTGCTATGAACTTTTACCTAGGCGTATCTGCATCTGTTGTATCTGGATTATATTGTATTTTTGACTAGCGCCCCATTCCCATTGCGCACGGTGGCACATGAGTAAATATCAACAAAGAGGTAATTGCACCAAAAACGTAACACAAAACGTTTTCTACAATCTGCGCGAAAACCACTCCCGCTCGCGTGTATAGTACATATAAGTTGAAACAAAGACAGTTTTCAAAGAAAAAATAAATAAGTGGCTGAAATGATAAGCACGTTTGAAAATAAGGATTAATATTAACTGACCCAAAGAAGTGTATGATTTTTGTATTTGAGGTAGGTAAAAGATTCTGCTAAGTATTACACATTATTTAAATCTAACTAATCTAAGTCCCCCTGGTGCGTTTTTTGTCAGTCTATTTGTACTGATGTATCAACAAACAGATTGAAATTAATTTAGGAAAATCCTTCCGCCTGAGTGCTTTTCTTGCGCGCGTTGCTGCGTGGTAATTAATAAAACCGGCCTAAACTAGATAACGAACGCAGTGAGTAACCAAGGACATATAATGTATTGAAATAAAACAACTAAAATATGATTTATTTATTTGTTCTTTAATCTATGAATCTTCTTCAATGCCTCAAACACACAGTGTCTAGAGGTGTTTGATTTGGTAGGTTTAATTTCTGTTCTGATACAGGTCTAGGTACTGGTTCAGGTATTGGTTCAGGTTTAGATCCAGGTCCAAGCAGATTTACCCGATTTTGATGTGACTGGATGTGACGTTGATAAATTCTGTATCACTGAATCGTTTCTTTCCACTGCATGGCGTTGTATACTTCTCACAGAGCGGCCACAATGTATGCACTCCATGGTATGGCCAAATAAACAAACATCACCCATAGCTTTTGAATTACCGCAGTTTATGTATCGCATGATGAATTTATAGAAAGTCAAGCCCGTGTAGAGTAGGTAGCAAGAGGTCAGTAGGCAGGTGAGCACACACAATAAGTCTAATAAACAAGCGTGGATCAGTGAAAATCCAAAATAAAAACACACAACGAACAAGCAAACGGGAAAGCGTTCAAACGACGTCTGACATCTGACGTTTGCTTTTTATGATAGAGATGTGATTGAACTTCATGTGTAGAGGAATCGATAAAATAATCGAAAGAGTTGAAAATAAACAGTTTTTTCGTCCACTATTACTATTATTACTTAATATTTTTCGAAACAATATAGATAGTAAGATTAAAAGAAGAGGCACATTCAGTCCTTACCGAGTGGCGAGCTACCCATTGCTCGCCGCCCGCAAGCTCGCGCCTACGGTGGCCCGGAGTCCGCTATCGACTGCCGACGCCCGGGGCGTCTCCTCCTGCGGCGGCTAGGGACGTGAGGGCGCAGAGACTACCTCTCCCTCACGCGCCCCGCCTCCTCCTTCGCGAGCATTACTGCTTCGCAGAAGGATGTGACGGCTTCCCATTCCCTCTCGCTCCGTACCATGGCTCGCACCAGGCCCGGACGCGAGAGTTCGCCACCGCCGATCGCCTCCACGAGGACACGGCGGGCGGTGCTCCACCCAGGCAGGGCAAACTTCCACCGTATGCTCCACCGTGTCCTCTAGACGATCCTCACAATGGAAACCAATGAACCCACCGAAGCCCCCTATGCCCGGTGAGAACCTGCGTCAGGCGGAAGGTGAGGACGCCGTGACGCCTCTCTATGCACTCCTCAAAGAGGGGACTTACCGCCGCAATTGTGGCGTGCCCAATGGAATGTGCCTTGAATTGGAATGTGCCTTTTTAAAAACTACCCTATTTTCCGAATCAAAAACTGCTGAAAACACAATAACAAATCACTAAACAGGACACCGAATTGAACGCCGTTGATTCCCGCCAAAAATTCTTTAGTTTCAGACAATAAATCGTTTTAATAGCAGTTATCAAAAATCGAATCAGTTTCCATTTGACATTCTGAAAAGCGCTATGACCCCTCCCTAGCTTGCAGTACCTACTGTATTATTTCCCCTTGACATGTCAATCAAAAAGCTTAAAAAGCAATTAAGATACTTTTTTTATGCTAATCAGTTCACGAAAGTTCTTGGAAATTAATAAACACTAAATAATTCATTAATGAATTTTTAAATATTACGAGTTAATGTGAGATTCCAATACATTCTGAGGGTACTCATTTAGCCATCTCCTTTACGATAAAACTAACTTACAAAAATAGAACGAATAACGCATTAATCGATGAGGTTCGGTAAAGGACACAGCTTTGCCAACGGTCTCATTCATTGAGAACCATCGACTGTGCGAACGGTTGCAACGCGCACTACTCCGTCCGGGCCAGGGTGAAGTTTCTCAACACGCGCAAGAGGCCAGTGCAACGGAATAGCGTTATCAGTTTTAAGAATGACAACCGATCCTACGTTTAACGGTTTTGAGTGTTTGGTCCACTTTGCCCGTTGAGTGAGGGTTTGGAGGTATTCCTGCCTCCAACGATTCCAAAAATCTTGTTGGAAACGCTGTATAAGCTGCCAACGACCGAGACGGTGTATATTGATGGAAGTTAAGTCCTCATCAGGAACGGACGTCAACGGTTCCAATGTTAAGGAATGACTCGGAGTGAGTACATTTAAATCGTTGGGGTCAGAAGTCAATGGACAGAATGGCCGCGAATTAAGCATGGATTCGATTTGGACGAAAACAGTATTTAATTCCTCGAAAGTAAGTGCTTGTTCACCTATGATACGATACAAGTGAGACTTAACAGCTTTGATCTGGATTTCCCACACACCACCGAAGTGAGGACTTGAAGGTGGATTGAAACGGAATTCAATATTCTCAATATGAGCAGCAGATTTCATGAGTGAACGAAGTTGATTACTCGCGCCTACATAATTGGTTCCACAATCGGAGTGAATAATGCTAACCCTACCACGGCGACCGACAAACCTACGAAGGGCGGCGACAAACGCGTCAGTTGATAGATCCGAAACTGTTTCGAGGTGAAGTGCCTTTGTAGTAAGGCAAACGAATAAACAAAGATAGGCCTTGCCGATTTTGGCAGCGCGATGCTTGCCTAATTTAATACGGAATGGACCTCCGTAGTCCGTACCTACAACAGAAAATGGCTTCACCTGATTTACACGAACGGCAGGTAGATCGCTCATCCGTTTATGAGCGATCTACCTGCCGTTCGTGTAAATTGGGGAGGAGTGGGATTAGTTTTATAACACTGCAAGCATTTTGACAAGCAATGTCGAATAGCGCGCTTTGGGGAAAGAATCCAGAATTGCTGAGTCAAAAGATATTGCAGGGTATTAACGCCGGCATGGCAGTTTTCACGATGAAGCGCTTCGATTATCATGTAGGTGAATCTTGACTCACGAGGAAGAGGAGCGGGATGTTTATGTTCAAACTCCAACCCTGATCTTGACAGCCTGCCGCCCACCCTAAGCACTCCTTTTTCATCCAGGAATGGATTCAGCTTGCGCATCTGCTTCGATACGAGGGATCCAGCCTGCAGCTGTTGAATCTCGGTAGTAAAGTAACGAGACTGGGTGTGTTTCACAATTATCATAAATGCGTTATGAAGCTGGGTACGAATTGATGCAGGATCAGAGATGCATGTACGTTTGCTCCGAAGGCAACCAAGGAATTTTATCCATACGCACAAAAGGCGTTGGATTTTGCGAATTGACGAATAACGTTCGAGTAAGGTATCTATGAATGAGACTGGAGAATCATCATGGGTGAGTAACGAATGCGGACCTTTTTCTTCCATTTCAAGTACAGTTTGATCCAGCGTTTCGATAGATTTAGGCCAAGAGATAATAGGTTGAGAAAGCCACGAAGGACCCGCCCACCATAAACGATTGTTGGCTAGAGCGGACGGAAGTTGACCACGCGAAACTACGTCCGCCGGATTGTCTTCGGAAGCCACGTGATTCCAACGAGCACTTGGAATGACGTCAAGAATATGACCTACGCGGTTAGCGGCGAAAGCCTTCCAACGTGAAGGATGGGAGCGAATCCACGCAAGTATGACAGTAGAGTCAGACCAAGCAAAGACACCGGTGCAAGGAAAAACTGGTAAGTATAATTCCTTCATAAATTCCTTGTATTGTTTATATAAATCAGGGTCCTTGATAATTTTCCGTTCTATTGAACGAAAGCAACGCAAGGCAATTTCGCGAGACCCTGAAAAGACCGATCTTGATTTTCTTCCTTAAACGGAAAAGTAACAATGTAACTACCTGTGGGATCGCGAGTGTGTTGAGTTGCAAATATTTCCTCACAGCGTTCTTCGTTGGGAGTTAGGCGTGAAGTCGTCTCGAATGATTCAAGCTCCCATAAGCGTTTGACTTCTTCATGAAGACAGTCGTCTTCATTTACGAAAAAAAGATTGTACTTCATACTTACTACCGGTACCGCCGAGAAAGATCCAACCGAAGACAGAATTAAGAGCCGCTGGTTGCTGCGATCCTCCACCCACACTACCAGGACGCAATAATGAGGCGAAGATCTCAGCACCTAGAAGAAGATCGATCGGCGCAGGCTTGTGACAATCCGGATCAGCCAGTGTAAGACCCTGCAAATGATGCCATGAGGATTTATCAATACGAATAGATGGCATTTTTCCACAGATGCTAGGCAACGTGAGTGCGTTGACCTTGAAAAGACACTGACCGTTACCACCGATTTCAATCTGGACTGTTCCTGAAACAGCAGCAGATGACTGGGCTATGCCAATGACACGGCGTGAAGTTTCATTACGAACCGCACCAAGCCGTTCCACTGCACGTTCAGTGATGAAATGGGCCTGACTTCCCGAATCAATAAGGGCGCGAAATGATTGAAAGTTACCTGATGAGTCACGAACTTGAACTTTAGCTGTAGAAAGAAGCACCACAGGCTGCTCACGGAGACTTGTAAGTACTTGAACTTGGTTGTTGACTGAGGCACTAGAAACAGGTTGAGTTGATGAAGAAGTCGATTGAGTTGGTGAAGAAGTCGATTGAGTTGGTGACGAGGTTGCGTTGTCTGGTCTAGATGAAGAAGAGTATGATGACGCTTACGACATTTTTGACACCTGAAAATGGATTTGCATTCCGTGATACGATGAGAAGGTCTAAGACAGTTGAAACACCAACGGTTAGTTCTTGCGTGCTCAATACGTTCAGCGACGGGAATCTGTTCAAACCGTTTACAATGGCTGACAGAGTGATTTTCTGAACAGAATGAACACTCAATGGTTGGGTTCGCAGATGACGAAGAAGCAGATGAGGATTTCGGATTGACAGATTGAGGCGTCTGAGGAGTAGACTTTGACTTCTGTTCTGTGTTGGAAAGAAATACTGTGGTTTTGGGTTTTGTCTGAATATGAGGCTTTTCTTGACCACGATTACCAGGGGTCTTCGAACGATCCTGTGGTAAGAAGTGTGTGTCTCGAACGAGCGCCTCACACTTAGTGTACAAAAATGTCAACAACTCCTTGAAGTCTGGTAGCTCGGTATTGATATGTTTTCGTTCATATGCGCACCGCGTTTGCGAATCTAATTTGGATAAGAAATGGTATGAAAGGACGAAATTCCATTCATTGGTAGGTAATCCAAGTCCTCTTAAAATATTTAAATTCTCTGTTGTAGAATCGAGAGCACGACGAAGTTCGTCAGGCAATGTAGATTTTAAGTTTATTTCGAGTATTTCCTTCCAGCAAGTAAATGCCCACTCACGTTTATCTTGGTATCTTTGAGTCAATGTTTGATATGCCTCAAGATACAATGTGCCTTCTGCAGGATACGTGCGAATAAGGGAAAGAGCATCCCCAGAAAGACTTGAAAAAAGATAGTGCATGCGTTCAGCATCCGAGAGCGATTTGTTGTTATGAATTAACGAATTATAAAGACTATAGAATCTCGGCCAATCTTTTATTTTTCCACTAAATGTGGGAATGTTTATTTTAGACAGCTTTACGTTAGCGATGCGAGAGTGGTCGATAGCGATTGAATTTTGTTTTGATTCTCCTGCATCGGTGCGAACTAACTGCCTGTGGATGGTCATGATGTCAAAATATATCTGATCGAATTCTTCTCGAACTTTATCTTCCCGTTCTTCTGACTCGCTGTCTACAATACAAAGAATATCTGAATGTGCCTCTTCAAAGCTCTCGCTTAGTTTCTGCACGACGGAATAATGAGCAAGAAACGCATTCAAATGAGAAGGTTCTTTCTGAGCTAACTCAGCGACTTCAAGCGCCTTCCTTAAACGATTTAATGCGAGGGTACGTTTACGCCTCAAAACAGGTAAGTCTCAAATGGTAAGTGCAGGTTCATCATCAACCACGGTGAAAGATTTACGTTTCTTAGATGAAAGATCCATTTTCGACTTTCGTCTAGTATTGTAAGACATTTTATTACGATTTAATAACCAACGATTTAAAGAAAATAAAGTATAGCTTACCTATCACAAGAATAGGTAAACAACGTAAGAACGAAAGCGAACAACAAAAGAAAAAATGTAGGCAATTACCGAACAACGAATAAACGCTACCCGGTAGGTATTAACTACAATATGAAACTATAGAATCTAAATGAATGAACAAAAACAAGCGGTAAGATTTGCACTTCGGGGAAAACTGCTAAGACGAATAGCCAATGCGAAGCGCAAGCGAATATGATTTTTTGGCAAATGACGTAAGGTCGATGAAATCGAGTGAATATTGCCTAAGCACGATACGATAACCGCTTGTTTTGGGGAAGTATTTTAATTTGCGTGTGAGAAGGCGAAATATGAATAGGTACGAAAAGAAAAACCTCAAAACACTAGCCCGAACGGAATGTGAACTTAAAAACAATTTGAAATAAAATTATTCCGAGTTCTAAGAAATGATACGCGACTAAATTGTATAGTGCTTCTGCACTAACGTGGAAGTACGGATGGCGGAACGAATTATGTGATGTGTATAACCAACCTTTTTTAGGCGGGTTATACTAAATGCGTTTTTCGTTGTTTTTTACGAAATAAATAAATTTCTACACGAGGAACACTAATGAAATTCAACGAACGAATTTAATAATATTGAAATATTTGTTTGCATTCGAGAACTAAACTAAGGTTTTACTTTTAACACAATATGTAATTTTATTTTACGTAATGGCGGTTGATTGAGGCTTGTTTTACGAAGTACCTACTTAGTAAAATAGTTAGAATAATATTATTGAAAATTGCAATTTCTTTGTTCAACTTGCAAGAGATATATCTAAATCGTGTAGAAATAACGTTGTGAAGAGTAAATTAGACCGATTTGAATGAATTGTAAATCTAAAGTCCCTGGTTTGGCACCAATAAAAATGTGGCAGCAAGACATTACCTGCCCATTTTGGGGGCAACCACCATTGATCGAATTGGCTGGTTGCAACGCTTAAGAAATCCGCAACTAAGAAAGAAGCCCTTACCTTTTGGCTACGTACGCCCTGGTCCAGAAGCCGAGTATGACAGCAGTAGGTAGGTGGCGGGGAGCTCTCACGTTTTGTTTTCCAGCTTGTAAAAGTTCGTTTTGAGGCTTCAAAATACACGGAATTTTGAGACTGATAACTTCACACACACAAAATAAAAGGATATGCTATGATTTTTGGCTGCACGAGAACACGCTTCCTCGTGCGCCGGCGAAACAACGACTCCCACGCCATATTGCAGGGACGCGCCGGACGCGGTCGAAAAGAAAGCCCGGGATTGGCCAAGGCGTATGAACGTTGTCCTTACGTTCTGCCAATTGGTTCAAGCCTCCGTTCCGGTCGCGGAAATCACAACATTGCAATTACCATCCGATCTTTGGGCGGGAATTTGGAATGAACTTTAAAATTTAAATATGTATGAACATGAATAATTAAGATAACGAAACAATCCTAATGTTTGTAATATGGGTTATGCCTGAAATAAATGAATTTTATTTCATTCACATATTTATTGGAATGAAAGCATAAAAAAAAATTGTAAATTCTGACTAAATAATAGGTCTTTACCTATGAAAATGCCGTTTTGTATGAAAAAAATTAAACGAATTTTTTTCATGTATTTTTTATTTGTATTAATCGAAATAATCACCCATGCAATCAATGCATCTTTGCCAACGCAGTAGCAGTTTGTTGATGCCCTTCTTAAAAAAATCAGCTGGACGGGAGGCAACAAATTCTTCAAAGGCATTTTGTACTGCCTCTCGGGTATTGAATTTTTTTTCCCGCGAAGAAGTTATCCAAATTCTGGAAAAAGTAGTAGTCTGTAGGCGCAAGGTCTGGTGAGTAGGGCGGATGACGGAGAGGTTCCAACCCCAGTTCTTGCAACTTGGAGACCGTCTGCTGTGCAGTATGAGGTCGCGCGTTGTCGTGCAAGAGCAGCGGAGACGAGCGATTGACCAATGCTGGTTGGAGAAGTGCCAGCTTCGCCATCATTGAGTTCAGTTCTTCACAGTACACATCTGCAGTAATGCTCACCCCGTTTGGTAAGAAGCTGTGATGAATCACACCGGCGCTAGACCACCAAACAGTGACCATCACTTTTCTAGGGGTAAGTTTTCGTTTAGGGCTTTGTTTAGGTGCTGAACCAGGATCCAACCAACTTGCTGAGCGTTTGCGGTTATCAAACAGAATCCATTTTCATCGCAGGTAACAATGCGGTTCAAAATTCCTTCATTTGTGTGTCTGTTGAGCAGTGCAAGGCACGTCTCGACGCGTACTTCGCGCTGGCGATCATTGAGTTCGTGGGGCACCCATTTGTCAAACTTTTTTACCTTGCCAATTTGACGCAAATGGACCAATATTGTTTTGACGCTAACGTCGAAAGCTGCTGCTAATTCAGCCGTAGATTGTGTATCATCAGATTCCACAATCGCCTTTAATTCGTCATTGTCGACCAAAGTCTTCGGACGACCGCGAGGTTCATTTTTCAGGTCGAAATTTCCAGAACGGAAGCGAGCAAACCAATAACAGATGGTGCGTTGGTTTGTAGTGTTAGCTCCGTAAACGACGTTGATGTTGCGTGCCGCTTGTGCCGCGTTGCTGCCACGACGGTACTCATATTCCATAATTACTCGAATTTTTAACGTATCCATGATGACGAAAAAGATTGAAATGCGATGAAAATGTAACACTTATAAACAAATGACTACTTTTGGAAAAAGAATTCCATGTTTTTAAAATAAAATTAATTTGAAATTAGAATTCTTAGACAAACAAAAATTATTTTGATTTGAAATGGCCAGTACTGCAAAACGGCAATTTCATAGGTATAGACCTAATACTTTGTATTTTTCAGAAAATTTCCACCTTATCGCACCTCCGGTGGAACAACGTCACTTAAGCAAATTTTGTCAAAATTGATCTAAGTATGAGAAAAAGTATGTAGCTATGTATCCCTTTATTAAATGTTCGCTTTAACTTTAATATGAAGTTCAAAGTTGTAGTTTAAATATTAACAGTTAATTTCTTTAGTCAATACATTATAATAGGATGTGGAATTTTCAAACGATTCTCCCGAAATATTACATCTTTTGCAAAAGTGACATTGTTGCAACGGTCGCGGAGGTGCGTTATACTAAATATATATTTTGTGGAAAGTTGTAAATTCTGATCAGATCCTTTGCTTATTTCAGAAAAATATCGGCTTACACTGATTATCGAGTTAAAAACTACCAAGGGTAAAGATGGTAAAACTTACAGAAGTGTCAAGAACTTCAAAATTGATGCAGAACCATTGGAGCCTGTGGAGTTCGACTTCAGAAACTTATTCAATGGACAGAAGGATCTAGGTAATCTATTTTTTTTTGTAATTTAGGTCACTAACGTAAAGCCAGGGAAATAAATGATTTATCAATTACTAGCAACCAACTATTTTGCGCAGTGCCGAACGTAAAGAATAGCACTATCCCATTTCCTCCCATGAATGTCGTAAAAGGCGACCAAGGGACTTTCTCGAGAATGAGCAGTTGCGTTCTTTGCATTTCACCACCATACTACGATCGTCAACCCACCTTCCAATCGTTACGATTATGGCAAACCTCCGATTTTTCGTGTTTTTTTTTTAATAGTCTGACATGAGGATTTTCCAACCCTGAACAAAGAAAAGGGAAATCAATGATTTATCAATTACCACCAACTAACAACCACCACTGCCCGTTGATAGAAAACAATAGAGTTCTTATATTCAAATTACATCTGTAATTTTTTGGCAGTTGTGTGAAATCACTGTGTCAGTTTGCTTAGCAATTAAAACCTCTGACTGCACTTTCAACGTTGCTGTTGATTTTTAGTTTTGGTCCATAAAAACTATGAATTGGGCAACTTACTAACAAATGGTTTGGTGATCATAGGTGCAATATACAGGATAAGTTAATACCAGTGCGCAAATTTTAACAAATTAAACTTAAACGAGTTAAAATAAGCATGCAATTTTTATATTGATATATCTTAGTACAAAAAAATTTAGTTATCGTTAATGTACATTGCCAGACTAGGCCCACAATACGGTTTTAAATGCGCAGTGGAAGTGTGATAACCGTGGGGCTCTAGAGACAAGAGTGGCTAGCGTAATGTCCGCCGTACGCGGAGCAGACAATCAAATCAAACACTTACCATACAACAAAAGAGAACAATTGCAAGTAACTTAACTACAATAAAACGAACAAAGGAACTCACCTGATGGGCGACGACCACCTGCTTTACCGGTTACCTGGATCTGTGTATGTAAGTGAGTGTATATGTATTGTGTTGTGTCGTTACGAGTATTCTTCAGGTTAGAAACCGCTTCAACAAGGCTTGAGGCAATCACAGCATGCGGTCTTCAAATCACTTGTTCAACAGCGTCACACATTAACCTCAAAGTTTCAACAAAGATATATCCAAAATTCAACCCGTGTTATTACACCAAGATAAGGGTTATTGACTCAAACAACTGGGTCATGGTCCATTGTCCACCAAAACGACCGGATAAGGGATTACTTTACAAAAAGATCGCGAGACTCAAGCGGCGACGTGTTCCCTTTTTTTTCACCAAATTCCAAGAGAAAGTGTCAAACGTCAAAACTGTCATGTCAGATGTCACTTCGTTACACGCGCATTCCGTTAGTCGCACAGATAATAAACGGTACGCAACATCTACCCCCCCCGGACGGGCCTTCCCGTCCGCTAATCACTTTGCAATCCCGACAAGGTTGCGTTTTATCAGTCCACCTGACGCGCTGCTGGAGGATGTGCAAATACTCCAAGCTCCAACGCTTCCAAAACTCTGAGCGAGCTGCTGCACCAACTGAAACCGCGGTAGCCAATTTTGGCTCACATCGACAAAAGGGTGCTCCGGCAGGGCGACAAGTGGCTGTCAAATCAAAAAATGGCCCGGGGTCAGGGCCTCCAAGACGTTCGGGTCCGTAGACAGCGGGCACAATGGACGCGAGTTCAATACAGCTTCAAAGCGGCAAAATACCGTAGCTAACTCCTTAAAGGTGAGAACGGTGTCTCCCAACAATCTGCGCCAGAGTCCCTAACCGCCTTCACCACGGCCTCAAAATACCCCCCCAATGGGGGCAGGCTGGAGGGTCAAAACAATAACAAACAACAAAACAACCAAACAACAATAACAACAACAACAACAACAACCAAATGGCCCTCCTTAGGCAACAAAAGGGGTGACGGGCCCCATAAGGAAGGCTAAGTGCCTCAACCGTCAACAACCAAACAACAAAAGACCCGTATCGACCAAAAGGGGTTCAACTTACTAACGGCTCCCGACAATATCCAAAACTCTCGCTGCAGAATGGCCAACAGCGCATTGCAACCGGCATGCGAGTTCTTAATGTGACGATCAGTCACCAACAATTCAACAACCAAAAACAACAATTCAACAATTTGTCGAGGGAGCCGAATCGACTCAACAAACTCAGGGTCCTTTGTTCCAACAACGAGCACCTTGAGCCCGGGCAAAGGACCCGACATCAAGACTGGCAATCGAGGCCAATCATCCTCGGTATGAGTCAGCCAGTCTGGTCCCCACCATAGGGGGCAAGCAAACAAGCGGGGTGCCATGCATCCACGTGAGGCCACGGCGCCTGGGTTCAAATCTCCAGGCACGTGCCTCCAAATCAAAGGCGTTTCAAATTTTGAATCTGGGACACTCGGTACGCAACAAAGACCTCCAAAGAGTGGACGGACGTCTTCAACCAACACAAAACAATTTGACTGTCCGTCCAGGCGTAAGAAGCCCGAATGTCCACAGTTCCACCCAAAGTGTGAGCAACGTGGTTCAATAGACGCACAAGACGCGCCGCCCCTGACAATTCAACTGAGGGATGGTCAGTGCCGTCCGGAGGGGGGGTGGCCACCTTGCTCTTGGCCAAGACCAGTGACAAATTCACCTGGCCTGTGCGCAGACGGTGCGCAGACAAACAACAGCTGCATAACCGTGCGAAGACGCATTACAAACAAGGGTAGCAGTGTAGCTCCCAGGGGGGAGGATAGCGCGGGGTAACACGACCTCGTTGACTGCAGGGAGTGCGGATACAAATTGGAGCCAATCTTCCAACAGGGTTTCCCGAATTGGCTCGTCCCAGCCAAGTCCCGCAGTCCAAAGGCGCTCAAGAAAACAATTTCACCCAAACAATACAAACAAACAACAAAACAATAGACAAAAGGCAACCCTGGGCTCCCATGTCCAAAATGGCACGGACCACAACAGAGTCCCCCGTGGGCCCCCAGACCTGACCGATGCCGTTGGCAACAAAACCGTGTCGATCTGAGAGGTACCTTAGCGGGGCAGGCGCCAATGTCCTAACAATGCCTGGGCGGCGACCGATCGCCGCACACCCAGGCTCCGCACCCAAGCTCAAGTCCCTCGCGACGAGGATGGAGGCCAAACTCCTCGTCCGCGCGGTGTCCCGAGCCACGCGCCATCGCTGGATTGGCATATCCCACCGGAGGCCTGAATGGCGGGGGGCGTGACTCCAACCGGGGACGTTCCGCCAAAGGAGGGGAGGGAAGGCGGTGCTGGTCTGGCCAGCGGTGCCTAGCAACAATTGCGTAATCGCCTTTACGCGGGGAGACCAAATGGCGGTCGCGCGGCTCCCGATCAACTTGCGCGGGGGGTGGAGTGCGGCGCTCAAAATTGCGGGCCTCTACCCGGTTCTGAACCGGCGAGCCAGAAGCCCGGTGACCAACTCCATGGTACCCCCCCGTGCGCGAACCTTCATCAGAGGCTGGTCTGCCAGCGTGGTTCGCGTTAGCGCACAAAATGTCCAAATGGGACCCCCTACAAATTCTACAAGGGCGGGGGTTGGGGCAGTCCCTATGGAAGTGAGCCCCCAAACAAGAGAAGCACAGGCGGCGTGCATTGGCAATTCGGCGGCGGGCACTCACGTGCAACTTCAAAAAGCCGCGCAAGTTGCCATGCCATGCCCCGTGTCCCTACAAAACTCACAACCAGGACGACTCTGGGTGCCAGCAAAACGAGCGGCGGGGCGACCATCAACAGGCCCGCGAGCCCTAGTCCGTCCCTGGTCTCGTGGCCGGGAAGACGGCTGGCATGACTCAGTGGCAACGCCAGAGTTGTCCACAAACCGACACTCATCCTCCAAAAATTGGACGAGGTCATCAAATGGGGGGAGATGTGTGACACTATCCCCACCATACTTTTGCTCGAAACGAGCCCTCAAATCGGCAGGAAGCCGTTGCAGCACAACATGTACCAAAAAGTAAGACCAATGGTCCACCGGCAAGTCCAATTGCTTTAAAGCGTTGGTCGCTGCCACCAACGGGTTCAACAGGTCAGTACGCAATGCTGACAATCCAGTAATGACCGGTAACCCCAAAATCAATCCAATATGAACGTCAGCCAAACAACGTTTATTTTGGTACCGCCGGGTGAGTAGCTCCACAGCGGTAGGGTAGGCTGAGTCAGTCAAAGACAGATGCTGCACCAAGGCTCGGGCCTCCCCTTCCAGGACAGACAACAAATAGGCCAACTTTTGGGCGGGTCTGAGGTCCGAGCGTGCATCAACCAAACTTTCAAACAGGTTTTGGAAACTTAACCAGTGGTCCAGACGACCGTCAAAATGTGGCAGTTCCAAAGTAGGCAGTCTACTCAATAGTCCGGGACCTGAAACAACCGAGGTCTCCGGTTTGACCTGGACAGGTGTCCGGCTCCCCAATATTTCCCGAGCACGTTGACCAATGACATCCCCCAGGTCCAAGATCTGGTCGTAGTCAGCAAGGACCTTGTCACGTGCTGCCTGATCCAGCACTTCCAGAGCCACATCACAAATGTACTCGTTGTAGCGGGTAAGCAGAGCATCAACGTTGCCGAGTCTCACGTTCAACTGCTCGAACCGAGCCAGAGTGACCGCTTCAAGATCCGGGCGCTCAGCGGTTGCTGCAGCTGAAGCGAACCACCGTAGCTGTGTGGTCAATCCACTGATTGCCTCTCTCACCGCTTTGTGTGCCATTGCACAAACAATACAATTCAAATAAACCAAAATTAAATAATCAAATACCAAAACTGACTAATCAGCAACTCAAGAAGTAACATTAAATTGGTTTCAATTCAATTCAACAATAAACTTTTATTTTAATTCAAAATCAATATCAACGTTCAACAATTCTATTTCACATTCAATTCCAAATTTCAAATTCAAATCCAATTCCAAATATTAAGTTCACAAACCACTGTGTGGTACAACAATAATGAACCTTTATTCCAGTTCAAAACAATGGTAATACACTCAAAAATGCCAATTTCAAATATTAACCTTCACAAACAACCATATCAATGGTACAAAACTCAATATTTTAATGTCTTCCTGACATTCAATGCAACACAGAGGTCAAACACAAACAAGGGGTTGTAACATAGCCCAATTCATTCAACTCTACTAGCATATGCAACCCTGGTTGACCCCGGCAATATGAGTTACTCAACTCAACAAATTTACAAATTATTTCAAACAAACAATTAATTACCGTTAACAAACATTTACAGCGAATTACTACTTCCCTTATAGAGACTGCCAAGTAATTAGCCTACTGTAAATTACCAATTTGTGGTTATATGTCTTATAACCACGCTCTGCTACCAAACATGTACATTGCCAGACTAGGCCCACAATACGGTTTTAAATGCGCAGTGGAAGTGTGATAACCGTGGGGCTCTAGAGACAAGAGTGGCTAGCGTAATGTCCGCCGTACGCGGAGCAGACAATCAAATCAAACACTTACCATACAACAAAAGAGAACAATTGCAAGTAACTTAACTACAATAAAACGAACAAAGGAACTCACCTGATGGGCGACGACCACCTGCTTTACCGGTTACCTGGATCTGTGTATGTAAGTGAGTGTATATGTATTGTGTTGTGTCGTTACGAGTATTCTTCAGGTTAGAAACCGCTTCAACAAGGCTTGAGGCAATCACAGCATGCGGTCTTCAAATCACTTGTTCAACAGCGTCACACATTAACCTCAAAGTTTCAACAAAGATATATCCAAAATTCAACCCGTGTTATTACACCAAGATAGGGGTTATTGACTCAAACAACTGGGTCATGGTCCATTGTCCACCAAAACGACCGGATAAGGGATTACTTTACAAAAAGATCGCGAGACTCAAGCGGCGACGTGTTCCCTTTTTTTTCACCAAATTCCAAGAGAAGGTGTCAAACGTCAAAACTGTCATGTCAGATGTCACTTCGTTACACGCGCATTCCGTTAGTCGCACAGATAATAAACGGTACGCAACAGTTAACGCGGCGGCGAAGATGAACGACCGAGCGTAGCTACAAGTACCTACACTAAAAATTACTTTACCTTTACCTGTACTAAAATTTCAATACATGGGCGTTATGCATTGAATTTTTTTGTAGGTTGGGAATTATGTACTGAATCCAAGATATATTAATATATATCCAGCACTTTAATGACTGTACGTAGGTATTCAGCTGATTAAATCTTATTATAAGGTAAATGATTCTGGCATCTATCTCATCTCAACGGAAAATACTTATTATTTTCCTTGTTTTGTTTCTTACCTACCTCGTGAAATAATTATATGGGTAGGTAAGTGTTATTTTTTGTACTTTACGATAAAGAAACTGCACTCAATCTGACTGGGAACACACTTAAAAATTATTTGTGTGACTTTTTATGATTAAATTATAAATGATTTCGTATCCATAAGTAGGTTTTTCAAACATTTTTACATGTCAATCATATTTAAAATACTAGACGAGGTCGGCATTTCCTGTCTGACAACTGTGACAAGAAAGGCCGAAACAAACTCAGAGGTCACAGTCTCTTTAAAGTCCAGACATAATCATGGTCAGATTATGTGAATATGACCAGTGCAGTCAGTGCACGCATTTATCAGTTATCATGTAGCTCAATTCATTGTAATAGTTCCTAAAAATTATAGCTTTTAACACTTTTTTTTTTTTTGCAGAAGTGACTATAGTCGTCACATTTTAGCATGGCATTAGAATTCATTGTCCTTTTACTAATATCTCTACGTATGAACCCCACAATGCATTATACATGGCTTATCATTATTGGAACATGTTGGAGTATGTTGAAGATCATTATAGAAATTAAGGACTTTAACAGACTTTATTTCCATTAGGACAAATAAAAAATGCTAGAAAATAGGTCAAAGACCTCTATTGCTATGCTTAGGCTCGACACCTATTAAATTAATATATAGCAAGATTTAGCCCATTGCCTTTTTTGCTAATAGACATATTACATTGATTTCAGCTGACGTAGTCCTGAAGTTCGCCAATGAGAACTGGAAAGAAGTTGCCAAAGAAGTCCAAACGCCAGTATTGTTGGCTAATTTCAAGAAAGTGATGAAAAACGCCAATAAGTTTCTGAAGACCATACCAGTAGACGAATATATTGTTCAGTAAATTGTTACTATTATGGCTTAATGAAATATTATAAAAGAAATTACCACAGGAAACCATATAGTTTCGGCAAATGTTTAGAATTATTGTGACAGTAAATGTTATTATGGAATTAAAGTGTCAATAAAAAAACAAATTCAAAAAAGGAAGGAATAATCCAAATGTTTTTGTTCCTAGCCTATTCTATCAACTAGATCAAAGCATGCCCGTAATCTTTCGAGGAACTCTTTTCCCGTGCCACCTCAAACCAGCCCTTGCAGTACGCGTTCAGCTCATTTCGACATCTCTTTCTAGGCCGGCCCCGGCGGCGGCCTCATACGTGGATCTTTAACACGCGTTACGGGTCCTCCGAAGCCCGAAAGCCTGACAACCAATGTTACCAAGTGAGATGATCCAAAAGACTAATGCCGCGGTAGTTTTTACACTCCTGCTGTAAGCCTTTTCCATTATATAGTGGTACGATTACAGCCTTACACCAATCATCCGGTACACGGCCATATCTCCAACACATATTAAAGATCCGGTACAACAGGCTTGCTACCACCCCGTCACCGCTCTTCAGCATTTCAGCAGACACTCTGTCATACCCTGCAGCTTTCCCAACTTTCATACCTTTCAGCGCTCGTACTATCTCTTCCATTTCTATTTCATTATCTTCATCAACTTCTAAGTTAGGGTCTTCTAAACTGGCATCTGCCCAGTTGCCCACTCCTTGCACACTCTCCTGTCAACTGAATAAACTTTCAAAGTATCCCTTCCAGCGTTCCAAGACCTTACATTCTTCATTTAGTAAACATCCATCTTCTGCTCTTATAACATTCATACTCGATGTTCCTGTCACTCCGCGAGCCAATCCTACTTGTTTCCAAAGCAGCTTAACATTGGCCCTGAAGTTATCAGAGAACTTCGTGTTAGACTTTTCTTGCCTTTCATCCTTTTTCATTTTTACCATCTCTATCACTCTCACTTTCATTTCGGAGTATTTCCTTTTCACTCTTTCCAAACCATCCGTCACATTTGCTGCCTGATTTATCCTATTTTGGGCCTTATAGGCTAACACATTAAGCCAAGCCTCTTTCTTCTTCCGCACAACCTCTTTAACTTCACCATCTACCCAAGAATCACTCATTCTACTACCATTTTTCCTACGTGCTACACCACATACTTTTGTGGAACTATTTTTCATTATATCCCATACTTCCTCCATACTATAATCATTCGTACCCTCAAATATTTTATCCGTCTTCACCTTTACTTCCCGCTTATATTCCTCTTTTACTTTCAAATCTTGCAGTCTTTCTACTTTTATTCTTTCAAGTGCAGTCACAGGAACTCGAACTCGGTGACGCCAATGTCTGAACAAACCATCCATCTGACAATTAGCTACTATTATATTAATAACACCTATTAATAATATAATAAATGTGACATCTACCTAAGCAACTTAGGAACAGTGCAATCAAGAGCAAAAAATTTTGTGTTTAAAAAACACGGCCTAAGCCTTACTTGCACCATAAATCACTAAATAACTTTAGCTCTAAACATGACATTGTCACGTGGGTCTAGAGACCGCAAGCGCTACTGCTGAGCATGAAGTCTTGGGTTCGATTCCGGGCTCGTTAAAGTGTCACTGAATTTTTCTATTAGGGATTTCTCCGTGAAGGAAAACATCGTCAGGAAACCGACATGTCCTAGAACCAAAAATGTTAAGATATGTGACATCTGCCAAGCCGCACTAGGCCTACATGCACATGGACAACTGAAGGAACGCGAGTGGGTTTTAGTCAGTAAAAGTCTGACACGCGCTTGCGCCCCACCCAAGAGCGGGAGACGTCATTTATTGATTTTCCACCCAAAAAAAAAACATAGTCATATTATTAAAAATGTTAAACAGAGAGAGCGTTACACAGAATCTTTAGGACCTTAATGACATTGACAGTGACAGTTTCACCAATGTTTACCAAATGCACCCTGCATTTGGTAAACATTGGTGAAACTGTCACAGTAAATAATTTTGACAAAACAAGATGGCAGCATTAGTGATTACAATGTTTGGAATTTGAAAGAGGCCACGTTGTTTTAGTTTGTTTTGACATTCCTTCATAAGGGTCGGTCAGCTAGGAATTGCCGGCAACATCTAGTTTTAAAATATTGATGACTTACAATATCTATTTAATTAAGTAAACATTGTATTTGGTTTCATTTCATTTCAGCCGATTATTCTGTAACATCTTTACATCTTACAGTGATAATTAGAGTGCAGTCAGCTTAAACTAAGCTGTCATTCCACCTGATGCTAAAGATTGACACTTTGACATTTCATTTCACCTAAGTTCTCACGGTGATATTTTTACAGTATAGGAACTTCGTTACAATTTTGAACACGCGCCAAAAGACCGTGGCGTTGTATGTCATAAACAGCTCATCGGAAGCACAGATGTGTATTTGCAACAAACAACTGGTTATTATAAAAGGTGACTTTTAAAATAAGAGGCTAATAAGAGTATTTAGCATATTATTATTAATGGCGCTATTATATTTATCAAGTTTACAGGTGGCCTCATTAGAATGTTACACAATATTTTTTTCTCCACGTGAATCAAGAACACTCAATCCACACTTCCACACTAATATTATAAATGCAAAAGTAACTCTGTCTGTCTGTCTGTCTCACTTTCCTGCTAAAACTGCTGAACCGATTTAAATGAAATTTGGTACACAGATATAGTTAAGGAGCTGGCGAGCAAAATTTCGATATGATCAGCACACAAGGCAGACGTTATTAATAGTGATAATTATACCCTAAGAAACATCAAGGACCTCGTCTGCCACCATGGTGGCGCTGCGTTGTAAATTTACAGCGCGGCAGCGTTTCAAAAATGTTTAAAAAAAAAGGTGTGCTATATTATGCGCACACGTCTGCCACTGAAGCTGATGATCACAGTCATCCTGGAAACACAAAGAATCGAAAAGGCAGACATCCAGGGCTCTGACTTTTGTACAATAGTATTCAATTTTTTAATTTATTTTTATGATTTAAAAAACTGTATTTGAAGTGCACACTTGGCAGATTTGAATTGTTCGATTAAAAACAATGAGAAAAACCACGGCAAAATAGTCTGTCAATATGTTGCTTCTGCGTTGTCTATTGGCAGTCCTCCAAAAATGTAAAAAAAAGAAGGTATGCTATATTATGCGCACACGTCTGCCTCTTGGATGGATGTTTGAATTACTTATGAAAACCAAGTTAATCGATGAGGCAGACGTTTAGGCCTCTGATATTCCAAAGGCAGACCATTTCATTTACTTTTTTCAACCCGACACTCGCGCCAAACCAAGCAGGTATAAAATATCCCCATAGTTCCTTTCGTGGTGTCTCTCTTTTCTTTGGGAATATGAGTGAGAACGGTATAACTCAGTTCCGACATTTTCCGTATTGTGAAACTAAATGTATAGAGCGTATATCTATATACAGCCTATATCTATATCTATATACGTATTTTACACAAACAAAACATGATTTAAAAATTTAAAGATTGTTCCTATCCAGATCCTAACCCTATTCAGATTACATTCAAGCATGCAATTTAAAAAAAAAATACTTTCTAAGTTCCAAGCGCATTTCGTTTCTGGTTGGCACTGAGAAAAAATATGATTGCATAGATTTCAGCTCCAGAAGTTTAATCATTACCGTGAGCTTAGAGGATAATATTAAACAAACTTATAAGAATAAAACTATAAAGAATAACAATAATCCCATACAAAACCCGCTGTCCCTTGATTCTGTGAATTTCAAACAGTTATACAGCTGAAAATCAGTGAGCAAAGTGTCTGCCACATGTTTTTTCGAATCCACAGAGTCATAGTGAATCGAATGGGTGCAATGAGAACCGCGTGCAAATGACTTAGTAGAGCTTTTTTTTTAACATTTCCACAATTCCGTCCCATGATAATGCAGAGTCCTGAATGTCTGCCTCTTCGATTTTCTTCGTTTCCAAGATGATTGGGACCATGAACTCCAGAGGCATACATGTGCAAATGATTTAATACCCCAATTTTTTTAAGCAACTTCAATCCGCTGTAACGCGAAAACGCAGCGACATAGGACCTTAATTGATTAGACAAAATCAATTCGTAATGATTTAAACTGCAATACACCTCAACGTGAAACGTGTGCAAATCATATACCGAAATGCTCGCCAGCTCCCTAGCTAATAGTTTAGAGCCCGAGAAAGGACATAGGCCACTTTTTATCCCTGTTCTGTCCCGTTTATTATCTGTGCGCCTAACGGAATGCGCGTGTAACAGAGTGAGAACTGACTTGTCAGTTTGACGTTGACACTTGACAGCTCTTGTTATTTTTGCCGCTAAAAAAGCCCCGTCGCGCTATTGGGACCTCGCGACGCGTTTGTTGATATTAATCCTTTTAAATCGATCCGTTTGTGACAATTAGTCGTGATCCAATTGTATTAATTAACCGGTCGTTTTGTGGACAATCTGTCATGACCCGATGGTTAAGTGTTAGTGACGCTGTTGGGAACGAGTGATTTGAAGACCGCATGCTGTGATTGCCTCCAAGCCTTGTTGCAGCGGATTCTAACCTGAAGAATACTCGTAACGTCACAACACGATACAAATACACTCACTTACATACATAACTCCAGGTTGGCACCAGAAGCAGTTTCCTTCAACCATGAGGTAAGTTCTTTTGTTGTATTGTAAGTGTTTGATTTGATTGTCTGCTCCGCGTACGGCGGACAGTACGCTAGCCACTCTTGTCTCCTGGACCCCACCATAATATCTTCCACTGCGCTATTGAAATGCTATTGTAGGGGTCTAGTCTGGCAGCGTACAATCCCGGTAGTATGTTCCCGCAGGATAATTTCTGACCTCCACGTGGGCGAAGCCGCTGGCAAAAGCTAGTGCTTTCTTCACATGAGGATAGGCAGAAACTACAGGATGGCTAAGCTTTATACCACAAAACTTTACCCAAACATTCAAATTACAATATTATAATTTATGTGTTACGCAATAATGTCTACAAATGTGTAGAATTGTAGGTTTGTAAAGTTTTGTGGTATATAGCTCTGCCAAGATCCTTACATACTTCTTTTTCCTTCGTTGAAGTTCTTACATCGGATACACACGTAAGCCGCCACCAGCACCGCAGGTTACAAGTAACGTAAAAAGCTATAAACAACTTGTAAACTCGGGATCACTGTACAATTTATAGGAATACAAACAAATATGGTTCGTTTTTAATCATTACTTTGCAGTTACTGGGTGGATAATATGCTAACGCCAGGAGCTTCAAACACTGCGTTACCCTGCTTCGGGTGATAGATCTCGGTGATAAGCGAATTCCAGGGATGTGTGGGGCTGGCTTCGAGTTTCATCTCTTGAAGTGTAAATGTGGTGCTATCTCACAAACAATGAAGCACTTGATGTAATGTCCAGCGTATCCTGCTGTCTCCTCGCTTCAGGAGTTGAATGATGGTGCTGAAAGTGCCTCGTAGCCAAATTCTGGGCTGACTGCATTTAGATTGCTATCGATACGCTAAGAAGAAGTCACTGTGTAAAACGATACCCTTTGATTGACCTTTCATGGATTTAGGTACCTACATACATATTACTTGTTTCATTAAGGTGAATGTACTAAGGTCGCTAAACAACCTTATAAGGTTATTTAATCCCAATGAATGCTTTTTTTTTTCACGTAATTGTCATTCAAAGGGTTGATGTGAGGTTCATAGGCGTCACATTTATTTGTTTGCTGGATTGGAAGAACTACTATTTGGTTCACTTATTAAAACTTACTTTTAAAACTTGAAGACGTATTTATTTCTTAATCAGTCGCCCATGGCGTGGATTTTACAACTAAACTGAAAATTTAACATATCCTATACTTATAGATATATTAAAATACACATAGGTGCAAATTGCGCCGGCTGCGTTGAGTTATCAAATTTTCAATTATCCAATGACTCGGAGTCGATCGCAAAAACCTAAATCTTAATTAGGATTTAGGTTTTTGCGATCGACTCCGAGTCCACCAATCAGAGGCAGGCAAGGGCGTCTCGAGGTTTGGACAGGTTTCGACACGTTCTGACCTGCCCAAACCTGACTTCGAAATCGAACGCAGTTACAAGTTTCCTTAGTTTCTAAATTGAATAGTATCAAACTATATCTAAATTAACTTCTAGGTGCTATTATTCACATTGATCATACATAATTACATATTATTACAGTGCATAGAATATTATCACATAAGCGAACTTATTACGTAATCAATCTATGGGCGTCCTGCACAGTTGAAATGAACTTAAAGGGTTGTATCGATGATTTTAAGTATTATAATTCTGTAAAGCTATATTTGTTATGGTTGTGAATCATATTTTAATCATGTGTAACATACAACTTGACATTGACCTGCAAATTGCGAAAAGCGAAAGAAAAGAATTTCGCGCGATATCATGACGCTTCCACCTTAAATTTTATATGATTTTATTTCTGTAAGTAAGTCTGTACAAACTTTTTTACACGATAATCATAATTTTAAAACTAGATGAAAGGCGCCGTTTCCAATCTGACTGAAGAAGAAAAGCAGAAACAAACTCAGAGGTCTTGTCTTGTGTCTTGTCTGGTCTGGTCTTTTAAAGTCCACACGCAATCTTGATCAGATCACGTGAAGACTATGTAGATTGGTGTCTGAAGTGGTTTTTTTTTTTTTTTCAGGATGGGAAATCATCAAATGACTTTTCCCGCTCTGGGCGGAGCGGGAGGGTGTGTCAGACTTTTACTGACTAAAACCCACCCGTGTTCCATCAGTTGCCCCATGTGCCAGGGTCACGGTATCTCTTTCGAACAATCACGCGACCCCGGCAGGCATCGGTCCTAGTAGACCCCTACACTGCTGCTGACATCTCTTTGAGGCGCGCGTGGAACACTACGCGCCGTCGACCCGAGCTTGGTCCTTACCGGGCGGCGAGCTACCCATTGCTCACCGCCCGCAAGCTCGCGCCTACGGTGGCCGGGAGTCCGCAATCGACTTCCGACGCCCGGGGCGTCTCCTCCTGCGGCGGCTAGGGACGTAAGGGTGCAGAGACTGCCACTTCCTCATGCGCCCCGCCTCCTCCTTCGCGAGCATTACTGCTTCGCAGAAGGAGGTGACGGCTTTCCATTCCCTCTCGCTCCGTACCATGGCTCGCACCAGGGCCGGACGCGAGAGGTCGCCACCGCCGATCGCCTCCACGAGGACACGGTGGTGCCCCGCCCAGGCAGGGCACACCTCCACTGTATGTTCCACCGTGTCCTCCAGACGATCCTCACAATGGAAACACCCGCGCGTTTCCTCCCGCTTTATCCTGAACAGGAACCCACCGAAGCACCCATGCCCGGTGAGAACCTACGTCAGGCGGAAGGTGAGGACGCCGTGGCGCCTCTCTATCCACTCCTCAAAGAGGGGACTTACCGCCGCAATTGTGGCGTGCCCTGCGCTGGGTTGCGACAATCGTACCCGCCATGTCGCCATGAGATCACACCGGAGCTCTGTCCGCCGTGCCGCGATTTGTCGCGATTTGTCGCTTTGCCTCCAGATCCCATGGCGGCACTCCGGCAAGGAGGCTCGCTGCCTCGCACGAGATCGTGCGGTATCCTCGGATTAGCCGGATGGCCATGACCCTCTGGGTTTTGTTGAATGTTCAAGCCTGTTACACCAAACTTGAATGCTGAATCCCAGCTATTTCCAGCACTTGCGGCCCAGAACCGCACTCAACCGGCGCGCTGGGTGCAGCTTCAATGAGGGCGCCCACACCGGTGCCCCGTAGAGGGCCATGGACCGCACTCTGAAGTGGGTTTGAGTGGTTCTGAGAAAGAGCCACACAGGTGGAGAGGACCTTAATTAGAGACTAGGTACAGATATCAGTGATATCACCCTCTGATTACATGAGACTAAACATAAGCGGCAAAATGTGGTCACCTCTGCCTAATTCTTTAGAATTACAGGCGTGACGATACGCTATGTTATGTGTAGAAACACAAAAAAAAACTTTTTAACAAAAAAATTAAACCGCCGAAAAAACTGAAAAGCAAAAAATAATAAACCTCAAAATTTTGAGTCAGCGTTTTGAGTGATCTTTGTTCATTGATTTTCAGTTTTTTCGGCGGTTGAATTTTTTTGTTAAAAAGTTTTTATTTTATACTTTTTTGTTTGTACTAATAATACAATACTTGACAAGGTACCTATACCCTATCCAATAAAAAAAGAATGATCAAAATCAGACTACTCTGTAGGTATGTTAATGTAAAGTTAGGTATGCGTGGTCATACATTACAATCAGTGAGTAAACAATCAATCATCCCCTGTTTTCCGACCCTTAGGGTTCGATTTTGTTTTCCCAATTTATATGGGACCACCTTCGAGATTTACCCTTTCCAAAAAAAAAGAATTATCACAATCAGACTACTAAGTAAAAAGTTATGCCTTGAATTGAGAACCTCCTCCGTTTTTTTCGTTGGTTATTAAGATTGTTTGTCCGGGATTGGAGTAAACCAGTTTTTATTTCTTGTTGAGGCAACCCTCGTCACTTTTCTAGATATATCCTTTTGAGTCTTTCCAGTAATAATCCATGAAGTTAGGTCGTTAGCTGCTTGTTTAGCAGACTTACCTACTTATCTTACCGCAATTGACAGCTAAAAACGAAATGGTTAAGGTAAACTTTATTCACACATTTTTTTATTCACACAAAATTTTTAACTACTTTTTTGCATTGTTTGTAATAAAGTAAGCATTCATTGGTCCTAATAAAGGCACATTAATAAAGTCACATTATTTTGTATGTAAATTTTGAAAATAGTTCATTTTGGTATACCTACTTAGTTTTTTTTTATATATAAATATCTTGGGACAACCAACACACCGTTATGTGATCCCAAACTAGGCCTGTACTATGGCAACCAGACAACATATACAAGATTATTTTTAGTATATGCGAAACCTGAATATAGTTTGTTCAGAATCAGTAACTGAATCGATTCCAATAATTTTTACACCATGTTATATTTTGTACCAAAAATATTTAATTACGCTTCCAAGTCGCGGGCCTTAGTGTTTTGTTTCGATTTTAAAATTATCATGTCTTTCTCGTATTCAAACGTCCATTACACGGAGATGGTACGTACACTAGCTGTTTGTGGTGATCTGCATATGTTTTTGCGTGGACAACCAGGTAACTTATCAAGCTTATAACTTTGTGATTATTAATGATAAAGTTATGAATTTTTTTTCATAGATTCTTTACATAAAAATACTAGACCCGTGTTTCGGGTTTCGCATAAACAAAAATTAATGTTGTATATAGGTACTTAGATTGTTTTTAAGTTCTAACAACAATGTTCTTTTAGACATTCATTCTTATCAATAATAATAAAATTAAATAGATAATAATTAAAGTGCTAATAAGAAGCTATAATACTTAATTCGAATTAATTTTATGCATCTTGAAACATTTAAGTGTCTAGGAATACGGATATGCAAATTGAGTATTTCGTTTAGATATTTTTAGTGCTTAATTCAATGAAAAATCTTAATGTGAATAGCCTACTGATCAAGGTAAAAGAAACAGGTTCAGCATTTATATCTGATGCAAAATATATGCTTAAATAAGCAAAAGGTTTTCGATACAAAACAAAAATAGAACTCGTCGTGTTTTTGTTTGCGTATGCGAATAATAAAAACAAAATAATAACATTTAGAGGTTCGCTGAATTTGCATGCCTGTCGTCTTTGTGTTACTTAAAATTATAATTATTTGAATGGCAAATTAACAAGTTCGCACCTTTTCCATCAGACATGACCGGAAACCATGACACACTAAAACAAAAAAACTATTTTACAATAAAACTAAAACAATAAAACTATTTTACTGTCAAACATCAAAGCCAAAGGGTGTTAGTATTATATCTTACTTAAAAACTATATAAGTAACATGCAGGAACACTAAAAAGGAAGAAAAATAAAATCACAATCACAGGAAGATTTAATAATTTTTGTTACCAGCATGTAGTTTGGTATACTTCCCCATTATAGGCCCATCCAGCCTTTTTTTTGGGTGGGAAATCATCCAATGACAACTCCCGCTCTAGGATGGAGCGAAAGGGCGTGTCAGACTTTTACTGACTAAAACCCACCCGTGTTCCTTCAGTTGCCCATATGCCAAGGCCACGGTAACTCTTTCGAACGAATCTCGCAACCCTGGCAGGCCCATCCAGCATCACTGTAAATACCCTCAGAATGCTGTTGCTGCTTCTTCTCACTCGGGATATTACTGAGGCAACTTTCTTCCGTAATATCGCAAAATACTCGTCAGTGTACGCCTCAGCGAGCATAGAACACCAAGATTTATTTTCAAAATAATCATAATGGAACAGTGACGCTAAAGTAATTACGCCTATTCCTGAGAATTATAATTTAAATAAAATTGTTCCCAAAATATAGTTTTTCTTTTTTAAGGTCTCAAACAACTTGTAACTAAATATTGACCAAACAAAATTGACGAAGGTTCACAGTTACTGTGATCAAAAAATTTGGATTCGGAAATGTTGAAGTTGTTTTGTTTTTTAATTTGTTTAATACGTTTCTTAATATAAACAAGCTCATTTGTTGAGTTTCTGCATTCGGCCACGAGTGACGGATGTCGACAGAAGTGAAATCCGTGTTCGCTATGTTTTCCCTTCTGCTGCTTTTGTTCTGCGCAATTGTCAATGTGCTGTCAAATCCAGGTGAGTGAATTTGGTGTTCCTGTAATAGGGAGGAATAAACTAAAAATATTTTTGTATAGTTACCATTATTACCTTGAACCTCAGCCACTGTCAGCCTCTACCAATATACTGATTTTTTTAAATTGTTTTTTTAGCATTCAAAAATGTGTTGACTGTTTGAAAATTTTAAATGGGAATGACCACTTTGTTGGGGTTTTTCATTTTCTTGGACTTAAATTGTAGCTTACAAGGTATTAAAAAATGCTGAAACTCAGACCCATTTAGAAAAAAAAAATACCAGATTTTCTGACCCTATTTTATTTTACTTTCAGCTCTAACTCTATACCAATGCAAGTCCAACGATGACGCATGCGTCACCCGTGCAGTGAAAGCAGCTTATCCGTTGATTCTGGAAGCTAATCCAGAAATTGGCGCTGAAAGTATGGATCCTATGTTCCAAAAAGAAATTGAAGGAAATCTGTCAATCCTGAAATTCAAACTATTCAATACAACTACTACAGGATTCAAATCTTGTGATATTGAAAGTGCAAAGTGAGTAATGTTATTTTTTATACATTTTCAAAATATTTTTTTCATACAATAAGATTGTTTGCTCCCTTCTTTCGATCAAGCCGGTCAAAACCACCTATGTCACAGGACTTACCATAACCTACTGGTGAAAGTAAAATACACCCCTACAGCCCCATCCAGGGTATCCGGGTTTGATTTTATGTTCCTTTAGGTGTAAGATATTTAGAATGTAATTTTCCACGAAACTGAAATGAGAAAAGAAATTTGTTAATAGAAATTATTGCTTAAAATATTTTTTTAATAAGCCATATAAAAAATATATATTTTAAGGCAAATAAAAAATAAGAAAACTGCCCAAAAGGCTGGGAATATTTCCACGTTGTATGGCAATATTGATTCTATGACTTAAAACCTTTGCCACCCCTCTGTCACTTGAAGAGTCAACCAACCGTTTTGCGAAGTCCCGAAATACTCGATGAGCACTCGGACCCTAGTGTTTCAACCGCAAACAACTCAAACACATAGCTCATACATATTTTAGTCTTTGATTGTATTTAAGATTTCTTAAAGAAACTATTGAAAGTTAAAAAACATAAGTTTTATATTCTATTCTAAAAATAAGTACTTAACTAGAATATATTAGGTGGTCTACTGGAACTTTGTTTTTAGTGAAAGCGTTAGTTTTTAATTGATTACAAGTTTAATCTATTTATTATTTTAACAATAAATATTGAGTCTACTTTGCTGGCCTTGTGGTCGTAAGCGCTACTGCTGGGTTCGGTACCTAAGTCGGGCAGAACTTTTCCATAAGGGTTATCTGTGTAGCAGCCCGAAGTCTGGCTTTGTGCCCATTTGACAGCAATAGGTTTGCCATCTGTTCATGGGGCACACACGTAACTGACAAAATGTGGATGTACTACAGGTACACTTCTGACTCCTTAGGGATCTCTTTGCTGGCACCACACGAACATAACTCCATGTAATGGCCGTGTGATGACGCGGAACGTAAAGAATAGCATCACCCTATTTCTTCCCGAGCGTGTCGTAAGAGGCGACTAAGGGACTTACTAGAGAATGGGCAGCAGCTTTCTCTATGCATTTTACCACCATATTGCGATCGCCAATTATCCGCCTGCCAAGCGTGGCGACTATGGCAAAAGCCCTCAAATTGGGGCCTATATCCAGGACTGGACGTCTTACGGATGAAATGGCGATGATGATGAAGACTTATATCTATTCATTAGTTTTCTATTTTCTAAATTCCAGGCTTAACGATGACGAACAAACTCTAAAACTAGATGTTCTTTGCGCTGGCTTTGCTTTAAACGGCTTATATGACATCAACGGCCGGCTTATCGTGCTTCCAGTCGAGGGAAATGGGGACTACAGCCTTATTACAAGTAAGTTGAAGTTCGTTTTTGCTCAGCAATATTAAGATAAAAATAGCATCGTTTTAACACGTTATCTGACCCTGCAGCTATAATTCATGCAATGTAAATCTCGTTGAACTTGAAGATATTTTAATTTAGGTGGTATTTCAATAAATTGCTTATATCTGGTTGAATAGCTTGCAAAATGTATTTCCGGATTAAGAACAGTAAACCACAAGCTAATATTAGCCGGACGGGTCGAAATGTGAATGTACTATAGGTACACCTCTGCCCATCTCTTCGGGGAAAAAGGCGTGATGTTATGTGTGTATGGGTCCATCGATCAGGTTAAGCTACGCTTGCCGCGGTCAATCTGTGGATGGGTGACAATCTTTACAAAACGTAACTCTTCCGTGCATCGGAAAACACGTAAAGCCGTTGGTCCCATTTATCATTTATGGATCTTTGACAGTCATTAAGGCTTGTCAGAAGCCCTTTTTTTTGGATGGGAAATCATTAAATGACTTCTCCCGCTCTGGGCGGAGCAGGAGGGCAGGGTGTCAGACTTTTACTGACTAAAACTCACCCGTGTTCCTTCAGTTGCCCATGTGCCAGGGTCACGGTATCTCTTTCGAACAATCACGCGACCCCGGCAGGAGAAGCCCTTAATACTGGTAACCAAGCTTATCAATGGGTATCGTATAACCAGCTTGCTTATAACTGGCTTGTAGAGGTCTGATAAAATACTAATATTCAGCTGTACTCTGTGAGGCTAGAAGCTGACCCCAATATAGTTGGGAAAAGGATAAGTAGATTGGTACAGTAAACAACAAGTTTGTGGTAATACGCTAACTAGCCTAAAGAAGTACCAACTTTCAATAGAATGCGAGGTTTATGCGATATTACCAACTTCAAAACAGAGGTTTTTTTATAAGTATGTTTCGCGATATCTCCGGCAATTGTGGGCCGATTTCGAAAATTATTTTTTTAATGGATAGGTTATGAAATGATTCTATGCGTAGTTGCATATAAATTGAATTACTTAGCTTTATTTGATCATGCGATGTTTAACCGACTTCAAAAAGGAGGATGTTTTTTTTTTGTAAATATGTTTCGCGATATCTCCGGAAATTGTGGATTGATTTCGACAATTATTTTTTATGGATATGTTATGCTTTAGGGGTAGGCCCATGGGCACGCCGTTATTGCGGCGGTAAGTCCCCTCTTTGAGGAGTAGATAGAGAGGCGCCACGGCGTCCTCACCTTCCGCCTGACGCAGGTTCTCACCGGGCATGGGTGCTTCGGTGGGTTCCTGTTCAGGATAAAGCGGGAGGATGCGTCCGGGTATTTCCATTGCGAGGATCGTCTGGAGGACACGGTGGAGCATACGGTGGAGGTGTGCCCTGCCTGGGCGGAGCACCGCCGTGTCCTCGTGGAGGCGATCGGCGGCGGCGACCTCTCGCGTCCGGCCCTGGTGCGAGCCATGGTACGGAGCGAGAGGGAATGGGAAGCCGTCACCTCCTTCTGCGAAGCAGTAATGCTCGCGAAAGAGGAGGCGGGCGCGTGAGGGAGTGGCAGTCTCTGCGCCTTCACGTCCCTAGCCGCCGCAGGAGGAGACGCCCCGGGCGTCGGGAGTCGATTGCGGACTCCCGGCCACCGTAGGCGCGAGCTTGCGGGCGGTGAGCAATGGGTAGCTCGCCGCTCGGTAAGGACCAAGCTCGGGTCGACGGCGCGAAGTGTTCCACGCGCGCCTCAAAGAGATGTCAGCAGCTGTGAAGGGGTCTACTAGGACCGATGCCTGCCGGGGTCGCGTGATTGTTCGAAAGAGATTCCGTGACCCTGGCACATGGGCAACTGATGGAACACGGGTGGGTTTTAGTCAGTAAAAGTCTGACACGCCCTCCCGCTCCGCCCAGAGCGGGAGAAGTCATTTGATGATTTCCTATCCTGAAAAAAAGGGGGTAGGCCCAAATAAATTTCATTGACTTGGGTTGATTTTTTTACGTTAGCTTCGATAATACATAGGTATTTAACCCACTTTGTTTATCGTGATGATGTTTATGAATTAGTGCGATTAAAAACCACAGGTAAAAAGTGCAAAATAAAAACAGTTTTGTTAAAAACATAAATAACCGACTTAAAAACGGCTACAAAGTGAAAAATAACTTTAATTTCGGAAGTCGGTGGTTTTGGATCTGTATTATAGTTTTTTGCCACCGTTTTTTTAAGTCAGTTGTTTAGTTGTTATTTTCACTATGTATTATTTTTTCGGAAGTTGGTTGTTTTTGTTATGTTACTATTGACGTGCGACCTACTGTATCTACTATAAGGTCTCGTACTCACGGGCAATTTGCTGTTGCGTTCTGTATTTCAACGCATTGAAATACCCACAGTGTACTTTTTCGACGAGCTGGGTTGCACATGGTTGGGTTCTAAATGATCGGTTTAACACCGTAGATGAAAATCGAGATTAAATAAAAATCGCCGTGTTGAAAAACCTGAGCATTGAAATAAAAGCATACAAACATATTCAAATTAATTGAAACAAGTTGTAAATTCTGACTTACTACATTTTTTTTCTTTTTAAGTTGTAAATTCTGATCAGATCCTTTGCTTATTTCAGAAAAATATCGGCTTGCACTGATTATCGAGTTAAAAACTTACAAGGGTAAAGATGGCAAAACTTACAGAAGTGTCAAGAACTTCAAAATTGATGCAGAACCATTGGAGCCTGTGGAGTTCGACTTCAAAAACTTATTCAATGGACAGAAGGATCTAGGTATTTTTTTTTTTTTTGTAATTTAGGTCACTATTTTGCGTGGTGCCGAACGTAAAGAACAGCACTATCCAATTTCCTCCCATGAGTGTCGTAAAGAATTACCATGGCAACTGAAGGAACACGGGTGGGTTTCAGTATAAATCTGACACGACCTCCCACTCCGCCCAGAGCGGGAGAAGTCATTTGATGACTTTCCACCAAAATAAAAGGACTCGTCTGCTCAACCGGCCCTTGGTCCTTCGACGGACTTGGCCGGCCCACTGCCACTTCAGTTTGCTTAATTTGCAAGCTATGTCGGTAACTCCGGCTGTTTGGCAAAATGTGTGGAATAGTTTTTTTTTTTAATACCTACGAAAAATTTTAACGCCCATGCATTTAAATTTTTTGTAGGTTGGGAATTATGTAATGAATCCAAGATATGTTAATTTATATCCAGCAAATTAAGGACTGTACGTAGGTATTCAGTAGTATATATGTCATCTCAACGGAAAATACTTATTATTTTCCTTGTTTTGTTTCTTACCTACCTCGTGAAACATTTATATAGGTAGGTAAGTGTTCCTTGTGTTACTTTACAAAAAAATAAGGAAACTGCACTCAGTCTGACTGGGAAAATACCTCAAAATTATTTGTGCAACTTTATTATGATTAAATTATAAATGATTTCATATCTATGGATATGAAATCATTTATAGCAGGTTTTTCAAACATTTTTACATGTTTAAAATACTAGCCGACCGGCATTTCCTGTCCGACAACTCTGACAAGAAAGGCCAAAACAAACTCAGAGGTCACAGTCTCTTTACAGTCCAGACATAATCATGGTCAGATTATGTGAATAAGACCAGTGCAGTCAGTGCACGCATTTATTAGTTATCATGTAGCTCAATTCGTTGTAATAGTTCCTAAAAATTATACCTTTTAACAATTTTTTTTTTGCAGATGTGGCTATAGCCGTCATATTTTAGCATGACATTAGAACTCATTGCCCTTCTCCTAATATCTCTAAGTATAAACCCCACAGTGCATGGCTTATCATTGTTGGAATATGTTGAAGATCATGACAGATATTAAGGACTTGGACTTTATTCCGTTATGGCTAGTAAAAAATGCTGGAAAATTGGTTAATGACCTCTTTTTCTATGCTAAAGCGTAACAACTATTAGATTAGTTGATAGCAAGAATTAGCACTTGTGTGTCCATTGCCTTTTTCACCAATAGACTAATTGACGTTTACTCTGATTTCAGCTGACGCAGTCGTGAAGTTCGCCAATGAGAACTGGAAAGAAGTTGCCAAAGAAGTCCAAACGCCAGTATTTCTGGCTAATTTCAAGAAAGTGATGAAAAACGCCAATAAATATCTGAAGACCATACCAGTAGACGAATATATTGTTCAGTAAATTGTTATATTATGGCTTAATAAAATAGAATAAAAGAAATTACCAAAGGAAACCATATAGTTTCGGCAAATGTTTAGAATTATTCTGACAGTAAAAGTTATTATGGAATTAAAGTGTTAATAAAAAAAAAACAAACACAAAAAAGAAAGGAATAATCCAACAGTTTTTTTTTCCTAGCCTATTTTGTCAACTAGGTCAAAGCATGCCCGTAATCTTTCGAAGAACTCTTTTCCCGCGCCACCTCAAACCAGCCCTTGCAGTACGCGTTCAGCTCATTTCGACATCTCTTTCTAGGCCGGCCCCGGCTGCGTCATTTGCGGATCTTTAACAGGCGTCACGGGTCCTCTGAAGCCCGAAAGCATGAAAACCAATGTTAGTTATCAAGTGGGATGACCCAGTAACTGGGTTGTGGAGGTCAGATTAGCAGTCGCTCTGGTATTCAGCTACATCGGATTAGACTGGAAGTCTACTACACCATTCAGCAGCCAAGCAGACTGATGTTTTGCTCCATACCAGTTTTATCCAATTATTCGTCACCCCATCTCGTTTACCACTCTTCCCGAATACTCTGCTTTAGATATAGGCGAGGAAATTAATTGTTTATCCATTTAGCTGACACTAATTAAATTGCCGTACTGTATCCATTGCATACAATAGTATCAGCATGATAATTGTGATTTGAACATACGTGTGGTATTTAGGTAGAAACTAAGTCAATTTTCATCAAAAAGGATCTCGCCTACAGAGGTCATATATTGCTCTGATGACTCTTTTTTGCAGAGTAAAAATAGACTCGATATCTGCAACCGTATCTTACTGGAAGAAAATGAAAGAAAATACCTCTATTTGCGACAAACATGACGCAAAGAAAGATCAGACACACGAAACAAAAACAAAAGCTGGGGAAAACATGCGTCACAGCCACGCAACCGGCTATCATCTTACTGGAAGCAATTTAAAAAATAATATCAGTTTTTGTTTTTGAATCGAGCTGGGTAGAAGCTTAAAGAAAGTGTCAGCAAATACATTTAACAAATTCGATTTTGTAAGGACACAGGTACAAGTAGATCGACATAACTCTTCTTCGCTTGAATTGCGATTGGTCACGATGTATTTTGTCCGACCGTAGATCTAGTAGTTGCTCGCTTCACGATCTCTCTCCACCTGATTTTGTTAGATGACCATCTGGATCATTCATTAACAGGGCCTAAAACCACAGATTTAATTTGACCGGTTCACCTCATTGGCGACCTCTCTGACCAGAACACTAATTTTAATCAGTTTTATTTGGATAAATACATACTGGTACTCAACCAGTCATTACAATTTTCATTCAAATTAATTTAAAGGGTTAAAGGCATTCATGGGCTTCTTCAAAAAGGAGCAACAAAAGGATACGAATTGTGATTTGGATTTTGTACGGAAGATTGCTGGTTAGTTAACTATGCATGGTCAATTTAATATTTTTACTCTAGGCAAGCGTAGTGTGGGACGCCCCACAGCTAGATGGACCGACGACCTTAGGAAAGTGGCTGGGGTAGACTGGATGCGGAAGGCGGAGGACAGGGTGTTGTGGCGCAATATGGGAGAGGCCTATGTCCAGCAGTGGACTGCGATAGGCTGAGTTGATTGACTCTAGGCAAACAGAAGGAATTACTTTTTCATAAATAACATAAAAATATATTTTTTACGTTTGAAAATATTACTTAATTAGTCTTTTTGTCTATTTTTTTAATTAAAATGTTACCTTAATAACAAAGCTTTTTCTAAGAAGTTATTTTTTCATTAGTTTCAATATAAATGCGGAGTCTTTTTACGTCATTGATTTATAATCTATTTTTAATTATAATGTCACCTCTACGTCACGTAAAGTTCGTTTTTTAATCACACATAGTAATCTGACATTTCAAGTCTTTCTGTGGTTGCTTTTTTTATAGCAGGTCGAAATTTACGTCACTCTGGCAGAATTGTTGACACTGGCTCGATTGCGAAGAAGAAAAAAAAAATAAATCGGAGTTAAACACTACACCTATCAAATTGCTATATTGATGCAAAAGAAGATTATTTCAGAAAACAACCGATTTCTGGAATTCGGTGTCCCTGTTATATTCAATATATTCATTTTTTGCTTTGGACTTTTGAAATTAAAGTTATTTTACAATTTGAAGTGTCGTTTGTAGAATTTTATTGTTTAGCTAAGGATATAACAGTGACAGGAAATTATAATAACATCTATACACGTGTCTTCATGGAGGCGAACGGTGGCGGCGATTTCTCGCGTCCGGTCCTGATCCAGGCCATGGTATGGAGCGAGAGGGCATGGGAAGCCGTCATCTGTTTCTACGAAGCAATAATCTCGCGAAAGAGGAGGCAGAGCCCGTGAGGGACAGGCAACCTCTGCGCCCTCACGCCTCTAGCCGCCGCAGGAGACGCCCCGGCCGCCCGGCCGTCGAGAGTCCATAGCGGACTACCGGCCACCGTAGGCGCGGGCTTGCGGACGGCGAGCGATGGGTAGTTCGCCGCCCGGTATGAACCAGGCCTGGGTCGACGACGCGTTGTGTTCCACGCGCGCCTCAAAGAGATGTCAGCACACACTGAAGGGGTCCGGTAGGGTCGATGCCTGCCAGAGTCGCGGATTTGTTTGAAAGAGATACCGTAGCCCAGGCAAAGGTAACTGAAGGAATATGGATGGGTTTTAGTTAGTAAAAGTCTGACACGCCCTCCCGCTCCGCCCAGAGCCCCACCCAAAAAAAAAACATAACTGACGTTATCAGGAATAACACGTCGTAAGGAACACGTTTCTGTGGGATAATTTTCGACATCCACGCGGGCAAAGCTGTAGGCAGCGGCAACTAGACATCCATATAAAGTAAGTGGACGAAACAGGTACATATTATTAAAGCTAACTCAAAAACTACTAATTCGAACTTGATTAAATTATATGGGACGATTCGGAAAAAAGAATTTTCAAATCGGTTTATAAATGACGCAGTTCCTATGTCACCATTAGCCTTGTTCCCACTACTAGGATACAGGCCTCCTCTAAGTGAGAGGGAGTGGGCCGTAAACAACCACGCGGGCCCAGTGCGGGTTGGTAGATGTCATATGTCTTCTAATTTTTGGTTCTAGGACATGACGATTTCTTCACTAAGTTTTCCTTTACCGTTTTGAGAGAGGTCCTATGTGATAAAACATGAAACAAAAAATATATACACCGAATCGAAAACCTTTTCTTTTTTGTAAAGTCAGTTAAAAACAAAATATAGATTATGTTTGAGGGCATCCTTTTACATTCTACCATTTTGGCACGCAAACATTGATGCCGTTCATCATCAAACATTGATATATCATATTTACAACTAAAATCTATCACCTAGAAAAGCAGATACGGAGTAATAACATTGGTCTAGAAGAAGTACTGTTCTTTTTTTTAAAATGGTTATTGGATCCTTTTTTATGGAATTATGAATGTGGTTAATGATAGCCGATGCTATACGAAAAACACTTTTCCTCAACAAAGCAGTCCTATATCCAGCTGTGCGTAACAGGTTTTAGTATTGACATCGCGAAGTTACATCGCGATGTCTGATTTCCGATAAACTTAAAAATAGATGTTGTCATTTAACAAAGAGAGAAATTTCTAAAATATAAAGACACGGAAATGTTAACAAATTGTTAGTTTTAAATATTGAAACACAGCTGTCAGTACTTTCAAACCACACATTGCTCGTAGGCATCGTATTGGGCCTTAAAAATACTCTCTCTTTCGGTACAATTACCCCAATATTTATAATACCAAACCTTAAAGTAGAAACGACAAGACAGATGCCATGCTAGTAGCACAGTTACAGTATATTATAACGTACTCTGTGGCTAGTAGATTATAATGTGCAGATGCGCTAAGTTTTTATATATTGCTTTAGCCTGTGCCTTCCACCATGTCAGTTGGTTGTCAATTAATATTCCTAGATTTTAACATCTTCTCTGTCCAAATTTTTACTTTTATAATTAATATTTAGATATTTAATACGAAGTTTTTGGTAAAATGCATGATCTTTATTTTTTTAAATGTTTATTTGTAAGTTGTTTCTATTTAGCCAGTTTATTAAAATTTGAATGGTGTTGTTTGTATCATTTTCATAATTTTTATTATTATCGCATTTTAAGAGTGCTGTACTATCGTCGGCAAACAGAACCATGGGATGGTGGATTTGGCGTGGGAGGTCGTTACTATAAATTAAAAATAATAAAGGCCCAAGGACACTTCCTTGTGGTACACCGAATTTAATTTCTCTACTGGAAGACATATACTATTGTTCTAATTTAGACTTGTAACATATTTTGTAAATTTCTGTCATTTGTTTGCGACCGGATAAATATGCTCTTTATTAGGTTCAGGATATTATCTCTAATACCATTGTTGTTTAGTTTTTGAAGTAGGATATTGTGGTTGACACAATCAAAAGCTTTCGACATATCTTTACATATAGCTCATATAGGCGTTTTTGTATCAACATACAGTTTCTGTTTACAGAAACTTACCTAGTTTGTACTCATGGTCCATTTAAGGAAATCTTGAACCGGTGGGTTATAATCCCCGTGACCCAAAGACTAGTTTTTACCTTGGTCAGAGGCTAAGCATTGCCATACCATACGTCATAATGCCGAATGTAGGTGGTCTCTTGGGAACATTACCCGTCGACTGCATTGCGGATAAATTTTTCAACGCAATTATTTATATATACTTTAGGCTACAGAATTACACTGCCGACGGAAAGTTTCCGGACAAGATGAAAATGTATTAAAACAATTATTAAAAGTAATATAAATCAAGTTTAAAAAAGTTTTATTTAAAAAATATAACATTCTACGATTAAAACCATCCACATATTTTATCTCTTTCATTTTATACTGCTACACTTTCTTTTTATTCTCCGACCGCCACTAATTTTTTAACTACCCGCGGAATTCTTTCTATAAGTTTTTCTAATACACTTTTTGGTATATTATTCCAAGACTTTTGAAAAGCCTTCCAAAGATCATCCGAAGAAGCGGGATTCAATTTTCTAACTTGCCGATCCAGTTCATCCCACAATAATTCTATTGAATTTAGATCGGGAAATTATGGGGGCCATTTCATTATTTCTAACTCACCACTATCTTCTTTATTTTTTAAATAGTTCATACAAAGCTTAGATGTGTGCTTTGGGTCATTATCTTGCTGAAACACATACCCACGGCCAATTAGTCGCATCCCAGTAGGGTTAGCATGCGTGTTTAATATGTAATGGTAACCATTTCTGTCGAGAGTTCCTTTAATTCTGTAGAGATCCCCTACTCTGGCATATGAAAAACACTGCCACAACATCACAAAGCACCTCCATGTTTAACAGTTGGAGTTATAGCATCGGGGTGCATTTTTTCTGAAGGTTCGCGACGAACATAAATTTTCTTGTTTTTACCCAAACATTTCGAATTTGGACTCATCAGTCCATAGGACTTGTTTCCAGTTTTCTACTGTCCAATCTTTATGTACAAGGGCCCATTCTAGTCTTTTTCCTGTTTCCGCGTCGCAAGAGTAGTTTCTTTGTAGAAATTCTGCCATTTAGGCCAGTTTTTTGTAAGCGTTCCTTTACTACGCTTACTGTACTGTACTTAATCTGTTTATCGTGACTTTCATTGAGCCGCATTTGCATTTCTGGTGCTGTAAGCATCCTATTCATTTTGGACATGATGATTAGGGACTTATTTTCTGCTTTAGAAGATATACGGGGTCTCCCACTGCGTTTTCTGTCTAGATTTGAACCAGTTTTTACGAAACAAGTGATGGCATCTCCGACAGTAGAACGTGGCTTATTTATTTTTTTCAGAAAATAACGTATAGTAAAACCTTCGTTGTGAAGAGCAACAATAAATGCACGTTGTTCTATACTTGTATAAAGATGCCTTCCCATTTTCTTAAATAAATTAATAAAAAAAATATTTTGACTACAAGACTGCTGGAAGTAATGCCACAAAACCTGAAGGTTTACTTACCTTCAAAGTAATATAATTATGTGGAAATAATGAAATCACTGCTAGAAATCAAAAAACGCAAAAAATAATAGAAATTTTTAAAAGAAACAGAAAAAAAATAATTTAAATAGGTTCACTTCGTTGCATGCCAGATACGTACTAAATGTTACGGCTGACGATTTTATTTTATTTTTCACAAACAGTGCGCGGGGACAGGGAGGAAAGTCAAAAACACGATCGTACACACTTTGTAAACTAACATAGCATTTTTTTATAGATCAAGTTAACGTGCTTATGTATCATATTTCAGTTTAAAAGTAAACAAGAAGCTTGTCCGGAAACTTTCCGTCGGCAGTGTATATAGGTACCATATGTAAACAGTATCTTGGTACATGACTATAAAACTTTAAAATACCGAAATCACTTATTATTGCAAATAGTGCAACTTGATCAGATAAAACATGGCCCGTGAAAAATTTTAAATAAAATTTAAATCACGGCCAGGAAGAGCTTTATAACGCCCATTTAAAAATAATATACAGAAAAGATAATATATAAAACAATATAATATACAGAACGTCGCAAGACTTTGTCAGATGTAGGGAAAGTACCTTAATGACTGTAGATAGAAAAATTTACTGAATTATAAAGACTTCATTTTTTTATTTTAAAAACAATTCGATTTTTGTTACAGTGCATTGAAGTTTTCGATCGGTACAGTAAAATTACAGGTTTTTTATTCACATTTAGCTGGTTCTGTTTCCGGTTCAGAGAGGCGATGTTTAAAATTCTTTGAATGAGGTTCATATTGTTTTTAAAATAAAAATGAAATCTTAATTCAGTTTTTTTTCTATCTATAGTATTTAAGATAGTTTCACTCTATGTGGCAAAGTCCTAAGACACCCTGGATATAATCTATACTATTTATACTAATATTATAAAGCTGAAGAGTTTGTTTGTTTGATTGCACGCGGTAATCTCAGGAACTACTGGTCCGAATTGAAAAATTATTTTTGTGTTAGGTAGTCTATTTATCGAGGAAGGCTATATAACATCACGCTACAACTAAGAATAGCGAAGTAGTAATGAAAAATGTTGCAAAAATGGGGAAAATCGCATAGGTTGGCGATTCACCGCGACGGGAAGGAGGAGGAAATATAACGCGGACGAAGTCGCGGGCAGAAGCTAGTAATATTATAAATGTGAAAATTTGTGTGCTTGGATGTCTATGGTAGACAACAATCACAATCAATTAAACGCGGCAGAACGGACTAGGATGAAATTAGGTACACATATATAAGGTGTATCTATTCATTCACGAAATATTTTAAGAGGTACACCTGTAGGTGGTAAAGAAGCTAAAGCTTAGAAAAAAAATTCTAAGGGTTTTTTTTAAATTTAATATTTATAAATTTTTTGACGCACAAAAGAAATACTGGCTCCTTCTTATTTTTTACGGCCCGAGACACCGCGGCCATGCTCGTGCCGTCCGGTCGTCGCCCTCACAGCGTCAGGCGGGCCATTCATAGAATTTGGAGTAAAGGTTTTATGCAAAACATCTCAAGTAGTTTTAAAATTATAATAATTACGAAAATTCAAAAACGCTTAGATAAAATTTTTCTTTTTGCTTCTATAGCTTCTTTACCACCTACAGGTGTACCCCTTAAAATATTTCGTGTATGAATAGATACACCTTATATATGTAAACGACTATTTGAGTGCCTAATTTCATAAATCTGATTAAATTACATAGGATACTTTTAATCCTGGTAGATTACTTTGATGGGATAATTTCCGACATCCAGGCGGGCGAAGCCGCTAGCAAAAGCTAGTAATTTACTGATAATAAATTCTAAATGGGTAACAAATAAACAAGAAATATCGGCTACATTATCAATCATGCATTTTTTGCTGCGCGAATTATTATTTACGCAAACTGGCTTTTATAACATCCACGTGTTGCGGAAAACTACTCTACCCAGATTCTTTCCACACGAAGTCTATATACGTAAAGCATATCATAATTATGTATATTAGGTAATACTAAAGGACTTTATTAATAGCACTTCCATTTACTCTTTAGGGTTCCGTACGTCCGCATGGAAACTGAGAATCTTACATCGCAGTTGGCAGATAAAAATGATTATAATGGCGTTCATATAAGATACATATCATACCTAACTGGTTTGTGGAGGTCATATAGGCAGTCGCTCCATGTAAAATACTGGTAATCAGCTGCATCCGGTTAACCTGGAATCCGACCCCAAGTTAGTTGGGAAAAGGCTACTCAGATGATGATGATGATGTGATGATAACGATATAGCATAATCTTCCTGTCAAAAATATTAAGATTCTAATTTGGACTTTAATGGAAAAATGATTTTATTTCTATAAGTAAGTTTGCACAAAACCTTTTATACGTCAATTATATTTTTAAAAAATAAGATGGGGTCAGTGTTTTCTATCTGACTTCTCTGAGAAGAAAAGTAAAAACAAACTCAGAGGTTGTAGTCTCTTTTAAAGTTTAGACTTAATGTTGGTCAGATCATGAAATGGTCTTTTGAGGAAAGAACGACACAGATTTGATTTACACAAACTTACTAACGTGGACAAAGTACCAAAGGCAATCTATCAAAGTATTTAAAAGAAAGTAAATTATGACCATTGTAAAATAGGCTTACCAAAAAAAAACTCAGGTTTTACTGGGCAGAGCACAGTGCGAGGTAGTCGCAACATATCCTAAGAGCTGTGGCGGACAACAATACTCAAAATATTGGGCATTTTGTGCGAAGGTTGATCAGATAGGAAACATGTTTTTTATCTACATTCAGATATATAAACGTATCTAAATGTTTGGAAGGACTAAACAATTTTAAACTATTGACGGCCAATCTCTAAAAAAAGAAAGAATAATGTGGAAAAAGGAGAGGGAGACCTTTTTAAATATAGTTATATATCAAAAAACAAGCTAACAGATATACCTACTACTTCCGTGTATTTTACGCCGAGAATACCTAAAAGGCTTTTTCGAAGTATTTTGTTTTTATCAAACATTTTTGTAGGCAAGAAATATAGAACCAGATTTTTGAATCAGATAATAATAATTAAGTTACAAATTAAAAATATAAAAGTCGAGTTTTTCTCGAGCGGCACTGCAGTTAAATCAAGCGTTCGCTTCACTTTGTATGTATTTATACATCCGTAGGCTGATACACATTTATATGAATCTGTATATAAAAGTGAACATTTCTTGATTCAGGCAAATAGAAGCCTAAGTCCTATTGTGTAGTCGTGTCTTTATATCAGACATTTAATTCATTGAAATGAGCAAAAATATTTTTATATTAGTCTGTTTAACGTATAGTTCTTTAGGGACTTCTACTTTGGGTAATGTATCTACATTTTCTTATTTTTATTGATTTTCAGTTTGGATAACCTGAATTAAATGTTAATTAATTTCGGTGTCGTTGCTGTTTTTTGTTTTGTGTGTGCAGTCATATTAAATACTGATGTAAAAAAAAATTCTTCTGATTTTCTGATTTTAAGGTGTAAATAATTTTAAATATTGTCAGTCAAATTAAACTATAGGTTTAGGTTGGCAACTAAAAGTTGTTAGTAATGTTTCTGTAAATTTAGCCCCTAAATTGGCACAAGTTTATTTGATTCGGTGCTTTTCAGCTTTCATGCAATTATCAAGAGTTTGATTCATTTTAATGTCGCAACCACTAGTGATGGCTAGCTACATGTTTGCGTCTTCTTAGCGTGTTGATGGTAACATCAACACGCTAAGAAGAAGAAAGTTACAAACATTGTTTTTTTATAAATATTTTATCCAATCCATTGCATATTTTACCCAATAACGATGAAGAGCGGTTTTAGTTACTGACGTTACCTTATTTTAAACCAAATAAGAAAATTCATTTGTTTCAAGCGAATAGCTAGAAGAATTTTCATTTGTTTTACACAAAATCGAAAACGCTCGTATACAAAATAAACTAATTCAATTACTCGTTCCTTCTATTTCCAGTACCTTTCATCACAAAATGTAAATGGGATGACGCAAAATGTCTAAAGGAATCGTCGCAGAAGGCGATACCATTGTTCGCTGACAGTATTCCTGAGCTGAATGTGGACAAGCTTGACCCCCTTGTGATTAAACACGTAGATGCTAGTACATCCAACTTGAAACTTATCGTCACCAATATCAAGGTTACAGGACTCAGGAACTGTGAGGCTAGGAAGATTACGTAAGTGTATTTTCTTTTGTTGAAATAATATTTGGTGCTCACCTCTGACAATGCAGTAACTACTGCAGCCATATGAGTAATTACTGCTGCCATAAGCATAAGGACGCATTTCAGCTTTTTTAAATAAGCCTTTTGAGGGCAGAGGCTTATTCGATGGGCGCTTTCTTTTTTAACTTATGGTGGCAAATTGGTAGAGAGCAGTGGTGTCCCAGTGATAACAATCGTAACTTATGAGTTGTAAGTCGTGGGTTTGAACCCAAGCAGACACTTTTCTTTTTCTCAGCCTATATTGTGTCCCACCGGTGCTTTTCCTTATAAACCTCCCTGTTTTATGTATTCTAAGGCTATGTCGGCCCTAATCAAATTGTCTTACCATCTTCCCCGTGGCGTACCTCGACTGTGTGTCATGTGAGTGAGTGACGATCTTTGCTAATCTCTTCGCACGCATATCTGCAATGTGGCCGACTGGCCGGAGTGCAAAATATTTAATTACCATTGCTCTCAAAATAGTAAACGACATCTTCGTGAGGATATAGGACCAAAAATTATAAGACATATGACATCTATCAATCCGCTGGGTCCACGTGGTGGATTACCACCCGCTCTCTCTCACAAAAAGGAGGTATATATCCCAACAGTGGGAATGTTGAAAGGTTTCTGCAATTTGTTGATATGTTTATCAATCAAAGTTATGGACCCCTTGCCGCGGTCAGTCTGGAGTAACAACATCCATATCATCTCACTCTTCTGTACTTTGAAAAGCATGTTATCTCTTGGTGTCATTATTTATTATTTATTTATATATGCTTTATTGTACACCAGAAAATACATTAAAAACACACACACATTCATATATCTCTGACTCTCGTTAAGGCCAGTCAATACGAAAAGGTCAGTATCTAGGTTTTCGAGTACAGACGCAATCACTCTAAGTGAAAATACTGGTATACAGCAATACTCAATACTTTTATTGCATTTTCCATGTATTGGTAAACTTATAATTAGATCATATGGACCCTGTTGGGCACAGCAAAATAAGTGAGTTAGGGGAGAGGAAGCATTTGTTAATTATGTAACATAATAAATTACTATATTTTAATGTTGATTAATGATTAATAATGCTTATTATGTTATAATTCTGATAAACTTTTAGCAATATCCGGTTAGATATCTATGAAAAACTAGCATATCGTTTTTCTTAATATTAACTACTACTTAATGATATTACGTTTTTGTCTGGAAAAATATAAACTAGATCACGTGTGAATAATATAAATTACTAGAAAAACTGGCTTTTTTTTTTTCATATTTGACTTTAAAACCTGTTTTTCTACATTGTTCGTTCTAAAAGTACAAATTTACAACGACCACTTTGGGTACGTGTTGTGGTCAAAAGTGCGACGTAAGTTCAATTCCCGAATAGGGCAAACTAGGCTTGACTGATTCTGTCTTGTACTTTTAGTTCGACAGTTGTACTGTGACTGGAATAACGCTTCACATCACATATATAACATAACATAACATCACGCCTTGTTTCCCCGAAGGGTTAGGCAGAGGTGTACCTATAGTACACACACACACCACAACCACCACACACCACACACCACACACCACCACACCACCACCACCACACACACCACACACCACACACACCACACACCACATCACATAATCAACCTATAATGTTCCGAGCGCTGGGACAAATGTTTTCTTATGGTGAGAGGGAGTGGCCCGTTATCCATCACACGGGCCCAGTACCGATTGATAGATAGCTTCGTATTTACGGTACTAGGACATGCCGGTTTCCTCACCTTGTTTTCCTTCACCGTTTTGAGAACAGTGGTGATAAAATAATTTACACAAAGTTATGCGCGTATCTGGGTTCGAACCAGTCCCCAACAACTAGTAAGTCACAGTCGTTGCCACTTGGAATAACGCTTAGCCGTCAATATGTGTTAAGTAACGTTTAACGGATCAAAGGAAAATGCTCTTAATCACCTCACTCCAATGAGGAATTGGTGATTAGTGTTGTTTCTTGTCATCAACAGAGAAAACGCTAGTTATTTCCATGAAAATGTCGTGCTCACCATTCTTGTCTTTTTTTCCATAAAAAGATGTGGTTAATCGCGGGGTCAGCCCCCATAGAGAAGACAGACAAAATTATAGATAGTAAAATGATTTCTATGGCGTGGTTTCAAATACGAAGAAAAGACATGTGGCGTTGTACAGAAAAAAAAATATGTCTGTTCCTCGTAAAGTAGAGATAGACGTGAACATTCTATCTATACGTGAATTCGCTTACTCAAACAAAAAATAAACGTATGACAGCTAAAAAATTGATTACCTATCTATTTTTGTTGCAATCGATTCTAGGAACTAAACAAACCGGTTTTTAAAATTGCGACTAATGATATTATAATTACGAGGCAACAAGAAAATATCCTTCAATTATATAGATATCTTAGACTGACCAATTAAATCGTTTGACATGTAGCTATTAGAGACAATTGTGCGTGTCGCTTTACATTATTATAGTTAATGTTCTTACTAACATTTTCCTCGTATCGACATCAAATTAAAATCAATTAAACCCCACTTGATCTTTCTTCAATCCTTGATTAAGTGGCGCGTAAGTAGTTATTATAGAAGTTGACCTTTGTACGGTAGTAGCATCCTTGTTTAGCTTAGTAATAATATACAGCATGTGTAACCCCCATGCCTTGGAAATCACGGTAAGCCTTTGGTCCTAGCTGTGAATCGTTTATTTTTGACAGCCGTTACGGGTCATCAAAACCCCGAAAGTCTGACAACTAACCACCCTGTGACTGAGCTTTGGAAATGAGACAGTAATTTGGTCCATGTAAAATACTGATATTGCATCTGGTTATACTGGAAGCCAACCCCAATTTAATTGAGAAAAAGCTAGGCAAACTGATTGAGACAGCATGTATTGGAAAGGTTTGGTCTGTAACTTAAGGTAGTGGTACACAGACAAATAATCAAATTGAATTTTTTTTTTTCCCTCGGCATCAACATTGTAATAGCGGCAAAATAGCGGCGGTGACCTCTCGCGTCCCGGTGCGAGCCATGGTACGGAGCGAGAGGGTATGGGAAGCAGTCACTTCCTTATGCGAAGCAGTAATGCTCGCGAAGGAGGAGGCGGGGCGCGTGAGGGAGTGGCAGTCTCTGCGCCCTCACGTCCCTAGCCGCCGCAGGAAGAGACGCCCCGGGCGTCGGGAGTCGACTGCGGACTCCCGGCCACCGTAGGCGCGAGCTTGCGGGCGGCGAGCAATGGGTAGCTCGCCGCCCGATAAGGATCAAGCTCGGGACGACGGCGCGTAGTGTTCCACGCGCGCCTCAAAAAGATGTCAGCAGCAGTGCAGGGGTCTACTAGGACCGATGCCTGCCGGGGTCGCGTGATTGTTCGAAAGAGATACCGCGACCGTGACCCTGGCACATAGGCAACTGATGGAACACGGGTGGGTTTTAGTCAGTAAAAGTCTGACACGCCCTCCCGCTCCGCCCAGAGCGGGAGAAGTCATTTGATGATTTCCAATCCTGAAAAAAAAAAAATTGCGACAAAATAATCAGCTGTCCCAAACATTTGGGTCGAATAGGTATTGATGTTCTGTATGGGACCGCTGATTAGTTCCGCGATTACAAAGTTAGTCCTATGGAGAAAGGGGCTTACAGTGCTTTTCTTCATTTCCAATCCATATATTTACGTTTGGGGGCTACGTTCAACAGTGGACAAGAATAGGACTAAGAACAATAAATTTTTCTCTTAGCCCTTAAAGCCAAAGTCCTTCTTACTCACTATCCATTTATGCCTTTATGTAGAGCTGCAAAGAACGTATCTTTATTAAAGGAATCCCTCAGTCTACCGCGAGATTTTTTTTTTTGGTTGGTATCTTCTAATGGCGTCTCCCACTCTGGGCGGAGCGGGATCATGTCAGACTTTTACTGTCCAGTAAATTTTAACAAATCCGCGGCTTTGGCAGGCATCGGTCCTAGAAGACCCCTTCAATATGTGCTGATATCACTTTGAGACACGCGTGGACCACAACGCGTACCTCTATCCAGGCCTGGTCCTAACCGCCCACAAACCCGCGCCTATGGTGACCGGGAGTCTGCTATCCGCCCGGAGCATCTCCTGCGGCGCCTAGTGGCGTGAAGGCGCAGAGATTGCCTCTTCCTCCGCTTCGCCTCTTTCTTCGTGGGCATTACTATTTCGCAGACGATGGTGACGACTTCCAATGCCCTCTCAATCCGTAGAATTGCCAGGACTAAGGCCAGACGTGAGAAATTGCCACCGCCGATCGCCTTCGCGAGGACACAGCGGTGCTCCGAGATAATAAATATTATGCGTATTATTATCTAATATATATTATTTTGACTAACCATCCTCACATTTAAGTACCGCCACTATTGTAAAATAAAGACGTAATACAGAATACAAGATAACGACGAAATAAAAATAAAATTCTAATTTACGTCATACTTTACCATAAACAATGTCTAGGTTAAAACAATTTGCCACTAGACCTCGATACTTGTATAACTGGTTAATGCGTCGTGCATTTATTGAATACCTACTGCATCTGTAGACTTTAAAAATGGCTATATTTCATTGGTATTTCAACCGTCAAGGTTTTGGTATTAATAATAAAATAAAGGCCTCTATCAGTGGCGCAGGTAACTAATAAGCCCATTCCTGTCGGCTTCCCTTACGAAATTATGACAGTCAGGAGTTCTCAGAAGTGTTTAATAATCACACTGAATGTATTTAATGTTATACCATAAAATTAAAGTATTACAAAAGCCGAACCTACATAAAAAAATACTTGTGTTTATATTCCAACGAAAACAAAACATTTAAAGTGCGCGCGGCACCGCGCGTCAAGATTTTTCTGCAGTGTAACTCGCTTTTAACGCCGGCTTATGAAGTAAATCAATTTCTATTCAAAATCATCTCGTCATGACGTCACTTCAGGTCACGTGCCATGCATTTTTTTGAGGCCTTGGGAAGCCAGAACATTCCGGGTTATGAACAGTAGGAATATCGACCATTCGTTGAATTTCCTGACCAGTCGGGTCCCGTCGTCGTGTCCTCGAAGATCGCTCGCTCGCTCGTTGGCAGTGGTGCCAACTTAGGGAAATTTTCCCTAAATTTAGGGTTAAGTTGAATCAGCACGGTAATTTTAGTGAAAAAACTCGGTGAGGGTAATCTTGGGGTAAATTTAAACATTTTATAGCACTCATGATAATATCATCGATTCAAGATTTTATGAACGCACCTATTTAAATTACTACATACTGACCGCTCCCGCCTCTCTGCTTGTCATGTTCCTTCCTACCAACCCTGCCCCGCTGCCCGCTCGCATTGTTCGCAATATGTATACTTTGTATCCTGCTCGCTCGGCGCGTACGTATGATACTGTGATTACTGAGTAAAATGGCGTAAATGTTTTAATTATAGATAGAACGTTGAAGGAACGCGAATTAAACAAATTAGGGTAATTTCTTTCATTTAACTGAAAATCTAGGGTAAACTCATAAACTGGGATCAGACTTGGGGTAAAACAAAAAAAAGGACCTGGCAGCACTGACAATAATTTTGTTATTTTAAATGTTTGGTGACCATTGACGTAAATAGAATTATAAACTTAAAACCTTTTATTTTGTTGATACTTGTAGTTAATTGGCATTTATTTCGTTGTATTCATATAAGTTATTAGTGTAGTATTAAAGTAACAATTAGAATTTGATAATTGTGAGTTTGTTGTGAAATTGTGCGTTCGCAGTTAGAAATTTGTGGTAAGTCGATAATTAGCAAGTTGAAATTACTTTTTTAGATTAGATTTGAAAAGTTATTAGTAGGATGGATAAGGCGGCATTAATAGTTTTAGATTGTTGTGTGACTGATTATTTGCTTCGTGAGGAAACATGCTTTTCTAGGTTAAGTTTTGAAAATAAAAAACACATAATTAGGTTAGGTCATGCTCGACCAGATATGACTATAAATTACAAAAGGCGTGATGGGTTTTTCAAACATTTTAATGTTTCCCTTTACGATAAATATCAATGGCTGACTGGTAGTTGTAAATTGAATAAGATGTTTTGTTTTCCATGTTTAGTTTTCTCCGATTCTAGTAGTTTATGGAATAAAGGGGGTTTTACAGATATTAATAATCTGACGAATTCATCAAAAAAACATGTACAGTCAGAGAAGCATATTCGTAGCTGCTTAGATTTACATGACTTCGGGAATAGTAGGATAGAACCATTTTTCACTAATTCGCATGAAGCTCATAATAGGAAAGTAGCTCGAAATAGGAATTTGATGAAACGGTTTATTGACACCGTTATTTTGTTAGGTTAACAAGAAGTCGCTTTTCGCGGCCACGATGAACGTCCGAATTCTGATAACCGCGTTACCGCGGTATATTGAAACCTTGTTATATCTGAGCAAGTATGACACCGTAATGGACTCTCATTTGGAACTATGTTCTTCAGTTCAGAACCCCGCGTTTTCTGGTCTCTCTATAGGTAAGCATTTTTTTTGCTCCGGCTTACCTCTCTAATAAAATCACCCTTCGCCACTGCTCTATATTTAAATCTTTAATTTAAAAAATAAAAGAAGCACAACTTAATAAAGGAAACCAAAAAATAAAATTTAAGAGATTAATTAAGGGGTCCTTAATTAATCTCTTAAATTTGTTTTTTGGGTAAAGGCTTCCCCTCATTCTTGCTACTGTTTTTTGTCCTGTGCTGCAGGTCAATTTTGGCACGATCACAACTTCGTCGACTCATCGGGCTGTACATGTTTTCGCTTGGTGGCTCTGTTGCTCCATTTTATTAACCCCTGACGCAAAAAGAAGGGTGGGACCGCTCCGCGAGGGCAGACGTCCGTCGGTGACGGTCGTATCCTAAATGCAATATTTTTTAGTAATTTTATAAAAGTTTTCTTTCTTAATTTTGTTTTTAAATTCATCTATGTTGCTTAGTTAGGTAATAGACTATTTGTAATTAAATTGTTAAGTTTGGAGCGGTCCCTCAACGAGACGTATTTTTTAGAATTATTAATACATACTTAGGTACAGACGCCACCAGGTCAAGCTACCCGAAACTGTCAATTTTTCCCAATGAACCTTGAACCTAATGCTCTAGAAATAAAGTCGAAAATCTATCAAAGAAATCTGACAGATTGTAGTAGCTTGATGTGTTGGCGTCTGTACTTTAAGATTCAGTTTTTTTTATTATTTTTTTCTTTTTAAAGGGAACTAAGGTTTTTATGACAGGGGTTTTTAAAATTCAATTTTTGTTTATGAAGCGTGCTACGTGCCATGCCCATGTCTCTTTTTTAGAGTTTGATTTTTAATTATAAAAATATTCGGTACTCACACATTTGATCAATTTGGCATGATTCAGAAAGGCAATATATACATGATCGGAAACAGCTGCGTAGCTTGGTGGTCTCCATTATTCCCTAATTAAAGAAACAGCTAACATGAGGGCGTGCTTTTTCCTTTTTGAATACCCCTAATGATAATGTGTGTCACCTCCCAGGCTCTTGCTGGCCTGAGAGTCTGAAAGGGGTGAAGAGCAAGGGTATCGCTAACACAAGAGTACGTATCGGTGTTATAATGAAGGACGATCCAAAATTCGTATTTTTTGTTTTTGTTTTTTGCACTTTGCAGGTCAGTTTGAATGCTAATTAAAATATGAATTCATGAATTAAGAGGGTTATAGTGGTGATATTAATGATGATGCAAAAGAAGTAAGAAAATTTGTATGATCCTGGGTTTCCACTTCTGAGACTGTCTTATTACTGTCGTCCAGGGGCTAGAAGTTCAAAATGTCCGATGACCACAATGCCTATGACATTTAGAAGTTTGAATTTACTAAAGGAGATGGATCCCCTGAAGTATTGTTTTTATTTATATACACTTTATTGTACACGACGAAAATACTTAGGAAAAAGAATACTACAAAACGAGCTACGAACTACGTTAGTTCTGTGCTTTTCAGAATTAGACTCAAAAATACTTAAATACAATACAAGAATTAAACAATGTAGTTCAAAAATAAGTTAATAAATAAGTTCCTATAATTCCAAAATTAGTATTAAAATATTACCTTGAATATAGAACATAGTTGAAAAAAACCTCTCAGATAGATCATGTAGTGCAAAAATGTAGTGTGTAGTCATTTGTTGTTATCCATATTTTTTAAGGCAAAAAGCCAGTCTGGTAAAAGTCGATGGCCTTGGCAAAACTGGTGGATCGACCAGAGACAATTTATTTACTTACTTATGTACAAACATCCTTATAGGCTTAAAGCTGCGTTCACAGCAAGAAACTTTAAATTGCGCAATGTTTATGCTATTCTGGTTTCGAAAAAAAAAGTGCATTGTTAAAAATACGTTTCAAAGAAGTAATAAGTGTTTTATAACAAAAAAAAAAATCAATCATTTTTAATATTATCTAATTCCTAATATATACGTATAATAACAATATAACATTAATATTATAAAAAACTATTTCGATCAATTCGATTTTTTTTTTCGATCTTACTTAATCTGCCTTTGGACTTGAGACCAGCTGTTGGTAAGATCATATTTGGCTTCGCAGACTTATTTAGAATGATTAAAACATACTTTGTAACAAATCATTTTTTTTATAACTGCTTTTCCCTTATGTGTCGAATCTCCGTATACTGAGCTGACAGACTCGAAAAGAATTTCAAATTCAGAAGGTGTCGATGACTGCTATCTTATTTGTCTTTCGGCGTTTGACACAGGAGCCATGGTATTTTACTGAAACGCATTAAAGTTTTTTGACTTGTGTTACAAACTATTTATTATTGTATTTGTTATTTTGTTTTTAAAGTAAAGGGAAAGACCGAAAACTTAAGTATTTGTGATCACTACACTGATATACCTATAAATAAGTATGTAGGTATATTTCCACCCTCACTACAAAATCATTCGCCCACTTACGTACCCGTGATTATAATTACGTACTTTTTGATGATGCGTACTAAGCTTAACAATTTCTCAGTTTCGTAGCGTAACGCAATATGACAAAAATGAGAATGAAATCTGAGAAATTATAAACTTTAAAAATATTTTTAAGTAAACCACGTGTTTGCAAGCATTGAGCGTATTCGTTAAAATAATACAAAAAATAAGAAAAGAAAACAGTAAGTAAACAAAAAATATATTAACTTACCACAATACTAGTCGTTAATCACCCTGAGGTTTTTTTGTAAATATTCACTTGATACATGTCTTGACTTCACGACTACGGCGAAAACATAGTGGCTGTCGCGACAGTGATTTTAACGTAAATAATATGATGCCAGAATAGGAAAAAATTGTTTTTACCACTTTAAATAATTGCGTTTATAATTTAATTGCGTGTTACTAACCCTGAGTAACGAAAGTACATAATTTTGGGACAAAATTTGTTAAATGAAATACAAAATCTGTGAATGATTTACGAATAAAATTGGTCCTACTTAGTTAATTGATACATCAAGAATAATATAAACACAGTCAATGATTAATAAAGCGATGTATATTCGTAACAACTTATCTCTGAAAATGTGAAATTGACATTGGGACTCTAAAAAAATGTATGGGGAGATTTTTAGCAATGTTTTGACATTCAAAAAATATACTCTTTTAATGAAAACTAAATATCAAATACTAGAAAACTCTTCGTATTAATAGACGAATATAGCAAAAACGCGGGAAAAAAGAGAAAATATCACAATCGATACTAATATTATAAATGGGAAAGTGTGTGTGTCTGTTTGTCCGTCTTTCACGGCAAAACGGAGCGACGAACTGACGTTATTTTTTAAGTGGAGATAGTTGAAGGGATGGAGAGTGACATAGGCTACTTTTTGTCTCTTTCTAACCCCCCACTTCCCTACAATGGGGGTCGGAACGCGCTAATCTCAGGAACTACTGGTTCGAATTGAAAAAATATTTTTGAGTCGGGTGGCCTATTTATTGAGGAATGTTATAGGCTATATAACATCACGCTACAGTAAAAAGAAGCGGAGCAGCAACAAAAAAAAACAGATGAAAACTGGTAGGCAGCGATGCGACAGGAAGGGTCAGGGGAGCAAATATTTGACGCGGACGAAGTCGCGGGCAGAAGCCAGTATAAGATATTTACATAATTATGAAGTAGCGGGACGAGAAAAGATACCAAATGTACACTTTTTCTGAGTATGACCCATTAACGTCTGAACTGCAGACATGCCCCGTTTCCAGAGGCAATTATGGCTTTTTATCCTATTCCCGGCCGCGACTTATAAGCTGTAGGTTTAAACCCGTTTTACGTTTTACTATGTACGTAAATTATTTCATCGCCACTGCTTTCAAAACGGTGAAAAAACCAGCATGTTCTAGAATCAAATATGCAAAGACATGTCACCAAATCAGTCTATCGCAGTCCACTGCTGGACATAGGCCTCTCCCATGCTGCGCCACAATACCCTATCCTACGCCTTCCGCATCCAGTCTGTCCCAGTCATCTTTTTGAGGTCGTCGGTCCATCTAGCTGGGGGGCGTCCCACACTACGCTTGCCGATACGCGGTCTCCACTCCAGGACTCGTCTGCTTCATCAGCCATCGGTCCTTCGACAAACATGGTCAGCCACTTCAGCCTACTTACCCTGCCAGCTATGTCGGTAACTCCAGTTCTTTTCCGGATAACTTCGTTTCATATCTTATCCATCAAAGAAACTCTGAGCATAGCCCTCTCCATAGCGCGCTGAGCGACCCTAAATTTGTAGACCAGTCCAACCATCAGTGTCAACGTTTCGGCAGCATATGTCATGACGGGCAGGACGCACTGGTTGAAGACCTTGGTCTTCAAACATTGTGGTATCGGTGACGAGAAGATTTGACGAAGTTTTCCAAACGCTGCCCAACCCAACTGGATCCTCCTGTCGGCTTCTTTCTCGAAGTTGTATCTTCCAAGCTGTATGACTGATGCCCAAGGTAGACATACTCCTACACAACCTCGAGAAGCGACCCTTCGATGCGGATTGGACTCGGCAAGACATGCGCATTGTACATGACTTTCGCTTTGTCCAAGTTCATGCCAAGGCCTACCCACCGTGAGGCTCCATTTAGGCTATGCAGCATCTGGTTTAACTGTTCCAGCGTCTCTGCCATTATGACGATGTCAACGGCAAAACGAAGGTGTGAGATGTACTCGCCGTTCACACTGATTCCCTGTCCAGTCCAGTCCAACGTCTTAAATACGTCCTCCAGCGCAATAGTGAACAGTTTCGGGGATACCACATCCCCCCTGAAGACATGTGACCTCTACCAGTCCGCAATGTGTCCGTGTGGTGGATAATGACCCCTCCCTCTCACAGACTGATTATGCTTATCCTAATATAAATATCTTAAAAATATTTTTTTCCAGGAGAGATATCAACAATTCCAAGCTGATTGTCAAAATTCTATGTTCAGTTGACTTCAACGGAAAATATGACATGAAAGGACAACTCTTCATTCTACCTATTGAAGGCAATGGGGATCTGATTGCTAAAGTCCGTAAGTACCTAACTATATAATTTTATCCCTATTTCTTACTTACTGCGGACTTAAAAGTCCGTTGCTCACATAATTCTCCCTTTTAGCTCTATGTTTAGATGCAAAAGTATTAAGAATTAAAGGGTTTTCTGATAATTTATCATTTAATGAGACTGCCATAACAATACTATGTGCTCTGAAATGTATTTTATTTGAGATCTAATCGAATTACCTGGATAAACTTTGACTGTGCCTCTTTTTACGAGCAACACTGAAATACAAATTTGCAAGGCTCCTAGCAAAAACTCTTAAATGCAAAATTTATGAAGTCATAAAACCCTTATCTAATGATGAATCGTAGGCGTGCTAAAAATATTAAGTAGTTAAGGTACCTACATGTTTACAGGGAGCTTTTTATTATCAGATAATCTAGATTTGATGCACGATAGCAGGTCCATGACCTGCAGTAAAAAAAAATATGAAAATACAAATATTTTACTATCAGGCCCATAGGCATCAAGGCCCATAGGGTGTTAGTATTACTTATATCTTACTTAAAAACTATTTAATTAAAATGAAGGAACACTAAAAAGAAATAACAATCACAAGATTTGGTTCAGACAGATATTTTTTCTTGAAGTTCTATTTTCGACCCCGTCGGAAAAGAATAAGTGGACTTCAGTTCCATATTTCTGAAACACATTTCATTTACCTTCGTACTTATTTAAACGAGGCTTTATGTATGAGTAGAAAATATATTATTTATAATTAATAACGTACCTACCTAATATATTCTTCCCATATTCGATGAGACAAAAATATTGCTTCGTGATTGCTGAATTTCACGTGTGAACACGGTATTACTAATTTGCATAGGTACTATGATCATAATAATATCTTCGCACAACGAATTTAGTTTCCAATTTAACTTAAAATACTAGGAAGTAAATGCGCATTTTTAACCTGTTTTGTTTTTCAAAAATTATTTTAACCTTGATCGAACTTCCGATTGTAAAACTTCCGTAACAGTTTTAGTAAGGTGCAGAGCTTTAGTTGATGATTCAAGTTTTAAACAATTTTGATTTAAATGATTCTATAGCAACATACTAAGCTATTATTAGTATTTAAATGTTATGATGGTTTAGATAAATCAATCAACATACTCGTAAGTCGTCACGTCAGGCGTATACGTCGTATCAGGAAACGTCATGTCAAAAATCACTGTCACTAGTAATCACGAGTTACCGGCAGTTACTAGTCCTTGCGGGGCTAAAAAGATATCGATTTTTGGTTGTAGTTTTTTTAACAAAACATGACGCCTGTTTTAAATTTCAAACAGGCTTTATTAATAATCTTAAAACTAGTTATACAATTTATTTAAATCAAAGGTAGATTTAGAAAGCTCCAGATTGCTTTGCTTTTTAGCACGGGCCTCCCCTAGGCCTTTCCACAGCTCACGGTCGTGAGTTTTTCTCCTCCATTTTCCTAACCTTCAAGTTGCCGTCCCATCTTTGAAATGATTTTCCTCTCTTTTTCTCTCCTTCTGTATGATAACTCTCTGCTACTTCTGTGTTCCATTTTCTAATGACATTGACAGTCTTGGATTTTCATGTATAAAAACCAGGAAATGGTTCTGAAATATTACCAACAGCGTTAAATGAAAAATCATTCTAAAAAAACGGAAACTTAACATCATCACTGCTGTTTTCACGAAAAGGTGCGGTAGAAATTGTAGGTAGTCATAGTATACCCACATTTCACCAGTTATGTAAAGCCCCATTTTGTGGAGGGATAGTCTATTGGCATCAACCTCCACCGTTACAATCCAAGTCCGTCCCTACCCTAGCTCGAGCCAGCCCGCACTGCTGAGCCTGTAGCATTTAATTCGTCCCTAAATAATAATTATTCCGAGCACATCTCTTGCTGCATTCTTCCAGCGATGCCTTAAGCCGATGTCCGAATCTCACAAGAGGTACCCTTAGCATAATTATAGTCGCTTTAGTTGTAAGTTTTTAAGACCTGGCTGGAAGCCTTAATTTATCAAGGTAGCCACAGGCATGTCCAGTGAAGCAGCTGATAACCTCGTAGGTTGACCTGAGAAATGATATTCCCAGAAAAAATTACATCAACCGGGCACAAATTTAGACTATAGGGCTGTTACCAAAAACCCAGGAGATCATGCTCAACAATAGTGCTTACAAGAGTAGTGTTTTATTAATGGAATAATATTTTTTATAATTTCAGCTAACATTTTAATAACTGCAGACATAGATGTTACGGAAAAAACTGGCAAGGATGGAAAGAAGCATTGGGGTGTTAAATCATGGAAACACTCTTTTGATTTAAAGGACAAGTCCGATGTGAGGTTCGAAAACTTATTTCCGGATAATGAACTTTTACGTAAGTATTTAATATATTCTATACATTGTCCATACATAGTATAAAACAAAATCATCTTATCTTCTGGCTTAATAGTCCATTCGCACGAATGAACTCATAATCTATAAAATTCAAAACGTGCCAATTATCTAATATGTATTTCTGGTGTTGTCAATTCGTCCCCAGATAAATTAATTTCTTGCGAGTCTTAATTATCATCAGTCTACTGTCCTTAGCCTTATTCATTTGGTGGCGGCGCAACATGTCTTTATCTTCCATACTTCTCTATTTATTAGTCGTAATCTCAGTAGTTGCACCCTTTCTAACCTAATATGTACAGAGATAACCATGAACTGGGTAACGACGTAGGCTACTTTTTACCCTGAAATGCATCCAAAATAGCAGACAACAGCTAGTATTCAATGAAAAATAATGGAAGTGCTGATGATATCTTGCAACCTCTTACTATAGATTTAGTACCTACATGATTCTGGCACTCTGAGTTAATTCGAAAAGAAACTGTTCCGTAAATTTTGACCGCGAAGGCGAATTTTTTAATATAACCTATGTTAAATTTGAACTCATATTCATGTACTGAATCTATGGCAACCGGATTCATATCGATGTCTCTACCACCTTGTTTTTTAAAAAAAAACTCCAGTTCCAGAAATAACGAATGAGAAATGTTAATAACTATTCTACTTTTTCCTATTACAGGCAAGTCCACAGAAGCGCTGATATCTTCTAACGGCAATGATGTTATCAAAGAAATTGGTCAACCAATCATCAAAGCAGTAGTGGCGAAAGTTATTGAAAACATTAAACATTTCTTTGAAGCAGTTGCAACTGAAGACCTTGTATTAAATTAAAGACTGTCGATCGACATTACAACCAATGCAACTAATGTAAAAAAGGAAAACCAAATACATGAATCACTACAAGGACAAATCTGTTATTGAAAATTATTCATTTTGTGCATAACTATATATACCTATAACTTATAAATTATATCGATTGCGTACCCAAGTAGGCCACTGTAGACACAAAGTGGGGGATTATAGACTCATCCGACACCCAGTGCGAGTGCGGTACGATCAGACCATGACCCACCTGCTGGAGTGTCCCAAGTGCCCGTTCACCTGCACCTCAAATGATCTTAAAAATGCCAGTGATGCCACAATAAACGTGGCCACCTACTGGGCTTTTTTTTTTTTTTTTTTTTTTTTTTTTTTTTTTCAGGATAGGAAATCATCAAATGACTTCTCCCACTCTGGGCGGAGTGGGAGGGCGTGTCAGACTTTTACTGACTAAAACCCACCCGTGTTCCATCAGTTGCCCATGTGCCAAGGTCACGGTATCTCTTTCGAACAATCACGCGACCCCGGCAGGCATCGGTCCTAGTAGACCCCTTCACTGCTGCTGACATCCCAAGTAGCAAAATTCTCTTATAGTAATAGACTTATAAGACTAAACCTCTTATAGGAATCTAATGGACGCTTTGACTAAGATCAGCTATCTTAAAACTGCATCTTACAAGACGATTTGCGCTATAAGTACATATGATTCTATAACTAGTTTTATGAACGTTTACAGGATTACTTTATACAATTCTTACTAGAACTTGCAATCTAATAAGCGCATGTTATATAACTGATTAGCAAAGTGTCGCTTTTGATCCTACAAATGCATTTAATATGATTGTTTGCTTTTGTTAACGTCTCGTTTCATTCTTCTATTCGACATGCACTTCTATGAACGGCATCGATATAGCTACTATAGGTCAAGGATATTATAGGAATGATTTGTCTTAGTCCTGACTTCTAATGGATTGTTAGCACCAAACTAGCATGCTCTCCGATTCTTATAGGTAAGGTTGTACTTATATGTGTCCTACATTTGCTATTACTAGAGTAATCAACCATTTTGTTTTCATTTTGTGATTTGTTAGAGAAAGCAAGAGAAAATAAAAATGGATTTAAACAAGTGGAAACAATTTAAGCGTAGTGGCAGTTATCGAAGAAGAGTTGCGACAAAGTACCTTGAAATGAAATCGGGATCAGAGTACCCGTTGAAACACTTCTTGAATAAAAGTGGGTGTGCGGAAATTTGTGATGGTTCCGTACAACGTGAAATTAAAATAGACCTAGAACACTGCGAACACACTGTTTTGGTACTTGTTATAATCAAGAAGATAATTAAAATAATAGCGGAAGCAGTGATAGTGAATTTGATGATGATAACCATTCTGACTTTGAAAAAAATATGAATTGCGGGAGAATGTAAGTCAGTGGGCTATTAAAAATAATATTTCACATTCAGCCTTAACTGAACTTTGTTTGATCCCATTCTCGTCATAATCATATCAAAACGCAAATAAAGCGTTTTTACCGAAAAAAATAACTTAAAATTATACATGACATAATACATATATCACCGTTTTGCATCCCTACACTGCTGTCTACTCTTGATCTATGTCGAAATCAATTTTAAAGAGAAATGTAAAATCGTTTCCAAGTAATTCTGTCACTATTATGAAAATAGTAGTTCTGATTAAAACATTACATGTATTGGCATGCGGGGTTCTTTCTGTTGTATTTCTCTAAAAGAACCCTAAAACTTAAATATGGTGGCGAAGTAGGTATATCCTGTGGTAGTCTTAGCTTTGACTAAATTGTTTTATATAAGTTTTGGTAATGCAATAATATGACACGTGCTCCAGATCCTATGGCGGCTTAAGTATTTGTTAATTATTATCGAATGAACAAATAATAAATATGCTTAGTTTTAAAGGGGCATGAAGATATGTTTATTATCGTCCAACACTTTACCAATAAAATTAATTTCCCAAGTTGAGTAGGCATTCTTTATACAACAGTCAAAAGACAATAGTTACCTATGTTATGCAAATAGATATTATAATGTTGATTAGGTACTGACCCTTTGAAAATATTATATTTTTTATTATGACACCAGCACTAATGTAATGGCATCTCAATAACAACTGTTGGATCAATTACACCAGTAGCTGAACGCACCAGATCGTTAGAGGACTAATCGCGCTTATTCGGTGTGTTTACCGGATCTTTATATGACAATTATATCGTGTAAAACCACGTAATAAGATAATTATAAAATCGAATTGCACTTTACCGGACTGTAAAAAAACGACTATAGGGCGTAATAGTCCTATAAACTGCGCCTAAATGCGGTTCTATAATCGTTTGTAGGATTTCTATAGGGCTACAAAATACATGCTCCTAGGATACTTACAGGGCCAAATTTTGCTACTTGGGACCTCTTTGAGGCGCACGTGGAACACTGCGCGCTGTCGACCCGAGCCTGGTCCTTACCGGGCGGCGAGCTACCCATTGCTCGCCACCCGCAAGCTCGCGCCTACGGTGGCCGGGAGTCCGCTATCGACTCCCGACGCCTGGGGCGTCTCCTCCTGCGGCGGCTAGGGACGTGAGGGCGCAGAGACTGCCACTTCCTCACGCGCCCCGCCTCCTCCTTCGCGAGCATTACTGCTTCGCAGAAGGAGGTGACGGCTTCCCATTCCCTCTCACTCCGTACCATGGCTCGCACCAGGGCCGGACGCGAGAGGTCGCCGCCGCCGATCGCCTCCACGAGGACACGGCAGTGCTCCGCCCAGGCAGGGCACAACTCCACCGTATGCTCCACCGCCACCTACTGGGCTCAATCGATATAGTAAAAAGTGTGCGAGTACCATAGACACGAAAAAAGAAGAACTTAATCAAGATAAATAAATATTGACGCTGACAGTACTGTGAGAGCCAGGGGCGCTCTATATACTGAGTCAAACAAGTATGGTTCAGATGGATATTTGGTTTATTACACAATTTCGTGTATATAGCACCGCGCTTGCTATACAAGTCTATATTTAAAAACCTAGGCTAATATAGTTGATAGCTTATACTCAGGGTGACAGGTAGAATGTGATTAAAATTGAATTACATCCAGCCTATACAACGTAAGGTCGTCTTTTGCAGACAACGTTTACAGTACCTAGCTCTACACTGAATACATAGTACGCTATAAAACTAAATTCAAAACGTATGTAAAAAATAATACTAGCCTAAAAAAATACCCCTACTGCAACACAAAGCAGCTAGGTCTAGTCTGCAGGAGGTCCTGCAGGTTTTAAAATTAAAACCTGCAGGACCTCCTGCTCCCTCCTTCTCCCCCTGCTCCTGTTTTTTTTCCAAAAAAAAAATGGCTTAATATTAAGGCAATTTTTTTTTTTTTTGGAAAATGTACCAATTTTGGTTCACATGTCAAGATAACCCTTGTGAGAGCTAGAGTCTATATTCCAGTTATCACAAATTTTATCTTGCTGTTGTAAAGGCTATATTGCGAACCCAGTAAAGAGGGGTTTCGGGACGTATATGATAGATCTCCAGAATTACACCGACTTATACAATGGCCATTGTACTTTAATCAACTCGACCTATCACAGTCAGGACATCCTCTCCCCGGCTGCGCCACAATATCCTGTCCTCCACCCTCTGCATATAGTCTACCCCAGCTACTTTTTTAAGGTCGTCTGTGCATCTAGCTGGGGGCATCCCACACTAAGCAATTTGACTGACGTAATAAAGAACTGCAAAGTTAGTTACTAGTTCAGCAATAAACGATGGAACATGAAAGTCTTTGCAATGCAGGATCATTGGAATAATCCAGAATAAACCGATAGCAGATGTAAATCAAAACCCTCACCGAAGCATTTAAGGACACTCTAGTGTACGAATTTTTAGTAAATACTTATCATCTTCAAACATAGATCAAAGTTTACAATAATTTTCTTAAGATCTTTCCTTTTTGCATTCTGAATTAGAATTGAACAGTGTAGACATAGCACTTATGACTTCACACAGTTGTTATCTCTCATGCTTTGTTTAAATAACAAGTCATATAGTATTTATTTATCACTTAAAAATTTTACGACTGGATAGTTTGAGATCATAGATATTTGAAGATCAACAGAATCTTCCATTCGCACCTAAAGAATCAAGGAATCGTTTTTACTAAAGGATTATAAATAATTATCACGCCTCACCTCGCCAAAGGGAGAGACGTATAGGTAAATGGTCATAGTATGTGGGGGGAGTATAAATAAAGAGCGATTTCTTACAATCAATCGACCATAAATCCAAATTGCCAGTAGCTACTGAAAAAGAAAAAACAAAAAAAAATACAAGGAACTTTTTTTTAATATGAATGTCGATGTCTATTAGAGTAGGGGGAGACAAAGGAAACGATAGATGGACTGTAAAAAAAAGAAACTATACAAGAAACCTAAACTTCAATGACACTAGACTGACACTACACACTTACTTCTATGACTTAGAAGGTCAACCTTGTTTTATTAAATTATCTCCAAACTCCTTATCAAGTAGTATTCTACAGTAATGTATTCCAAACAAACCAATAGAAAATTAAAATTTTGAGCGTTTATTTAACTAAGAATATTACTTCTCTCTTTTAAATAAAGTAGAAGCACAGCGGTGACATATATAAATAATAATTGCAGGACATTGCTACAAAAAAGCAACAAGGACAAAAACCCGGTTTTATTAGTTTAAGCTGATTTTTATTTGCAAATGGTTGTATAAATTATTAGAGTAAGGTTAGCATATTTGGATGTTAATTTTCGATCAACTTAAAAATTCTTAATTAGTACAACCAAAGCACAAACTCTAAATGAACTGCAAGAAGCCAATGATAGGCAGTCATAACATGTATTTCCCGAATGGCTAGCCAGAAATGTAACTGAAAATTCGGAAACTGGAAACTGTACACCTCCTAACTATTTTTGGCATGAGGTCCATACCACCTGATATGGAGCTCATGCCAAAAATAGAAGTCATCTGATAGATCTATGTTTAGGTGACTGTTGACTACTACGAGATATGATTCATCAACGTCGTTGTGGCCGTGTTCATCTTGAGTTCTACAGGTCCATACCATCATTCGCAGCTTTTTTATTCTCCACTTACTAGCGACCTACCAAGTATAGGCTGTGTGAAACATCTGAATAGAGGTTGTATATATATATCTTCAGCCAGGGTCGCGAAATTCGTTTGAAAGAGTTACCGTGGCCCTGGCATACAGGCAACTGAAGGAACAGTGGTGGGTTTTAGTCAGTAAAAGTCTGACACACCCTTCCCCTCCATCCAGCGCGGGAGACGTAATTTGATGATTTCCCACCCACAAAAAGGGGTGTATGGTACAGGGTTGTGGGGTGGACCATTTTGTGTTCCTTGATAACTCCCTGATTCGTTATTCAAGGGCGCAAAGTGTGTTCATGCCAATAGAACGTGTGATTTTTGTACGGAACTGTACTATTTCACAAAATAATGGAAATTATTACTCGATAAATATACCATACATTTACTTAATAACAGTATCTGTAATTACCAAAAAAAATGATTATGTATCTTGTTAATAATACTCAAACCTGTTTTCTGAAATTATTTGTTTTGTTTTACATGTACTGAAAATGATTTTTAAACTATGCCCAGGCATAGATGTTACAAAATTTGGCGCGGGTAAAAGATGGTTAAGCCACCCGTTATACCTAACTTTTCATTTGGGTAAGATAGGGATTAAACTTACAGCTTTCGTTGATCTGGTATAAGTCATTGCAGAACAGTCAAGTAATTTGCAAAGAGGAAGGTCAATAAGAAAATATAACAAGTTAATTCTGCTTCAAAATACAAGTACAACAAGTTATTTTTATTATTTTTCCTTTTTATTAATTCGGTTATCGAATTAATTAAAAGTTTTTCTTTCAACAACTTGCAAATTCGACCTATGCGAGCATTATCAACTGTTTTTTTTTTTAATTACTTTTATACCTCGCTAGATAGTTGATTAAATGAAGATAGCACTACATAATTTATATGCTTCCATAGTAAATTTCAGAGGGGTAATCCTCGTAACTTTAAGATCGTTCAAAGTCTAATCCCAGTCTCAATCTGTCAAAAATGCCTCGAGTTTCTATATATTTATATGACACTAGCTTCTGCCCGCGACTTCGTCCACGTCAAATTTTTGTTACCGTGACCCTTCCCGTCGCATCGATTTGCCTGCTAGTTTTCATCCATTTTTCGTTGCTGCTCGCTCCTTTTGAGTTATAGTGAGTCAACCTTAAAAGATAGACATATGCTCTCGCGGACTTTTTTTTAGGACTTTTTAAAAGGATTAATTCCGTTATACATGATTTTTGCGTTACTTTAACCGTTTACGCAGCGCACGCAACGGAAACTCTCAAAAGGAATAAATTTTCCCCGTTTTTGCAACATTTTTCATTACTGCTCCGCTCCTCTTAGTTGTAGCGTGATGTTATATAGCCTATAGCCTCCCTCAATAAATAGGCTACCCAACACAAAAAAGCATTTTTCTATTCGGACCAGTAGTTTCTGAGATTAGCGCGTTCAATCAAACAAACAAACAAACTCTTCAGCTTTATAATATTAATATTTGTATATATATATAATATATATAATATATATAATATATATATATATATATATATATATATATAAGTATAGATTCGGTTGTCGCGGAGATGAGAATGCGACTCGATTTTGAACGTTTTTAATTACTATAATAGGCCTTCTGAGATAACCGGTGTCAAAGTACAAGGGGGCAGATGATTTTTGAAAATGCTTATTAAACTTCTTCATATAACTGACATTTTGGAACATTAGATACATTGCAACGGGAAATTTTCAAAACTACATAATATTTAGCTATTCTCGAATCCCATGGATTTTAGGCTTTATAGGATGTGTTTATTTGCAAATGGGTCACGCTATGATGTCTTGGATGGAATACATCAAATTAAAACTAAACTTTTAGTCATCATCATCATCATTTCAGCCGTAAAACGTCCACTGCTGGACATAGACCTCCCCCACTTTGGGGGGGGGGGGGGGGGCTTGCCATAATCGCCACGCTTGGCAGGCGGGTTGGCGATCCACCCACGACCTCAGCCTTAGCAGTCAGGGTCATTAACCACTAGACTAACAGGCCAGTATGATGGTAACATGTATAGAGAATGCTGCTGCCCATTCTATATTAACTCACTTAGTCGCCTTGTTCGACAGTCACGGAAAGAAATGGGCTGATGCTATTCTTTACGTCAGGCACCTTACGGAACCTTTTGCATATTTATCTGAAATCAAACAATAAGACAGCAATGCAAAAAGTACCCGTTGTGACCTAAGTTTTTTATTCAGAATAAAAAACTTGTATGTTCACTTAACAGATCACATTAGCACATGAGCATAATGTGCTTTCGGACGATTGAGATAAGTATTAAAATTCCTTGTACCGATATTTAGTTACTAAGGTTACTTACTACTTAAAAAGTAGATGTAGAAATAAATATTAAAAAAATAAAAACAAAATAAATCATATGATACCTAGGATATAAATAAAGTGTTTAGTGTTATAAGCTCAGTATTGTTGAGTTTATGGTTGATTAGCATACATTTAATTAAAAATGGTGGCTAGAATATTGATAATCGCAAGCGCTGCTTGTGTTTTAAACTTAGTGAACGGTATACCAGGTAAGCCATATTATATCATTTTACAATACATTTTATTTTCTAAGTGAACTAATTTCATACTTTAGTTATTACGAGAGCGTGGCTGGCAATATATACCTATATATTTTATATATTAGTTATTGGAGCAAGTACAAGAGGTACCTATGTTATGTTTTAGAAAATGCACTTTTCCTAAAGCGCCCCGTGCTGCGGGAAAAAGGCTAATTGCGACACATTTTAGGCTAATTGCGCCTCATATTATAAGTGGGGTAGTTGCGTAATACATTATCTGTAGAAATAAAAACCCAAACCACCAGCGCTGGGACTCTGCCTCGCATAGGGTCACAGCATTATGCTGAGTGATAGCCGTTTTGCGTGCATGTTTTCCCACACCTCATTTTTATATTTTGTAAAGAAAATCTAAATTACATGTAGATTTGTTTTTACTGGCCTATACTGCCTCCGATACCTATCCACACTGTTAGTTGGAAAATATTTTAAAGCGAATTATTTTTAAAAGAGTCACTATGGAGATATTCGCCGGATCTTCTCCATAGGAAATGACCAATTGGAACCATGCATCTAGCTTCTGACGTTTCTATGCCCATGTAGGTTAGTGTGAAATAAAATATTTGATTTTGAATGGTTTGCACTTTGACAAATCAACCACATTCATTGCGTTATTTATGTTTTTCAAATAAAATCAAATCAAATTATTTCATTCGGATAGCAAAGATCAATACCATAAATACCTTACAGACTATCATACATACCAATAAAAACCATGTAAACATAAATCAATTGTACACGAAGTGACGGCGTTGTGTTGCGCTGCGTGGTGTCGCGTAGTCTTCCGCGGAATCGCCGATACACGACACCCTTAAAAAATCCGACATATACAAACATTTAACTTTGATAACCGACCAGACTGCGAGTAAATTGATTGAGAGATGTCTCGTCGAAAAATGATCTTAAACTTTATTAATTTTATGAATAACTTATTTTAGATCAAATGCAAAGACTTTTTAATAAACATACATTACTAAATAACAAACAGTTCGGTTTTATAAGGGATCGTTCGAATCGATGGTGATGATTCTGATAACTGCTGGAAATTTCTAGACATATAGACTACGACAGTAGGATAACCTCACTAAATATTTGTATATTAATGCAATAAAATAAAGTAAATCAATAATATCTATTAAGCAAAATAATACATAATCAACAAAAAAACGCTCAAATACATTAATTTTGTTTATTACATAATTTTCATATAGGTTTTACAATAAAACTGTTTCGTAAGTACGACAATAGGATAACCTCACGTACAAAATTATCAAGAAAAGCAATAAATTAGAAAATATTTATTTAACATTCTTATTATTAATATTTAGTGTAACCACCCTTGTTCATTATTATGTTAAATATTCTTTCCGGCATTGATTTATAAAGATTTGTAATTACATTTATGGGAATTTTGTTCCAACAGGTTAAAATGGCATTTTTAAACTCATTCCTATCTTGAAAATGTCTTCCGTCAGCATAAACTTCTCTAGCAAGATAACCCCACAAGTTTTCTATGATATTTAAATCCGGGGAAACTGCTGGCCACTGCAAAACTTTAATGTTCTGAGTTTGAAACCACGACGTAATAAGTCTCGCTGTATGAACTGGTGAATTATCTTGCTGAAAAATCCAGTTGGTCCCTTTCATTACTTGTTGTATCGCAGGTATTTGTTTATTTAAAACATTTATATACTTTTTTGCATTTAGTTTTCCTTCCAAAAATACTATATCTATAACTCCTTTGCTAGTAATAGCTCCCCAAATTATAACACTTCCGACGGAAGCCTGTCTTCGTGACAAAATCACCTCATTTTTTCTTAAATCGTGAAAATAATATTGATAGCCGTCGGGACCGTCCAAATTAAATTTTTTTTCGTCAGTGAAAATAACAATTTTCCATTTATTTGTCCATCCCATGTGAGCATGTGCAAACGCAAGTGGCGCATCACGATGATTTAGGCTAAGAATAGGTTTTCTCTTCAGTTTCTTGCGTTGAATATGGTGTGAAGATTTTATAACTCGTTGTACAGTTCGTATACTTGCCGAAACTCCCACACTTGCTTTAATCTGTCTTGCTGTACTCGCTGAATTCGAAGCTTCTCTCAATATAGCACGTCTCTCTCTCTCTGTTGTAGCTTTCCCTGTACGACCTTTTTGATTTTTTCCATAATTTTCTGGATCTTTTAAATAATTATTGATTACTCTAGGTCTTCGTTTTAGTTTTATTGCAATTTGACGGTTGGAATAATTTTATTCTCTTAATATAACAATTTGGGCTATTTCTTCACTACTCAGTACTTTTCCACGGGGCATTTTGCTGCAATAAAATAAACAGCAACGTACGATGTCTTTCTAAATTGCGCACAATGTATTTTATAAAAGAAACAGAGGTGCACTTTCCTTCCAAGTCGAAATAAAACTGGTTGAAACTGGTGAGGTTATCGTAGTGACGCAGTTGTATGCACTGTTCGCGTGTAACAACAACTACGCAATTACTTACAGTTGATCGGATTTGATAATTATAAACCTCTCTCTAATTAAAGTATTCCTATATACCAGTAATCGTTTTTTGGTATTAAAAATATATTGTATAACACGCGAAAATCAGGTGAGGTTATCCTATTGTCGCAGTCTGTATTTTTAATGCATGGGACGATAAATGCATTACTCTGGGCATCTATTGCGATTTATTGAAGGCATTCGATTATGTTCTCAATAACACCACTATGGAATCCGGAACGCCTCTCTGGATCTTTATACTTCATACTTATGTAAGTGATAGGAGTCAGAGAGTTGATGCTAACGAAACAAGATCACTCGGATCTAAAGTAATAATGGGGTACCCCCAGGGGTCATTTCTTGGCCCATTTTTTATTCTTTTAATATATTTATGTTAATATCTTGATATACCTCATAAAATATAATTATATGGTGTTGGTTGCAGACAAAATTTCGCTTTTATTTAAAATCAAACGATAGCAGCTGGATACGTTTGGAAACGGCGAAATCATCTACATTTTAAAATATGAATGATGTGTAAAGGTGTGTGTAGATAGCCACTTACAGAAATAAAATAATTTATCAGTTATTAAAATAGGACCACGTTTCGATAACTGTTTATTATGGCCAGGAACTATTGTTGATCTGAAAATATAGAAGCACCATCAAAATATAACTCCCGTGACACTTAAAAATTCATAACCGTATTATTAATAAGGTTCTTAACCCTCGTCCGCAGGCTGTTTTTTCGCACACAGAATTTGACCTGTAAATTGCAAAAAAAATAGTAATAAATGTGAATTTCTAGGACTATCTTAGCGAATCCACCATATTAGAACATTTATAAAACATGCAAACGTCTCAATTAAGCCAACATACAGTGCTGGCATTGCACATTCTTCAAATAGTCTATCAATTTTTATAAGATTTGTAGCTCACCTCACAGGAGCCTGGCAGAGCTATTATGGTCATACAGGTGAAGTCCGCCCTGGATTCGATCCTTGGACCGGATTTTCCCATAAATGCATTCTTGGAAACAGTTGAGAGTCTAGATTTGTTCAGTATTCAAGTATTATGGTAACAACCTCGCTCTTATTACATAATATATATACACGCGCAATATAATGGGTTTAATAAAACATCTAGGATGAAATGCCTTATGCTATGACTTATTTTAAGTAAAATTTTAATGATTAGATTATATTATCAGCCTTTTACATTCTTACTACGGGTTACTATAGGTACCTACACATTTTATTTGGAGATGATTTTTCATTCCCCGTTTTTGGTTATGTTTCAGAACCCTTTCCTGGTTTCCATCCGTGCAAATCCAGTGATAATGACTGTATATTGGACAATGCTAAAAAAGGAGTAAAATCCTTTGCTGATGGCATCTCATCACTAGGTGTAAAACCTCTAGATCCTACTACCATTAAGAAAATCGATGCCAGTTCACCAAATCTTAAATTCATCCTAAGTGACATTGTTATAACAGGTTTAAAAACTTGTAAACCACTCAAAGCGACGTAAGTATAAAATCATTTTTTATTTTTTCTAGCTCAACAGAAAGTACTCTAAACACAGGATTTGATAAAAAGCGAGTGTCGCCTTGCCATGCATTTATAAATATATATCGATGGTGGAAAATACCAAAAAATGTAAAGCCATCTGGCCAATTGTTCAGCAAAGCTGTTTAAAGTTAAATTTTGTTGAAATAATTAGGTATCACCTTTTTTGTATTTGTAATTTAAATGAAACGTCAAAAAGTGCTTCCAATTGACTTCTAATATAGACACATCAATAGAGCATCAATAGTCCTATCGAACTTTATAGTAAACTCATTTTCGACCTGAGTGGTGTTTCGTTTGTTTTTCCTTTCCACCATTGATATTTTATTGCAATGTTCCAAAGTGTTTTTGGATTTTTAATCTAAAATTTCTCAGTACTACCCTGAAGTCTGGATTCGAGCCCGGTTGATGGCAATAGGCTCACCTCTATTACCTTAATTAAACCTAAAGGGCAAAATCTAGATGAAATTAATAATAGCGGTCTAAGGAACCGTCGCGCGTCGGGGGAAAACACGAGCGACGATCGCTTAAATTGCGACACAGGCTAATTCAGAGAGCCAAAGAAGCGTAAAGTTACACTAGACAATATATTATTATTTATCGAAGCAATTACTTGATTTTTTTGTTTACCTGTTTTCTTCACCTTCATGTTTTATTCTTGTACTTTTTAATTATTTTCGAGCTGTTTATTTTTAACGTTGTACCTATCATACTTTGTCTTAACTCACTCTTAGGTTGACTGGTAGAAAATGCCTCGGGCATTCACTCTTCGTTTGTATAGTATTTTTTACTTTATCAAAAATAAATTAAGAAATAATTACTAAATTTACCTAAATAAAACTAGAAAATCGAGTTATCTGTACAGTAAAGTACTCGTTTGACAAAAAGAGATGTAGTAAGACACGGAAACACAGGGTGACAAAGAGAACGAAAACTCAAAAACTCTCTGGACCACTATTAGAGTCATCTGACCGACTCTACTTTTGAGAATAAATCATCATCGTCTGCCTAACGTTTCCCAGTGATGTCGGCTTCCAGTCTAACCAGATGCAGCTAAGCTAAGCTACTACTATTTTACATGGAGCGACTACCCATCTTATCTGCACTCCCCTGGGTAATTTTATAAATGCAAAAGTAACTCTGTCTGTCTGTCTATCTGTCCCGCTTTCCTGCTAAAACTACTGAACCGATTTAAATGAAATTTGGTACACAAATAGTTTAGAGCCTGAGAAAGGACATAGGCTACTTTTTATCCCGGTAGTATGTTCCCGCGGGACAATTTCCGACCTCCACGCGAGCGAAGCCGCTGGCAAAAGCTAGTTTTAATACATTTCTAGTTTATTAGACTAGAAAGTATTAATTTTCGATAAATAGAATCGTTGAATTTGTCGTTTTGAAAAATTTAGCAAAGACAACCTCTAACCGAGATTATTTTTGTAGATTCATGAACGGAAAAATCGACGACATAAGCAAAGTTAAATATATTTTTAGAAATGTTTGGGATGAAAATGTATATTTTGTTAGGTCGTTTTTCAACATCAACAACGCAAATTAATATTTTTCGAAGATTACCTGCCAAACGTGATATATGTAACAATACTGTTCTTATTATGATTTGTAAGCCGTAACAAATACAATAGATGAAGACGTTATTGTTTTTTTTTTTTTTTTTCAAAGATACTTATGTGAGTACTGGCGCCCTGTTCTCGATTTTCTCTTCCAACCCCTGTTTAATGGAATGTTATATTCCCAAAATACAAGCATGAATATGTAGTTTTCCTGCCAAGGTCGCAAGATTCGTTCGAAAGAATTACCGTGGCCCTGGCATATGGGCAACTGAAGGAACATAGGTGGGTTTTAGTCAGTAAAACTCTGACACGCCCTCTCGCTCCGACCAGAGCGGGAGAAGTCATTTGATGATTTCACATCCAAAAAAAAGGTGTAGTTTTAAAATTGCGCATGTTCTTTATTTTCTAGGCGTGACACAGCTAAATCCACAATGACCTTAGTAATTCAATGCGGTATAAAACTTGACGGAAATTATGAAATGGATGGAAACTTGCTCGTTTTGAAAATAAAGGGAGGCGGAAAAATACACGTTGGAATCCGTAAGTATGCGTAAAAATATTTTTCGAAGATTACCTACCAAACATGACTATATGAAGTTTTTCTTGGAGTTTATAAACAGGGTGCCGAACAAAAATGGCTGATTAAATATTGAACACGTACACGATACGTTCACATTGTTTAAGTCCCAATTTTTTTAATGCCTCGGCCCTGAGTCTTACCAACTCAAATGGGCACACGTTGTTAGGAGCAAACCAACCTCTCAAACAATTTTTTTTTTATGATACTACTTAAGCAGCCTAAAAAATTTAGACAAGTCTCTGTATCTACCAATATAGAACTAACAATTACTAATTTTCTTTTATAGCAAATGTTGTTAACACGGTTACATTAAACTACATTTTCAAAGAAGGAAAAGACGGCAAGAAATATACTCATATCAAGAATTTCGAGCACAGTTACGAGCTGAAAGATAAATCCGTTGTTTCATTCGAAGGCTTATTCCAGGACAATGATGTATTAAGTAAGTACCTTGAAGCAAAGTTCATATTCTGTTTCGCAACTTGTTTCCCGCAAGAGGAAATGAATCCGGCAATATTATACATCAATAATTACATACATACATACAATCACGCCTTTTTCCCATGGGGGTAGGCAGAAACCACGGAACGCCACCTGCTACTACCTCTACACACTCCTTTGCCTTGTTTAGGTTCATACAATTGGTCATACACACACGCCGGTTACGAGAACTACGCACCTGACCTTTTCGTAGAACATCACCAATAAGGTCATTATATGTCCTCCTAGGGCGCCCCCTCCCGGTGTTTCCACTCACATCTAGGTTTAAAGAATTTATTTCTCATAAGAACTTAAATAACAGTTCACTTAAAATGAGATACAAAAGTGTTTACATCTAATTAATTATACATATTTACCTCCGGTGACATTATAGTGTACATACATGTTTCTTAAGATTTTTAAAAAAAATATTTATATTATCACACTTTTTTAACTCTTCCAGTAAATTATTAAATATTTGTGCTCCCTCAAACAATATTGTCTTTCTACCGTAATTAGTCCGTGCTCGTGCAGTCATTAGTTGAAACATCTGCCTTGTAAATACCTTTTGTGAGCCGTCCTTCATTCATCCTCTCAGCATGACCAAACCATCTAAGCATACTTTTTTCAATTTTTGTACATCTTCTTTTAAACCACACCGTTTTCTTATCACATCATTCCTCAGCCTATCATTCATAGTCACACCACACATGCTTCGCAAGGAACGCATTTCCACAGCATTTATTCTACTTTCATGCTTCTTTTGCCACACCCAACATTCACTTTCATACATAAGCGTAGGCACCAGTACACCATTGTGAACAGCCAGTCGCGCCTTATCGGACTTCAACTGGTTGGTTACAATTGCATGTAAAGCACCATTCACTTTATTTCCCGCATTCACTCTTCTTTTCACATCTTTATCAATCTTTCCATCCCTTGTAAACAAACTCCCCAAATATACGAACTCACTTAATTGCTCAACACTCTTATCATTTATTTTCACATCACACACCGATACGTTCTCTTCTCTTTCAAACACCATGACCTTCGTCTTATTCATATCAATAGTTAAATTGTAATACAATGCACGGGTCCATCAATCAGGTAAAGCTACGCTTGCCACGGTCGATCCGTGAATGGGTGACCATCCTTACATACCAAGACCCCTCCTTGCTTCGGAAAGCACGTTAAACTGCCATTCGTGGATCTTCGATATCGATAATCGATAATCCACACTAATAATAATTATAAAGAGGAAAGATTTGATTGTGAATAAAACAAATTGTAATGGATATACTCAAAAACGACTAAATCGATTTAAAACATTCTTTCACCGATGTAAAGCTACATTATTCCGGAGTAACATGCTATATTAAAGTAAATAAATACGCAGTAGAAGTGCTTGTATTCTATAAATGGGATATCAAACTCACTTTTTTTAGCACGTCATGTTTAAATAAAAAGCAGCTATTTGGCGTCGAATTTTCATAATATGGGTTATCCCTGAGAAGAAATGACTTAACAAACGGAGAAATCTGTATCTTCTGTCGATAAATACAAAGCTTTTAAAAGTTGCCGTCAACATTGCAATCGAGGACTTTTGCCAGAAGTATAACTTGGTTTCAATTAGACACAGGATATAGTATGTTCCGCTTTTCTTGTCTTAAAATTATTCCTATCTACACGATGCAAGTTTTTACTTGTGACATCACCATATTGATATAAGAAATGATTTATATCGCCTAAAGTCTTAACACCGTTCAGTACTTCAGGTTAAAATTGCCTTATTTTATCATATGCTACAACTCATAACATTGCTCCGTATAATAAATATAAAAGACCAACAGTCTTTAGACCAAGTTTTGTACCTTTGACGCACTACCAAATGTAGTCTTAACACTATTGTCTCAGCACTCCAACTTTAATTATTTCGTCATTTTTGCAAATGCCACAGACAATAAAATTAACGGTGATATAACCGTGAATATCAGTCTTTATACAACATTATTTTTAGTATATGCGAAACCTGAATATAGTTTGTTCAGAATCAGTAACTGAATCGATTCCAATAATTTTTACACCATGTTATATTTTGTCCCAAAAATATTTAATTACGCTTAAAAGTTAGTATCCGCAATCATCTGTTTGCACACGGGTCACGAGTTCACGACAGGTCATAGCGCGGGCTAGGCGGCGTGTACGCACTGCTCCGGGGCGGCGACGGCGCTCCCCTCAGTCGCCCGAATGCCATCGATCGATGCATACGTATCGCGAGCGCGCGCCCGCCGTGAGCCCTGGCTAAAGTGTTTTGTTTAGATTTTAAAATTATCATGTATCTCTCGTACTCAAACGTCTGTACACTCGCTGTTTGTGGTGGTGTGGCAGTGCGTCAGTGCTTATGAGAAAGACGGGCCCTTTTTTAACAGTTGTTTCAGTTTGTTTGAGTGAATAGTGATTACGCCAATTATTGTAGATAGTGATGATTAACATTTTTAAACACGCAAAAATAGTCAAGGGTACAAATTTCCGCCATGGGATCTGGAGGCAAAGGTCCTCGCCCACATGTGGGAGAGGCGCGAGGAGGCGAAACTCCGCTGCCACGACAAATCGCGGCACGGCGGACAGAGCTCCGGTGTGATCTCATGGCGACATGGCGGGTACGATTGTCGCAACCCAGTGCTGGGCACGCCACAATTGCGGCGGTAAGTCCCCTCTTTGAGGAGTGGATAGAGAGGCGTCACGGCGTCCTCACCTTCCGCCTGACGCAGGTTCTCACCGGGCATGGGTGCTTCGGTGGGTTCCTGTTCAGGATAAAGCGGGAGGATACGTCCGGGTGTTTCCATTGCGAGGATCGTCTGGAGGACACGGTGGAGCATACGGTGGAGGTGTGCCCTGCCTGGGCGGGGCACCGCCGTCTCCTCGTGGAGGCGATAGGCGGCGGCGACCTCTCGCGTCCGGCCCTGGTGCGAGCCATGGTACGGAGCGAGAGGGAATGGGAAGCCGTCACCTCGTTCTGCGAAGCAGTAATGCTCGCGAAGGAGGAGGCGAGGCGCGTGAGGGAGTGGCAGTCTCTGCGCCCTCACGTCCCTAGCCGCCGCAAGAGGAGACGCCCCGGGCGTCGGGAGTCAATAGCGGACTCCCGGCCACCGCAGGCGCGAGCTTGCGGGTGGCGAGCAATGGGTAGCTCGCCGCCCGGTAAGGACCAAGCTCGGGTCGACGACGCGCAGTGTTCCACGCGCGCCTCAAAGAGATGTCAGCAGCAGTGTAGGGGTCTACTAGGACCGATGCCTGCCGGGGTCGCATGATTGTTCGAAAGAGATACCGTGACCCTGGCACATGGGCAACTGATGGAACACGGGTGGGTTTTAGTCAGTAAAAGTCTGACACGCCCTCCCGCTCCGCCCAGAGCGGGAGAAGTCATTTGATGATTTCCCATCCTGAAAAAAAAAAAAAAAAAAAAGGGTACAAATTTATTATTTGTTTACAGCCTGCTGTGGTTCATTAATGCGATATTTAACAATTTTCATCCATTTTGAACTTTAAGTTGTTGACATAAGGTGCAACAAATGGCATTGATTACATTTTACCACTTACTACTGCATTTACGAATAAATTACATAATAATATCTACCTACACTTGACCATTACGACAGTCTTTGGACTGTCTTTGCTTGCAAGCGTGATGGAAAATGTTTATCACCAACTAATACATAAACAATCACTGTGGCAAATTATTATCAATGAGTGAGAGTGAGAGCCGCGCGCGCGGCTGGCGTGGTGCCCTCCGGTAGGCTGCATATGTTTTTGCGACGACAATCAGGTACCGTAACAAGCTTATAACTTTTTGATTATTAATGATACAGTTTTGAAATTTATTCATAGATTCTTTACATAAAAATACTAGACCCGTGTTTCGGGTTTCGCATAAACAAAAACTAGTGTTGTATACTGTAGAAACCATGATAGCTGATATTAAAAATGTCAAATTCCAGGTCAGGCTGCGGATGACCTTATCAAGAACAATGGAAATGCAATAATTCAGGAGATTGGACATGAGGTGTTTATATCCACTGTTAAACTGATCGTCGAGGGTATAAATGTATTCTTAGGAAAACTGCCTCATAAAGATATAACACTTGATTGATCGTGAATTTAATAATGACAATGGTTGTACATGGAGAATAATACATGTTTTGCTTGTTATTTATTATTTCATTTGTGCCTCTTCATCTGTGGATAATAGCTAATTAATCGAATCAGCCAATTTGTAATTTTTTCATTGATAGACTGGGCTCATTAGGATTGCCTCATTGGTCTAGGGGCTGCGAGCACTTGTACTGAGTTTGTACTTAATTCCTAGGTCAGAGAAAGTGTTTTTTGGGTTTTCACATTAAACTGAAAACCAAAAAATCTAAAGTTTATTCTAACTACGCTCCTATATTAATGTCAATTATGACTTTTTAATAAGTGACAAATAAACAACGTAGATCATTAAATCTGCCTTTATTTTACTTAGCACCTCTATGTTTAATTGACGCTGACTTTTATGCGTTTTAGAACATGAACTAGATGGAAACTATTCCAAGCATAGCGCGGCTGCCACATCATACTGCAGTATTTATATGTACCAAATTATTAATAAGCTGTAGATTTTTGTTTTACTTTAGAAGAAAACCTTACTTTATCCTACTGACTGTACCGACTGACGTACCGTGTGGTGCCGGACGTAAAGAATACACCACCCCATTTCTTCCTGTGGGTGTCGTAAAAGGCGACTAAGGGACTTACTAGAGAATGGGCAGCAGCGTTCTCTATGCAGTTTACCACCATACTGCGATCGCCAACCCGCCTGCCAAGCGTGGCGATTATGGCAAAGCCCCCCAAATTGGGGGAGGCCTAAGTCCAGCAGTGGACGTCTTACGGTTGAAATGATGATGATGATGATGACCCTACTGACTTAACAAAACTCAGGATCTCGGGCGCTTTTTTAGTTTTGCGATCTAAGTGTAGTGCAACAGTTAATCCTTTATCAAACAGAACTCCCAGATCACGTATAGTGTCTATTTAATTTACTTTCTCCGTAATAACGTAACACAAAACTATTAATTGCGTCTTAGAATCAGATTATTTAATTCCATGGAGACTCTGATAGACTTAATTATTATTAGAAACTTTAAGTGATCTTCAAATGCATTTTAATTTTTTACAACATTGAGTGAAGGGTCTCTTACAGACTGAGTTGTTCTGAAAAAATTTAAATCATCGGCATTCTTAAAATTTAAGATTACTGGAACAGCTGGGACGATAGATATAACCATTAACTATGAGATGATATGTTCCGTATGGTACCGAACATAAAAATAGCACTATCCCATTTCTTCCCGTGGTGGTGGTAAGAGGCGACTAAGGGACTTACTAGAGAATGAGCAGCAGCGTTTTCTATGCATTTTACCACCATATTGCGATCGCCAACCCGTGTGTCAAGCGTGGCGATTCTGGCAAACGCTCCCAAATCGAGGGAGGTTTATGTCCAACAGTGGACGTCTTCGGCTGAAATAATGATGATAATGATGAACCACGATAAAGAAAGATCTAAAAAAAGAAGAAAGAGCTAAATTTGTATAACCCAATCAAGCCAGTTTATATTGATACCATTAGCATAAAACTTATAAGCAAGGATTTTGTAGAAAACTTTATCGAAGACGTTTCTGAAGTCAATAAAAATGACGTCAGCCTAATGACCAGCAGCAATCGCCTCAACTAAAAGTTCATTATATGGAACAAGTTTAGTATTTGTTGATCAAACAAAACCATTTCGATCGCTTATAAATAGCTTTTAGAAATGGAGGCTAAGTTGTGAATTACTTATGTTGTCAGTGTTATCCGAATTACGTATGGGCACCTACCTTTCGCATTTTAAAGGGAACATGCCAGAAGGGAATGGCTGTATGATTAAATGAGCAGAAGTGGACACACTCACTCCACCGATCAAACTACAGGTAAAATTTTTAGGTGGTATGCCATCAGGGTCCGCAGCTTTGTTAACATCAAAACTTTTAAAGGTTTTTTGTATGATCTCACAGCGAATAGTTGAAAATTTCTTGAACAGCTTCCCGTCTCCATTATCAGACCTTCGATGAGTGTATACTGCGACCTGGCTAGTTCTGAAGTTCTCATAAAGATGAATTAAATAAACACCCAAACACGATACATGTGCTGTAAAGTGTTAAGGAGCACTCTGAACTGTCTTCCGACGCCAACATCAGATCAATTCTAGATCTTTATTTTGTTGAAGCGTCATCAAAACTAGAACCATACACGTGTGCCAAGTTTCAACACAACAGATTCACAAGTGAATATTCAGTAGGTGGAAAATCAATCAAATCCTATTTTTCTACACTAACGGGTGGCTTTTTTCTATTGGGCCCAACTTCAAAGTACCCTTTCTAATAACCATAGATTTTTTTTAGTCCGATGACTCTGTTAAAGTTATGCATGGGTGGCATACATAAAAAATAAACATATTATATACGTCGACTTGAGAACCGTATCCTCTTTTTTCGTCGGTTAAAAATAGTAAGGATGTTTGGATTGATTGTACTCAGTAAATGATTGTTTTACGTACAATAAATTGAGTTCATCTTGGTAACGATAGAAGATAGTAGAAACATAAAATATATATATTTTTTATCAAATAATGTAGTGAAGTTTGATTCTAAGCATTCGCTCTGTGAGACCGTGCGCACATTGGTCACAGAATTTGGCGCAGCTATAAGATGGTTTGGCAATTTTAGACACGTGACAACTTCTCTTTTAGTAAGATAGGGATTGTAGTTACCAACTTTTGTAGATTTGGTATTGGTTCATTCCAGTAATCAGGTCATTTGCAACCCGGAATCTCAAAAGGAGAATCAAAATGATCATTGGTTGTCGTTTGATAGCATCTACCTTTATGCGTATGTGTGTAGAGTCTTTGCTTAGGGTTCCTGATATGTTGATGCTAAAGGCGGTCAGGGCTGCCTCCTCCCGTATGATAAGGTGTAGAGGGGACAGTCCATGCATTACCTGTAGTGCAGCATTAGCAGCGGACCGCTGCAGTTTTTCGAAATCTCTTTTAAACTGTGCTCAGGTCTGTCCTGGGCAAACAAAGGAATCCTTGTAGAGGTTAGGTAATTGTCACTACTGACGTTACTTAAATCCATAAGTTACCCTCGCACCATGTTCTAGCTGTCGGATCGTCAATTCGTAACAAACGTATATATATATAGCAGATACCGGTTTTGATTTCAATCTTTATTTAAAATCAAAGAATATTTGATCAGTTAATAAATCACATTGAACAAAATTCCTTGAACTTATTAGTACTTAAATTTGACGGTTACCTGCTGCTTATTTAATTGACGTGAAACTTAAAATTATAAAAAACTAGAATTGATGATGATGATGGTTATAAATAAAGTGTTTAGTGTTATAAGCGCAGTATTCATCCGGTTGTTGTTATTTGCATACATTTAATCAAAAATGGCTAAAATATATTTAATCGTAGGTGCAGTGTGTGTTTTTAATTTAGTGAACGGTTTACCAGGTTAGTTGTAATACAATATTATCAACAGATTTTTTTCCTAAACTAAAGCTAAGCTTTTAACTAAAGTTAAGCTTTTAATTTGTCGGTTATAAAGCTGTTTGCCTAAAAGCTTCTGTCCTGTGCTATAATTACTGGATTCAGTTCTCGACTTCCCAGCAAACGTGTTATTGGGTTTTTCTCTGAGAACATTCTTAGAAATAGCTGGGATTCAGCATTCAAGTTTGGTGTAACAGGCTTGAACATTCAACAAAACCCAGAGGGTCATGGCCATCCGGTTAATCCGAGGATACCGCATGATCTCGTGCGAGGCGGTGAGCTTCCTTGCCGAAGTGCCGCCATGGGATCTGGAGGCAAAGGTCCTTGCGCACATGTGGGAGTGGCGCGAGAAGACGAAACGCCGGGGCGAAATTCCGCTGCCACGACAAATCGCGGCACGGCGGACACAGCTCGGGCAGGATCTCATGGCGACATGGCGGGTACGATTGTCGCAACCCAGCGCTGGGCACGCCACAACTGCGGCGGTAAGTCCGCTCTTTGAAGAGTGGATAGAGAGGCACCACGGCGTCCTCACCTTCCGCCTGACGCAGGTTCTCACCGGGCATGGGTGCTTCGGTGGGTTCCTGCTCAGGATAAAGCGGGAGGATACGCCCGGGTGTTTCCATTGTGAGGATCGTCTAGAGGACACGGTGGAACATACGATGGAAGTGTGCCCTACTTGGGCAGAGCACCGCCGTGTCCTCGTGGAGGCGATCAGCGGTGGCGACCTCTGGCGTCCGGCCCTGGTGCGAGCCATGGTACGGAGCGAGAGGGCATGCGAAGCCGTCACCTCCTTCTGCGAAGCAGTAATGCTCGCAAAGGAGGAGGTGGGGTGCGTGAGGGAGTGGCAGTCTCTACGCCGTGAGGGCGTAGCCGCCGCAGACGCAGGCCGCAGGAGACGCCCCGGGTGTCGGAAGTCGATTGCGGACTCCCGGCCACCGTAGGCGCGAGCTTGCGGGCGGTGATCAATGGGTAGCTCGCCGCTCGGTAAGGACCAAGCTCGGGTCGACGGCACGTAGTGTTCCACGCGCGCCTCAAAGAGATGTCAGCAGCCCTGAAGGGGTCTGCTAGGACCGATGCCTGCCGGGGTCGCGTGATTGTTCGAATAAGATACCGAGACCCGGGCACATGGGCAGCTGAAGGAACACGGGTGGGTTTTAGTCAGTAAAAGTCTGACACGCCCTCCCGCTCCGCTCAGAGCAGGAGAAGTCACTTGATGATTTCCCATCCAGAAAAAAAAGCATTCAACAAAAAAAAATACAAGTTGAAAAGCATATCGACACGCGGACTGTACCCAAGAATTCAGAAAATAACGACCAGCTAGCGTAGACATTTCCGTCGGTTATTAAAAAAAAAATCGATTGTTTCGTAGAAAAGTGCAAAACCGCAACGTTTGGTCAGAATGTAATTGAAAAGCGATTTTTTCTTTTTTTCATATTTGACGAAAAATTTCAACGCAACGGAAGAATTTTTTCACATGTTTTTTAAACACGTTGTCCGTCGGTGTCCTTGTACAACGAGCTGAGTATTTATTGAGTTGCCTCATTCCCTTGTGGGAATAAATTGCGCTATGCTGTGTAATTTGATTTTTGGTCGCCTGCTTGGTCTAGTGGTCGCAACTGTCACTACAGAGCGAAAACCTGAATAGGAATGGAACCCAAACAGTGTCCTTGGTTCAATTTCCATATCGGCCAGTGTCCTCCGCCAGGTATTTCTTAGAAGCAGACAGGAGTCTGAATTTGTGTCCGGTTAATGACAATAGTCGCGCCTCCTATTACCTATATGTAACGTACACATCTAAAGAATGGGCAGCAGCGTTCTCTATGCATTTTACCACCATACTGCGATCGCCAACCTAAGCAGGTTTCAAGCATCAAGCGTGGTAATTATGGCAAAGCCCACAAATTGGAGGAGGTCTTTGTCCAGCAGTGGACTTCTTACGGCTGGAATGATGATGAAAGATATCTGACTAGATGTGGGTATGCTATAAGTAAACCTTAAAGTAAGTTGCCTTTGGCAAGAACAATAGTGATGGTATTATGTTAAGATTATGTATTGTATAGGACGAATTTTCATTTAACGCTATTGGTAACATTTCAGAAACATTTCCTGGTTTTCATCCATGCAATTCCAGCGATGACGACTGTTTATTGGACAATGCTATAAAAGGAGTAGAATCTTTTGCTAATGGCATCCCGTCACTAGGTGTAAAGCGTCTGGATCCTCTTACCTTTAAAAGAGTTGACTCCAGTTCACCAAATCTGAAATTCATCATAAATGACGCTACCTTAACAGGTTTAAAAACTTGTAAACCACTCAAAGCAAAGTGAGTATTATACCTTCTTGTATATTTAGGGTTATGTATTCCGAATGAAAGAACGGAACCCTTATAAGACCACCCGTGCGTGTGTCAGTCCGTCTGTCACAGTCAATGTTGCTCCAATTTAATGGACTGATTTAGTTAAATTTTGGTCCGCATATCGATGGCAGCAAAGTAGAAACGGACATCTTCAAAATCGCAATTTTACAGGAGAGCAGATTTAGTAAAAAATAAAGGTAATTTCGAGAGTTATGGACCGATTAACATAAAATCTATGATGCATTAAAATAACCTTCTCCATTTATTTGATTTCAATACATTTTCAACACTGACAACGTGGGTTACGTTGTCAGTGTTGAAAATGTACCCAACTGTCACCCACCGATCAGAATGAAACTTTGCACATCGATATAACACTAAAAAATATTGAACCCGTGTTTTTTTATTTTTCCGCAATCCACTGTTTGGGGGTAGAAACCACCCCCTAGGTTTATAAGGTTTGTAACGGTTTGTGGGGATAAGTTATATTAGGGTTAAAGTAGGTTAGCCTATCTGTGGTGAAGATCGTAATGTTCTGATTGAAAAGCAGTCTAATAATAAACTCACTCTACCCAGAGTTACGTGGGTTGGTACCCCTACTTAGAGGTTATTAGGGGTGGTTTCTACCCCTAAAAAGTAGATCCCGGAAAAATAAAAAAAACACGGGTTCAATATTTTTTTGTGTTATATCGATGTGCAAAGTTTCATTCTGCGATCAGAATGAAACTTTGCACATCACCGATCACCGGGGTTCACCGATGTGGGTGATAGTTGGGTAGGGTTACTTATGAGTAAGACAACGTCTAATCAAGATTATTTTCACTAATTTACCTATACATTGACGGCACGCATAGTGAAATATATTTCTAGTAAAATACAGGATGACTTAATTCATTTTTGACAGGCCATTTATGTGATAACAACAACTTTTTTTAAATTTTATTTTAATAAAACCTATAATACCAAACTTGAAATATTAGACTGGGTTCATATAAGAATTTGGAAGCCTTTAAAAATAGACTTAGCAATGTTTTCTTCTTGCGTAGATTAATTAAGACGTTTCGATATATTTTTTTTTCAATCGTAAATTGATGCTGATGTTGGCTTCTAGCATTCCTATGGCCACCTCTTCTTGGAATATTTTAAGAAAGCATTGTTATATTAACAATATGAACGTTCTTTATGTTTCAGACATGATATAGTTAAAACCCAGATGATCGTAGTAACTCAATGCGATTTGAAACTTGATGGAGATTATGAATTAGATGGAAGGATTCTCATCTTGACATTGAAAGGAAAAGGAAAAGTCCATATTTTCCTCAGTGAGTATAGCTTAGAATTGTTATTTAAGTTATTAATTAGCCAATGGAAATGAAATGTCTCTCTACGACCTTTTTTTAGAATAGGGTGCAGAAATATGAATTGTAAACGTTGAAACGTTAGTATTGTTTTTAAGTCAAGTTTTATATATTTTAGATTCCGTGTGGTACCGGGCGTAAAGACGCACCATCTTATTTTTTCCCATTAATGTCGTAAAAGGCTACTAAGGCACTTACCAAAGAATGGGCAGCAGCGTTCTCTATGCATTTTACCACCCTATTAATATCGCCTACTCGCCTGCCAAGCCATTATGGCCATTATGGAAAACTTTTGGGGTGGCCAATGTCCAGCAGTGGACATCTTTCGGTATTTTACATAGAGTGACTGCCTATCTGACCTCCACAACCCAGTTACTGGGTAATACGATACCCCTTGATAAGACTGGTTGTCAGACTTTCCGGCTTCAGACGACCCGTAACGACTGTCTAAGATCTACGAAAGACAGCTGGGACCAACCAATTAATCAATATAACAAATACTCATTATATTTTACAGAAAATATTGTTACTACGACTACAATAAACTACTTTATTAAAGAAGGAAAAGATGGCAAAACATATATTCGTGTCAAAAATTTCAACCAAAGTTACGAGCTGAAAGACAAAGCCGATATTTCATTTGAAGGCTTGTTCCAGGATAATAATGTAATAGGTAAGTACCTATTAATAATGTTGACATACAGCTGTGCTGCTTTTTTCGGCTAAATTAGAGGATACTAACCGTAACAATGTTGAAATTCTATTAATTATAATTTTTATTATTGTTGTGAAATAAAATTATTTATTCTGTAAATAGAACACCAAATTTATTTTAACACGTGATGTTTTTTTAACTATCTCGAAATTTCACGTAAAGCTACTACAGAGAACAAACGGCGAATCAAACTCAGGGGTCAAAGTCAGGCTCTTTTTAACGAAAATATAAAGCTAAGCTTCTGCCCGCGACTTCGTCCGCGTTAAATTTCTTTTCCCCCGACCCTTCCCGTCGCTTCGAATCGCCTACCCGTGTGATTTTCCCCGTTTTTGCAACATTTTTCATTACTGCTCCGCTCCTCTTAGTTGTAGCGTGATGTTATGTAGCCTTCCTCAATAAATAGGCTACTCAACACAAAAATAACTTTTCAATTCCGCCCAGTATTTCCTGAGATTAGCGCGTTCAATCAAACAAACAAACAAACAAACTCTTCAGCTTTATAATATTAGTATAGATTACGAGGCAACTGAAGGAACACGGGTGGGTTTTAGTCAGTAAAACCACTACGTGTCTATTCCCCTCCACGCAGAGCGGGAGGCGTCATTGGATGATTTCCCATCCACAAAAAAGGGGTCAAAGTTTGGCTGTTTTTTACAAAAACACATATAAAGCTTTTACAAGTTGCTGACAACATTTTAATAGAGGACTTTTCTCGCCAGTAAGAACTGAGTCCAATTAGCCACAGGATAAGCTATGGCCTGCTCTGCTTGTCTTAAGAGTATCTCTTTTTCCACAATGCAAGTTTCTTACCTCTCTACTATTATGCTACGGAGAGACTACTAGAAGAGAGACTTCATAAAAAAGTAGATCGATTGTCCTACGTAAAATCATCATATTGGAGTCTTTTGAGTATCATATACTCCCTACACACACACACACACACACACACCTACATTCAAACACCCTCCTTTTGACACGCTTTATATTAGCTTCACTTGTATGTTTGTTTGTTTGTATGTTAGTATGTTTGTTTGTAACCGACTCCTTATAGCGTGATTTTGACCCACTTTAAACAACCGGATTTCATTCAAACTTTGCGCACCTGTCAAAGACCGATGACAATGCAATAATTTCATAAATTTGTGCCATTATCCTTACCAGGGTTACCAGGACAGCAAAAAAACTGTCTTCGAAAACTACGCTGACATACGTCACAAACTACGCTGACACACGTCTCAAAATTCGAAACACCCTAAAAAATAGAAAATAAATAATAGTTTATTTATTTAAGTAGTATCGTTTCTTCGATAGGGCCGTAGCCCACCGCAAACCTCTGGTTGTCGCGGCAGCTACTTACACCCCCTCCCGTATCAGTAAAGTCCGCCGTTCGCGGCACGTTCTTACCGATCCTGACGATCCCACTACTCTCCTCCAAGGGAGTCGATTTTCGACTCTCCAGAGACCAGCACAGCTAAAAAAACACAAAGACACAAACCGTACCGACCTCGCTGCCGAGGTCCGTAGTCGCGACCCCGACTTAATAGTCCCTCCCGACCCTTGCAAGAGCCAGCCCGCGATGCTGCGCCGTTAGCTTTGAATTAGTCCCTAAATAATTTAACCCAGGTCCAGCCAGTCCCTTGCTGTCCCCCTACCAGTGATTGCCTAAGCCGAGATTCGTACCCCCCTCGGGGTAACCCTTAGAGCTTTCGCTTTAGTTTTAAGTATAATAAGCCCCGGCTGGAGGCCTAAAAAGGTAACTTTTTAGAACTCGCCGGGTTACAATCCGTTTAAGTAGTAAGAATCTTTTCAGGATTAACTACGAGATGCCCTACAAAAAAAAAAAAAAATAAGTAGTATCGTAAGTAGGCATAGTATTCCGCAAGACACGGTATTCAAGGCAACTTAAGGAACACTATATCTATTATGCCATCTTCTAGATACACCCGGCAACAATACATGCACTGCGTACAATATGGCCCTCGGTTTTGCTAGCAACAATGCTCAGAAGACTGTCCTTTGCTGTCTTATTTATTATTTGTTTTTATTTTGTATTTGTTTTCTGCCTTATATAAAATATTTTTTTATCTTCGATCCCAACATTATCATCTATTAGTAGATGTTTGTATTACTGTGGCTTGCCCGGATAGTTTGCAGGCCTGGTGACCTGTAACGCAGGTATTCCTAGAACTGGCTCCAATCTCCACAACATCAATGTATTTTTGTTACCACTATTATGTACTGATTTATAATTATGTAGTGTAGAAATAATCGTTTTTATTATTATACCTTTGACGCATAATCAAATTCAGTCTTAACACTGTTCAACTTTCCAACATTAACTGTTTCTCTATCTTAGTGTATGCTACAGACAAAACATTAACAGTGATGATATTTCTATTGATGTTATTGTCTGTGGTGATGAAATGTAACGACTTATCTTCATCCTTTTCATTAAATTTTTCTGAAACCATATAACTAATATTGTGTATATTCCAATTCCAGATCAGGCTGTGGATGACCTTATCAAGAACAATGGAAATGTAATTATTCAGGATATTGGGAAGGAGATGTTTACTGCCTCTTCAAAAGAAATCGTTGAAAATATAAAAAGATTCGTAGGAAAAATTCCTATTGATGAAATATCGCTTGATTTACTATGATATTATTAATAAGAATGTATTTGCACTGAAAATATGATGATTGGCTTGTTATTCAATTGTTTCTGTTCATCTGTAGATCTTACCGAGATAATCTAATCTGTCAAATTGTGATTCGTAAAACGGTTTTGGTTGTTTTTACTACCTAGACTGGAGTACTGGACTCTATTGAACTGCGTCGTTGGTCTGAGGGTCGGGAGCGAATCTTACTGAGCATGAGGTTTGATAAGTTGGGCGAAAATATATAGGGTTTTTATATTAGAAATTTCTCAATAGCGGCCTGAAGTCTGGATTTGTTGCAGGTTGATGGCAATAGGCCATATTGCCAATAGGCAATATTACTTGGGACTCAAAAAAAATAATAAAGTAATTTGAGTGAACTAAAGGTACAAAACTATATAACTATAAAATAAACCTACAATCAAATCTGTTATCATGTATTAAGTATGTAAGCTATTCAAAACCTAAGAGAAAAAGTCAATAAACTCTTTAACAATACAGTAGTTATTTTGAGAAGGATATTTAGAATTTACAGTAAGGTAAATTTAAACATAATTGACAAAACAATGAACAATGAAATTGGTGACAATTTGGGGAAAAAAATCGTAAAGTGTTTATGTTTCGACTGAAATTACCCACTGCTATTTGAGTGAGTCACTAAATGCAATATATTATAATGTATGCATGATAAGAAGAAACAAAAAGTCTAGTCGGACCACGAAATCTTATGTATATTTATTTGATTCGATTGTGGACTTAGATCCACTTAAATTGAAAACAACTGGCTAGATATTACAAAGGTAGGTACATACTTAAACTCAAGCCTTCTTTTTTGTTGGGGTTTAGGCAAAAACTACAAAACGCCAACTGCTACGATCCTAAGCCTTAATAAACTAGCCAATTTAATAAAACTTTAAAAGACTATGCATCGATGGTTTGGTCATGTTGAGAGAATGAATGAGGGGCGGCGAACAAAAGTTATTTATAAGGCTGATGTTACTGGTCACGCCGGAAGGGGACGCTCTAGGAGAACATATAGTGACCTTATTAGTGATTTTCTTCAGAAGGGTCAGGTGTGTAGCACTAGTAAACGGCGTGCGTGTATGACCAGAGGGCCTAGACAAATGGCCATCGCTACCAAACGATAAACGTTAACGCTCAGTAGTCGTTAATAGATTTTCAACTTTAAACCCTTGAGCATAAAGTTGAAAATCTATTACAGATTGCGGAGCGTTAACCACCGGTACGAGCGAAAATGCTCTGTAATCTTTAATAGATTTCCAACTTTATACTCTAGAACATAAAGTTGAAAATGTATTGAAGACTTCTGAGCGTTTGCTCTTAACGTTTGGTAGCGATGGCCATTTGTCTAGGCCCCCAGATGTATGAACTTAAGCGAGGCAAAAGGAGTATGTCAGGATCGTAGTAGGTTACGTTCTATAGTTTCTGCCTGCCCCCTTAGGAAAAAGGCGTGATTTTATGTATGTATATTGTTAGGGTTAAAGGCCGCCCTCCAAAGGGGTTCTGTCGGGCCACAAAGTTGTTAAAGGTGTTGAGGTTGCCCAGGTTCTGCAGCGCGTCTAGCATGTTTGCTGTAGCACGGACTGACGACTTCCATGCTATTATGAGGAAAAACACCGCATACTTATTAGGCAGAATGAGGGCTAGCAGCAACAGTATCCTGAAAACCCTAGCTGAACAACACGATGCACCTATACTGAGACACTTTGTCAGGTTGCTTGTGCGGCAGGTATGAATATATAATAGGTACCCACTGTTTTATTCTAGTTCATAAATACTAACCCTTAGTTGATAAGTCGTTAGTTACCAGTGGACCAATGTTGTCTAATCAAATAAATAAATAATAATAATAAAAAGTACTACGGTACACCTGGAAATCTCTTAATCGACTGGTGAGCCGCTCCCGGAACCACCTGATCATGCGCAACGTCACCAATTTTTTCTGGTAGAATAAACCAAACAAAGTATTAAAATGTAAACAGTAGTAGTTTTAAATAAACATCATCATTACATATTATAAAATAAAGTCACTTCGCTGTCTGTCTGTCCCTATGTATGCTTATATCTTTAAAACTACGCAACGGATTTTGATGCGGGTTTTTTTAATAGATAGAATGATTCAACAGGAAGGAACATATAACATGCATAATATAGTAAAGAAACACTGATAATCTTAGAGGTTTCTAATGTGATGTCATAAATAAACTCATTTTTTTGCGCTTACATTGCGAACGCTGGCTGAACCCTACGAAATAGATCAAAATAATGTACTACAATATTGTAAACTTTACAAAGTTCTACAAACAAAATCCGTGATGGTATATGTCTATCTCTTAGGGATAACCCACAATATCCATTTTTTATCCTTTAATTTTTAAGAGAAATAATGGCTTATTTACGAAGCGATTTTAAGCAATACAGCATTAATTTTTATCCAATTAATTACATTAGATATGTTGTGCATTTCATGTAGATTAAAATTGCGTGTTACAGCATATCATTAAAATGAATATTTTAGAAGATATCAGAGATTATAATAAAATAGCCGCAGAGCGGCTAGCGGGCCGTTCCGCGTCCAACCATCTCGCTTGGTAGCGGTCGGGTAGTGCAGGATTAGTAGGATTGTAATTCATATTACTTGGGCTTCATAGTAAATGCATATCATCATGATAAGATAAGATAAGATAAGATTTCTTTATTCATTTAAACATTGTATACATACAAGTGCATGCAAGATATTATATTATTACAGTCCAGTCATGTTTAGCCGTAAGAATCGGCGTACAAATATTTTCATGCATAACAAGAATTTAAGACATAATTTTTTTTTACATATATTACAGTTACAAATTTTATAAATTAGAAATTATTTTTATTTTAAAATGTCAAAAATTACATATTAAAATACATTTATTCATAGTGTCAGGAAATAGATAAAATTATTCAATCAAACAACACTTTTTCTGCTAGAAACTCGGAGACACTATAATAAACTTTTTGTAAGAGAATTTTTTTCAATTGGCGCTTGAATGCCTTACTATTCAGTTCTTTCCAACGTTTAGGTAATCTGTTAAAAATAGTAGGTGCCATACAGACGATACTTTTGCGCATGAGAGCCGTTTTTGCTGGATATATTCTTACAATGGTCATATCCCGTCTGTTACGTGGTACAGTTTCCTGTAGACGCGGAAATAAACTGGGGTTTGTTTTAACAAACATTGCGGCTTCCAGGATATACATACTAGCAAGAGTTAAAATATTATACCTTTTAAAATATGGTTTACATGTATCGATCGTTTTTAGGCCAAACATAGATCTTATGCATCTCTTTTGGGCTTTAAATGCCGTGTTAGCGTCAGTCGAATTTCCCCAAAATATGATGCCGTATCTAAGGTGAGTCGCAACTAAGCCGTGATAGGCCGCAATCAATGTATCTACATTCACAACTGCAGCTAGAGAGTGCAATGCAAATGCAGCACTACAAATCTTTTTGCCGAGGTTCTCAATTTGTAGTTTCCAGTCAAGTCTTTCGTCAACTATTAGTCCAAGGAATTTGGTAGTATTTACGGTTTCAACAATTTTATTATCTACATTTATTTCTAAATTTTCCATAGTCAATCGTTGTTTAAAATGTATGATTTTAGTTTTATCTAAATTAATCTTTAAATTATTATTATTTAACCATTATATTATAGATGTCAAGGTATTATATATGTCAAGTTTATATTGGTTCATGTCATTGCTATTATTTGAAATTGTCACCGTGCTGTCATCTGCAAATAGAGTCATAGGGTGTGGAATTGATTTTGGCAAGTCATTTATGTATAGTGTAAAAAGTGGAGGTCCCAATACACTACCTTGTGGCACACCAAAAGTAGTTTCACGTTCATCTGATAAGTATATCTCTTCCTTTTTTGTGGTTATATTAATTCTCGTGATTTCGGTCTTTTGCTTTCTATTGTCTAAGTATGATTTAATTAAATTAAGAACATTATACCTCTTATTCCATATGCGTCAAGTTTTTTAATTAAAATGTCATGGTTTACGTAGTCAAATGCTTGAGTCATATTGCAGAAGATTGCACATACAGGTGTTCTTTTGTCCACTTTTATCAAAACTGTGTATAAAAAATCGTATATCACCATATTTATAGTTTTATTTTCGCGGAATCCCTTTTGCTCATTGCATAATATACTATTTTTTTCTATGTAGCCGTTTAATTCCTTTTGAATGAATTTCTCAAATATTTTTGAGAAGATAGGAATCAGAGAAATAGGCCTGTAGAATTTCATGAGTTCTCTATCTTCTTTCTTATATAACGGCTTAACGATAGCTATTTTTAGTGCGTCAGGAAACGTGCCAGCTACAGTACATAGAATTATAATATGAGATAAATGGTCACATATTTCAGATGCTACAGCTTTTATTACTTTGGTTGATATGCCATCGTACCCCACGCTGTTTGTGTTTTTCAAGGCCATAATAATTCTGTATGCCTGTTGTGGTGTACAGGGTGCCATGAACATCGAGTTATTGTTGTTTAAGATGGGCCGCGTAGTTTTATACTTGGACTGGATGGGTTGTATTTTATTAATAAAATAATCATTAAATTGATTAGCAATTTGTTTCGCATCCGTAATTTTGTTATTATTGATTTTAATTTTCGAAATATAATTTTTAGGTACATTATATTTACCTTCATTTATTATTTGCCAGGCGGTTTTACATTTATTGTGTGATGTTTTGATTTTGTAGTTATTTTGTGAACGCTGTGTCAGTGTCATAATTTTTCTAAAAAGCTTAGAGTATTCTTTAAAGCGAGTTCTATTTGCTTCATTTGATTTTAATCTGTAGGCCCACAGAAGTTGCCGTGTTTTCTTACTACACGATTTAATACCTTTAGATATCCACCTTGGCTTTCTTATTATATTTATTGTAATCTTAGTTCTAGGAAAACAGAGGTTGTAGAAAAATGAAAATATTTCATGAAAATTGTTGTATGCAATATTCGGGTCATCCGTTTCATATATTTCGGAGAAATACATTTTGCTCATACAATATTTAAATTTAGATGTATTTTCCTTACTGTAATTGCGTCTAATAGCACCGTATTTGTCAATCGTACATATTCTATTTACCGGGCATTTTAAGATTTGGGCTGTGTGGTCTGAGAGGGCAAACTCTAAGACTGACGATTTACACGGTTTGCAAAAATTATGCGCAAAATTATCGATACATGTCTGACTTTCCGTTCGAGTAGGTTGATTTATTGCTAGTTTCAGGTTAAAGCTAAGTAGAAGGCATTCAAACTCCATCGACGGATAATTCCTTTTTAATATGTCTATATTGAAATCGCCGGCTATGACAATATTTTTATAGGCATTCTTTGATAGTTCATGTAACACTGCTTCGAATTGATTAAAGAAACTATTTATATTGTTTAAATTTGGAATTCTGTAAACACATACAAACGCAGTTTTGTACTTAGTAAGCTCAATGGCACAGCATTCAAATGTCCCTGTTATTGACATTTTTGAGATTTTTAATAATTCTTTCCATTCGTGACCATTTCTAATTAAGATGCATGATCCACCTCTTTTAACACTTTTTCTACTATAGTGAGTGGCTAAGCAGTAGTTTGGTAAGTTCAACTGGTTCGCGTAGCCTTCCATCATAAAATGTTCTGTAACGCATATGACATCCACTTGCATATTTTTTTCTGTAAGTTCAGTCAGACACACTGTGAGCTCATCTACCTTGTTCAATAAACCTGCTATGTTCTGGTGCATTACGTGGAGATGTTTAGTGACGAAAAAGTTCACCGTGTGACAGATTATCCATACTATAGTTCATGTCAGTCAATATCATCTGGTTATTGTATTTTATGTCCTCAATTAAATTTATTATATCCTTAAAAAATATTTTTATTCCAGTATTATTTATTGCGCCTGTCCGTCTGTTATACTCAGTGTAGTCGTAGGTGAGATTTTTATTGCTGTCTATTAGATATGCATATTCATGCGTCAGTATGTCCAAGAAAATTAAGTTATTAAACGTCTCTACTCTTGAATTATATAAATTAGTGTAATTCTCGTACTTATATGTTGGAGCGCACAAAATAATGTTCGTATGATTGATTTCCTGTAGTACTTGTCTGATATGTATAATGATGTCAAAGTAGCTATTGGTTGTTTTGAAGTCTTCTTCACCTAACATAATTATGCAGTAGTCCTCTAACGTAAAGTCCGAGACTTTGTCTTTTAAGCCTTTTAACAATACGCTTACATTTCCATGAGGTGTTATATGGTGATAGATTTCCGTTCGAGTAAGAAAATCTTCTGCAATACTCAGAATTTTATTTTGGTTATCTGTACTCAAAATACATATTTTGCATCTTTTCTTAGTCAATGCGCAAGTTCAAACACTAATGTGTTTGAACTTGCGCATTGATTATTTTTAATATTAGGACAATTTATGTTTATTTCTCTTGTATCGGGTCTTTTTTTGTTATCTGGTGTTACCAATTTGGTTTGTTTATTGCTAGTTAATCGTTTGCTTTTCTGTTTTTTAACACTAGATGGTCTTAATTTCGCTGGACTGTTCGTCACTTTCATAAGTAAATCATTTTTTTTCGTCAAATTATCATTTAATTGTTTGAGTTCATTGTTTTCTAGTGACAATGTTTCGATTTCTGAATGGGCAATTTCAAGCTCTATTTTGTAAGTTTTATAACTTGTTCTCGTACCTTTTTTAGTTCGTCATCCTCATGGTCTGACAACTCAGGTACACTAGTGACTGTATTATTTAGATTATGTGTCATATTATCACTGTTGTTTAGGTTCGAGTCCGAGTTTGTTCTATTACGGCGAAAGGTAATATTTTCCAAGAAATTCATTTTGGCGAAATAAGTAATTATTTGCTTGTATGTAATTTTATTGGTATGATATTTTTATTTCGATTTTTTGTTTCGAAAATAATGATACTATTCACAAAAAGTGCAGTCTCAACTGGGGTTTGAACTCGCACCCAACGTCGTTTCAAGCGCGCTTGCGGTCGTTCGGCTACCGTATCAGTTAAGTGTTCAAGTGAATCTATTGAACAGCACGCTATGAATATTATGGTCGTGTACAAGTCTTCATAGATGTCGCTGTTAACAATCTGATTATGAAATGATGTCAATTATTCATAGATGTCGCTATTAACAGTCACATATGTCGTTTGTTGTTGTCAAGTGTCAAATCGTAGAACGTTTGAAGTTCAAAATATGCTTGTCATCAGTGCTTTAAAAAAGTAAACGAAGTTATATATTCACCCGTTGTTGGTTATTTTGTCAAATACGTGGTAGGGCTGATCTTCTTACTGATCTTTAATTGTCACAACACACTTGAACTAGTTTAAATGTTGTTTTTTCGTAGTCACACTTCACTCTTGTTTAATAGTTGGTTTTCTATAGTTTTACTTGTTAGAATTATACACCAACATGTGTCCGCACTAATTACACTTATAACAGATGACTGAGTAATATTTTGTCCCGTAAATCGTCCTTAAACTATTTTTATTAATTTTAATACGTGGAGCACTTGTTTGCGTGGCCAACAGCGCCAATGCGGCATGTGTGTTCGAAGTACCCCCATGGGGAAATTTTATGTATGTATAACATGGATTAATACATTCTTACCGCGGTAGTACGTCCTCTTGCGATAATTTCCGACATCCACGCGGGCGAAGTCGCGGGCAAAAGCTAGTACGTAATAAATCCAACTTGTGTTTAACGATAGACAAAAAACTGACCATTTTAATTTTCTGTGAACCGCAATTTTAATGCACACCTTTGTTGTGTAAATCCTTTTTATTTATTGCTTTAAGCTGGATGACAGATCAGAGAGGTAATTGCGCTAATAACTATTTGTAGGAATCGCTTCCATTTTGACAGTTCAACAACATTTATTGCGTAATTTGTATTGATGCGCTGACAAAGTTCTGGAGCATACGACGCAATGGATTAGAAATAATTTTCAAATTAATTCAGATTCTGATTTATAGTGTGTTACGCAATCAGGGTTCTAATTATTGTATTACTTTATTGTTTTTGTGGATCCGCAAAATACTTTTCATATTAAAAACTCAAATTCAATTAATTCATTGCAGAACATAGAAATAAATACATTTTGAGATGTTGAGTAAATGCGCAGTTAATTATGTCCTACCAATTAAGGCATCTTAACTCATTCGACAGCATAAAAAATTCCTCGCAAAAAAAGAAAAAGACAAACAGTTTAAACCATTCCATGGTCTGCAAAAAACATCAGTTACTATTCGACCGTATAAGAATAGAATATATTTACGTATCTATACCAAATAACGGTTAGTGAAATAAACACGTCGAAATACTTGGTAACGAATTCTGTAGGGTTCATATTAGCGTCAAGGTGATAAATGGCTACGACATTACCCCATTGTCCAATATTTTGTTTAACGGGTTGTTGAACTTATACTGCTGACCCTGATGTTATAATCCCTAACATTTTTTCAGGTATTGAGGTGAATTCTTAATACATAGTTTTGATACTTGTGTTTGCTTGTCTGGTACAAGTGAATTGCATGCTTTAGCATAACCAGCCAGTAATGTTGCAACTGCTGGGAAACATGATTTTTTTTTAAGAGGGAGAGCAGTTTCTGTGCTGGTTGGTGAATATCTAGTATCTTCAATTTTCTGATATTTGTCACGATCTTTCCCTTCACCGTTTTGATAGTAGTAATGAGGAAATTATTTACTTATACGAAGTAACGCGCCTGTCTGGTTTGGATCCCACGACCTTTATCTTGTAAATAGGGGCCGATACCCACTAGGCCACTGCTGCTCTTGCTTCCATCATCATAATTTCAACCAAAACTCGTCCACTGTTGAACATAGGCCTCCCCCTATTTGGGAAAGTTTGCCATAATCACCACGCTTGGCAGGCGGGTTGGCGATCGCAGTATAAAAGTAAAATGCATAGAAAACGCTGCTGCCCATTCTCCAGTAAGTCCCATTGTCGCCTCTTACGACATCCACGGGAAGAAATGGTCTGGCGCTATTCTATCGTCTGGCACCACAGAGAACCTCTTACTTTAATAAACATTAAAAATACTTTTTATCAAATATATGTACGTCATCAAAAGATGTTGCCAAACAAAGCGTTGAACTTCCTTGTATCGAAACACGGAATTGCCTTCAGAAGCCATATTTCACTTCCGAGCTTTAAGCTATTCTTGATAATGAATGTATGAGCACTTTTAGGAACGATTAGTTACAGCATCTGTGCCTATTCCATATTCAAATCCTTGTTTCCAAATTGTTAGTTACACTAAAAAGTATATAACTTTATGACTATTGCAAACAAGGTTGACTTTAGAATAAATAATAATAAATATCTTAGGACAACCAATACACCGTTATCTGATCCCAAACTAGGCAGAGCCTGTACTATGGCAACCAGACAACTGATAAACATACTTATATATTTCTAAATACAAACATATTATAGATAAATTACACCCAGACACAGAACAAATGATCGTGCTCATCACACAAAGATTTGTCCTGGGTGGGAATCGAACCCACGACCTCAGTCTTAGCAGTCAGGGTCACTAACCACTAGACTAACAGGCCAGTCAAGAATGACAAGTACAAATGAAAATGTCATCAAAAATCTTGCTAATTTGTACCGCATACTGAACTTTGCCCCCCTCAGAACAAAGCTTTTCTGTAGATCAGAATTAAACCACCAAACCAGTTTTTGAATTAAGAACAAAACCGTCAACTGAAACTGGGACTGGGTTCTTTGTACAAAACCGTCAACTGAGTTCGTTGTTAAGTTGTCATTTTTGTATTAAGAAATACATAAATTTATCGAAAAAAAAAAATTGAAATCCTTCTGGCTCCAGCCTTTGGGCTAGAACTAAAGTTCATTTATTGTTATCATTTCAGCCAAAAGACGTCCACTGCTGGACATAGGCCTCCCCAAAGCTCCGCCTGTGCTTGTTTTGTGCTTCCTGCATCCAACGGATTCTTAAAGCCTTCACAAGGTCATTGGTCCACCTCATGGGCCTTCCAACTCTACATCTTCTAGTACGTGGTCGACACTCCAGAACCTTTTGGCCCCATCTGCGATCTGTTCTGCGAGCAATGCACTCTGCCCACTGCCACTTTAGTATAGCAATTCTTCTGGCTATGTCGGTTACCTTAGTTCTCCTACGGATCTCTTCATTTCTGATTCAATCGCGTAAGGATACTCCAAGCCCTCTCTATCGCCGTTTAGGTAACTTTCACCCTTCTAATGAGGCCCATTGTGAGCGACCACCTTTCAGTTCCATAATTCATCACTGACAACGCACACTGGTCAAAGACTAAAGTAAAATTATAAAAGTAATAACAAGTAATATGTTTGAAAACCATATTGCAAACGCAGCATATAGCTTTGTATTGTGATAGTTGTAAAATGATTCTCGTTAATGAAAGTAAGGGTCACGCCACGGTTAGCAGCAGTAACATAATCCAGCTCCTGACCTTGGCCCTGGCACCACTTTCCTAATTACACATGATAAAGCCCAATATCACATTGAACGACCCCAGAATGCTCAGCAGCTGCGCTTGCAACCACTGAACCAAAAAAGGAAGGCTCTAAATATTGTACGTTTCTTCGAGGACCACCTTAATGCAATAATCCATCTAACATCAGCTCAAACCCTAGTTATATTTACCATTATATTTATTTTAACGGCTTATCAGTAGATTCGCCCGAATTTACACGGCTGAATCGGGCGAATCGACACTCTTAAATAATGTATTACTTTCTAAAGGCAACTCATATGAGGTAAATGTATTTGTTCCCGAATCAACCACTCCAAAAATACATAGGCGATGGGCACGTTTTGAATAGTAGGTATGCAATAAAGTTATGAATAAAGGTAACTATAAGTACATGCATAAAGTGCTTCGTACGAGGCACCTATAGGAAACACACGATTCGGGCGAGTAAATTCGTGCGAATAAACAAATAAATCACTTTGTCATTAGCAAGTAATTAATTCTTATGAATGTAGTGTTGAAAAATAAGACTTTACTTTTTTGTAGTTTTTCCTAAGGCTTTTTTCCTAATTTAAAATTATTTAGTGTTAGGTAATATCACCCCATCAAAATGGCGCAATTTTTATCCTTAAATAAAATACGTATTCAAATGTAGTGTTGATTCGCCCGAATTGGGTGAGTTCATTCGTGCGAATCGACTCACATACCTGTTTGGCATAAGCAAGTAATTAATTCGTACAATCCTGATGTTGAAAAACAATTTTTTTTTTGTCTTTCCTCCTAACGGTTACTCCAATTTAAAGTTAGTTTTTGCTAAGTAATGATATAGTCGTTGGTATGCCCCATTAAAATAGCGCTATTTTGATCCGCAACGTATAAGATAGGTAGGTCCAATAATTTTTGTGTTGAAATCTACCTCAGGTTTTTGACATTAGCAATCTGATTGATGAAGATGGATAAAACGTATAAAGTCGAATAAGGGGTACTGATCGGATTATTATCCTGTATTCATAATAACCAAAAATAAATTAGAAAATTGTTACAGAGATATAATCTAGGGAAACAATAATCTAAACTAATCTGAATCTAGAAATATGTGTTCATAGACGTTATAGTCTTTAGTCGGGTTTTGACCCGACCACTGAAAAATTACGCTCTAAATCCAAGTAAGAAGTTAGTAAAAGAAAGTAAGTTCAACTTATTTTTATTTAAATTATTTTGGGGTTAGCTCTCAATTACATATTTTCGAAATGTGATAATTAAGTCCTTTCATTTGATACCCAACACGTCAAGTCTGAATTTATTTTTCTAAGTTCTTAACTTTAAGTTCTCTACCGGGCGCCATATTAAATTTAATATAGAATCACATAGCCACTATCAAGACGATTCAGAGGATACCTCATTTGTATATTTAAGATAAGCAGTTGAGAAGTCATTAGGGAACAGATGAACATAAAAACATACGTAGCAGTCAAAATAAAAATCCTCGCTGTGGTCGGATAAAAATACAAAATCGTATATGAAATTCCCAAATTTCACTTGGTCTACATAACACTGATACAGAAATAAGTGATTAATTGTTAAATCTGCTACCAGAATTTTATTTGAACTTCTGGAAAGTTGATGCAATCCATGTTTTTTTTTTTGTATTTATTTTCTATTAGTTTTTGCCAGCAGCTTCGCCCGCGTATAAAGCATATAAAATTTCCTCTAGAATCACTCTGTCTATTGCAGAAAACAGCATTAAAATCCGTTGCACAGTTTAAAAGATAAGCGACTAGACACAGAAAGCGAATTTGTTTTAAACAATACTATGTAAAGAAAACAAAGAAAAAGAAAAATATGACAGACAGACATCTATGCACATACATACGTATTGAGAGGTAAGAAAAAACTAAGAAAAAAATTACACTTTGCTATATGATCTAAGTGAACAAAAAAACAAGGCGCAATGTCAACGTACTTTAGATCGTTGTTATTTATTATAATCAATTTTTATTAAAGGCTTAACAAGTGGCTCCGTAATGAAAGAAACTAGTTTTTCTACATCGCTTACGTATATATAGATACGTTTTAATATCCTATTTAAGTGTGTGGATCTTTGGTGGTTGGTATATACCGTGGAATAACTCGGAATCAAACAGTTGTGTCCAAGTGAACAATTTTATTTCTAGAAAATGTATTCTCGGTTTTTATTTTTGGTGCTTTTATTGAGCGTAGTTTATTCAGCAAATGCCGGTTACGGTACGTAATTTTTTATTTTTTTTAATATTTGAAAATAACATAATAATAATACGTAAAAGAAAATAAAAATAGGTCTATAAAGTGATAATAGATTTTAAATATCATGATCGTTATATAAATTGCCCAATTTTTTTATTTATATTGGTTTTTATAATCCAAATTGTGTTTTGAATGAAAAAAAAAACATATTTGATTTTTTTTTTTTTTTTGACAATGTTTGAATATACATTTTGTAGACATCACAAAAAAAACCATTAGAAGTTAGAAGACGAAAAAATTAATCTTAACTTAAAACTATACCTACAGGTTTACTAAAACCCTACTATATGCAAAAAAATTATCAACGAAACACATTTTACAGCGCCGTTCATCAAGAAATGCAAATGGGACGACTCAAAATGCATTAAAGCGACGGCACAGAGTGCGATCCCAATACTTACCAACGGCATCCCTGAACTTGGAGTGGAGAGACTTGACCCCTTCAACATGAAGAGTTTGGACGCGAGCTCCAATGGACTCAAGCTGCTTATTCGGGATATCACCGGTACTGGGCTTAAGGATTGCATCGCTAAGAAAGTGCAGTGCGTATTCATTTTTGTTATTTTTCTATGCTTTTTTTTTTGTCTGGAACGGCTCCGAATTGTTGTGCCTTTTCTATTCTTTGGGAGTGCCCTCGATGGGAGAACAGAAAGTTCAACTTAACTCCAATCGAATAAAACCACACTGGCCGAGCCCCGGAGATTCTCGTACAGACTACCACCAACCTGAAACTGTCAAATTCTCCCAATCAAACTTGAACTTAATACTTTAGCAATAAAGTTGAAAACCTGTTACAGAAATTTAACAGATTGTATTACCTTTATGTGCTCGCATCTATACATTTGCGTGCACTGCAGCATGACTTATTTTGTTTTTACTTTAATTTTGTGTCAAATATCCATAGACATAGAAGCTACCTACCTTTAGAAAATGCAGATTTTTCTATGCCTTAAAATTAAAATACAGCCCTTATTAATAAAAAAAAACCTGTAACACTAAGTGAACACTCAGATTTTCGTATTTTGTCTTTGCTAATCAGTAGTTACTACAACTCATAGAAAAAAAAAAGTTTCTTCGGAGAAACATTTAGCCCGAAAAGCATTCTAAAAGGACTTGACAATAGTTTTGAAACAATTATTTCAAATTGCCATTATCACTAGTAATTTCTTCCGTCATAATTTATAGTTTACGCTGTCCTTCACAATGAAGTTGCGGCATCAGAACTTGTGTAATACTAAAAGTCCAGGAAATCAAAAATATATTTTTGACATTTCTATTGTACACGGTTTATATTCCAAAACAGTATTTTATTTGAACAGACATTACAGTAATTTGTTCATCAAGTTAAGCTACGATTGCCGTGGTTGGTTCAAAGATGGGTTATCTTTATATACCAAGACCCGTCCGTGCTTTGGAAAGCACGTTAAGCCGATGGTCCCAGCTGTAGCATATGGATTTTTGACAGTCGTTACGGGTCGTCAGAATCCCGAAAGCCTGACAACCAGTCTTGCCAAGGGTTATCGTTTTACCCAGTAACTGGGTTGAGGAAGTCAGATAGGCAGTAGCTCCATGTAAAATACTAGTATTCAGCTGCATCCGGTTAGACTGAAAGCTGACCCCATAATTAGGAAAAGCCTAGGCAGATCATGATGATGATTACAGTAATTCTTTCCTCCTAGAATCTACTGTTGAAAATACAATACTTGATTCTAAAGCTGTTTTTATATTTCAGACGTGATATTGGAAAATCAAAACTTAACGTCAAGCTACAGTGCAGTGTTGACTTCAAAGGCAAATACGAGATGAAAGGAACTCTGCTTATCCTCCCCATTGAAGGAAAGGGAGACGCTCACGTTGTTCTGAGTAAGTACCAATCATAGCATTAAGAAATAATGAGCGAAGAATCAATCGGAAAGCGATGAGAAGGAATCCTGGCGAACGACATTCACTATACCTTTTTGATTCCATTATACCCACCTGTTAATAGCACCGCTATCTTAAGATATTAAAAACATAAACCAGTAGTCAATTTGCAAAAGAACTTCCCTGAGTTTACTTCTCTCATGAATATTATTTTACGAAACTACCAACTTAAATTGTCCGTATATTCAAATACAGCTGCCATTCTTTTTTTTTACGATATAACTATAACACGGGAAAAAAAGTAGGGTGCCATATCTTTGAAAGATCAAAGATACCGTTATGATAACTAAAATGTATTCAGTCAGGGACATCGGTGATCAGTCTGCGCATAAAGGTTCCAAATTGTGATGAAGAATTCACACAACTAAAAATGTTCATTCACCTCTCATGACAAAAAGAGAATAAAAATTCAAGAAAATAAAACTTAAAATAGAAAAAAATAAAATTATGACACTTCTTACTGAGAACATCCTTTATTAGTGACGATTATTTACATTTTATGACTAACGAATGGTAAAGTTGTCAAATATTCATAAAAAAATATAATGACAACTTAGTAGACGGAAACGGTTAAGGATCAGAAGACAAAGATAAATGTGCGAATGTTTAAATCCATTTTTCAATAATTTTGATGTAAACGCTGCATTCTAAATCTAGTTCTAGGCTACTGTAATTTGGTCGGAAATTTTAATGTCACTTCACCGATAGTGTAGTAGTAGAATTATAGGTACAGACGCCACCAGGTCAAGCTACCCGAAACTGTCAATTTTTCCCAATGAACCTTGAACCTAATGCTCTAGAAATAAAGTCGAAAATCTATCAAAGAAATCTGACACATTGTAGTAGCTTGATGTGTTGGCGTCTGTACCTATCTAGTATGAGAGCTTTTTGTGAAAAAAACTTGATTGGCTAAATTACTTACCACCATCATATCTATTTCAGCGATCAATTAGCATTATCGTCATCATTCAGCCAAAAACGTCCACTGCTGGACATAGGTCTCCCCAAATGGGTTGCCATAATCGCCACGCTTGTGAGCGGGTTGGCGATCGCAGTATAATAGTAAGATGCATAGAGAACGCTACTGCCCATTCTCTAGTAAGTCCCTTAGTCAAAAATGAGATGGTGCTATTTTTAACGTCCGGCAATACACGGAACCGTTCGACAACTCATAATTAGCATTGCTTAGCCATATTCCAGTTTGAACGATATAGCTGTCAGAGTATTATGGGGCACATGGGAAATTTATTATTTTTGTTTAAAATGGCAACGCATCGTCTCGGTGGCGATGTTATTGCATGGACACGAGATATTTTAAGCTACATTAATCACTAGGATGGCAACGCACTGGAATTGCAGATTTTCATAGGAGACGATTACCATGTACGGTCAGGAGGTTACCAATCAACAACTTCCAACCTTCCAGTCCAGTCTACGTGTATTGCTGGACGTAAAGAATAGCACCATTCCATTTCTTCTCGTGGGTGTCGTAGAAGATTTAGGGACTTACTAGAGAGCAGCAGCGTTCTCTATACATCTTACCAATATACTGCAATCGCCAAGCCGCCTGCCAAGCGTGGCGATTATAGCCCCCGTCCCCCTCTTCGGTGGAGGCTTATGTCCAGTTGTGGACGTTTTTCGCTGAAATAATAATAATAACCTTCCCATACGTAAATAACAGATTTGTTATAGTTTCCTGTTCTACGCCATTTACATAACTACAAAAAAATAACTAGACAAATTTAATGAATTAATGTGTATCAAGCTTAATGGACTATCTCGAGACCGGTTTGATTAATTAATGTTGTTTCAAAACCTTTATCTAAGTTTTATAAATAAAATCATCGAGAATAACGATTATATGCTAATATCAATGAGTATCATTATTCATATTTCGACTATTTATTCTATACTCATTATCACTTCTGGGTTCAGTCTTATAAAATCTGGTAGAACCGATTATTACTCTGTTAACGATATGCGCTTCAAAATTGTATGTTAAACGCTAAACGGAAATGTTTAGTTAAGTTACCAAAAATAACGCAGTTGACTGAAATTAGAAGAATAAATGAATAATTAATGTAGCAAATAAACATTAAATAGCTAACCAGTTTTAATCTAAATATTAATGCCAAATAGCAGAAGTATGTCTATCCATTAAAGGAAAAATTTGCAATCCAAATCTCTGTTATTTATACTAATAAAACAAAGCTAAAGAATTTGTTTCCTTGAACGCGCTAATCTCTAGAACTATCGGTAGGATTTGAAATATTCTTTTTGAATTTAACACCGCATTTTTGAAAAAGGTTCTTGGCTATTTATAAGCATTCTGCAGCCCTAGAGCCCTTATATCTCAATAGGAAAACGAGATGCAGAAATTACACTTACAGTTTGACAAAGATATTATCAACATTTTTTTAAACCAAGCGGGCACCACGTGAAGAACACCACGTGTAGATCTGTATACATTATATCGGTAACGCCGGTTTACTAATGAGATACGGCCTTTAGGAACCGAGCGGGCAATACGATGCGACGCAATGGATTGGGAGATGACATTGTATAGGTAAAGCTTATAAAGCATCCACAAATATTACAATCTCAACCGCTTTGCGTTGGGTTTCAAGGTTTCAAGGTTAACCTCTGTTCCTTGATAACTATCAGTAGAACCTCTCCAGCCGGTTCTGAGTTTAACTTTATATCATTTATTATGTTTATTCTTCTTTTTATCGACGCGAATGGAATCTTGGTGTATGGTGACTATTACAGAGATGATATGAATTTTAATTTAATAACTAGCTTTCACTGGCGGGTGCGAAAAGGTTGTAAATTATCCCACGGATACTGGGATAAAAGTATCTTATGAGTTAATCCATGTTAGAAACAATCTTTCTGGCAAATTACGTCCATTAAATCCGTTTGGCAGTTTTTGCGGGACTGAGGTACATTCATTCAAACTTACACATTTATACGATTGTTTTATTAAATAAAAGCATTTTCTGTTTCTAGGGAAGGTTATCATTTCTGTTGAGGTTGACTTGGGTGACAATATTGGCAAAGACGGAGAGAAACACTGGACTATCAAGAACTGGAACCACTCCTACGATCTTAAGGATAAATCTACCATCGAGTTGGAAAACCTCTTCAATGGAAATGAAGTTCTTGGTAAGTTACATATAAACAAAGTAGCTACATGTATGACAGATTTTAATTCTGGTTTCGCCATCATTTAAAGAACTTATTGCGAAAGATTTATGAGTATAACTTACAATAAAACAAATCTCGATGTTTTTTTCTAGACTTTAAAAATACTTCCGGAGCAGGTCACTTGTTATGCGATTTAATAAACGTGATCCTCAAAACACTTCAGATTATTAAAAAACTGGAGTAAAAATTACTCGATCGACTGACGTAAATAAAGTCCTTGAATTTCTTTCCGGTCGCTCAATAACAAGTTTATTTAAAACTTGAATATTTTTTTCTTGTTCTTCTTCTTCTTTTTTGTTCTAGATTCTACGAGTACAGACTTGTAAAATAATGCAAATAACTGCCACTTGCCGTATTTTTGTTTAATTTAAACTATATCACACTCAAGTCATATTTTTTTAGAATTCCGTAGTCTTACCAAAAAGTATAGTGTTACCCAGTAACAGGATAGTTCTAGTCAGATAGGATCCAAGTACAAAACTGATATTCAAATGCAACCAGTTATACCTACTGGAAGCCGATCCCAACACAGTTTGGAAAAGGTTGTATATGATGACTTTTATAGGATTGTGTCCTAGGATCACGCAGGTACCTTATAACTTTGACTGGCCTGTTAGTCTAGTGGTTATTGACCCTAACTGCAAAAACTGAGGTCGTGGGTTTGATTCCCACCCAGGACTAATCTTTGTGTGATGAGCACAATCATTTGTTCTGTGTCTGGGTGTAATTTATCTATAAAATGCATGTATTTAGAAATATATAAGTATGTTTATCAGTTGTCTGGTTGCCATAGTACAGGCTCTGCCTAGTTTGGGATCAGATAACGGTGTGTTGGTTGTCCTAAGACATTTATTTCAATTATTTATAACTGCTGCTGGTCTAAGTTAATCCTGTTTTCTCTTCCTTAAGGTCGTGCTGCCCGGGAGCTGATTGCATCCAGCAGTAACGAAATCGTCAAAGAAGTCGGACCTCCAATTGTGAAAGCCATCGTTGCCAAGATCATTGAAAATATTGCTAACTTTTTCCAACACGTCCCTGCAAGCGAATTGGCCGAAGAATAATGTTCCTAAAACTAGAATACCATAAAGATATTAAGAAAAGACGTTGGTTCACATAAGAATCGCTAACTTATTATTAGCTGTTGCTAAGTCAGATTTCAAGGGAAATATATTGTGATTGGTGGTACCAACTAAATAATTTGAAACTGAATTATCATCTTAATAAACTGGTGCTGTGAAAAATATTTTGTGTTTTAATAAAACCCGGGGTTCAGTAGTATTTGTGTTACTTAGTATCATTTGTTTAGATCGTGTGGACATCTACGTTAGCAATTCATTATCATCATCATTTCGGCCAAGAAGCGTTCACTGCTGAACATAAGCCACCACTTCGACCGGTTCTGTGCTTCTCGCATCCAGCGGATTCCTGCGACCTTCACCAGGTCATTGATCTACCTTGTGGGAGGCTTTTCAACGATACGACATCCAGTACGCATTCGCTACTCTAGAACCTTCTGGCCCTATAGGCCAATATATTCTGCGAGGAATGTGCCACTTAAGTTTGGCAAATTTTCGGACTACATCATCATCATCATCTTTCTCTTCATCTCATCTCTTCATTTCTGATTTGATTGCATAGGGAAACTTCAATCATAGCCCTCTGTACTACCATTCGGCCTCAAAAGATTGCTGTATGCCAATGCAGCGTTCTTTTGAGGCCCATTTTGAGCGACCATAGCTCAGTGATAAATGATTTTATTTCTGGAAGTAGGTTTGTACAAACACTTTTACATGTCAATGATATATATTTTTTTTTAACTAGATAAGTTCGGCGTCTCCTAACTGACTACTCTGAGAAGAAAGGCCGTAAAAAACTCAGAGGTCACGATCTCTTTTAAAGTCCAGACATAAATAATTGGTTACATCATGTGAAGACCATGTAGATTGGTGACTGAAATGGTCTTTTAAGGAAAGAACCACACAGATTGAGTGGACCTGTCCAGTCAGTGCAAGCATTTGGCACTAATCGTTTAGACTTTTAGTGCCAAGTGCAAGCATTTGGCACTAATCGTTTAGCTCAACTTGGAACGTAAGGAGCCCAAGTGCCATAGGTCATCGTAATTTCCTCATACCTCTTGACTAATATTATATAGAGTCTAAATTTGTATAACATCGGGGCCACCCCGTTCCGGAGAAGAATAAAACGTATTCAATGTTAGAACAAGAAATTTCATGAACACGATGTCGCGGGCTGTAGCTAGTCCTACTATCCTCTAATCCTCGAAGGATTAGAGGATAGTAGGACTAATCATTATCATCCTCTTTATCATCATTTCAACCGAAAGACGGCCACTGCTTGACATATGCCTCTCCAAATTTGGAGAGGTTTGAAATAATCGCCACGCTCTGCTCTCTGACGATCGCAGTATGGAGGTAAAATGCATAGAGAAAACTGCAGCTCATTCTTTAGTAAGTACCTTAGTCACCTTGTACGACACCTACGTGTATAAAAGCGATAATGCTATTCTTTATTTCCGGCACCAAACTGAATACTTAATCCTACTATCCTAATAATCCAACTATCCTACGAAATATGATGAATGTTTGGATGTTTGTTTAATCACGCAACGGTTTAATGGATTTAGATGCCATTTGGCCCGACACATTCTCGTTCGTTCGAATAATTTATCGACCTACACGTGGGCGAAACCGCTGGCAAAAGCTAGTTTCATTTATAAATTTCTGCCTTGTCTCTCTTATTATATATTCATTGTTTTACGCTTGAACAAGATACAAGTATATTTATATATTTTTCTTGATACTTATCTTTTAACGTATAACTGGGAATTTGATGAAAAGCCAATTCCAACTCGAATACCATATTCGAACATTACCACCCGAATGTCCAAAAGAAAATATAAAACAGAACTCATAATAACTGCTCCAAATAAATAGTATTATCTTGTCATCAAGCTGTCATCGGCACTAAACACTGCGTTGGTATCATAATAAACCATAAAAGTACAATTATTTTGGATCTTCACACGCAGCCAAGGAATATAAAAACGTCAACAGAGCTGTGAATGTAAGGAACACATGGTGGCAATGAATGTCATCGGTTTATTTACAGACAAAAGCGAATGCCGCTGTTAAATCTGTTTTCGTATAAAACAATAAGAGGATGTAGAAAGTCATGATACTGGCGTTATATTAGGGGGCTTGTGGCTAAGTAATAACAGCCCCACGGATCGATCGATCAGGTTAAACTACGCTTGCCACGGTTGGTTTGTGGATGGGTGACCATCTTTACATACCAAGACAATGATGCCGATTCTGTTGTCACAAAATTCTCTAAACTAAACTAAAAATCACTAAAATTTGGTTTATTCCTGTCAAACGGCGATTTCCTATTCTGAAATAGACTAAAGTGACACAACTTAACTATATTTTAGTTTGACAGCACTAAGATTGCACTGAGTTATTAGTTTAGTGAAAATGTCAATTTTGCTATTCTGAGTTTGCCGGTTATCACCAAAAATTTTGACTTTAATAATTTATTTTAACTAAGTCTGACTAATCGCGATTAAAAAGGTGTGGAATAAAACTAGTGGTCATGAACTAAAATTCTCAACAACGCCTCGCCTTCACGTGCAAAAACAGTTCTGTATTTTTTATTTTCTTTTTTCTTATATCTTGAAAATGGCGTGTCCTGTCGTAAAAATAATGAAATTTTCGACCCCCTTAGTAAATCCCTGCATATTTAAATCTCAACACGTGGGTAATATTTTTTTTTATATTTTTCAAACAAAAGTGAAAAATTCCATATAAAACACGTCCAGGCTGCCTCCTACTAGCACGCGCCTTCGTCTCTCAAAAAATTCATTCTACGCAATGCACACACAAGTACAACGTTGCGAAACCAAAAGAAAAAAAAATACCACGCTGAGTCGCGATTGTCAAATTCGATTTTAGTCGTGTCAAAATAATGTTTAAATTTAGAGATTTTTCCTTGCAGAATAGCGTTACAATTCTCATTGCCAAAAGTAAGGAAGTTGAGAGATAGTTTAGTTAGTTTAGTTCGTGTACAACAGAATCGGCACCAATGTCAATATTGCTAAACTTAAATACGGGGCTTTTGGCTACGTTGCATTTTATGTATCTTTTTTAAATTTTATTTTGTAATGTGCGTTTATTGTGCCGAATAAACAATTTTTCTTTCTTTTCTTTCTTTCTTTCTTTTCTTTTCTTTCCTCCGTGCCTCGGAAAGCATGCTAAGCAGTTGGTCTCGGATGTCACTTGTGGATCTTTCGTTATTCCGGGTCTTCAGAAGCCCGAAAGTCTGACAACCAGTCTCACCAAGTGGTATCGTTTTACCCGGTAACTGGGTTGTGGAGGTCAGATACGCAGTCGCTCCGTGTAAAATAGTGGTATTCACCTGCATCCGGTTAGACTGGAAGGCGTCTCCAACTCAGTTGTGAAAAGTCTAGACAGATGATGACTGGCCTTTTATTGTCTGAAGCATCGAAGTTCTCTTAGATAATATAATATGTTAATAATAACTAGTGATCGCCCATGGGTCGAAATTCGACCGTACTTCATTTGAATAGAAATACATTATTAAACGAAAAAATAATAATAATAATGAATACAAAAAAATAATATGGTTATATTTGACATTCAGTAACACTATAGACAAATTGTTGACGCTGTACTACTATGGAGAGGGTTCGCTGGCGGGATGGTGATGGCCAGGACCAGGACGTAGGTGTAATGAGTAAAGAATACTTCTTCAGGACTCTCTTATTTATTTTCTTAATACTTATTAACTGCCGGATATGGAATGAATTATCACAGTGCTCTGTTTTATAGAATTTTCCCTATTATTTTTACTTAATTATGACAGTTCAAAATGTCATAATTATAACCAGCCTGTACAATCGTGAGGCATACAACCTCTACAGTTTGCACACGACACTAAGTCGTGTATGGGAAACTTACTATGCCATACTTGACACTCCCCATAAAACCACAAAAAATATTTCTTTTATACTAAAATAAATTCATATTGTCGCTAATACAAATAATATTAAAGACAAATATTCTCGATATGATCATAGATTTTAAAAATGAAATAGGTTATATATCTATAAAATTAATTTATTACCTATGGTTATACTTGACATTCAGTAAGGGGGCGTTCATTAATTACGTGAGGTATTCAAGGGGGGGAGGGGATCAAGCTGAATCTTTCAAAATCTCACTTGGGGGGAGGGGGAAGTCTTGGCAAATATCACGTAATTATTTTTCTCGCAGAAAACGGTATAAAATTGCGTGAAAAATTATTTCTACAATAAAATATGGTCAAATCTGAGACAATAGTACACTGATAAAAAAATTAACTTGACTCAAGAGCCAAAATCTTGAACCAAGAATACCATTTTGAAGAAAATGATTTTCTTTAGTCAAGAGAATAAATTTTTGAGTTAAGAAATTATTCTTGGTCTAAGAAAATTCTCAATAATCCCACACGTTTACAGCCCAAATAGAAGTTTTGAAGAATCTCGCGAGATTAGGGGAGGGGGGAGGGAGTTGAGGAAAATCTTACGATATCTCACCAAGGGGGTGTCGAAAAATTCTCAAAAATGCCTCACGTAATTAATGGACGCCCCCTAAGACAATAGACACAAAATATTAAAGACAGATGTTCTCGATTGGACCACAGATTTGGACAATAAACAAAAGAATATCTATGCATGTGTGTAATAAATACACGGTAATGAATAGAAGTGTGTGTAACGTGTTATTTATTGAAAATAATGTATTTTTACGCATAATTTTAAAAAAAATATTAGCATTCGTCACTTCTTCTCTGTATAAACTATAAGTGTGCGAAATTTCATACTCCTCCGTCCGCCCAATTTTCTTCAAAAGGGATCCAAAGTTTTCGCTTCACGTATTAATATATGGATAATATGTTAGGACAACCAACACACCGTTATCTGATCCCAAACTAGGCAGAACCTGTACTGTGGTAACCAGACAACTGATAAATTTATTTATATATTTCTAAATACATACACATTATAGATAAATTACACCCAGACACAGAACAACAAATGATTGTGCTCATCACACAACATTTGTCCAGGGTGGGAATCGAATCGACCTCAGTCTTGGCAGTCAGGGTCACTAACCACTAGACTAACAGGCCAGTCAAAATGATATAAGTAATTTCCAGCTTGTTAATGTGTAACATCTTTCCCTGCGATTTCCTGCAGTCTGTGAGAGTAATCTCATGAAAAGAAACGAAAGTGTGTAACAGGAAGCCAGGGAAACGCAGCTTTCATTTTCCCGGCTTCTTGTTACGCAAGCTATTTGAATTGACCAATGAACTCGCGCGGTAGTAGATTGGTCGTAAGATGGTATCAACTTTTTTTCTGACAGTTTGGTACAAAGTACACATCGTAATGCGACTACTAGGTTCGCACGTTTCTTTTTTCCTTTTCTACGTTCATAATGCCTGTATATTTTTCTCCTGCTAGTGTTTTTATAGTCTCAATAAGTTTAATCCTTTTTTTCATTGTTAGTCTATATGAAGTAAATATTTAAATAATTATTGCTTCTGCTATATGAGTTAATTTGCTTTTAACTTATAACAAGCATAAAAACTGATAGAGCAAAGGACTAATTAACTCTTTATTGAAGTAATAACATCTAAGTAATGACCACGTATGTAATAACATATATTTATTAATAACCTACAGGTAATGGAATCTTATAATAAATGGTATTTGTATATATAATTTGTGCCTATTTAATCGTGATTTGATTTACTGTATCAGAGATTCCAGGATAAATCATTTATAGCAATTACGTATAAACTGAGAATGATTCTGCATTAAATTAAAGCAACAATGTTTTAATGTAAAAACGTATTGAATTATTATTTAGTTGCTATGGCACGGCTATTAGCGAAGAATATCCAATACTAATGAAAGTGAACAGCGGAATATATTTAAAATATTCAATTTTCGGTCCAACGTATGATTTCCGTACCATGAGTGGAATAATTACCTTCCTCCATAAAGGACTAAAAGTAAATGTAGTCAATAAACCCATTTGTTTTGAAGGACACCGCACATCAACGATATTTAAAACTCGTTTCACCGCGACTTTGTTAAAATCCTCAGCAATTTGCTTTAAAAAAATATGATAATTCATTTTTATTTTAAAGCTCTTATAACTTTTCATGTATTTTGGTGTGACACCCCAGGCCTAGGAAAACTAGTCTTGCACCTGAACTTTCCACGTTAGTGTCCCAATGGACTATGAGAGTGAGGGAAGAGAGAATGCACCTCCATCTTGTGCATTTTAATATCTCTCGCGTCTCGATTGCTAGTCTCTTCACTGACCGCCATAGCCGAAATGTGGTCAGGAGGACTCTTTTGAGTAGTTAACTTAAACCTTCAATTATTATACAATATCTTGTCTTCAGCGGAACTGCAATGGATAAGTACTTTTACCAATTCTTCTTCATTAAAGACTTGGAAAAATCGATACTACAATATACCACAATATTATAAAGCTGAAGAGTTTGATTGTTTGTTTGGTTGAACGCGGTAATCTCAGGAACTACTGATCAAAATTGAAAAAATATTTTTATGTTGAGAGTAGCCTATTTATTGAGGAAGGCTATAGGCTATATAACATCACGCTACGATTAAAAGGGGTGTAGCAGCAACGAAAAATGGACGAAAACTAGCAGGCAAGTCGATGCGACGGGAAGAGTCAGGGGAGCAAAAATTTGACGCGGACGAAGTCGCAGGCAGATATTTTTAACACGCTTTTATTACTTTCATACGTGTTAGTATGTGCCTATGAAACAAAACTTTGAACATGACTTTGGACCCCTTCAAAACGTCGGATTAACTCGAAATTTGGCATAGGTACTTATCAAGGACCGATGACGATACAGTAATTTTATAAATTTGTAGCATTATCCATACCGGGGTTACCAGGATAGCAAAAAACAATAGCTTTGAAAACTACGCTGACATACGGCACAAAATTCGAAACACCCAAAAAAATTGAATATAATTTCAAAGTTTATATCAAAAAAGTAGAAGATATTGAAAAAAGATTGAGTTGCTTTTTGTTTTTTTTTTTTTTATTGATATCAAGCACCCCGTGCTTTTTCCATTATATTCTACTTTTTAGTTTGGTTTTTTATGGAATCGTGTTTTAAACTATTCAAATTAAAATTTATTTCTTTGCCGGAATGTAGGTTTACAATGTATAGTCTTAAACTATAATGGCCCCTATACATTCTACCATTTAAATATGGTGTGCAAATATTTATTGTCATCCTGCACAAAGCTATTATTAATAAACAAAAGTCAGCAGCAACGGATAAGAGCTCATGCATAATGATTTTACGGAATAAATTAATTAATTGATGTCAAGTTATACAGTCAGTTCATTAGTCAGTTATTATTTATTCTACTGAAAAATATAGAAGAAACATCTACCGTAGACGAGGTTATCGGATTCTGATACATTCTGATGACATTTGACGTTCAAAAATGCCTTTTTTATATCAACCTATAGGAAATAAATGCTTTGACTTTGATTTTGCATATGGCTTCATGCACGGCAAAATAGTAATAGTTTATTTGCAAATAGACTTCAACAAATTTGAGATAGAGATAATCTTATATATATAAAAATCTTGTGTCACGATGTATGTTGCCAATAAACTCCAAAACTACTAAACCGATTGCAATCAAATTTCACATGTACCCGTATTTTGGTCTAACTTACTGGATAGGATAGTTATCATCTCAATTATTCGCTTATGTCGTGAATGTAAACGAATAAAATGTATCAATTAATTGTTTCTTAAGCAAGTGTTTATTTACTGTTTAGTTTTATGAAGTTCTCATAGATGGCGGTATACGTTGATTCATCAATAAAATTCTTCAATATTGTTTGACACCTAGGTTGCAAATACACCCAATAGATGGCGCTGTGTTCTGTTTCTTAGAATATAAATTCTATAACTTTATTTCACGTAATATTTATTTATGTTCACGATATAACCGTATTATTTTAATGGTTTGTGACTGATAGCTACAATATTATTAACATTAATAACAAAAAAAAAATTAAAATTTTTGTTAGAGAATTATTAAAATCTTGGCGCCAAATTTTAATCAAAGTTTCAAGATCTGGCCATCAAATTCTATCGAGTCGCCATCCCTGGTTTGAATGTCTAAAGCTTTGGTATCTCATAATTTGGTACACATATAGTTTAGAGTCTGAAAAAGGACATAGGCTACTATTATTATCCCGGTAGTATGTTCCCGCGAGATAATTTCCGACCTCCACGCGGGCGAAGCCGCTGGCAAAAGCTAGTAATATACTATTTTTGGCTTCTTCCTTTTTTTAGCAGCTTCAATAAAGGGTAAAAGTGTTATGTTTTTAGCAGTATATATATGATATCTGGATGATTTTTGATGATACATGACTTGATAACAACGTGTGACTTCGGCTATACGAAAATTGATATTCTTTCTTGTTTATAAATTTTAGTTTACAACTTCATAAACGTCTTTCTCAATCAAGAAACTTCAGTAACGATTCCCAGTGAATACAATCCCAAATACGAAGTTACATGTAGTACATTGCGACGATCGTATTTCTTTCCAACATTTATCTTTCCTCGTAGTGAGATTTAACTAAGGGAAAAGGTACAAGTTATGAGGGTCAACTAAGGGAAATTCTTTGGTCTTCGGAAAAGATTTGTGTTCGGTGTCCGAGACCCAGTAACCTGTATGATGATACTTGCTCAGTGGAAGAAAAAGGTTGTAAAACTACACTATGTGTTACTCTAAAAAATAAAATAACCTGGGACTGTTAGATAAACTACGTACTGATTTTACTATCAAGCATATCAAGCATATCCACACTAATCTTATTCTTATCTTATACCTTTAAACGAGCAATTCTTGTATATATATATATATATAGAATCTGAATCTCGGAAACTGCTCAAACGAATTTCATGAAATTTAGTATACAAGGCGTTTCGGGGGCGATAAATCGATCTAGCTAGGATTAATTTTTATAAAATGTCGTTTTATTCGTGTTTTCAATGACCAACTTTATCGATAATCAACTTGAACAAAACTTATTATTTTAAACACAATTTACCAAAAAATACCGAGTAAAGCTCGGTCAACCAGATATTATCTTTAATGAGCAATTCTTGTATATATATATATAATCTGAATCTCAGAAACGGCTCCAACGATTTTCATGAAATTTTGTATACAGGGGGTTTCGGGGGCGATAAATCGATCTAGCTAGGATTCATCTATATATTAATACGTGAAGCGAAAACTTTGGATCCCTTTTTACGAAAATTGGGCTGACGGAGTAGTGTGAAATTTCGCACACTTATAGTTTATCCAGAGAAGAAGTGACGAATGCTAATATTTTTTTTAAATTATGCGTAAAAATATATTATTTTCAATAAATAACACGTTACACACACTACTATTCACTACCGTGTATTTAATACACACATGCATAGATATTCTTTTGTTTATGGTCCAATCGACAATATCTGTCTTTATTTTGTGTCTATAGTCTTATAGTTAGGGAGCTGGCGAGCATTTCGGTATATGATTTGCACACGTTTCACGTCGAGGTGGATTGCAGTTTAAATCATTACGAATCGATTTGGTCCAATCAATTAAGGTCCTATGTCGCTGCGTTTTCGCGTTACAGCGGATTGAAGTTGCTTAAAAAATCGGGATATTAAATCATTTGCGCATGTATGCCTCTAGAGTTCATGGTCACAATCATCTTGGAAACGAAGAAAATCGAAAAGGCAGACATTCAAGACTCTACATTATCATGGGACGGAGTTGTAAAAATGTTAAAAAAAAGCTCTACTAAGTCATTTGCACGCGGTTCTCATTGCGCCCATTCGATTCACTATGACTCTGTGGATTCGAAAAAACATGTGGCAGACTCTTTGCTCACTGATTTTCAACTGTATAACTTTTTGAAATTCACGGAATCAAGGGACAGCGGGTATTGCATGGGATTATTGTTATTATTTATAGTTTTATTCTTATAATTTTGTTTAATATTATCCTCAAAACTCACGGTTACGATTAAACTTCTGGAGCTGAAATCTATGCAATAATATTTTTTCTCAATGCCAACCAGAAACGAAATGCGCTCGGAACTTTAAACAGAAAGTATTTTTTTTAAATTGCTTGCTACATTGTAATCTGAATAGGATTGGGATCTGGATAGGAACAGTCTTTAACTTTTTTTAATCACATTTGTGTAAAATACGTAGATTTTGAACCAAGACGTGTGAAAGTGCCTGAGAGCGAGAGAGAGGAAAAGCGTGCGAAATAAAAGGGGAGGCTGTATATAGATATACGCTCTATACATTTAGTTTCACAATACGGAAAAGGTCGGAACTGAGTTATACCGTTCTCACTCATATTCTCAAATAAAAGAGAGACACCACGAAAGGAACTATGGGGATATTTTATACCTGCTTGGTTTGGCGCAAGCGTCGGGTTGAAAAAAAAAAATTTAATGGTCCTTTGGAATATCAGAGGCCTGAACGTCTGTCTCATCGATTTTCTTGGTTTTCATAAGGAATTCAAACATCAGTCCAAGAGGTAGACGTGTGCGCATAATATAGCACACCTTTTTAGGGTTCCGTTGCCAAATGGCAAAAAACGGAACCCTTATAGATTCGTCATGTCTGTCTGTCTGTCTGTCTGTCTGTCCGTCCGTCCGTATGTCACAGCCATTTTATTCCGTAACTATAAGAGCTATGCTGTTGAAACTTGGTAAGTAGATGTATTCTGTGAACTGCATTAAGATTTTCACACTAAAGTAGGAAAAAAACAATAAATTTTGGGGTTCCCCATACATAGAACTGAAACTCAAAAATGTTTTTTTTTTCATCAAACCCATACGTGTGGGGTATCTATGAATAGGTCTTCAAAAATGGTAATGAGGTTTCTAATATCATTTTTTTCTAAACTGAATAGTTTGCGCGAGAGACACTTCCAAAGTGGTAAAATGTGTGTCCCCCCCCCCCCCGTAACTTCTAAAATAAGAGAATGATAAAACTAAAAAAAATATATAATGTACATTACCATGTAAACTACCACAGAAAATTGGTTTGAACGAGATCGAGTGAGTAGTTTTTTTTAAAACGTCATAAATCGTAAACCGCAATTTACCTTACATTCAATCAACTAAAATAAAAAAATTAAAAAAAAAAAAATTAAACCGAGAATACCTACAGGTTTGTACGGAACCCTCGGTGCGCGAGTCCGACTCGCACTTGGCCGGTTTTTTTACATTTTTGGAGCACTGTCAATAGACAACGCAGATGTAACATGTTGGCAGACTATTTTTCCGTGGTTCTTCTCATTGTTTTTAATCGAACCATTCAAATCTGCCAAGTGTGCACTTCATATACAGTTTTTTTAATCATAAAAATAAATGTAAAAAATGAATACTACAAAAATCAGAGCCCTGGTTGTCTGCCTTTTCGATTCTTTGTGTTTCTAGGATGACTGTGATCATCAGCCCCAGAGGCAGACGTGAGCGCATAATATAGCACACCATTTTTTTTAAACATTGTTGAAACGCTGTAAATTTACAACGCAGCGCCACCATGGTGGCAGACGAGGTCCTTGATGTTTCTTAGGGTATAATTATCACTATTAATAACGTCTGCCTTGTATCATATCGAGAATATTTGTTTTTAATATTATTTATCTATAGTGTTACTGAATGTCAAATATAACCATATTTTTTATATTTATTAGTATATATGTTTTTTCATTTAATAATATATTTCTGTTCAAAGAAGTACGGTCGAATTTCGACCAATGGGCGATCACTAGTTTATATAAAATGTCGTTTTATTCATGTTTTCAATTACCAACTTTATCGATAATCAACTTGAATATAAACTTATTATTTTAAACACAATTTACCAAAAAATACCGAGCCAAGCTCGGTCATCCAGATATTATCCACACTTCCACACTATATATATATATATATATCTAAACTAATATTATAAATGCAAAAGTAACTCTGTCTGTCTGTCTGTCTGTCTGTCTCGCTTTCCTGCTAAAACTACTGAACCGATTTTAATGAAATTTGGTACACAGATAGTTTAGACCCTGAGAAAGGACATAGGCTACTTTTAATCCCGGTAGTATGTTCCCGTGGGATAATTTCCGACCTCCACGCGGACGAAGCCGCTGGCAAAAGCTAGTCTTTTATAATTTTATAGTGGACTTCCCAGACGTTGTCCTGCCCAAACAGCGCCACCTACCGAGTCCAATTGTGAACTGAAAAAAACACATGTGGCCGCAAATCATATTTTAATAAACATACAGTCTGATACTGACCTGCGAAATGTAAAAAACTTAAGAAAATTTGAATTCAGCGGGATACCCTAGCAATTCCCCCACGTCGATACTTAAAGATTCAGCAAACATAAAATCTATACCAAAGTTATAAAGCTGAAGAGTTTATTTGTTTTTTTGTTTGGTTGAACGCGGTAATCTCAGGAATTACTAGTCTGAATTGAAAAAATCTTTATTGAGGAAGGCTATAGGCTTATAACAACACGCTACAATCAAAAAGAGCGGAACAGCAACGAAAAATGGACGAAAACTGGTAGGTAATTTGATGGGACGGGTAGGGTCAGGAGAGCAATTTTACGCGCACGAAGTCTCAGGCAGAAGCTAGTGTAATATATTCCTTATGAAAACTTTCTTTAACCGGTCAATTACCGTAATTACAGATACAATTAAAAAACGATTGTTTACATACCAAATGTGTTATCTCAGGGACTTAGAGGTTAACTAAATTATTTGGCGTCTACGACCAAGTTTTTTTTTTTTTTCATTGTAATCCTGGCGTACCGAACTATAAAAAAACGATTCGCAACAAACTATTTATATTCTCAAAAAGTATTTATACATGGATGAGTAATACCTACTTATAAAACCGTACGGCAAGGTAAAAAAAAAAATCGAAAAAGTACCTAACGATTGTTCAATTTCGATGAAATATTTTAGAATATTATTTGACAATCAGATGATTTACTCCAGATATAAATTTGTAATATTAGTAGATTTCTTTGATTATGATACCCTTACGATCTTCGGTTAACATTAAATTGTGGACAATTAGAGAGTGTAGGTTTTATGTCCACATTTGGACCAAGACCAAAAAAAATCGAAGACTTATGAATTCCATGGCCCACTCTTTCTCACAGAGAAGAGGCCTGTGTCCCAACAGTAAGAATTATGGCAGGCTAATTATGCTAAAGTTTTTGTTAATCAACGGAACGCGTGTGTGCGTGCCTATTTCTAATTATTATTATATTATTTTCAACCTTTCTATGGAGCTAACCTTTCTATGGAGCTAATCTTTCTATGGAGCTAACCTTTCTATAGAGCTAACCATTCTATGGAGCTAACCTTTCTATGGAGCTAACCTTTCTATGGAGCTAATCTTTCTATGGAGCTAACCTTTCTATGGAGCTAACCTTTCTATGGAGATAACCATTCTATGGAGCTAACCTTTCTATGGAGCAAACTTTTCCATACCATCTATTCTGTGGCTCGAGTAACTTTATAAGCCTTGTTGATGAAGCTCACGTACACGAAGCGTAGCCAATAACCGACACAAAGGATTATTTCCTCATCAAAATATTTATAATATTTCCAACTAGATTATTAAATATAAAGACAATCTAATCAAACACTTAAAATAACTAGTTCCATTGAATTTGAATGAGTCATTAATTTAAATTTGGAAGCGAAGCAAATGATAATGAAAACATAATGAATAACCAGTTTAACCCGCACTTCGTATAAATGATAATAATAATTATATGGAAAAATAGGCATTTTTATTATGTTCGTGCGTCAGAAATTTGCTTAACGTGATTTTTTTTTGCACGCAGACCAGCGCAGAGTATAAAATAAATCGACGAAAACTTGTTTGAGTTTGCTATTTTTATAACTTCGTGACAGCTGACAGGAACATGGGATGATGGAAAGATTTGAAATGTCAACAGGTTAAGACAAGTTCGAGGCCTTGTAACGCGTAGGTTACATTGTCGCGATTTTTACGATCAGTGATCGCGTTAACTAGATTTTTAGTTACGTCGAAAGTGGATGCCTTAATACCACACTATCACATTGTTGAGCAAAGGCCTCCCTATTATCCCACCAGGTATCCTTTTGTCTTGATCGTCTCGCCACCTCTTCTTGGGCTGACCTCGGCGGCGCCGTCTATCCTCATTTCCTCAGGCACCCACTGTATGGAGATTTTTGCTCAGCGGTCACTGTGAACACTTAAATTTTACAGCATTAACTGCTGCTGCTGATTTGCTTTTTTTAGCGCGATTATGCGCGTTTTTTTTTACTGTGAACAAATCAATTTCAAAATCAATCAATTTCCTTAAAAAATATGCAAAAAATAAAGGAATTGGCAGTAAGGAAAACTTTAAAAATTTTAACGCGTTTGTTGTGAAATGGAGTAAATATTTCTAAACTCGTTCTAAGAATCTTATTATCATCTTGTTCCTTCGGCTTGTCAGCCCCGTCTCTAGCTTACTGTTTTTTCTACAATTCTATCTTTAAATTAGTTTGTTCGAATGTCATTAGATACAGTTAATTTTCGCCAACTTGTACAACGTAAAATCTTCTTTTGCAAACAACCTTAACAATATCTAATGACTACTTGCATTGCGCATTCTTTCTTTATTTCATTGCATTCCCCCTACCCTTACATACGGCGCTCATACCTGATCTTTTACAGTTCAGCAGAGGACCAGGGACGAGGTCTGCCAGTGAGCGATGTAGCGTAAGTAGTATCCTCGGTGTTCAACTTCCTCATCAGATAAGGAACACGATACTGCGCTCTAAGACACAAATCGTAGACCTCACCCAAAAAGTAGCCAAGTTTAAAAGGGACTGGGCCGAACACATTTGCCGCATGTCAGATGTATTGCCCAGTCGGTGTAAGACCTAGGCGTAGATGGCGGGACGAACTCGATGCGTACAGTCAGTGCCCTGCATTAACTGACCCCTCTTACACAGTAAAAATGAGTAAGAGGGGTCAGGTAATGCAGGGAATTGACTGTACATGAAGGATTGGTCCATATTGGCTGAAAATCGAATTGAGTGGAAAAAAGAAAGGGTGATCTTTGCAATATGACAATACAGGCTGATTTATATATATTACTAGCTACTGCCCGCGACTTCGTCCGCGTGAAATTTCTTGTTCCCCCGACCCACCTAATTGCATCCCATTGTCTTCCCGCGCTATCTCTTAGCTTAGCGTTCTTTCTTACGTTATATTTTCCTAACGGCCCTAGCGTGATGTTTTGAGCGTGAAGTATTCTTAAATAAGTGTTCTTAAATTTTCTAATTTTCCGCGCAATTTTTAAATTTTTTCTTTCATAAGAACCTTCTCCTGACAATAACAAACACAACAAAAAAAAGAAAAGTGAAATCGGTCCAGCCATTCACGCGTGATGGCGTGACCAAGGGAAATAGGGATTCATTTTTATATATATAGATTGTATAGTTACTCACTATACCGATGGTATTAAATTTACCTATAGGCATTCTTATGTGCCACAAAATGTTGATAATCAAAATGAACCACCGTTAGATTTTTTGTTGGTATTGGTACCTACAAGTAAAATCTGAACTCTGATATTACCTACATAAACATTGCAATGAGTCACAGTAGATATTCGGAATGAATACTAAATGTTTCCATCAGAAATTTCCGCAAATGAACCGCACGTGAACGAGCCTTGAATATGAAATTCGATGTTTTTTATAAGATTAACATACTTCAAACTTGAGGTTATTGACTACAGGAAGTGAAAACAGAAAAACATCTATTTTTGTTCGAACACCATAGATTATTTTGCTTAAGCTTAACGCTACTGTATGAGTTTGGCGGTTTCTAATGATTTCGTACCTTATAAAACCTTTTTTAACCGGGCTCATAATTAGCCAGCAATACTAGAGAATGGGCAGCAGCATTCTCTATGCATTTTACCACCATACTGCGATCGCCAACCCGCCTGTCAATGCGGCAATTATGACAAACCTGTCCTTTTTTTGAAGGACTCCTATGTCCAGCACTGGATGTCCTTCGGCAGAAATGATGATGATGATGATGACATAATCATCCTATAATGTTCCCACTGCTGGGACTCAGGCCACATCCACACAGGTTCAGTGCGGATTGCTAGATGTCACATGTATTCGAATTTTTGATTCTAGGACATGCCAGTTTTCTCAGATGTTTTTTTTTGTCACTATTTTGAGAGTATGATCATGAAATAATTTACACAAAGCGCTACTTTATGAATTTACTAAGCGCTAAGCTGCCTAGGTTAGAACTCTTAAGTTGGGGCCGATACCACGGGACCACCACTATTCTTCATATATGTTCCGCCATTTTTAATTGTTCTGGGAACTCAAAAAACTTACACATAAACACTTAGGTATTTTTCTGGAAAATTATTCACAATCCTCAAGTTTCGAAAACAACAAATAGGTAATTATGTTACCAAGAATAGCAGCTAATTAGCCATTCCAAATAAGATAGTCACTGCCATTTTTTTAAGTGATCAAAGGTCCCACATTATTTTTGAACATTAAATATGTTAAACACGTGTTACTTACTTATTATTAATTCTTAAATTAAGCACTCACATACTTATTTCATTTCAAACCGGTAATATAAAAAACCTACGTAAAGATACTTAAAAAGACATGTGAAAAAACCAGTAGTAAGTTAAACCAAGTAGAAATAGCGGCCATTTTGTTTATCTGCAGGATAGGTACGGACACCAATGGGCTATCGTCAAATCGCTGAGATAACCTTTTAGCTATAAATCAATGGATAGACAACACCAAAGATTAGGCATTCATAATTTATGAGTATAATCAATAAGCTTCCTGGGTTTTGTTTGAACCCAAACTCAGCGTCCTACACAGGCTATGTAGCATAACAAAATAAATCTTACAAAGTTGTTTAAGTTTTTTTACCAATTAATCTTCGAGAACTGTCTCGAAAATACAGATCCAAAGACACCGATTTCCTGCCAGGGTCGCGAGATTCATTCGAAAGAGTTACCGTGGCCCTGGCATATGGGCAACTGAAGGAACACGGGTGGGTTTTAGTCAATAAAAGTCTGACACGCCCTTCCGCTCCACGCTAAAGCGGGAGACGTCATTTGATGATTTACCACCAAAAAAAAATACAGTAATCAGAAAAAAAAACAACATTTTTTTTTTTGAAAAATTATTTTAATTTCTGTAATAGGTATCTTCTGGATCTGGATTTTGGTTTTTGCCGCCTACTCCACACTAATTTACATACCACTAGTGGCCAAGTAAACAACAGTGAGCTTTAGAGTAACTGCGGCCGTTTGCGGACGCTGTGGGTGACGGGGCCCGCATGAATTCATGTGGGCCAAGATCTGGCTGGGGGTTCGCGAGATTGTTCGAAAGAGACACTGTGACCCTGGCACATGCGTAACTGAAGGAACACGGGTGGGTTTTAGTCAATAATAGTCTGACACGCCCTCCCGCTCCGCCTAGAGCAGGAGAAGTCATTTGATGATTTTCCATACAAAAAAAAAGATCTGGCTGGGGCAGCGTGATGAAATACGCTGGCACTCCAGCACCCCGGCTAAAGATAGCAGCAGAACAACGTGTGATTTTAGTCAGTAGGAGTCTGACAGACTCCTCCACCCACCCCAGGGTGGAGGACATCCATGAGGATTCCCACACGAGAAAAAAAAACGTCCGCACTAATTCGTATACCACTCCTGGTCAGGTCAATAGCAGTTCCATAAAGTATAAGAATATCATCACGATAAACAAAGTGGATTAAAAACATTTAATCGTAGCTAACGCAAAAACTACCAAAGCAAAGTCAATAAAATTTCTATGGGACTACAACTGAAGTTGAACCTATCCACTAAAAAAATATATTTTAAATTCGGTCCACAGATGGCGGTTAAATCAGTGAACATACATTTAAAAAAAAAATACAGTGGAACATATTTTATAACATCGGAGGATGTTTTTGGAACTCGGTTAAAAATGATACTTAGAAATTGATATTACGCTGATGGAAAATGTTCTCAAAAGAATCAAAATAAACTAAGCTGAGAGTCAGCACTTTTTGAACGTCAAAGTTACATAAGACAGTCCCCCCAAAAACGCCCGCCCTTCGACACTTCCTAGTGCTTTAGCTGGGAAGAAGAAGTGGCGGAACAAACTCCCCAGCAGCACAGCTGTCTGTTAAATTAGAAGAATATTATGTAAACGACATTTATGCGGTTTTGATTAAACGCATCAACATTATTCATAGTTCGTAGAATCTGAACCACAGTAGAACCAGGATATGTTAAACAGATAGGCAATTAATTTGTCATGAATAAAGTTATATTTTATCTCTAACTTGCCTTTTCCCCAGAAATTTGCGGTCATTTCGAATCTCTGTATATCCGAATACAGCTGAATACAATATTTTACTTGGAGCGACTAGCTATCTGAAATGGATAATATGATACCAGTAAAACTGATTGACCGATTTAATGGCTTTTGACTACTCATAATGACTGTCAAAGATGTATATGACAGCAGGGACCAACGGCTCCGTGTGTCTTGGTGTGAGAAAGACGATCACCCATCTACGGAAAGACCGTGGCAAGCGTAGCTTCACTTGATCTATAGAGAACCGTACTGTTGCCGATAAGCAACAAACATTTATTTAATTAAAATAAACAAAGTCTACTACGCGTGTAGTGACATTGGGCGTCGTTTGAGTGTACTACGCCCTATTATTTTACACTGCATATTTTTTACAACAAAAAACTCGTTCAAAAACTCTCACATACATTATCATAATGTAACATGAACCCCTAAATGAGGAAGAAACCGAATTAACCGGGGCGTTACTAACTGCCAATCAATAACAAACTGATTTATTCCCTTGGGGTGTTGATATCAATGAAAAAATCTCTAACTACATTTAGGGCTTGGTCTCACTGCGAGCGGGCGAAAAATGACGCATTGACGCGCTTCGTAGTCTAATGTACAGTGACAAGGTGAAGTACCTTACTAAAGTTTTGGTTTACTTGCCTTGCTCGAGCCAGTCCGCACTGCTGAACCTGTAGCTTTAAATTCACCTCTAAATAATAATCACTCCGAACCGGCCCGTCCCTTGCTGTCTTTTTCCAATGACCCCCTAAGCCTGTACTCCATTGGGGGTGCCCTTAGCGTGTAGTTTCTTGATGTTAAGTTTTAAGCCCTGGCTGGAGGGCTTAATTTATTGAGGCAGCCACAGGCAAGTCTGATTAAGCAGCCAACAACCTCCTAGGTTGACCTCCGAAATGACACAAAAAAATATATTTTCCTAGGAAATCAGTTTCGAAAGAAAGGGACGGGCCCCTGCTGTCTTTTTCCAATGACCCCCTAAGCCCGTACTCCATTGGGGGTGCCCTTAGCGTGTAGTTTCTTGGTGTTAAGTTTTTAAGCCCTGGCTGGAGGGCTTAATTTATTGAGGCAGCCACAGGCAAGTCTGATTAAGCAGCCAACAACCTCCTAGGTTGACCTCCGAAATGACACAAAAAAATATATTTTCCTAGGAAATCAGTTTCAATACATTACAGCCGACATGAAAACCCGACATATTTACCAGTATTTGACATTCAGACGTCCAAAAACGTTACTTATTTGTACAGTTGTCATTGTGTTACGGTTTATCGCTTTCTTAAGAATTGCTTAAGAAAGCAAAGCTTAAACAGCTTTGTATCATAACTATGCGACGTTAATACAGGGTGTTCTAGTAAATATTGTGTGAATATTGGAGTTAATAAGAGCAGTGCCTGAATTGTCCCTGCCCACCACACTAATGTGTCGCCAATATTGCCGTCTGAGGAAATTTAAATATCGGTGTTTTTTAAATATATCCGTAATTTACTGCCTGAAAAAAGGGAGCCAGACAAAAGTTTTATGTATAGACGCCAGCACATCAAGCTACTACAATCTGTCAGATTTCTTTAAAAGATTTTCACCTTTATGGCTAAAGCATTAGGTTCAAGGTTGATTGGGTGAATTTGACAGTTTCGGGTACCATGAGGTGATTTAAAATATTTACGAAATTTAAAAAATAGGTAATGGTCTTCAAATAATATATTTTAAACGGAAAATATAATATTAATATTGCTTTGTCGTTTGTATGTTATTGTACACAAGCATCATAAAATTTACATGTCAATAACGATGAAAAATAAGTAGTAAACGGTTTAATGAGTTATCTGGTTTATAAATATAATAATAATGCCAAAACGAAAATGTTACAAAAAGGTCTTCCTATTCGTAACATTTTCATTTCAATTTTAATCAAATTTATACATTTTGTTGGTTATTATCTAAAACTCAATTTAATTTAAATAACTTGCTGTGCTTGTTCATTGAATACAACTTAAACTTCCTGTCAAGTAAGTATTACATTTGCCGACTGTTAAAATATAAAAAACTTTTTAACAAAAAATTAAACCGCCGAAAAACTAAAAAGCATAAAATAATAAACCTTAAAATTATGAGTCGGCGCTTTGAGTGTTCCTTGTTCATTGATTTTTCAGCGCCGACTCAAAATTTTAAGGTTTATTATTTTATGCTTTTTAGTTTTTCGGCGGTTTAATTTTTTGTTAAAAAGTTTTTATTTTATTATTTTTTGTGGCTTTAATGTACTAATAATACTTGGCAAGGTATACCCTATCCAACAATAAAAGAATTATCAAAATCGGACTACTCTGTACAAAGTTATGCGTGTTTATACGTTACAATCAGTGAGTGAACAATCAATCATCCCCTGTTTTCCAACCCTTAGGGTTCGATTTTGTTTTCCAAATTTATATGGGACCACCTTGGGAGTATACCCTTTCCAATAGAAGAAGAATTGTCACAATCGGACCACGATGTAAAAAGTTGTGAGTGTCAGTGAGTGAACAATCAATCATCCCCTGTTTCCAACCCTTAGGGTTCGATTTTATTTTCCAAATTTATATGAGACCACTTTGGGAGTAAACCCTTTCCAATAGATGAAGAATTGTCACAATCGGACCACTATGTAACAAGTTATGCGTGTTTATACGTTACAATCAGTGAGTGAACAATCAATCATCCCCTGTTTTCCAACCCTTAGGGTTCGATTTTGTTTTCCAAATTTATATGGGACCACCTTGGGAGTATACCCTTTCCAATAGAAGAAGAATTGTCACAATCGGACCACTATGTAAAAAGTTGTGAGTGTCAGTGAGTGAACAATCAATCATCCCCTGTTTTCCAACCCTTAGGGTTCGATTTTGTTTTCCAAATTTACATGAGACCACCTTGGGAGTATACCCTTTCCAATAGAAAAAGAATTGTCACAATCGGACCACTATGTAACAAGTTATGCGTGTTTATACGTTACAATCAGTGAGTGAACAATCAATCATCTCCTGTTTTCCAACCCTTAGGGTTCGATTTTATTTTCCAAATTCAAATGGGACCACCTTGGGAGTATACCCTTTCCAATAGAAGAAGAATTGTTACAATCGGACCACTATGTAAAAAGTTATGCGTGATCATAAATAAAAAAAATAAAAAAAAAAAAATATACGCGTCGAATTGAGAACCTCCTCCGTTTTTTTTTCGTCGGTTGAAAAATGATTCTTAGTAGGTGTAAAATAACAAAACCGATTTTGGTAATTTTATAAAAGATGACTTTTATTTTTTTTATAAAAAACCCGATATGCACATAATCGAAATGATGACCATCATCATCAATATCATAATTTTAGCCGAAAGACGTCCACTGCTGAACATAGGCCTCCCCCAAGCACCGCCACCTCGACCTGTTCTGTGCCTCTCGCATCCAACGCATTCCTGCGGCCTACACCAGGTCATCGGTCCATCTTGTGGGAGGCCTTCCAACGCTACGTGTTCCAGTACGCGGTCGCCACTCCAGAACCTTCCGACCCCATCGACCATCTGTTCTGCGAGCAATGTGCCCTGCCCACTGCCACTTAAGTTTGGCAATTCTGATGATGACCATCGACCGCACCTAATTAGGCGTTGTCACCAAGTCGCAAAATTGAGTAGGTATAATTTGAAAAGTACCGTCTTATCTGGGTGCTTTGTGTTAGTACGCGAAATCACTTGATCATGCCACCATTTCAATAAACGTATTCATTATACTAGGCTATAAAACTAGGCTACAAAAACTTGTCTTACCCGCTTTCATACGGACCTCGCCCTTACCGCCAGTATCATGTAAACAGCGAACATTTTACCGGTATCACCGAGGGGCGGTTGACACGTGCCGAAACCATTCGCGTGACGTATCGAGATGTGCTCTTGTAAAACGACTAACGAATGAGTTTGAGGTTTTGTTCCCATTCCGAGGGGAAATGGCTTTACGAGCTACTGGTATCCGATTGGATGTGAAGGGAAGAAACTGAAGGTCGCGGGTATGAAGAGTATAGAATACATGAATAGGGACTTAAAGATTTGGTGGATCAGGTTCATGTTATCAAAAATAATATAATAAATTCATTTTGAAACCTGAATTTTCCTAATGGTATTTTTATGACTGGAACAAAATTTGTAACACAAATCGTGAACTTTATTCGTAAATAAATAAGAAATAAAATAAAGTAACAAGTCTTCTATATCGTAAAGTCATATTATATGTTAATATTCCCTCACGCAATTCAAGCTACTACTGCCATCTGTCATCAACAAAACAAGTTAAAATATCTCACAATCATCGAAAGATGTCGCTGCAGATTTAAAACTCCTTTTGACTTCCAACCTTTTTGAACCAACCTAACTATCTTTCAACTAGCCAAGTCCCACGAATTCAATTATTCCATAATTGGAATATTTAAAAATCGAATCAACTTTTTTCTAGCATCCTCTCAACGGCCAAGTATGACTCGTCACTTTTTTTGCTCCTTTTAATGTAATTTAGATGGTCCGTATGTTCGGTAACTGCCTAATCTGATGATAGATAAGGCTAATTGAACAAAAGTGACAGAGAAAAAATAAGAGAAGGAATTTGAGGACTCGTTGACTACATTTATAGCTTGCAAACAGTCAAAGGCGAGACGATTGTTAATCAAGTCGTTTTTAATGGTTTTCTACTTTTGGGTAAAGGTAACTTTATAGATTTTATTCCTATCTTGCTTTTGGGGAAAATATAGACAGATAAACCATCTATTAAATGCAAACGAAAGAAATAGCACAGCACACAAAACCATCGTAAAATAATAACTTAACACTATAATATAATATATCTAGGGTATTCATGACACCTTGTCAAAGAATCAAGTGCCATAGGTTTTTTTTTTTTCATTGTCTAATGGGGTCATTTTCACGAACAAGGGTGCAGCGGGTAATATAATATACTAATCGATAGCGGACTCCCGGCCACCGTAGGCGCGAGCTTGCGGGTGGCGAGCAATGGGTAGCTCGCCGCCCGGTAAGGACCAGGCTCGTGTCGATGGCGCGTTATAGTGTTCCACGCGCGCCTCAAAGAGATGTCAGCAGCAGTGAAGGGGTCTACTAGGACCGATGCCTGCCGGGGTCGCGAGATTGTTCAAGCGAGATACCGTGACCCCGGCACACGGGCAACTGATGGAACACGGGTGGGTTTTAGTCAGTTAAAGTCTGACACGCCCTCCCGCTCCGCCCAGAGCGGGAGAAGTCATTTGATCATTCATTTGATAAGTACGTACGAGTAAATCATTTTCATTCAAACCAAAAAGCTAAAGAATTTTATTTATATGTATAAATAATCGTGACGACGAATTAAATTAAAATAAAAAGAAGAACTCAAACGCCAGTTGATTCTTGGACATGGTCTCATGAATACCCTAGAGTTATGGGAATGTGTGAGGTGAATTAGGTGTTCCGATTAATAGGAACACCTTGTATAGAGAAAATATAATACAAACTAAATATAACAAGTCTACATTTCATTTTCAGTATATAATAATTCAAAAAGGCTCGCCCCTGTCACATTTTTTCTAACCCTAACACAAAGCAAGAAATACATTTTAACTCCATATATTTTATTTTTAATTCCGGTGTAGCCACAAACGAATAATCACAGGGTTAATTTCTCTTCCGTTTTGCATACGCGTGTCACTAATTAACATTATTTAAAGTTTAATTTGTTCCTAATTAAATATTTCTTTTTACAATGAACCATATTTGTGGTAAACACGAACACATTGAAAAACCAGCTTACATTTGCAAACTAAACAGATCGTATTAGAAGGAAGTAAGGATGATATTTGTGTAAATTGAATGTATTGATGAGTTGTTGAGCCATGATGGTTGGTTATCACACTTTTCAGTTGACGTGCATTGACTGGGGCTTTGAAAACAGTGATTAGCTGGAAATTGGACCTTTTCAGTTGTAATTGTAAACTCGTCTGGTTTGGACGAAAGTTGTGAGGGTCTTGCGGTGAATGGAGGACTTAATAGACTATTATTATTTAACGGGAGTAATTTATTTCACGATCGATCACTATTTATAACTGTCAAAGGGTGAACAATCATAACCACATAATCACGGACGGTTAGTAGACAAATTATATTGATTTATTAGTCGATTCGCCCGAATTTACTCGCCCAGATCGATCGAATCGACAATTTAAATAATACTAGTGATCGCCCATTGGTCGCAATTCGACCGTACTTCATTTGAATCATTCAGTAACACTATAGACAAATTGTTGACGCTGTACTATAACTGTGGAGAGGGTTCGCTGGCGGGATGGTGATGGCCAGGACCAAGACATAGGTGTAATGAGTAAAGAATACTTCTTTAGGATTCTCTTCTTTATTTTCTTAATACTTCTTAACTGCTGGATATGGAACGAATTATCACAGAAAGCTCTATTTTTACAGCATTTTCCCTATTATTTTTAATGAATTATGACAGTTCAAAATGTCATAATTATAACCAGCCTGTACAATCCAACCTCTAAAGTTTGCATACGACACTAAGTCTTGTATGGGAAACTTACTAATGCCATACTTGACAATCCCCATAAAACCACAAAAAATATTTCTTATAAATCTAAACTAAATTCCTGTCGTCGCTAATACAAATAATATTAAAGACTGAAATAAGTTTTATATATATAAAATTAATTTATTACCTATGGTATAAATTAATTTTATATACTTGACATTCAATAAGACAGATGTTCTCGATTGGACCACAGATTTGGACCATAAACAAAGGAATATCTATGCATGTGTGTATTAAATACACGGTAATGAATAGTAGTGTGTGTAACGTGTTATTTATTAAAAATAATGTATTTTTACGCATAATTTAAAAAAATATTAGCATTCGTCACTTCTTCTTTGTATGAACTATAAGTGTGCGAAATTTCATACGCCTCCGTCCGCCCAATTTCCGTAAAAAGGGATCCAAAGTTTTCGCTTCACGTATTAATATATAGAGATATTATTTTGTACGGGCTAATCGTACGAAGTTAATTTATTTGTGGACGAATCAACCACTCCAGAAATACCTATTAGGCTATTGGCACGTTTTGAATTTTAAAATAAAATTAACTTAAAGTAATTTGTTACTTAAAAGTGATGACGATGTTGTCTGTTGTCCAGTCTATTGGTGTTAAATGTTGCTTAGCAAGAAAGAGAGAAAGAGAACAATAAGAAATTAAGATCTTACATACTGATATTCTTCATCTAAAATAAAAATAAATAAGAGTACTATGTAACATTTTGAATAACTCGTGGTTCTCAGAAAAGAACACCGAGTGGAGATTTTCATCTTAACTCACATATTCCACTTAGATTTTAAATAGAAGATGCTTCCATCTCCCCACGCCGCATTCAAGGCCTTACCGGTAAATGAGTACTGTGGTTAAACTCTAAGTATGAAATATTGTAAGAAATATTTTTCAAGTTAAACGCTAGTATTTTCACGGAACAAATTACGTTTGCTGCGATCGGAGGATCGAAAAAAAACCGAAATGATTTTAAATAAATTTAATTACTGATTTAATATTACAAAATTAAACCTATGAATGATGATTCTAGTTCGAAGTAGGATATTAGAATAATCATTCTTACAATTTATTGAACAAACAACAACTTGCGAAATCGACTGATGTCATAGGTGCATCAGCGATTATAGAAATTAATAAGGTCGGCGCGGATGTAACATCAGCGATCTTCATATAGTAGTGCTATGTAATTCCTCCCCTCTTAGATCGGCGACTATTTTAGCACGTTGAGTGAAAATGTTGCCGGAAGTTCGTCAGGAGTTTCCTTATTTTCCAGGGTTGCAGCTGGTGGTTGCTGCTTCTTTTTCATAGTGTTAGTACATTTGCATAGGTAGCGCCGGGTCGTTGCGATGATAAAGAGTACGCTTGCACTCAATAGTATTCCATAGAATGGGATTGTAGTGTGATAAAGTGCGTTGGTCTGCACGTTCTCAAGTTGAACAGGATTCTGGATCATAATTTGGTCCTGGATGCTGTGTAGTCCTTGTAGATTAATAGAGTTCAGATTGACGTGGGTGGCTGTGGTGGCCTGTTTCTCAGCGTCGTAGGGTATTTTCATTAACTTCAAGGGTTGGCCATTAATTTCATCGTAAACGTTTGCAATGGTGAACTCTTCGGATTTCAGATAACATCCAATAGGAATCGTAGCAAGGTAACTACCCTGAAGCGATGTGTAGTCTTTCTGGTTGCAGGTTAATTGTACCTTCGTTTCTTGAGGAAAGGAGAGGACGTAATGTTGGTCGTCGAGTTTCTCCATGGCTTCTCTCATCAAGGTGACTGTGGTAAACTTGCAGGAGTCTTGTAGGGCTTGGTTGGTGATTAACTCCTGGACGCAGTCAGCTTTGTTGCGAGTCTGGTGAGTAATATCGTTCTCACAGAGGTACCAGTCTTTCAACTTCGGGCATTCAGCCTCTATGTACGCATGTAACATCTCGTTAGTTGCAAGGAAAGGAAAGGGTGGAATAAGAGCTTGTGCGTGTTTATTAGGTACCACGGAGAGTTTATAAAAATCATAACTATTTTTAGAAAAGATTGGAAATTTAAATACGAATACTATCTGGTTGTCTACATAATATGATCCCGGTTTTATAATGTCATAATAATCTCTAAGTTCTAGATCTAAAATTTGCTCTTCGGCGTAAATAATCTTAAGTTTTTGTACCATTGACTGTAGTATTTCTACGTCTATCATAGAGTGGTGTGTACTACTCGCACGAACAAAAGCTAAACTATTTTCTATCCTAATTAGTTCCTGAGTTAAATCTTCTACATTATCGCTTATAATTTCTAGTAGTTGGGCAAAATGAGCATATTTTATTAAATTATTTTCTCTTAGTGCATTACTTTGTAATATAGTCTCTAAGGTAGTGTTGATTTTATTCTGGTTTTCTACTATTTGTGTAATTACACTATTATATTTAGACATCCACTCTTTACTTATACTTATATGATCATTGAATTCGGTCACTAATTTGTTTTGATTACGTTCTAAGATTTGAATTGCCTGATTATACCTTACCGCATCCTCGTGATCTAGGTTCCCGGTTAGGCTTTTTATTATTGAACCTAGTCCGTCTACAAGACCTCTTTTGGCTCTGTTGGGTTCTAAAGATCGTAATTGTTTTAGGACATTGCCAAGTTTGCTAGCAAGATACTCCAATTGAATTTCGTATAACGCGTAGGTGTCATTAGTCATTTGCTTTTGACAGATCGTTAGTTGGGTTTGTAGGGATTGAACATTGTTTTCTATATTGCTTAGTTGTACGTACTGGATGAAAGTATGATGGTGAGTCGTAATTTTCATTTGTCCAAGTTTAAAGGGTAGAAGCCCGGGTCCGTCATCGAGGCTTTCGAGTCTTATCTCCTGAGGTCGCGTCATTGGGAGAATTGCTATCAGTAGGATCCTGTAACAATTTTGCTGATTTAGGTACACGTTTGAGTCTTGATTTCGCTATGGGGCCACGTTTTTTTGAAGTATAAATATGAATCGGCAGGTCTGCCAAAACTGTGTCCTGTGTATATCGTGGGGCAGTCTTTTGTCGACTAGCAAGGGGGTTTGTTATAAATATTTGCTGTTGGGGTACGTATTCTATCTCGGGTTCACGGTTTTCATTTCGTTTCTCAACTATCGCGGTACGATTAGCAAGTGATGACGAGTTGATGATGTCATAAACATGTTTCATTTTATCTCTATGGACTTGCGTGTACTGTTGTAATAAATGCTGTGTAAGGTCAATGTCTTTACAGTCTCGGGGGTCAAAATGACCAGTCAGTAGGTCAAAGGGGCGACATCTCGTGAAACTATGTATTGAGCTATTATAAGCTATTAAAGCATAGGGTACAAGATTAATTATTGGTTCGTCTTTATACTGTAGCTTAAGAAGTCTAAGATGTTCTAAAAGAGTTGAGTGGAATCGTTCGATATTTCCGTTATCGTTAGGAGAGTGAGCTAGTATTCTATGATGGTTGATCCCATGAAGCCTCGTAAATTCCATGAACAATTGGTTTGTAAACTCAGTCCCATTGTCTGTAATAATAGTTATAGGGACGCCATGGTGGGTGCAGTATTGCAAAAGGGCTTGTAGTATGCTAATAGCGGTTCCATCACGTAAGTGATAAGCTTGACCGTACTTTGTAAATACATCGATAAATGTTACATATTTTTCACCCTGTACAGTAAATAGATCCATGTGGATTGTCTCAAACGGCTTGGTAGCTGGTGGTACGATGTTAAACTGAGGTCTAATCGGGTTTCTATCGTACTTGGCTTGACCGCAAATCGTACATTCGTTTATAAATTTGGTTATCTGGTCTTTCATTTTTGGCCAGTAGTATTTACGAGATAAGGCTAAATGACACTCGGTAATTCCACGATGGTTAGTTTTACCGTCATGATGGTGTCGTATTATCTCCTGTTGTCGAAGGTAATCTTTGACATTTTCTAATTCACATTTAGCTAAAACGAGATTTAAGGATGAACTTTTGAATTTTTCCTGTATGATTGGTATAATTGAGTACATGGCTAGAGGTGGATTAACTAAAATAGCTGTCTTAACCTTGGGGTTAACGTATTCTTTTACGGCACAGATCACATCTTCCTCTAGGTTAGATTGGGATAGCTGGATACTTATACGCGTATGGGTGTCAAATGGCCTGGTAACTACAGGTCGTTTCTTTACGTCATTTACAATAGTTAAACATATCTGTCTGTTAAACTTATTTAATGGCTCGTCAGTTATGGGAATTTCTAGGATGGGGTTTTCAGCGCTCGTATGTACTGTTTCAGTCGAGGAGTTTGGTTTGTCAGGGATGGTTTCTGATGGATTACCCATTAAGGAGTTGAGTTCATCGATTTCCTCTATTAAGGACATGGCTTCTTTGGTGTGAATTTCAATGCGAGAAAGGGCGTCAGCATTTGTATTAGATTTCCCTTTTTTATAAATAACTGAGAAGTCGTATTCACTAAGTCTAAGTCTCCATCTTGTCAGTCGAGAATTTGGTTCTTTCATGTTCATCATCCATTGCAACGGTTTGTGGTCAGTGAAAATTTTAAATTTACGTCCAAATAGGTAGGGTCTGAAATATTTCGTAGCCCAAACTATAGCAAGCAACTCCTTCTCTATAGTACTGTAGTTCATCTCGCTTTCATTTAAAGTTCGGGATGCGTAACAGATGGGCTTGTCTGAATTTATGGGTCCTTGGGATAGAACAGCGCCGATGGCTACATTAGAAGCGTCTGTCGTCAAGTTAAATTCTTTATTGAAGTCCGGGTACTGTAGAATGGGGTCATTAGTCAGGAGAGTCTTGCATCTTTCGAAACAATTCACATATTCGGGGTCAAGGGTGATTTTGCGTCCTTTTTTCAAGCATTGCGTAAGTGGTTTTGGAGTTCGGGCAAAGTCAGGAATAAATTTTCGATAATAACCGAGGAGGCCCAGAAATTGTTTGATTTCTTTCGGTGTTTTTGGAATAGGATACTTCTTAATTGCAGATATTTTATCAGGATTTGGCTTGATGCCATCCTTGCTGATGACATGGCCTAAATAAGCCGTTTCAAGTTTAAGGAATTCCGACTTGTCCATTTGGATTTTGAAGTTGGATTCTCGAAGTTTCTGGAATACTTTTTCGAGGTTAATGATATGTTCCTGAAGGGATGTACTGAAAACGATGATGTCATCTAAATATACGAGACATATCTCGTTTTGGAGTCCTCTAAGGACATTGTCCATCACACGTTGAAACGTGGACGGAGAATTTTTTAGTCCCATCGGCATTCTTAGAAATTCAAAATGGCCGTGTTCTACATTGAATGCGGTCTTTTCTACATCCTGTGGGTGCATCTCTACCTGGTAGAATCCACTTGCCAAATCCAAGGTCGTAAAATAGTGGCATTTACCTAATTTGTCGAGAACGTCATTGATGTTAGGTATAGGGTACTTATCGTCTAGTGTCTTTTCGTTTAACTTACGAAAATCTACTACGAGACGCCATTTTTGCTTTCCTGAGGCATCTATTTTTTTTGGAACTACCCAAATAGGCGAGCTCCATGCAGATTCTGATGGTCGAATGATACCTTGATCGAGCATTTTAGTTATTTGGTCCCTAACTTCTTGGCGGTGTATGAATGGATACCGGTAGCTTTTAGCGTGCACTGGAACATCATCGGTAGTTCTTATTCGATGCTTTATTTTATTTGTGAAAGTTAGTCCCTCACCTTCAATGTAAAAAACATCCGAGTAACGAGAACAAAGAGCTATTAGGTTAGCCTTCTCTTCCGGGTTTAGGTGATCAGTTCTCAAACGCGATACTACTTCCTGAGCGCGGGTCGATATTTGTTGAGTACTACTGCACTCAATATTAAATAATTCCGCTTGCGCTGGGCGATCGAGTGAAAATATTACGTCATTTGGTGTCGGGTTTTCGATTTCTACGTAGCCACGATTATTATTTACGGTGGTAATACATTCATGAATTATGCAATTGCAAAGAGTTTGTTCCCGAATAAAAGCGTCGCCCTCTGGCACCTCAATAGGGATACGAACAATCTTAGTGCTCCCAGCTGGTATAATATCTTCGTATAAGTTTATGTTGCACGAGTTATACATTACAATAGGGTTTACCGCAGATCGGGTTACTAGTGTATTTTCTTTTAAATCTATGCGAGCTTCCCATTTATTTAATAGATCTAAACCAATGAGGCCGTCGAAATAATTATGAAACCGATAAATGAACAACTTCATGCTGTTAGCGTCGTTAAACTCCGCAAAACATGGCAAGGTTATGGAATAGTCGTTCCTGCTTGTTGCGTGTATGTTGGTTATCTCAAAAGGATCGAAATTCAAAGGATACTCAGAGAAATATTTTTCGACAACTTCAGGGCTAATGAAAGATTGGTTGGCACCCGTGTCTATTAAAAGTTTTAATGGTGGGTCTCTAATTTGTATATAGGGAAGTTGCCTCTGTGTCTGAAGGTTTAATTCTATTTTGGTTTTTGTGACATCGAAGCCTCCAGAAAATCCTGCTGAGCATGGTTAATTATACCCGCTTGCGATTCATCAAATACCTGGGCATCCGTTGACACATTATAATAAGTCGAGTCAGCGGCTAGACTCGGGTCAATGTCACTGTTGTTGTAATCAGTATAGTAATTGTACTCCGGTTCGTTATAATAGTTGTAATATGAGTCGTCATATGTCATGCACTCGTTCATATTCATTTCTCGGGATTTAAAATAATTTGAGGGTGGTGGATTTCCAAACTTGTTCCAATCATGGACTGCTGGTGCGTTTATTGGGGGTAGAGGTCTGGGAGTAAAACGTTGAACACCACTCATCGGCTGAGGGCCTTGAGGTACGTTATTTCGGGGTGGTAATCTAAATGTGTTACTACGGTGGTTGTAGTTAGGAGGTGCCGCACTGAACACTCTTTGTGTGTTCGTTGGCATACGATATTGGTATTGTGCTGGTGCAGGGAATTTAAAAGGCTGAGGTGCAGGTCCCGCTGGACGTTGTCCCACGGGTGATGGCCAATTGGGTACTGATGTTGGGAAGTTATGAGGTCGTGGGGTGAACGCTACAGGTGTTAGAGTGGGATGAGTGACTTTAGAAGGAGCTTGGGTTTTTGCGGTATCACGTTGTTGCAAGTACATTACATTGAGCTCTTCTTGAACGAACTCAAGCGCCTTTTCTATCGTTGGTGGGCGCATGCAACGTATACGGGATCCTAAGGGTTCTTTTAACCCTCGAACATATGCCTGCATGGTAACCTTTTTATATAAGTCGCGTTTCGCTGCTATAGTCGTTGGTACAGTCTCATGTAAAGTCACGTATGTCATGATCGTACTAAACAACGTTTGGCAATGATCATAGAATTCTTGTGGCGTTTTATTACCCTGAGTAGTTAGAGAGAGGTCGTTGTACAATGCGGTTTCATCACGTTGATCCGAAAAGTTATTAATCAAGGCAGTTCGAATGCCTAGCCAGCTCTCAGGTATTCCATTTGCGTTAATAGTACATGCCGCTGTCCCAGTTATCTTATTAAGTATACCGTTTAGTAAACATAAGTTGGAAAATTCGCTGCCGGGTGTATTACTCAAATACTGCGCAGCTAACGAATCACAAATTCTAATGAAACGCGTAAGGATATTTGGGTTGCCGTCAAACTCTGGAACAAGGCGAAGAGCCTTGAAAATGGTATCTGGGTCATTTTGAGTCATATTGATTAATTCTAATTTATCTAAAGTTATATCTCTATTTATATCTACTATACGTTGGCGAGCCTGTCGTGATTCAGGCTCCCGCGCACTGGAGGCCCTTGGATGGTAAATCTTGAGGGTTAAGATTCAAAGGGGTGCAACACGAGAATGATTCAAGTGTACTTACAGGTATCTCATTTCTGCTTCCTCTCTGTGAATCGATGGCTGGATTCTCCTTCTGGTCTGCAGCAGGTCCGTAGGTTCAGGATACCCGAATTGGTGCTTGATAGCCACCCGAGTGACTCGCGACGCGATTATCGATGTGAGATAGAGTCCCGATATCTCTCGCGGATATCCTACCGACTGCGCCAATTACGTTTGCTGCGATCGGAGGATCGAAAAAAAACCGAAATGATTTTAAATAAATTTAATTACTGATTTAATATTACAAAATTAAACCTATGAATGATGATTCTAGTTCGAAGTAGGATATTAGAATAATCATTCTTACAATTTATTGAACAAACAACAACTTGCGAAATCGACTGATGTCATAGGTGCATCAGCGATTATAGAAATTAATAAGGTCGGCGCGGATGTAACATCAGCGATCTTCATATAGTAGTGCTATGTAATTAACACGTCCATTATAATAACAAACGTGCGACAGTGATCGTACTGAGCCGTGTTGAGCTGTGTTTTGTACTAATTTCAGTAATTTTTAATTCATGTTATTATTTGTGTGATGTATTATATACATTCTGCGCTTGTGGTTTAATAACCTCCACCTCGTGAATATCGACATGAAAACTAATACACAGTAAACATGTGGCAGGAATCAAAGTGTCAAGAGTTACTGTGACCCTAGCATATAGGCAACGGAAAGAACACGGGTGGGTTTTATTCAGTAAAAGTCTGACACGATCTCCCGCTCCGCCCAGACCGGGAGACGTCATTTGACGATTGACCACCCACAAAAAAGGAGCCAAAGCGTCAACCTACTACGGGTTCGTGAGTACGATTATTTCTGTAGGAATATTGACGTGAACTCACTTTTAAAATAAGTAGGAGTAATCGACAACATAAAAGATGGAGCGGCGATATCGCCAAGATAGCAGTAAAAACATTGAGAAAATTGCCAGAGACAGAACAGCTTGGAAACGGCTGCAGGATGCTTTTACCTTTGTACACCTTTTGTCCTTTGTACACCGTAGAAATATGGTCGTGTGTGTGTTATGTAGTTAATAACAAACAAAAAAACTTAGTTCATAGATCTTTCGTTCAAAATATCACTGAGTGAAGCCGGCCCAAAGAGAGGTGGCGAGATGACTTAGACGTGTATTTCAACGTTTGGATCGAGGTGGCCTTGGAAAAGGATGCCTGCAATATGGATTAATGTAAAGTTTTGTTATTATTTTTTTATTACATCTTCTTCTAAGTCGCGTTCTTCATTGCTGAAGGTCGTGTCCCTGAAAGGCTTTCGTGGTTTTTTGAATGATTGGTCTTCCACTTCGTTCGGTTCTCGGCTTCTCTCATGGCCGTTGTAACAGAGAGTCCAGTTAGGGCGGTTACTTGCTCGGACCAGCGGTTAGGTGACCGGCCGCGAGGTCTTTTCCCATCTACCTTACCCATCACCACCAACTTTTCAAGGTTATCCGGTTCTCGACGGGCAATGTGACCAAAGTAACCGAGAATCCTTTGGTAACAGATAGTTGGTAGTCTATCTCTTATACGCAGCTGTTCTAGGATAGATTTATTCGTTCTCTTGGCGGTCCATGGTATGCGAAGCATTTTTCTCCAACACCACATCTCAAACGCTTCTATCTTTTTCCGTTCTATTGGCCGAATCGTCCACGACTCTGATCCGTAAAGGAATATCGGGAAAACCAGTGTCCGGATTAGTCTCACCTTGGTGACATTGGAGACTTTTCTGTCCTGCCAAATACGCGCCAGCTTACTCATTGCCGCTTTAGCCATTTGTGTCCTTCTCCTGATCTCTCTTTCTTTATTACATAACTATATTTAATTCATTTTCGATGCTGATACCCGACACACGGGTAAAGTACTGCAACTTAATTTAAACCTGTAAAGGTATAACAAACACAAATGAGCAAATCACAATGCTAGAGATATCGTTTATCATAAATAGATAGTATAATCTAAGTGCTAACTTAGAGTACGAATGACTTTCATTTTACAGTTTAACAACATTAATTGCGTTATGTTATATAACAGACACATTATTCAAACATATTAAGCAATGAATTAGCAATACCTTCCAAAATGACTTGTACTGTGATTGATAGTGTTTAACGCAATAAGGGGTCTAAAATACTGGGACCCGTTTAACAATAATATCAAGAGCCCAAACAGTATGTGTGCTACAAAATGATGTAGTCATTCTTTCCATTTCAAATTACCGAATAAAACCGTGTCAAACATCTCGTTTGGTTCACAGATAATGGGAAATATTTGACTCATATAGAGTTCATAAGTCATCGTAATCTATAGACTTGACATTGATTGAAAACAGTTTCTAAGGACGCATTCACAATAGGGAATATGCATGTATTTTTATTTCAATGAATCAATAAATCACGAACATATAAACCAAAAAAGTAGTAAAAGTCCCTAAAATATTACTACGGTTTGTTGCTCAAAAACATAATTAAAATTAAACAATGTCTTACTAAAGTTCAAAGCTAGTGCGTTACCCTCGCGGCCATAATGTGACGTCACTTGGAATAATACTGCTTTGCTTACATCTCCGTTTTTAGCGCCAAATCGTGTATTATTTTTTGTGACTTCTAGATTTTGCTAAGAAAATATATACATATTCTCATGCTTTTTGAGGACCTTTCGGGCATTTTCGAAAACGACGCGTTTCGAGCTTGCGTCCCGTCCACCACAAAAATGTAACATGAAATAAAAATTGTAAAATTATTATGCATTGAAAATTTTAAAAATATACCAATTTGTTTCTTGACTCTTAAACAGTGTATATTTAATTAAATAGTTTTGAATTAGAAAGAAGAAAGCAAGAAAATACGTGTACGTGACGTCGTGCGTACGTGAATTACGTCTCTGTTGTATTCTTAAAATATCGGATTAATATACATAACACCATGCCTATAATCCCCGAGGGGTTAGTCAGAGTAACTTTAGTAGACCTAAATTTCGATATAACCAAATTAACCAGGAACAAATCCAGACTCCGGACTCCTACTGAGAAATTTCAGAACAAAAAAAAAACAATAAAGGTCGGGCAACCTACGAACAAACCCCAGGAGCTAATGCTCAGCAGTAGCGTAATGTTGCTATGTTATTCATTAACGTTTACATTGTAGGGTTGCCTTTTTGTAACTACCTATTATATAAAATTTTCATGTGACCGTGAAACTACATTAATTAAACTTTTACTACATAAATTTAATTTATACTCTTATCTACCCTATAAACAAAACTATCTAAATAATTATCTTGACATAACAAGTAACTCATACACTTGATTAAAATTTCATAATTTATTTCATTAATTCACGCAAATGTTAACCCTTTGTATATTATAACCCTTTTTGAAATGCACGAGTGACGATGTTGTACCAATATTGGATCAAATATGTGCTCATTACTGTTAGGAAGAAAATATTAAGTAATTCATGCCCAACATTGGCTCCAATGTGAGACGTCGATATAGTTGCCTCATTTTCTTGTTTAGAATACTGGGGCCAACCTTCCCCTCTCAATAATTCATTGCTACCGCAAATCACGATAAGTTAACAGTGACAGGTCGCGTGTTGTTAGCAACGATGAGTCATACTGTGAACGGTTGTATGTACTTCCTATGTACATATTTAATTAAATATACATACACATTTATAAATAAGGCTTTGGAGTACCTATAGATGAAACATTGGAATGAATCACTGTAGAAGCTTCAAAAAGCATTCCAATAAATTCATTTGTTTATTTAAAAAAAATGTATTTGTTTGTTTGACTAAAAACGATTTTAATTATTTTAAGTAACCTATTTCACTAATAAAATGCACAATTAATGCAGTTTTATTTTATGTCGACACCCACCACGTGGGTAAAAATACAAGTATAATTTATAATACGTACGTACATAGATACCTAAAGCTACATAAATATATAAAGTTTCTTGTTATATAAAAATCTTCATTCTACTCACAGCCTTACCCATTGAACTTGACCCTTACCCACCTAATCGCCTCCGTTCACCACGACGACCATACATCACCGAAACACATATCTCGGATCTCACGGGTCACTGACCACGGAAGCTTTCACCCAGCTGATTGCTATGCATTGTTTATATTAGCGCCTATTATAGCTCCCGATTATTTGGGAATCGATTGTTTGTGTATTTAAATGTAAATTAGGTGGAGTTATGTTAGGTAGTATTGTGAACTAAAGTATGGTAGATAAGATCCTACCTATTTAAGCCCGTGCTACACTTTCAAAGTCTGGCAATTTTCTACACAATCATTCAACACTAGCTGTATCTGCAATTTCGTTCGCGTGGATGGCGGTAAACATTAAATGAGTCGCGTGAAAAAAGAGATAAAAAGAAAAGAAAAATACGTTTATTATAAAAGAAAATAATAAGAAACAGAAAAATTATCATTATCTTATCCAGCGTATCCTGCTATTTGCACGCTACAGGAGTTGATGGACGCTACTAAAATTGCTAAGCTCGTAGCCAAATTGTGGGCTGACAATTTTTAGATTGCTATCAACACGCTAAGAAGAAGAACCGACCATTGACGGCCCACAAAAACTAATCACGATATCTCATTTGCGGGCAGAGATTAGACAATCGAGGGTATTTAATCGACTGTCACTTGCGGACAATCGTGGAACGAACGTCTTATCAAAGTGAATGTATCCGTATTATGGTAGTTCACGTGATATTGGCAGATATATCACTGGTAGTTCATTCATTATAAGAACAGTGGGCTTCTCAAATTGGTTTACAAATAAAAACACTATTTTGCAATAAAAAACAACCAACCTCCAAAAAAAACGACCAATATCCGAAATTAATGTTAATTGCACTTGGTAGTATTTTTGTCGAAGTTGGCTTTTTTTTTTGTTGTAAGATTTTTTTTCTTTTTGATTATTATGCGCTTTTATATTATAATTTTGATGTTTTTTTTATTTTTTTTTATTGGTGTGTGATTCCCACCTCACACTAATTCGTATACCAATCCTTGCTATGTGAACAACAATGACAAGAAGTAGGTATTAGAACATCACGAAGACACACTATGTGGATTGAAAACGTAGGTATAATCGAAGCTAATATGAAATTACGCAAGATAAAATTTAAAATTTATAGGGTGAAGACATTCAAGAATTTTAGAAATCGATTCAAAAGTGTTGGAGATATCGCGGAACATAAATACAAAAAAAAATAACATTCAGACGAATTCAAAACCTCCTCCTTTTTGAAGTCAAATAAAAAGAGAGTCGAACTCATGACACCTTAGTAGTCTGGTACTTTTGTTCCCTGTCACATTTAACTGCGTAAAAATGGTGTTTTATTTTCACATGTTCAAATTCAAAGTTCACGAGGTGGAGTTCATTAGACTACACGCGAAGATTTTATAATATATCACACAAATAATAACAGAAATTAAAATGACTTAAATTAGTATAAAACACAGCTTGCTCAATTCGAACACTGTCGCTCGTTTTTTATTATAATGGACGTATTCCATGAAAATATACGTTTGACTTAACAATTGTTTCCTACAATATTTCATACTTAGTTTAATCACAGTATTCATTTGCTGGTAAGGCCTTGAAATCAGCGAGTGTAGAGGAATTCATCATCTACTTAATTAAAGAAGAGTAAGTACTACGTAAGATCATTTTTTTTTTCTGGATGGGAAATCATCAAATGACTTCTCCCGCTCTGGGCGGAGCAGGAGGGCGTGTTAGACTTTTACTGACTAAAACCCACCCGTGTTCCATCAGTTGCCCATGTGCCGGGGTCACGGTATCTCGCTTGAACAATCTCGCGACCCCGGCAGGCATCGGTCCTAGTAGACCCCTTCACTGCTGCTGATATCTCTTTGAGGCGCGCGTGGAACACTACGCGCCGTCGACCCGAGCCTGGTCCTTACTGGGCGGCGAACTGCCCATTGCTGGCCACCCGCAAGCTCGCGCCTACGGTGGCCGGGAGTCCGCTATCGACTCCCGTCTTCCGGGGTGTCTCCTCACTACGTAAGATCTTAATTATGTTTCTTCCTGGTCCAGTTGGAAGCTTATTCTAAATATTTTAGTTCAATAGATATTCTGATATTTAACAAGGTCCAATGATTTTCATCATCTGCCAGATATATTCTAAACTATATTGAGGTTGGCATCCAGTCTAACTGGATGCAGCTGAATATCAGAACTTTACATGGAGCGACTGCCTGACTGGGTAACACGCTTTTTTACCAAGGGGCATCAACCCCTTGGTAAAAAAAGCGTCGTTGACGTCAAATCAAGACAAAACATACAAAATCAATTCACCCTCACACAATTTACACAGTTCCCAATCCTTGCCAAGTACTACACTTCACCAACATCCCACCTCCAACAACGCCCTACGTCAATCAACTGACACTCCATGTATTTACTTACGTCACAAACATCTGTGTACAAATAACCTACTTAAAAGCACCCATCGAACAGCCATTAGCTCAGTTATCTCACACCGTCCCCGGAAGGACGCATCGTTATTACGTACGCGACTAGGATGAATGAAATAAAGAGAAATAATTGAAGAAGTGATATGACCAGAATGATCATATTAACGTCAAGTCGACGTAGTTGCAAAAGGGCAAGTGTAGTATGATCTTGAGATTGTCAGATAAAGAACCTTACTTTTACAGTATGCGAAACGTCATTGGTGGTAGCTTGGTTGTCAAGCTGGCCTTGCGTAGTTTCGACAGAAGAAAAGCCAGCTCATAATGATTGTGACGTTCACTGTACCTGTTCTTCATTGCCGTTTTTGTGTGCTTCCTAAATTTTGTAGTGTTAGTCCTTTTTTCTAGATAGCTTCTTATTCCGACAAAATAAGCCGAAACCTTTGAGACTGTTTCAGGAGGGTTAGAACCTAGGCAGACACTTTACTTTGTGTATTTCATTTTATCACCTTTGCTCTCAAAATGGTGAAGGAGATCATCGTGAGGAAACCGAATACCAAAAAATCGAAAACAATTTACATCTACCAACCCGGCCTGATTGGTGGATTAAAGCCACAAGAGGCCTTCGTCCCAGCAGTATGAACATTAAAGGCTGATTAAAATGCTGATGTTAAAGTGAGTGATACCTTAATTTCATTATTTTCCATGTGACATTTTTATTGTAGGTACTACTAGCTGACCCGACAGGCGTTGTCCTGTCTTAACGATAACTATTTAATTCGAATTGGTATCTATATATATAAAAAATGAATCTGTATTTCCCTTGGTCACGCCATCACGCGTAAACGGCTGGACCGATTTCACATTTTTTTTTTCACTTTTTTAAAAAAAATCTTTCATAAGAACCTTCTCCTGACAATAACAAACACAACAAAAAAAAAGTGAAATCGGTCCAGCCGTTCACGCGTGATGGCGTGACCAAGGGAAATAGGGATTCATTTATATATATATATGTATATCTAAGAACACAGTTTAGTGCTCTTGTGCTAGTGCCAACATTTGTTTTCTTATTCAAATTCCTGGATTGCATTCCTAAATTAAATTTTCAAGCACATCTGCTTTTCTTCTTTGATCTTCGTTACGCACATTGATCGCTTTTGCCATGAATAATGTGTTTTGACAGCAGTCATTACCGTCTAACCTGCCAGTATCATTAGCTTTTATGTCTCTTATATCTTGGGATATTATGCCATCGGCAGAATGCTTATCGTATCGATTATATGGCGCGCGTGGATTGTTAAGACCTGATATTATAGGTGCCTCAAGGGATGTAATTAGGTACTAAGATGTCTAGACTACGCAATGAACAATGAGTAGCTTCTAAGAAGAAACTATTCAGAATTTTACAGGCTTTTTATGTTTTAGCATTTGTATTAAAAAATACTTCTTTTTCTATTCAGTGTGATTTTTACTGAAATTCTAGTCTTTGTCATGGTTGTCTTTTAAGTTGCCTATAGAAAATTTTAGATCGTTAAAAGGTGCTGTCACCTTATCAGCAAAAATACGTCAATGATATAATATTGAAATTACTGTAAAATTCCTTATCAATAGCTGTAATTTATGAATATTTCATTTCATGTACTTAGCTATTCTGCCCGACTTTTACTTTATCAACATTTTTTTTGTCTTTTTGGGTATCGTTGGAAAACATTGCTGGTTGTACATTTGTAGTCTCTATACAGTAATATTTCTTAGTAAAATAATGTGTAATTGTTTATTCTTTGGAATGAATAAAATTTAATAAAAACAACCTCTGCAGTCCTTGTGAAAGCCGATCTAAGTCATGCTTTAGACATCATGAAGCCATAGACGTAGCTCTTCTTACCTTAAACATAACATACATATACCAACATTTAGGTACTCTAACATCTATTCATTTGCAATGATCTAATTTAAATAGCACATCATCTAATCCTTTATAGGCCCACCAGCTGAACAATAGAGGCTTATACGCAAACTAATCTACCATTTATTGTTTAAGATCGACAATGTCTGATCCTGCTGTCTATTCGATAGCTCAGATTGCTCTATAGCGATTTAATTGGCGCATTTCCCATACAACCTTGTACTGTTAGCCCGAGATACAAATCAAATAGCGGTATAGAAATCAACATTAATTGTTCAACATGATTGTACTGCTCAATGAGTTTGTTCAGACGTGAATTATGTACACGCTATAACGACCATTATTTCAATTGAATCAGGAGCTGTTATAGTGTGTAGAAGTTGTGTTTTTGTATCATCGTGTGGTGCGTTGTATGGGACTCATCAACGCTTTTAATTCTCCTGTAATTGAACGAAATAAAAAATGTTCAAGAGCGTGTTTGTTCCAAGCAACATTGGGTTGCGTTTATTAAGACTATAAGGGTAATTTTAATATTTTTAGTGATGAGTACTAACATGTTTATTCTTACTACCATGTGGTGACAAAAATGATTAAACCCTCCCTTCTCGTCAGTTCGAAAATTGCTCTTAAATCTAGCAAGTAGTCGATTACTATCAGATGAATGAGCAATAGATCCACCTGTACTGCGATACCATCTAACTGAGATTAACAATCCATCTGTCAAGCGGGGTGATTATAGGATTATCAGCCCTAGATCGTTCGTTAGCAGTGTTTCGGGGAGACGGCTGTGAATAGGCTGTACAGTATTATTTATTGTATTATAGATATTTGGGAATCACGTAGTTTGGTTAGAAAAGTGAGGGGCCAGTTTTCTTTAAATTGAAGCCTTTAAATAAATGATTACTTACTTACTTACTTACTTTACCCAGCTATGTTTGGGTCGGCTTCCAAATGAACCGGATGCAGCCGAATACCAATATTTTACATGAATCGATTTCGAATCCTCCACAATCCACCGTCTTTCTGGACTGTCTAATTCTCAGCCTAGTTCGTCGAATTACTTTTGATTAGTGATCGCCCATTGGTCGACATTATTAAATGAAAAAAAAAATATTTAATAATAAATATAAAAGAATAATATGGTTATATTTGACATTCAGTAACACTATAGACAAATAATATCAAAGACAAATATTCTCGATATGATCATAGATTTTAAAAATGAAATAGGTTATATATCTATAAAATTAATTTATTACCTATGGTTATACTTGACATTCAGTAAGACTATAGACACAAAATATTAAAGACAGATGTTCTCGATTGGACCACAGATCAGGACCATAAACAAAAGAATATCTATGCATGTGTATATTAAATACACGGTAATGAATAGTAGTGTGTGTAACGTGTTATTTATTGAAAATAAAGTATTTTTACGCATAATTAAAAAAAAAAATATTAGCATTCGTCACTTCTTCTCTGTATAAACTATAAGTGTGCGAAATTTCATACTCCTCCGTCCGCCCAATTTTCGTAAAAAGGGGTCCAAAGTTTTCGCTTCACGTATTAATATGTATAGATGATGTTCGTTCCGTGTGGTGCCAGATATGAAGAATAGCATCATCCCATTTCTTGCCGTGGATGTCGTAAGAGGCGACTTAAGGACTTACTATACCACCACACATTTTTGATTTTCTTTTCCTAAACAGATTTAGACCATAAACTGCCTATCTCCAAAAATTCGTAACGAATAGTCATACAAATGCGGCGCGTCGTCTAAGAAGCAAATCGATTAAATGCCTGTTAGTTTAATGATTCGTCATCGTCATCGAGATACGTTTTTTTACTCAAATATTTATACAAGATAGATTAATTGATTTGATATGCTGATAGAAGTTCACTCTTGTAGATCTATTCTTATTTTTTTTTTCTCGCAAATTGTTTAAATTGGCATTGATTGATGCAATTACTAGCAACGATAAAACTGATTTAAATACTGAGAGCTGAGAAAAAAAAGTTAAGAGATTTATAAAACACTAGCTTTTGCCAGCGGCTTCGCCCGCGTGGAGGTCGGAAATTATCCCACGGGAACATACTATTGGGATAAAAAGTAGCTTATGTCCTTTTTCAGGTTTCAAACTATCTGTGTACCAAATTTCATTTAAATCGATTCAGTAGTTTTAGCAGGAAAGCGAGACTGACAGAAAGTCAGAGTTACTTTTGCATTTATAATATTAGTGTGGATTATTTATTTAAAAATACACCATGATGTACAGCAATTTTATTGTTAGGTTAGATGTTAATCCGTCGGTGTAAGTGAGAAATAAAAGAAAAAAAAGAAAGTCTCGATGCAATATGCCAAGTAAGAAGCGCCTCCCGCGCGCTGCTATCTTCGTAGTTGTCACCTTCATGGTGGTTATCCAGCGCCATCTATACCAAACGATACCTTTTCACCAATAACCATATATCTATCCCATCGATATGGTGGGACCAGTGGTGCCCAACGTCAAGAATAGCAGCAACCCATTTTAGCCCGTGTGTGTCGTAAAAGGTAACTACGGGACTTACTAGAGAATGGGCAGCAGCGTTTTCTATGCATACCTACTAACATACTGCGATCGCCAACCCGCCTTCCAAGCGTGGCAATTACGGCAAAACCTCCCCTTTTGGGCGAGGCCTAAGTCCAACAGTGGACGTCTTTCGACTGAAATGGTGATGATTTCGAACAATATTTCTGGCAAAAAACTGTCGTGACGCTTCAGCAGAACATTTCACCGTCGAAATAACGGAGAAGTTGTTGAACACCAAAAAACTATCTTTTACACTATCAATCTACAGTAAAAGACCCATCATATAAAAAAGAAGCAACTTTTCCGTATTTTAAAGAACATTTGTATTCTAGTCTTTTTTTTTTTTTTCAGGATGGGAAATCATCAAATGACTTCTCCCGCTCTGGGCGGAGCGGGAGGGCGTGTCAGACTTTTACTGACTAAAACCCACCCGTGTTCCATCAGTTGCCCATGTGCCAGGGTCACGGTATCTCTTTCGAACAATCACGCGACCCTGGCAGGCATCGGTCCTAGTAGACCCCTACACTGCTGCTGACATCTCTTTGAGGCGCGCGTGGAACACTGCGCGCCGTCGACCCGAGCTTGGGCGGCGAGCTACCCATTGCTCGCCACCCGCAAGCTCGCGCCTACGGTGGCCGGGAGTCCGCAATCGACTCCCGACGCCCGGGGCGTCTCCTCCTGCGGCGGCTAGGGACGTGAGGGCGCAGAGACTGCCACTCCCTCACGCGCCCCGCCTCCTCCTTCGCGAGCATTACTGCTTCGCAGAAGGAGGTGACGGCTTCCCATTCCCTCTCGCTCCGTACCATGGCTCGCACCAGGGCCGGACGCGAGAGGTCGCCGCCGCCGATCGCCTCCACGAGGACACGGCGGTGCCCCGCCCAGGCTGGGCACACCTCCACCGTATGCTCCACCGTGTCCTCCAGACGATCCTCGCAATGGAAACACCCGGACGTATCCTCCCGCTTTATCCTGAACAGGAACCCACCGAAGCACCCATGCCCGGCGAGAACCTGCGTCAGGCGGAAGGTGAGGACGCCGTGGCGCCTCTCTATCCACTCCTCAAAGAGGGGACTTACCGCCGCAATTGTGGCGTGCCCATTGTATTCTAGTCTCAGTCGCAATTTGTGAAAAATACGTAGAATTCACCAACATTTTGGCAAATTAACATTGGTTGTCACTGAAATGAGATGCAACTCGATTTTTATCGCTTTTAATTACCGAAATTGAGCTTCTAGAATGTTAAATATCTGCAAAAATACTTGTAGGTAAAGTACATAACACATTCTGTAAGCTGACAGCCATGAGTTACACTGCTCGCACCTTACTGCACGGCAAGCTATACAGGATCGCAGGCGGTGATACATGATATCGAACAAAACCCTTTTCGTTAGTTATTTAAAAAAAAACAGCTTATTCATAAACTTTACCGCGTAGATATTGCACTTTTCTTTAAAACAGCTGACGATTATTTTTTAAACTGACGAATTTCTACATTAGAGGATCTAGTCTCCTGCCAGGGTTGCAAATTTGTTGGAAAGGGTTACCAGCCCTGGCAAAGGCAACTGAAGGAACACGGGTGGATTTTAGTCAGTAAAAGTCTGACACGCCCTTCCGCTCCACCAAGAGCCCCCGCTCTTGGTGGAGCGGAAGGGACCTCATTTGATGATTTCCCACCCAAAAAAAAAGAAAGTGGCTTCTAGTCTAAGATCACGAGCTTAATGCATGAATTCAGTTAGTGTGACGTTCCTGCCACCCTCTATACACCATTCACATCCACACATAACCACACACATTCTAAAACAAGACAGCGATATTCATATCGCCCACAAACTAAACAACAAATGAAGGGCCATTACAAACGTGTTCGTGCAACATGCAATCAGTTACAGCAACATAAGTGATTGCCGCGAACTTGCAAACTGCTGTGCTTTGTGCAACACCAACACGTTACATAACGACTCATCAGTTTTCTATTTGCTTTAAATATTGCTCGAGTTCGTGTATTGAAATATGAGATTTTGTTTTAACGTCCAAAGTTGAAACAGCTCGGTGTCCTATATATCAACATTTATTTTTGGGATGCTGTATGGATTTTTCTGTAAACATTCTCATATTGTGACGTTTGTTTCAGAAAATTAAATGTCCAAACATGAATGATAAATCAAGGGCTTAAGTTTATACGTAATATTTTTAATTCTATCTACCTTAATAACTACATAAGTAGCGACATCTGTCGCATGAAAATAAAATAACCACAGTGCGCTACAGATTGCATGCAGCAACATACATATACAGTGACCCAGTGTAAGAAATTGCCTGAAATTCAATCATAAGACAAAGAAAATACGGACATTATCATAACAATTACTTTCCAGCTTTATTTAACCCTCTATTTCGGTCTTTAAGAATACCTTCTACATTTACGTATTATAAAACACATGTTAAGTTTCTTGACATGTTCTGAGAGGAACCAGACAGCTGAAACATACGTGAAATATTTCTCACATAATGCTCTGTAATATTACTTCCACATTTCCAGACCATTTTATTCACCGCAAAAGGAAATAAAAGAGTTGAAATAGGTAGCTAAGTAAAACTTCCTTCAGCGTTGTATTCGAAACGGAATATATTAAATGTTGTAGGAATAGGTACTATCTTTACAGCCAATAAAGGTATGAAGCACGTGACGTAATAAAAGTCATCGTAAAATATTCATTGTGGTCATACCTATTCAGTAGTTTCGAATAGCGATATGAGGAAATTTCTTGTCGATTATTAAATTTTCTTCATTTTTAGGGTCGGCTACCTCGATATTATACAAACGGAAGCTACGTTATGAGGGTATGCTAAATTTTAGTGAATAGCCAAGAAACAATTTGGCTACGCTGTTATTTAAGTCATGAATAAATTCTAAATTGCTACGACGTCGTAAATAAAGCTTTTCAAAGTATGTTGTTGTCAATTAACTAAAAATGTACACATTTTAGTTACATTACATAATATTTCAATATCTGAGGGGCAAATCCCGTATTTTAAGAACGTTCGTTTCTCAATCAGTCAAAAACACCCTTTGGCCTACTTATTTGATTAGCTTCGGACATTGTTTTTTGCTGGAATCAGATGGCACTATACATTTCATAAGGCGATCTGGGTAAGCACAGTATCTACCATTTCCATTTATCCTGGTTCTACAATGAACAGTGTCATTCCCAAATTATACAGTGACATCCACATAAATATCCCTATTGACCTCAAACTGTTCCTGTAAGCTGAAAAATATCCACATTTTCCTAAGATAATTTTCCTATACCTAAAGTTGCCCACTTAACTTTTCGTGAGGCAACCCTAATGTCCACCATTCCCATTCATCCTCGTTTTACAGTGAACAGTGTCATTCATATCATACTGTATAGTCATGTCCTCATATGTATCCCAACCCATTGACATCTAACGGTTCCGGTCAGCGTGCATTCAACAGCTCCCCGCAACCTTTACCAGGTCGTCCATCCGTACACAATAGCATTCATAGGCGCATACAATAGCTAGATGATACATGCATTGATTTTTCATCGTTTGACCCAGTTTTTCCCAGTGGCTATTTGATTAGAATCAATTCGAATATTGCAACGATGCTCCTATACTGTGAAATCGAAATACATGAAATTGCAATGCAAAGCGAAATTGTTGCGGAATTTCTACTATTTACGTTATGGGGATTATTGTTTGCACACATGAAGCTGAGGAAAAGGCAGTATGCATTTGCATTTGAAAGATAATTATCCTGCAGAGTGTTAAGCAAATTGTATCGGTAAACAAATGGAACTGAACTTAATTTATAGACTTCAATTCGCACTTAGTACTAAACATTCACATATACTAAAATGTTGACACATGTATTTGTTGCGAGAAATCTACAACTCTATTGATACTGACAAGAGGATAAGACCGCCATAAAGAAGTGCTTTCTTTGTTTCTAGGGAATATTTTGGCCATTATTTACCGTAATTGGAGTCATATAGTGATCGCGACCAATTGATTCTGACTAGTCTATACTTATCTTCACTTACATTCTATTCCAGGAAACCAACCGCAAAATCCCAGACAGCAAAAACAAAAGCCGACCACACTCCGCTACTAAATTCGAAAGCCGCAATTATAAATTGTGATCTTTGCTCGGAACTTATTACAGATGACTAATGTCCTTTCACGTCGAGCGTCCTTTACTCCACTTATATTTATTTTGCCGATACATCACACAGGCTGGAAACGCATTAAAATACTTGTATGCCACGATAATTCATAAACTGTTCTCCGAAAGGTATATGCGGCTTTGGGAGTCTTGGCACGATATTGACTAATAAATTGAATTAATTACTTGAGCTTGCGGTTTTATTTGGCAAAGGATAATTTTGGTAGGATTTGCTGCTGGTGTCTCGTTTGAATTGCTTTTGTGGGCATTTGAAACAGGTGTGGCTGGAATTACGACGTGTTTAAGCATCAAGAATTATCGCTGGTAGCTTGTTTATATGTTAATTATCATACCGAGCTTTATCTAAATCCGAAAGCAGACTAAAAATAAACCAAAACGTCTCTGAAATATTTCAATTTAGATTTCAATTTCCTACGTTCTAACACCAACCTTCGTTATATATATTCTCCCAAAATATAACCTCAAAATGACTCTCAACATATTCTTATTACAGAATGCACTAAGCCGTCAAGCTGGTGAATCATTACGAGCCCTCTCACGAAGTTAACCCCCGGAATAAACCCTGCGGTACCCCACTCCAAACGTCATTCCATGATACTCGGTTATAAATGACAAGGGAAGATAAGACCGGTGGATTTGAGGCGTTCTGCAGGGGCCAATAATCGGTCCACCTTTATTAGTGAGTACGGTACTTAGTTGGAATGTCAATACGTATATGTATAAGTTACAGAGGGAATTTATCTAAAGTACCTGCAGGTATAAAATTGCTTATTCTATATGAAACCAATACAGTCCTTTCTCTGCATAATAAACTAGTATTTTTGTTAGCATGACTCTTCAACTAGCCTGAATAGGATTTCAATTTAAATAAGTGCACATATTTAAAAAATTTAACTTATATTATGCATATAAATGGACATCATGATTATTACGACGTTTGTGAATTCCATTCTACATATAAATCCTTTCTATGTATATTGAGTCATACAATCAGCTTTATCTCATCAATATAGTCCATCGGACGCGTTTGAAATGGTGTCACGGCCGCAATCCGCTTTGTGTGCATCGCCCCAGCAATTTCAGCATTAACTGGATGCTTTACGAGCGGTCCGTGTTGACAATGCCTGGGTAAGGCACCTCAAGTTTGCAGGCTAACCTGTGTGCTTATCGTGAATATACTCGGAGATGCTTTGGGATTTCCCTTTCCAACAAATGCTGTAGTCCTACTATAAATGTGAAAGTTTGTAAGTCTGGATGTTCAGATGTTTGTCCCTGTGATTGAGCAAAAATAACTCATTGGATTTGGATGAAGTATGCCTCCGGTAATACAGTTCTGTGGGATAATTTCCAACCTCCATGCGGGCGAAGCCGCTGGCTAAAGCTAATGGTTTATAAAAAAAGTATATTTACTATAATGTTGTGGATGACTCAAGACTACAGTCAGCCTATTGACGAGTGTGTAGTTACCAATTTTAACCCTGCATTTACACAAAAATATTGAGGGGCTTATGGCAAAGTAATAACATCAGCACGGATCAATCGATCAGGTTAAGCTACACTTGCCGCGGTTGTTGCGAGGATGGATCATCTTTACATAATCAATATCCCTCCATGCCTGGAAAAGTACGTTAAGCCGTTGGTCCCGACTGTTATTCGTAGATCAATGGCAGTCGTTACGGGTCGTCAGTAGATCGAAAGTCTTACAATCGGTCTTACCAAGGGGTTTCGCATTCCTCAGTAACTGAGGAAGGTAGGATAAAGGGCAGTCGTCGTTTCAGCCGTAAGACGTCCACTGCTGGACTTAGGCCTCCCCCAATTTGGGGGGCTTTGCCATAATCGCCACGCTTGGCAGGCGGGTTGGCGATCGCAGTATGGTGGTAAAATGCATAGAGAACGCTGCTGCCCATTCTCTAGTAAGTCCCTTAGTCGCCTTTTACGACACCCACGGGAAGAAATGGGGTGGTGTTATTCTTTACGTCCGGCACCACACGGTACAAAGGGCAGTCGTTTCATGTAAAATACTGGTATTTAGCTGCACACGGCTAGACTGGAAGCAACCAAACATACATAGTGAGGAAAAGGCTAGACAAATATTTTTTACACCAAAGTACGTAATCTTAAATGTATATATATTGTTTTCCAATATCGTTCCCATTTTAAACAAGCTGTAAATACGAGTGAGTGTTAAAAGTATATAGTACTTTAAGAATAACCAATAAATATATTTTTATTATAAGAATCTTTGGAGATCACTGTGAATGTTAAAATAATTTCATAATAATAACCTAGTTACTTCAGAAGGATCTTAAATTGACTTATACAGCTGCCTCTCGTTTTCCAAGCACTCTGAAATTGTACGAGTAAGCTTGTAGAATTTCAGGAAAACTTTCAACTCTGACGGGATGCATACAGATAGTGTAATAGCCTCTTTGAATGACCTCAATGCCTTTTTAATGCTCAAAATATTTAGCTTTTATAGAGAAAATAAAAAGAAATAGGTACGAAATGGTTAGACTGTTATATAATCCTACTAATATTATAAATAACGGCCTCGTTGATCTAGTGGTAGCAAGCGCTACTACTGAGCATGAGGTCCTGGATTCGATTCCCTGGTTGGACAAAATGATGGCCCCCTGATGGTTCCCTGGCTTTTTCTGTCTGGAATTTCACAATAGCAGCACGGAATCTGAATTTGTGACCGGTTGATGGGCTATAGGCTCGCCCCTTATTACATGGGACTTAAACATAACAAGTGAAATGTGGGTATAGGTACTATAGGTACACCTTTGTCCAAACTTTCGGAGAAACAAGATGTAATGTCATGTAATATAATATTACAAATGTGAAAGTTTGTGAAGATGGATGGATGAATGGATGTACATATGTTTGTTACTCTTTAACGCAAAACTACTGAACGGATTTGGACGAAATTTGGCTCACATATAGCTCAAAATCTGGATTAAAACATAGGGTAATTTTATGTCCCGGTAATGCGTCCCCGTGGGATAATTTCCAACCTCCACTCGGGCGAAGCCGCTGGCAAGAGCTAGTGTTTAATATAAGTAATGTAAGACAATTTTTCAGTCACAGGTTTACCAGTGTGTTATCGCCATTTTATGGTCCATAGGTATATTTATAAAACGATAGTGATCACAGTAAAATATTCAGGTGAATATTTAGACCCTTTCTGAACAACTTCCCAAATTCCATTATCAAGAAGCTATAAATCTCTTCTTTTATGTTATCTTCCTCGACGTCATTTTACAGCTTTTGTGCAAATTAATGGGTAGTTATCTTATATTCAATCATTCGTTTTGGTCTTCTGGACACATACTACGCAACTACGGACGCATACTTCTTTTCTTTATATCTTTGTTTGTATGATATAAGTTCATTGTTACTTTTGTTCAGAGTATTCGAAATTAAATTCTATATTGAATTATCCTAATTATTCTGAAGCAAGGTTTTTTGTTTTCATTGCATTCGTGATACAGGGTAATCCTAGTACGGTTGCCAAAGCACTCCTTTAACATCTAAGTGCACATTAAAAATGACCCAAATTTGTTTTAAAGGAGATTTACTATTTACTTAGAAATAAAGATTTTAATATTTCTTATAATTTTCGTCTTAACCAAAACAAAAACGAATAATATGGCTAACAGAACCCACTAATCAAATTAAGAAGTGGCCGACAAAGATGTGCAAACAAATCATAAAATGAATGCAAACAAATAAATAAAAATTTTAGTACCTGTTTGTATTGTTAAAATAACACCTTTTTATTAAAGGCATAATATGAAAGTAGGTATTTTTACTACTGTCCCGGCAGCTAGTCTCGGAAACGACTGGACTAATTTTGACGAGACTTTCACAGGCAAATAGCTGATGTTATAAGGAGTAACATACACTAGGTCAAAATAGACTTAATGTCCCGGTACCACGTACTCGTGAGATAATTTCAAATATCCGCGCGACCGAAGTCGCGAGCAGCAGCAGGTAAAACTAAATACAATTGTAATTTCTCTTTTCTTTCTAACTTCAAACTAAGTGAAAGATGTAGCTCACAATTCTTCCTAAAGCCTCCTTGGCCCACTACTTTCATTCTACGGGAAGACAAACGCCATATTTCCTTGGAACTTTAATACCGTGTCCGCTTTCCACCTGACGGTCGTAATATTGAGAAAGTAAATCATCTTGGCCTCCTGACCTTTGTGAAAAAATGCTTAAACTGCTCTCCTGGACGCTGCAATGTTTTTGCTAGCTGTTTTGTAGGGTGCTATGTAGGTCAATGGGTGTTTTGTATGGTGTACTTTTTTGATGAAATGTAAATTGTGTACCTACTGCGGTCGTTCCTAAATCTTTACAAAAAATATAACAAATTCGCTTCCCGTGTCTGTGCGCTTCGATGTTTTAAAAAACGCAACGGATTTTAATGCGGTCTACATCAATAGACAGAGTGATTCAAGAGGAAGGCTTGACATATGGATAATACGCGAACGAAATGTCGCGGGCAAAAGCTACCTAAAAAATTAATGGAAGAAAATTGTTAAACAGTTATTTGGATGTTAATTTTGCATAGGAGAAGTTCCAGAATAGTCCGCGAAATTCACATTTTCTTACTTTTTTTGTAATTTTTCAGGTCAGTGTTGAATTTTTAACAAAATTTGATTCACGAGCGTAACACATATATTTTAATGAAATGTACCGTGTGGTGCCAGACGTAAAGAATAGCATCACCCCATTTCTTCCCGTGGGTGTCGTAAGAGGCGACTACGGGACTTACTAGAGAATGGGCAGCAGCGTTCTCTATGCATTTTACCACCATACTGCGATCGCCAATCCGCCTGCCAAGCGTGGCGATTATGGCAAGGCCCCCCAAATTTGGGGAGGCCTGACTCCAGCAGTGGACGTATTACGGCTGAAATGATGATGATGAACATTTATCTCATTAAATGGCTATTTTATGAAAAAGTCCTCTCTGACACAATAAATGATTTTATCTCTGCAAGTAGTTTACAACAAACGCTTTTACACTTCAATTATATTTTTAAAACTAGATGAGGTCAGCATTTCCTATCTGACTACTCCGAGAATAAAGGTCGAAACAAACTCAGAGGTCTCTTTTAAAGTCGACATATAATCTTGGTCAGATCATGTGAAGAACATGTGGATTGATAATATGAAATGGTCTTTTGAGGAAAGAACCACAGATTGAATAGACCTGTCCAATCAGTGCACGCATTTATAAGACTATAGACCATTTTACAGACCAATTTTTTTTTTTGCAAAATTGAAAGAAAATTTAAATTTCGTGGGTTACCGTAGCTCATCCACCTTAATGATTCTTACACGTGAGAGAATCGTCAACTATTCAATACTGAAATTTTACTTACCTCTAATTGGAGCGATTGGTCCTTTTTTTGGATAAATTACATCTAGCAGGTATTGCACCTCGCATCCTATGAGGTTGTCGGCCGCTTAACCGGACTTGCCTGTGGCTACCTTAATAAGTTAAGACCTCCAATCAGGCCTTAAAAACTTAAACCTAGAGTGACTTCTCGCTAAGGGCACCCATGGGATATGGACCTCTGCTTAGGGTATCGCTTGTAGAGGGCAGCAAGGGACGGGCTGGATCAGAATGATTATTATTTAGGGACGAATTAAAGCTACAGACTCAACAGTACAAGCTGGCTCGTGCAAGGGTCGGGCCGGGATTAGTCGCTGCTATTGGTGTTTATAAAGGTTGATGCTCAGTTACCAAATAACAATATTTGAACATGAAGACCATGGCGTTTCTTAGCCGGGTCTAAATAAATTTCCCATAACCACATTGTAACTTAATAGGTAATAGCTTCCACTTTTATCTTGAAAACCATAAAACGTAAGCACATAAATAATATACCATACATAGAGCCCCTAATAAGTCAGCACATAATAAACCATAAACAATGTAAACATAAAGTTGCCAGCTTAAAATATATTTCTAACGTTATGACGTACCAACTTAAAAATGTTAACTTACAAAAAAGCAGGGCGAAACGGAAAAAGCAAAACAATTCCGCTTTATGGCTTCCGCCCCTCGCATTATGAAAATGAAGTTTTTATGCTCAAAAGAGGTACAACACCGGATTCCTTTGGATTTTGCTCGAAATTAACAACAGTCTGTGTGATAACAGTTTTTAAGAAAGCACCTATCGGAGTCTTATTTTCTCAGTTTTGTAGGTTTTAAAACCATACATTAGCCAGATAGATATATAGTTTAGATATTGTTAGATTAGATATTATCACCTGGCTGATGATAATATCTGCTTTTTAATACATTTCATTGATCCATTTCTTCCCATGGGTGTTGTAGAAGGGGACTATGAAAGTTACTAGAGAATGGGGAGCAGCGTTCTCTATGTATTTTACCACCATACTGCGATCGCCAACCCGCCTGCCAAGCGTGGCGATTATGGCAAACCCCCCAAATTGGGGAGTCCTGTGTCCAGTAGTGGACATCTTTCGACTGAAATGAATGATGATGAACCGACTTCACAAAAGGGAGGAAGTTTTCAATTTGACTAAACTGATTTGAAAAATTATTCTTTGATTTAAAAATGTATACTTACTGAGTGGTCCCATATTTTTGTCAAGCTCTGAGTAGTAGCTTTTAAGTTAGCTTCAATATTACTTATTTCGTCCACTAAGTTTATGTTGATGATGATGTTATAATAATTTCCTGTCACTGTTATTTTGTTAGCAAGTGAAGGAATACGAATTTCTCTAGGGGACATACCACGACCAAAAAGTGACGAAAGCACAACCGACTTCCAAAAAAAAAACTATACAGTGAAATCTCTACAAAAGTCGGTTCTTTTTTTTAACCGACTTCAAAAAAAGGAGGAGGTTTCTCAATTCGACCGTATATATTTTTTTTTTATGTGTGTTCACCGATAACTTCATCATTTATGGACCGATTTTGATGATTCTTTTTTTGTTGGAAAGGAGATTTTCCAAGGGTGGTCCCATGATAAGAAAACCAGGATCTGATGATGGCATTCCAGAGAAGTCGAAGGGAACCTTCGAAAATCATAGTGGTGACTAGTGCGTTTTTTATTTCTTTCATTAATAATCTTAAAGCACTACTATTTCATGAAGGTCTAAAGTTGCTCTGATGATGAAGCCGAAAGACAGTCGAGGGAACTCTTCAACGACTTACAGCAAATACCCAGTGTTTAGACTTAATTCATTTCTATTGATGAGAACTTTGCACCCATATGGGCTATAAGTGCCATTACAGGTCTGATGATGGAGACCATAGACAGTTGAGGGAATTCCTCAACGATTTACAGCAGTTCCCTATTGTTGGGGTTACTTTATACGGTTCAAAGTGCCAATTTTTTATAAACTTCTTTTCATTTCTGTAAATAGGTCACCACATTTTTCCAACGTGGTACCAACACTCGATAACTTTCAATAGAAGATTGCCGCAGAGTTCCTTTGTCTCATAGTTACAACTTGTCAAGTTTGATAACAATATTAATGGCCAGTTTTCAGCGATGCAAGCTCTTCGGTGGGTACTAGAACTATACGCGGGTAAACTTTTCAATCTAGTAAGTTCCAGCACATTCTGTTTACATTTCGGAAAAAAGACACGAACCCGTAAGTAACTGATGTAACCGTCATGTTTATAAAGTAATAATAATCTACAATAATCTATACCTCTAAAGCATAATATATTATAAAGCTGAAGAGTTTGTTTAGTTGAACGCGTTAATCACAGGGCTTACTAGTATAAATAAAAAAAAGTTTATTGTTGGATAGCCCATCAATCAAGGAAGTCTGTATGCTATAAAACCTCACGCTAGGACCCTAAGAGCCGACCAAAATTATAAGAGTCAGAATTCGAAGTACTTGCATGGTCAAGCGATTCGATGCGACGACGGGGTGGGTCGAGGACAGCGACGGGCAGAAGCTATAGTACTTATAATATAATCGACAATTGACAAACCTCATCATTTGCAATGGCTGCAGATAAACTCATCACCAGTTTTTACCTCGAGAATCACATATAAATTGAAAAGAATATGAGATAATAACAACACCTAGAACTCCATTAAAACAGATATACAATAAAAATATAACTTTAATTTGCAAAAGCAACTACGAGTATCATAATCCCACAAAAACTACATGCAATTCAACCACCATGTGCGCGGATGTAAAAACATTCCGCGTTCAAAAAAGTCTCATTACGGCTATATGAAAACGCAAACTATCACTAAAATGTTGCAAGTATAAAAATAGCTTCACGGCCGAAGAACTTTAGTAAAACATAAACTGGATATGACAAGGAGAATTTGCCAGCAATAATGTTCTATCTAGTAAACACGACAACAAAATTAAATTAGTCTGTCGGTTTATTCTTGCTTGGCTAGTTTATATCTTGCTTGTTTACGTCTTTGTCGCTATTACATATTCCCTAAGGGCACTATTTTAAAGGCGTAATTATTGGTAAATATGTGTTTCAATAGTAAATGGATTACAGAATGTGCTTACAGAACCAGCTTCTAGGCTAGCATTGCCTAGAAGCTGGTTGTTATTTGAAAAATAAGTATTACAAGTTGGGATTTTTTAATGCTTACTACAGACTACCTTGTAACAACTGCTTCCTTGGTTTAGTTATCGTAAGAGCATAAGGGTCTGAGTTGGATTCCAAGGTGTTAGGTCGGGCTAGGTGTTATCAGATTTTTCCATCTGGATTTATCGATAGCAGCCCTGAGCCTGGATTTGTGCCCGGTTGATAGCGATACGCTCGCACCCTATTACATGAGACTGAAACATAACCAACGAAATGTGATGTCATGTTATGGTAAGGGAAATTGCAGCTAAAAGTCTACAACTTCTTTTTCAAAGAAACACAGAAGTTGCAAATTGAACCAGACATAAAGTCACGACCGTACGAGTTGAATGAGAAACAACACATGCCCGTAACATTTTACACCAGCAACGCCAGCTCCCAAGCAACGTAGCAAAATAATTTTCATGTGAAAATACATAACAGTTTACTTAAACGATGTTAGCGAGTTGAAATAACTCTCCCACACGCTGACGCCTAGGAATTCTCTAATTGCAAGGAGACAAACCGAGGTACGAGTAATTGCTGTCGAGGCTCACGCGATGCAACGTCAAGTGACATCGTGCATTCACCGGGACCTAGGAAATTACTTCAGTGAAACTCTTTAGCGCGGTTAGTGAGGAAAGTAATAACCATATTTTGTTCTAACAGGTGTTTGAGTCTAACGACGATATAACTGTAGAGATGTGGGTTGATGGTGTGATTATGATGGCTGTTTGTAAAGGTGCGACTAGATCGCACGTAATGTAGCTTAGAGTAAGCAAAAAGTGTATGGAACGGTTTGTCTCTGTGCAGTTGACCTAGTACGTAATTTAAAAAGTTTTCAAAATATTAAAGATTTTTACATAGGCAAATGTGAGTGAAAACGCCGGCACGGACACCCTAGGAGGACATTTAGTGACCCTATTGGTAATGTTATTTAGGTACATCAGTAGCGTAGTACCTACTCACAAACGGCGTACGTGTATGACCAGATGTATCAAATAAACCTTTTATTTTATTTTTATTTAACGTAATATTATTCATATCAATAGTTTTATTAATGGTTAAAAATACAATAATATGTCGCCGAGTGATCCAAATTCGACCATAAATATTTTAAATAGGAATATATTTGTATTTTTTTACTGAACCACCACCACATTGTCTATGGTGACACTATACTAACAGATTTCCTATATAATTAACGATTCCAACCTATTCCAAGGTCTGGATTTGTTGATCACATGGAACCCAACCAAAGTATCTACGTCAGACCACAAGGGATTGAACCTTTGGAAGACTTACGTCCCTACGTATTTCAGTCCCTAGTCCCTACAAACAAATATCCCTTTAGAGAATTATATCGTTAACGTAATGGAAATAATGGAATCACAACATTACCGTTATTTTGAGATGCGTTAAAATACAAGAACCCTTTGGGTATATTCTTTACATTAAATTTAATGGCCAATAAATTTTCATATTAGCTTTTCTAATTTACAATTTACCGTTCATTTTTCAGTGCTGTTAGAATACCGCTAACCGCAGACGGTAGGTATATCATCATGCAATGTCGTTGGCAGAGAGAGCAATAAATATTTCTGCTGTCACGAGTCTGGGAAACCTTCTGTTACACTAGTGTTTCATAAATCTTTATTTGCATTTTCTAGTTTTCTGAAGATCATTTTTGAAGTTTTGTTTAAAATGTATATCGAGTACGATATCCATGAGCATAGTATTTTTACAAAAGAAGAAGTATTGAATACCTCTAAAATGCAACTTGCGTACGAATAATGAATATGCACGCGGTGTGGTTATAGAATGTACTTCCCCCTGACATTAGGGACTGTCAAACAGTTGCAAATTTAAAAAAACAGGCCAAGTGCGAGTCGGACTCGTGCACCGAGGGTTCCGTACAATCCTTTAGGTATTTACGGTTTATGCATAAGGCTTATGTTTATGAAATTAAATGTAATTTTTTTAATTTTTATATTTGAGTTGATTGAATGAAAGGTAAATTGCGGTTTACGATTTATGATGTTTAAAAAAAAACTACTAACTAGATCTTGTTCAAACCAATTTTCGTTGGAAGTTTATATGGCAATGTACATTATATATTTTTTTTTGTTTTATCATTCTCTTATTTTAGAAGTTACAGGGGGGGGGACACACATTTTACCACTTTGGAAGTGTCTCTCGCGCAAACTATACAGTTTAGAAAAAAATGATATTAGAAACCTCAATATCATTTTTGAAGACCTATCCATAGATACCCCACACATATGGGTTTGATGAAAATTTTTTTTTTGAGTTTCAGTTCTAAGTATGGGGATCCCCAAAATTTATTGTTTTTTTTTCTATTTTAGTGTGAAAATCTTAATGCGGTTTACAGAATACATCTACGTACCAAGTTTCAACAGCATAGCTCTTATAGTTTCGGAAAAAAATGGCTGTGACATACACGGACAGACAGACAGACAGACAGACATGAAGAATCTATAAGGGTTCCGTTTTTTGCCATTTGGCAACGGAACCCTAAAAAGAGTAAAAGAACACTATCTTTCCGCATCGAAATAGAGTTGTGTTTGTATTTATTGTTTTAAATACAATTTAATGTTATTTATTTTAGTAGTCTGTATGTATGTATCCATGTATTTATATTTGTTTGTATGTATGTATCTATGTATTTATGTTTGTTTGTATGTATGTATGTAAGTATATTCTTATATTATTTGATTAATTGTATTAAGTTAATAGTTTTGTTTATATATATTTTATTTTCTCATACTCTTACACACGCTGTCTACATCTCTGTATCTTCTCTCCTATCGCAGGTGGGCTAGAAGAGATTTGTTTAGAAATAATCATCACCTTGGTACATTTTTCTGTTCTTTTCTTCTTGTCTGTTTATATATGTGTGTAAATAAATGGTTAAATAAATAATATATGATTTGACTGAAATAATATAATTATACTCAGTAGTGATGAGGAATTTAAAAGCAAATCCAGCAATCATTCGGTCAACTTCATACGCTTGACGCCAGAAAATAATTGTTACTATAACATTGAATATTATTAATATTAATTACTTCATAAAACTTCACCTATAAAGATTTCAAAAATATAATAAAATACTTTTTATCTAACATCAAAGACGAACGAAACTTTCCTTACCCCTTTTATAGAAGTTTAATAACTGCAATAAATAAATGTGGATATCAACAGGAATAATGTGACGCATAATCAAATTAGAAGGATTATAAAACCACAACCAAATTTTCGGGCTTTGATTTCCATTTTTACGTCTAGTATTAGTAGAACGTCTTCTTAACTTATAACTTGTTTTCTTTCAAATATTTGAATGCCAGTCCTTGACGGGACATGTGGATCAAGACAGTTAATGTTTCATATTTTAATGCAAATAAATACAAGGTAAAATTAAATTAGCTGGGAAATATTTACCCGCGTGTAGTGTATCGATATCAGAAACTAACGAAACCAATCAAAAAAGTAAAACAATTCTTTTCATCATTCCATCTTGGTTCTAAACTAGAAATGACACTAACATATACATTAACGCGACCAAATGACTGTTATGTTTAGTTCTTGGATTTAAAAAAAAAAAGTTATTTGTTATACAAGAGTGCGAAGTTGCTTTTTAACCGCGTGCTCAATATTGCTGTCCGAGCAAGTGAAGGATTCTATAATTAGAATCCTGAGCGTTAGCGAGGGAATCAAAAGAGCACGAGGTGAAAAATCTTTGCACTCGAGTGCAACACGTAACTTTTCATCCCACCTTAGCGAGGAAATTACTAAATGCAAAAAAAAAATAATTTACAATCACAAGATACTTTTATTTACATACATACATACAATCACGCCTTTTTCCCATAGGGGTAGGCAGAAACCTTTATTTCAGTTTAGGTATTAATATTTATTCAGTTCTGATGGAATGGATGGGATCAAATAAACTTCCTGTCACTAGAATGACTCAATTTAGGTTTTTCACTTGTTTTCAGGTTTTTTGTTTTTAACCTAAGGTTTTAACAATATGACGTGAAAAGAAAATGGCGCGCGCAAAACGAGTTTGAGTTTTTAACAAATTAAGAAAGGTTTTATGATAAATTCGGGACCATGGAGGTATAAGAGTAAATAGGTTTAATGATGTTTTGAATTCACAAACTTAGTGCACACGATGTTCTAAATTCAATTTACTTTATCCTCTAGCGGATAAAAACGGCTTTTGCACTCAGATATCGAAGGGCAAAAATACTCTTTCCGAGACGTGGGGATGAAAATATCTTTGTTCTACGAAAAATTATGAAACTGTTCTGCAGTTCTGAGTTGCGAGCAAAAACTAGTCCATTTATAACGATGAACTTTGTTTGCAAGATGTTGGTTTACTGCGTGTAGGGAATAGTTGCAATAAGGCACTAAAAGAATTGAATTAATTTAGGCTATAACAAAAGTAGATAAGAGAAAATTCACCCCCTCAAATGGGACAAGTTGCAACATTTTATTTACCTTACACATTCCCAACCACAATCCATGGTTTCATGTTAAAAGAGTTTATCTGCTCGACAATATAAAGCACGCAAGATATATATTTTTTTTTTAATTGAATTTTCTTTTGGCCTTTGTGTTTCACACAATGACCCTACGGGTTTGTCTTCGTCTAGATTCAAATTTAGAATTGTAAACTCAACTCGGTATTAAAAACAAATGACGGAAGTATTGTTAGTCGGTTTTTAACTTTTGTTTCACAGAGAGAACTAAAAAGGGTCTTTAAGATATTCGACCCTACTTTTATAACTTCAATAACTCTTCAGCTTTATAAATCCTCGAAGACATCGCTATTATGAAGCAGTAGCTACCTTTATGGGACAATGAATACTGTTACAATGTTGCTAAGATTTATAATGGCGTAAACTAGGTGTAATGTTTAGCAGCTTGTTATATGAAATTGCTGAAATTATGTTGTGAGCTATATCACTATAGTTAAATTACTGGTCCAAACTGAGGTTCCGTTCCGAGTAGTGCCGAGCGTAAAGAATAGTATTATCCTATTTCTTCCTGTGTCGAAAAGCCGACTAATAAGGTACTTACTAGAAACTGGGCAGCAGCGTTCTCTATGCATTTTACCACCATACTGCGATAGCCAACCCGTCTGCCAAGCGTAGCGATTACGGCAAAGCCCCCCAAACTAGGGGAGGCTGGACATAGTCCAGCAGTGGACGTCTTTTTTTTTTCAGGATGGGAAATCATCAAATGACTTCTCCCGCTCTGGGCGGAGCGGGAGGGCATGTCAGACTTTTACTGACTAAAACCCACCCGTGTTCCATCAGTTGCCCATGTGCCAGGGTCACGGTATCTCTTTCGAACAATCACGCGACCCCGGCAGGCATCGGTCCTAGTAGACCCCTACACTGCTGCTGACATCTCTTTGAGGCGCGCGTGGAACACTGCGCGCCGTCGACCCGAGCTTGGTCCTTACCGGGCGGCGAGCTACCCATTGCTTGCCACCCGCAAGCTCGCGCCTACGGTGGCCGGGAGTCCGCAATCGACTCCCGACGCCCGGGGCGTCTCCTCCTGCGGCGGCTAGGGACGTGAGGGCGCAGAGACTGCCACTCCCTCACGCGCCCCGCCTCCTCCTTCGCGAGCATTACTGCTTCGCAGAAGGAGGTGACGGCTTCCCATTCCCTCTCGCTCCGTACCATGGCTCGCACCAGGGACGCGAGAGGTCGCCGCTGCCGATCGCCTCCACGAGGACACGGCGGTGCTCCGCCCAGGCAGGGCACACCTCCACCGTATGCTCCACCGTGTCCTCCAGACGATCCTCGCAATGGAAACACCCGGACGTATCCTCCCGCTTTATCCTGAACAGGAACCCACCGAAGCACCCACGCCCGGTGAGAACCTGCGTCAGGCGGAAGGTGAGGACGCCGTGGCGCCTCTCTATCCACTCTTCAAAGAGAGGACTTACCGCCGCAATTATGGCGTGCCCAGCACTGGGTTGCGACAATCGTACCCGCCATGTCGCCATGAGATCACACCGGAGCTCTGTCCGCCGTGCCGCGATTTGTCGCGGCAGCGGAGTTTCGCCTTGGCGCGGCGTTTCGCCTCCTCGCGCCACTCCCACATGTGCGCGAGGACCTTTGCCTCCAGATCCCATGGCGGCACTCCGGCAAGGAGGCTCGCCGCCTCGCAGGAGACCGTGCGGTATCCCCGGATTAACCGGATAACCATGACCCTCTGGGCTGCACTCAACCGGCGCGCTGGGCGCAGCCTCAATGAGGGCGCCCACACCGGTGCCCCGTAGAGGGCCATGGACCGCACAGCAGTGGACGTCTTACGGCTGAAATGATGATGATGATGAAAGTAGATAGTTAAGGTTTATTTTTAAACAACCATAATTTCAACATGACACCGGTTACAATATAGTCATATCTATATCATAATTAATATTATAAAGCGGAAAAGTTTGTTTGTTTGTATGTTTGTTTGTTTCATTGAACGCGCTAATCTCAAGAACTACTGGTCCTAATTGAAAAATTATTTTTGTGTTGGGTAACCTATTTATCGAGAAAGATTATAGGCTATATAACATTATGCTAAAACTAAGAGGAGCGGAGCAGTAATGAAAAATGTTGCAAAAACGGGGAAAATGGCACGGGTAGGCGATTCGACGCGACGGGAAGGGTCGGGGGAACAAGAAATTGAACGTGGACGAAGTCGCGGGCAGAAGCTAGTATGTATATAGCAATACATATCCTTAAAGTTACGCTAGCTGCGGTTAGTACGTCGATAGGTGACCATCTTTACATACCAATACCCTTCCGTGCCTCGGAAAGCACGTTAAGCCATTGGACTCGGCTGTCTTTCGTAGATCTTAGACAGTCGTTACGGGTCGTCAGAAGCCAGAAAGTCTGACAACCAGTCTTACCATGGGGTATAGTATTACCCAGTAACTGGGTTGTGGGGGTCAGATAGGCAGTCGCTCCATATAAAATACTGGTACTCAGCTGCATTTGGTAAGACTGGTAGCCAACCCGAACATAGTTGGGAAATTGCTAGGCACACGATGAGTAATACATTTTCGTAAGTCGATACTGTCATTCATTTTCTCAGTTTATGATGAAGCCTCGAGGCAAGGTAACAAAAACTTTAAGGGCACAAAAAGTCAAGTCTGAAGCTATAAAAGCGTTATGAGTGAGACAACAAAGTCTTGAAAAGGGCGTGGGATTAGACAAAGTAGACAATGAAAAACAAGCCCTGAAACTGAGCTAGAAATTAGGAACAAACATAAATAAGATAGTCGAATTGTTTTCTACTTTGTAACTACGAGAAATTTACGTCTAGAACTCAATTGGAAGCAATTAGGTAGTGTTAAGTTTATTTCTAGGTATTTGACTTGAGTAATCCACCAATCAATTAAAGCTGAAATGTATTAGTGTCCTAAATTCCTTTATTTTGAGCTAGCTGGCCGAAGCCAACGACTTTGCATGAAATTGTGGCCCCAATCCCCGACCCGTTGCATCGTATCTCATCGTTCGCCCATGCTATTACTCCGTTCACATTTAGCGTTCTTACCGACGTTTTTTTCATATTTCTCGGCTTCTAATGGTCGTAATGTGATGTTAAATAGCCTATATATAGCCTTCCTCAACAATTGGACTATCATATACAAAAAGATTTTTTTAGGTCTGACAGGTAGTTCAATACATTACTTCTTACAAACAAACTTTACCTCTTTATAATTCGTTTTTAATAAGGTGTCTATCCCATTTCTTCCAGTGGGTGTCGTTAAAGACTAAAGGACTTACTAGAGAAAAGGCAGCAGCATTTTCTATGCATTTCACCAGCATACTGCGATCGCCAACCCGCCTGCCAAGCGTGGAGACTATTGCAAACCCCTCCAAATCAGGTCCTATGTCTAGCAGTGGAGGTTTTGCGGCTGAAATAATGATGAAGGTGTCCATAGGTGGTGAACAGCAGGTGGTCTGCCAGCTCATTTACGACACAATAACATAACCACTACCCCATAATTGGGAGATGCCCAGTTGATAGCCCATTCCAAACACCTATGCTTGATGAACGTATCCTAATACAAAACCTCTTTAATTACTTGTCAGCCACAGTCAGCATGTGTTCCAATAGTCGATTCGCACGAATTTGCTTGTCCGTATCGGGCGAATCGTCCTCCTCTTCCCTCGTTTCAGCCGAAAGACGTCCACTGTTGGACATGGGTCTGCCCCAATTTGGGGGGGTTGCCATAATCGCTACGCTTGGCAGGCGAGTTGGTGATCGCAGCATGGTCGTATAATGCATAGAGAACACTACTGCCCCGTCTCTAGTAGACGAATCGTCACTTATAAATAATATAATAATTTCTATAAGCGACTCGCACTAAGTTAATTTATTTGTGGATGAATCGAGAATTCCAGAAATTTGTTTAAGGCACATTTTGTATTTTATGTTATAAAGTTACTGTACCTTCTCCTGACCTTATCTTATCGTTGCTGCCTTAACTGTTGATTGGCTCACAAATAAATAACTTGGTGCAAATCGCCTATAGAAAATATTATATAATTTTAAAGAGAAGATTTGCCCGATTCGGATGAGTAAATTCGTGCGAATCGACTAATAAGCTATTCTAATAACACAGTACATCCCTTTTTGTAGGATATTTTTGAAAGACACAGGGGTAGGTCTAATTTGTGCTTAATAAAACCGCAGGACAGCGGTTTCTCAGTTCGTCATAACGAGGTTGAATTCGAGAATTTTCTTTGCAACTTAAGAACCCCTCCTGTGCCTATACCATTAGCACGTTTGTATTAAGTGCTTTTACGACTTTTCAATAACGAATAGCCAATTTAAACGTCATTAAAGCAATCAAAATACTGGCCTTTATCTCGCGTTATTTAGCACGGCACAGCTTGTTACCAAAAACACGACTGGAAAACAAAATTGCAATTTTTATCGTCCACACGTTTTCTTAAGTACACTACAGCGAAACTTAAAGCTCCGTGTAAAGTAACACTTAGTACAGTACTTAATTAATAATTAGTATGTCCATTAGCGTAAAGTGAGATAATCTTTATGGTTTCTCAGAAGGGTAGCGCCATCTTAAATCACAGCTGATGTTATCTATCACCTTTAGGGCTTCACCATAATGTCGTCTTTTAGTCAAAATATCACGTCTCCTGCGGATAAGTATGATATACGGTGAAGTTTATGTGAATTTTAAATTTCACGAGAAAAGGGTGGTTATGTGGGGAACTTTCTTACCTACATAAGTAGTTTAGTTGAGAACGGTTTCGTCGAAATACTTTTTGAATGAAAATGTTTGAGAATCTGATTTATGTTTACATAAAATATAGGCTAAATGAAATAAAATGTTTATTTATTAAATAGATCTTATATAACAGTATTACACGTCAATATTCTGTTGATCATTATTTTAAAAACAAGATGGCACCAGCGTTGTCTAGCTGACTGTTGCCTGAGAAGAAATGCCGAACCGACTCAGAGATCATGGTCTCTTTCAAAGTCCAAACATTATAATTATTAAAATTTTACGTAAATCTAACAATACAGGGCTATGTCTGGAAGGGCCTTTTGTAGAAAGAGCCTTTGCAACTTTGAGCTGACCTGTCCCAACAGACGGCATGTGTGTATCAGTCATCGTGTAGCTAAACCTATTTCAGGGTGCTCAAACGGGGTTGGTGATTTATGTTGCCAATGTACCTTATGATCATCTAAGCATATCACCTCACCAAAATAACGCTAATAGAAAATTAACACAGTAATACTAATAAAACAATAACTTCACACCTGCGAAATTCTCGATAAAAACCTAACAGTAACTACAATAAAAAAAAAACAAAAGAAACACGAAACCTCACTTTCGAACAAAAATCGCAGCTTATTCTTATCGACGACTATCTAAGAGGCCGGCACAAAAGAAAAGGCCAACATTAGCCTCCAATTAACACCACAGAAGAAAGCCTTACGTTATCTTTTAAGCGAGATAACGATTTTTGTTTTGTTACGCTTCTACCGTGCGATAAGGTAGTCGAAAAACAGTCGCGGCGTTTTGTCGTTTCGGCCAGACGCAGGTGCCAAGTATTCGGTGGTACATGGCCACAGAATAAGTTTTTGAGGTTTCTTAAAAGATTATAAAAGAGACATTATTTAATAGTTAATTTTGTCTAAACAAATGCCGAGTTAAAGATGGTAATGATAAGAGCTAGAGTATTTTTGTATTTAAATGATGGCGTTCATGAACTGCATTTACCTAAGTATGCCGTTTGCATGAACTTAGATAAGACTGTCACGAAAAAAGCTCATGACATATGCAAAGAATGAAGTCGGGCTGTGAAACCATCCACAGATAATGACAATTGTATCATTATCTGTGGATGGTGATAACAACTGCTGGATACCCTTTCTGGTGCCAATCTTTACGATCTTGTGCCACCCTCATCCAGTTTTTATACATCCCGCTGCCGTACGACCGACATCTCGTCATCCAGCCACTTGGTTAAACGCTTGCAAGGAGCAATAAAAATACTCGATTTTTTTTAAAATCTGAATCAGGAATTTTAGGTTTATACCAATCAACTCTTGGTTAGTATAAAACCTAAAATTCAATCTCAATAATAGCGATGATACTGAAAATTTAAGCAAAAGTTATTCTTAAGGTTGCATAAAGCATCCACCTTAAGAATCACATCACTAGCCCGCAAAATTTAAATTTTGTTTTCGTTTAATGCCATTTCCAGGCCAGTGTCAAACTGAATGTTGATTAATACATTTTTTTATTTTTTTATTAGCGGTTTTACCCAAATATATTAATTTAATCCCATTGAATGACAATTTCACGAAAAAAACATTCAATTGAATTAAATTAACTTAGACGGTTGTATTGATGATTTTAATGATTCAAATTCTGTAAAGCCATATTTAGTTACGATCGCAAATCATATTTTGCTCAACATACAGCCTGACCTACAAATTGAATAAAAAGTAAGAAGATTTGACTTTGAAGTTAACTTAATAAATCGGTTCTGAAAACTTACCTCTGCAAATAACCAGTTACTTAGGCATAAACCCCAACCAACCCACCAATCACATAATCTATGGAACTGGCAGCTTGTCCAATCACACCACGGATTGAACAGTATCAATAACAGTATCATGCTAAACACCTGCCACTCGGATCGCCGGCATTTTATCTTCATTTATTGTTTTTTGTTACGCGTCCATTGACATACACCTTTATCCCCTTTTTGGTCCTTGTGGCCGCAATAATAAATCAATATGTGTTCTGGTTACGCCTCATTAGATTCGGGTATGGCATTGTTTGGGAAAGGTTTAAGGGAATGAATTATAAATGAAATATGTTGCCATTAAATCATGACATAGTCAATGAATAGCTTTACGGCGGTGTAAACACGGCATTTTGAATAGCCATTAGAATTAAATTTGAAGAATCTCCCTTAATATAATCAACTCATGACAAAAATAAAAATACTATAAAATTCATATTTAAAATTTCATAGAAAGGATCAAACCCACCGAACATCATTTCAACAATTAAAATTCACTTAATAAACTTTAGTATCGTCATAACACTTAATATAAAGCTGTAAAAACATCAATTATTTTGATTTAAAACCTCTCATATTGCATAAACATAACATTTGTGTAAATCACAATACATCAAAGAATGCGTTTTACGTCCACCATCATTTTTTAACACTCACAGGACCAGAAATAAAAGAACCGTGCATCCAACTTGAGATCCTTTCCCTTTTGATAAAAAGAAGAGGATTTGCGAGTAATGAAAGCTCTCTCTGACTGGTTTCTTAAGTCTGGGAATTCAATATCAAGATTCTAAGCAGGTGTGTTTTAAGACAAGGCGCCTTTATAAGCGTGACATACTGTCTTAAAGAACAGTTAACACTTGAAACCCTTCCTGTTTTGTATAGATATTAACGAACATAATTTTACACATTTGTTTATTGATCTGGAGGAAGCATATGATAGGGTACCTCGGGGATATGATGTGACGAGGGTTGAAAGAGAAAGATTTTAAATGATAAATGATAAATGACTTTATTTTTGCAAGTAGGTTTGTACAAACACGTTTACACGTCAATCATATTTTTTTAAACTAGATGAGGTCGGCGTTTCCTATCTGACTACTCTGAGAAGAAAGGCCGAAACAAACTCAGAGGTCACAGACTCTTTTAAAGTCCAGACATAATTTGGTTAGATCATGTGAAGACCATGTGGATTGGTGTCTGAAGTGGTCTTTTAAGGAAAGAACCACACAGATTGAGTGGACCTGTCCAATCAGTGCACGCATTTGTCAGTAATCATGCAGCTCAACTCAGAACTTAAGGAGGTCAATGATTCGACGAACAATACCAAAGAAGGGACATTTGTGTAGGTCGCATAAATTACTCAAACTGCCAGACTGTGATAAAAAATAAATGAGAAGAAAAGGAACCTAGAAGAAAAAAAAAAATAACACCCACTTAATCTTCACATTTACAATAATTTTCCCGGGCTGCTTTTACATAGAGTTAATCGGTGCAGTGCTATGTAAGTACCTACGTCCGGTCGGCTGCTGGCAATACCGACGAGTTTAATATGACTGTAGGTTTGCACCAAGGATTGACTTTAAGTCCTCAACCTCTTCCTGATGCTCACGAACGCTCTGACGTCGGATATACAGGAAGCGCCACCTTGATACACGCGGTTTGCCAATAATATTTATTATTTTCGTTCTTATTGATGAAGATGTATCTGAAATCCAGAGCAGATTGGGGAAGTGACAACAAAGCTGGAGAATGATTGCTTAAAAATCAGCAGAACCAAAACTGAATTAATGTTCTGTGATTTCGACGGTCTCTCTAGTTCTAGAGCGATAGCGCTTGATAGTGCTCTTTTCCCACTTTTTCGGTTCACTCGTGCAAAGCGATAGCGAAATTGATCGGATGGTTAAGTGTATCTATATCCGTCTCAAACATAGTTGCGAAAAGACTCGGCAGATGATGATGAATAAAAACTTAATTAAAATTGGCTTCCAGGCAGAATAAAATGATAAATAGGTTATAAGATCTCACGTGTACTAAAATAATATATAAACGATTGATTTGATTTTTACCATCCATATCCGACGAGTATTTGTCTTATGTAAGTATTTGTAATGATGTATCTATGTTTAGTTGTTCGCTAATTAAGTAAGTACTTCTATTGTTTAAGTTTAATTAAGTAAATAACTATTACTGTTTCAGTATTAAATACATTATGTAAATTTATATAGTGTTATATGCCTTGTGTCTTATGAACAAATAAATTATCTAAAATTATCTATGAAGTCGAAAATAGAGGTCAGTATCTTTTATAAATAATATTAGGTAGGTAATAATATTTGATAGCTACACTATCGTATTAGGTCTACAAAGATAGTTGTAAGAGCTACCTAAATAAATAAATGTCAGTCCAAGAGCACATCTGTATGTCCCATCGGCGACCGGCAACGTGCAAGAAAAAACGTCCGGTTAGCATGAACGGCGCGCCGTGCGTCTCCCGATGTCGTCTGCCAAGCTTTGTCGGCACTTTTTCCAACCGTGACTGTTTTAGTAATCGGATAGCGATCCGTTTGAATCACCGAAGACTATGATCAGGTAGCGATGAAGTAATAAAATATGAATGAAATAAAAAACAGTGGGTAATGAAATTTCATTTCATAATCCGGTCTCTTCTGCTTTATTGGGTATTTAAGTTAAAGTCTGTTTAAATCCTTGTATTCAATTGTTGACAATTCCATTTCCAATTTTATTTCAGTGTGAATTAAGTTGATTTCAGAACGACTAGTACTATTCAAAAAATCATAAAAATGTTTTGACTTGTAGCGCAATCTGACCTTTATGTATAGGAATTAAAGTTGTTTTACCAGAAACAGATATTTGTTTACAGCTTTGGAAACTAAATCACGGACACAAGTTATGTTGATTGCGTAGGACGGGTATTAAGTAACCCGTTCATCTTTTTATAGCGCCGCCATATTAAGAGGACAGATAAATGAGTATTGAACAAACCGCAAGGCAGGCATTATTTTTTTAATCAATATCGGTTGGGTTTTTGACGTATGTCACAAACTTAGTTGTGGTAGCACATGTATGACTTAAGATTATTTTCATAGATTCAATCTTTAATGACGTTTGTAGGAGCGATCAAAGAATTCGGTAGTATTTTCTGTGTCATGCTGCCATTCTGATTAATGTGTTTGATATTTTCGTTCGTAAATTATAACCTTATGCAAGTTGCACTTTGCAAGTTCATTTAGATATTTTATGTGACGTCATATCAGAGAATCTCATCATCATCAGCAGCCTATATTTTTCCCACTGTTGGGACACAGGCCTCCTCTCGGTGAGAGGGAGTGGGCCATAATCCACCACGCGGACCTAGTGCGGGTTGGTAGACAGGTCAGAGAATATATAGTGACCTTATTAGTGACATTCTTCAGAAGGGTCAGCTGCGTAGTACTGGTAGGTAACTGGCGTGTGGGTATGACCAGATGTATGAACCTAAACAAGGCAAAAAGAATATGTGAGAATCGTAGCAGGTGGCGTTCTGGAGTTTCTGTCTACTCCCATGGGAAAATAGCGTGAGTTTATGTATCTATGTATGTCAAAGAATGTCGTACTAGTTCTCGTAGGTAATGTTATTTCGTAAAGTGGTTCCACTAATTGGATTTGCTAATTAGCTGGTAAGTAGGAAGGAAGTAGCTACTTGTCATTTCCAGTCCTCTCTTATCTCATATCCGGTATTGACAATGTTTGCTTTTGACGGAAACAGCTAAAAGGAACTTTATTAATTAAAAAAAAAATGGAATGTTTTTATTTATGCTTCAGTTTACTAAATACGATTTCGTGTTTGGAGGCTTCCATTTAAGCAAAAAATGCCTGTGTTAGGAGACTCCATTCTTCCATAATACAGCATAATCTTAATAGATATATTAAAACAAATCAGTACTTAAAATATCAAATAAAACAAGTATTTTAGTGAGTGTATTTCATAGAGTGAGTGTATGTGAGAGGACCTACATCTTTACATTGGTCATCATTAACTTAATTTAGAAATAGATGAACAATGTTAACAGAACATTTTAATATTCATATTTAGTACTGGGATGACGAATAATAGAGAAGTGTGGAAGAAAAAGACATGTTGCACCGACCCCAAATAAATTAGAATGAGGGCAACAGAATGATGATGATAAGGTACTATAGCTATACACTTTGAAAAAAATACAAACGGCTTACACATACAAATAAATGTCTCCAATTTTAACGAATTCCGCGAAATCAGACAGGCTTAATATCCTTTCATCTGACAATGATTGGTAATGAACATGATTTCGAACTCGTTATTTAAACAAAAATAAACATGTTTTCCAATTCAATACCAAAGTAAATAAATTCATTAATTAAATAATATTAACATCTGTGAGCCAAAATTAACGTGTAAAACTGGTTTTGAATCAATTTTTCTTGACGAAACTATATATTCATACAGCTAGCGCCATCTGTTGTGGAGTAGTCTGAAACTCGTTATGATAAACGATATATTTTGAATGAGATGATTCTAAATATTGTACCAGTTAACTTTTATATTATTTGACATAATGTTTTTATCGTATACTTCTTTATAACTGGTTAAATTTAGGATAAAATACGAAAAAGGAAACAAAGTTGGGCAGGAGTGGAATAAACCAAATTATAGAGGCTGTTATATGTATATGCAAAGGCTAGACTTTCGAAAAAAGAAATGACATTCAGTGTTTGAATGTTTTATAGGTATTCATGGTTTTGATCCTTTTTTATAAAAATATATTTGAAAAGAGATTGTTACCTAAAACATATTCTATTAATAGAGCTCACACGTAAATGCCAAATGAAATAGAAAAAGAAAAACATTATTTTCGACCTCATTTTGCCACACATCCCAGAACCCGCCTAAAGCCACTACTCAGACAAGATTCCTTTAATAAACATTAAGCCTTAGAATTCCCACATCATTTCCATTTGGAACAAGATTTTCACCTCATTACAAAGTTAACAGGGCCCTTTGTCACTGAAACCACTCGAGTTATGACGATAGGGCTAAACAGACTCATTGTATGTTCTTCAGTAGAAGAAAGACAACACTTCATTAGGAAGAACAAAGATCAAACGGTGGAAAACCTCAGCGTTTTCCAACAATGATGTCTGAGATGGTATGTGTGTGTTTTATATGGATCTTGTTGAGTTTTCTGTGAAATGTTGGAATATTTTTGTGCCAGAACCGCTACCTAGTATACCTACTTAGTCTTGTCCGAAATAAAGATTTAAACATATCTTTAATAATAGGTAGTATAGTAGGAAGGTACTATTACTATCATCATCATCATCATTTCAGCCGCAAGACGTCCACTGCTGGACTTAGGCCTCCCCCAATTTGGGGGGCTTTGCCATAATCGCCACGCTTGGCAGGCGGTTTGGCGATCGCAGTATGGTGGTAAAATACATAGAGAACGCTGCTGCCCATCCTCTAGTAAGTCCCTTAGTCGCCTTTTACGACACCCACGGGAAGAAATGGGGTGGTGTTATTCTTTACGTCCGGCACCACACGGCACGGTACACTATTACTATAGATTTGTTTAAATCTTTATTTCTGCCAGCCGACTGCCACGTTGGTTTAGTCGTAGCAAGCGCTACTGCTGAGCATGAGGTCCTGGGTTCAATTTCCAGGTCACGCAAAGTGTGTATTGGGTTTTTCTATCTGGAACTTCACAGTAGTAGCCCGGACTCTGGACCGATTGATGGCGATAGGCCTGCCCCCTGTTTTATGGGATTTAAACATAACAGGCGAAATGTGGGTATACTATAGGCTATACTACAGAAATAAGGCGTGGTGGTATTGTTGTGTTTATTTTTCGAAAAAAAAAAACAATGACACAAACATCTCTTAAGTACTAGTACCTACTACGAAAACGAGCCTGATAACAGGAAAAAACAGCTCGTATTTCTTAACAAAACCTTCACTTGAAATTTACCCATCGAAAAATATGAATAGCCGTTATTTATTTATGTAAAGAAGCACAAATCTCTTCATAAGCTCACCAAACTGTCTCCAAACCATTGTATATTTGGCGCTCATCAATATTCCCAAATGACATTTATTATAATCTTCAAACGGAACTCCCACTCGCTTTTCAACACGTTTTTGCCAGTGAAAATAAAGGGAAAGTTTGTATAAACAAGATAAAGGAAAGGCGAGGCAAAGAAACTTGGATATTAACAGGTTTTCAATCAATGTGAAAACGGCTGACACACTGGAACGAAGTGAACGGAAATATTTCATTGTGAACGGAGCAGATGGATTGGGTAAGGATTGTAACGCTTTCGTCCTTTATAAAGTTGGCCGTAGGGACGGTAGGGGTGCCACGGGCTGCGATCGAGGAAAAAGAGAGGTTTTTAATATTAAGTACACAGAACAAGATGAGTTAATGAATAATGGATGACACTGAGTCTTGCTTTGACTCCGTTTAGGAGTCTTTAAGCTGATACATCACCAGGTAATAAAAATAAGTAATTTAAACGGGGTAGAAATCGTCATACAAACTTTGAAATCCCATAGAGAAAGTGACTTTCTACCAGCGACAATAATGATGGCAAAATCAAAAATTATTTGGAAGCTTTACCGAAAGCTTACATCGATCATGTGGAAAGTCTTAGAAATACGAAACGATATAAAAGCGTCACTTGTCTGGCTCTTTAGAATCTTCAGGCAAAGAAATCCATACTGGATACTTCCGTATTTTTTACTTGATAGGCTCGAACCTAGATACTATCGTATTAGGCTGCATTTACACCACTATATCACCTTTTGGTAAGCAATGATGTGCTTGCTTAGAACTCACTGACATCTTTATCTTTCTTATATAATTTCTCAGAATCCACCCCGAGGCTGGTTGCACAGTTGATAGCAATAGACTCGTCCCCTATAACATGGTCCCTAAATATAACTGACGAAATGTGGGTGTCCTGCCTCTGTCTTAAGGCTCGTACAAACAGACGCGACTAGTCGCGCAACGTGTCGCGGAGGCGATTCTGCGATTTATCGCGCCGCAACACCTTTCACACTGGTGCGACCACGGCCGACGATCGCGCGCGACGAGCAGAGCGACAGCTTGTGGTACATTTTGTATGGAGTCGCTGCGAATTCGCGGACGCGTCGCCACAGCCACGGCGCGACGGGGTCGTCGCGGCTGCGAACCGACGCCACACAAAATGTACCTTATGTTGTCGCGCTGCTCGACGCGGAGCGTCCGTATTACGGCGCGACAGATCGCCCCTGTGTGAAGTGTCGCGCGCGTTTTCATAGAAATTTTTCTACGGATATAAATCGCTGAATCGCGCGCGACTGTCGCGTTGCGCTAGTCTGCACGAGCCTTTAACCTTCGAAGAATACAGGCGTATGTAAAGTGTTATTATGGTCCCAAATTTTCCCAACATTATGGGTAGGTACTCCGAACACCCAATATAAACCAGACGGCCCGTTCATGTCCCGTCAGGCAAGCACCGATGTTTACATTATATCCACCAAATTACTTATTCAAATCTCGATCCCAACCTAATTCTATACTTATCTTCTTAAAGATTTACTTGTTTGCTTTTATTATTAAATGTTTTGTCTACTTATGGTAATTTAATTGGCTGTCGGCTTGCTTAGAAGATTTTGTTTTTTTATTGGCTTTTTATGTCGTTTTTTTTTCTTTGGTTGTCACCTACATTCTTATAAACTTGTGATATTATATCTATTGCAAATGTATTCTTACACTCGCTGTCAGTATTATCATCAAGGAGGATTGGTTTATAAGCCCTCCTTTAAAAACTACAGCCAAATATTAAACATGACGATATAAATGCAAAGTGTAATTGCACTTTTCTATATGGAATTTCCCAGTAGCAGCCCGGAGTCTGGATTTATGTCCGTTAGATGGCAACAGCCCTATAACAGGGGACTAAAACATAATTGACAAAATATTGGTGTACTAAAGGTAGATACATCTCTGCCCAACCTTTTGGGGAAACAAAATTTGATGTTATGCATGTACTCTTCTTCAATCTCTCAAAATTGCACAACAAATACAAAAGCGTGTTACTAATTGCACACACATTATCATGCAATCTAGTAACCTAATTAAAATAAACTCTATAATATTCACCCTACTATTTGCCTCATGATTATTAAAACGTGAAATAACCAAAGAGTTAAAGAAAAAGCTCGAGTCGCGTTCCACAATACAATACTAAAGTTTTCGTATGCAGACCTCGTATTGCAAACAAATTTAATTGACTATTATGCCTTATTTAAATGCAAAGCCCGAAGAAGAGAGTAATTAAGAGAAAGAAAGTGCACTAAAATATACTAATTAGCTCCACTTTGTTATTTTACTCGGATTCTGTGAGAGTATAACTATAATTGATTATGTGAGGGCTGTTTTAAAAGAAGTAGTTAACCCATTTCGGAATAGGGATTAATGAAAGTTATGAAGTTGATTTGAATGCTAGCTGGATAAACTTTAGTTTTATGAATACGACCTTCTTTATGAGTCATCGATTTATTATTAGCCATTAATGTTTCACTGCTGGAAAAATACCTACCTACTCTCTTTCCAGCTCTGTCTGTCGAGAGCAACCTAAATCCGTTATTTATTAAAGGAGTTCAGCTCATCCCGCCATCTCCGTCTGGGCCTGCCACGATATCGTTTACCACTAAGCGGGACCCACTGGGTCACAAGCTTGGCCCATCGATCATCTGACATACGGCAGACGTGTCCAGCCCAAGTCTACTTTATAATATTTATCCTACTTAAGTTTAGATATTGGTTAGTCAAACATGCAAAAATGGCCGAATGAATTTGGATGAAATTTGGCGCACAGATAGTTTATAACCTGGATACTTTTATCCCAAATCTTGTGGGTTAATTTTTTTACCTCCACGCGAACTTCCGCGCTGCCACTAGCCAGAAGCCAGTTATGAGTAATTATTTTATAACATTGTTTCAAGCAATATAGCGCCAACCTACCTATGTACCTCATTATAGTAGAGAAGCGTAATACAATCAGAAGATATCTGCAAAAAAATGATATAAAAACTGAAAATAAAACGGCGTAGCCATCGCTAATATAACTGACATTCATTGAATATCGAAACATGTCTCTGCTTACCCTATAAGAAACACTGCATCACATTTGCAATAAAAATATAAACCTTTGGATCTGTATAAGGCCGACTATACACCTTCCAATTAGTATTTCATGACTTATACGGCGGACTGACGAAAGATCTGGTTTTCTTTGTGGCCTGTGCTGTGCTTACTTTGGGACAAAAACATTTTACTGACTAATAATATTGCCTTAGTAAAGAAGTTTCCGAGATTTCTGTAGGCGTAATTGCATCAACAATACAGAGAAACTTAGACCTCCATATCCGAACCATCTTTAGTTACAAATCTAAGTCGTCAGATAAATTGCTACGAAGTGCACATCGCTAAAGATATTTCTAACAATTTCTATTCAATTTGAATTATCAGATTTTCTTGCGATGCCATGATATACGGAGCAATAAATCGAAAAGTGTATGGCTTGCTTAAGACAAGTTGCATTTTATGAACTAGATATGCGAACTTCACTTATGTTTTATTTTCAAGATGGCCGATGGCAATAAGTCTGCGTGATAGAACGCTTTCCTGCTAGCGACACAGTACACATTAATTAACACGGAATATTTATAGGTATCTATAGGCTCGCTGGTAATGTATGAAAGGTTTCATGGAAGTCAATTGCTTCCGTTTACAGTGCTGATATTAATACTCTTTGGTTTAGTGTTATTGTTGTTTGAGGTTATTGATATGTTTGTACTAGGAATGTACTGATATGAATATCACTTGAAGTTCTTTTTTTAAACATACTGAATGGAAAGGGAAGAAACTGATGCACTGTTATTGATTTGATATCAGCTATTCAGCAAGGTGAGTGAACCTGTATTTCTCAGCCTCAATCTGCCAAAAATGCCTCTAATTTCCCAAATCCTGTCTCCTAAATTTTCACTGAGGTGACATTGCGGTGTTTTTTTTTACGAATTTAATTACTGGACTTGACCTCCTTTTTTGGGTGGGAAATCATCGAATGACATCTCCCGGTCTGGGCGGAGCGGGAGAGCGTGCCAGACTTCGACTGACTAAAACCCACTCGTGTTCCTTCAGTTGCTTGTGCCAGGACGACGGTAACTCTTTCGAACATATCCGCGACCCTGATAGGCATCGGTCCGAGCAGACCCCTTCGGGTGTGCTGACATCTCTTCGAAGCGCGCGTGGAACACAACGCGCCGTCGACCCGGGCCTGGTCCTTACCAAGCGGAGAGCTATCCATTGCTCGCCACCCGCAAAGCCGCGCCTACGGTGGCCGGAAACCCGCAATAGACTCCCGACGCCCGGGGCGTCACTTCCTGCGGAGGATAAGGACGTTAGGGAGTAGTGACTGCTCCATATTATCCTCCAGGCGATCCACATAGTGGTAAGGAATTGTTCTCTACAGGCACAATCCGCCGCTCGAGAAGGAAATTTTAACACACCAGAATTTTTTATAAAAGATGCGAACTCTCTCCATACTAGCGAGCATGCCTTCGGGCCCCTTAATACCATTTGCACAGAGTCAAGGCTACAATATAATATTAAGTTGTTCAACAGACTGCTAATTGAAGGCTAGCGAGCCATTAAAATAATACTACTTATTATGCGCATATTTTTTACTTAGTAGATATAAATAACAATTTTGCAAAAAAACTTAGGTTCAGTGTAACACATAAATGTACTCGCATAATAATCTGTAACATTGAAATAATTTACTTAGCTAAGACATCCAAAGTACAAGCATTTATTTCAAATTTTTCAAATAGGCATTTAAATTACATTGCTAATAAAATAGAAATGGTTCTCGTCGCCTCTCACAAAAGGTTGTTTCGTATGGAAAAGAATATGCTAGAAACGCCATTGTTTCTTTTTTGTAATATTTTTAAAAGTACATTTATAATATAAATTATTAGCAAAGAGCTGCAAAGAGCTTCGCCTGCGTATTTTAGAAACATATAAAAGCCTCATCTAACCTTCCTCTTGAATCACTCTGTCTTTTGATGAAAATTGCATTAAAATGCGTTGCACGTTTAAAAGATATAAGCATACAGACGCAGGAAGCGACTGTAAAGATTTGTAAAGACAGTGCACCTAGAATTAAATCACCATACCCTGAAACCCAGCTACAAATAGGTGCGGCCCAACGCCTCTCACGGAAAGGTAGCCTGTTTCCCAGCAGTAGCAACGACTGAATAATTATTTTATTTATAAATTTAATATATACCTATTTATAAATTTATAAATAAAATAATCATTAATATAAAATAAATTAAAAAATTAAATAAATTTATAAATAATTATTAATATAGGTATATTAATAAATTTAATAAACTCATAATCAGACTCAAAATATTTTAGAAACAATATTTCTTAACAAATTAGTAAACTTATACTACACTGCCATAATTGATGCGAATTCCTGCTTCAAGCTCAACACCGATGGAGAAAGTATGCAGCAGCGATTCACACACAAGCAGTCCTGTCTGGTCGCGATACACCGCAGTATAATGTTGAAACTGGCCCGCACTCGGTGCACTAGGACTGGGCATTTTTTTGCATCGTGGCGTAGAAGCAATCGACATGAGCTTCAGCCAACATGCTTATGTAAAAGCATTAACTGGGTATCAAGAGCTTGCAAATTAGAACCCTAACCATCGCACTCAAACTCAAACTCAAAGCATTTCCAACTCAAATCATAAACCAGTTACAGGCACTTTTGAATTGTCAAGTGGCGGTGATTCAGAAAAATGTAGCTAGTTGCCAATTCCAAAGTATATGTACATATGGAGAAGAACGGGTAAAAAATTCCATGGACACTCTTTCCAACCAAAAATTTTGTTACATAAAGTTGGTAACATAATTTCTTGAAATTATCAATGTGAGAACGATGTAAAAATACGTGCACATTAAAACCGACCGCATTTAAAGAAAAAAAATAACTCTACTAACATATACCACTTATTGATATGATAGGTTCATAGAAAAACACGATAGATCTATTTCTTCACCGCAATAAGTCAAAACTATAATATAAACTTCCGTTGTTCACAAAAGATGGCGCCACTGTTAGCGCGCCGACAAACAGGATAAGTGGAAGGCCATTCTACAAATGGCAAGCAATGCAGTTTCCTCTCCTAGTTTCATTCCATCGAAATCGATGGGCATCGAGTGGAATAGGTCGATCGGCACCTACAATGCTATTGAACTTCGCAAACAATTGAAGTTGTATTTAGTGATGGCTCGGGAGAATATTTTCTCATGGGAAATATTCTCCGATCGAAAATATTCCGCAATATTTTTTGCGACGGCAATATTCTCGGAATATAGAGAATTAAACATTTAACCAATTAAAAATTAGTAGTTAATAATGATGGGTACGAGGTATTAAAAAAAAAATAGCTGCCAAAACTAAGGAATGAGCAAAATTTTTAAATGCTTTTTTTCCCGTAGTTTATAATAACCTATGTTATACCTACTTACTGCCTTCGATTTTTAGTAACAAGGGTAGAAGTAGCTTTTAAACGGACGCCCGTATTTAGGCATTATATTCACTTAATCTTTCTGTGGTGTGATTAAATGATTTAAGGTTCTATTTTACCGTTTATAAAAATAAAAGCGAAGGTTGCACCATATTTTCATCAACAAAAAATGTTTTCGTTTTTAAGTAATATTAGTGAACATTAAAAAGTGAATAAAATATTTGTATTTAATTCAGTAAATACTAGATAAGATAAGCTATCTTCAGATAGAACATAATCTGCTACTCCCAATTGATTTACTCTAAACGAACAGGTACCTTCATAAATTATAACTAGAATCAGAGGGAAAATACTAGTAATTTTTAGAACGTCTTAAAATTTACTTTCTATTATCTCAGTCGCAATCTGTCAAAAATACCTAGAGTTTCTATACATTTTTGACAAGTATTTGACATTTGTTTGTCGCCGAGATGAGACTGCGACTAGATTTTGAACGTTTTAACCCTTTTTAAAGTAGAGGCAGAATACATGCCACCAATAAAATTATTTGTTTTATTCAACTGTATTGTTGAAAACGATTTTATTTTTAATATTTTTGATAACATATATAATAGGTACATTTCTGCAAATATCCCATCGAATTCCCAATTTGAAAAATACTTAAAAATGTCATTATTAACATTCTAAGAATTTATTAATATACCATGTGTAGTTTTCTCTGCCTTAAAAAGGGTTAAATGACGAAATTGGCCTTATGATGTCCGCTAGTCCTAGCGCTCCTATAAACTAGGACCTGCGAGTACCATGTCTATATAATACAACAAGTGATGGCTAATCTATTCTCTTAGAGAGAACTTCGCGTTCTCGAGATTCCTATGCTTTCGTAAGAGAATGTAGAGTAGAATGATGTAGGTCCAATACTGTAAATTCTACTCTAAATTCTTTGATCCTTCAGATGCACCCAAAAATATACGTAGGTGTGTATGGTGTACATGTGTATGCGGTGTATCTGAACGTTCTACGATGTTGACGTCAAGATAACCTACTCCACATCTTAAACAGTCAGTAAAATTTCCTGAGCGAGAACATTCTCGAGAATGTTTCCAAGAAAATTCTAATAATTATGTTCTCTCACATTCCTTTAAAACGTAAGGTAATAATGTTAAATTAGGATGTTTGCATTAAAACAAACATGATTCAGCTTCAAAATGACAAATTGACAGTGTAATCATCATTACATATTATAAAATAAAGTCACTTCGCTGTCTGTCTGTCGGTCCCTATGTATGCCTATATCTTTAAAACTACGCAACGGATTTTGATGCGGGTTTTTTTAATAGATAGAGTGATTCAAGAGAAAGGTTTATGGTAATACGTCCTCTTGCGATAATTTCCGACATCCACGCGGGCGAAGCCGCGGGCAAAAGCTAGTAAGATTTATAAAAAAAACACAATTTGTTTGGAACAGACCTGCTGTCTTGTATGGGTCAGAATGATGGGCCACAAAAGGGATGAATTAAAGGCAATTGCATGCAGCTGAGATGATAATGTTAAGAGGGATATGTTGTGTTACACGAATGGATAGAAAAAGAAATGAGTACATAAGAGGAAGTCTGAAAGTGGCACCAATAACTGAAAAGTTGTGTGGGAATCAGTTGTCATGGTATGGTCACGTTCGGGAGTCAATAGCGGACTCCCGGCCACCGTAGGCGCGAGCTTGCGGGTGGCGAGCAATGGGTAGCTCGCCGCCCGGTAAGGACCAGGCTCGGGTCGACGGCGCGCAGTGTTCCACGCGCGCCTCAAAGAGATGTCAGCAGCAGTGTAGGGGTCTACTAGGACCGATGCCTGCCGGGGTCGCGTGATTGTTCGAAAGAGATACCGTGACCCTGGCACATGGGCAACTGATGGAACACGGGTGGGTTTTAGTCAGTAAAAGTCTGACACGCCCTCCCGCTCCGCCCAGAGCGGGAGAAGTCATTTGATGATTTCCCATCCTGAAAAAAAAAAAAAAATGGTATGGTCACGTGATACGGAGAAATGAGGAAAGTATTAAGTTTGAATGTCAATGGCTATAAGAGTAGAGGAAGACCAAAGAAACGATGGATGGACGGTGTGAATTATGATATGGATAGAAAGGGTGTGACTACTGAGACGACAAATAATAGAGAAAGTGAGGAAGAAAAAGACATGTTGCGCCGACCCCAAATAAATTGGGATAAGAGCAGGAGAATGAATGATGATCTTTGGAATAGACGATAATTAATTTATCAGCATCATCTGCCTAGCCTGTGCCCAACTATTTTGGGGTCGGCTTACCCCTGTAAGCCGAAAAATACTGGGACTCAGCTGTATCCCTATACAGCTGAGTCCCAGTATTTTATATTGAGAGAATTCCTATCAGACCACATCACAGTTTCTGGATAGTACAATATCGCTTGATAAGACTGGTTTGTCAGACTTTCTGACTACTCTGAATGATAGCTGGAACCAACGGCTTAGCCTGCTTTCCGGGTACGGAAACGTCTTCGTATTATGCAAGTATGGTTTCACGCAGGGCCCACTGCGGCCACCTGATCGATGGACTCGTGCGCCTGTTATTTCTTAGGCATAAATTCCTAAGCCCCAAACAAAAACTTCCATATATTTTACTTTTTGAAGATACATTATGTAGGTAAATATTGAAAAATCACCTTAAACAACGTTCCTTCTCGCGTTAGTTTTTGTTGTCTTTTCAAAATTCCAAAACAGCAATATAAGGAGGTCCCTATTGGAACTATAATATTTTTTGCTATGGAAGAAAAAGTTTTATAACTAAAAAAATTGTATTTGTGCATAATTCCCTACCAGTAAAGCTTTTTATGCAGTCCTGTTTGTGACACAAACATTTCACATCGAGTTGCATATTTACAAAGTTTTAAATGAAAATTGGAATCGTGACACCAATCCCGGTAGAGTAAATGTTTAGTGTATATAATAGGCTCCAACTGAATGATGAAAGTCTGTGTATTTACATGATTTCAGTTCAATACTTCAACCTGACTGTAGTTTGTTCCTCTGAAATGTTTCCTACGTACAGGAAACTACTGAAAATCTGCGTTAGCTTTTTTGAGCATGTCTTTGATTGAGTGTATGAAAGGGTGTAAGTAAGATTTAATTTAATGCTCCAAGTTTTGGCATAAGTTTCTATGCCTTGGCAAAAATAAGAAGCCATGTGTCATGTACGGACTCCCGGCCACCGTAGGCGCGAGCTTGCGGGTGGCGAGCAATGGGTATCTCGCCGCCCGGTAAGGACCAAGCTCGGGTCGACGGCGCGCAGTGTTCCACGCGCGCCTCAAAGAGATGTCAGCAGCAGAGTAGGGGTCTACTAGGACCGATGCCTGCCGGGGTCGCGTGATTGTTCGAAAGAGATACCGTGACCCTGGCACATGGGCAACTGATGGAACGCGGGTGGGTTTTAGTCAGTAAAAGTCTGACACGCCCTCCCGCTCCGCCCAGAGCGGGAGAACTCATTTGATGATTTCCCATCCTGAAAAAAAAAAACAAATGTGTCATGTACCAACCCGCATTGAGCACGCGTGGTGTATTACAGCCCACTCCCTCTCACTGAGAGGAGGCCTGTGGCCAAGAAGTGGGACATTATGGGCTGATTATCACCTTCATGTAGAATAATATGTAGAGAACTACTTTTACTGACTTAAACCCACCCGTGTTCCTTCAGTTGCCATGCCAAGGCCACCGTAACTCTTTCGAACAATTCCGCGACCCTGACAAGGTAGAGAAGTACTTATTCCTGTAACAAATAAGTGAAAACACCCTATTCTGCCGCATGTCAAATTGAACTGGTAACTTCATTCATCATTAATTCTTGACAGATTAGAATATTACATTAAACACGTATATTATTAAGATGACAGTAGACTATAAGGCTAAATAGAGGCTTAGTTTGTACCTAAATATTAATGCCAACAGTTACATAATATTGTTTCATTAATAATGCCACAGTTATTGTTGCGTAACTAGTAATTACGGTACATGATATGCTGCATTAATTTATTATTAGAACAACTTATCCGAACAACTGATTACTATTCATAAGTCTGTGTTACAATTATTTTCTAATAGGAAGGTTCCTAGAACATAGAAATAAGAGAACGGTTATGTCAATGTCTTAAAAACAATCGTCAAAATGTGACTAGGTACTTACTCTGGAAGAAGTTATTCATGGTACACACATTAAAAAGGGGGCGAACCTATTGCCATCAGCCGGGGACAAAACTAGACTGCAGTGTGCTAGAGAGTAATGCCTGTTTAAATAAATAATAGTTAAAAAAAGCGTGGGGTGCCTGATCAATAAAAAAATACCTAAAAGAGCACCCCACGCTTTTTTCCCATTATTTTCTACTTTTTAGTTTGGTTTTCTATGGAAGCGTGTTTTTTAGTTTTTTTAAACTCTTATTTATTTTCTATTTTTTAGGGTGTTTCGAATTTTGAGACGTTGACATACGTCTCAAAATTCGAAACACCCAGCGAAGTTTGTGATGTATGTCAGCGTAGTTTTTGAAGACAGTTTTTTTTGCTGTCCTGGTAACCCTGGCCAGGATAATGGCACAAATTTATGAAATTATTGCATTGTCATCGGTCTTTGACAGGTGTGCAAAGTTTGAATGAAATCTGGTCGTTTAAAGTGGGTCAAAATCGCGCTATAAGGAGTCGGTTACAAACAAACATACTAACATACAAACAAACAAACATACAAGTGAAGCTAATATAAAGCGTGTAAAAACCCAATAACACTTTGCCGGCATGAAAATCGATTCTTGGACCTCATATTCGGCAATAGCGCTTGCGACCGCTAGAGTCATCGAGGCAGTAATCTATATACTAATACGACAAGCAAAAACTTTGTGCCCCTTTTTAGGAAAATTACGCGGAGTACGAAATTTGGCACAGTCAAAGTTTATATGGAGAATAAGTGTAAGATTTTTATATTTTTATTTAATGCATAAGTCAAACATTACATTAATTTAAAAAAAAAAACATGGTTGAACTTTGATAACTGGGCAACCACTAGTAATAATAAGGTTGGAAGATAACAGATAAATTCCCTCGTTTTTATATCATATCGATATGTACAGGCAATCTAATAACACCTTTACCAAATCAAGTCTACAACGTGACCCTCCAGTTACATCTAGGACTCTATTTCGGAGAGCTTAACTTCACTTTGTTTCATTAAAAAATAACTATTAACAATTTCTAAAAGCCCCCGTCGATGCCAATAAACCTCCAACTATGCGAAACTTTGTTTAACGTAACAAAACACACTCGATCCTAGATTAGACCTCTCGATTCAGCTAATAATTTTATTAGACCCCGACTGCGCTCACCGAACTTTGATTTAGGCGCTCCACAGAGGGTCAATAAAAGAGTTTGACACAGTTTTATTTTAAACGAATGTAGTGGAGCATCGCTTGAGCATTTATTTTTATGAACAGTTTAGTTCTAATGTAGGTTATCTAGATTTAAACTCTATATCAGTGACTAGAAAAACTACAAATTTCGCAAATTATAATGCTGACGTAGCGTTAGAAGTCCTGCCACAAGATGTAACGATGACCTTCTGAAAGCCACAGGAATCTGCTGTATGTGAGCAGTACAGAACCCGTTAAAGTAGAGAACCATCTCTGGGGAAAGGACTAGCAATGGTTTTTTTTTTGACGTAATGATGATGATAATGCTGACCTAATGATTAATTCTTTTTGCCCAAAATTTAAATAAATTACATTTCGGCCGCCAAAAGAATGCAATACTGAATCTGTCAGTTAGGTAGATATATATAAATAGGTTTACCAATTTAACCTTTATTTATTACTAATAATTTCCTACTCACAAGGTGCTTTCTTTTATAGTGGCTACTCCATGCACATCGATAACCCTTCAAGCTATTTCTGCAGCGCTGGTGCCACCGGAAGAACCCGTCTTCTTAAAGAACACGAAATTTTATATTTATAGTTTTCCATATTATGAACCGAATGATGTCACAAAAAAATCATATAGTGCAAAAACAATGAATCACTGAATTCGTAACAAAAACTCAAAAAAAAAAAATTAATAACTTTGAATTTGGAATTCTTCACCGAACACTAGATATGTGAGACCAAAGCAGTTCGACACAAACGCCAATATCATATGTAAGGGCCTTGTAAAATGAATGAAAACACGAATATTTCTCACAGAAACTCAAAAATGCACGATCTGTTTTTGTGTTCGAATTAAAAACGTTATTGATAAACATTTATGAATGTTCAGGAATTTATTGATTGAAAAATAAAGTTTGCCTTTGCTTTACAATGGTATTTTTATCTTTTCATTTGTCAAACATACGCAAAAAAAAAAAAACAAAAGATTTAAATAAAATAAAATTGTGGCTATTTCTGTTAAGAAAATGGCATTAATTTAAAATACTATTTTTACACAGAGTCAAAAAGCATATAATGCGATTCAAATGAGAATAGGATCGACTTTGCGCCATATTGTGACGTCATAGCTGTCAATTCTAACCAGTTACGTAGGGTGAGCAAAAAAAGATTTTTTAAAAATAAATTTTATTAACAAAGATTTACTGAAAAATATTAATATTAATTTATCCCCGTAGCCAAATGACCTCGCTTGGCGACTTTTCTTGCATTTTGTAGTGTTTGCAAAATGGTACCGTACGTTTCACTAGTCAAACTTATATTTCCTCCACTGTTGCATCAGTTCTAATGTTTGCAGTTTCTCGCTCTCCAACTATTTATCTACACAGCGCCTCGTTTACTCATTTTCGAGCAAAATGAGTAAGACAATAACAAAAACAAATAACAACAATCACAAAAATTAACAACAATGTAAGAAACACAATTAAAGAAACATTATCAGTCCACAAGCACATGCACTTTTTGGCGTGGCTACTGGGCCTTTGCGCCAACAATGAAAATAAAAAAGGCTATGGTATGGTTTTAAAAAACGAATTATGACTTTAAATAATTAAATATTATATTAAGACGATTTACTACTATTTAACCCTTTTATCAAAATTTGATGTAAGACTACTATTATTGATAAGCAAATACGTTTTTTTGCAAACCGTACTTTTCAAGTGAAATTTGACAGATAGAGGTTATTGACATTCCTATTCTTATTTGAACCGCACTATACTTACAAAATTTTGACGATTTAAAAATAATATGTTTTTGTTTCCTCACGATTTCTTTTGTTTGAGTAAAACAGATTCAGTAAAACAGAAATAGTGATCGGTGTAGGCAACTTTTGCCTACACCGATCACTATTATTATACCCAGGTTTACATAGAAAAATCCTATAGAAATACGACTTCGTACTGACTGAAAATAAATATACTGTGTACAAAATGTGACGGCCGCAACGAGTGACGGCACTGTCGCAGTCTGAGTGACTTTTCCATTTCCTCACAATATTACTTAAACATTTGTTTTGATATAAATCCACTGCTTACGTTAAGCAGTGGATTTATATCAAAACAAATGTTTAAGAAAATTTGTCAGGGAGTAAATGAAATTTTAGTTTTGTAAAGTGCAACATAGTTGTCTATTGTCAATCAAGGATTTAATTATTGTGGTAGTGATGCAGACCAATGTAACTGCGTAACCCACTAACAGTTGGAAAACCTTTCATTTTGACAGTTCAATTTTTTTTTAATGATGATGGTTTTTCTCTCCTGTCAGCCTATGAGGTTGTCAGCTGCCCGTGGCTACCATAGTAAATTAAGGCCTCCAGCCAGGGCTTAAAACACTTAAAACAAAAATGATTACTCGCTAAGGGCACCCTCTGTGGGTTACGGACCTCGGCTTAGGGCATTACGGACCTCGGCTTAGGGCATCGCTGGTAAAGGGTAGCAAAGGACGGGCTGGATCGGAATGAGTTGACAGTTCAACAACATTCTTTACATTATTTATATAGCTGAGCAGACAAATTTTTCGAACGTATAAAGCAATAGGTTAACAATAAAATTCAAAATGACTCAGATTCTGATTAATAGTACGCAAATAGGGTGCTGTCTTAAATTTACGTATCTACTGGTATTTGATGCCAAGGACTCAAGACGCCGGTGATACGACAAACTAAAAAAATAATAGCTTTGCTGGGTCAGCTAATATATACCAAAGTAACTGGGCACAAATCTAAACTTCAGGCTCTCACTAAAAATGTAAGGCAGGTCTTGAATCCACTATTCTAATAATATAATATTTTAATAATATATTATTTTAATAATATTTTTTGCCTTTTTGAAATGTAGGTAGGTACTTAAATCAAAACATCTATCCAAAAAGGGTTTAACGCCAGCTAATAATAAAAAATGTATATCTTAAGTAAAGAGTTTTAGGTTTAGACGTTTTTATAGGCGAACTCGGCAAAATCTTTTTAGAACTTTTTCTTAGAGGTGACTGGAGAACGTAGAGGTCGAATTCTTTAGTATTTATAAAATATTATGAGCCTATTGTTCAACACAGCTGCGGTTTAAAAAAAGAAGGACGAAATATGTACCACGCCGGCCAAAAAAGAAGAATCCAAAGTCAATTTAGTCGAACACTCAATTATTCATCTTTTTTGTTTTTACTATACTGTATGTCCACCACACATCAATAGTATAAAATAACAGTGACTGCACTTCTACGTAGTAAAAAAAATGTAGCGATTGTAACTTCTCAGCGGTAAAAAAGACAGTGTCATTTCAGTAGTCAAAAAATTGCAATGTCAGCAACTTAGAAGTCACTGTCATTTTTTACTAATAAGAAGTAGTAAAAAATAACGGTGAGTATACCTTCTTAGTAGTGAAAAAAAAATAACAGTGACAGTGCCATCTTAATAGTGAAACAAAATACAGTAAGAGCCAGTAAATGCCATCTTACCGTGTCGATAGCAATCTATATGCAGTCAGCCCAGAATTTGGCAACAACACTTGGCACCTTCAGTAGCATCCATCAGCTCTTGTAGCATGCAGACAACAGGTCACGCTAGACACAATACTAAATGACCCATTGTTTGTGCGACAGCACCACATTTACACGTCAGGGTGGAGTCATCTATGAATGTCCACCTGAATACGTTTTCTTTACGTCGGCCTACGTAAGACCGAAGTCTATTTAATGATTTCCAAGTAAGCCATGCAACTCATGTTCAGGTGCAAGATTTTCAGCAGGTGGGTTTGGTAGGGAAGCACTATCGCGCCACAGTGCCTCTATGTGGAAACAGTAAGGACGGTTTTCGAGCAAGTGTTAAAAATGATGTGTGGCTGACCGTATCTTATTAAAAATGTACTATTACGAAAAAAAATCACTTCTAAATTAAGAACACCAATGTACAGACAACTTCACAGATAATTGTGTCGAACACATTGATAAGGATCAAGTCAAACTGGTTATTTTATTATATTAAATGAGACCGGAACACGACATATATACACGCTTGATGACTCCGGCAAAAAATAGCAGTTGCTTTTAATTGAATAATGTAGGTATGTACTTAAATATCACACTACGCACTCAGCCAGACGTTTATATCACAAAAGAAACAAATGAAACTTATATTAAAAATAAAACCAATTTTATTTAAATAAATGCCTACAATGTAAGCTGTCTTATAGTAGTAAACAAAGATCAAACACGCAAAGAAGTAAAAGAAGCGCCACGTAATAAAAGCATCGTAAGAAATCTAACCGAACAACAAATGTAAAGAGAAAATCCGCTTGAAAAACAAACGAAAAAGACCGATCAATTTAAAAGGATAAAGAAACGTTACGATTGCAGGTAGAACGATAAAACAGTAAAAACAAACAATTCTAAAGCGAATGTATGCGAACAGGAGCATACGGTTTACGAGAATATAAATTCAAATGACTTTAATTATTACGAGCCAACAAAAGATTGAATTAGTTCAAGGCGATTTGCATAATACCCGAAAACAGGAGGAATTATGAGCCAATTTACTTAACGCAGCCTATTAATACGATTATATTTGCTATGCTCCATAAAATTTTAATAGGAATATGTATGTTGATTCAAGAATTTGCAGGATGTTCTTTGGAGATCTTAAATTTCTTAAAGTTTTGTGAAGTGAATTAAAGGAAATGGTAGCTAGACTTTAGACCTGAGTATAACATTTTAAATATATGCCACCAAAGTATATTGACTAGTGGGTTACTTAGAAGAACATCTGGTGGACACCATAAGCAGAGTTTACCACACAACTAGCATATATACCACGTCCCGAAATCGTCATTTGCCTACCAGACATGACACCCGTCTGGTCGGAGCTGTCTCTTTTCTAAGGGGATTGGGTGAAATTTATATCCTGTTCCACCAAAAACCTGGACTAGAATGAACCACCTGGCAATTATTAGAAAAATCACTGCTGGACATAATATTATATACGGACATAATATTATATACGGACATAATATTATATACGGACATAATATTATTTCCAGCAGTGTTTTTTCTGCCTTTCAAAATTTACTCAGCCTGTCGCAAAACACTTTTGGACATATGCCTCTCTCAGGTTGTATCAAAACACTCTGTCTACCGACTTCCGCATCCAGTCTGGCCCAGCTGATGTTAAGGTCATGAGGGGCGTCTCTACGCTTACCAATACGCGGGACCTCTCTAGAAAGTGTGCTCCACTTCTGTTTTTTTTCGTGTCGATGGTACACGTACACTTTTTACTATATTGTTTGAGCCCAGTAGGTGACCACGTTTATTGCGGCATCAGTGGCATTTTTTAGATCATCTGAGGTGCAGGTGAACGGGCACTTGGGACACTCTAGCAGGTGGGTCATGGTCTGAACAGACGTACCGCACTCGCACTGGGTGTCGGATGAGTCTATAATCCCCCACTTTGACAAATTGTGTCTACAGCGGCCTACCCGGGTACGCAATCGATTGAGAGCTTTCCATATAGGCCACTGCAGATCACGACCGGAAGGCAAGTGTTCCTGGGGTTCAACGAAGTCGGCTCCACTTTCAATCGGGTAAAAGATTGAGGATTGGGTTTTGGAGATTGGGTTTTGTCTTCACAAAAATAAGTGAATTTTTCAAAAAAATAACTAGCGGAGAAAAGGCGATCTATTTTCCGTTTTAATAGACTAACAAGAAAAATAAACATTACTTCAGCTAAATTACGCATAATGAACTTTGGCAATTGGCCTAATTGGGAGAATAGAGTTCAGAAAGTTTGCAAGCTACTTCGCCGATATGGATTTGTAAAAATATACGACCATTGCTCCATTGCTTTTATATAAGTAAGAATATATTCCTACCATAAATATAAAGTCATTAAATATACAAAAACAATATCTATTTTACATATTACACTAGACAGAGCTTATGTCTGCTTCAAACACCAGTAAAAAAAACGACATTTAATATCTTAGGGAAATATTTTTTGTTAATCATTGTTAGTTGAAATTAATTACGTGCAATTAAAACAAGAAGTTATAACTATTTTATTACACCTAGACTAGTATATGAAAAAACTTGACCAAAAAGTGATTATTTCGGGCCCATATTTTGACAGTTATGACTGGGGATATGTGGGTGTAAGAATATAGGCGTCGGATTATGTTATGTAAGAACAAATTCACATACATTCAATAAGATGGCATCATCAACGTGCAATTTTACTATAGATTCAGTACATGATACTGAACTGCTACTCCCCTGCGTTGATATAATATTTTTGGAGGGGTATGAAATATAAAATTGCTGTTCCATATATTTTGGCCTTCCACTTTTCTACTAAACACATGATATTTTGTTGATAACTGACGAAAACTTCTTACACAAGGGTTTTTTTTTTTTTTGTTGGTGGGAAATCACCAAATGACGTGTCCCGTTCTTGGGTGGAGTGAGAGGGCTTGTCAGACTTTTACTGACTAAAACCCACCCGTGTTCCTTCAGTTGCCCATGTGGCAGGGCCACGGTGTCTCTTTCGAACAAATCTGGCGACCCTGGCAGGCACAGGTCCTAGCAAACCTCTTCAGTGCACAAGGGGATGAAGTTTCAGTTTGTGCGTCGATCTTTCTGCCATCTTATATGTATTCGTTATTAACTTCACTCCATCCTTTTCAAAATAATCTATCGTAATATTCACACAGACAATCTTTCTATTATCAACGAATAATTTATTTAACTACTTACGACAAATCCGATTAATTCAGCAGACACCTAAAAAGGGACACACTCAAATCCACACGTACCACGTACTAAATAAAGACATTGTAACCCTTACATTGAATGCATAATCAAATTCCCATTCACGTCAAAATCCCCGCAAAACAAAACTGTATATTAAGCATTCAGTGAACGTTCTTAAATCCATTATCTTGTGACAAGTCCACAAGCCCAGCTGATCCGATACCAGTACCACTGCACACAAATTAGATTTGTATTCTGTCGGTGTAATCAAGGCAGACACTTGCTTGCACATCTGTGTCCTACAGGACCTTGCAAATATATACAGACATATAAATTTCGACTCTATGTAAGCGTAATAGAAGACAAAACGACATATATATGAATTTTCGCATCGGCGTTAAAAGGATTACGACTGCGACTGCGTGAAGATGCTCGATAATGTACTCAGAATATAAAATCCTACATGTCTGCTTGCAGATGCGACAGTTCGTCCATGCTCTGGCAAAAAAAAATCTAAATCAAAGGAAAATGTTTTTATTACGAAAAAAAGCAACACACATACATAAGCGAAAAAATCCCAGAATTTAACCAACTCAAGTATGTCACTGCGTCCATTGCTTGATGTCAAGGGCATAGACCAAAGAAACAATATCTTTCAAATGCGTTTTTGCCTACAAATAAAAATATTATGGCATAAATCATACTCTTATCTTAGAATCAAAAGCTTCAGCCATCGACAATAGACATGATTCTAAGAGAATATCAAAGCTTATATGTACATCTGCAAATTATAGTTACTTAGATACTCTTATTATCTATTTTCTTAATTTTTCAACGAGTTCCTACTGTTTGCTTGATAGCAAACAGTTTCGACAGAGCCAAATAAGCATCGACAAAATTTTGCATCTATGAACGTATACATCATATTCAAAATCAGCTTATAATGTTCCCAATACTGGGACAATACTGGCCTCCTCTTTATAATAGGGAGAGAGCCATAATTCACCACGCAGGCGGTTCTAGAATATACCGGTTTTCTCACGATGTTTTCCTTCAACTTTTTGAGAACAGTAGTGATGAAATAATGTATGCTTAGTGCTTAGTAAATTGCCTGCTTCGATTCAAACAAACGACCTTACATACAGCTCGTAAATCGCGGCCATAACTACTAGGCCAACTGTCCGACGTATAAACCCTCTACATTCTACATACTCTTTGTTACCGCATTAGAAAACCAAGTCCGAACTAATCCCTCTCATTGGTTCTAATGTAAGTATTAAATGTCTTTATAAAGGGGTGAACACATCATTTGAAGGGCCCGTGACAAATGGGTTTATGGAATTTTGTGACATTTTAATATTATAACAATGTGAGTAATTGTAGACTTGTCCCTAAGGCACGCTCTTAGTAACGTTAGATGATATTACTATCTTATCCACACTAACATTTAATATTAAATTTCGTATAAAACGAATATAAATTATCAACTATGACGACCCAAGAGAAAATTAAGATGTTTTGAAAATGACACTTTTCCTCATAGAACTTTTTCTTTTCTATATTATTGTGTGTAGCCTACAGTTTACAATACAAAACTAGTAGAGGGGGTTATTCAAGACAAGCCATTTATAAGCCTCCATAGATACCATATGGTTAAGGTTTATACAAAAGTTCTAGCAGAGAATGACGTCTTGAAACTATCGCTGTTTTTTAATTACCTAACTTTCCACATATTTCACTTACAAATTCCCGTAAATATCCAGTCGCAATTATAGTTATTTAAAATATTCACTAATACTATACAGAGAATCATAAAAAATATGAGATTACATTTGTTTGCTACGTTTTCACGCCAAAGCGGCTGAACGGATTTAGAAGACATGTATCATATTTCACATGGGTCAGACCATAACCTGGATTTGGACATAGTATACTTATTATCAGTTCCGTATGGTGCCGGACGTAAAGAATACCACCATTCCATTTCTTCTCGTGGGTGTCGTAAGAGCCGACTAAGAGACTTACTACAGAATGGGCAGCAGCGTTCTCTATGCATTTTACCACCATACTGCGATCGCCAACCCGCCTGCCAAGCGTGGCTATTATAGCAAACTCCTCAAATGAGGGGAGCCCTATATCCAGCAGTGGACGTCTTGCCGCTGAAATTATGATGATACTTATTATCCTGATATATCCACGGGATCGGGACGTATACAAATGAAACCGCTGGTCGCAACAAAACACTTCATAAAACGGGTTAAAAGATATTAATAACACAAACATTATTTTCAGTCACTTAAATAAATCAAAGTAAATAATAAATGAGATCGGTCACATAGTAAATTAATTCTAAAAAGTTTTAAAACTAATTTGTATAGTGATATATTTATGTGTGTAATATATTTGTTTTATTTACATAGATTTAACTTGTTTAACTCAACTGACTTTCAGTGATGCCTAAGTTAGATATAAATCTCACTTAAGTTGACAACATTGGGGTCTAAATAAAAGGAAAAGTACTAACATTTGATTTATTGAGTCTTTAAATGCGTGGACTAAAACTGAAATAAATTATGCTAAGTTATTGCTGAGAAAAAGTTTTATTGTTTGTAGCAGACATAGATATATGAAAGGTAGCAGGTGTACTTATAAAGGCAAGTAGGTAACTAACCCACACTTAAGCATTATTTTTTTTTCTGGGTGGGAAATCCCCAAATGACGTCTCCCGCTCTGGGCGCAGCGGGAGGGCGACAGACTTTTGCTGACTAAAACCCACGCGTGATCCTTCAGTTGCCTGTACCAGGGCCACAGTAACTCTTTCGAACAGATCCACAACCCTGAGAGGCATCGGTTCAAGCAGACCCCTTCAGTACGTCCTGATATCTCCTTGAGGCGCGCGTGGATCACAACGCTTACGTTCGACTCAGGCCTGGTACTTACCGGGCAGTGAGCTACCCATTGCTCACCGCCGAGTAAGAACCTCCAGAAGCAGCCGTGTCCGATAAGGACCTGCGTAAGGCGAAACGCAAAGACGCCGTGGCGCGTCTCCAGCCAGTCCTCAAAGAGGGGACTTACTGTCGCAATTGTGGCGTGCCCAGCACTGGGTTTCGAAAATCGCAATCACCATGTTGCCATGAAAACCCGCCGGAGCTCTGTCCGCCGTGCTGGGATTTTTTGCGGCAACGGAGCGTGGCCCCAGCGTTTTGCCTCCTTGCGCCATTCCCACGTATGCGCAAGGACTTTTGCCTCCAGATCCCATGGCGGTAATCCAGCATGGAGGCTCGCCGCCTCAAAGTACACCGTGAGATATCCCCGAACTAGCCGGATGGCTATGACCCTAGGCCGCACGCAACCGGCAGGCAGGCCGCAGCCTCAAAAAGGGCACCCACATCGGTGCCACACTTAAGCTACCAAAGGGCTTAGATAAGTAAGATAGAGACCCTTAAATTTTTATGAAAAGGCAAAGCTACGCTACCTTGTATTTATTACATTTAAAATTTAATCTTTTTAGGACTTTAATATAGGCCTTCATAATGTCAAAAATGGTCTCCCATGTGAAATTAAACTGCAGTAAAGTTTCTTAAGCTGCAAACTCCAGGGTTGCCTGCGCTAAACAATTTTTCTAACGTTTATTGCAATTTGAAGATCAGTGTCAAGCTGTTTGTTTAACCAAATAAGATTCGCGTTACAAATACGGCTTCACAGAATTATAACTATTAAAATCCTCAATACAACCCACTAAGTTAATTAAATCCCATTTAATAATTATTTCATGAAAAAGTCATTCAATGGAATTCAATGAACGGGAGGGTTGTATTTATGACTTCAATGACCGACCGGTAAATTGCAAAAAAAAAAACATAATAAAATTAGAATTTCCCTGAACCTTAACCTCCAAGCTCAATCAATCATCTGGCAATTTAGCTCTAATACCGTTATCCTCGAAATAAATTCTCTTAGTACATAAATAAAGTTATTTATGTCCGATTTATAATAACCCGGATCAGTGGGTCATTTGATTGGATCGGCGCTAAGTAAGCGTGAAAAACAATGATATTTCAATTTGCTATTTCTTTATGTATTTGTTCATTTATGCGGTAAACCATTATATTTAGTATTTGGTTACAGTAATTAATCAGTTTGGTATGAGGTTTAACATGCTGATTAATGTTTGTTTACTATTATTAGTACCTACGTATGGCTGGTCTATAAATTCAAAGTCGCTTAGCGAGCTATGGAACGAGCTATGCTTGGTGTATCTCTGAGGAATAGAATACGGAATGAGGTGATCCGGCAGAGAGCCAAAGTTGTCGACATAGCTAAGCTGAAATGGCAATGGGTCGGCCACATTAACCATAGAATCGATGACCGTTGGGGCAGACGTATTCGTGAGTGGAGACCACGAATGAGCAAACGTATGGTAGGATGCCCTCAGGCTAGGTGGAGCGACGATCTTCGCAGGGTGGCTGATAGCAGCTGGATGAGAGTTGTGGGAGAATCGAGCTGAATTACGTGCAATTGGAGAGGCATATTTCCAGCAGTTGACTGTTAGGCTGATGATGATGGAGTTACCTATTTAAGTAAGCAATCATATACTCAATAAATAGTGACAGTATATGTTTCGATATCCCTGCCACGTTATATAATATTCATCATCATTATTTCAGCCGGAAGACGTCCATAACTGGACATATACCTCCGTCAATTTGGGGGCATTTGCCATAATCGCCACGCTTGGCAGGCAGGTTGGCGACCGCAGTATGGTGGTAAAATGCATAGAGAATGCTGCTGCCCGTTCTCTAGTAAGTCCCATAGTCACCTCTTACGACACCCAGCCACGGGAAGAAATGGGATGTTGCTATTCTTTACGTCCGGCACCACACGACGGCAGTACATTATCTATACATCTTCTGTATATCTATACAAATAAATAAAATTGGAGTGTCTGTTTGTAATATTAAGATAACCACTTTTTTCTAAGTGTATATGGATGTATACGCGGTACATATACCAAAACAACATTTTTTACAATTTTTGTCGGTCTGTCTGTCTGTCCGTTTGTTCCGGCTTATCTCTGAAATGGCTGAACCGATTTTGACGGGACTTTCACTGGCAGATAGCTGATGTAACAAGGAGTAACTTAGGCTACTTTTATTTTAGAAAAATACCTGCGTTAATTTCCGACATCCACGCGGGCGAAGCTGCGGGAAAAAGCTATATAATATAATAGTACTGAATTGGAGATATAATGTGACAGTGACTTACGCACTAGTTAAGCGATGCTCTAAATTACAATTTCCTCAGGAGCCAAGTAACAAAGACTTGTAAGAGTCATCCTCCTAAGGAAATGGATCGTTTAGCCGTTTGTGAATGATTAATGCCGACTAGTGTCTAATTTAAGATAAGTCATGTAGCCGCAAATAGGACGCATTGTTCTTGCGTTTATTACTTCCGTTATCTAATAAGAGGACTTCCATTCTTAGAAAACTTCACAATGGGTTATGTAGGTTTAGAGGTTATAAAAAACTTTTTTTAAAATTAAATTTAAAATAAAAACTTTTTACAAGAAAATAACAAACGACTTCCTAAACACAAAAAACACTACAAAGTGAAAAATTAATTTTGGAAGTAGGTGGTAAAAAAACCTTAATTTCAGATTCTAAGACACCGACTTCCAAAATTAAAGTTATTTTTCACTTTGTACTGTTTTTTGTGTTTAGGAAGTCGTTTGTTATTTTTTTGTAAAAAGTTTTTATTTTAAATTTTTAATTATGGTAGATACCCCGCACTAATCTAATCGCGTTAAGCCTCCTACAAACCGGCGCGACGCGGCAACGCGACGCGACACTCGTAGAACATTTCTCTTCATGAAAATTGTTCTACAAGAATCGCGTCGCGCTGTCGCGTCGCGCCGGTCTGAATAAGCCTTTATTCGTTCATTTGTCGCGCAAATACTTAATGCAAATTTAAGACTTATATGGTTTTCACATGGATCCCATCGTCCGAATCAAATCAAATTAAAATGGGACCATTCGGAAAGCACCAGCATCAAAATCGGTTCACCCAGTCAAAAGTTATGAGGTAACAAACGTAAAAAAAATGCAGTCGAATTGATAACCTCCTCCTTTTTTTGAAGTCGGTTAAAAAAGGAGCCACCTAAAGCATTTTGAAATGGCCAGTCCCTACTAATAGCGCCCGTTCTTGAACATGAGGTTCGTTGATTTGCACCATTTAGGTCAAGCATTTTGAAGGAAACTTACAACACACGCGCCACCACCAGCGAGACATTTGAGTGAGCATGACAAACTCTCAACGGCCAGGGCACATTCAAGTCAATGAAAGACGTACCGAGTAAATGGTAACTCACTGACTACCTACTAAGTTACTCACCATAATCAAAATCAAAACTGTATAACAATTAACTTTCTTACACCGCCAAGATCTTCACCAGATAGAAGGGAATTATCTGCCTCGTTTATCTCGAACAAATAAAACAGGGGAACCCTTTAAACGCTTCTACTTTCAACAAGATATTTTATAGTACTCCTTTGATCTGTGGACCTTTTTGCTTACCGCAATAAATGCCTCGCTTAAAGAGATAAAAATTAGATTCCTTTGTGTAGAAACTCGGGCAAGTGACTTCAAATGTAATGAAAATCTTTAGGTGCGCTAGGGAAATTTATTTCTACCAATAGTTCTTGTTTATCCTTCGCTCTTTGTAGTGCACGGTAATTTGATTGTTTCGACGTAAATCTTCTTTGTTTACTGTGTCAATGTTGCGACGCTTGTGGTGAATTTTTCCATGAAAAACTATAATATTGTCTGGTTTAAAACAGTGTCAGATTGAATTTTGTTAATGAAACTATGAATATGAATTAATACAGGATTTTAATAGAAAAAATACATTTTTAATTTTTTAAATTCGATACCTTTTAGCTAATTCATAACAGCCATGCAGATCGATCGATCAGGTTAAGCTACGCTTGCCGCGGTTGGTCCGTGGATGGGTAACCATTTTTACATACTAAGACCCTTCCATGCCTCGGAAAGCACGTTAAGGCGCTGATCCCGGCTGTCATTGGTGAATCTTAGACAGTCGGTTGTCAAAATATCGGGCTACCCGATATTTTGGTATATATTTTGGTGTATATTTTTCTAGGTAGCCCGATATTTTGACAACCAGTCTTACCAAGGGTTATAAAATTACCCAGTAACTGGGTTGAGGAGGTTCGATAGGGTAGGCGATCATTCCAAGTAAAATACTGTGATTCAGCTGCATCTCATTAGACTGGAAGCCGATCGCCACACGGACAATAGCTTGGCAAATGATGATTATGATTCAAACTTGTTAAAAGTTTCATTTCAATCAAGCGACTAGAGTAAATACGCAAATTGTTAAGAGATGATAAATTATCTCGGTTAACACTAGAAGCGCTAAACATACCGACTGAGGTAAATTTGGATAAAAAATATGTATATTGCAATTACGTGGTTGAAGAATAAATAAATAATAAATTTATTATTTATTCTTCAACCACGTAATTTCTTTCACGGGTGGGTGGCAATTACGTGGTTGAAGTATAAATAAATAAATAATAAATTTATTATTTATTTATACTTCAACCACGTAATTGCAATATAGAGCAGCAAGCACATCGAAATGGGTCTTTGGGACGCCCGCACTTCTAGTGTTAAAGTTCATAAAAAATAAATAAAATAAAAAATGTCGTATGTTTTCGAATTTTGGGTTCGTAGACATGTCAATTTCCTCATGGTATTTTCCTTCACCATTTTTGAGAGTAATGGTTATGATTTTTTTTAACACAAAATAAAGAGCCTGTCTGGGTTCGAACTTACGACACTACAACTCATAAAAAGCGGCCGTTACCACTGAGCTATTACTGTTCTCTTGGTTACGCTCATACTATGAGACATGTAATACAAGACAACCATAAAAACGGTTGCATTTTAACGCGCATTTTACTTCCAAAATGTTCGTCCCACACGACACTGTTATTCTGCAAGCACCGACCTCATTACACATTCCCATAACGGCTTACGTATGCATTTACTATAAGGGCCAGTTAAAGTTCTCCTGCCCCATAACAGGGAAGAACGTGACAAGACATAAATTAATATAATTATTAATACGAAATGGGTCATTTCATTGTGCAACGTTGAGTATGCATCTGATTCTAATGCGTTTTGCAGTCTTTAATCCGGTTTTTGTAAACCTTTACGAATAATTATATTCTTAGATCTTTTGTTGAGGATAAAGAAATAATTTATATTGGAGATTAATTGAATGAGCCACCCATATAGATGGAAGTCGAATGCGTTGGAATTTGGTCTTCTACGCGTAAGATAAGATTTTCAAAAGCCGTATTCTGACTTAACTAGCTTGTCTTTACTGAATTTTCGTAGGTTTTTTATGGATGAAAATACCCTCATGACTACACATGATGACGATGAGGGTATTTATCCACTTGTGGTATGAAGGAATCCATGCCACTGCTAGGCAAGAAGCTCCTTTTATTCTTTCTGTCTTTCTGTTAATTTGATTGAGTCTGTACTAGGTACTTACTTCTTGGCAATTACTAATGACGCGTTCCCACAGCCCGCTTTCTCACAGGCCGCACTGTGCAAGGTTAGGCTGACAGGCCGTGAGAACCGTTGCACCCGATAAGGCCTGCGGCCGTCCATCGCTACCCCTTCCATTCCATCGGGACTCGATAAGCTCAATTGTCGCGACAGGCGAGAGGGCGCCGGCTGCAGCCAGTGCAGATGCGTTTCTTTTCACTTCGTTCAAATGAGTATACTCGGCACGGGCCATGACGGGCTGCGACAAACCGCGACAGGCTTACCAACGCCTGGCGTGGCCCGTAAAGTAACGGGCCGTAAGACTGCAGCATAAGGATTAAAAGAATCCAAATCTTTATGTTATTATATCATTTAAAACCGTTAGTCTACCCGAAACACAATATCAAAATAAAAAATAACAATATCCTAAACGAATAACATCTTACAAATGTCTACAAATTTAGATTGTACAACCTGCAATATTCGATACAGAGATCGTCGAACAAATTGGTTTTCGGCGATATATATTCTGACAGCACCTCGGTCATGCATTATAAGTAGGTGCTGACCTGAAGATGTGAACTAGGCCGAATGGAACTGATGGTCAAAGGGTGTTGTATAGTTCTAGTATAGCATGAATAAGATATGAGTTTGAATATTCAGTTTGGATAGTTTTATTGTACTATGAATGATGGGTATGAATTCTTAGTTTCATGTTTAGGCTATTCGTTGGGCATAAGAAGTCTGCTGATTGTAAAATGGGCAGCTGCAGGATCGCATCGATATTTATTTATATGAATGGTCACTTATGTTCCCAATGTTCGTACTCTAGACGTGATATCTTTAAGCACCTTTATGGACTTTCTGGCAAAGAATTGGTGTATTTTCATTGTCGAAGAACAACATCAGCAACTCAATGTTCACTTAAAACTACACATCGAACAATTTAGCAGCAGGCAACTGAAGTAACACGGGTGGGTCTCAGTCAGTAAAAGTCTGACACGTCCTCCCTCTCCACCCAGAGCGGGTAACGTCATGTGATCTTTCCCACCCAGAAAAATAAATTAAAAATAAAGCTGGTCAGTGCTTATTCAAAATGTAGTTTAACAAACAAAAACAAAAGTGACCACAACAAAAACATACCACAGACCAACACTCATTCAAACATCTAACTTAAACAAAACATGACTCATAACACAGACAATTGCCGACCACAAACAACATGACGACCACAATAACGTGGTCAAAACAAAGTGCCAAGATCCTGTGGTACCGCACAAAATATTAAACCGGACCCCGCCAACCGGATTAGGGGAACGGGGTCATAAGTGCCTCAGAACGTCCGAAAGTTTGCCGCGAATTTTTGGTGGACTGGACCTACTTCTGTGGGATAGGATTTGTGGAAAGTGGAATGCAAAATAATAATTTGCTCTTGTTTATAGACTGGGTTTTTAAGGATATATAGGGAGCTTGTGGCTAATAAGCTGGCTAGTTGTTTAATATTTGAGAGAAGGACTATGTCTGCATTAATATTATAAAGAGGAAATATTTGATTGTTTTAAATAAAGTTGCTTGTAATGGATAAACTCGAAAACGACTAAACCGATTTTAAAAATTAGTTCACCTATGGAAAGCTACATTTTTCAAGACTAACATGAGCTATTCATTTCATGCGGACCACGTCGCAAGCAGTTAAGATGGATACGCTAAAGTAGTTGAAAGTCAATTTTCTTCCAATTTCTTGCAAATTTGCAGTGTCAGGTTGTATATTGATAAAAATATGTTTCGCAAGAGTTTCAAATATGGCTTTACAGATCATAAAACTTTGTGATTTTTTTTTTCCCAAAATTGTCATTCAATGGGATTTAATGAACTTAGGGATTATTTTAATTTCGCGATTCGATTTCAATACTATGCTGGATGTCAGCTTTTTAGTCGAACCAGATACAGCTGAAAACCAGTAGGATTTTACATGGAGTTATTGCCCATAACTCCACTAATCTCGATACCCCTTGGTAAAACTGGTTGTCAGACTTTCAAGCTTCTGACAACCCGTAACTATTGTCAAAAATCCACAAATGACAGTTGGGACCAAACACTTAACGTGCATTCGAAGACACGGAGGGATCTTGGTATGTAAGAATAGTCACCATCCACGGACCAATTGCGGCATGCGCAGCTTAACCTGAACCTATGTGGCTATTTCACCACAAGAGTAAACAATACTGTTGTCTACAGTGTTTATCGAAAACCACACAGCAAGAATAAAAGGTCTGCAAATAAAAATCTGAACGGGTTCAGTGGCAATTTTCAGATCATTCTTTATTCAACAATATTTTACTATACAATGATTGTTATCGAGAGGCAATCGAGAGCACTCATTTATTGAAACTAGTGTAAACTGAGCGTTGTCTTTTCAATTCCAATTACCCTCCGGCGATATTTTCAATAAAATTGACTGTGAATTATTAATTTGGATTGTAATTTCATGATGTTAAGGAGTCCTAAAATTGTGGAATTCGATTGCGAAATATTGTTTATCTATACTTAATATTATAAAGCTGAACAGTTTGTTTGTTTGGTTGAACACGGTGATCTCAGGAACTGCTGATCCGAATTGAAAAAATATTTTTGTGTTGGGTAGCCTATTTATTGAGGAAGGCTATATAACATCACGCTACGATCAAAAGGAGCGGAGCAGCAACGAAAAATGGACGAAAATTGGCAGGCAATTCGGTGCGATGGGAAGAGTCAGGGGAGCAAAAATTTGACGCGGATGAAGTAGCGGGCAGAAGCTAGTTTAGAATATCTATATATAAATACGTGAAGCGAAAACTTTGGATCCCTTTCGCACACTTATAGTTTATACAGAGAAAAAGTGATGAATGCTAATATTTTTTTTTTAATTATGCGTAAAAATACATTATTTTCAATAAATAACACGTTACACACAGTACCATACGTTTGACAAACACACACACATAATTTCTCTTTTATTTATGGTTGAAGTCTGTGGTCAGAATGAGAAGAGACTAATATTATTTGTCTTTATTGTCTATAGTCTTACTGAATGTTAAACAATGTGTCAAATAATTAACATAATGATAAACGCCTTATAGGTCATTTATATCATTCAAACTTAAAATTAAAATGAATTATAGCCGAATTTCGACTACTAGGCGACCACTAGTTTATAATATTATAGGTGTGAAAAATGGTATGCTTGGATGTTTGGATGTTTGTTACTCAATCACGCAAAAACGGCTAAACGGATTCGATTAAAATTTGGAACACAGGTAGCTCATAACCTGGTATACTTAGCATACTTTTTTTTTACTATACTTTATGGGGCCGGACGAAAAGAATAACACCATCCCATTTCTTCCCGTAGGTGCTGTAAGAGGGGACTAAAGGACTAGAAAATGGGCAGCAGCGTTCTCTATGCATTTTACCACCGTATTGCGATCGCCAACCCACCTACCTGCCAAGCGTAGCGATTATGGCAAAACCCCCCTAAATTGGTACGTACTGGTAAAGACGTCCACTAATATTCAGCTGATGTGATGATAATCATACTTTTTATCCCATTGTTGATGATAGCTTGATGGTAGATAACCATCAAGCTATGAATATGAATAGCTTGATTTAATGAATAACTATTCATTTCCAGTATAAGCTGACTTCTCATTGTACGAAAAGCCTCGGAATCTTCTGGGTGCGAGAAGTCCAGATAGGTCGAAGTAGCGGTACTTATGGGAAATCTATGTCCAGAAGTGGACGAAACTAAATAATAGAATAATATTATAACAGATTTTCGGTAACAAAAATAATGTAATAATAAAACATTTTTTTACGATACATGGCAAATCCAAGAAGTTAATATCACAAGGCAGTTTCCATCGTAATTTTTTTTTTCTACTGGGACGCACATTCGGGTCGCGCCATTTACGACGGACGGACGGACGTACGACGATGACGACGACGACGACGACGACGACCTTATGGACCTTCCACACTGAGCCTTGAAGGCGGGTTTAGTCAATTTAATTGTATTTTGTGTCCTTACTAACAATACTAATATAGGCTTTAAGTACTTTCTGTTACTACCATCACTAAACAACCTATGGACTATTCATGTCTGAAATAAAGTTTTTTTTTTATTTATAGCAAAACAAAACTATTTCTTACTGTTTTCGCTTCTAACTTTAGTAGTTTCAATCCCAAAGTAAGAGAGTAGATAAAGTACTTTATGTAACTTCACATAAGTAGATATTAAAACACTCGTGTGATAGTATTAAAAACACACACTCGCGTTTTAACCTCTAAGTCCCTGAGATACCACATTTGGTACAGACACAATGGTTTTTTTATTGTGTCTGTAGTTACGGCATTCAATGGGTTAATACCCCTCATTAAGCAACAGTTTCCTAAACGTGACAACGTAAATAACGCAATGAATGTAGTTGATTAACACGTTAACTGCCATGGTTAAAATCAGAAAAAGTCAAAAAATGTACTTAGTGTTATTTCACTTTAAATAGATTATTTCTTCCATTCCTTCCTTTCATTTTCATTTCTTCCTTTTTTTCTTTTATTTCCATGTCTTACCGTGGGTGTCGTAAGAAGCGACTAAGGGACTTACTAGAGAATGGGCAGCAGCGTTTTCTATGCATTTTACCACCATACTGCGATCGCCAACCCGCCTGCCAAGCGTGGCGACTATGGCAAACCCCCCCCAAATTGGGGGAGGCCTAAGTCCAGCAGTGGACGTCTTACAGCTGAAACGAGATTATTTATTCTATAAATACATTATTTATTCCAAAAACATGGCCGCCAGGCAGCAACGACATGTTCAGATTTTGTATGTGTTGTCGGTCATATAGTCCGACAAGGCCTGAATGAAACAAAAACTATCGGACACATAGTCCGACATGGCATATAACGTGTTAACAAGAAAAGGCATTGCAATTGTTAGTGTTTTACGCAACTACCCCGCAGTTTTTCTTGGTTTTGAATGCCTATAGTTGCATATTATAAGATTAGGTTAAACACCTTGCTGTTTGCCTGTTTTCATTTAAAAACATAACATACATACATAACATCACGCCTTGTTTCCCCAAAGGGTTGGGCAGAGGTGTACCTATAGTACACCCACATTTCGCCTGTTATGTTTAAGTCCCATGTAATAGGGGGCGAGCCTATTGCCATCAACCGGGCACAAATCCAGACTCCAGGCTGCTACTGAGAAATTCCAGATGGAAAAACCCAATAACACTTTGCCCGACCTGGGAATCGAACCCAGGACCTCATACTCAGCAGTAGCGCTTGCTACCACTAGACCAACGAGGCAGTTAAAAAGTTCATTTAAAAAGTCAACAAGAATATACGGATTCACATTTACTCTTCACACAGTCTATTCATTAAGACGTTTCCTCTATAATAATGTAAAATAAACGCGGAAAGCTCAACAGCTCTGCAACGTAACGATAAAACGCTTAGTCGGCATGCGGTACGTCTGAACTGTGTCGGAGGAGTTAGGGCTTGTGGTGAATGGCTCAGCAGATCGGCTTATATCTGAAGATAAAGATGCAGATGAAAGCGGTAGTGGAAAATCCTTGTTTTTAAAACGCCTTTTTTTGGAAAGGATTACGATGAGCATTGATGATTAATAATCAATATCTTGATCACCGAGCTTTGCTCGGTTTTTTTTTTTTTGGGAAATAGTGATTAAAATAATAAGTTTATGTTCAAGTTGATTATCGATAAAGTTGGTAATTGAAAACACGAATAAAACGACATTTAATAAAAATGAATCCTAGTTAGATCGATTTATCGCCCCCGAAACCCCCTGTATACTAAATTTCATGAAAATCGTTGGAGCCGTTTCCGAGATTCAGATTATATATATATATATACAAGAATTGCTCATTTAAAGATATCCCATCAAATAATAATTCGTATATGAAAACTAGCCAAGTCAAACCTTAGGCTACAATATATTATCCTAAGTTATAAGAAGAAATGATATTTTATGTAGTTACACATAAATTTCAGGACTGACCATTGCACTTGGCACCCATTTAGATCTCACTGCTTTTGTCGTTGAAGTCAACAACCAAGGCATATATTGAACTTGGCTCTCGTTTCACATTTATGTTTTTGATGGGATATCATTACTTTTTGTACATAAATTATTAGTAGGTACTTATTTATAACAAAATTAATACCAAATGGTTTTTGTACTAAGTGTTCCTACTAGAATCAATTAAGTGAAAAATTATAGTAAAATGATAAAAATTTACCAGTTTCTGATTTATTCCTTGGTATTCACTTAATTACCTATATGCATGCCAAATTTGAACTTTCTAGATCATCTGGAACTGGGTTAGAGTTTTGATCTGTAGGTCAGTCAGTGATAAAAATGACGATTTTTGGACGTTAATATCTAATATAACCGTTTGAGATATGTTTATGAAATTTGGAGCACATCTGTATCTTGCAAGTCTCACTATATGAGCCAAATTTGACACGTTTATGTGAAACAGTTTTTGAGTTATGAGGGGGTCAAAAGTGGCTCCAAATGGTTCGTGTAATATTACACACGGTGCTGCTCGCCAGTTCTGTTACTTGAACTTGGCTTGACACGCTACCGCGTGTCTAGATAAGATTTTAGCCGAAACACGTCTACTGCTGGACATAGGCCTCAAATAACCCTCAATTAGGAGGGTTTGCCACTATCGCCACGCTTGGCAGGCAGGTTGGCGATCGCAGTATGGTGGTAAAATGTATGGAAAAGGCTGCTGCCCATTCTCTATTAAGTCCCTTAGTCGCCTTTTTAAACACCCACCGGAAGCAATAAGGTATCCGGCACCATTGTGAAATCTAATTTCGAAAAGTAGATGTCATGTAAAAAAAAAACTAAGGCGTATGATTGGACCTGCCAGGGTCACGAGATGTGTTCAAAAGAGATACCGTGGCTCTGGCATATAGGCAACTGAAGGAACACGGGTGGGTTTTGGTCAGTAAAAGTCTGACACGCCCTCCCTCTCCGCCCAGAGCAGGAGACGTCATTTGATGATTGGCCCACAAAAAAAAGGATACGATTAGAAAAGCCTGTGGCCAGTATTGTCCAGCAGCGAAACGCTTTATTAGCAATCCACAAATGTCAAACTTAAGCGCCGTCAACGTCATCAGTCTAGACACACACACATGCCACATTCTTTGGTCACAAAGAATGTGGTATTTCAAGAGTTGCAAAAACACATGACAAGTTTGTGACCTCAACAGAAGAAATGCACAGCTTACATCATTTTCCCAGCCTTATCTCATCTATGTTGAGGTCAGCTTCCAGTCTAACAGTATTTTACAAGGAGCTACTCCCTATCTGGCCTCCACAACCCTGTTACGGTGTGCAGACTTTTAGGCTACTGACGATCCGCAACGACTGTCATAGATCCACGAATGACAGAATATATAATATCGTAAGACCCACTACCATCTAAGCCTAAATAACATACATATTCAGCACATTCAGCCATTAAACGAACATTGACACTTTGCACCAGTTACAGGAGCCAAAAAAAATCTAAGTACGTACTTGGTACGAAAGATTTCAATCTAGATAAATCGCAATAGTTCTCAATTTACGGCAAGCGCCAGACGCCTCTGGTAACAGGCTTGTTGCCTCGTTACTACTCGTAGAAGCTAGCGAAAGAAGTTTTCTTTGACGCATTTACATTCGCGATACACCTAGAGCTTTTTAGATTTTATATTGGCGTAGACTTGGTTACTACAGATTGCTGTTGATTTTTTCATACAAGGAGATATCTATATATGTAAGTGTTCTACCGATGCGAATCTTTTCTCCATGCGATTTTGGCGATTTTTCCGCGATTTTTTTTTTCCCCGCCCAGGACAAATGTTTGTGTGATGAGCACAATCATTTGTTGTTTGTCTGGGTTTAACCTCTAAGTCCCTGAGATAACACATTTGGTATCGACACAATGGTTTTTAATTGTGTCTGTAATTACGGTAATTGAATGGTTAATTTATCTACAAAATGTATGTATTTATAAGTTATTAGATGTCTGGTTACCATATTACCTACAGGCTCTGCCTAGTTTGGGATCAGATAACGGTGTGTTGGTTGTCCTAAGATATTATTGTTATTATTTATAAAATCTGAGTAAGTCAAAGCCAGAAATAAGTTGCAATATAATTATAACAATTTACTGGGGTATATAAAACTGCGAATTCTCACAGAGACAGGACAGGAGGCCTTTAGCCAGTTATTGGGACAAAGGCATCCTCTCTGTGAGTGGGTCTGGCCTGTAATCCACCACACAGGTCGTTTGTCAATATTTGTTCGAATAATTGATGATTTCTAGGCCCTGCCAACCGGTCATAGAAACTTCCTCACGATGTCATCCTTCACCGTTTTGAGAGCAGTGGTGAAGAAGTAATATACACAAAATAAAGCGCCTGCGATAACAGTAGTGGCCTAGTGGTAACGAATGCGACTTACGAGTTGTAAAGCGCGGGTTTATAACCCAAGCAGGCACTCTGTGTAAATTAATCCATAATCACTTTGCTCTTAAAACGATGAAGCAAACCGGCATGTTTTAGAACTAAAAAATCGAAGACTTGTGACATCAACCAAGCCGCACTGGGCCCGCGTAGTGGATTAGGGACCACCGAGACAAGGCCTGTGTCTCAGCAGTGGGGACCTTATAGGCTGGCGATGATGAAAGCGCCTGCCTTGTCGAACCTATGACCTACAAGTCATAGATCGGGCCACCACTGCTCGGGAGTGAGAGTAGTCACCAATAACTCTAAAGCTTAAAAACAGCGTGTAAACCTCTCCCATAGTTTACAACAAAGCTTTAATTTAGTCGGACACTCGAGATCAGTTAAGACAGCGATACATCAGCCGGTTGCGAAGCTCCGCGTTGATTACACGATGTAAGACTGATATGCATCGCGCTACTGACGCCACGCCTGGCGTCAATCAGAATCACGGAGTAACAGTGTGTCAGAGAGCTAACTTCTGGGAACGGGTGATAGAAACTTAAAGCAATTAATTGTATTCTACGTTACATCATCAGCATCGATGTCGCGATTTTTTAACGGTGATTAACTTTTGAGGATCGTTTATATTTGAGTAGGTAAAAAACAACAGTACACTCCATAACATCACGCCAGTATTCCTCGAGGAGTTAGGCAGAAGTTACAGTTACTCAAATATCCGACGACTCTGCTTACTTATCACTTTTGGCGATATCTATGTTAGGGGGTCAGCCTGTCCTCGCGCACATGTGGGAGTGGCGCGAGGAGGCGAAACGCCGGGACGAAACTCCGCTGCCGCGACAAATCGCGGCACGGCGGACAGAGCTCCGGTGTGATCTCATGGCGACATGGCGGGTACGATTGTCGCAACCCAGCGCTGGGCACGCCACGATTGCGGCGGTAAGTTACCTCTTTGAGGAGTGGATAGAGAGGCGCCATGGCGTCCTCACCTTCCGCCTGACGCAGGTTCTCACCAGGCATGGGTGTTTCGGTGGGTTCCTGTTCAGGATAAAGCGGGAGGATACGCCCGGGTGTTTCCATTGCGAGGATCGTCTGGAGGACACGGTGGAGCATACGGTGGAGGTGAGCCCTGCCTGGGCGGAGCACCGCCGTGACCTCGTGGAGGCGATCGGCGGCGGCGACCTCTCGCGTCCGGCCCTGGTGCGAGCCATGGTACGGAGCGAGAGGGAATGGGAAGCCGTCACCTCCTTCTGCGAAGCAGTAATGCTCGCGAAGGAGGAGGCGGGGCGCGTGAGGGAGTGGCAGTCACTGCGCCCTCACGTCCCTAGCCGCCGCAGGAGGAGACGCCCCGGGCGTCGGGAGTCGATAGTGGACTCCCGGCCACCGTAGGCGCGAGCTTGCGGGCGGCGAGCAATGGGTAGCTCGTTGCCAGGTTAGGACCAGGCTCGGGTCAACGGCGCGTAGCGTTCCACGCGCGCCTCAAAGAGATGTCAGCAGCAGTGTAGGGGTCCACTAGGACCGATGCCTGCCGGGGTCGCGTGATTGTTCGAAAGAGATACCGTGACCCTGGCACATGGGCAACTGATGGAACACGGGTGGGTTTTAGTCAGTAAAAGTCGTCAGACACCCTCCCGCTCCACCCAGAGCGGGAGAAGTCATTTGATGATTTCCCATCCTGAAAAAAAAAAGGGGGTGTCAGCCTACTGCCAGGGTCGCGAGATTTTTCAAAAGAGATACCGTGGCCCTAGCATATGGGCCAACTGAAGGAACATGGGTGGTTTTTAGTTAGTAAAAGTTCGAGTAAAATTAGGGAGACGTCATATGATGATTTCCCACGCACAAAAAAGGGGGTCAGCCTTTTCCCATTGATCGGGCTCAAATCCGGACTCTGGGCAAAATGCTGTCTATTCATACAAAGAGAGAATCGTCATCAGAAACCAAAGAAAGAGTCGTCATCAGTGACTGTGTCTGATGTTCTACTGTCACTCGCTGTTAGTTTAACTTCATCATCATCTTCCTGTCATTGTTCCATGCTACTTGGGATGGGCGTAGGTAACACGTTTTATTCTTCCACTCTCTCCTTTTAACCGTCACCCCATCATTAATTATGATTTGAAATCCAAGCATAGTTATTGTATTTTGTAACATAGTACGCGGATCAGTTACTCTGCAGAGATATTTTCATTCAATAGCACGGCAGACGCCATCTTCGTGTCGCGAAGATTGCGTTCCACGCCAACAATGAAGCTCTTTTCACTGTGATAAGTTAGACCTCCAGTCCCTATATAATCTATGTTCTGAATATTGCTGTGTAATGATGTTATATTCTTGTGTTTTGCGTAGGAGTTCGGTTATTGTTTCGTTTGATTTATATTCCCGAAATAGTGAGTGGGTATCGATACTGTTAGAAATAGCAAACAGCTGTGATATAATAGTATTTACGTTGTATTGGTTGGAATTATACAATATTTTCGTAGACTGTATTATGTAAATTTATTTTAACTTAAGTAAACTTAAGTAAGTAAATGTGTTATGGGCCTGTATTTAACAAAACCTTTTTAATTTAACGAGTTTCAGGTCTCAAGAGTCTCTTAGTAAAAAATTGGGATTAAAATTTTGTTTTTAATTTTGTGCAGAAAGTATTGGAAAACATTTTGAAACTTTGTAGACAAGCTGTTACAAAAAAGCTTTGAAATACTTGATCTAGATATATTATATACTTGGTCTATCTTAGGTTTTCACTCTTATAGGGTCTTATATAACTTAAAATCGTAAGTTATTTCCAGCTTCATAATCTGTTCAGAACACGTGCAAACAATTACCAACAAATAATTAATTGCAAACCGTCTTCTCGTTAATTTGTTTAAAATTACACCGTCTCATTACATTCCGTCTAATTAACCATCGTAAACGGGAAATATAAATACACTTTTTATATTATCCGTACTAAAATTACCTTGTTTCTAGAACAATTTTCGCTAAAGCAATTAAGTTTGCAATTAAAAGCGAGGGTTTTCGGGGAATGTCGGCTGGTCGGAATTTGTCAGCAACCAGCTATTGTAGACCGACCCTTACTGACCTCACCTTAAGTTTCAATTAATGGAACAATTTCATTTGTTGGTTCACACGACTGTCGGTTGTTGAATCGTAGTTTACGTCGAACACCACATACGTAATCGGTTCCTGGGACAGGAAGGACTCATTAAGGTTCATAGTTATTTTTAACCAGCTTTTGCCAGCGGCTTCGCCCGCGTGGTGGTCGGGAAATATCCCGCGGGAACGTACTACCGGGATAAAAAGTAGCGTATATGTTAATCCAGGTTATAAACTAACAGTATTCCAAATTTCATCCAAATCCGTTCAGTAGTTTTTGCGTGAAAGAGTAACTAACATCCACACATCCACACATCCATACATACAAACTTTGGCATTTATAATATTAGTAGGATAGGACTAACTGAATGCATCGCTGGTCTAGTTGAAGCAAGCGTTACCGCTGAGCAAGAGCTCCTAGGTTCGATTCCCATGTTGGGCAAAGTGGTATTGAATTTTTCTTTACAGAATGTATCAGTAGCAACCCTGAGTCTGGATTTGTTGTGTCCGGTTGACGACAATAGGCTCGACTCGATTACATACCAATTACATATAGAGTTAAACATAATTGGCGAAATACAGGTGTACTATAGATACACTTCTGCTCAACCCTTCGGGGAACCAAGGCGTCATGTTGTTACGTAATTTTTTTAAGTGGATCATATTACGTATCATTTTACGGTTATAGCTGTAAGAAGTGAATACAAACTGAATATATCAATTCTCATATTTTCATTAGAAAGCTATATATATATTAATCATCATCAGTGTATTTGCGACATTCCCACTGCTGGATATATGCCGCTATAGACGCGCATCATTTTACTCGATCCATGGGTTTTCTAAACCATCGAATTATGGAATATCAAATTAGTGTTATAAGCAGATTCCCTTGTTCAAGTTAATACTTGATTACTTTTAGCTTTATTCATTTCTATCAAAGAATTCATGGAATGTAGACAGGTAAATAACTCTGCTACTTGGCTCACGAGAAATCCTTTCGTAGAATCACCTAATCACAGTCTATATAGCTAGCTAGATATAAATATGTTCTCATAGTAATTGTATCACTATAGACATATTCGTCGTGGGTTCGAACCCAGTCAGGTGCTTACTTTTTTTTTAAATCATAACCTGTGCTCTCAAAACGGTGATGGAAACCAGCATGTCCTAGAACCAAAACATTCGATAACATGTGACAAGATTATATTTCATAAAATTCAAAACGTTCTGGTTGCTGCTACGTATTTGTGGAGTTTTCGAAAAATAATATATTATTTTAATCGATTAACATGTTTACGGCTGTAAATTCGTACGAATCGACCGTTTTAGAATTTAAGGACATTTTCGTCATGTGGAACAAAGTTAATAAATACTGACCAGTAGGTATGTTTTAAATCAGAAGTCATTTATTCAAACTAAGCTGAGAGTCAGCGTCAAAATTACATAGACAGCCTCCCAAAACGCCCGCCCTTCACCACTTCATAGTGCTTTACCTATACAACAAACTCCCCAGCAGCACAACTTTCTGTTATGTTAGAAGCATTTGATCCTATACAGTAATATGTAAGTAATTTTTTTTTCCTTCCAGGCATCCTTTTCCAAGGCCACCTAGATCCAACACTTTGAGTACGTGTCTAGGTCGTATCGCTACCTCTTCTAGGACCGGCCCTCATTCTCAGGCACCCACTTTGTGGAAATAAAACATAAATTATTATGTGTCACCCAGCCACGCCATAAGACCATATAAGACCCCATTCGCGACCCCATTTACCGCCGTTTAATCCTTCTTGAGGTTCTTGTAAACAGTTCCATTTATTTACAGCAAGTTAGGTTCCATCTCCATAATAGTTACTTACGTTTCATGGTTTATGAAACTTCTGACACTTAAATATGAAGTTATTCACTTGTTTTGCTTTGGCTGCTAAGGAATTTGGTTCCGTCTGAAGTATTATAACCCCTACTAGGAAATATTTCTATTTGTGAAATATTAATTTTACTTTTCTAAGTAAATCTGGGACATTTGTCAAATTATCATACTTATCTAAGTAATCTCTTATTATTTTCTTTTACTTTACATCGTTTAAAACAAAGCCGCATTTTGTGTTTTTCTCTTACATCTTTTAAACTACGGAACGGATTTTAATGCAGTTTTCTTCAAAGGACAGAGTGATTCAAGAGAGAGGCTTTAATGTGTACGCGGGCGGAGCCGCTGACAAAAGCTAGTGTATTATGAATGTAAAAGTTTGGATGTTTGCTACTCAATCACGCAAAAATGACCAAATGGATATGGATGAGTTTCCAAACTGGATGAACACATATGTATGTATGAGACTTTTTATCCTGGTATTACGTTCCCATAGGAGACTTTGTGACATCCACACGAGCGAAACTGCTGGCAATAGCTGGTTCTCAGTCAATATCTAAACATCCTAAGTAAAACAGTACAGCATAGTATTGTTACTGCGGCATTCTGAAACCATACACCTCTCACACCATGAATAAATGTAAGTTTAACATTCATGTAATTGGCAACGACCTAAACCGTTCAGACTGACAATTTAAAAGTGCCTGTAATTGGTTCAATTGAAATAAATGCTTCCCCCTTATTAAAGCAATCTTTTTATAAAAGTGATAATTATTATAAGTCCGTTACTAAATTGTAATTTTTTTATTATGAACTTCAGCCAAATCTTCATCAAAATAAAATTTCAAATGCATCTGGCCCAGAGCTTAAGGTTACACGTTTACTGAAGTTACGTGTTTAGTCATAAGACGGTTTGAAAGGTTCACTTCCACTTTTTGTCTGAAACCGTCCCTTAAGACTTTATAATCCCAGAAGCCATATCCATATTTTTTATCCCTATTCCGTGTGTTGCCGAACATAAAGAATAGCGCCATCCCATTTCATCTTGTAGGTGTCGTAGAAGGCGACTAAGGGACTTACTAGAGAATGGGCAGCAGCGTTCTCTATACATCTTACCACCATACTGCAATCGCAGACCCGCTTACCAAGCGTGGCAATTATGGCAACCCCCCTCCCTCCCCCGCCATAGGGTCATGTCTAATACAAGATGTCTTTTGCCTGAAATGATGATTATGAATTATCTGACAATCAACCGTTTGACTGAGATCATGAACAGCGTGTAAGTACAACGTGCCATAATATAAGTTTCTTCCGCCAATATCCTAGATTGAAGTTCAAATACGAGTAACTCATTAAAAAGTAAAGAATAGAACTTTAATTCCTTTGTTTTACACTTTTCCAATAAATCCTCTTTACAATAGCGTCAATAAATACTAGGAGGCTATTTCATTATCTTAATTAAAGCTCTAAAGATTTTATAAAAGGTCTACGTTAAAGAGGATTTTGCTAAGATAAATTTGCTTAATATTGAAGATCTTTTTCTATTTTTCGTAGTCGAATATTTAGTTGGAAAACAGATTTTCATTTCTTTGTTACTTTTACTACAATATATCTTTATTTAATAGATTTTACCTAACTATAGAAAAATAATCATAGATTTTGAATCTATTAAGATTCTCTGATAAACATAAGAACTAATTTATGAATTAACATAACAAAATACCTCATTTCATTCATAAAATAAATTTTATTTATTACTATTTATTCATAATTCGGCATCGTAATCCTCATTCGAGTTAAACTCATGGTAAACTCGACCGTGCCTCAAGTCATACAATTACACTCGCATCGCCAGCATGCGCAACTATCAAAGACGGTTCCCGCTTCGTGAGAAAATAACTCGTCTGTACAAGCTGCAACGCGGCTTTAAGCTGGGCACATCATAAAGAGCCATTCCCCGCCATTCTACGAATGCACTACATTTATTTATACGAAAAAACATGAAAAACTTGCAGTTTTACCCTCGCTTAGCAAACGGCCAATGTTCTACGTTTTCAGCTGTGATTCGCTGGGATAACTGTTTTATCTTTGTGTCTGACGTCAGATGTAATTTCGTTTTCAGTCGAGTCGCTTCACTACCCGTTACTCTTTCTAAAATAAAACTGAGCAGACAGTTTTTATGTCTCTTCGCAAAGGACAAAAACAGAGAGAATTTTATAAGTTTTCTAGCGAATAAACAGTAAGATTCTTTGCAAATGGCATTAGAGATACAAATCATAAACACAACATAGTAAGAGAAACAGAAAACGACGATTTCAAAGAAAGCTAATAAATGGATAACTTTTTTATCAGACCAACAGAACGTTAGCATGATAGCGGATTCGGTTGGAAAGTCCTGAAAATAAAAACTAGACAAAACTGGAAATTGCTGGAGCTGGCCTATACCCGTCGAGGGGTCCTTAATTATTTTAATTAATATTACCTACATAAGCACCCTATAATATTCCCGCTGCAAGGAATCACTCCACTTCTATTTGAGTCGGCCATAATCCACCACGTGGGCTCAGTGCGTGTTGTCACATGTCTGCAAATTTTTGATTCTAGGACATGCCGGTTTCCTCACGATGTTTTCCTTCACCGTTTTCAGAGCAGTGGTGATTAAATAATGTACACAAAGTAAGCCTGTCAAATTTCGACCTTACGACCATCAACTCATAAGTTGCGGGGGATTCCACCGGGTCACTAATTCTCTCCTTTAATATTACTTACTTAAAAGTATTTACATTGGTAGATGTCAGTGAAGTTGCCCCGACGGGAAGAGAAGGACATATAGTCCTTATTATTGATGTTCTTCACAAAGTTCAGGTGTGTAGTAGTCGCAATTGGCGTGCGTGTATGACCAGACGTATGAACATAAACGAGGCAAAAGGAGAGTAAAAGAGGTATGGATCGTAGCAGGTGACGTATGTAGTTTCTACCTACCCGCATGGGAAAAAAGCGAGAGTTCATGTTTGTATATATGAATGCTATATTTAGAACTTTATTTCATTATCATCATCATCGTCATTTCAGCCGAAAGACATTCACTGCTGAACATAGGCCTCCCCCAATTTGGGAGGGAATTGCCAAAATTGCTACGCTTGGCAGGCGTTTTAGCAATCGCAGTATGGTGGTAAAATGCATAGAGAACGCCCATTCTGTAGTAAGTCCCTTAATTGCCTCTTACGACACCCACGGGAAGAAATGGGATGGTGTTATTCTTTACGTCCGACACCACACGAAACAGAACTTCATTTATTTGTAATTAAAGAATAATAGTATTTCTATTATTTTTTATTACAATCTTCGTATCAATTGTCATCGTCAATAATTTCCAACACAACAAAACACTCACGTAATAATTTTCAATAAACACCACCAATTATTAGGCTTAATTGTTCAAGGCAATTTGAAAGTGCTATAAGACTTTCGTTAAGAACATTGTAGACACCTACGCTACGCCCACGGTCTCATCAAGGCGCCTCATAAACTCTGTTTGAATTCTCCAGACTCAAGAATCGACAAATAAGCCTCCCGTCTCAAATATTAGTTAGTTACAAACAAGGATCAGAACTCGGTGAATCACACAAGTGTACAATTAAACTGAGCAGGTGGTGATTAAGTAAAAGTTTCTGTCTGTGGATGACTGCTGCAAGCTGCATGGATAAGGAAGCAAATGGAATGATATATCAAAATCTAATTTGTGCAATGCCAGCGTTGCCGCCGCGATAACGGAGGGATACACTGTTTTACGGCATGAAAAGAAATCATACAGAACTCAAGAAACAGAACGTATACGAACGATATTCACGACTTTAGCCAATACGTAAGAGACATTCGGAAGAACAAGACAGGCTGAACCCAGTTCATCAATAAGTTTCATAACGAGTAAGGGACGAATGTTAGCAGAAACATCAACGGGCTTAAAACTACGCAAAATCAGCTAAATACCAGTAATATATTTGGCGCAAATGCCTATCTGACCTTCAAAACTCAGTTACAGGGTAACACAATACTCCTTGGCAAGACCAAAAACACGAAGTGCATCGCAGTTCACTCCATTGATTCACTAATCCGTGGCAACTGCATGTAATTAAATGGAGACGCAACTTCAACGAAGTCGGGTACTACGGCATGAATATTCTATTGCTGACTGGAACTGTAGCTGCGAGCTGCTATCAGTGTCATGTAGCTATTCATAGATGTGCCGCGCTATCGCCATTCATATTTCAACTAGTTCCGAGTTAGGGAGTGGCGTGGTCTCGTCACGTCGCGAACTTGGGTTGAGACTCTGAATTGTTATGCTTTCCGTGTACTTCGGTCGTAGTTAGTAAACATTGACTTTGGGTTACGTTATTCTAGACACATTGATTGATAAGGATAAACTATTACGTGTTATGAAATAGTGGTTTATGAAGCTGCTGCATAATGAGGGGTATTAAAACACGAGTTTGTGTTTAAAAACCGAACCTTAGGCGAGGTTTTTAATAGTACCACACGAGTGTTTGTTGTACTCTTGCCCTGAGAATCAGTCACACACAATTGAAACTTTTTTAACCTTACTGCTATTATTTTACACTAGCTTCTGCCCGCGACTTCGTCCGCGTTAAATTTCTTGTTCCCCTGACCCTTCCCGTCGCGTCAAATCACCTACCCGTGCGATATTCCCCGTTTTTGCAACATTTTTCATTACTGCTCCGCTCCTCTTAGTTTTAGCGTAATGTTGTATAGCTTATAGCCTTTCTCAATAAATAGGCTACCCAACACAAAAAGAATTTTTCAATTCGGACCAGTAGTTCCTGAGATTAGCGCGTTCAATCAAACAAACAAATATACAAACAAACAAACTCTTCAGCTTTATAATATTATATAAGTATAGATGGAGTAATCGTCTATCTGACCTCTACAATTCAGTTACTGGGTAATACAATAATACCCCTTGATAAGACAGGTTGTTACACTTTCGGGCTTCTGACAGCCCGTAATGACTGTCAAAGAACTACGAATGACAACTGGGATAAACAGCTTTACGTGCTTTCAAGTCACGAAGGGGTCTTGGTATGTAAAGATGGTTACCCATCCACAGATCAACCGTGGCAATCGTAACTATATGATCGACCTGTGCGGTCGTTATTACTAGCCACAAACCACTCTATCTATAAGTTGACACTCTCTTAATAAGTAATCTAGATCTCCATTCTTCTTCACATCTAAGTTTACTGAATGTCAGATACTGATCAAAACATCAAACTATTCTAGTTATAGTGTAGTCAGACCCTCTCCGTGATATAATTAAAGATAAAATCCTCACAAGTGCGAGGGGTGTCGCTGGCGGTCGAGGCACGTACTAGACGATGACATATGATTTAATTGCGACAAACGAACAACTACAAAACGAGAAATTTACTATTACTTTAGACTAGTCAATTATGTGTTGTTCCTCTATGTGAATTGGTTGATGACAGAGTAGGTTTACGGTTATGAAATGAAAAAGAAACGAGTTATTTTATCAGCCTGTTATGTCCCCACTGCTGGGACCTAGACCTCCTCTCGGTTGTAAGGAGTGAACGTAAGCGTGGTAACGGGTGGGCGTATTGGGGGACTGTCTTTTGTAATTTTGACGTTCGAAAAGTGCTGATCTCAGCCTAATTTGAATAAATGACTTTTGATTTTGATTTTGAGCCTAAAGCGGGTTGGTAAATGTCACACGTCTTAGAATTTTTGGATCAAGGACATGCCAGTTTCCTCACGATGCGATCTTCTGCTTCACCAGTTTGATATCAGTGGTGATAATATTTATATACACAAAGTGCCTGCCTGGGTTCGAAACTCACGACCTACAAACTCGTAAGTCGGGGCAAATACCACACTATAGTTTTTCATAAAAAGACAAATGCGGGTGATTATGCAAAATTGAGGACACTTACAGAATTTATAAATGGAAAGTGATCGATGGGTTTTTGAACTCGGTCGGGTTTATTTGTGTATCATTTTACCAATGAATCTTGTTTCCGCCAGACACGTTTATTTCGGAATTATTCTAATCTGTAAATAAAAATTTCAGTGATTTTATTTGACTAACGACACGTCATTTCAGTATCGTGAAATCAATGAAAAACGTATTATCAATCATCTGAATCGAAAAAAAAACAACTTGTACAGTCAACTGTATATGAGGGGTAACAATGTGACAGTACCCTTATGTCATAGCAGTAAGGGCGATATTCGTAGAGCAAGCATTGAAAATATTTTAACAGAATAATACAAATGGTCCTAGTTTATAAGGTGGAATAGGGTTTCTAAACAACGACTTAAAATTGCTTTGTAAGGCATATGTCAACTTACAAGGAGATCAATTAAATGACCATATAATAATACCTATTTGGTCCAATTTGGACCTAAATGACGTTAGCGACTAAGCCTCTTGCACTGATTACGAAAGGTTTTAGAGCAATGTGGCTTTAAATTGTACGCCCGTACAAGTCTCTAATTTGAATTTATTGTTGTTTCGACTTTACTCGAACAATTTATACAAAACAAAGGCATTGGGCGAAAGGAAAACAAAACTATGTACCTACGTGTATTACAAATGTGTGAAGTTTGACTTTGAATAAGAAGATAAAAGTTAGAATACCTAAAGGAGCGAATAGTCCAGACATTCGTGCACAATTTATTTTCTTTACCTGTAATGAATTCTCTTCTAAAGCAAAATTTTCTACTTTGGATACACAATTTAGTCAAGTGTCATAATTTTGGATGCACTTTAATAATGTATTGTAATTTGTACAACAACATAATGTAAAAAGTACGCAATTTAAACGTCAAAATTATATCGCTCCTCTACTGACGTTAAAGGGTCTTTTCGGATAAGGGGGTGAAAATTGCCCGAGATACAACACTTAGTCCTCCATATAGGGAATACAAATAAGTGCTATATCTCTACATTCGGGGGCATTTTTCACCCGCTTATCCGAAAAAGCCCTTTAACAATCAAAAAAGTAGTAGTAGTACTTAGTATTAGTTTAAAAAAGTCAATTCTGTTTTTTTTTCTCTAATAGCAAACACTCAACACCAGAATTTTGCTTTGCCATGACATTACTTAAAAAAAATTCTAAGATTTGTTTATCAAGTTCTTCCTTTTATTAAAAAAAAAAAAAAACTTTATAAAAACGCCAGCGTTCACCATAAGTGCCCACTTGCCACTCAGATATTTACCAGACTATATTAAAAGTCTGAAAGTAAGTAGGCACAGTTATGGTTCACAAAAGATCTCTTTGATAGCGCCCCTGCAGTATCTCCCCATATAAACATTAGTGAAAACTTTCCGAATAATTATAATGCGTTGCAGTGAGGGATCGACGTGAGAAGTGTACTCCAGAATAATGACGCTCGAAGAGGACGCGGATGTCGGACGATAGAATAAATTGATATACTGGATATGATGATTTTTTTTTGTTTTCGTTTTTAAATCATGTTTACATTTTTTTTAAACATTTTTTTGTTAACATGCAGTGTGAATGTATTTTAAATAAGCAGCTTAAGTAGATTTTGTAATGTTTTTTTTATGAATAACAATTTATACGTAAGTACGCAAACAGGTTGCAAAATATTTATGAGCTAAAATTATTACTTGCCTAGTTTGGGAAAAAAATAGGCATAAACTAAATAAAATGATTTTATCACATTTTTTATTTATCTAGCAGTACAGTGATTACTGAAAAGAAGCACAACGTTAAAAGAAAGTAAATGCATGGAGCCTATGCTATTGAAAAAAACAAGTCTACAATGCCCAGTATATTTTTTAAATATTTTATTTCTTACTAGCTTCTGCTCGCGACTTCGTCCGCGTTAAATTTCTTGCTCCCCCTGTCCCTTCCCGTCGCGTCGAATCGCGTACCCGTCGATTTTCCCCGTTTTTGCAACATTTTTCATTACTGCTCCGCTCCTCTTAGTTGTAGCGTGATGTTATATAGCGTATAGCCTTTCTCGATAAATAGGCTACCCAACACAAAAATAATTTTTCAATTCTGACTAGTATTTCCTGAGATTAGCGCGTTCAATCAAACAAACAAACAAACTCTTCAGCTTTATAATATTATAATAGTATAGATTCTTAAAATTAGATATAGATCAAACATAAACTCACGCCTTATTCCCATGGGGATAAAACTACAGAACACCACCTACTACGATCCTAACATACTCTTTATGCTTCGTTGATGGTCATACACGCATGCCGGTTATCAGTTCTACGCACCTGACCTTTCTGAAGAACATCACCAATAAGGTCATTAAATGTTCTCCTAGGGCATTTAGGGTTCTGGCGTGTCCCGTCACATCTGACTTGTTAGCCAACTTTCATTCATACTCTCAACCAAACCATCTAAGCATAGGTATTCCAGACAAAGTGATTTTATTTCGAATATCAAGAACAAACAATACGCTTTCATACATTCATAACTCTGCCAGGGGCACGTGATTGTTCGAAAGAGATACCGTGACCCTGGCACATGGGCAACTGATGGAACACGGGTGGGTTTTAGTCAGTAAAAGTCTGACACGCCCTCCCGCTCCGCCCAGAGCGGGAGAAGTCATTTGATGATTTCCCATCCTGAAAAAAAAAAAAAAAATACATTCATAACTACACTCATCCCTACCCTAAATAAAACCAAACGTTTATTTCTCCAAACTACCGTCAAAATAAGGCGCCAACAATGTCCGCGTTCAGCCGCACTAATCTGTGTTTATCGCATTTATCTAATGCAGAGCGGAACACGTCTAGCATATAGATTTTATTCTGTGTTCGTGACCGGAATCCAGTGAGGTGGTGTAGAGGGTAGCTGGAAGACACATTGTGTTTAGCAACCCTCGCGATGCGAAATGAATCGATACATGAAGTAGAGAATTTTTCCGATATATTATGTACAGACGCCACCAGGTCAAGCTACCCGAAACTGTCAATTTTTCCCAATGAACCATGAACCTAATTCTCTAGAAATAAAGTCGAAAATCTATCAAAGAAATCTGACAGATTGTAGTAGCTTGATGTGTTGGCGTCTGTACAAGTTATAAAGGTAACTGTACTATGATTAATTTTCTTGGTACTTGTTTTGTTCTTTACTTAATATTACGCCTTGTATCAACAAAGGGCATGAATACCTATTTGTTTATTTATTATTTAAACTTCTCGCACACAAAATGTCTACCAGTCAACCAAGTGTAGTGAAGAGATTAGATTGCAGTTACTTTGAGAGGAACAATGATAACAAATATAGCTTAATACAAAAAGAACACTCAACAACTACAACACCAACAACACTACAACACGACACAATTTTAACAATAGGAACACGAGCATTTCGCCTGTTATGTTTAAGTCCCATGTAATAGGGGGCGAACCCCCTATTACATGGGATGTAATAGGGGGCGAGCCCAGTCTGTATTTGTAGCTGGTTGAGGGCTATTGCCCTCAACCAGCTACAAATACAGACTGGGCTCTTACTGAAAAATTCCAGATAGAACTCCACTACTCCTTCTTACTTGACCTATCAACTTCAATATTTATGCTCTGCCCATACTAAAAGTCTTCTTTCCACCAATAATCGTCTTCTACGGTGTCCTCACCGTTCTGGCTTCATAAATTCTTCTTTTTTGTCACAGCGGTTTTTCTTTGGAATGCGCTCCTTCTGAACATCAGGACGACAACCAGTCGCTTATCTTTTAAAGTGAAAGCTCGTGAACATATCCGTCAGAAGTTGATAGAAACATCATCGTCATCATTTCAGCCGTAAGACATCCACTGCTGGACTTAGGCCTCCCCCAGTTTGGGGGGCTTTGCCATAATCGCCACGCTTGGCAGGCGGGTTGGCGATCGCAGTATAGCGGTAAAATGCATAGAGAACGCTGCTGCCCATTCTCTAGTTAGACAGAAACATACCAGCGCTGATTTGCTGGATTTGTTTTCTCCTCTACCGATCGTTAGTTCTCCTGACACATTTTATTTTTAACCCCCGATGCAAAAAGAGGGGTGTTATAAGTTTGACGTGTCTGTCTGTCTGTCTGTCTGTCTGTCTGTGGCATCATAGCTCCTGAACGGATGATGCGATTTCAATAAAAAAAAATATGTATTAAAGGTGACTTATCTGCGAGTGTTCTTAGACATGTTTGATGAAAATCGGTTGAGCCGTTTAAAAGTTGTGGGGGGGAAAGTGGGGAAGAGTAACCGAATGTCAGCAAATATACTTGAGTGGGGTCTCAAATGAAAGCGCACTGAAAGAGAATATTGATGAATTAATCGAGAGTGTTCTTAGCTTCGTTTGATTCTACATTATATTAAGTAAACTATAAAAAGTACAAAATAAAAAAATAAATTTAAAATTTAAAAAACCCCCGACACAAAAACCTACTTTCCCTTTAAAATGTAAAAAATAATAAAAAATAACTCAATCTTAAAGTACCTAAGAATGTATTAATAATTCAAAAAAAAAACGTCGCGTTGGGGGACCGCTCCGCGAGTGCAGACGTCGTTGACTGCTTAGTTAGGTAGTAAGACTATTGGTAATTAAATTGTTAGTTTTGAAGCGGTCCCCCAACGCGGCGTATTTTTTTGAAGAATTAATACATTCTTAGGTACTTTAAGATTGAGTTATTTTTTATTATTTTTTACATTTTAAAGGGAAAGTAGGTTTTTGTGTCGGGGGTTTTTTAAATTTTAAATTTTGTTTGTATGTGTATTAGTATTTATTCTTGTATTTTATAGTTGTTTCCGATATATCTATTTTGTTGCAACTGCCATGTTTTATCTCTGCATCACCCTAAGGTTGATTGGTAGAAAATGCCTAAGGCATTAAGTCCGCCTTTGTACAGTTTTTTTTTTACTAGTGCATAAAGTTTTAATAAATAAATAAAAACTAATCACACTTTGAAACCCCGGATCTCCTGCCGGGGTCGCGTGATTGTTCGAAAGAGATACCGTGACCCTGGCACATGGGCAACTGATGGAACACGGGTGGGTTTTAGTCAGTAAAAGTCTGACACGCCCTCCCGCTCCGCCCAGAGCGGGAGAAGTCATTTGATGATTTCCCATCCTGAAAAAAAAAAAAAAAAAAAACCCCGGATCTAATGCTCCGTAGTAGCACTTGCGTTGCGAGCACTTGACCATCGAGGCAGTCAGTTCTTACAAGTCTCAATACTTTTACAAGGTCGTGTATTTTTTTTAACGTACCTTGCTAGAACACCAGGCCTGGTCGGACACCTGTCCCAGTAGTAACGGCTTCGAGTTACGAGTTATTGTTCGAACTCAGACAGGTAATTTACGTCGTGTAAATTATTTATTCACCACTGCTCTCGAAACGGTGAAATAAAACATCGTGATGATACCGGCCTAGAGTATATCCTAAATCCAAAATTCGAAGACATGTGAGATCTACCAACCCGCACTGGGCCCGCGTGCCTGATTACGGCCCACTCCCTTTCATCGAAAAAAGGCCTGTCTCCTAGCAATAGGAACATTGTAGGGTCGTCGTTTCAGCCGTAAGACGTCCACTGCTGGACTTAGGCCTCCCCCAATTTGGGGTGCTTTGCCATAATCGCCACGCTTGGCAGGCGGGTTGGCGATCGCAGTATGGTGGTAAAATGCATAGAGAACGCTGCTGCCCATTCTCTAGTAAGTCCCATAGTCGCCTTTTACGACACCCACATTGTAGGGTGATTATGGTAAAATCAATTAATTCAACTATCTAAATAAATGAAAACGATCCTTTTAAATTAAACATCAACATTAAATAAATGCGGAAAAATATCGTGGTAAACGAACCGTAATATACTCATTTAATTATGACCATCAAAGTTATGCGAATTATTGTAATGTGTACCTAGCATTAAATGAATAAGCTATTAATTTATACAATTATTAAATTAAATATTTTAATTAAACCGTCATTCATTTTTGGCGTGTGTGCCTACACGTGTAGAATAATGATTGTTTACTTTACTTGTAACAACCACACCAGTATTTAAGTTGATAAAGTATTACGTAAAACACTAGAGATAACGAAACAGTTGGTAATATTACCTTAAAAAGATGTGTAACAATGTGTGTGTCTTAGAATGCAATAATATCAGAAATATCTTACGTTATAAATATCTGCCTTTCTTGACTTACTTGAATTCAGAGTAATGTGATACCTCGCCGTGATCAAGAATATCTGACATCACTTAAGCAGTCTAAAAACTTAACAGCATAAGACAAATTTAAAGTTTTATTCTGTATCGTAATCAGTGTCGCTAATTTTAATAATAATAAGTGATATCCTACTAGCAACACAAATATCTGATAGTAATGTATAAAGTTTGACATCCCAATGATAGCATAATATGTGACAATAAAGCAGAAACGTCAATAATGACAAGCGACTTTTTTCTTAGTAATTTATTTATTCTCGCGACTGTACTTAAGAAACTTTCATGTTTTCGCGGTTTTAATCCTGTTTAATTATACACAACATAACATAACATCACGCCTTGTTTCCCCGAAGGGTTAGGTTTAGGTCCCTTAGGTTCAGTTATGTTTAAGTCCCATGTAATAGAGGGCGACCCTATTGCCATCAACCGGGCACAAATCCAGACTCCAGGCTGCTACTGGGAAATTCCAGATGGAAAAACCCAATAAACAATGTTTAATTATAATCAACCAATAAATGAAACCATATCACGAAAATTAATTAATTTTAACAATTTGTTTATTTTGAGTAACATACAGACCGACTGCGGTCAGATTACATCTACCTGTGAGCTGACATAAATACTAGAATTAACGCTATCTTTTTCATCATCCTCATCATCATTTCAGCCGAAAGATGTCCACTGCTGGGCATAGGCCTCGCCCAGTTTGGGAGAGTTTGCCATTATCTCCAAGTGGCAAACTCTGCCAGTTTAGTTGTAATCTCCAAGTTTGGCAAGCGGATTGGCGATCGCAGTATGGTGGTAAAATGCATAGAGAACGCTGCTGCCCATTCTCTAGTAAGTCCCTTAGCCGCCTCTTACGACACCCACGGGAATAAAAACGTGATGGTGATATTCTTTACGTCTGGCACCACACGGAAAAATCACGTTTTTTTTTATATATGCCAGTAATTATATAACAGCCTTGCCAGACTAGTGGTCAAAATCACTACTGTTGAGCATTACTTCTTGGGGTCATGTCCCAGGTCGAGCAGTGTTATCGGGTTTTCTATTTGTAATTTGTCAGTACCAACCCGGTGTCTGTATTTGCGGCCGGTTGATGGTAATATGCTCGCCCCCTATTACACGGGACTTGAAAAAGATTTCGGAGATTAGAGTCGTGATGTTATGTTTATGTAAATACTAGAAATACCTTAAGGGTTGATCTACACGATGACTGATATATTCATGCAGTCTGTTGGGACAGGTCAGCTCAAAGCTGCAATGACTCTTTCTTCAAAAGGCTCTACCAGACATGGCCCTCCATTGTTAGCCTCACGTAAAATTCTATTTATATAATGTTTGGACTCTAAGAGACCGTAACCTCTGATTTTGTTTCGGCATTTCTTCTCAATGAACAGTCAGATAAGAAACACTGACGCCATCTACTTTTCAAAATATTGACCAAAACATATTTACGTCTAAAAGTGTCTTATAAGACATTTCATTTCAACTCGTTATCTTTTTATCTAGGCTAGCAATTAAATTATAAATTAAATTAAAACTCGCATTAAACTAAAATCAAACTCCTCTTAACTAAATTTTACAACCTAAAAGCATTGTTAACTTTTTAACCGGTGCAAGAAGTGCAAAAGCTAACCCCACAATGTTAGACCCATAACACTAAAGATACGGGTACCTACCTTTTATACAAAGATAACGACTTTTACGTATCTTTCATACAGAAATAACTGCTTTCCGAAAGAGTTGGAAGACTATCAGCCCTCCTACCTGCGGGCGACTTTTAACGCGGCGATTTTTTATTGTGCATTCGAGTTTAAACCCACTGCTTATTGCCGAGAGTTGATAATCCAAAAGTGTATTTTCTGATGCGCTAGGATGCACTCTGTTTGATTCTTAATGCTCGGCTTACCACTAAGAGTCTAATATCCAGAACGCAACAAAAAATAATCGTTTATAAAAAAAACGCGCGTGCGACCTGGGGGCTTACTCTTCAACCTAATTTTAATTCCAATCTAAAGTCAATACGATTCCAATGTTAATTTTGCATACACGTGATTCGGTACTCTTGAAAACAATAGTGTCAATATTGGAACAACAACAACGCCCGATCCCGATTCCACTTAGTTCTCCAAAATGGACACCCAATTTAAACACATTTTGGCGCTAGCGTCGAACTCAAGAACACGAAACGTCAAAATTCCAATCGATCGAAATTAAAATCAAGAATGAGCACCCTGGTCTTAACATTGTTAAAATTCTACTAAAAGTTAAAAACGCTTTAAAGATATGTCTTTAGTAATTAAGATTGTAAAATATTTAATGTTGGTAATAAAACTTAAGAGTTTAAGGTATAAATTGTCATCATTGTTTTACTGTTGGACTGTGGCTTTACGAGTTCATCATAATCAGCCTTATGGCCTCCACTCGGTGAGAGGGCCTCTGGTTACGAAATTTTAAATCCTTGCAATTGTTAATTGTTAAATCTATTCACGATAGCTCATTCTTTTACGATGCGGGATACCAATTAAATAAATTGCATCTGTAACCCTGACTGACCCAACATGCTTTTTCTTCTATAAAAGAAAATGCCTTCAAAATTTTAGGCGGCCATCGTTTGCTAAACCCACATATGACCTGCATACGAGTAGGTAGGTAGATATCTTTCTATGTGCATGAAAGGAGGTGCTGTGTAATGCTTTCTGAAACGAGCTAAACATCCTTTCAGGAAAAACTAACGTAGAACCATGTACAGAATGGTTACAGGTGAAAAACGGTTTTCTAAAGATTCGGGTATAAAGAGAGGCTATTAGATCTTCTTTAAGATTATGTGAACTATAATAACACATTTATATATAGGTACTTAATTGGAAAAATATAATTTTCTCTGGAGAAAAACCATTTAAACACGTATGAGGGATAACAGTCGAGGCATTCTCGTTTGAAAAACAGAATGCAGTGAAATCTTAATAGTGTGAATCTGGAAGTATATAAGGTGTATCTATTTATACATGAAATATTTTAAGAGGTACTTCTGTAGGTGGTAAATAAGCTATAGAGGCAAAAAGAAATTTTTTATCTAAGCGTTTTTGAATTTTCGTAATTAATATCATTTTAAACTGCTTGAGACGTTTTGCATAAAACCTGCCTGACGCTGCGAGGGCGGCGACCGGATGGCACGAACATGGCCGCGGTGTCTCGGGCCATAAAAAATAAGAAGGAGCCAGTATTTCTTATGTGCGTCAAATAATTTATAAATATGAAATTTTGAAAAAAATACATTTTGAAAAAAAATTTTTTTTCGTTTCTGTAGCTTTTTTACCACCTACAGGTATACCTCTTAAATTATTTCGTGTATGAATAGATACACCTTATATAACTTATTTTATTACTGCGACAATCCAGCAACGCGGGTCTCGTACAACAATATCTGCGTAAACTTCATCAAAATTCTTGTACAAGGTATAATGGTTACCTGAGTTTAACAAATAAATATTTTCATTCATTCATTTGTGTTTCATTCATTCACTCTGTTCCGTGTGGTGCCGGACGTATAGAATAGCACCTTCTCATTTCTTCCCGTGGGTATCGTAAAAGGCGACTAGGGACTTACTAGAAAATCGGCAGCAGTGTTCTCTATGCATTTTGGCACCATACTGCGATCGGCGATTATGGCCAACCCACCCTTAATTGGGGGAGGCCTATGTCCAGCAGTGGGCGTCTTTCGGTAGGAATGATGATGATGATGATTCATTCACTCCAATCTATATTGCCTTCGAACCCTTATAGTGTTTTTAAATAACTAACATTTCCTTACCTCTTCGTCTCCATGATCTATGTCACCACACGTAAGTAGAGCATCTCAGGCCTTGCGATTACTGTGCGGTGCACGTGGCATGTCCTGTCCATTTGCATGCTAATGACGGCCCGCCGGAACTAATCCGTCCAGTCGCCGCATTGGATTGTAAACAGCGTGTGATTCACGTCAACACAGCGGCGAGTTTGATGTGATTAGAATTGTTTAGGTAAGACCCTATAATTTGACACTTTCGCTTTTATTCGTGTTAAAATAGTTTAGAGTGAGCTATGCGTGGAGTTTCTCTACGTGATCTAATCAAAAATGAAGAGATCCGCAGGCGAACCAAGGTAACCGACATAGTCCGAAAAATTGCCAAACTTAAGTGGCAATAGGCATGGCACATTGCTTCCAAAACAGATAGCCGATGAGACCGAAACGTTCTGGAGTGGTGACCGCGTACTGGAAGATGTACAGTTGGAACCTCTCCTACAAGGTGGACCGATGACCTTGTGAAGGCCGCAGGAATCCACTGTATGCGGAAAACACAAAATCGGTCGAAGTGGCGGAGGTTGAGAGGCCTATTGACCTAGGCGTCCAGCAGTGGACGTCTTTCGGGGGAAATGATGATGAAGAGTAAAGAGTGATATTTTGTCTCAAGAAAAATGGAGATGGAATGATCTAGCCGACTCGTGCTCTAATGGTGGCCATACACGCTACGAGAAATGGTTACGATCAAACTGTACAGTTTGAACGGTGCAGTTTATCGTAGCTGGCATACAAGCTATACACGCTACGAGAAATCGTTACGATCAGACGGTACAATATGGTGCCGACGCACACGTGTCAGTGATGGCTTCGACGGACGACGTTTTAGCAATTGTTGGATTAATATTCGCCCTGAAGGAAAAAAAGGTGAAGCGGAAAAATCGTAGCATCTGGTGTAAAGAATGGCTAATGAAAAGAAGAGTTCATTCTCATGTCAATTTGTTGGCGGAATTAAAGGTTTTTCCAAAAGACTGGCATAATTTTCTAAGAATGGATCATGATACGTACTTACATCTACTGAATTTGGTAGCACCAATTATCGAGAAGCAAGACACTATTATGAGAAATGCTATTCCACCCCATGACAGGCTTGTAGCTACTTTGAGGTTTTTATCAACAGGAAGAAATTATGAAGATTTGAAATTCTCTAGTATCATTTCATCTCAAGCTTTGGGTCGCATAATACCGGACACCTGTGAAGCAATATATAAGGTTCTCCGCAAAGACTATTTGAAGGTAAGAAATAAAAAACTACTAATTACTTAGAATGTAATGTTTATTAATTTGTACTTATAATGATGGGTTAACATTAAGTAAAATTAGACAAATAAGTAGCCGCTGAATTTTGCATTTGTTGGAACTCTTCTTGTTGAGAAGTTTGCATTATTGGGGTTTGGAGAATTGACTGGGAGCCTGGTTGTGTTTGGAAATCATAATTTGAATTCTGATAAGGTACTGGACTAGGATTGTTTCCAACAGGGCTGGGAGTACTTGAAACGGGGCTGGGAACGTTGTAACCATAATTAGTAAAACGCACACTGGTTGAATCCATCACTTGGTGTGATATAGTCAAATTTTCCATCTCTGCCAGAAATAATGTTTCGTTAATTATTTTTTCGGCCAAAATACGTTGATGTTTTGTGAGGTCTCTCAGCTTAGCTGCGACGTTTGCTCCATAAATATCAAATCGATCATTAGTAATTGCTGGCCTTTTGAAATGGTTTTGAACAGACTGTAAAACTTCAGTAGTTAGGTTTTCATTTGCATTCCTTTTTGGCCGACTCCTATTAAACAACGTGTTTGTAGTTGAACGAGTATCGGGAGTTGACTGTGAAGTTGATTGTGTGGCTGGAGGTGACTGTGGAGTTGACTGTGTGGCTGGAGGTGACTGTGGAGTTGACTGGGCGGCCGGAGATGCTTCACTTTCAATTTCCTGAAACAATTATTTTTTTTACAGTTCCCACGCTCGAAAGAAGAATGGAAGGATGTGGCCAAAGTGTTTGAAAAGAGATGGAATTTTCCGCATTGTCTAGGCGCGATGGATGGAAAGCATATATCAATTTTTCTTCCTAATGGATGTGGCTCAGAATATTTCAACTATAAAAACCATCATAGCATGGTGTTATTGGCAATCGTTGACGGAAATTATCGATTTCTTTTATGTGATTTTGGAACAAATGGAAGAATTTCAGATGGTGGAGTACTCACAAACACTAAGTTTTTTGAAAAACTTGATAATAATCAGTTGTGTATTCCAACCGAAACAGCTGTCGCAAATAGCACTAGAAAGTTGCCTTATGTGTTTGTGGCTGACGATGCGTTTCCACTTAGAACAGATTTAATTAAGCCATTTAGACAAGCAGACTTGACCACAAATAAAACCAGAATTCTAAATTACCGCGTATCACGAGCAAGGCGCATTGTCGAAAATGCGTTTGGGATCTTGGCATCTCGATTTAGAATTTTTCACACAAAAATTAGTATTAATCCGAAGAGAACAGAGTCAGTCGTGATGGCCAGTTGTGCTTTACATAATTATTTAATGAAGACTTCAGAAAGTTCTTACTGTCAACAAGAATGCTTCGACGTAGAAAATGTTGATGAAGGGTCAATAACCCAAGGATATGATACAACGGATTCAGCCATATTTAATTTGCAAAGAAGAAATCTTGGTAATACTTCGATTGCCGCAAAAAAAGTCAGAGAAGAGTACATGGAATATTTTGCAAGCGAAGGCAGCGTTCCGTGGCAAAATAATTTTATATGTTAACTCTTTGAGAATAAAACATTTAATAAAAAAGTTATTTAGTTTTATTTAAATACCTACATGTTAATTCACTCAGGCTAGATTTCACCAACCTCCTAATAAGTTATTAGGGACTTATTCGGCAAATAAACTCCAACTTTCCAAACACAGATTAGGTATATAAAAAGTGGTTTATCACCAGATATAGTTTCCAATAACTTTATTAGGAGGTTGGTAAAATCCCGCCTTAGTATTAATATGTACGTATTTTTTCGAGTCTGCTTCAATGTGAAAGAAGGAAGGATTCATGTAATAATATAAATAACTATGGAGCATTCTCAATATGGCCGGATTTACTTATTATATTCACATAACCATATTAGTGCTAGTCTACTCTGCTGGCACCACAGGGCTAAAAACCATACAAGAAATAAAAAAAATCGTAAGAAAAGCCGACCTTACTGTACTCTGTATAATAACCAGTGATCGGAGTAGGTAGATTGAATTGGGGTCATTCTGCTGGAATTTCCCAATTGGTTGAAAAAAAAAAATCTACCTACTCCGATCACTGATAATAACACGCAAACAACTTACCTCGTTGTCTGTTGATTCGTCGTCCATATTAGAACGTGAACGTCTTGGTTCTTCTTGGTCATCCAAAAACAGCAACATAGAGTAATACCATAGTTTTGGTTTATACACTTCTTGGGTTCCTGCTCCTGATTTCTTCGAATCAGCGATCTTCTTACGCTCTTTTTTGTAAGTAGAGCGAATGTTGTTTATTTTTTTTACAACAGCATCTTTGTCAGCACTAGGGTCTACTGTTTTAAATTTTTCAACCAGCTTAGTATATGCTGCACGTTTTAACTCACGATTGTGATACTCTTTGCCTTTAATATTCCAAAGACAAGGTTCACTGCGATATAAATCAATAAATTCTTCAAGCCATTCGCGATTAGTTTGAGACGCCATGACGCGTGCGCACGTCCACCCGAATTTCGACCGACTACAAAACTGAACACGAAAACGGAACGAGCGCATACACGTTACGATCAGTCGGCACAGTTCGTCCGATTCCGATAAATCAATTGAAATTTTCGTATTGTTCCGTTCGACTGTACAGTCTCAAAAAATCGTGCGAAACTGCACAGTTTCATAACATACATGTAGCGATTTATCGGTACCGTTCGAACTGTACAGTCTGATCGTAACGATTTCTCGTAGCGTGTATGGCCACCATAAGTACGTATTCTACCATCTGATACGTAAACATTATTAACAGGATGTTTCATAATTCTAATGAACTATTAACTTTGACTGGCCTGTTAGTCTAGTGGTTAGTGACCCTGACTGCTAAGACTGAGGTCGTGGGATCGATTCCCACCCAGGACAAATCTTTGTGTGATGAGCACGATCATTTGTTCTGTGTCTGGGTGTAATTTATCTATAACTAGCTTTTGCCCGCGGCTTCGCCCGTGTAGATGTCGGAAATTATCGCAAGAGGACGTATTACCGCGGTAAGAATGTATTAATCCATGTTATACATACATAAAATTACGCCTTTTTCCCATGGGGGTAGGCAGAAACTACGGAACGCCACCTGCTACGACCCTTTTTTTTTTTTTTTTTTTTTTTTTTTTCAGGATGGGAAATCATCAAATGACTTCTCCCGCTCTGGGCGGAGCGGGAGGGCATGTCAGACTTTTACTGACTAAAACCCACCCGTGTTCCATCAGTTGCCCATGTGCCAGGGTCACGGTATCTCTTTCGAACAATCACGCGACCCCGAACCTGCTACGACCCTTACATATCATGTGTGTTTGATGTACCTACTTAAAATAAAACTAATAGTTTTCAGAGTAAGAAGACTGCGACATAGGGCTGGATTGAATTGAATATAAGTCTTCCTGGCTTTTTTTAACGCTCCTATTCTACCTATATAAACACTCAGTTATTTACCAGACACCAAATTAAACATAGTTATAAGAATAGTACTTTGGCCAGTGGCTTTGCCCGTATAGCTGTCGGAAAATATCACCCGGGAAACTACTACCGGGATAAAATATCTATGGTATGCTATATATGGTAAGTATCCAGGATAACCAAAAATCCAAATCCATCCAAAAATCTAAACATCTAAGCCATATTTCGCGGTCTCTTACTTGGAATAATACAATTAGCTTTATTTTGAGTACTTCGAACACACATGATATGCATTTACTATGAAGCCCAAGTAATATGAATTACAATCCTACTAATCCTGCACTACCCGACCGCTACCAAGCGAGATGGCCGGACGCGGAACGGCCCGCTAGCCGCTCTGCGGTTATTTTATTATAATCTCTGATATCTTCTAAAATATTCATTTTAATGATATGCTGTAAAAGGCAATTTTAATCTACATAAAATGCACAACATATCTAATGTATTTAATTGGATAAGAATTATTGCTGTATTGCTTAAAATCGCTTCGTAAATAAACCATTATTTCTCATAAAAAGTAAAGGATAAAAAATGGTTATTGTGGGTTATCCCTAAGAGATAGACACATACCATTGCGGATTTTTTTGTAGAACTTTGTAAGGTGTACAATATTGTAGTACATTATTTTGATCTATTTCATAGGGTTCAGCGAGCGTTCGCAATGTAAGCGCAAAAAAATAAGTTTATTTATGACATCACATTAGAAACCTCTAAGATTATCAGTGTTTCTTTACTATATTATGCATGTTATATACATATAAACCTTTCTGTTGAATCACTCTATCTATTAAAAAAACCCGCATCAAAATCCGTTGCGGAGTTTTAAAGATATAAGCATACATAGGGACAGACAGACAGCGAAGTGACTTTATTTTATAATATGTAATGATGATGATATGTATGTATTTAGAAATATATAAGTATGTTTATCAGTTGTCTGGTTACCATAGTACAGGCTCTGCCTGGTTTGGGATCAGATAACGTTGTGTTGGTTGTCCTAAGACATTTATTTATTTATATTTTTCTTAGTACCTAATCTTAATGAATGGTTACAATTTTTTAATCACACCTAGAGGTATATTATGTCGGATACATTGAGTGGACAACCTTTGTAAGACGGCTAAAATGTCACGATGTATATTGACGTCCTTGGGAAAGAGAATTTACCTACATACTGTCCTACATCATCAATGAAAGCACAAAACTAGGTAATGAAGTATTGTCTCACCTCTATTCTTATACCAAGGCAATCGCTACATGTAAAATACTAATTTTTGCCGCATCCAGAAGCAGACTCCGACATCGTCAAGACTAGGCGGACCATCGTTCTCCAATTCAAGAAACAGTCTGGTAAAAAACAGTATTAAAAGATCACATAACTAAGCTAGACCCGCGTCCACAGCAAACTGCTTCTGTATATCCTTAAATCCGACATCGAAAAACAACTGTAAGTAGTCGATGTCGGTTCAAAGGTGCACAGTCAATCGTGAAGTCAACTTGGACCGTAGTCCCCGATGCTTTGAGAGTGACCGTTGAATTTTGTATGAAATAGCTGATGCGACCGTGCCATCAGTAGATACATGATATTTCTTACCCTAGACTTCTTAGCACGGCATCAAATATGTACCGTGTATTTTCACTTCTCGATTTTATGTTCTAGTAAATGTCAATTCTTTTCTGCTGATTTAGTAAAAACACTAAATGGATTAGTTCCGTGATAATATTTGGAAAACGTTAGGTAATTGAATTTAAAGTGATGTTGACACTGCAGAAGAATTTTCGCTCGACACTCAGGTACCTATAAATTCTGCAGCGTATCCTAGTTCAGCATAAAACATTACCGTTGATTAAACTTTTTTGAGTGTTGGTAGATGTATGTGGGATGTCGTAAAACAAAGATTTATGCTTAGAAGAGTACTAATAAAGTCTTGGATAATATTTGACAGTGTGACAACTACAATAACGACTAATTCCCGTATTTACAAGAACGTTCTTCTGCCTGAGGAATGATGTGATAAGGCAACGATGCGGTGTAAAAGAAGATGTCATCATCGTCGTTATTATTTCAGGCGAAATACGTAGACATAGGCCTCCCTCAAGCTCAGCCACTTCGACCGGTTTTATGTTTCCTACATCCAGCGAATTCCTGCGGCTTTCACAAGGTCATCGGTCCAGCTTGTGAGAGACCTTCCAACTCCACGTCTTCCAGTACGCGGATACACTCCAGGACCTTTTGGCCCCATCGGCAATCTGTTCTGCGACCAATGTGCCCTACCCACTTGCCCCCTGCACACAAAGAAGATGTGTCAAAAATTTAAAAGTGCATGCTTAGATGGTTTGGTCGTGTTGAGAGGTTGAATGAAAGGCGACTAACAAAAAGTATTAACAGGGCAGATGTGAGTGGAAACGCCGGGGGAGCCTTGGAGGACATTATAGTGACCTTATTGGTGTTGTTCTTCACAAAGGTCAAGTGCGTAGTTTTCGCGACCGCCGTGCGTGTATGACCAGGCGTATGAACATAAATGACGCAAAGAGACTATTTGAGGATCGTAGCATGTGATGTTCTGTAGTTTCTGCCTCCCTCCATGGAAATAATACACATACATACACTCACACTGAGTTTATGTATGTGTATGTTCACATTATAATCTGTCTCCATGTGTCGAAATACCGAATTTTCCAGACAATTCATATTTTGTCACTTTAATGAGTCTGCGACTTGATTTTTTGAACAGATGATTGTCTTTCTGTTTCATTCGGTAACTCCCATAAGTCAATAATTAGGCCAAACTACTAGTTCAATTAGGTAACATCCTATGTATTTTGCATAGTTCAACCACTGTCATTTGTAAGGCCAAACTACAAAGGTACCTTTGTAGGCCCGGTCGTTTATAGGCCTCATGGTTGGCTGCATTTGACGTAATGTTTGGATCGACTAAAGATGTCAATAGCCTTTGAAATGGACCGCGAAATTTGGTCATATGTTACCAATATTCAGGTAATCAGACTTTGTTGATGCCCGTGACTTTGTCCGCATATAAATGTTTCCAAGTGAATGCGGCTGGGCACAGTGTTATCGGAATTTTCTATCTTGAATTTATCAGTAGCGTCCTGGAGTCTGGATTTGTGCCCGCTACACGACAATAGGCGACAATAGGCAATAGGCTCCCAAAGAGCAATGGAGAGGGCTATGCTTGCAGTTTCCCTACGCGATCGAATCAGAAATGAAGAGATCCGTACGAAAACCAAAGTAACCGACATAGCTCTGCCAGGGTCGCGAGATTCTTCGAAAGAGATACCGTGACCCTGGCACATGGACAACTGAAGGAACACGGGTGGGTTTTAGTCAGTAAAAGTCTGCCCTCCCGCTCCGCCCAGAGCGGGAGAAGTCATTTGATGAATTCCCATCCGAAAACAAAAACGACGGGTTGCACTCCGGGAGTGCCGGCAGAAGTGAAAACTTGAATATTAACGTTGTGCATTTTTGATATTTTGGAATGGTTAGGGAATAATTTTGCACGAATTGCTTTAATTATCAGTATAAAAGTACTGTCATTTATGTGATAGAATACAATATTTATTTATCTAGCTATCGTACACAAACATGACAATTTATATTACATTAAAAAGTTTATCTCTCAGAAAAATCAACTTCCATCCATAATTTCGACAACGGCAACTACACAGACGGTCGAGCCATCAGCTGGTTACCATCCATGGATGCGCGTGGCACGCTGTAACATAAACACACACGAACATTCGCGCAAGCGTTCTGCGCCGCCTAAACGAAACAGCAGGCGCAGGCATACATTTTCGCCGCGCCGTAGAAAGAGAGGGGGATCAGGGTCACGTGTCCTGACGCGAGTTTAACATTTTTTACCCATTACAAAAAAGTGCACAAAGCCGCTAAAGAAGTTTTCACTTCAAAAACCGACATAGCCCGAAGAACTGCCAAACTTAAATGGCAGTGGGCAGGGCACATTGCTCGCAGAACAGATGGCTGATGGGGCCGGAAGGTTCTGGAGTGGCGACCGCGTACTGGAAGACGGAGCGTTGGAAGGCCTCCCACAAGATGGACCGATGACCTGGTGAAGGCCGCAGGAATACGTTGGATGCGAGAAGTTCAGAACAGGTCGAAGTGGCGGTGTTTGAGGGAGGCCTATGTCCAGCAGTGGACGTCTTTCGGCTGAAATGATGATGGTGATGACACGACAATAGGCTCAATCCTTATGATTTAAGTCTTCAATATCGTTGTACATACTATATGTATACCTCTGGCTAACCCTACGGAAAGTGGAATCATGATGATGTTGTAAATAAATTCAACTAATAAATCAGATCCCAATTCACAATGTAAATGTAAATTCGAAAATTAATACAAAACAATCAAAAATATTTATTTGTCCGGACTCGTTCAACCGTGCCGGCTGCAGCTGTCAAGTAAATAGATACTGTCCGTATATTTAACATTTAATCGAGCATTAATTAATTAATTAATGATTTATTATTGACAGGCGGGATCCCGTTAAATCAACGGCGAGCATCACAGTTCATTATTGTCCTATGATTTTTAAGGGACATCGTATACACAATGAGAGGAGAACTGTAAAAACATATTTTTAAATTGTGTCTGCAATAGTGGATTTTTCATTGGATGTAGTGTATGCAAAATATGCATCATGAATAGAGGATCTCGACCGTTTTCTAGCCCCGAAAATCCCGGGACTGTACTTGGCTAATCTCGGGATTTTCGGGATTGCCAAAAACAAGTCTTATTTGTATTCCGTAGTCCGTAGCGCCTTGAAAATAACCTTGCCTAAATTATATTAATAGCATTTATTACGTAACGACAAAAACAAACCCTTAGATACGCCGTCGTACGATACGTACCTACTATACACAGTATACACTACACAGGTACAGTCCTAATATATGTTTGTCGTAGAACTTAGAAGGGACTTAAAGGAAAAGTTAAAGCTGGAAATTAACAAGAGTATGAATTCCCCAGATCCTGAAGTACAAGTAAAAAATTTATTGGGGTTGGCAAGTAGTATTAGACGTGAAATGAGCCTTTTCGAAAATGGAGAAGTTTGTGGATATCACTTAGAAACAGCATATAAGTATATATTGTCTACTCCTCGAAGAACCTGAGCGAGCGTTTTCAGCTGCTGTGCTTATGTTGGCAATAAACTACGAAGCAGTTTTGGACGTCAAAGTTTGGATGCTTTGAAATTTTTGCGATGTTATTTTCGAAATTCTATGTTTTTTTTTTGTGGTGATTTGTGTTATGCAAAGACATTAAAACATTTTTTTTTTTTAATGATTTCAGTTTTTTTTTTTTTTTCATTTGAGCCCAATTAGAAACCACATAGTCTAATCCCGGGATAGGACCAGGATCCCGGGATTACGCATCAACAATCCCGTAATGCCGGGATTGAAAAAAATGCTCGGGAAATTTTTTCATTAGTGTAATAGTCCTTTTATCAATCATTGCAAGTTGTCATAAAGTGGCATACTTTCGACTTTTCAGGTATCTAAATGTCAAGCCAGTGTCTATTTTCGATTTTTTTTTCTCTTCTCACTCTTTTCTAATCAGTAATCACCAACACATTCCCTGCTACATTTCCATCATCTAATTTCTCGTACAATGCGGCAGTCAACCTGAAAATAAAAAATATAAGAAGAAAAAGATAACCAAATTAATTACAAAGTTAGCAGCTTTGCTTGCAAAAACCATACAAGAAGTTCAAAATAAAAGAGATTTTATTCAAAAGTAATAACATTTTTTAATTATTTTTAATCGTGTCGTTTTCACTTCCACTGCTCCAACTCATAATTTATGTACAGACTCTAACACATCGAGCTAGTACAATCTGTCAAAATTTATTAGATTTTCAACTTTATCGCTAAAGCATTAAGGTCCAGGTTGATTGGTAGAGTTTGACAGTTTCGGATACCTTGATGTCTGTACCATGAATTTAGGTTCCATGTTTAACTAAACTAATAATGAAGCCGAAATTGTATTTATTTCTTTGAACGCGCGAATCTCTAGAAAACATCATCAAGATAAACAAAGTGGATGAAACACGTAAGAAAACTAACGCTTCAACTACCCTAGCAAAGCAAATAAAAATATATATATGAGACGGCCCCTGAGGTACCCTATCCATTTAAAAAAGCGAACCAATCCTTAAAGAAATTCCGAAATCAATCCACAAAAAACAAACAAACGAAGCGAGAATCTCCTCCCCCTTTAAGTCAGTTAAATAAATATATCAACATATTAATTACATTCTACGTTAAATTACGTAAGCCCAGCGTTAGTAATAGTTATAATTAATATAATTACTAATAGTTACTTGAAACTATTATACCTAATGGTTAAACTGACGTGATAATAACGTATTACAGCAAACCGATCACCTCCAGGAACCTTAATCATTTTCTATCAATTCATTTTATGTCTTGAAGAGTTATAGTTTCGACTCTATAATAATAGGTATAGGTATTATTTTTTTGAATTGTTTTTACCTTATCCTTTAAGATGCCAAAATGCAACTCCCAAAGTCATTAAAAAAAAATTGCAAATATATAAAATATTGTAAAAATCCAAGATGAGATATGGGTACTTAATTTTGACAATGATTTTAAAGTAATATTATAAAGAGAAAAGATTAGATTTTTTGTATGTATGGATAAACTCGAAAACTACTGAACCGATTTTAAAAATTATTTCTCTGATAGAAAGCTGCATTATCGCTGAGTAACACAGGCTACTTTATATCCCGAAAAAGCACTGTTCCTTTGAGTCACGCGGACGAAGTGCTAGTATGATAATATTCATATTGGACTTATTGTAAATCACAAATCTTGAAATTAATTGTACCTACCTGAATGACATTTGGCACAGAACAAAAAAAAACGACGGGTTGCACTCCGGGAGTGCCGGCAGAAGTGAAAACTTGAATATTAACGTTGTGCATTTTTGATATTTTGGAATAGTTAGGGAATAATTTTGCACGAATTGCTTTAATTATCAGTATAAAAGTACTATAATTTATGTGGTAGAATACAATATTTATTTATTGCGCTATCGTACACAAACGTGACAATTTATATTACATTAAAAAGTTTATCTCTCAGAATAATCACTCTCCATCCGTCTTACGAATTTTCGATTAGATCACGTGTCCTGATGCGAGTTTAACATTTTGTACCCATTACAAAAAGTGCGCAATGCCGCTAAAGAAGTTTTCACTTCAAAATACTAACACCCTTTGTAAAATGAAGTTCTTACAAATAAATAAGTTTTCTTTATCTTTTTCTTGGAGCGCCAGAAATCTCCATAACGTGATATTCCAATTCAATTTGAATGACATTGAGAGTCGAGACAGATTTCGAAGAAACGACATAATGTAAGTGTTAAAGTTTGGGTAGCCGAATCTATTATTATTACCTACCGACGTCTCACTGCACGCCAAAGGTCCTTTAGTAAAATTCTTTCTCCGACTTATTCCGAACTGCTCGCCTCTGAGACGAGACTTTGGAGAAGAATCTTGAATATTCCACCATCTACACTTAAACCAATCACGCTGTCGCTTAGTGCCGTTTTCAAATTAAATAATACTAATCATGAATAAGGAGAAAAACTGGAAGGTGTAGGGTTAATTCTGTGTCCAGATTGGCAGCTCAAAATATGTAAAGACCATGTGATTTAATAACAAGTACAATTTTATTTTTATTTTTGGAACGAAGTTCCTTATGGCGCGTTGCGAAAGGGGGCTAGACGGAATTAAGATAAAAAATTGTAACGACACTTTTTAACCGACTTAAAAAAAAGAGGAGGTTTCTCAATTCGACTGTATATATTTTGTTTTGGAACGTAGTTTTTCGAACTGAGAGAGAGAGAAAGAGAGAGAAACTGGAAAAACTGGAGGGTGTAGGGTTAATTCTGTGTCCAGATTCGGATTCGGCAGTTCAAAATACGTAAAGACCATGTGGTTTAATAACAAGTACATTTTTTTTTTTGTGAGGCTGTGTAATTAATTATAACATAATAATAATTGCATAACATACTACCAGTGGGAATGACTTTTATTTTGACGTTTCAACAGCATTCATTGCGATATTTACGTTGTTGAGCAGATAAGGACATATGTATCATCTTTTAGCCGAAAGACGTCCACTGCTGGACATAGGTTCCTCCAATTTTGGAGGGTTTGTCATAATCGCCACGCTTTGCAGGCTGGTTGGCGATCGCAGTAAGGTGGTAAAATGCATAGAGAGCGCTGCTGCCCATTCTCTAGTAAGTCCCTTAGTCGCCTTTTACGACACCCACAGGAAGAAATGAAATAATACTAATCATTAATAATTAATTATAACATACTAATAATAATAATTGCTCGCTCGCATTGTCAGGAGGTTCCTCTCTCTGGGGCCCTGACCGCCGGTAGCTTGGACCCTGTTCCCGATACCGGTGGGCTACTATTTTTTATATTTTTAAATGTTTTTATTTTATATTCTAATATTTAAAAATATAATTTATAAGTTTGTAAAAATGAATAAAGGGAATAATTGCATAACATACTACCAGTGGGAATGACTTTTATTTTGACGTTTCAACAGCATTCATTGCGATATTTACGTTGTTGAGCAGATAAGGACATTATGGATCATCTTTTAGCCGAAAGACGTCCACTGCTGGACATAGGTTCCTCCAATTTTGGAGGATTTGTCATAATCGCCACGCTTTGCAGGCGGGTTGGCGATCGCAGTATTGTGGTAAATGCATAAAGAGCGCTGTTTCCCATTGTCTAATAAGTCCCTAAGTCGTCTCTTACCACACCCACGGAAAGAAATGGGATCGTGCTATTCTTTATGGCACTACACGGAACAATGAAGGACATATGGATTTATTTTCGCTATCTAAGAAATTATTTAAGAAAATAGCTCTTGATGTTTTATCTGGCGTAGTAAGTTAATCCAAGCAACACAGCATTACTGTGGTTGCGACTATTGTTTTATTTTTTATTATCTCTCTTCAGCACGTACTCTAAACCCTTAGTTAAAATATGGACAATGGTCTGAGTTACATGTTTGTAAAATCTTAGTTTGAGTTTTTTTTTTTTTTTTGTAATCTGCAGTATGTAACTTTTATTTGTCTCTAATAAATAAAATAAAATAACAACGTCATTTAGCTCGACTCTCGGCTACTCCTACCTAGCTGCTACTGGCAATCTTGCTATAATAATGTATGTTGATTCACAAATAATTTCTCTAGTGACATGTCCCTCATGTGAATACACAATACTTGAACAAGCTATTATTTTAGTTTTTGTTAGAATTGATAGAAGGAGTATTTAAATGAAAACCTCACATGAATCATCCTGAAATTATCATTACATCAAACTTTATCATATATCGAGCCTTTTTCCAACTATGTTGGGGACTTAGTGTTGCAAAGAACTCGAGCCCTCGAGTCGTAATTTTAAAGACTCGAGTCAATTACGCAAGACTCAGTGTGCTCAATAGGCTCGAAGTCGAGTCAAGCACCCGAGTCTTAAAATTAACTCGAGTCTTAAAGAACAACTTGGAACATGAAGATGAAACTTGTAGCTCATCATTCGAAAAGACTCGAATAGAAGAATGATAAGTTCTAATGAGTGGTTATGATGTAATTATGCGTACAAATAATCTGACGAGTTATTCATAGACTCGAATTCATTTTAAGACTCGAGTCCTTTTTAAGACTCGAGTGGCTTGTAAATGACTCGGGCTCGGCTTGACTCTAGACTCCGAGCCTTTTGAGCACACTGAGTCTTGCATAATTGAGTCGAGTCTTTAAAATTACGACTCGAGGACTCGAGTCCTTTGCAACACTAGTTGGGGTCGGCTTCCAGTCTAACCAGGTGCAACTGAATACCAGTATTTACATGGAGTGACTGCGTATCTGACCTCCACAACCCATTTACTGGGTAACAAAATCACCATTGTAATGTATGATGATCATGTAGGTATCATTACAGCATACCTACTAGATAATACAATAGAATAGTATGAGTATATGTCTTTTTTTTTTGTAATGAGCATTTTTTAGCAGTTTTTTTCTTTTTCTTTTTTAATAATAAAATTTGCCGTCGACTAGACGAGGTTTGCGAGGCTGTCGTCATGTGGGATGTGGAGTCGGCGATCATTGTGCCGATAGTCATCACAGCCTATGGCTTGATAGCCAAGAGCCTCGACCAACACCTGAAGAGGCTATCGTTGAGCAGTTGGATCAAGGGCTTGATTCAGAAAGCGGTACTTCTGGACACGGCTTGCATTGTTAGGAGATTCCTCTCTCTGGAGCCCTGACCGCCGGTGGCTTGGACCTTGTTCCCAATACTGGCGGGTTACTGTTTTCATATATATAGGTCTTTTTTTATTATTTTATTTTGTTTAATGAAACAGATTTTGTCATTGATCGCCAATTTTTTATAACTACACTGTTTTTACATAAGTACGTCGACCATAAACTTTAACTACGATATCCTTATTAATTAACATATTTCACGGTCAGTGACTCTCAATTAATTTGAATAATATTTATATTACAATAATAATAATATTCACATGCCTACATACGTATAAACTAGTAAACATTTCATTTAAATTAGAATCTGCCTTATTGTTCTAGTGGTAGCAAGCTCTACTGCTGAGCATGAGATCCGGTGGGTTCGGTTCCCAGGTCGGGCAAACTGTTAATGGGTTTTTTTGTCTGGAATTTCACAGGAGCAGCCCAGAGTCTGGATTTGTGCCCGGTTGATGGCAATATGCTCGCCCCCTATTCCATGGGACTTAAACATAACAGGCGAAATGTCGGTGTACTATAGGTACACCTCTGCCCAACCCTTCGGGGAAAGACGGCGTGATGTTATGTTATGTTATGCAGATGGAACTCCCTTCTCTAAAAATGCTCCGAAAATACAATTCATAGTCGGTGCTTTTTTTACCTCGTACCTTTAAAAGACAAGATGAGTATTTTCCAGCTGCAGACGATGAGAAAACGAATTAACGGAAAATATAAATGGTTGTAGTTATACCATACTTACACGTATGGTATACTACAACCATTTATATTGGTTCCCTTAAGTTCTGAGTTGAACTGCACGAGTAACAAATGCATGCACTGACTGGATATATCCACTCCATCTGTGTGGTTCTTTCCTCAAAAGACCATTACATCCACCAATCTACATGGTCTTCACATGATCTGACCAAGATTATGTCCAGACTTTAAAAGAGACTGTAACCTCTGAATTTGTATCAGCCTTTCTCTCAGAGTAATCGAGTACGAAACTCCGACCTCATCTAGTTTTAAAAATGTGATTCCAATGTGTTTGTTCAAACTTACAGAAATAAAATCTTTTATCTACGATATACTTACTATATTATTAATTTTAATTAATATTATAAAGCTGAAGAGTTTGTTTGATTGAACGCGCTAATCTCAGGAACGAATTAAAAAAATATTTTTGTGTTAGATAGCCTATTTATCGAGAAAGGCTATAGGCTATATAACATCACGCTACAACTAAGAGGGGTGGAGCAGTAATGAAAAATGTTGCAAAAACGGGGAAAATCGCACGGGAAGGCAATTCGACGCGACGGGAAGGGTCGGGGGAAAAAGAAATTTAACGCGGACGATGTCCAGAAGCTAGTCATTTATAAATCTTATATCTTTAAACGAGCAATTCTTGTATATATATATAGTACCGGTCAAAAGTTTTCGATCACATTCGCAAAATATTAAAATGTACAAAATTCAATAAAAATCGTACAAAAATTTAGTACTCATTACAGAAATTTCATTATACAAAACGCATTTGAAGCGAATAAGTCCGGTAAACACGCTTTATTTGTAGTTTGCCGCCTCAGATAAGCAAAGACTCGTCAAGGGCGTTAATGTCAGTTTAAAACGTAACCGTCGCCGTTTTGTTTGAGAGTCTTTTTATATGGATATTTCGAAATTACGCTTTTGATTATTTTTGTGCTTATACAGATACGAAAGTTTAACACGTGTACACTGCTACATTAGTGCTAAAGTTGATTTAACACAATAAACATTTTTAGTATAAATTTGGTGTGAAAAATAAAGCTTAGCTCACATTCCTTAAATTAATCTCTAAGTATTACTTTTTAAAATGGGTCGAAAAAAGGAACTGAGTAGAGAAAAACGTGCTGTTATAATTGCATTGTACGAAGAAGGCTATAGTACAAGAAAAATTGCATCTATATTGAATGTAGCTCAGTCTACGGTAGTGTATACGCTGCAGAGAGAGCGAGAGACCGGGTCCTGTATTAACCGCCACCGATCTGGGAGACCTAGAGTTACATCTAAAAGTGAAGACAAATTCATCTGTGTGCAAAGCAAGCGTCAACGAACACGCACGGCGCCAGAGATACGCGAGGAACTGAATGCTAGTCGACAAAACCCCGTATCACTGTCAACGGTGCAACGCCGATTGCGTGAACATGGGCTTAAAGGACACATATCAGCAAAAAAAACACTTTTGCGTAAACAAAATAAACTTAAGAGACTACAGTGGGCTAAAAAACACAAAGATTGGACATTTGATCAGTGGTTGAAAGTTTTATTTACAGATGAATCAAAGTTCGAAATATTTGGCTCAAAACGTAGGCAGTATGTTCGTCGTTTAGTATGCACTGATTTTTCATGCGCTCCCCGCATGAAAAATCAGTGCATAATACCAACAGTGAAACTCGGTGGTGGATCGGTCATGGTGTGGGGCTGTTTTGGTGGTAATAGAACTGGAAATCTCGTTCGTATTGAAGGAATATTTAATAAAGAGTATTATCACAGAATTTTACAACAACATGCCATTCCCTCTGGAAGACGAATTGGTCGTGGTTTTATTCTACAACAGGATAATGATCCTAAACACTCATCTGCACTGTGTAAAAATTACCTAGCCAAAAAAGAAAAACAAGGCGAGCTTAAACACATGATTTGGCCTCCACAGTCTCCGGACTTAAACCCTATAGAGTTGTTATGGGACGAGTTAGATAGGAATGTGAGAAAAATGCAGCCAGTAAATCAAAAGCAACTTTGGGAGTATCTACGAGTCTGTTGGAGTCAGATTTCAGAAGATTCTTTAAAAAAACTGATAGAAAGAATGCCGAAAGTTTGCTCTGCCGTGATAAAAGCTAAAGGAGGATATTTTGAGGAGTCTAAAATTGGAAAAAAAATGTGATATAGTTATTAAGTTCAATTTTAATTTAATATATTTTCATGTAATTACACCATAAATTAGTATTATAGTGATAATAAAGCGACAGGAAATTTTAATTTACAAAATTGTGTATTCCGAAATTTGACATGTGATCGAAAACTTTTGACCGGTACTGTATATATAATCTGAATCTCGGAAACGGCTCCTACGCTTTTCATGAAATTTAGTATACAGGGGGTTTCGGGGGCAATAAATCGATCTAGCTAGGATTCCTTTTTATAAAATGTCGTTTTATTCGTGTTTTCAATGACCAAATTTATCGATAATCAACTTGAACATAAACTTATTATTTTAAACACAATTTACCAAAAAATACCGAGCAAAGCTCGGTCAACCAGATATTGTTATATAAGGTGAGTCTATTGCCATCGACCGTGCACAAATTCAGATTCCGGGCAGATTCAGAGGTGTGTGGAATCCCTTATTGAAATACTTACCCAATATTACTTTTCCCGACCAACAAATTGAACCCCTATGTTCATCTCTACATAATATAAAACAGAGTCGCTTCCCGCTGTCTATACGCTTAGATTTTTTAAACCACGTAACGGCATATAGTGCGGTTTTCATCAATAGATAGAGTGATTCAAAAAGAAGGTTTGTATGTTCAGGCATATTATTTTAGAGAAAAGGCGAGTAATTCAAAGCTTTGTATTGTGCTATTATAATAAACATATTTTTGTGCGCTTACTCGTACAATGCAAACGCTGGCTAAACCTTACGAAATAGATCGAAATGATGTACTATAGTTGTATATATTGAGAAGATCTACAAAAAAGTCCATAGTGGCATATGTCTATCTCCTAAGGATACCAACAGTAATAATTTTTATCTTTTACTTATTACACAACTTTGTGACTTTTTTTGTTTCTGCTCCGTTTCTAAGGGACCTAGCGTAATGATATACCTTCATCAAGAATTGGATTGTAAAATGAAAAAATATTTTTTCGAATACGACTGGGTAATTCTAGAGATTAGCGTGTAATGATAATATATAGATTATGAACTAAACCGAAAATAATTTTAATCAAAAATAATTAATCTGAAATCATCAGTCCTTCTAGTCGTAGGTTCCTGAACATCGTCTGCGTAGCATCCTGTAAGCTCTCCATAGAATGGTGTCACAAATTACACTCCTAATCCTTGGAATCCGACAATGGCTTCTATTAGACACAACGTAAGCTTCCCCGGAGACCGCTACCGCACGCAACGATCTTGTGTAGTCTGCTATAATAAATGACAATGATGTTTACTGTAATTATTATGCTTGACTGGTCTGTTAGTGCGTTTGTTTAGTGATCTGTCTACATACATACTTACATAAAGTCACGCCTTTTTCCCATGGGGGCAGGCATAAGCACGATCAGCAGAACGCCACCTGCTTCGATTCTTACACGTTCTTTTGCGTTCACAAATCTGGTCAAGCACACACGCCGGTTACGACTATTACGTACGTTATCTTTCTGAAGATCATCATCACCAATAAGGTCACTATATTTCTTTCTCGGGCGTTCCCCTACCCCTGGCGTTTTACATCTGTCTTGTAAACCTTTTGTTAGTCGCCGTTTGTTCATCTTTATCATGTTGATATGTACAAACCATGCAAGTAGACTCTTAAACTGTTTATCATTACATTACTTTTAAACCGCACCGCTGCCTTAACAAATCATTCCATCTTATACCTATATAAAATCTGCCTAACCTTTTCCCAATTACGTTAGGGTTAGTTTCCAGTCAAACCAGATTCAGTTAGATACCAGTATTTTACAAAGAGCAACTGCCTGCCTATCTGACCTCCACAACCCAGTTATTGAGTAATGCGATACCTCTAATTCTTCCAGGAACTCTTTTCGCGCCATCTCGAACCAGCCCTCGCGGTATGCGTACAGGTCGTCTCGTCACCGCTTTCTGAGCCGATTCATCTTCAGGCCTCCATTGTGTAGAAACTTTTGCCCAAGAGTCATCGTGCGCCTGATGTGACCTACCCAATCCCATTTAAGCCTCGTACTCTTTTTGCCATATTTAACTTACAAATAGTAAAAAAAATTCGATGCTTTGACAAGTTGTAGAAGCCGTTCCTTCCGCAAGATCTATTTACATGGAGGTAGACTGCAATTGGACCACTAGACGTTGTCTTGCTTCACATAAAGATCGGTTGGAAACTAGTAACATTGATATTTCAGGTTGGCAGGTATATTCCAGAGTTTTATCCTTTTTACAGGGTGTGATGAACCGTAGGCGCCCCCAATCGTCGGTCCACCAGGGGTAGGGATCGGTTGGAAAGTGCTGGGACAGACTGGATGCGCAAGATGGAGGACGGGGTGTTGTGGCGCAGCATGGGAGAGGCCTATGTCCAGCAGTGGACTGCGATAGGCTGAGTTGATTGATTAATTGATCCTGTGATAAATAAGGCCACCACGATGCTGACAAAGGTTATCATGATGCCTTATTAGGTTGATCAACTAAAAGAGGTCAATTACTGATCATAATATAGGCCTTCCCAAAAGTGGCCCCATGATAGCTCCCACGCTATAGTAAAAATCGTAGGCAATAAAATCTTCCTGTTCATAGTAATGAGACGAAACACAAAATCCAACTAACAAGAGAACCTTTCACAATAAGCTCCGTAACTTCGGACAAGCCGTAAATATTCAGGAGTGACGTAATGCTACTACAGGCCCCGATTTTAGTGTAACTAGTTACGGGACTGAGTCATACCGACCGTTCGTACTTCGAACACGAGCTGCGCAAGCCGTAAATGTTCAAAATACGACGTGCAGCCGGCCTATGTGGTCGTCACTCGACTCCGTACGGCCGTATGGAGTCGAGTGACGACCATAACGGCCGAAATCGACATGTATGCAAGACACTTTATGCCTAGCCGGCCGATACATTTCAGGATTGGACTGCAAATGCCTAGCGTATGGAAATGATGTCTAGTTTAGTAGCGAGAAAACTGTTTATGTGGAAAAGTTGTAGTTACGTGTTCGATGGTTCATGGACTCAACATGAGTTATTTACTGTAGATTTTTATAAAAGGTTTTATGTTAGAAGATTTTTGCGATTATGAAAAAAACTACGTGTTTTACAATAGTTTATTTCACTTTACACGCTTTTATTTAGTTTCATCTGGGCCGGTGTCTATCTGTAAACAAATCTTGAAAGATAAATTTCACCTACTTACCGCTTTCCAATTCAGCTGAAATTTTGTATGCATACATTATTACTAATTGTAAATCGAATCCTATAATGTTGTGATGACTTCATCACAACATTATAGGATTGAACCCTAAAATGTTTCCACTATTGATGCACAGGCATCTATGTGAGAGGGAGTGGGCCATATTGCACCACGCGGGCTCAATGCGGATTGGCAAATGTCACATGTCTTCGAATTTTTGGTTCTAGGACAAGCCAGTTTCCTCACTATGAGTTCCTCCACACAAAGTAAACTGCCTACCTGGTTACGAACCCACGACCCTTTAACACATAAGTAGCGGCCAATAGCACTGGACCAGCACTGCTAACCTTAAATCGGACCCGACAAGATGACATCCAGGGTCTGATGGTGGAGGCAGAAGGTGACACCGTAGGTGGCGGCTATGGGAACTCCATCGAGTTTAGGCTCGTTTGATTCTTCTTGACTTGACTTATTCTCTGGTTCAAAATAATAAAAATAAAATTGAGAATGAAACGACTAAACTAGGAATTAACATCATCATGATCAATACTACAAAGTAAAACCCTCTGGAACCAGCCCTCAATCCATACTTCCATACTTTTATACTTTTATACTTTTTATACTTTTATCCATACTAATATTATAAATGCAAAAGTAACTCTATCTGTCTGTCGGTCTGTCTGTCTGTCTGTCTGTCTCGCTTTCCTGCTAAAACTACTGAACCGATTTAAATGAAATCAGAGCCTGAGAAAGGACATAGGTTACTTTTTATCCCGGTAGTATGTTCCCGCGGGATAATTTCCGACCTCCACGCGGGCGAAGCCGCTGGCAAAAGCTGGTAATTAATAAATTATTTTTTGTTTTAATGAGTTTGACTTAGTATTTTGTAGTTCATTAAAAGCTTGTGTTAACAATAAATGTTTTTTTTCAACCCACGAAAAAAACGGAGGAGGTTCTCAATTCGACGCGTATATTTTATTTTTTTTATGTATGACCACGCATAACTTTTTACATAGTCGTCCGATTGTGATAATTCTTTTTTTATTGGAAAGGGTATACACCGAAAGTGGTTCCATATAAATTTGGTAAACAAAATCAAACACTAAGGGTCGAAAAACAAGGGATGTTTGATTGTTCACTCACTGATTGTAATGTTTAACTACGCATAACTTTATACAGAGTAGTCCTATTTTGATAATTCTTTTTTATTGGATAGCGTATACCTTGCCAAGTATTATTAGTACATTAAAGCCATAAAAAGTTATAAAATAAAAACTTTTTAACAAAAAATTTAATTTAGTCTGTTATTTGATTTTTTCAATTCAACGGACTTTGCACTAAGGATTATCATTCTGTCTATGGTGAAGAACAAAGACTTACAAAAAAAATGCAAAGAACTTAATTTCGGCCCAGTAAATTGAGAAGTCATGAAGTAATTAATTGTTGAGATAAAGTGAATAACAGGTGCAATCTAGTTCTACCGTGGCACGAAGCCAAACGTGCAGGCTCTGCGAACAAATAGAATTCCACAAGTTTTAATGTTAGGTACATACTGGAGTACATTGTTAGACAAACTAGGGTTTGCACTACTTACCTAAGAATCTGTAGACTACGTTGCATTTACATCCTTGCAACTTTTCCACTCTCTACAAGTTGGGGCCACCTTGTCGAAATTGGACACACTTTCAAACAAAAATGCGTGGATGGTGTGAAAGATAATACAGTTATTGCCTTGTTGGATTCAGCTCATTAGTCTGGAGCCAAGTGCGTTGAGAATTTACATCGGCTATATAAAAAAAATGCTGTTCTATACATTTAAAATAGCTAGTGGTTAGTGACCCTGACTGCTAAGACTAAGGTCGTGGGTTCGATTTCCACCCAGGACAAATCTTTGTGTGATAACCACAATTATTTGTTCTTTGTCTGGGTGTAATTTATCTATAATATGTATGTATTTAGAAATTTAAATGTATATTTATCAGTAGTCTGGTTGCCACAGTACAGGCTATGCCTAGTTTGGGATCAAGTTACGGTGTGTTGGGTGTCCTAAGATATTTATGATTTTATTTTGAACGCGTAATTATTGCAGTTTTGTGGGAAACAGTAGATTTTTTGGTAACAGAAGGGCAATTCCGGTAATTTTAAGATTATTCGCAGTCTAATCTCAGTTTCAATCTGTCAAAAATACCTCGAGTTTCCGTTTCTGACAAGTTTTTGCCATTTGATTGTCGCCGAGGTGAGACTGCTGCTAGATTTTGAAGGTTTTTAATTACGAGAATTGGCATTCTGTTCTTTGTCTTTGAATGTCATCATCATTCTTATATAATGACTAAGTACAATTACTTTCAAGATTTGAAGCAGAATTGGCCTCCAGGTTTGTGCGACGATGACTCAGACACCCTGTATCTTATGACAAGAGAACTCTGTTATGATACTGATGACGGTTGATAAAAATGTAGGGGAAAAAAAACTTTTTAACAAAAATTAAACCGCCGAAAAAAGTTCTCGTTTTTCGGTGGTTTAATTTTTTGCTATTTGTAATGATCAAACTTGGTTTTTTATTTTATATTTTTTTTTGTGGCTATAATGTACTAATTACTACATGCTTGCAAAATCGGACTATTCTGTAAGAAGTTATGCACTACAATCAATGCGTGAACAATCAATCATCCCCTGTTTTCCTACCCTTAGGGTTGGAATTTTTGGCCAAATTTACATGGGATCACCATCGGGATATGCCCTTTCCAATAAAACAGAATTATCAAAACCGGTCCACTCTGTAAAAAGTTATGCGTGGTCATACAAAAAATGACCACGCATAACTTTTTACAGCGTCCGTGTGGTGCCGGACGTAAAGAATAACACCACCCCATTTCTTCCCGTGGGTGTCGTAAAAGGCGACTACTAGAAAATGGGCAGCAGCGTTCTCTTTGCATTTTACCACCATACTGCGATCGCCAACCTGCCTGCCAAGCGTGGCGATTATGGCAAAACCCCCCAAATTGGGAGAGGCCTAAGTCCAGCAGTGGACGTCTTACGGCTGAAATGATGATGATGATACAAAAAATATATATATACACGCGTCGAATTGAGAACCTGCTCCTTTTTTTTTCGTCGGTTAAAAAGAAGAGCTGCGATCCCAAATTAATAGTAATTTTCTTTTGGCAATGACATCTTGCCAGTCAACCTATGAGATTGCCGGCTGCTTCACCGGAATTGCCTGTGGCTACGTTAATAAACACAGGCCTCCAGCTAGGGCTTAAAAACTTAAAACTAGAGCGACTGCATGCTAAGAGCACCCACTCTGGGGTTCAGACCTCGGCTTAGGGCATTGCTAGAAGACCCAGCCAAGGACGAACTAAAGGCTAAAAATTTTAATCATCATCATCATCATCGTACATCACACTGCTGCCTCCTTTCGGTGAGAGGGAGTGGGCCATCCAACACGCGGGCCCAGTGCGGGATGTTGTTGCACATGTTGGCGAACTTTTAGTTCGACGACATGCCGGTGTCTTTACGATGTTTTCCTTAACCGTTTTTGAGAGCAGTGGTGATGAAATTATTTATACATAGTAAAGCCCCTGTCTGGTTTGGAACCTATGACATTACAACTCATAAGTCGGGGCTATTAATACTGCACCACAATCATCATCTGCCTAGCCTTTTCCCAACTATGTTAGGGTCGGCTTCCAGTCTAACCGGATGCAGCTGAGTACCACTATTTCACATGGAGCGACTGCCTATCTGACCTCCACAACCCAGTAACTGGGTAATACGATACCCCTTGGTAAGACTGGTTGTCAGACTTTCGCGCTTCTGACGACCCGTAACGACTGTCTAAGATCTACGAAAGACAGCCAGGACCAACGGCGTAACGTGCTTTCCGAGGCACGGAAGGGTCTTGGTATGTAAAGATTGAAACCGCGGGAAGCGTAGCTTAACCTGAATGATCGACCCGTACGGCTGTTGAAACTTAGCCACAAGCACTTATATATAATACTGGGCCACAACTGCTCAAAAATGTTGATGTCCCAAATTAGTTACAATTGCCCTGTGTATGACTATAGTACAGCTACTCCTTTCATAAAACTAAGACCAATGATTGGAATCGCAATTGTTAATTAAGTTACGGTTAGGTTAAGTTAATCTTCTGTTAAGAAATTTAATACCGCATAATTAGTTATTAAAGGCGAATAGTTTTCAGATTATCCCTTGAAAAGTTCAGACTTTTCTAAGGATAATCCGAAAGCTATTCGGCTTAACAAAATATTAATAACTGAGAATGACGAAAACTGTCCCAACATAATACAGTTTATATCTAGTAGCTAGGAATCAGAGTTAATCAGTTTAGTAAAAATTTTGTTGTCCCAAACTAGTGATAATTGCCCTGTGTATGACTATACAGCTTTTCCTCAAAAGGAACTAGGACTAATCACTGGAAACGCAATCTTTGATTGCATGCTAGAATTTGAAAATTGTATCCAGAAAATTCAAGGATTGAGTTTGTCTTTTGTTAAGCAACTTAATACCGCCCTTACTTAATAACTGTTCTAGAGAAAAATCTGAAAGCTATTCGACTTAATAAATATTGTCAACTGAGAACGACGAAATCTGTCCCACCGTAACACAGTTTATAACTAATACGGGGATCAGAGTGAATCCGTTTTGTAATAGCCTGAATTTATTATTTTGCACTGAGTTACGAGTACTAATTGGGTATATTTTAGATGCATAGAACAAAAGTAGGTACTAGTGTATATTATTTGCAAGGTTGTAATTAGTTTAGTAAAAATAAAGATTATATATTATTGTCGCTGATATATTGAGGTACTAGCTTCTGCCCGCGACTTCGTCCGCGTCAAATTTTTGCTCCCCTGACCCTTCCCGTTACATCGAATTGCCTGTCAGTTTTCGTCCATTTTTCGTTGCTGCTCCGCTCTTTTTAAGTGTAGTGATGTTTGTAGCCTTCCTCAATAATTAGGCTACCCAACACAATAAATAACTTTTCATTTCGGACCAGTATTTCCTGAGATTACCGCGTTCCACCAAACAAACAAACTCTTCAGCTTTATAGTATTAATAAGTATAGATTGTCGCTGAAATATTGAGGTATTATCTAAAACTTCTAGAAGTAGTCGATTTTTTTCAATTCTTACTGGTAGTTCTACAGATTGTCGCATTCAAACAAACAAACAAACTCTTCAGTTTTATTATTAGTACAGATTATAAGTAATTGTAGCATAACGTAATTAAAGTCAATATATTCATTAGCATATAATTTAATTAATTACTCGGTAACGACAATTTAGGCTTCAGTTCCGCAATTTAACACACAATAATGTACTTTACTTAAAATAGAATAAACCAAGTACACAATAGAGGAAAATTTTCATACTTAAAATAAATAGAAACATGAAGGTTAGCTTTTAAAACAAAATCATAGTAAAACGCAACTTGTATGACCGACAAGGTACTATATATTCGGCCGATTCTTGAAAACAATCATCAGTAGTTATCCTTACAACACAATAGAAGCTAGTGTAATTACGACTATAATAATACTATAGAAATAATCATTATCAAAATGCAGAAGTCACCGTGTCTGTTCTTGTGTTTGTGCTACTTCGTCGTTGGGTCTTATGGCAATTTGGGTAAGGACTGTTTTCTCAGTGACCAGTTTATATCAATTAATTTTCTTAAAAGGTTTTTCAGTTATCACAATCAAAGTGTATCAAGTTGCTCCTTTTCTGGCATTTTTTGTACCTGCCAGTGGATTGTCCCACAAATTAAATACTAGGAGAAATAGAAAGTTTTCAGTAGCCAAAATGACTTACAGTTTTCAAGGGTTTTAAAATATTTCAATTTCCTTGGTCACCTAAAATCAGAGTGCACCAAGTTGATTCCAATTTTCTGGCGTTGTTTGTACCTACTAGCGGTTTATCCTACAAATAAAATACTTAGAAAAATATAAAGTTTCAGTGGTCAGAATGTCTTACAATTTTTTTTTTTTTTTTTTTTTGTCTTATTTTTTTTTTGTCTTTCATTTTTCAATTTCCTTGGTCACTTTCAATCAAAGTGTATCAAGTTGACTTTTGTTTGTATATATTATTGTTGTGATATTTCACACAAATATAATAGTTAGGGATATAAAAATATCATAGTGGCCAGAATAACTTACAATTTTTAAAAAGTTTTTAATTTGCTTAATTGCTAAAAATTCTTAAAGTAGTAAATTGACCCTTATGGAATTATGTGCCAGCCAGCAAGCGGTTTCTCCCATAAATGAAATGTTTACACAATTATTTTGATTATTTTGAATTTAATATGTTGATAACTCTGACTGTTAGAAGTTTCGGTCTAAGATATCCTCATATCTTACTATAAGTCAACTTTCATCACAAATCTAAGACATATATAAAATAAATAACATTTTATTTGTGAGACCTTGTTGCGTATAAGATGCAACAAGAGTAGAAAGATGATAACCCTGTTCCATTTTTATTTTATAGAAATGTTTTCTTCTAACACTTTCTTTTTTGCAGTACCCTTCATTGACAAGTGCGAATGGAGCGACCAGGCCTGTCTGGTGGCGTCAACGATAAAGGCCCTACCGTACTTTGGCAACGGTTTGCCTGACCTAGGAATAGAACCTATGGATCCCTTGAAAATTACCAAAGTCACATTAAAAGAGGGCGGATTGGTAGTCGACTTTACAGACATGGATATAACCGGTATCAGCAAGTGCAAAGTGTTGAAAGTAGAGTAAGTTTATTTTACCTTATCAATCATCATTTATTGTTGTCATGGCAACGAATAAATTTCTATATTTACAGCGGAATGATGTACAAATTCTTTTGTCTATATCTATCTCAATTTATTTGGGGTCTGTGCAACATGTAATTTTGTTTCGTTATTCTACTTTTATAGCGAAATATACATAATTTATAAAATATCCCTTCCAAAGCTATCCTACGGTATGCAGCAGCTGAAATACGCAGAAAAATTTTCTTGGCTATGGAAGACCAACTAGTCTTCAAAAAATTATGATATAAAATGGGTTTTAAAATGGGGTGAGAAATTATAGGGACCCCAAGGCTCTAGCTTTTTAAAACGCTTAACATTAGGTTTTTTGCACGTGCATCAGCCGCCCTAGCACAGCTTGTGTTTGTTCATAAACCAAGATCAATAGGTTTCTACATAACAAATATTTGAAAATGCAAGCAAAGACTATATTTTAAGATGTAATTTACTGAAATCGAACACTATTACCAATTCCGGACAAAGTTCTTTTATGATTCGCTTATGTGCAACTGCCACTATTGTTTCAACCTTTCTTCTTACAACTATGATTGTAACACATCTATTGTCTACGTAAATACTTCACAATCAGCCTATAATGTTCTCTCTGCTGAGACACAGGCCTCCTGTCTATGAGAGAGAATGGGCCATAATCCACTATGCGGGTCCAGTGCGGTTAATAAGTGCCACATGTCTTCGAATGTTTGGTTCTAAGACTTGCTTGGTTTCTTACAACTTTTCCTTCACCGTTTTGAGAGCAGTGATGATAATATAATCTACATATTTTTTTTTATATCAATAATCTATTTTTTATAGGCGTGATGTTAGCAAAAACCTATTAAAATTGGAAGCCGAGTGTCCAATTGTTGTAGTCGGCCAGTACGAATGTGCAGGAAACCTTTTGACAGTACCAATTGAAGGAAAAGGCCCATTTAATGTGAATTGTGGTAAGTCACTTCATTTATTTGCTAAAGTAATGGGAAATAGAAGACTCATTACATGTCGTCAGAAGCCCCAAAGTCTGACAACCAGTCTTACCAAGTTAGACTGAAAGCTTACCCCAAAATAGGTGGAAAAACACTGGGCAGATTGATTTTAAAACGGAAAATGAAAGACCTTTTACAATAAAAGGCAAAAAGAAATTGTCTGATATTCTAAGTAGAGCTTCAAACTTAGCTAGCGATATGTGGGTATATAAATACATCTCTGCCTAAACATTTTGTGTATTACAAACGTGATGTTACGTTATGTATTCAAGTAGCAACTATTAAATTAGTCACATACTACTGATTGCTAAAATCGACCAATCAAATGTGATTTTTAACTAAATACTGATGAATTTAAAGTACGGTATTAAAGTAATCACACACAAAATTGCATGCTGCGTGTTTTAATGTTTTTTTTTTTTTTTTGTATTGATCAGAATTCCTTTGAACATTCTTAAAAAACTTATTAGGTATTCTCAAAACAAGCTCAAACATTGAACTAGATAGGTATGATTGAGAAATGTGGAGTTTAAAATTGTGTGTCGTACAGGAGCATCGAATAGAGTCAAAAATTTTCTCCCGAACATTTAAATCAGTGTAAATGGTGTCATAGATAAGCGCGACCCGAAGGTGCGACGTTATTCTGGTAGAACAACTTGCAAGAAGTTTTGAATAGGAATTTATTGTTGTACAGTAGAAAAATATTGATTTGTAGCGGGAGCAGGCAAGCAAGACCCGAGTTGTCGGGTCGCACCAGTCTGATCCCGCCTCAAATCTGTTTGTACCCAAAAATATACAACTAAAATATATTTTTATAAAATTACAGAAAGTATCTTCTTCGCTGTTGAAGTTGGTCTAACAACAGAAGTTGGTAATGATGGTGTAGAGCACTGGAAGGTTGGCAAAGCTACGTACACATACGAAGGCAGAAAACAGGCTAAGTTCAATTTCGAGAACTTGTTCAACGGAGATGCGGAAAAGGGTAAGATTATAAACAGAACTGAATTAAGTGACCTTGTTGGTCGATAACGCTGACCCGGTATTTTGTGGAAGTTTTTAAACCATTGCTTCATAAGTTATAAAAATAGGTCTTGTTACCAACGCAACATAACGCGATGAACATCGCTGAATTGTCAAATTTAAAGGGATTGTGATTTTGAGTATGTTTTGCTATTAGGGCGCTGTCTTCAATCCATTTTCATCAATTAGTTTGAATTGCTCTGTAAAAGAAAATTGAATCGGCCCTGACATTGGAACCCTACTTCATTATCTTTACAGATCTAAAAACTTAATCGCGTCCCGCGACTTTAGGCTTAGATATTTTAAAGTACGCAACGGATTTTAATTCAGTTTTCATCAGCAGACAGAATGATTCCAGAGAAAAGTTTATTTGCATAATAAGCGGGCGAAGCCACCTGCAAAAGCTTGTAATATTATAACTGTTAATTTTTGGGTGGTTGTTACACAATCACGCTAAGACGACTATTCCGATTTGGATGAAATTTAGCACACGGGTAGTTTATAACCCGGATTATAAAACAAAGGATAGGTACTTTATTCCGGTAGTACGCATGGCTACATATCGAGCTATACATTTCTAATTGTAGCAAACGGCTTGACGCTAGACTTTTCGTACAATGAGAAGTCAGCTTATACTAGAAATGTATAGCTTCAATTGTCGCCGTGAATACCAATCCACGGGCAAAACCTATGTAGTTTTATCATAACTGGCGAAATGCTGGTACAACAACACACGTTATTCTACCCCTACGGAGTACACAGGCGTGACTTCACCTTACTACTGGTTTACTTAAGTTGTTTTAATAACAAAACCTTTTCTTTTTCCAGCTCAACCCATCCTGAACATATTCAATGATAATTGGAAAGAAATTTTGCACTCGGTTGCTAAGCCCATCGTGGAAGAATTGGTCAACAAAATTGTCGATATGTTCCGAACGTTTAGCTCTCTAATTCCTGCCGATGAACTACAAAAATAGACAATAGCATGAACACTTAAACATAGTTGCTTTGCTATATTTTAAAGCTTAAAAAAGTGTCATAAGATTGTTTGTTTTTTAATACAGGTTTTAAGATTTGTAAGCTTTGTCTACATACCGATTGCCTACTTCTTTAGTTTAATATTTTGAATAAAACATGAATTTAAAGTATTTGTTTTGTATTTATCACTAGTTTCGGAGAAGAGCTTGTCGGTAAATTATAACTCAATATTTTTTTAAGCTACATTTGCCGCGGTTCTGTAGGTGGGTGACCGAATTTACATACCGAGAGCCCCCATGCCTCGGAAAGCACGTTAGGTCGTTGGTTATTTGTGGATCTTCATCACCAGAAGCCCGTAAATCTGGATATCGTTTTACCCAACAACTGGGTTGTGGAGTTCAAATAGGCAGTTGCTCAATATAAAATAATAGTGTTTAGATGCAGCTGGTTAGACTGGAAGCTGACCCCAATATAGTTGGAAAGACTAAGCAGATGGTGATGTTTTTTATCACTCTTTTGATGATTGTGAGAAATACGGACAAATGACACTTATTCTTTGAAAATTAACGTATTATCCTTCTAATTTCATACAAAAATCATTTCCTACTTACGAAACCTTGGTTTTAAACAAAATCAACTACCAAAAAAAACATTAATTACTGAACATTTTAAACACCACGTGTTTATTAATTAAGATTTTAATGAATAATAAAACGGACAAGTAAACGAGCTGGGTGTATTAATTAAACAATTCTATAAGTAGCCGGTTATAAAATTTAATATTTATTAATATGATGAACACGGTAGGCGGTGGAGTCGCCATTAATGCATCATTAATATTTTTTATCGTTAAATTTATTTAATTGAGCCGTTCATGTTTGTAAAGGTAATTAACGAGTATACAACTCAAGCGCATGCCTGTTTTATAGGTAAGCAATAAATACGTATATAAGTAAATCGACTGACTTCAGCAAACCGAAACGCTCTTTACTTTTTTTATTAATTATTGACGATCTCATAGCGTACGACCAGTAACTGGCATATATCCAAGAATGACCGCCTGGACCAACGGCTTAACGTGCTTTCCGAGACACGGCATGGAGCTTGGTATGTGAAGATGGTGAACCATCCACGGAAATAACGCGGCAAGCGTAGCTTATCCTTCAATCGATTTGTGTTGTTGTTACTTAGCTACAGGGGCTTTTAAACAAACTTATACTTAGAAAACCGCTATATCATAATTCATTATAATTTCAGTAGTAAGACGTCCACTGCTGGACATAGGCCTCCCCCAATTTTGGTGGGTTTTGCCATAATTGCCAGGCTTAGCAGGCGGGTTGGCGATCGCAGTATGGTGGTGAAATGCATAGAGAGAGCTGCTACCTATTCTCTAGTAAGTCCCTTAGTCGCCTCTAACGACACCCACGGGAAGAATGGGATGGTGCTATTCTTTACATCCGGCACTACACATAACACGCTTCAAATATTCACATATCCAACAATAACTGGCATTTTATTACATCAAATCATACATACATACATTACATCATACGAATCACTCGGACAGACGGACTAAATTCAAATCGCATCGGTTCGACGTCAATATTCCGAGTTGCCCTGAGTGGTCTAATTAGAGCGCTGCCAGTGAAGTGTGACGTCTGCAGGACAAATGACGCTCCGAATAATGGAGTAGGTGTAGTCGTGCACTTCTTGAATACTAAGTGACACCTTTGGGCAGGTTTGAAGGAATGAATTTGTTTTTCGTTGTTCTATTTCTTTTGTTTTTCTGTTACACGTGGTGTTTATCTTCAAGATTTTTCTGGTTGATAAAAATCTTTGAAATTTTTGTATAAATTATAATTGATAAAAATACCACTTCTTAAAAAAAAACACTACAAAGTAAACAATTACACAATTTTTTACTTACTTTATTTTACTTACTAAGTTAACAGTGACAGGAAATTATTAAAAAATCATCAACATAAACTTAGAAGAAAAAATACGAGCTAACATAAAAACCGGTAATAGGAACGTAACCAAACTTACATAAGACCATTCAGTAAGTATATACCCTTTCAAACCACAGAAGAATTTAACAAATCGATTTACAAATGAAGGAGTTCTGAAAGGGAATTGAGAACCTTCTCCTTATTTTGAAGTCATTTAAAAGCAAATTTTACCTTGTGGGTAAAATTTGAAATTTTACCCACAACTTCACCCTTATGGTGGTCGTGAAAACTTTATCTATGAAAAATACATAAATAGTTGACAGATCATTATGAGTTGGGAACTCATAATGATCTGTCAAACGGAACTGGAGCCAATCTCAAACAGATAAAAAATATACCAATATGAATTTAAAGATTTTTCTTCTAAAGATCGCTCCTGACAAAAGGTTCATAGTTAAAATACGTTCACAAGGATAATAACAAATAAGCAGATGCCTTTAAAACTGGAATTAAAATTAAAGATTATTTTATTACTACAAAATAGCTCTATTAACTTGGTCATAAAAGTGATGCTTTTACTAAAAGTGGTTACTCTTTTGGTTTAGAAGTAAGATACAGAAGGTTATTTTATAACTTGTGGTTTTACAAGCTCATTCAGGGTGGCGGGTCATCGATGCACAAACTGAAACCATGAATTGGGAAAATGCAATTCATAATAGCATGTTGCGTGACAACATCCCTTATACATGTTCAAGTCTATGGACATGGGACATCAACTAACCCAGTGGCACTGTATAATGACGACTGTGACAGCGTACAAATGACAAACTGTAGCTTATATTGGAAAAAGGTTTTATAGTTACAGTGGTCATATTCATCATTTCAGTCCGTACAACATTGGTGTATGGCATTTGTGTCGTCATACTTAGGAGCTAAAATTCATAAAATCATGCAAACGTGTCACAAGTCATCCCACACAGTCCAGCTCTTAGAAATTTATAGATTTCGCGGGCTTTAACACAAACTATATATAACATCGCAGTCCACCGCTAGACGTAAGGCTCTTTCTGGTTGCGCCCTAATACCCGAATCTCCTCCAGCTAATCCCAGTTTCAGGATGTTGGTGCATGTAGTCCAGACATTTGTAGATCTTTGAAAGTTGCTACGGGTAGTCAATAATCAAAAGTCTGACCACCAGACTTTTTCAAGGGGTACCATGTAACAGTCAGAGACAAGACAGCCCACAGGAGACAGAGAGATAGGAAGAGAAGCAGACAGCCAGTCGCTATATATAAAATTCTGATTTTCGTCTGAATCCGAATAGACTAGAAGCCGAGCCCAACATACTGGACTCCTGGCCACCGTAGGCGCGAGCTTGCGGGCGGCGGGCAATGGGTAGCTCGCCGCCCGGTAAGGACCAAGCTCGGGTCGACGGCGCGTAGTGTTCCACGCGCGCCTCAAAGAGATGTCAGCAGCAGTGAAGGGGTCTACTAGGACCGATGCCTGCCAGGGTCGCGTGATTGTTCGAAAGAGATACCGTGACCTTGGCATATGGGCAACTGATGGAACACGGGTGGGTTTTAGTCAGTAAAAGTCTGACACGCCCTCCCGCTCCGCCCAGAGCGGGAGAAGTCATTTGATGACTTCCCATCCTGAAAAAAAAAAAAAAAAGCCCAACATACTCCCTGCCAGGGTCGCGAGATTGTTCGAAAGAGATACCGTGACCCTGGCAAATGGGCAACTGAAGGAACACGGATGGGTTTTAGTCAGCAAAAGTCTGACACGCCCTCCCGCTCCGCCCAGAGCGGTAGAATTCATATGATGATTTCCTATCCAAAAAAAAGCCCAACATACTCGTAGTAGGGAAAAGGCTAGGCAGATGTTGATGTCTATCTAGCCTTGCTGGATGCGTTCCGCGCTGCGTTTGCTTTTTGTATGCCGTTCAGTGTCTGTTGATAAACTACTCTTGTACTCGTACCTTACCTTCTGTTTCCATTTGTTTGCTTGCAACCCGTAGGTTGTATTCCATTATTATTTTAAAAGTAAACTGAGGGATAAAACTCGTAAACTGACAGCTATAAACTAACAAATTTTTGAGTTGTTCAACGTGGCGGACCGCAGAATATTATTAACAACTTTTATTACCGAATGCGTCTCGTAAAATGTTTTATTTTCTGATTTTCATAAACAGTATCGTGCCTGTTTGTTACTTTATGATTGCTGTTATAGTTTTCTGTCTACTTTCTTTAATCTAGTTGTTTTGACGAGCTTCGTATTATTATCATGGCTTTGGAAGATGGGATATTTGGTTATTTCATTTATTCGGAAATCTAAATGCCAGAATTAATAACTTATTTTACCTTGCTCCTCAGGATTATTTTAGAACGTATCCTAACATTGTACGAGGCTCACGGAATTCTTAAGAGCCATTTTACATTTTTGCGCGAATATCTAAGATTTTAGTCGCCTTATTTACCTCTCATCTCATCATTATAAATACTCTGGCATTGACGAATACATGTAAAAAATAGATCAATCTTTTGTTTTGTCACTTTTAGTAGAACATTTACAAAAACTTATTTGTTTACTTTGTAGTAATTAATCTCCCACAACTAGTTTTCGTAAAAATCAGCGCAGGGTCAATTTCAGACTCCTATTTCTATCATTAATATGTAGAAATTTGAGTAAAAAAATACACAAAACAACAGACATATAATCTAGTTGTTACATTTAGTACAAAAATATTGATTTTTAATAGCATTAATTAGTAAAAAAAATAAAGTCTTATGGCAATTTTTACGATTTATTCGCAAGTTTATCGCGTTTTTTTGGTTTGAATAAAGCATAATTACATAAAAAAATTCATGTCAATATAAAGTATGCTCTATAACAAATCGAATTCTCAAGTTTTATTTAAATCTGTTTATTTATTTAGACATAATATCGTTTTTGAAATCACTCTAAATTAGAATAAATTACGATGCACAAGCGGGCAGCGTTTAGTACGGCGCAAGCGCCAAAAGGGGAAGGACCTGTGCCAATTTTTCCCGCGTCTCAGTTTACGGGTACTCGTATCGTGAAGGCAAAAATATACTACGACTACAACATTTTGCTACTCTTCGCATTTTTTTTTTTTTTGAATAAGAGTTTCGTTAATTATCAAGTAAAGCATTATTTTGATAGATTGTAGAAAAATTTTGACTAAAATAATTTATTTTAACTAAATCTGACTATTTTTAATCGCGATTAAAAAGGTGTGGAGTAAAACTAGTGGTCATGAACAAAAATTCACACCAACGGCAACGCCTCGCCTCACATGCAAAAACAGTACTGTATTTTTTTTTTCTTTTGCTTATATCTCGAAAATGGCGTGTCCTATCGCAAAAATAATGAAATTTTCGACCCCCTTTATAAAACGCCACACATATAAATCTCAACACGTGGGTAATATATTTTTTTATTTTTCAAACAAAAATGAAAAATTCCATATAAAACACGTCCAGGATGCCCCCTTGCGCGCGCCTTCGTATCTCAGCAAGTTCATTGCGTAGCGCACAAGTACTAAGTGGCGAAGCCAAAAGAAAAAAAAACAGTGATTTTCTAGCGTTTTCACACTATTATTGGATGTGTGTGTAAACTCAGAACAAAAAAAAAACCGGCCAAGTGCGAGTCGGACTCGCGCACCGAGGTTTCCGTACAAACCTGTATGTATTCTCGGTTTATGCATAAGGTTTATGTTTATGAAATTAAATGTTTTTTTTTTAAATTTTTTTATTTGAGTTGATTGAATGAAAGGTAAATTGCGGTTTACGATTTATGACGTATTAAAAAAAACTACTTACTAGATCTCGTTCAAACCAATTTTTGGTGGAATTTTACATGGTAATGTACATCATATATTTGTTTTAGTTTTATCATTCTCTTATTTTAGAAGTTACGGGGGGGTAACTATTCAGCTTAGAAAAAAAATATATTAGAGACCTCAATACCATTTTACCCCACACGTATGGGTTTGATGAAAATTTATTTTTGAGTTTCAGTTCTAAGTATGGGGAACCCAAAAATTTATTGTTTTTTTTTTTCTATTTTAGTGTAAAAATCTTAATGCAGTTCACAGAATACATCTTCTTACCAAGTTTCAACAGCATGCTCTTATAGTTTCGGAGAAAAGTGGCTGTGACATACGGACAGACAGACATGACGAATCTATAAGGGTTCCGTTTTTGCCATTTGGCAACGGAACCCTTAAAATACCACGTTGAGTCGCGATTGTCAAATTTGATTTTAGTCGTGTCAAAATAATTTTTAAAAGAGATTATTTCTTGCAGAATAGAGTAACAATTCTCATAGCTAAAAGTAAGGAATTTTAGAGATGGTTTAGTTCGGTGGTTTAGAATCGACACCAATAAGTAATTATTTGAATTTTTTATTTTTATTGTATACTTTACATAGCATATATTTGTAATTTTTTATTAGTCTATAAATCTTTATTAGACTGACTAAATAAAAGTAAGTATTTTCATAAATCTCTAAATACCGCATTATAATTCTAACGGCTCAAGATTGTTTAGGCTAGCTCGACACTCGCGTTACACTGTTTGTATTGTGCATGTGTGGATAGCTACGCACACATAGATAAGATTGCCGTCTTTTACCTAAACTCGAGCATTCAAATTTTGTGAGAGGCCTCTTAATACAGCATTCAAGGCTCGTACAGACTAGCGCGACGCGACGTCGCGCGCGATTGGGTGATTTATATCCGTAGAACAATTGTTCTACGGATATAAATCGCGATGCAAGTCTGCACAAGCCTTTATTCTTAGTGAGGGCTCAAAGAGTTTCAAAGATTCTCCTCTGAGTTTTTTTTCGGCCTTTTTTTTCAGAGTAGACAGATTAGAAACGCCGACCGCGTCTAGTTTAAAAAATATGATTGACGTGTAAAAATTTTTGTACATACCTACTGACAGAGAAAAAATCATTTACCAGATAGGCAACATCGACGTCGGTCACTTGACAGAGTTAACAATATTTAAGATACATACCTACATTCCCTACATAAAACCAACCAAATTCTATCAAATACCACTTACTCCACCTAACCTACCTACATAAAGTAGTACCGATTGAGTTGTACTTGTACCAAGTTCAGTCGTAAAGCTTCAACTGTGAATTCACAGATGCGACGAATACAGCTTAAGTGAAAAGTTTGACGTTACACTCGTATCAAGTAACTTGTAAAACAAAACGTCCGACGCAGGGTTTTTTTATCCACAGAGTAAAATATAATGGAGTCAGAAGCTGTAAATGATAAGCTATGATGATAATATGCCTCAAATATTACTTTCAATTAGTTCGAAATGCAATAATATTAACACTTACTTATAGTTTACTAGCTTCCGCCCGCGACTTCGTCCGCGTCAAATATTTGCTCCCCTGACCCCGTCGCATCGCAGCCTGCCAGTTTTCGTCATATTTTTTGTTGCTGCTCCGCTCCTTTCGATTGTAGCATGATGTTGTATAGCCTATAGCCGTCCTCAATAAATAGGCTAACCGACTCAAAAATAATTTTTCAATTCGAACCAGAAGTTCCTGAGATTAGCGCGTTCCACCCCCCATTTTAGGGAAGTGGGGGGTTAGAAAAAGACAAATAGTAGCCTATGTCACTCTCCATCCCTTCAACAATCTCCACTTAAAAAAATCACGTCAATTCGTCGCTCTGTTTTGCCGTGAAAGACGGACAAACAGACATACACACTTTCACATTTATAATATTAGTATGGATGATAGTTTATATCCTGTACTGCCCCTTAACTGCCCCGTAGGTACCGTGGTCACCAGCGCGACTACTGAGCGTTGAGTCTTGGGTTCAATTCCCGGGTCGGGCAAAGTGTTACGGGTTTTTCCATTAGGAATTTTTTAGTAGCAGCCCGGAGTTTGGAAGTTAGCGTTGTGATACCCCGTGCCTCGGAAAGCAAGTTAAGCCGTTGGTTCTGCGCCTGATCTTTCTCCGGTCGTGTCGGATTGCGTTCCCATCGGGTTATGAGAGTGAAGGAAGAGCTCTTGTGTTTGCGCACATACTTGAGCACTATAATATCTCTCGTGCCGATGGATATTCTCCGTTGAGATTGGCCGCCGTGGCCAAAATACGGTCTGGAGTACTATATATCCTGTATTAAATATAATATAGATATCCAATATTTGCACGACACACTTTGCAGAATGTGATAAGACCACTGATTAAACTTAAGATCATATAATGTACCGTATTCTGACAAATAAATTATAATGACTAAAATCACATCAGACAAGTCATTGTGAAATCAACCTAACTTCTCAAATTGACATCATGAACAAATTCTGCTTAACATTTTAAGTTGAGATAGGTGGAATTTATTTATTGCCGACGAAATAAATGAAATACGAATACATTTTGAAAAAGACTGAATCATCGAGAATTCTTTTGAGAATGCGATTTCATTTTTTGTAAAATTACGTTAACTAGTGATCGCCCATTGGTCGAAATTCGACCGTACTTCATTTGAATAGAAAGACATTATTAAATGAAAAAATATAGATAATAATAAATATAAAAAAATAATATGGTTATATTTGACATTCAGTAACACTATAGACAAATTGTTGACGCTGTACTACTGTGGAGAGGGTTCGCTGGCAGGATGGTGATGGCCAGGCCCAGGACGTAGGTGTAATGAGTAAAGAATACTTCTTCAGGACACTCTTTTTTATTTTCTTAATACTTCTTAACTGCTGGATATGGGACAATATGGAATGAATGATCACAGAAAGTTCTGTTTTTATAGAATGTTCCCTATTATTTTTAATTAATTATGACGGTTCCAAATGTCATAATTATAACCAGCCTGTACAATCTATGACCAGCCTGTACAATTGTGAGGCATACAACCTCTACAGTTACAGCACACGACACTAAGTTTTGTATGAGAAACTTACTAATGCCATACTTGACACTCCCCATAAAACCACAAAAAATATTTCTTAAAAATCTAAACTAAATTCCTATCGTCGCTAATACAAATAATATTTAAGACAAATATTCTCAATATGATCATAGATTTTAAAAATGAAATAGGTTATATATCTATAAAATTAATTTATTACCTATGGTTATACTTGACATTCAGTAAGACTATAGACACAAAATCAGGCTTACTAACTTAGGGGTTTTCCCAAATTTAGGGGGTAAATAAGAGGATTGAGATTTTTTAGGCGCGTTCCATTTTTAGGGATTTTTTGTCATCTTACAGTTCTCATTGTGTTTTTGATTACAATAAAAGTATTAGCGACTTCTAGTACGGTTCCTCGATACTAAGAATGCAGAGTGAATGATTAACAAATGTCGCGTAATAAATATGGACAAATATTACTACTGTGTGCCGGTCTATGATTACTGAACATTCGTTGGTTATTCTCATTATAATGTTTTAGCGGATTTTTTTAGTAATTGTGGCAATTTTAGGGGTTTTTAATTTAAGCTTTAGGGGTAAATATTTCTGGGTGTTGGTAACACTGCACAAAATAATAAAGACAGATTTGGACCATAAACAAAAGAATATCTATGCATGTGTGTATTAGATACACGGTAATGAACATTAGTGTGTGTAACGTGTTATTTATTAAAAATAATATATTTTAACGCATAATTAAAAAAAATATTAGCATTCGTCACTTCTTCTCTGTATAAACGATAAGTGTGCGAAATTTCATACTCCTCCGTCCGCCCAATTTTCGTAAAAAGGGATCCAAAGTTTTCGCTTCACGTATTAATATATAGATCATTGATGCTACGCGATGCCAATGTAATTAAATAAAATAAAATATCGGAATAACTTTTACTAGTCACATAAAAATAATAAAAACTAAATAGAGTTGACATTTTCTACATGACTTATACATACTTACCTGAACTCACGCCATTTTCCCAAGAGGGTGAGCAGAAAGAACGCCACCTGCTACGATCCTTACAAATTCCTTTTGCCTCATATAGGCTCATACAACTGGTCGGTTGCAAGTACTACGCACCTGACCTATCTGAAGAACATCACCAATAAGGTCACTATATATCCTCTTAGGGCATCCCCTCCCGGCGTTTCCACGTACATCTGTCTTGTAAATACCTTTTGAAAGGCGTCCTTCATTCATCCTCTTAACATGACCAAACCAAATAAACATACTCTTTTCAATTTTGTCACTACATCTCGATTCATGACTACTTCTGGAAAAAAAAAGCGAACCAAACTCACTTTTCATTTTAAAGATGCATATTAGACCTCCATTCACTTACTACTCCATGTTTGCTCTTACTTCACTGTACTGCAGTTTGCACTGACGAACTTAACTTGTGTTTTATGTTAAGTCTTTTGTTACGAAGATTTATTGCTCTCTTTGAAGTTACGGACTGTGATCTTGGACAAGCATTATCTACTTTCAGTTGCTGTGGTTTGAAATGAATAGAATTATAGTACTTATTAACATTTACGTTTAATTCGTTGAAATGTGAACGTTTTTCAAAACTGCATGCATAGACAACAGTCCTCAGAAATTTGGCGCTTTTTGGTTATTGTATCAAGACACCTTTTCGAAAGTTGAGTCATATTGAATCATAGTATGGCGCATGCGTTGAAATATAGTATCAAAGGGTCAAGACTACACACAACACTTACACACACAATCAGCCTATAATGCTCCCATCTGAGACACAGGCCTACCTGGATTCGAACTCACAACCTACAACTAGTAAGTCGGAGCCGATACCAGTGGGCCACCACTGCTCTTATTAAAAAACAGTTAATCAACATTTCGACGGTTGAAAGGCAATTTTATCTAAGCGACATTTGCTGAAAGTTGCAGGAGAGTGATTCAAAGCTTTATTTTTCGAATTAAAAAATAATTATAAAACAACTAATGTGTGGATTTTGGTAAATATAATACAGTTTTTCCAAAATCCACTCACTAGTTCTTTTATAATGATTTTTTAATTCGAAAAATAAAGCTTTGATTCACTCTCCAGCAACTTTCAGCAAATGTCGCTTAGATCAAATAGCTTTTCAACCGTCGATTTTATTATTGCTTTCTGTTAGTCTAGTGACATTGATTAAAAAACTTTAGATAAAAAATTATTTTATTGTACCAGATCCCTTTTATACTAGAACACAGATACGATCCTTAGGGTATCAGCACACTTGCGCGAAAGACATTTCCGAGAATGACACTTGCGCGAACAACACTTGTGCGAATCTATTTGCGGGAGAGACAATTGTACGAATCCACGTGCGCGAAAGGACAGTTGTGCGAAAAGGTTGCGATAATGGGATTTCTTCATAACATCACGGCTGTGTTCTTTCACATGTACGAGCAGGGGTGTACAGTACACTCACAATTCGCCAGTAATGTTCAAGTTTCAGACAGTCTGCAAGTAAACTGTCCCAAATCTAGTCCATAGCAGTTATTGGTACATGTTAACACAGTGATCTTACTTCCCAGCCGAGGTCTTTTACAAAGATTTCTATTAGATTAGTTTTTAATTTATTATTATAATTACTTTTTATTACATTTATGAACAGCAGGTTCTTAATACCTTTTCTAATATTTCACTGTTTAATAACGACCCAACACTGTACAAAATATCACGAATATGTCATATCATACACATATGTAATGCTGAAATAACTGTGGCAGACGTAATGAAGTCGCGGCATCACATGTGGCTTTCATGAAATTCAGTTATATGTAAATTACCTGCGCTCTTATTTACCATTTAATTTATTAAATGCATTATTTTGCTCTACGCTCACAGTATTCGAGTTTATTAAACAGCATTTATTACGTATATTATGTTTAATTTTAATTAAATTCTAATTTGGAGTAGAAACTAGCTCTATTTTGATAAAGTGAGGAAAATGTTATCTGAAACCTGCTTCTCACAGATTTGTACCTAATTTGGAATTAATTTTCTGCATTCTACCTTTCATAATATTAATAAAAGGAAAACAGGAGATTTTTATATTAAGATATTATGTCCTACCAAATCTGATAAACTGACTGTAAAGAAAATCGCTGACAACATTCAGTTTTTCATGAACATTGACCGGTTTTGAGCTTCTCGCTTCCAGCGCGTTCCTGCGGCCATTACCACCTAGTACCTCCCACAAGAGACTCCCTGGAAATGCCTCCCACATGGTGGGCCGATAACCTCATCGATGCACCTTTTGGGGACCAAAGGTTTAACGTGCTTTCCAAGGCACGGAGAGGTTTCGGTATGGAAACGGACTAACCGCGGCAAGCGTTGCTTAACCTAATCGAATGACGCATGTGGCTGTAATTACTTAGCCAGGAGCCCTCTCTTTATCCACCCAATAATCATGAACCAAGCAAGTTGATTCAAATGCTAAAAATAAGAAAAAAAAGAACTTTCCTTACAACTCCTGAAAACAATGATTTTACTAAGGTGTTCATCTTATAAACTCTTGTAAAGACAAAGTAACCGCATTATTCCATCTCCTTGCGTCAGTTAAGTGTATTAGCTTAATGTCCCACGTCGTAAAACGTGAACTGGGTTAAACATAGGACCGCAAATCTCTTAGAGGATGGACCAGCAATCTCTCAGTAGGTACTTACTTGTCCGATTGACACACATTATTTAAACTGTACGTCATCACTACATACGGGTTGATATATCTTGTAAGTACTAGATTTCTACTTAAATTCTTTATTTTTGTAACATAAAATAAAAAAGTCTAAATTGTAGGTAGTGCAAGTTACGGTGGCCCTGGCATAGGCAACTGAAGGACCATGGGTGGGTTTAGTCAGTAAAAGTCTGATACCCCTTTCTCCTTCACCCACAGCGTCATTTGATGATTTGCCACCCATAAAAAAAGGTAAGAAGATGTAGTGACAAAAATTGAAAAAAGTATGCTTAGATGGTTTGGTCATGTTGAGAGGATGAATGAAGGACGACTCACAAAAGGTATTTACAAGGCAGATGTGAGTGGAAACATCGGAAGGGGACGCCCTAGGAGGACGTCTAGTGACCTTATTGGTGATGTTCTTCAGAACGGTCAGGTGCGTAGTAATGGAAAACAGAAGCCAATAACGAGCAGTGGTCTGATAATATAATTCGTATATTTCGTGGTCAATATTTTTACACAAGTGACAAGGCTCATAAAAAACATATGCCGTAACAATATTAATTTGAATCGGTGACAGGCATGTGTAACAGGCCAGTGCATACATATATGCGACCTCTTCCAATACGCCCCCTTAATATAGTTACGCTGCGTATGATCACTTCTGTACTTGTCAGAACTCGGTACATAAAATTAAATAAATCACCAACACTTCTGTGTCCGACTGTACTACGCTGTACCCAAAAGTAGAATACAAAAACAGAAGAAATCTAACAAAATAAAGTATGCATAACGAAACTAAATTATCTATTACACAAAGCACAAAAAGAACATAAAACGTCAAAACGTCTAACTACTCATCGCCCCCTTAATAGAATAATTTGACAGGGATAAATCCTTTAAAAATTCTCTAAGCTTCGGGCTGTGAACACTTTTAGTTAAGATGTCCGCTATCATCATATCAGTTGACATGTACCTTATTTCAACTTTGTTAGCTAGTACACATTCACGAATAAAATGATACTTGATATCTATATGCTTTGTCCTATTATGCATCATTTTGTTAGCTGCAATTTTATGCGCCGACTGATTGTCATTATAAATTACTACTGCTTTACTATCCACAGCTGTCAAACTGTTAAGTAAACTACGTAAATAAAGAGCTTCCTTCGAAGCTAGACTCAATCCTACGTACTCTGCCTCTGTGGAGGACAAGGATACTGTCGCTTGCTTCCTACTCTCCCATGACACTATATTTTTACCTATCTTGAAAATTAATCCTGTGAAAGATTTTCTATCAAGTGCCCCCCAATCTGCATCAACATAGCCTCGTAAGTCCAAATCTCCCGACTTCCTAAAAGTAAGACAAAGGTTAGACGTACCCTTCAAATACCTTAAGACCCGTTTTGCACATTTAAAGTGTATTTCGTCATAACACGAATTAAATTGTGAAAGTACACTCACCGCATGTGCTATGTGTGGTCGCGTATTACAGGCTAAATAGTTTAGACACCCTATTATGCTTTGATATGGCAGATTACTATGGGAATTTGTCGATCTTTCTAATTTCATGCCGACTTCCATTGGGGTTGAAACTGGCTTAGCGTCTGTCATGTTAAAGTCATTCAAAATTTCCGAAATGAACTGTTGCTGATCTAGACAAATAACATCTTTATCTCTCCTCAGCCTCATGCCTAAAACATGCCTCATCATCAGCCTATACTGTTCCCACTGCTGGGACACAGGCCTCCTCTCAGTGAGAGGGAGTGGGCAATAATCCACCACGCGGGCCCAGTGCGGGTTGGTAGATGTCACATGTCTTCGAATTTTTGGTTCTAAGACATGCCGGTTTCCTCACGATGTTTTCCTTCACCGTTTTTGAGAGCAGTGGCGATGAAATAATTTACACAAAGTAATGCGCCTGCTTGGGTTTGAACTCACGACCTACTACTCGTAAGTCGCGGCCGTTACCACTGGGCCACCACTGCTCTCCATGCCTAACATGCAAAACATGCCTAGCCGCGCCTAAATCTTTCACTTTAAACTTATCAAGCAAATCGGTTTTTAATTTTTGCTTTTCTTGTTCACAATTTCCAAAGATAAAAAGGTCATCTACATAAATAACAACAATTAACTTGTTATTGTTTTTAAGCTGCTTTTGATACAAACACGGTTCTATTTTTGATTGTACAAAGCCTGAGTTCAACATCTCTTTGTCCAATTCCTTGAACCAAGCATTCGAAGCTTGTTTCAATCCATACAAAGAACGCTGCAGCTTACATACTTTGGTTTCTTGACCTTTGACTACTGCTCCTTTCGGTTGGAGCATGTAAATGTCCTCTTTAATCTTGCCATATAAAAAGGCAGTCGTGACATCCCATTGGTCAATAAACCAACCGTATTCAACAGCTAGCGAGAACAACGTTCGCAGAGTAGAACTTCTAACTACTGGAGAATACGTCTCAGTATAGTCTACACCACGTACCTGTGTGAAACCTTTTGCTACTAATCTACCCTTATACTTTGTTACCTTGCCGTCACTATCTCTCTTGATTTTGAACACCCATTTGCACTGGATAGGCTTCTTATCGATCGGACGATCCACCAACGTCCAAGTCTGGTTCTCCTTTAGTGACATAAGTTCATCATCGATCGCTTTTTGCCATAAGTCACCATCGGGTCTCGCCAACGCTTCATTAATAGTCAATGGATCATCATCAAGATTGCTCTTGGCATACATAACATTGCATCCATACCGATCGACTTGTCTGCGTTCTCTTAAAGGATACCTTCTTTCCGATTCAGGTATTGTGACTTCCTCTTCAGTCAATACGTCAATCTCTTGCTCTGGTACTACAGGCTCAGGTTGTATCTCCTCCGATACTTCTACGTTCTCGTCTATAGCATTACGGTACACATCATCGTGAGCCTCCAAGGGTTCCGATCTGCTTGTAGATCTGTTGGGTAAATTGGCATGAACAGAATCTGTATTTAGGTTTATGATAACTTCCGACTTTTCCACGTTTTCTTTTTGGAAAAAGACGTTTTCGAGAAATTTTACATCTCTTGCAGTTTTCACTTCACCTGTCTTAGGATTCATCAGACGATAACCTTTCCGATTATCTGGATATCCAATAAAAATCATCGGTTCCGTCTTCATGTCTAGTTTCCGTCTCTTTTGTTTTGATATCAATCTGTACGCCAAACAACCAAAGATTTTCAGATGACTGACATCCACATCTTTTCCAGTCCAAAGCTTCTCTGGTACCGCATTGTTCAATGCTTTCGTGGGGCTTCTGTTCTTTAGGTAAACAACAATATTAACAGCCTCGGCCCAATACTTCTTGCTTAAGTTCGATTCTGAGAGTAATGTTCTTGCCTTTTCTATTATAGTCCGATTCGCTCTCTCTGCGACAGAATTTTGTTCCGGCGTGTACGGTACAGTCGTCTGGTGTTTTATACCTGCAGACTTCAAAAATGATTTAAATTTACCATTACAGTACTCTGCGCCGTTGTCAGTTCTCAGACATTTAATGAATTTACTGGTCTCATTCTCAACTTCCGCCTTGTATTCACGGAACTTATCGAAAGTTTCACTTTTGTTCTTCAAAAAGTAAACATGAGTCTTCCGAGTAAAATCGTCGATAAATAGAAGAATATACCTCGAACCTCCGAACGACGGCTGCTCGATTGGTCCGCAAACGTCGCTAAAAACCAGCTGTAAGACCTCGTTCGCTCTCGTACCTTGGTGTTTAAAGGGACTTTTGCAGGTCTTTCCTTCGATACATGGAATACACGGCTCGCATAAATCGGTACTCTTAAATTCCATACCGGTTACTAAAACTTTCATTTTATTCATATAATTACGCGATAAATGAGCTAATCTTTTATGCCAAATGTTCGAAATATTTTCATTTTGTTTTGACAGTGTCACATTCACGACGTTATTTTTATTTTCTGTCAACTTATAAATTCCGTCAACCTCTTGACATCTTGCAATAATTCGATTCTTATTTTGAATTATGCAACCTCCATTGTCAAAATTCATGCAATAATTCTTCTTGGTCAAATCGCTCACCGAAATAAGGTTCATGGATAAATCAGGAACATGTAAAACGTTTTCTAAAATTAATTTTTCGTTTTCGCTGACTCGTGGCTCAGCATTTCCTCGTCCTTTCACCAACAATTTCTCGCCGTTTGCTACTGCGATCTTCATGTTGCCCTTTTCAGGTTTATAAGACAACAATTTGTTTTTATCGTGGGTCATATGATTTGAGCACCCACTGTCTAAATACCACTTATCTTTGTGTATCACCTTCTTCGTATTCAGGCAGATATTCGCGGTTTTGATCCGCTCCTTGCATTCGGACGCCTTGTGTCCTTGCTTGTGGCACTTAAAACACTTGTAGACGAATTTCTGCTTGCGATCGTTAGTTTTTGTGTTAGATCTTGCATCGTTCTGTACTTTACGTGTAACTAAGGCTTGTTCGTACTCTGTATTTAACTTACTCTGTCTACTTCCTTCTTGTAACAATTTCGTTTTGATTTGCTCCAACGTGATCTGTTGTCCACTATTATCTACAGCCATGATGAGAGGGCTGTACTCAGCGGTTAGTCCACCCAGCAAAATCGATATGATCCAATCATCAGGAATATCAGCATCAATATCGGACAATTGTTGTGTCAGGAATGTAGTTTTGTTTATGTAGCTTTCCATAGAATCGAAATTCTCTAACTTACAGTTGAAAAGCTCTCGCTGAATATGTATACGTCTTCCCCAACCCTTGTCTTCATATGCTTTCTGTAAGCTGTTCCAGGCTTCTTTCGCAGTCTTCGCATTGTAGACGTGGGTAAAGCACTCTGGTTCTAACAACAAACATATTGTCGTTCGTGCCTGCCGGTCTACGTCAGCGTTTGCGACATCTGTAGAAATTACTCCCCACCAGTTTTTATTCTCCAAGTAATTTCGCACCAAGAACTTCCAATTTGGGTAGTCGGACGATCCTTTCAGCTTCTTGATACCACTTATACCAACTTCAGCTGACATAATTAAAATTTCGTAAGTTTTACAGCAAACCACTCATATAAATTATACGCACTATCAGAAAAAAAACTCCAGCACACTCCTGGGGCCATAACCTAATGGAAAACAGAAGCCAATAACGAGCAGTGGTCTGATAATATAATTCGTATATTTCGTGGTCAATATTTTTACACAAGTGACAAGGCTCATAAAAAACATATGCCGTAACAATATTAATTTGAATCGGTGACAGGCATGTGTAACAGGCCAGTGCATACATATATGCGACCTCTTCCAATACGTAGTACTCGCAACCGGCGTGTGTGCATGACCAATTGTATGAACCTTAAAGAGGCAAAAGGAATGTGTAGACATCGTAGCAGGTGGCGTTCCGTGGTTTCTGCCTACCCCCATGGGAAAAAGGCGTGATTGTATGTACGTATGTGTGTAAAAGGTAGTGCAAGTGGAACTTACACTACCTTTTTTTTATGAAAACATCACATAATAAACTTCTTCGTCCATGATGTGATATGACTAGGAAGTAGTGTACTTCATACCCCCTTCATCATTTATCATCATTCACCCTGCCCTTATCCCAACTTATTTGCGGTCGGCGTAACATGTCTTTTTCTTCCACTCTTCTCTATTAGTGGTCATCTCTGTAGTCACCTCCTTTCTATCCATGTCATCATTCAGACAGTCTATCCATCGTTTCTTTGGTCTCCTTTTACTCTTATAGCCATCGACATTCATACTCAAAACTTCATACCTGCTTGTGACGTAATCTATGAATGGTCCCTGATAAATGCTGGCGGCTAAGCTACGCCTATATAATTAAAAGGTATTATTAACATGTACCTAGACCATTAATCGTTTTTCTATTAAATTACATAGATATCAAAGGAAGGTGACAAGCCAATACTTCGGATGTCCCCTGACGCATAAAACGCAGAATCCAATTCAGGTTAGTATTAAGATTTGTATTCTTTAGCACAGACTTTTTTACGTTGGTACCTACCTACTTACATATTTTTAACTGCAATATGTAGGTAGTGCTGATCCGCACCCTCATTTGAATAAATGACTTTTTATTTTGATTTAATAGAAATGTCTCACATCAAAACAAAACGTCATATAACTGCATAATTTGCGTCTAGCTATAAACGCAAATGATCCTATTTCACTTACATGCTTTCAACGGACATAATCTTTGACGATTGCATGCATTTATAATGCATTAATAGGAGCAATTTGCTGCCGTACATCTATAATAATATAGCCTTCCAATTAGTCCAAGTAGGATAATGTAGCTAGTTAGATAATTTTCCATAAAGGTTTTAGTAGTTGTGATTAGGTTTAACATGGAAACCTACCACGCTATTCGTCGAAATATAACAATGTATTTATTTATTGGTCTGTCTTGCTACTTCCTTATTAAAAAATAGCAGTACGAGTTCTTCGAGCAAAATTTCTTGTATGAACTTAGTAGGTACTGTAGTGCTACATACAACCTCACAAATTTCTCTTTATTTAATTTAAAATCAAAAGTAATTATTCAAATTAAGACAGTCCCCCAAAAACGCCCACACTTCACCATTTCCTATTGCTTTAGCTGAGAAAAAGTGGCGCAACAAACTATTATTTAACAATTATTATATTACTCCCTTTTTTATATTTTTGTGGGTAGAAAATCATCAAATAACGTCTCCCGCTCTGGGTGGAGCGGTATCAGACTTTTACTGACTAAAACCCACCCGTGTCCTTCAGTTGCACATAAAATGCATAGAGAACGCTACTGCCCATTCTCTAGTAAATCCCTCAGTGGCCTCTTAGAATACCTGCGGGAAGAAATGAGATGGTGCTTTTCTTTACGTCCGGCACCACACGGAATTCTTTATGTCCGGCACCACACAACTACCTTACTACCTACATATTATTAATATTATTTTAAGTATGTTAGTTTATATTATGTTTAAGTAACTAATAAGACCGGAAAAAACAACAATAAATTACAGCCTTTAATAAATAATTGCAGACAGCTTAACTAGATACTACTTTGGGGAAATAAAGCCGTTCTCAGACAAAGCCAACATTGCTTAATCTATCTAAAACTGAGAGAAGGACTGGACCCATAATCCACCACGCGGGCTCAATGCGAGTCGTTTGACGTCACATGTGTTCGAATTTGTGAGTCTAGGACATGTCGGTTGCCTGCTAGGGTCGCGAGATTTGTTCGAAAGAGTTACCGTGGCCCTGGCATATAGGCAACTGAAGGAACACGGGTGGGTTTTAGCCAGTAAAAGTCTGACACCCCCTCCCGCTCCTCTTAGAGCGGGAGACGTCATTTGCTGATTTCCCACCCACAGCTAACTCAACGCATTTTATAATTTCATATTTAGATTTTTTCTCACAACGTTTTCAATAAGTCAGTATCTTGGATTAATTACTCAAATAAATTAGCCATTGAATCGTGCATTGAATTGCTAAATTCTTTTAAAACCACAATGTCATGTTCCTATCTTATGTTCGTATATTCAGACCACAAATGAAAAACACTGTATGAATACATTCATTACATTTCTTTCATTAATTTCCATCCAAATAAGCGCCTTGTGGTATACGTAATGCAATTACTATCAACTACGATCGTACTACAATAAAGATAAATAAATATGACTCAGATTAGCATGTGTGTAGTGATGATATGTTTCCATTTCAACATTTGTTTATAGCCCCCAACATAAAAAGAGGGTTGTTATAAGTTTCAGCGCTATCTGTATGTCTATCTGTGGCATCGTAGCTCTTAAACAGGTGAACCGATTTTAGTGTGGTTTTTCTTTGAAAGTAAACTTTTTAGCCGTAGTTTTTCGGTAACGCTTTTTCCACAAAACGATATTTTGATCAAAATATGACCTACAACTTCTTGTTAACTTTAAGGGCCAATACGTATATATTTTTTTTACCTTTAAGAGATTGTTGTTTTGGTCAGCAGTTTTAAAAATTTTAAATTCATCTTTTTTTTTCTATCCATTCTCAAACATAAAAAATTCAGTTAAAATAAAATAACATCACGTCTGTATTCCCAAAGGGTTGGGCAGAAGTGTACCTAATAGTACACCCACATTTCGCCAGTTATTTTTAAGTCTATTGCCACCAACCGGCGACAAAACCAGACTCCGGGCTTCTACTGAGAAATTTCAGACGAAAACACAATAACACTTTCGCCAACCCGAGAATCGAACCCAAGATCTCTTGCTCAGCACTGGCGATTGCGACCACTATGCCAACGAGGCTACGAAAACGATTACCGATGCAATTTTAATTTTATACTGATAGGTATGATTTTTACCTTGACTTAATAAGTTATTTATTTTGACAACTAAATAATGAATGTCCAGCATAACCAAATAAAACGACAATTCACAGCAAACTTGAATTATAAATCTAGTTTTTATTGTTCTCTTTATATTTTATTTTATTTCGAAACAATAAATCAAAAACTCGTAGGTTTTCAAAATATTTATTTTGTTGGTGTTTGAAATAAAATAAATAACTTAGTCTTAAAACCATTTATCCTTTTATGACAAGGATAAAATACACTAAAAAGCTATGGAAAATAAAGACACTTGTATTTATTTTTTGTAGCATTCATACAACAGCGAAAGGAGAAAAGGTATCTTAGGAAAGCCAAAGTAAAAAGCCAAGTCGGCATTTTTAAGTAATGAAGTAATTGTTCTTTAATTCCGCACAAAGCTGCGTTTTGTGGAGAAAATACTGAAAAGGTTGGTTTTTCAACGTTTTTTGTTTCTTTACCTGAAACGGAGAAAATGGTTTTGAAAAGTCTTTTCGCAGAAATAATAAATTATCACGTCCTTATCGGTGGGCATCCTTTATAAATATAAATTGGAACGGATCTTAATATTTATGACTAATGAAAATATGCTACAATTTTTCAGACCTACTCAAATGTCAGGTCAAAAATGCTATTATCAGAAAACGCTATTCTGTATTGTACAGACGCCAGCACTTGAAGCTACTACAATCTGTCAAATTTCTTTAATAGGTTTTCCACTTTAACGCTAAAATATTAGGTTCAAGATTGTTTGTGAAAATTTGACAGTTTCGGTTACCTTGATGTGCTGGCGTCTGTACTCATACATAAACTATTGGCAGAAATTGCTATTTGGTTAAGCCGGAAACCAAGTATGATCATTGCAGACAGTAGAACAATAGGATACGGGCCAAAATCCCAACCCACATTATAACTACATAGCTACCAAATTTTTATTAAATAAAAAAAAACCTTTTAATATTCTAGCCATTGATCCTCATTTGACACAAATGCAACTTGCATTTGAATAAACTGATAAAACAATAGACTAACCCAAAGACATTTTTGATTATGGAACCACGTAAAAAACCCTTGTCAAACTATCATACCATTCCATGACCATCAAAACATCACACATTGAGCATGACACTACAAATCAGCAAACAGTGGCTCCAAGCAAACAGTTTGACTTATAACTTGCAAGCAAGCTAGCCACTGTCATCAATGTGCTACTAGAAGCGAGGGCAGCTTAGTAATTAAACTGGACGATATGGACAGACTTGGTCCCGGATGTACGATACAAGGGAACTGGGAAATTAGCTGGGAATTTGTACAAACAGATCGTGAAGTGAGAAATTAACTGGGAATTTGTTCAAACAGAGCTAGAGCTGTGTTGCGTTTGCGGAATGATAGTTGAACTTAAGTGAAGGAGTTTAATTATTGTTGAGTTCTGTTGGCGTTGCAAGTTTATTGCGGTGTTGGTTTATTCTCATCTCAGATTCTCAGTGCAAAGTCTAGAACATTGTTGGACTAGTATCTGAAGTTAGTTTTGTGAATTTATTAGATGGTACTTTAATTGGTTTGTTTGTTGGAAGTTAAAGTAAAACTTAGTTAATTGCCAAGACGAAGACATACCAATTTCTTTTCGTAGGTGTTATGGAAAACCATTATGAGATTGTGCGTCTGAGGGCTCCCTAGCAGTCAACTTCGTTACCAACCAAGATACCAGTGAAAGTTTACATTTAATCGTTTTGTTTATTTCGAACAAAAAATAAAAACAGTCAATGACAAACAATGTTAAACAACGATAGCTACAACAGTGAACACTGTGTCTGAGCCACCAACGCCCGACTCCTAGTGAGACTAAGGTAGGCTATTCCAAGACTAATAAGTGACAAAGATATTTTATCAAAAATTAAAGGAAAGGAAAATTGTATAATTATACGTTTTGAGATAAATGCCTAATGTTGAGTAACACACAACATACGTTCACATTGAAGGTGTGTTTTGTGTTGTCCGTCGTGTGTCATAAGTGTGTATTTTCTGAAATGTAAATTTCCACAATTTTTTCTGTTGCATCATAAGAAAAAAATTTTTGTAAACTTACGAATTCATTCTGTTAGTTTTGGTAACAGTATAAGTCCACCAATCTGTACCACAAATTGATCTAACGGTCTAGTAGCCCGTACGAAATAAGAAGATTTAGGTTTCCCTAATTTTGAAGCTCTAATTGTGTCTCGCGAGCATGTTTTTATCAGACAAGAAGATGTTACTTATAGCCATATCTCTGAGTATAAAATCCTGATAAAAATAAATCACAAACATAATCACTAAATGCATCCACGCGCCGCCTGAAGCGACAGGTTACAAAGGGGGACCAGATACATTGGCTACAATATCGGTCCCCTCTTAGAATACATAATATCATACATATGTGAAAGAACAGTCGAAAGAAAAAACATAATTTCCTTAAGTTACGATTGTTTTTTTACACATGACTGATGAGAATCGGAGACTTTTATGATATTGGTTGTTTACTTGTGTGTCCTTATGTTTGGCGTTGTGTTCAAAAGCTTAGTGACGTGTTCTTTTGTTTTATTTCGGTATAGAAATGGGAATTTGGAATAAGAAATGTGTATTTTTGTTCGTGTGGTGCCGGACGTAAAGAATAGCGTCACCCTATTTCTTCCCGTGGGTGTCGTAAAAGGCGAGTAAAGGACTTACTAGAGAATGGGCAGCAGCGTTCTCATTTTTTTATGATTTGGCAAACCCCTCAAATTGGGGAAGGCCTATGCCCAGCAGTGGATGTCTGTTGGCTGAAATGATGATGATGATGATGATGATGATAGTTGGAATGGATTTACGTGTTTTATGGTTCTATCTTCTATGGTACAGGGTTTGTTGATGTCCGCACTTATTCCTTCAAGTGAACCATTGTGCGTGAGCCATGGCGGCCGTTGCTGGTTATTCCAACCAGCCCACCTCCCTCCAGAAGTTGATTATATCTCCTAATCTGTTGAACACATCTAAGATCTGGGTTCGAGGGGTTCTGTCCTAATATGATTGACGCCTGTGCTTGCAAAGAGCACGAGCACAACGGTTTCCTCAGTCTTCATGCAAGCCCTTTGAAAATTGTGAGTGTCAACTTTAATTGACACTCACAATTTTTTTTTCCATTATTCGTTGAGTAGGCTAAACGTAACGAAGAAACAAGCATGAGTTAAATGGTTTTTGGCTAAATGCAATTTTTTTCACCGTACTGACTTCGATGAAACAAATCAGGAAGAAGAAATATAAGTAGTCCGCTCACCTCAGAAGCTAAACTTTACTGACCACACCCTAGTAGGAATAGGAAGTCTATGAAATACAAAATAAATCACAAATTGCGGCATCAGACAGCCATTTCGTTCCAGATGCACCTAGTCTGTAAACAGTTTTTTCTTTGACGATTTTTATCTTTGGCGTTCAAAATGTGCTGACTCTCAGCCTAGTTTCAGTAAATGACTTTTGATTTTGTTTTAAAGTTCTACACAATAAGGTCCTTTGTCCACCACGCGGAGTATCAACGGGTTGATCATCGAGAACAAGATGACAGCGCTGAAGGAAGCATACATACATTAATTATGGCCACGTGTGCAACACACGACCATCTATCTCGTTCGAATAATTTCGTTTCTCGTTGACGTTCCGTTGACGATGGCGGTTGACAAAAATAGTGTCTATGAAACTGGCCCTTAGCTTTTATGAAATCATCATTTCAGCCGTAAGATGTCCACTCCTGGGCTTAGGCCTCCCACAATTTGGCTGGGGGCTTTGCCATAATCGCCACGCTTGGCAGGCGGGTTGGCGATCGCAGTATGGTGGTAAAATGCATAGAGAACGCTGCTGCCCATTCTCTAGTAAGTCCCTTAGTCGCCTTTTACGACACCCACGGGAAGAAATGGGGTGGTGTTATTCTTTACGTCCGGCACCACACGGTACGAAAAACCTTGAAAATATTTATGAAATACCTTGTTTGAAACAATTTCACCCACTGCATTTTATACGTCTTCTTGTGTCATTCCCATATCGTTCATATTTCGCAGAGACCTTTAATTACATCATCAACTACCAACAAACGCATCCACCACATAGTACATTAGCGTTTGAAACCCATAAATATTCATCCTCTGAACTCAACAGACTGGCGCAAGTGGAAATTGAAGGCATTCCACGCTGCCCGCTCGATATATTGAGATATATCTGTGAATATATCGCAGACCAAATGCTATCGGCCATCGTTCTATCCGACACCTTTATCTGTATTGTAACTGTCGGTTATTGGATTCAGGAGGAATTTTAGGAAGTCTCGTGTTTAGTATCGTGGAATGAAAAATACTCTCAATAGGAACTAGTTTTCTATGGAGTTCAAAATATACTTTTCTACGTTCGATGCAGCTCCATCGCGCTAACTATGATTGCGATGATTTTTGCCCTTTAAGTAAACAGAAAGATAAAAGGTATTCCGTGCAGTGCCGCCCGTAAATATATATAGCACAATCACATTTCTTCCCGTGGATGTCGCGGTCTTAAGAGGCAAGTAAAGGAGAGAATGGGCAGCAAATTCCTTAAATTTTACTTCTGTTCCGTGTAAACTAAATAAAAGATATTGAGGGATTTCTTCACACTGCGTTCTTTCCGACTTTTTTAAAATTTTGTTTGGTCCCTAACGGTCGTAGCGTAATGTTATAGTCTTTAACCTTTCTCCTAAATTGAGCCATCAAATGCAATTTTTCAATCCAACTGGTTACTTCCTATAAACAAACCTACAAAATTTACCTATTTATAATTAGTGGAGATGGCCAAAAATTTAGCAGAGACTCATACCCTGTAGAGCGCCAAGGGGTACTGTAGTACCCAGAACGAACATAACTAACATCTACCCTCAAAATTAATAAAAAAAAATCTCATTTATTTCAGCTTTTTAACTGTATATTTTATTTTGGTATACAATTGTGATTTTAATTTACGAACTACGGATGTGTATGTGATCGGATTCGGATGTGATCGAATAATATTTGCGGTCGGCCAGAAAATTGCGTAAAATGAGGGTATCAAGTCGATACTTTAGGGCCCATACTACTTTTCTCATGAATTATGATTTTGCAAATTGAAAATCGAATTGAGTTAATTGACGGTAGAATTTATGTTGGGACAAAATATGTAACCACTGTTTTGTTTATAGACAACTAGCGTCTGCCCGCGACTTTGTCCGCGTCAAATTTTTGCTCCCCTGACCCTTTCCGTCGCATTACAGCCTACCAGTTCTCGTCCATTTTTTTGTTACTGCTCCGCTCCTTTTGATCGTAGCGTGATGTTATATAGACTATAAACTTCCTCAATAAATAGGATACCCGACTCAAAAATAATTTTTCAATTCGACCCAGTAGTTCCTGAGATTAGCGCGTTCCACCCCCCATTTTAGGGAAGTGGGGGGTTACAAAGAGACAAAAAGTAGCCTATGTCACTTTCCATCCCTTCAACTATCTCCACTTAAAAAATCACGTCAGTTCGTCGCTCCGTTTTGCCGTGAAAGAAGGACAAACAGACACACACTTTCCCATTTATAATTTTAGTATGGATTCATGAATAGTTTAGGATCCAACGTTGACCGCTCCAATCAATAGATTATCCGCAAACGTACCCAATCTCTCATCCACCATGATTCAGTTTGACACCTTTATCTGTTCACTGGGTATTGTTACCGACGCTACCGTTATGGGATTGAATTTGAAAGGATTCTATTATTAATAAACGCAGTAGAAGATTTTTATTTGGAAAGGCTTCAATTTGTACTATGTTCTGTTATGGACTTCCAATTCCTTGTCAGCTGCAGGATTGGAGGTAACTTTTTATCATAATATTTTTATTGGAAGATAAATTATAATTTTTAAAATTATATTATACTAGCTTTTGCCCGCGGCTTCGCCCGCGTGGATGTCGGAAATTATCGCAAGAGGACGTACTACCGCGGTAAGAATGTATTAATCCATGTTATACATACATAAAATTTCCCCATGGGGGTAGGCAGAAACTACGAAACGCCACCTGCTACGATCCTTACATATCATGTGTGTTTGATGTACTTAAAATAAAACTAATAGTATTCAGAGTAAGAAGACTGCGACATAGGGCTGGATTGAATTGAATATAAGTCTTCCTGGTTTTTCTTAACGCTCCTATTCTACCTATATAAATAAACACTCAGTTATTTACCAGACACCAAATTAAACATAGTTATAAGAATAGTACTTTGGCCAGTGGCTTTGCCCGTATAGCTGTCGGAAAATATCACCCGGGAAACTACTACCGGGATAAAATATCTATGGTATGCTATATATGGTAAGTATCCAGGATAACCAAAAATCCAAATCCATCCAAAAATCTAAACATCTAAGCCATATTTCGCGTTCTCTTACTTGGAATAATACAATTAGCTTTATTTTGAGTACTTCGAACACACATGATGATATGCATTTACTATGAAGCCCAAGTAATATGAATTACAATCCTACTGACTGCACTACCCGACCGCTACCAAGCGAGATGGCCGGACGCGGAACGGCCCGCTAGCCGCTCTGCGGCTATTTTATTATAATCTCTGATATCTTCTAAAGTATTAATTTTAATGATATGCTGTAAAAGGCAATTTTGATCTACATAAAATGCACAACATATCGAATATATTTAATTCGATAAGAATTAATGCTGTATTGCTTAATATCGCTTCGTAAATAAGCCATTATTTCTCATAAAAATTAAAGGATAAAAATGGTTATTGTGGGTTATCCCTAAGAGATAGACATATACCATTGTGAACTTTTTTGTAGAACTTTGTAAAGTGTACAATACTGTAGTACATTATTTTGATCTATTTCGTAGGGTTCAGCCAGCGTTCGCAATGTAAGCGCAAAAAAATGAGTTTATTTATGACATCACATTAGAAACCTCTAAAATTATCAGTGTTTCTTTACTATATTATGCATGTTATATGCATATAAACCTTCCTGTTGAATCATTCTATCTATTAAAAAAATCCGCATCAAAATCCGTTGCGTAGTTTTAAAGATATAAGCATACATAGGGACAGACAGACAGCGAAGTGACTTTATTTTATAATATGTAATGATAATGATATTCCTCCAACTAAAAACAAAACGGTTTTGGTACTTCTACAACATGGCACTGAAATTTTAAAACGTTGTATAATTATTCAAATTGATTGTTGGAGAAAATTGTTGCACACATGTAAGGATATAGCGTACTAGTTACCTTGTTCATTTTGGTTTGATTTGACTTTACATGGGACTAAAAAGTTACCTATATTCAAAATTGTAGAAATCTAATCAATAAACCTTTCTGAAACTGTATTTATAATGTGCATTAATTCAGTACTAGTATTCAGTGGTACTAGAGAATGGGCTGCAGCGTTCTCTATGGAGTTTACCACCATACTATGATCGCCAACCCACCTGCCAAGCGTGGTGATTATGGAAAATCCCCAAGATTTGAGGAGGCCTAAGTCCAGCAGTGGACGTTTTTAGGCTGAAATGTATATGAGAAGCTAGTTGTCATTGTAATACAAAAACAGGTGTAGAAAAAACTTACAAAATTAAGCACAAACTACTTATTAATTTCAACAAACAAATATCCACTCTTTAAGATAAAAAAGCACCCATTCACCATAAATCCACAAAATCTGTACTGATCCACAAAATTTCTCTGCATTTTTATCGCGGCGTAAATGTTAACAAAATATTTGGCCAGCTTTGATACCGACGTACCCTTCGTATTAATCTCCTACAGAGATAAGGAGCATTTCTGTCTCGACAAGAAATGGTAACGTTTTTCACGGAACGAGGGAAAAACTGAAGTATCGATTGCGAAGACATGATTCGACACGCCACTCGAGGGCTCTCGTCTCCAAATGGTTCGAGAAAACGACTTGAAACAGATTTTTATATCCCTTTGTGTTTTATGTTTAATATCATAGCTTTTACGTTACAAAAGATATCAGCAACTGTTAACTTGATTTCCTTTGTGGAATTAATACTGATATCTGGATACTCACGTCTGTTTACTGTTCACGAAAACGTGTCATGATAATAAAGAAGTTACTTTTGCTCTTTATAATGAACGCACATCCAATTTCTTTCGGTTCTAGCGAAAATCCGGGAAAAAGCCAACAGAATGAGTTCTCGGAGCTCTCAATTGTTTTTTCGTGGAATCTGCTCTGTCCATTAGTGAAACAATGATGACTTGACATGTCACTGAAAATCTTTCTGTCTCTCCAGTTTTTTGTGGAACCAAAAATAGCCGCGCAGAAAAACAAAAGTTACTTTTGGTACAAATCCTGTAATACTTACACTAGGGCCTCGAGATACGCCGTTGTTTACATACTCCCTGCACCAACACACGATATGAAACGACCCACAAAGCCTTCCGTGTAACACGAAATGAAATAAACCCAATACCGTATCATCATTGTTTATCCACATTTGGTATTTATGTAATATCGGGTTCAATAATCCGAGAGTGAAGGCGGGCTGCGAGCGACACAGCCGCGGGCTCGCGTCAAGGGTGCTTTAGGGGAAGAAAGCCCGCTTTATAAATTGCCCCGCTATCTAAATCTGAGAGATAAGTGCCTCTGAACTTTCCAATTTCGCTACACATCAATAACACTGACAACGTCGCTGGGATAACAAATCAAAAATCCAACTCTTATGGGGGCGGGTGACGAATGGTATACGTGACAGATACAACGATATCTGTACGCGAATGCGGTAAATGGAATCGAACATTTATGAAACATATATGTTTATTATAAGAGAGTCGTGGAAGCATGGAAAATGTTCTTTGGTATGGCATCACGCACAGAAATAATAAATTGGCAAAATAAACTTTCTTTGATATTCTCTTAAGCCATGGCCAGATTTTTGTCGAAGACTTTTTGTCAGTATCCAACTAACGTTATCATAATCAGCCTATAATGTTCCCACTGCTGGGATACAGTCCTCCTCTCCAAGAGATTAGGTCGTAATCCACGCGGGCCCAGTGTGAGTTTGTAGATGTCACTTACCTCCTAAATTTTGGTTCTAAGACATGCCGGTTTGCTCACTACGGTTCTTTCACCGTTTTGAGAGCAATGATAATGAAATAATTTACACAAAGTAAGATTCCTGTCAGGAATCTAACTATGAGCGATACCACTGGGCCACCACTGCTCTCCTAACCTTACTGTGACCCCTCTTATTATTTGCTAATTTTAAGTTCATTTCCGAATCGAGGCCTGTATTTGGCATGGCTTTCAGTCATTAGATACAAGTTTATGAGCAAACTTACCTTAATTTGTGATCATCAAACCATCAACGTTTACCAGTATTGAAGCTAATCTACGACCGACCTGTTCTGAGGCTCATAGCCAACAGACTAACAAGCTCTCACTGGTTAGGGTAGCCTGTCAGGGAAGCGATAACATATTGGCGTTTACAAGCGAACCGACAGCTTATCAAGGGTACGGTAAGAAACTGGCACTTTGTAGTTGGTGTAGCTGGTGGTAGCAGCCTGGAGGGTTAAGAAATTGCTTATTAAGAAACAGGCTGCAGGTTAAGTAGCGCCAGAAAAGAGAAGAGAACAATAAATGTATGCCAAATTATTGATGGATGTAAAGAATGGCAACACGCCATTTTTCTGCCCGTGGGTATCGTAAAAGGTGACAGAGACTTATTGGAGAATGAGCAGCTGCGTTCTCTATGCGTTTTACCACAATACTGCGATCGCCAACCCGTCTGCCAAGCGTGGTGATTATGGTACCTCCACCCCCTTTTTGTGAGGCCTATGTCCAGCAGTGAATGTCTTTCAGCTGAAATTATGTTTTGAATTTTGAATTCATTTTCAGGTTTTTATCTATTTAATTAATTTAAATAAAAATAGGTGCAGAGTTTAGTAGTCCAAGTTTCTGGTTAAATTCCTAGCAAGCAAAACAAAAATAAGTTTCTCTGTTTATAATTTTACCTTTTATCTTCTTACTAGCTTCTGCCAGAAGCTTCGCCCACGTGGATGTCGAAAATAATCTCAGGGGAACGTACTTCTAGGATAAAAAGTATCCCAAGTGTTAATCTAGGTTATAAAGTACTCGTATATGTGTGCCATAACATCCAATTCCGTTTAGACGGTTTTATGTGATTGAGTAACAAACATCTTATAGGTAACACAAACTTTCACATTAAAAATATTTGTGGGTTTTAAGGCAGCCATTCATTGACTTACTATGATGGAAAACATCTTAAACTCATGAGGAAATGGTCTGATACAATACGCAGAGAGGAAATTCGTTTAGTAAAACACCGAGTAGTTATCCACATTTTGGTAAGAGAAATCACCCTCCCTATAGTGGAACAGACAATATTACTCTCTAAAGGTACCTACACGAACTCAAAATAAGTTTATATTAAACAAACATTAATAATTGGATTGTTGTCCCGACGTCAGCTCGCGCAGGCGAATGGTAGCGTAATGAAATTAATTTGCGCAGTATCTGATCCGTAAATAGCAGGTGTCAAATGTCCGAAATGACGAGGGTAGGGATACACTTCTATATGCCTAGGAAATGGATGTAATCCTCGTGAAACGTAGCGTTGGCAATTAAAAGGGGTGATTTGTAATTGATGTCAAATGTAAGATTTTATTAATTTTTATAAATCAATATTTCCTTCTAGAGGTGTATCTATTCATACACGAAATTTTTTAAGAGGTACACCTGTAGGTGGTAAAGAAGCTATAGAAGCAAAAAGATTTTTTTTATCTAAGCGTATTTGAATTTTCGTAATTATTATAATTTTTAAACTGCTTGAGACGTTTTGCATAAAACCTTTACTCCAAATTCTATGAATGGCCCGCCTGACGCTGCGAGGGCGGCGGCCGGACGGCACGAGCATGGCCGCGGTGTCTCGGGCCGTAAAAATTAGAAGGAGCCAGTATTTCTTTTGTGCGTCAAATAATTTATAAATATTAAATTTTGAAAAAAAATGCATTTAGAAATTTTTTTTTCGTTGCTGTAGCTTCCTTATATACGTAACGTACTCTTAATATCAGTATAGACTGCTTGACGACAACCTTTTGATTTCGAGTTAAAAAAGAACTAATAAGAAATTATGCAAAGCTCCAAATGTCATTGCGTTTCGTAAAACTTTTACAGTAACTGTCAAATGAGATAGTTTTTAAACGTTATGGTATAGGATACAAAAATCATTTGAGGCAAATTACAAACTTTCAATTTTATATACACTCGAGAGCAATGAATCCGGGTCACTTAAAGAATGTTAAAAATCTCGGAAACTAAAAATGATAGGTTAATGCAATAAATTGTATTTAATAGACAATGTAATACTCCTTAAATGAAAGTAAAAAAAATATGAGTCACCATACATTTTATTAACACAAAATTACATAAAGAAAAAAACTGCTGATCTCTCCTTAAAACAAAAATAGGAAACATGAAATTTTGAATAAAGTTCAAAAATTTACGATTTTCTTGAATTTTAATACTTCGTATTGCCTCCTCGTGCTTCCATTACTGCGTTTACGCGGTTTGGCATGCTGTACACCAAGTTCCTTATACGATTTTGGGGAATATTCTCCCATTCCTCTGTGAGAGCAATTTTGAGCTCACGAAGCGTGATTGGGGGAGGGTTTCGTTGTTTTACGCATCTGCCTAGCTCGTCCCAAGCATGCTCGATCGGGTTGATATCCGGGCTGCGCGCTGGCCACTCCATACGAGTAATGTTCATCTCTTGAAGGTAGTCATTCACAATCCTACCTGTATGAGGTCGGGCATTGTCATGCATAAATATAGCATCCTCACCTAAATTGACCATAAATGGACCAACGTGATCATTGAGGATTTCTTCCACATATCTTACGCTAGTTAAAGAGCCGTTTTCTATGATCACCAGCTCTGTGCGACTTTCAGAAGAAATTCCGGCCCACACAAGTACAGACCCACCACCGTAGGCTACTTTTTCTTCGATGCATGCTTGCTTGAATCTTTCCCCTGGTCTTCGATACACTCTGTGTCTTCCATCGTGCTTGTAGAGCATAAATTTTGATTCGTCGGAGAACATAACTTTTGACCAATCTTCAATACTCCAATTTACGTGGCTCTGGGCATATCTTAGTCTTGAAATACGATGCCCACGCTCCAGTTTAGGGCCGTTTGCAGGTCTAAGGGGTTTTAAGTTAGATTCAGCAAGCCGACGTCTTACTGTCCATGCACTTGGGTTACTTCCTCCGAGGCGTCGAAACTGATTTGTGAGTTCAGTTCCTGTGAGAAAGCGATTTCGAAGCATGGTGTTCACCAAGTATCGGTCTTCTCGTGCTGTGGTACACCTGGTTCTGCCCGTTCCTGGTCTGCGTAGGTTAGAACCAGTTTCTTCGTAACGTCGGAGAACTCTTTGTACTGTTGACAGCGACACACCGACAGTCCAGGCTGTATCGCGCTGACTCCGGCCGGTTTCCAGCATTGTAAGTATTCTGGTGCATTCTTCAGGCGTAAGCGACATAATTTCAGCTTGAATAATGAATATAGAGCACTATCAACATGGTTTATGTACCCACATAAATGACAGATTACAAACAAAAGCAAAACCAAATGCTGTAATTTCGTAGTTCCATCTTCGAAAGTGGCCCTTTTTCAAATTTGATTTTTTTATGATATAACTTTACAATAACTAAGAAGTTTTAATACCTTCATTTAAGGAGTATTACATTGTCTATTAAATACAATTTATTGCATTAACCTAGCATTTTTAGTTTCCGAGATTTTTAGGATTCTTTAAGTGACCCGGATTCATTGCTCTCGAGTGTAGATAGTAATTACTTCAAACCTTATTAATATTTGGAAATCATGTCGTGATACCAGGTAGACTTTTTTTAAACTCAAGATACTTATCAACATCATCATTATCTTTTTAGCCTAAATACCGCCTCTGCTGAAAATATACGTCCCCATTTGTTGATTGTACATACCTACGAGTTTAAATTCAGCTATTATAACGGTGTTGACAAATACTGTTTATTGTAAACATGGGTCCGTGGTATAGCAACTGGTAACTTGTTTTTCGCAAGCTTGGTCCTACTTTACTTATTTTGATATAATAAATTATACTTCCCTAACATCAAAACAATTTTCGCTGCCTAACGACACGAAACTTCGCACAAATAAATCGACATAATCACCCATAGGAACACATTTATTAGCCACCAATGAGTGTTCGGAATTAATTATAATGCATTAATGACTAGTTCTCAATGAAACACGGAAGCCTAAGCAAACAAATTCTTCATAAATAACTCGATGCTAGATAATAACGCAGCCATTAGTCGTAAGTGATGCGATGTAAATGCGCCGCCGATGCGCGATGCTCAAGCAAGCCACAAAACAAATATGAAGGAGGATACAGAAGGACAACTGAATGCAACGAGCGGAAACGCACGGACATATAGGCACTCTTCACTCTAGGACTGTGTGAATTATGATATGGATAGAAAGAGGGTGACTACTGAGATTATGACTAATAGGGAAGTGTGGAAAAATATGACATGTTGCGCTGACCCCAAATAAATTGGGATGAGGGCAGAAGAATGATATAGTCACTCTTCACGGACAGTCACCAAAAGAGATAAGTATCCAGGGTCGTCGGATATAGTTGAAGTTTAGTAAGAAACCGATAGATTTTTGCAAATGAAGTTTAATTTGGTAAATGATCTGTTCGTTATCTATTAATAGAATTTAATTTTATACGAAAACATATTTCGTTTACTTACTAAACTTCAACTATTTCCGACAACCCTGGTTACTCTTTTGATATCGTTTAGCGAGTGTAAAAGTTCACGACTGGAATTTCTTTCAATCAGTTTGAGATCTATGCAGGTGCAATCACCTTAATATCGAAAAGTGATCAATGCTTTGTGCATTGATCACTTTTCGATGTTATCTCATAAAACACGTTACTGCGTAAGGTTATTTTGGCGTGTGGCAAAAATCCGAACTAACTTAGCCATTTTGTTTTTTTTTTATTACATTTCAAATGAAATGCCACTAAACTGTTCAAACGACTCTTTTCCAAAAGGTCCATATTGCAGTGTACTTGTGATTTTACGTATTAGTTCACAATTTTGACGTCGGTATTCGCATCTTGTAGATGAAAAGGTCAGAATTGTTGCTAAGGTAATAATTATGGACAAAAACATCCTGGAATAAAAAAAATCGAAGGCGTGACATCTGTCAACACGCACTGTACCCGCGTGATGGATTGCGGCCCACTCCTTCTCACAGAAAGGCCTGTGTCCCAGCTGTGGGAATACTGTAGGCTAATTATGCTACGATTTTTGTTCGTCTTTCGTTTGTGTGTGTGTCAATTTTTGCGTTTATATGGAGTTAACCTTCTGTGACATCTAGTCTGTGGCTGACGCGTCGTATTCAGACAAACCAAATGATGCGCAACGTATTATACGTATATTAATATCATCCTTAAATGCATCGTTGCCTGCATTAGCATTTGTGTGAATCGACGGCTATTTACGTCTTAATTTAAAATAAATTACGATTAATCTTTGTGAAGGGCGATACTAACGTTTTATGAGGAGAGAGTTGCGGAGATAACATGGACATACTTCATATTTGCAACTTAAGGCTTATTTGATAATAATGTTTGTTGGAAGACTACAGTTTAGTAGGGAGTTCTACGAGCACATTAAAAGAACAAAGCAACTGCCTAGTCTTTTCCCAAATACGTTGGGGTCGGCTTCCAGTCTAACCAGATGCAGCTGAATACCAGTATTTTACATGGAGCCACTGCTTATCTGACCTCCACAACCCAATAACTGAATAACATGGTACCCTTAGTAAAGACTGGTAGTAAGACTTGTAACTACTGTCAAAGATCTACAAAATAGTCGATACCAACGGTTCCATGTGCTTTCCGAGGCACGGTGGTAATGGCCACCCATCAAGGGACCGACCTCGACAAGCGTTGCTTAACCTCGGAGATCGATCGTTATTATTAAGCCACGAGACCCTCTGTTATATTGTTTTGACAAAAGTGCAATGCATAGACAGTGTGGCATTTATCAGAACCCAATTCTTATTTGTAGTATGGTGAAAGTAATCGTAAATTTTGTACATGATCAGCTGATCATGTACAAAATTTACGATTAATTTACAGCTAACTCCATCTCGCACAGAGTGGGAACATTATAAGCTTATAATGTTCCCACTCTGTGCGATATGGAGTTAGCTGTAATCCACCACGGGGGCCCAATGTGGCTCAGTAGATGTTACATATCTTCGAGTTTTTGGTACTAGGACATGCCGCTTTCCTTACGATGCTTTCCTTCACCGCATTGAGAGCAGTGGTGATGAAATAATTTATACAAAGAAAAACACCTACGACCCGTAAGTCGCTGTAATTGCCACTTCTTCCATGTTCTTAATTCACGGAGGCAAAAAATAATACACAGGTCGCATAATGTCTATAGGTATTTTACAAAGCCCCTCAAAATACACTATCAAAACACCCGAAAAAAAGAGTTCCAATCTAGACCTACCGATCCGAAACTAACAGAAAAAGCGTCCCCTCACTAAATTCAATATTCGAAATATTTGACAATGGCCAGCCGACCGCAAAGTGCTGACTGCTACATTACTCTCGTTACGATGCCCGGGCGCAACGCTCCACCAATCACCGTCAACGTTCACTGCTCTTGATAAATAAATGGACCAATCAATGCTTACTATCATGCTGTTGTTCAAGAGCACGTGTGCCTTTGTTTGTGAAGGCTAATGTCAAGTACACTGAAATGTTCTTGAGACGCTTTCAAGAAGCGGTCTGGTTTCGCGAATAGTTTGTTTACTTTTCTTGTTCTTGGATTTTTTTCTTTAGTGGAATAAATAGTCCGAATCTTCACAATAAAGTGTTCAAGAGAACTGCGACTGCCGCTTTTGTTTAGCGATCGCAAGTGCTACTGCGGACCATGAGGTTTTAGTATTAGGCAAATGTTTTAGGATTTTTAGATCTTTCATTTCTCATTAGAAGGAGCAATAGACTCGCCCCCTATTATTTTTCTTCTAAGCGTGTCGACAGCAATAAAACACATTAAGCCCATTTGGCCACGAGCTTGGCACTACCAACAGCGTCCATGAACTCCCGAAGCGAGCAAAAAACAGGAGACGCTGAATAAGATATTAAGTACCCCATTGTCTGTGAGATAGCACCGCATTTATACTCCAGGGCGGAGTCATCTGTGAATCTTTACCTGAGGCAGGTCTTCTTTACTTCGACCTACCTGAGTCCAGTACATATTTAAAGACTTCCAGGAAAACCAAGGCAACTCATTTCTAGGTGCAAGATTTTCAGCAGGTGGAACGAATGGGTTTGGTGGAAAAGCAACATTTTGCCACAGGTATAGCCGTTCCATAGACCGTTTGCAAGTGAGTGAGAGGTCACACTTTAAAAAAACTGCTGCGTCTTTCAGCCTTTGTGACACGAGGATGTCATCGTGGCCCAATATTACATGGGATTTAAACATAATTGGCAAAATGTGGGCAGTAAGTATGTGCTATAGGTACTCCTGTCTATACTTCAGAAAATAGAGACAGTTTTATGTTAAGAAAGATTAAAAGCGAAAACCAACAGACATGAATCTAGAACCTTAGACATCCCTTCGAGTGACACCATTTTTTTTTTCATAAACATTATGTGACCGCACATAAACCCAACGCTTGTTATTTTTTAAAAACATTATTATATTAATTGGTATGTCCCCTAAGTCTCCAAGCCAATTAAACAACAACATGTCTACACGCGACGCCTTGACAGACCACTAACCACATGATATAAATATGGCAATATTTTGTACCGTAACAAATAATTTATTTTAGCGTGGGCGTTGTGGTTAGATGATAAACACATACATTTCTTTTTGCCAAAAATAAACGGAAGAATACCGCAATGCCTGTAGCTTTGTGTTTGCTTTAACTTACGAAATTATTGCTTAAAGCTGAGAGAACCATGGCCAGTTTTTACTACGGCGAGGGTTATGATTTTTACCGCTATGTATGTATGTTTATCTGTTCCCTCATAACTTCTAAACTACTTATCATAATTTGACAGATAAGGTATCGTTGGAAGCGTCTTGGTCATCCGCTGATTACAGGCTATTAGATATGACGTCACAATTAATTGAATATGGCACCCTCCACAGGACATAAAGTGATGAACTACAAAAACATATAAACATCTCTACTTATATTTTGAACTAACCCCAAAATAATTTTAAAAAATAAGTTCAAAACCAAATACTCGACTGCTGAAAAATCTCGACCACAGCTTTCAGATGGGAATATTTTCTTATTTCCCACTTTTTTGAGCGTAACTATTCACAAGGTGGGTGTTCACTTGGCATTCCTAATATCCAGGAATCAGAATTAGAAGAAGATCTCTATCTACAATAGCCAAGGTTGATGGTGGTATTTTGAGACACGCCTTTGTCTCGCCAAAGAATGCAATACTCCAAGTCCTTGTATTGCACATTCAATTCAGCTGGACGTGCAATTAATGTAACAAGCCGTGTTTTATGTTCAAAAATGTTGCCAGTAATTGGCCTGTCAAAATAAATAAGAGAAAGAAAACTTTACACTCGTTCGTCCCAATATATTTTTAACACGTCAAGCCAAAGCAAATAGAAACCACTAAAACATAATTATAATTTAAAAACACAAACGATTCTCAATTCAAAGGTCCGAAACAATCGAGTCGAGAGAGCACTATCAAATGAACGCTTTTATTTTATTTTCGCTGCTCTCATTTACAAACAATGCGAAGCCGACGGCGGAGATCTCATCAGCGATTATCTCTCGTTGTGTGGCGGACCTTTTATTTTTATATTTTTTCTATCGTGAACAAGGACGGTTGTCGGTTGGTAAAACAAAGGGGGTATAATGATTGAATTGATGTTTTAAAGCCGAAACGCACGTCACTAGAATGCGTCGCTGTCGAAAGTCAATTAAACAAACACACAATGACGTCAATCAGCTTCTGAAATGTTTTCTAAATCTAACGTTTTTATGAAGTTCATAAACATGGCGTTGACGTGCCAGTGCCAGCTTTATTTCTAGCTGACATAAATTGTCTTTCTGCCAAGCCTTGTCCCAACAATCTCGGACACGGATTCTAGACTTACCGGATATCATTGTTTACTAGTATTTTACTTTGAGCGACTGCCACTACAACCCAACTACTGAGTCGATACCCCCTTGGTAAAGCTTGGGTCTCACAAGGGGACGGCACGACCTTGGGGAAACGGATTTGAATAAAACTTCGTGTAGTGGTAGTATACCATGTGGGTACTACCACTGTAAAATATTTCCGTCCAATGCCCAGTAGGAGCTGAGAAAAACGCATACAAAATTCAGCCCGCAAATGTATAAGTTACATTATATTCCGCTCGAGCGTACCGTGGTGTAAGCGGTAATGCTCTAGACTCGTACTCCCGTCTGTGCAGGTTCGAGTCTAGCTAGTTGACTTAGTTTTTCCTTTTTTTCTTCTTATGTTTTATATTTTTGGATTATATAAACTATCTAAATAATTTGTTAAATAAACCATATAAATAATTTATTAAATAAACTATATAAATTATTAATCATATAAATATGTATAAATTAAAATTATAAGTCGGCACACCTATGTGCTCTAAACTATCGAGTGTAGCGCAAAATGTATACTTGCTCTAGACATAACAATAGAATGGGGTTGGGAAATTATATAAATATAAATTATTCATATAGTTTATTTAATAAATTATTTATATAGTTTATATAATACAAAAATTAAAAAAATAAGAAGAAAAAAAGGAAAAACAAAGTCAACTAGCTAGACTCGAACCTGCACAGGCGGGAGTACGGGTCTAGAGCATTACCGCTTACGCCACGGTACGCTCGAGCAGAATATAATGTAACTTATACAAGTGCGGGCTGAACTTTTTATGCGTTTTTCTCAGCTCCTACTGGGCATTGGACGGATATATTTTACAGTGGTAGTACCCACATGGTATACTACCACTACACGAAATTTCATTCAAATCCGTTTCCCCAAGGTCGTGCCGTCCCCTTGTCAGACTTTCGGGTTCCTAACTACTTGTAACGTGTGTCAAAGATCTACAAAGGAAGACCGGGAGCAACAGCTAAACGTTATTTCCGTATGCATGGTCAGCCATCCACAAGCCAGCCACGGCAAGCGTAGCTTAACCATCAATCGAATTCATCATCATCATCATCATCATTTTAGCCGTAAGACGTCCACTGCGCTGGACTTAGGACTCCCCCAAATTGAGGGGCTTTGCCATAATCGCCACGCTTGGCAGGCGGGTTGGCGATCGCAGTATGGTGGTAAAATGCATAGAGAACGCTGCTGCCCATTCTCTAGTAAGTCCCTTAGTCGCCTTTTACGACACCCACGGGAAGAAATGGGGTGGTGTTATTCTTTACGTCCGGCACTATACGGTTCAATCGAATTGTGCGACTGTTATTATTATGTCACGTCCCATTTAGGCTGGCTGAAATTACTGAAATTTGATCAGCCAGTAATTTTTTCATTTTATTTATTGGGGAAAACAAACAGTGACACATTACATATTGTATGAAGAAATAAAAAAACATGTAGCCAAATGTGAACACAACAACATTTTCTACGGAATACACATAAAAATAATAAGCTTTACAAACTATGCTATTTAAACTTAAACCTACAAACTACAATGATTTATGTTAGTGAAAACATGTTATGTACTTAAAAGTAAAAACGTTTAGCAAAGAGAAAAATAATAATAATAATTAAAACCTCATCAAGGCTAAATCAAAGCAAAACAGTCATCTTCTTGAAAGTGTTTTTTTCGTTGCAAGTCGATTTGCACAACATGCAATTTCACACCTTTCTTTAAAGACATTTTTCCCATAACAATACGGATATCATTGTTCGACTACGTGGGAATTAATCTTAACTCCAGCGAAAGCGTTTCCGATGACAGATAACAGAAGCCACTGGGCAAAACAAAGGCTAATTTGAGTAGAGTGATATCAATCGGGCACGAGACACTTAATGTACTCTACATGATTACGGTAATTAATGAGGAAAGTGAATAATATATCTCGTTGTTTGAGAGATACAAATAAATATGTAGCTGAATGTATTTCTGCACATAAGTGTCTTCGTAATAATAGAGTCTTACTTAAGTTGGTACTAGCTGTACGAGAATAAACCATGCCTTGAGGAACTGGTTAGTCAGCAAATATACTCCGACGAATAACCATTTTTTTTTTTCGATCTTTTACGAAATTCCGCTAGGATATTTCTGCCTCAAGCAAAGAACAATCGATATTGATTGCTCTTTGCTTATACGGTTGCTGATGTGTGTGATGACACTGATGTCTGATGAACCTAATCACAGAATGGAGAATGAGCAACAAAATCTTCCATTCTTCTGCCAGCAACAAACTTGAAACACTTGTTTACCTAGCTTAGTTAAAATGGCAGACGCTTTTGACCAATCATTGAAATAGTTTTACCTATAAGTAAGAAAACCATTTTAAAGACTTTCCGCCACGTTAGACACATTTTTCATTATTAGGCCGGGACTCCACCATAGCGGAGATGTGTGCGGTGTGCTGTGTGCTGTGCGAGAAGAGATGTTTTTCAGCTCGCGGGACTCCACCAAAGCGGAGATGTGTGCGGTGTGCTGTGTGCTGTGCGAGAAGAGATGTTTTTCAGCTCGGGTGCGAGGCGTTGAGTGCTCAGTACGCATTCTGACACGAAAGGTAGACGATGTCGCTATTATTACAAAAAAAGTATCTTCTTTTACTTGAAGAAGAACTACAGTCTGAAGAAGCAGAATTGATAGCTTTATACTACCTAAACAAAAGAAAACATCGGTTTTGGAAAAGAAGTCACTTGTATTACCATACCAGTCATGGAGAATTTTTTACTCTGTTTAATGAGTTAGATGATGAAAGTTTTACCAAGTCCTACAGACTACCGAGGAATATATTCTATGAACTACATAACTTAATTAAACCGCATATATTTAAGCAAGATACTAACTACAGGAGATCTATCTGCACCCAAGAGCGGCTAGCAGTATGTTTGAAGTAAGTACCTACCTAATTATTTTTTTGTTAATGTGTGTTTGTGTTTATGTGTGTTATCTGCGTTTGAATGTGATCAGTCTTTTTTGAGTGTTTGTTTTTTTTGTGTAAAAGGGCTAAGTGAGAAGTACTCAAAACGAGAATCAAGAAGTACGAGAATACATGAAAAATATTATGTAAACTGAGGTATGTAAGGATTACGAGAAATCGAGATCCGTTGTCTCTTTCTACCCCTCCGGGAGACTGGAGTGATGCATATTATGTAAAAACCAAATATATTTTTATATTATCTTATTTATTCATAAAGAAAACAAAAAAATCAACTGCCGTTCTGGGAGTAGCAAAAAAAACGTAAGGTTATATTAGAAACATAACGTACAAAAAAATTATAACAGTAAATCACATGAGACATATTGCTTTCTTTTCCATATAGTTACAAATTATCATATGTGTCTTCTTCGTTTCTGAATGCTTCTTCTATCTGTTCATCGGTCATGTGCGTATCTTCCAAGCTTGGAACAGGTGCCTGTGTCGAACTTGGACCCGGTGTTTGTGTTGAGCTAGGAACCGGTGCCTGTGTTGAGTTAGGACCCGGTGTCGAACTTGGACCCGGTGCTGAAGTGTAACCGGGGGAATACCAATTATTTTCATTTGTGTTATACCATGTGTTTTGTAGCTCAAGTTCTTCCAATTCTAAAAGAACATTGAAAATTTTACGTTTAGCCTGAAGCTGCATATATTGAGAAAGTTTTTTTACACTTTTTGATATCGACAGAAAAAAAGTGTCCATTTCGTCAAGGGTATTATTTTTCTCTATCAATGATTGTATTTCTAGTTTTTCTTGGCGTATTCTTTCACGGTTTGCATGGTGCTGTATAAGTAAATTACTTATTTCATCCGATTTTCTTGTTGCATTTCTGCATGTCGAGGCTGAGACGCTTGATGTCGGTGACGGCGAATGTTGTACAGATGGACGATCTTCTGGAGTGCTTCTTGTATGATTGCTTGATGTTTCAAAAAACTCATCGGTTACATTACTTTCCAATGAATTTGTTTCCTGTTCATTTATATTTGTTTGTGAGGTATAATTTGTAGTCCTGTTTCTATTCGTCATATATGGTATCAAAAATTCCATTACCTTCTCATATTTCCATTCACGAATTTGTTTACCACTCTGTCCACTTCTAGTGGCATTCTTCCTTTTTAATGCGTCCCGGTGGCTGTCTCTCAACTTTTTCCACTTAGATTTAGCCGTTTTTACTGAAATAAAAATAATTGAAATCATTATAAATATTAAATGTTGACATTGCCATAGTCAAAATATACTTACCGCATTATCACTCATGCAGAATTTATAACCATTATAAATATTTAAAAAATACCAGAGTTTCAAGGGAAACCAATTTATAAATAAAAATATCTGAAATCAAACATACAAAACGGATTGTATCTCTCGTACGTGGTCGCGGCAGACGGCGGCGTCGAAATTTGAAATGTTAATAAATAACGAGTGATAAATCCATTTTATTTGTTTGATTTCAATGTGTTGTGCTCGTGTGAATCTTAGACTTTTAATTGTTTATTTTCTATTATTTAAAAATGGCTATAACTTTTGAACGAGTGAAAATTCTGTAAATACATAATTTCAGTAATGCCTAATCTTTTATAGTTCCGGAAACAACACGACACTGATTAAGATATTATTTTGAAATGACCCTTCTATTCTTACTGAAACCACGACACAAATATAAATCTATATTATAATTATCACAGGTATTTGGCGACTGGTTCAAAATTTTCACAAATAGCTGAAAATTTTAGGATTGGAAAATCGACTGTTCCAAGAATTATAGAAGATGTCTGCGATGCCTTGTGGACAGTATTACAACCTTTGGTTATGCCAGAACTTAATGAAAATGATTGGAAAAAAATTTCAAAGCAAGTTGAAGAAATCTGGCAATTCAAAAACTGCGTCGGGGCCATTGATGGCAAGCATGTGTACATGTTTGCACCCCCAAAATCTGGGTCCTCATATTACTGTTATAAACACAGGTTTTCAACTGTAATGATGTGCGTAGCCGACGCTACCCGAAGAATAATTATGGTAGACAGCCCCGGATCTTGAATTTTTTCGAGGCGGGGCAAATACTGAAAATGCCGCCCCCGCCCGCCCGTCTATATTTTTACCTTTATCATCATCATTATTTCAGCCATCAGATACCTAATGATGGACATAGGCCTCACGGATAGAACGCCATAAGGACCTATCTAGCGCTGCTCTGTTTTTTTTTTTTGAATTACGTCTCGCAGGTCAACCTATGAGGTTGTCGGCTGCTTAACCGGACTTCCCTGTGGATACGTTAATAAATTAAGGCCTCCAGTCAAGGCTTAAAAAACTTAAAACTCGAGTGACTACTCGCTAAGGGCACCCCTTGTGGGGTACAGACCTTGGCTTAGGGCATCGCTGGTAGACTGGTAGATCCAGCCCGTCCCTTACTGCCCAGTAAGGGACGGGCTGGATCGGAATGATTATTATTTAGGGGCGAATTTAAAGCTACAGGCTCAGCGGCGCGGGTTGGCTCGAGCAAGGGTCGGAGCGGACAAGGATTGGGGCGTGCGGCGTGCCTTGGTGGCGAGGACGAAAGGACGGCGGTCTATGTTTGTATGTCTTGAGTGTGCTAGTTAGTTTACTACTCTCCTGGAGAAGGGTTGTAGCGTCATTGGGAATGATTAGAGTATGCCGCAGTCGACGAATCGTACTAATACGGGAGGGAGTGTAGCGGACGGCTGCCGCGATCTGGGGATTGGGATGCTTCACAGCAGAGTCATAGAAACGCTTTGCAAGGTTTTTATCTAGGTGGTGTGGACACATAAGGGAGCTCCTGTAACTTTTCTAAGGAAACGGTTTTGGAGGGTCTGCATCCTATGGATGTGTTGAGGCTTAGTGTGCGCGAAGACGACGCACGCATAAGGGTCAGCGCTCACCGAACTGCAAAATGCTCGCGCATGCTCGCGCATCCGTGAGCAAGCTCCGTTGACAATGCTCTGGGTTGCCAGGCGAGCGTGCATTACCAGTTTGATGGCAAAATCCGACGTTGGCAGGCGTGTTCAATATTGTTGATTGGGACTTAGTAATTATCGCCCTTTTAGTAGAGGAAGAGGAACATTGAAGAATATGTAAATAAAATAAGATGTCATCAAATGAGAAGAACAGTATTGATAGAAGAAATATTGCGGAAAAAATGTGCCTCTTATTTCTACTTCGCTTGTTTCGACTCAGAACCATAGACACCTGCCAGAGACACGAGATTTGTTCGAAAGAGATTTCGTGACCCTGGCACATGGGCAACTGAAGGAACACGGGTGGGTTTTAGTCAGTAAAAGTCTGACACGCCCTCCCGCTCCGCCCAAGAGCGGAAGAAGTCATTTGATGATTTCCCACCCACAAAAAAGAAAAATGTACCTTAGGCGAAAATTACACATTGTGTTAGAATTTGGTAAAATAGGTTTTCCCATTTCTTAACATATTCTTTCCCACGCATTGGCTTTTAACATCCGATCGCTGTATGTTGGACTTGATACATTGTACATTCAAAATGCTGCACCAAACCGATCAACTTTTCTTCGTCCATGATTTCCAATGTACGCCGGTTGCACCATAGGTAAACACTCGTCAAGACAGTTTTCACGCTGTGGCAATACTGAGCGCGGCTGGCGCGCGGCGGCGGCGGCGGCGGCGGCAGCGGCGCGAGCGCACTCGCGCATACTTGCGCATGCTCGAGCATGCTCGAGCATGCTCGGGCATCAAGTATGGACGTGTATTCAAATTTGCAATGTAAGAAATTGTCATAAGATACATTTTGCAAAATTTTACAAAATTTTGCTCGAGCATGCGCGAGCATTTTGCAGTTCGGTGTGCGCTGACGCTAAGTCATGATAGGGCGTATCACCGTTGTGTAGATACGCAATTTGCACCTAAGGGACAATTTGCTACGGGCGGTTAGAATGAAGTGAAGTCTACCAAGAGCGAATGCGACGCGCGAACGAGCCGTCGATATGTGCTCCCTGAAGGTTAGTTGATGATCGAGGATCACACCTAAGTATTTGGCTTGCTTCGCCCAAGGGACTGGCTTCCCCGGCAGGCGCCGCCGGCCGGATCACACATCGTGGTCGAGGGGTCTCGGATCGCAGTCCACCATGAAATATCTGGGATTGGTGCTCGACAGCCGGTGGGACTTCGGCCCCATTTCCGGCGACTGGCGCCCAACTTGATGGGTGCGACTGGGGTGCTGTCAACGCTGCTTCCCAATATGGGGGGCCCAAGCACTGCCTGTAGGCTGCTCTACGTGGGGATCGTGCAATCCATGGCCCTGTACGGGGCCCCGCTCTGGGCGGCTGACCTGACGGCCGGCAGCATCGCTGTTCTGTTCTTTTTTTGGCTGGATCCCCACCGTGGGACCTAAAGGCGAAAGTACTCGCTGTATGAGTGGCATGAGGAAGCGCGGGAGCGAGGCAAGCGACTAACGGATCGACACATGGAGCTTCGTCGGTCACAGCTCCGCGCAGCCCTGGTGGCGGGCCGGTAGGACAGGCTTTCACGCCCTACCAGGCCGGCTTTGCTACGGTCGAGGCGGTACGGCCAGTACTGGGGCACTGGCTTGGGAGGAGGCACGGCTCTCCGTCGTTTGGGGCGACGCAGTTGCTCTCGGGGCATGGCTGCTTTGGGTGCGACCTGTGTCGCAGAAACAGGGAGTCGGATGCCCGGTGTCACCACTGCGTTGACTGCCGGGAGGACACGGCGCGGTATACGCTGGCAGAATGTTCCGCTTGGGAGGAGCCTCGTCGTGCCCTCGTCTCAGGAGTAAGCAGTGACCTGTCGCTGCCGGCCGTGGTCGAGTCGATGGTCGACAGCGAGGAGTCCTGGGACGCGATGGTATCCTTCTGCGACATGACTGTTTCGCAGGCTGCGGAAAGGGAGCGGGAGATATCTTCCGCTCACCCAGCCCGCAGCAGGCGCACTGGGCATCTGTGGATGGCGGACAAGAGGGCGTTGTCCAGCCCCCCAAAATAGGTCCAGGGGCGACGGATCTTGGGACATCCGTCGCCCCCTATTCCTTAGGACCCGAGACGGTGGCGCGTAGTGTTTCACGCGCGCCTCTCTGTGATGAACGGGTGGGAGTTTAACACTTCCGCCCCCCCCCCCTAACGTGAGGAGGCCCGCAAAGGCAGGCCTGCACCAGTCGGGGATCGCGGAAGACATATTGGTTCCCGTGGTCCCCGACGTAGGTGTGGGACGGAATACGGGGGTGGTTTTAGTCAGTAAGAGTCTGATAGACCGGAGGGTCTATCAGACTCACCACCGCAGGGCGGAGGACATCCATGAGGATATCCAAATCGAGATAAAAAAAAAAACACGGGACCAGCTTACCGTACAAAGTGATGCATCGGGAGTCAATAGCGGACTCATGGCCACCGCAGGCGCGAGCTTGCGGGTGGCGAGCAATGGGTAGCTGGCCGCCCGGTAAGGACCAGGCTCGGATCGACGGCGCGTAGTGTTCCAAGCGCGCCTCCAAGAGATGTCAGCAGAACTGAGGCGGTCCGTTGCCTGCCCGGGTCGCGAGATTGCTCGAAAGAGACACCGTGACCCTGGAATATAGGCAACTGAAGGAACACGGGTGGGTTTTAGTCAGTAAAAATCTGACACGAGGAGCGGGAGAAGTCATTTGACGATTTCCCATCCAAAGAAAAAAACAGTACAAACTGATCGGACTAGGGAAAGCCGAAGCAGCTTGCGCGGTTTCGAGAAGAAAACCGCCTTGCTCTTTTCGTGAACCAAGCGCCTAAGACTTTTGCGGAGGTTTGGAGAGTACGAGCGATAGCGTCCTGACAGCGACCGGTGTAGTAAATGGCTGTGTCGTCGGCAAATAGAGCCAACTGGGCCTTTTTACTTTTTGGAACATCGCTGGTGAAAAGAGTGAAGATGAGGGGAGATATCACGGAGCCCTGGGGGACTCCAGCACGATTGGGATGAGTGGAACAGGGAGAACCCTCGATGCGATAGCGGAAGGTGCGGTTCGATAAAAAGTCTTGTAGGATGAGCACGAGACGTTCAAGCACACCGAGATGGTAAAGCTTGTAAAATAAGCAATTGTGCCAGACTTAGTCGAAAGCCTTCGCTACGTCGAAGAACAACGCGCCCGTCATCGCACTACGCTGGAAGCCAGCGCTTTTGGGCTCTACGATGCGGTGGGTTTGTTGGACGCACGAGTGTTGGGTTCGGAAACCAAACTGCTCGTTAGGGATAAGCCCCTTTGCTTCGGCATAGGCTTTGAGACGCTTATGAATAAGCCTCTCGTCGATTTTGCCGAGAACGTTGAGGAGACTGATGTGAGCGCTGCTCTTTCTCTGTTTACCCTATTTATAAACGCCGCTGCGTATGCATGCGTTGTCACAGTTTGCAATTCCTGCGGGCGGGGCGAGCGCGATTGATGCGGTTGTTGACCTATGCCTATGCGACTCGCGAAAAATAATTTATGCGCTTAAAGTACTGGAAGTCTCAATGATAAAGTTGCGTTATGACGAGTTATATCGTTACAACTCATCATTAACGCAAATTTGACCATACGTCTGCCAAGCTTGGATTTGCCGCCCCCTGAACTTGCCGCCCGGGGCATGGGCCCCGGCTTGCCCCCCCATAGATCCGGGGCTGATGGTAGATATAGGTTCAATGGGAAGGTTCAGCGATGGTGGTATTTTTGCTGATAGTATATTCGGAATTCGTTTGAGAGAAAACAGACTAAATCTACCACAGCCACAACCCTTGTACCAAAATGGAGAACCTGTACCGTTTGTTTTTATTGGAGACGAAGCATTCCCTTTGATGCCTAACTTAATGAGACCATATCCACGCGATAATTTAAATAACGAAAAACGAACATACAATTATAGACTTTCAAGAGCTCGTCGTATTGTGGAAGCTACATTTGGTGTATTATCACGGAAATGGTACGTATACCGTAAAGAATTTGAATGTAAAATAGAAACAGTGGAAAAAGTGATAAAAGCAACGTGTGTTCTACACAACTTTTTAATTGACAAGATGCCTGGCTATCTAGATAATAATGAAACGGGTTTGGCCACGACTATGTTTAACGACACAAACGTGGAAAATCTATTATCGAATGACAATATGGATGCCTATCAAGTTCGAGAAAAATTCTGTAGTTATTTCAACAACGAGGGCGCCGTTCCATGGCAAGACACTCGTATTACAATATTACTTGAACGAAATACTTAGTATAATAAATTGCACTTACCGTCAGATAATTGAGTTTCTTTCAAAACGTTCTCCCAAGCTGCATCTTTGACGTCAGTAAGTTTATAGGTATCTATTGATGTGTTCCATAGACATGGATATTTTTTTACTGATTCAATAAATTGTTCATCCATTACGTTTTATTTAAATTAACTAATTGTTTACGTTGAAAAATACAAACTGCACGAATTATTCACGATAAAAGCGTGTGCTCGCGTGCACGGTACTAGCAAGATGGCCGGCCGGCCGGCGCGCGCGCGGGGTTCTGCGGGTTGCTAGCGGGCGAGAGGGGAGAGGGTGACATCGCTCACTGCACGCCGCTCACATCTCTCGTCTCCACTGCGCGTCGTCCGCGCACAGCTCACATCTCCGCTTCCATCGCGACATACAAATATTACACATCTCCGCACAGCGATCTCCACTGAAGCTGAGCGGAGAGGAGACGTGTCAATAACTCAATTCTATTGGTTGTTTAAAAAACATCTCCTCTCCGCTCGTCTCGTCTCCGCTTTGGTGGAGTCCCGGCCTTATAAGTATAACTTAATGCTGTGCTATCACGATTTTCGGTTTCCGCCTTGCCTATAACCGCTGAAGCCAAGATAAATTATCTTTTTGCTGGGCTGTGTGCCAGAAACACTTACCATCTCTCGCTTAAGGACTATTGTAGCCAATATCTTTGGTAATTGGCTGAAAGTATTTAAGACAAAGTTTATTATCAAGTTTGAGAAAGAATTACATACATAGAATGACGGTATATTGCATGCAAATAATTTAAGCACTCAAACTTTTTCATAATTATTTGTAGATAATATATTATTACGATACTTTTGAAGTATCAACGTGTTGTAAATAGCAAATGTTAACTTGAGCTATGACGCATTGTAACGAACCTACTTAGTGAATGAGATAAGGCAGATCTGATACAATTTATTAAATGTAAAAGAGTAAACTGGCTTCCAGAGTAGAACGCTTCAAGAGGGCTTCAGAGTAGACGGGCTTCAGAGAAGACGGGTTTCAGAGTAGACGGGCTTCAGAGTAGACGGGCTTCATAGTGTGAGTGCTTCAGAGTAGTTTTCCCAGAGTGCGGGCGCTTCAGAGTAGTTTCCCAGAGTGTGGGCGCTTCAGAGTAGTTTTCGAGAGTCTACAGTCTTCCAGAGTGTGTAGTCTTCCAGAGTGTGACGGCCTCCAGAGTGTGGTCCTCTAGAGTGTGTCCATCAGCGGTTCAGACGCCCCTTTTTATACCAAAGCCGTCTTCCCTTTCCAAACATTTTCAAAATATTAGTTTAGCCATCATCTCATCTGACAAGTGTAGTCGGCCAGGACACATCCATGAGTGTGTGTAGCTGGCCACATGAGTGCGTGTAGCTGGCCACATGAGTGCGTAAAGAATTTTATTAATATAATTTTAAGTTAAGTTATTTAGTAAATAATCGTTATAATAAAATCAAATAGCTAGACATATTGATAAAAATAATTTAAAATTATATAAACCAAAAAGTAGCCATTCATAGACTAAGCAGAACAGTAACTGACAGTTGACAATTTGGCTTGTCACAACATGAAAATTTGAGTTAATATTTATTTCAGCTATTTCCAAGTTAATAAATCGTATTTAGATCGATTTGCTGAGTGTAGACATATACATAAAATAAAATAAGTAAAGCATGAAGGGTAAACATAGAAACAAATAAAGAGGATGATAAAGAATCATGAATTAAAGTGTAAGTATAGGATGAACACTATAGCATTCAGAATCATAAGATCCCATAAGACCATTCCAGACACTAATCCCCAAGGTTTTCACACGATCTGACCAAGTTTATGTCTGAACTTTAAAGAAACTGTGACCTATGGGTTTGAGTCGGTCTTTCTTCTCAGAGTATTCAAGAAACGCCGATCTCACCTAATTTAACGTTTACGTTTTACGTGTAAAAGTGTTTGAACAAACCTGCTTAGAAAAATAAAATGATTAATCATTTAATGATATTCCCTTCGGTTATAAAGACAGAGTTATTTGAAAAGTAAGAGCGAAATGTAACAGACATAGCTATGGATCTCTTAATTTCTGATTCAGTCACGTAGAAAAATTCCAAACATAGCCCTCTCCATTGCTCTTTAGGTAACTTTCAGCCTTCTTATGAGACGCATTGTGAGCGACGACGATTCAGTGCCATAGGTACTGCTCAAAGACTTTCGGCTTGTCCCTATAGCCGGTACTAATATAAGAGACCAACTCTGTTTTTCATTACCGACCCACTAAAACTAATTAAATTCAACCCAACATTTCCGTGCAGGAACAATATCCCATCACTAATGAATCCTACAACTTTTTGCTCCACTTTGTCACACAGCGCGCTGTATATCCATATTATACCAATAGAGTTGCACCCACATTCATCAGCACAACAAATGGCGGGGCTCTGTGCCCACTAGGTAATAAGTTCCTTAATTAATTGTTATGGCCGACTGAGTATTTATAGCGATATTGGATTACTAGTTAAAAGGACTGTGAACTATAAGGAATCTATTGTAGCAGTATTGTTACAACTGTCTGGCCATTTATCATATCTCAAAAATGTTTTTTTTTTTTTAATGTACTGCCGCGTATCGGATCGTTTGAGGAAGTAATATCATAATGCTAATTCCGGGAAAAAAATGCCACTTCGTAGCAGTGAATAAAATCCCATCAAAAACATAAATGTGAAATGAGAGCCAAGTTCAATATAATGATATATGCCTTGGTTGTTGACTTCAATGACAAAAGAAGTGAGATCTAAATGGGTGCCAAGTTCAATGGTCAGTCCTGACTTGGCTAGTTCTCATATACGAATTATTATGTTCGGTGGCTAGTTTCTACCAGCAAGCCAAATTTTCGGAATAATAAAATAAGACGGACAAGTAGTTAAAACTTGCGAAGGCTATAATATAATTCCTATATGAAAACTAGCCAAGTCAAGACTGACCATTGAACTTGGCACCCATTTAGATCTCACTTCTTTTGTCGTTGAAGTCAACAACCAAGGCATATATCATTATATTGAACTTGGCTCTCATTTCACATTTATGTTTTTGATGGGATATCATTACTTTTTGTACATAAATTATTAGTAGGTACTTATTTATAACAAAATTAATACCAAATCGTTTTTGGTATAAGTGTTCGTAATAGAATCAATTAAGTGAAAAATTATAATAAAATGATAAAAATTTGCCAGTTTCTGATTTATTCCTTTGTATTCACCTAATTACCTATCTGCATGCCAAATTTGAACTTTCTAGGTCATCTGGAACTGGGTTAGAGTTTTGATCCATAGGTCAGTCAGTGATAAAAATGACGATTTTTGGACATCAATATCTAAATAACCATTTGAGATATGTTTATGAAATTTGGAGCACATATGTATCTTGCAAGTTTCACTATATGAGCCAAATTTGACACGTTTATGTGAAATGGTTTTTGAGTTATGAGGGGGTCAAAAGTGGCTCCAAATGGTTCGTGTAATATTACACACGGTGCTGCTCGCCAGTTCTGTTACTTGAACTTGGCTTGACACGCTGCCGCGTGTCTAGATATTTCCATTAAATGGTGGTTGACGTGATTTCTATCTTTGTGGGTGCATGCATAATCAAAGTTTGAGTAATTTATGCGGTATACCCAAATGTCCTTTCCTTGGTATCGTTCGTCGCATCGTTGAGATCCTGAAGTTCTAAGTTGAGCTGCACGATTATTGACAAATACGTGCCCTGACTGAACAGGTCCACTTAATCTGTGTGGGTCTTTCATCAAAGGACTATTTCAGACACCAGTCTACATGGTTTACACACGATCTGATTGATCAGATCGTGTGTAAACCATGTAGACTGGTGTCTGAAATAGTCCTAGTAGGTAGACAGGTAGGCGGGCGCGGGCGGGGCGGTGGGCGGGTGGACTGGTAGGTAGGTGGGTGGTAGTCTGGTGGTGGTCTCTTTTTAAGTCCAGAGATAATCTTGAGATTATCTCTGGACTTAAAAAGAGACTGTGACCTCTAAATCTGTTTCGGAATTTTTCACAGATTCAGATAGAAAAAGTCAACTTCATGTAGTTTTAAAAATATGATTGGGGAACAAAATATGCTGTACAAAACGACTTACAGAAAAAAAATGATTTTATTTTATTTGGGAAAAATCAAACAATTGTACAATGTGTCTTACAATAAAATATGGCATGACTTATGGGCAAATGTATAATCCATGTTGCCACTGATTACTTGTGTACATGATAAATAAGGTAGGAGTAGAGGAGGTAGGAAGGAAGGAGGGAGGAATTAGGTAGGTGAGGTAGTAGGTAATTATAATATTACACTTAAATATTTATATACTATTCTGAACATTTCGCTTAGGTACTAATCATTTTAGGAGAAATAACTGAAACATGATCCTTTTTGGCTTGCTGCTATTGTCGGACCTCTTCAGTAAATCCCGTGACATGCTCATTAGTTTTATTACAGTTGTCACTACCTAAGTGAATAGATTCCACAAACATGATTATGTATTCAGCTTCCCTTAAACTCATTATCTTAATGTATGAGCAAACTACTTTGAAGTACATAGAGTTTATTTAGTAGAATAATCAAGACGACCATAGTTTGCCTCTGGTCTACACAGAACATCAAGTTTGACTCAGTCAGAATTCATAATGACCACAGAAATTCCCAAGACATTATAGCTATGTAGAAACTGCAAAGGAAGCTTGTACAAATTCCTTAGTTCGAATAAATATACTAGTAAGATAGCTATGTATAATTAATGTCAAATAGGATGGCAGTGGTACGCAAAATTGCAGATTTATACTCAGAATTGTAACCACTACGCTGTACTAAATTCCTTTAAAACAGTTTATAGGAACTATGTAGGAAACTTGATTGTAATCCTTTCACCCACGCGACTGTTACAAAGTATTACGTGATATAAAAGGCAGATATCTGGTATCCTTAAGCAAGGCAGAGACATATAACTTGGTACTAGAGAAGGACAAAGGAATATTTTCATTCCAAAAACTTGAAAAACACAAGGTTCAACTCGGGCTTTGCGAGTATAGGAAATTGCTTTAAATAATTTCGTGGTTAACCAAGTCCTTATATGCAGGTCATCATGTCATCATCCATTGATGAAATTTTTATCCCATCTCATCTCCAAAGATGTAATTTCTAGAATCTACAGCTCCATCATACACCCGAAATGCTTCTTCATCATCGGAATCTAAATCATTTTGAACGTTATTGCTAACCCATTGTTCCATATATTCGAAAAAGTCTGCTCAATAAATGTAAGAAACGCAATGAACGCCATTTTAGGATATTACGCAATTGCCCGTCAGGATCAAAAGCAGGTTTCGCGGTTATGGTTGCTTCTGTTTGAAAGATGGTCCAGCTGTTATGTTTACAGCTATTCAAGAGGATCGATAATGATAATGTCATCAATTAATCTCCCACATGGACCTTCTAATAATCGCCATAATGAACCAACACGATCATTTAGAACTCAACTTCGAAATTGTGAATAACTAATGACCCATCGTGGAACGTTAACCGAGCCATTTTCTCAACTTTTTAATAATAATAAAAGCATCTATCGAAGTAATCGCGTTATTTTTCACTTACGAAAGAGAAGCCAAGCATAAAGTATGAGCGTTCACGGCACGCGAGCGTTTCTATGAGTTATATGTTTTCAGTTTTAGCTTACACTAGTTCTGACAGGGTCGTGAGATTTGTTCAAAAGAGATACCATGACCCTGGCATAATATTGGCAACTGAAGTAAAACGGGTAGGTTTTAGTCAGTAAAAGTCTGACACGACCTCCCGTTCCACCCAGAGCGGGAGACGCCATTTGATGATTTCCCACCAGAAAAAAAAAAGCGTAAACTAATTTGGAGGTATGACGGTGTACAGTTCACTCATACCTCCGTAGTCCGTACAAAAGGGCCCCTCCGACCTGACAGGTGTCAGCGGAGCAACTGCTAGATGACATTGACATCTCGTTGTTGACCTTGAGTGCTCGTATCTACTCAAACGGACTTGCCTGCCAATTCCGTAATAAATTAAGGCCTACTCTCCTTCGCGACTACTCGCGAAGGAGACTCTCGTGTGAGGTACGGACCAAGCAAGGGGGCGGGCTGGATCGGAATGATTATTATTTAGAGCCAAATTTAAAGCTACAGGCTAGGGTCGCGTGATTCGTTCGAAAGAGATACCGTGGCTCTGAAAAATGGGCAACTGAAGGAACACGGGTGGGTTTTAGTCCGTAAAAGTCTGAAACGCCCTTCCGCTTCACCCAGAGTGGGAGACGTCATTTGATGATTCCCCATCCTAAAAAAAGCTACAGGCTCAGCAGCGCGGGCTTGCTCGAAGCAAGGGTCGGAGTGGACATGGATTGGGAGGTCGCGGCAGGCGGCGAGGACGGAAGGACGGCGGTCTGTGACGATGTGTCTTGAAAGTGATAGTGAGTTTACTACTCTCCTGGCGAAGGGTTGTAGCTTCATCGGGAATGGTTAAGGGTATGCCTCGGTCGGCGAATTCTACTAATGCAAAAAAACATGAAATTTTATATGCCCGAGCCGCGGGCACAACTGTTTAGTAACATATTGATTCCGAAGATAAGTTGTGGTTGATATCTCTGAGAAACATTGTACGCAATGTTTGGATTTGTTTTACAGCTAAATACGATTGAATTCGTGCTTTGTTTTACATTTTACGATACCAAGAGAAGTCAGAGGTGGTTTTATCTGTAAATGAATAAACGTAATCACTAAGTTTTTATTACGGCTTGTAGCTGAATAATAACAGCCACACGGGTCAATCTGGTAATACTACGATTGTCGCGGTAGGTCCGTCAATCTTTAGATACAAAGACCCCTGTGTGCCTCGGAAAGCACGTTTAACTCGTCCCGGTTGTCATTAGTTATTCTTTGATAGCCGGCCGTTACGAGTCGTCAGAAGGCCGAAAATCTGAGGTTGTGGAGGTCAAATAGGCAGTCGCTTCATGTAAAATACCAGTATTTCTATTAGAAACCGACTTAACATAGTTGGCAAATGATGACCAAGTAAGTATGTTGTTAACACTAACTAAATTCTTCAGTGGTATCAGGATAACAGTAACAGTAAGTATTCCTTTAAAACGTAACTCTATAAAAGCTACTTATGAAAACTACCAGTTTATGCATTAACGACAATGACAGGAAATGTCCTCACATTTCCGCATTAACTGAATAATATGCGAGTTACCCCAGATATTCAGTCCAGTGTGTTTACGTTACGTTAATCAGCTTCCATGATAACGAGATAAAGAGGTAGTGCTTGTATTATTGACATTTTTATAAATTCACTAGCTTTGGATTAATTTCACTAGGTTTGGTTTAATTTCACTCACCTCCTGTTAATTAAAATGGACGGACGACGCGGGACGAATAAATGGATAGGCATTTTTTAACCAGTTATTGTTAATCAGATTGAATTTGCCATAGAGTTATGAAACTATTACAGTGGGATTATTAATTGGTATTATTGAAGTAGCGCTAACCTAACCGATAATCTAACGATGTTCATAATGTTGGATTACAACACACGAATTAACAAACAAATATGGCGGCGTGGTACACATGACGTTCAACCAATCAGCGAGCGAGATGCGTTTCGTCGCATGCCATTTCACAATTTGACTATTTCACTTCGTGATATTGTAATCCAACGTAAAATATTACGTTAAATTGTGAGCAGTATATTACTGTTCACAATATTTTGATAGATTACAATCTCGCTAGTTTGATTGTACCTAACCTAACGGTTTTTGCAATCTCACGGCGACATACCGGGTGACACTTTTTAACGTCTTGAAAAAAAAATGGGTGTAATAGGTGAACGAAGTAGAAGCCTTTGGCATAGATTTTTTTTATTATTTTTATTTTTGAATAACATGTAATGAACTTGATCTAGCAATAAATACTACACATTTAAAGTAACATTTTCATACTAGAACAACAAAAACAGAAATTTGGAAAAAAAAATCAATTAAAATCTATCAAAACTCAAATCATACGCACCCTACTCAATGCGCGGCATGTATCAAAGATTTCGTAGCGCGGTCCTACCCTTTGAAGCCGGCCGATAGGCGGCCTCATTGATCTTTCGCAGACGCACGAGCCGCACACGCATCCCCGTCCGCCCGCGTCCCGCGCTCCTTTAGTCACCTGCGATGAATCTGAAGGCCTTCCTGCCTTCCATTCTAGTTACGCAACACACCATATGAACGTCGAGACGGTAAAAAATGTCATCCAGTATATATACTATTATATTATAAAGCTGAAGATTTTGTTTGTTTGTTTGGTTGAACGCGTTAATCTCAGGAGCTACTGCAGTGCGATTCTTTAACCATCTCACCGTGAAAACTTAGGTGAAGTGAGGATGGAGTGAGCTGTCATTCCAACAAATGCCATGGATTGACACCATTGACAGCTCACTCTAAGCTCACTTCACCTAACTGTTCACGGTGACGTTTTTACAGAATCGATCGGCTGGTCCGAATTGTTTATTTTTTTGTGTTGATAGCCTATTTATTGAGGAAGGCTTCGCGAAGACATCACGCTATAGTCAAGATGAGCAGAGCAGAAACGAAAAATGGATGAAACCTGGCAGGCAATTCGATGCGACGGGAAGGGTCAGGGGAGCAAAATTTTAACGCGGACGAAGTCGTGGGCAGAAAGCTAGTAAGTTACATAACGTATAGAGCCTGTCTTGGTTCCACTGAGCTGCAACTACTCTCCACCATTTACTCGCACTACGACAAATGACTTGTTAAAACTGATATATTTGAAGGCGGTCTGTAACACAAGTTGTGCGCTGAAAGTACTTTCGCCGCTACTAATTTTATTAGACGCCGCTGCGCCGGTTGCGGAGATTCTGTGTTCTGTGGTAGACACTTTTAAAATTAAAACAAAAGAAAACCGATGTTTGATGTTCATACAGTAAGAAACACCTCAGCCTTTAAACCATATCAATCACATGGATAAAAACTTTTTTAGTTTAAAGAACATCTAGGATATTCGCTCGTGTAAGTAGCGCGTGCAAATCTATACTTCTATACTAATATTATAAATACGCTAGTTGTTCGCTGCCAGGCTAGACCCCCTACAATTGCATTTCAATAGCGCAGTGGAAGTTATGATGGTGGGGTCCAGGAGACAAGAAGTGGCTAGCGAAACTAGTCCGCCGTACGCGGAGCAGACAATACAAGTACAATTCAAAGCAATAGGTACAATATACGAACAAAAGAACTTACCTGTGGTAGAAGAACACCTGCTCTGGTGCCTACCTGGAGTTATGTATGTAAGTGAGTGTATATGTATCGTGTAGTGACATTGTAAATGGGTTTTCCAGGTTACCATCCGCTGCAATAAGGCTGGAGGCAATCACAGCATGCGGTTCCAATAAGCGTCACTTTGCTTAACCTTCAAACTATTTCAACAAGATATATCCAAAACTCAACCCGTATTATTACACCAAATTGGGGTTATTTACAATCAAAGCAATTGGATCACGACTAATTGTCACAAACGGATCGATTTAAAAGGATTAATTTCAACAAACGCGTCGCGGGGTCCCAAAACGCGACGGACTTTTTCAAGCGCCAAATCCAAGCGCAGTGTCAAAGTCAAACTGACAAGTCAGATGTCATTCCGTTCGCGCGCGTTCCGAAGGCGCATAGAGTAACTAATCGAACGGAACGCAACATCTACCCCCCCCCCCCCCCGGACGGGCCTTCCCGTCCGCTAATCACTTGGCAATCCCGACAAGGTTGCGTTTTATCAGTCCACCTGACGCGCTGCTGGAGGATGTGCAAATATTCCAAGCTCCAACGCTTCCAAAACTCTGAGCGAGCTGCTGCACCAACTGAAACCGCGATAGCCAATTTTGGCTCACATCGACAAAAGGGTGCTCCGGCAGGGCGACAAGTGGCTATCAAATCAAAAAAATGGCTCGGAGTCAGGGCCTCCAAGTCGTTTGGGTCCGAAGACAGCGGGCACAATGGACGCGAGTTCAATACAGCTTCAATGCGGCAAAATACCGTAGCTAACTCCTTAAAGGTGAGAACGGTGTCTCCCAACAATCTGCGCCAGAGTCCCTAACCGCTTTCACCGCGGCCTCAAAAATACCCCCCCAATGGGGGCAGGCTGGCGGGTCAAAACAATAACAAACAACCAAACAACAATAAAAACCAAACAACAACAACAACAACAATTTAACCAAATGGCCCTCCTTAGGCAACAAAAGGGAGTGACGGGCCCCATAAGGAAGGCTAGAGTGCCTCAACCGTCAACAACCAAACAACAAAAGACCCGTATCGTCCAAAAAGGGGTTCAACTTACTAACGGCTCCCGACAATATCCAAACTCTCGCTGCAGAATGGCCAACAGCGCATTGCAACCGGCATGCGAGCTCATAATGTGACGATCAGTCACCAACAATTCAACAATTTGTCGAGGAGCTGTATCGACTCAACAAAACTCAGGACCCGACATCAAGACTGGCGATCGAGGCCAATCATCCTCGGGATGAGTCAGTCAGTCTGGTCCCCACCATAGGGGGTAAGCAAACAAGCGGGGTGCCATGCACCCACGTGAGGCCACGGCGCCTGGGTTCAAATCTCCAAGCACGTGCCTCCAAATCAAATGCGTTTTAGAATTTTGAATCTGGGACACTCGGTTCGCAACAAAGACCTCCAAAGAGTGGACGGACGTCTTCAACCAACACAAAATAATTTGACTGTCCGTCCAGGCGTAAGAAACCCGAATGTCCACAGTTCCACCCAAAGTGTGAGCAACGTGGTTCAATAGACGCACAAGAAGCGCCGCCCCTGACAATTCTAACTTTGGGATGATCAGTGCCGTCCGGAGGGGGGCCACCTTGCTCTTGGCCAAGACCAGTGACAAATTCACCTGGCCTGTCGCGCAGACGGTGCGCAGACAAACAACAGCTGCATAACCGTGCGAAGACGCATCACAAACAAGGGTAGCAGTGTAGCTCCCAGGGGGGAGAATAGCGCGGGGTAACACGACCTCGTTGACTGCAGGGAGTGCGGATACAAATTGGAGCCAATCTTCCAACAGGGTTTCCCGAATTGGCTCGTCCCAGCCAAGTCCCGCAGTCCAAAGGCGCTCAAGAAAACAATTTTGCCCAAAACAATACAAACAAACAACAAAACAATAGACAAAAGGCAACCCTGGGCTCCCGTGTCCATAATGACACGGACCACAACAGAGTCCCCCGTGGGCCCCCAGACCTGACCGATGCCGTTGGCAACAAAACCATGTCGATCTGAGGGGTACCTTAGCGGGGCAGGCGCCAATGTCCTAACAATGCCTGGGCGGCGACCGATCGCCGCACCCAGGCCCAAGTCTTTCCCGACGAGGATGGAGTTCAAATTCCTCGTACGCGCGGTGTCCCGAGCCACGCGCCATCGCTGGAAGGGCATATGGAGGCCACCGGAGGCCTGAATGGCGGGGGGCGTGACTCCAATCGGGGACGTTCCGCCAAAGGAGGGGAGGGAAGGCGGTGCTGGTCTGGCCAGCGCTGCCTAGCAACAATTGCGTAATCGCCTTTACGCGGGGAGACCAAATGGCGGTCGCGCGGCTCCCGATCAACTTGCGCGGGGGGTGGAGTGCGGCGCTCAAAATTGCGGGCCTCTCCCCGGTTCTGAACCGGCGAGGCAGAAGCCCGGTGACCAACTCCATGGTACCCCCCCGTGAGCGAACCTTCATCAGAGGCTGGTCTGCCAGCGTGGTTCGCGTTAGCGCACAAAGTGTCCAAATGGGACCCCCTACAAATTCTACAAGGGTGGGGGTTGGGGCAGTCCCGATGGAAGTGAGCCCCCAAACAAGAGAAGCACATGCGGCGTGCATTGGCAATTCGGCGGCGGGCACTCACGTGCAACTTCTAAAAGGCCGCGCAAGTTGCCATGCCATGCCCCGTGTCCCTACAAAACTCACAACCAGGAGGACTCTGGGTGCCAGCAAAACGAGCGGCGGGGCGACCATCAACAGGCCCGCGAGCCCTAGTCCGTCCCTGGTCTCGTGGCCGGGAAGACGGCTGGCATGACTCAGTGGCAACGCCAGAGTTGTCCACAAACCGACACTCATCCTCCAAAAATTGGACGAGGTCACCAAATGGGGGGAGATGTGTGACACTATCCCCACCATACTTTTGCTCGAAACGAGCCCTCAAATCGGCAGGAAGCCGTTGCAGCACAACATGTACCAAAAGCTAAGACCAATGGTCCACCGGCAAGTCCAATCGCTTTAAAGCGTTGGTCGCTGCCACCAACGGGTTCAACAGGTCAGTACGCGATGCTGACAATCCAGTAATGACCGGTAACCCCAAAATCTGTTCAATATGAACGTCAGCCAAACAACGTTTATTTTGGTACCGCCGGGTGAGTAGTTCCACAGCGGTAGGGTAGGCTGAGTCAGTCAACGACAGATGCTGTACCAAGGCTCGGGCCTCACCTTCCAGGACAGACAACAAATAGGCCAACTTTTGGGCGGGTCTGAGGTCCGAGCGTGCATCAACCAAACTTTCAAACAGGTTTTGGAAACTCAACCAATGGTCCCAGCGACCGTCAAAGTGTGGCAGTTCCAAACTAGGCAATCTACTCAATAGTCCGGGACCTGAAACAACCGAGGTCTCCGGCTTGACCTGGACAGGTGTCCGGCACTGCAATATTTCCATTTGTATGCCATTGCACAAACAAAACCATTCAAATAAACAAAACAATTAAATTATCAAATAACAAAGTTCAATCAATCAATCAATTACAAAATAAATACAAGCAAACAATTAAACTACCAAACTGTTAGTCAGCAACTCAAGAACTAACAAAATATTGGTTTCAATTCAATAGACAACAATAAACCTTTATTTTAATTCAAAACCAATGTCAACGTTCAATATGTTAATTTCAAATGTTAATTTCACAAACCACTTTGTTAATGGTACAACAATAATGAACCTTTATTCCAATTTAAAACAATGGTAATACTCAAAAATGCCAATTTCAACAAAACTACCATATTGATGGTACAAACTCAATATTTTAATGTCTTCCTGACATTCAACAGAGGTCAGACACAAACAAGGGGTTGTAACATAGCCCAATTCATTCAACTCTACTAGCATATGCAACCCGGGCCGACTTATGGCAACATGAGTTACTCGTCTCAACAAATTTACAAATTATTTCAAATAAACAAGCAATCATAGTTAACAAATATTTACAGCGTATTACTACTTCCCTTATAGAGACTGCCAAGTAATTAGCCTACTGTAAATTACCAATTTGGTGGTTATATGTCTTATAGCCACGCTCTGCAACCAAAAATGTTCGCTGCCAGGCTAGACCCCCTACAATTGCATTTCAATAGCGCAGTGGAAGTTATGATGGTGGGGTCCAGGAGACAAGAAGTGGCTAGCGAAACTAGTCCGCCGTACGCGGAGCAGACAATACAAGTACAATTCAAAGCAATAGGTACAATATACGAACAAAAGAACTTACCTGTGGTAGAAGAACACCTGCTCTGGTGCCTACCTGGAGTTATGTATGTAAGTGAGTGTATATGTATCGTGTAGTGAGTAGTTCCACAGCGGTAGGGTAGGCTGAGTCAGTCAACGACAGATGCTGTACCAAGGCTCGGGCCTCACCTTCCAGGACAGACAACAAATAGGCCAACTTTTGGGCGGGTCTGAGGTCCGAGCGTGCATCAACCAAACTTTCAAACAGGTTTTGGAAACTCAACCAATGGTCCCAGCGACCGTCAAAGTGTGGCAGTTCCAAACTAGGCAATCTACTCAATAGTCCGGGACCTGAAACAACCGAGGTCTCCGGCTTGACCTGGACAGGTGTCCGGCACTGCAATATTTCCATTTGTATGCCATTGCACAAACAAAACCATTCAAATAAACAAAACAATTAAATTATCAAATAACAAAGTTCAATCAATCAATCAATTACAAAATAAATACAAGCAAACAATTAAACTACCAAACTGTTAGTCAGCAACTCAAGAACTAACAAAATATTGGTTTCAATTCAATAGACAACAATAAACTTTTATTTTAATTCAAAACCAATGTCAACGTTCAATATGTTAATTTCAAATGTTAATTTCACAAACCACTTTGTTAATGGTACAACAATAATGAACCTTTATTCCAATTTAAAACAATGGTAATACTCAAAAATGCCAATTTCAACAAAACTACCATATTGATGGTACAAACTCAATATTTTAATGTCTTCCTGACATTCAACAGAGGTCAGACACAAACAAGGGGTTGTAACATAGCCCAATTCATTCAACTCTACTAGCATATGCAACCCGGGCCGACTTATGGCAACATGAGTTACTCGTCTCAACAAATTTACAAATTATTTCAAATAAACAAGCAATCATAGTTAACAAATATTTACAGCGTATTACTACTTCCCTTATAGAGACTGCCAAGTAATTAGCCTACTGTAAATTACCAATTTGGTGGTTATATGTCTTATAGCCACGCTCTGCAACCAAAAATGTTCGCTGCCAGGCTAGACCCCCTACAATTGCATTTCAATAGCGCAGTGGAAGTTATGATGGTGGGGTCCAGGAGACAAGAAGTGGCTAGCGAAACTAGTCCGCCGTACGCGGAGCAGACAATACAAGTACAATTCAAAGCAATAGGTACAATATACGAACAAAAGAACTTACCTGTGGTAGAAGAACACCTGCTCTGGTGCCTACCTGGAGTTATGTATGTAAGTGAGTGTATATGTATCGTGTAGTGACATTGTAAATGGGTTTTCCAGGTTACCATCCGCTGCAATAAGGATGGAGGCAATCACAGCATGCGGTTGCAATAAGCGTCACTTTGCTTAACCTTCAAACTATTTCAAGAAGATATATCCAAAACTCAACCCGTGTTATTACACCAAATTGGGGTTATTTACAATCAAAGCAATTGGATCACGACTAATTGTCACAAACGGATCGATTTAAAAGGATTAATTTCAACAAACGCGTCGCGGGGTCCCAAAACGCGACGGCCTTTTTCAAGCGCCAAATCCAAGCGCAGTGTCAAATTCAAACTGACAAGTCAGATGTCATTCCGTTCGCGCGCGTTCCGAAGGCGCATAGAGTAACTAATCGAACGGAACGCAACACTAGTAACTCTGCCTGTCTGTTACGCTTTCACGCCTAAACCACTAAACCGATTTTGATAAGATTTTGTATAGAGATAGATTAGACCTTAGGCAAGCACTTAGGGTACTTTTGGTACGTCTCGTCTCGGTAGCACGTTCTCATGGGATAATATTCGACATTTACACGGGCGAAGCCCGGGGCAGAAGCTACTGTTATATAAGTGTGGGGCTTACCTTGTGTGTTGACAGTACTTTGTGAAAGCATCTACCTTCTTTTTGTATATAAACACTGACCTCATGTGAGAGCGGCCTTTTTGTTGGGTTTATATGTCAAAACCATTTTGAAAACCGAACATGTCATTTTTTTTTTTTTTTTTTTTTTTGTTTAAATGGAATCTTTGTTTTTTATTTGAAGTTTTTTGACCCCTAAAGTTATCAAAACTGAGTATCGCCATTGTTTGCGGAAACCATGTGTATGAACCTTACTCATCCCTTCGTAATCCGTATCTTTGTCAAACGCTTAAGTCTAACAAAAAAGTCAGGAATTGCTGCTCATAGAAAATCTTTCTTCTTTTGTTTACATAATCAGACTATAATGTTCCCACTGCTGAGACACAGGCCTCCTCTTGATGACAGGGAGTGGGCCATAATCCACCACGCGGGCCCAGTGCGGGTTGATAGATGTCACAAGCCTTCAAATTTTCTGTTCTAGGACATGCCGGTTTCCTCACGTAATTTCCTTCACAGTTTGAGAGCAGTGGTGATTAAATAATTTACACAAAGTAAAACGCCTGTTTGGGTTCGAACTTGCGACCCATTACTAGTAAGTCGCAGCCGTTACCACTGGGCCACCACTGCTATTATCTTCATTCTTTTGTTTAGCAAAAGATAATATCATCGTCCCACACATCCTATACCGAAACATAATCTCCATACGGCCATACCACGCTAACTATACTATTGTATTGTCCCAGTTCATGTTACCAAACAGACATTAGTCCAATTTAGAGAACATAGAGAACGGAAGCTATCAATCATCTGTGACAGTGACAATATAGACGTGTTACAATATAGATTCAGAGATTTATGTACGCGAATGTACCACTTATGGTATGTACATTCAGCATGAAAATGGCTTTCCGTTTTCGCGCTGGAATGCGTGTTTTGGTGAGATGAATTGGTTGTAATGTATCTCTTTGGTACCTACCAGCATGACGTTCCGAACTTGAATTGGATTTGAGAATTCAGAATGTTTAACATTTTGGCAGTAATAAAATATAATTTTGTTTTTTTTTTTAATCCAGCTCTAAAATTTTTACGCAAAAATAGAACATTAAATATTTTCTTAAAAGCTTGAGGCTTATCTATAAATGTAAGAAGGACGTTCACGTCTCAAGCATTTAAAACAATATTAAACTTTTTCGAATGACAGACATCCCTTGAAAAATTACTTAGAAAGGGAGTAACCGGGAAACAAACGAACAAATCCAATTAATAAAAGTATATAAAAAGACCACCATCATCATCATTTCAGCCGAAATACGTCCATTGCTGGACATACGCCTCTCCCAAAGACCCGTTTGCCATAATCGCCACGCTTGGCAGACGGGTTAGTGATCGCAGTATGGTGGTGAAATGCATTGAGAAAGCCGATGCTCATTCTGTAGTAAGTCCCTTAGTCGCCTTTTACGACATCCACGGGAAGAAAATGGGATGGTGCTATTCTTTACGTCCAGCATCACGCGGAACGATAAAAAGATATAAATGAATAATTATTACGAAATACATTTCAATTCTTTGTAACTATCTCTCACTATACTAAGATATAGCGACAGATCGTTTACTTAACGAACTCAAATCAATTATATTTAGTCCACTATTTCTAAACACAACCCTCGATAGTACTTCAGACCTTCTAGAGCGAAACAACTAAGGATCTTATCAGACGTTATTGCTGTAAAATAATTCCGTTCAAGCATTTACGAGTCTAGAGGAAGGCATAAACTAAACCAACACCGAACATACGGTATGTAAACATTTATTCCGTATCGAGAGTATTATCAGTAGTATATTTTATGCCAACGGTACGTACGGGTGTAAACCAACGTCGCCATAGACAAACGGCCTATTTCCCTTCGCGCTATTTCTCTAAGGGTAATTCCACATGAACGTTTTGCCGCGTCAATGCGTTTCGTCGTGCGGGTGCATTGGTGACGTAGATGAAATGGAATTGTTGTGTTATTGTTCATTTTTGGTGATGTGGTAATTTATGTTCTGTCAAATTGAATCATATATTGGTTTGCAAACATGGGTAATACAATACAAAGATGTTTTATTTTATGAGTCCTCCCATCTTCATCTCTCCATCATCTTGTATTAATTTTATGAGTACCTACCTAAATTAGTCGGCAAATGTTCCTCTTGGGACCCCGTAGAGGACCACTTGTTTGTCTGTCTGTCACAGACATTTTGCTCCGAATCTACTGGATCGATTAAGTTTTGTGGTATAAATAAGTGTAACATAAATACATTAATTCTGTAAACAGGAGTCACAGTTGGAAGGCAAATTTAAAAAATATCGTTTTATTATATGTATTTTGTGTTGTCAAAAAAATGAAAGCTCTCGTTATGAGGATCTCAAGTACCGTTGTTTATTATTATTTTAAAATGAATCGTTTTAAAGTTATTAATAAAATAGATGAAAATTGGCCACCTCTCATATCTTCGAAATTAAAGATAATGAGCTTAAAATGTTGAAACAATACAGAAAATGTTCTATACTTATAGATTACAAGGGAAAACTCATAGAAAGTCTTTGGTCTTATAAAAGACATGGTAAACCTAAAACCATGGTTCAAAGAAATGGGAGACATTTTTTTCAAGTAGAATATTAACATTGTTATGGATAAACCTGGTACTGTTTTGTTTTGAGATAACATTTATTGATCTTACGGAACCCTCCCACGCGACTTCAACTCACACTTTGTCCGATTTTTATAAAAGCTTTCTATAAAATTAAATCGTCAAGTCTACTCTTGGTCCATCTGTAAAACATGTTCGTTTTTCTTAGAACCGAAACTTTTTTAAAACCAAATCTTTCTTCTATTAAATCCTTTAAAACGACTCTAAAATCAGCTTTACCTTTAAGCCTTAATCCTTTTCTTTGATAAAAAAAAAACTACGCCTTTATCCTACTGATAAATGTATTAGCGAAAGTACCGAGTTCGCTAGTTTTTCTCCTTAGATCTATAAGACTTTAAATTTCAGTTTTAGATAGAATCTCAGGGCTACTTACACATTCATGGATTATCTTAAATACGTTGGAGTTACCAGCTAACTCAGGGTCGATCACATCACGCCACTATTGCGGCGGTAAGTCCCCTCTTTGAGAAGTGGCTAGAGAGGCGCCAAGGCGTCCTTACCTTCCGCCTTACGCAGTTCCTCACCGGACACGGCTGTTTCGGGAGGTTCCTATTCCGAATAAGGCGGGAGGAAACGCCCGAGTGTTAGCACTGTGCGGGTCGTCTGGAGGACACGGTGGAGCATACGGTGGAGGTGTGCCCTGCCTGGGCGTGGCACCGCCGTGTCCTCGTGGAGGCGATCGGCGGGCGCTCAAAGAGATGTCAGCACAAATTGAAGGGGTCCGCTAGGACCGATGCCTGTCCGGGTCGCGAGATTTATTCGAAAGAGTTACCGTGGCCCTGGCATAGACAACTGGAGGAACACGTGTGGGTTTTAGTCAGTAAAAGTCTGAGACGAAGAGCGGGAGACGTCATTTGATGATTTCCAACCCAAAAACAAAAAGGTTGTACTTACAGTCTGTTCGCAGTTATTTAACCTCCGACAGCAGCAACCCAACAGCTACCTTAATCTAATGAGAATAAAGATCACCGTGATACTGACAGACTTGTTAGAGGCAGCAACCCAAAACCAACCTTTTCTTAAGGAGCCCAAAAATGACTTTGATTTTGACAGTGACACAAAATCAGAGGTAGATTAAGTGTGAACGGACTGTAGATTGGCTGTGACAGACGAAGACACAGACACACGAGTGGTCCTTTAAGGGTTCTGTTTTTTCTTAAGGATGTACGGAACCTGAAATAAAAAGAACTTTACATTACCTTAAGGCTTATAGAACCTTTTCTTGAAAGAAAAACACACAACAAAATAATGTACCTACAAAATTACTCTAACGATCCAATCTATGTGCTTTTAGTTTTATTTTATGCTTAATGGTGCCGATTCTGTTGTACACAAACTAAACTAACTAAACTATCTCTAAAATTCCTTACTTTTGGCTATGAGAATTGTAACGCTATTCTGCAAGGAAAAATCTCTAAATTTAAAAATTATTTTGACACGACTAAAATCGAATTTGACAATCGCGACTCAGCGTGGTATTTTTTTTTTCTTTTGGTTTCTTTTGGTTTTTGTACTTGTGTGTGCATTGCTAAGAATGAATTTTTTGAGAGACGAAGGCGCGTGCTGGGGGGGCAGCCTCAACGTGTTTTATATGGAATTTTTCACTTTTGTTTGAAAAATAAAAAAAAAAATATTACCCACGTGTTGAGATTTAAATGTGCCGGGGTATACTAAGGGGGCCGAAAATTTCATTATTTTTGCGATAGGACACGCCATTTTCAAGATATAAGCAAAAAGAAAATAAAAAATACAGAACTGTTTTTGCACGTGAAGGCGAGGCGTTGTTGAGAATTTTAGTTCATGACCACTAGTTTTATTCCACACCTTTTTAATCTCGATTAAAAATAGTCAGATTTAGTTAAAATAAATTATTATAGTCAAAATTTTTGGTGAAAACCGGCAAACTCAGAATAGCAAAATTGACATTTTCACTAAACTAATAACTCAGTGCAATCTTAGTGCTGTCAAACTAAAATATAGTTAAGTTGTGTCACTTTAGTCTATTTCAGAATAGAAAATCGTCGTTTGACAGGATTAAACCAAATTTTAGTGATTTTTAGTTTAGTTTAGACCATTGTCTGTTAACTTGTTTTTAATACATTTATTATTATTCTAAATTTAAAAACCCTAGCCCATATTTACAATAAGTCAGAAGATATAAGATATTATAATCATTGCTATGTACGCCGTAATTGTCATGTACATAAGTCCTTTAGTTATTAAGATTATTAAGTGTACGTTTAATGTGTGTGATGTGGCTGTGCTTCTTTTTAAATAAAATTAAATAAGTCAGTTTTATTAATCCTCGAGACCACCTCCTAAGAAAAAACGCAAATAAAAACAAAAAAAAAACAATCAAATGCATTCTACCCGTTAGCCCACATTCCCACGGACGTAATAAAATCTCGTCTGGATTTTTTCGCGCATTGAATCTCTAATACAGTGCTTAGCGTCAAGAATTGAAAGTAGAACAATAAAATACACTGTTTGATTATTTGACGGGAAGATATTAACAAAAAAAAAACAGGTTCTTAACCTATACCCATAAATCCCATTTCTTCCCGTGGGTGTCGTAAGAGGCGACGAAGAGACTTACTAGAGAATGGGCAGCAGCGTTCCCTATGCATTTTACCACCATACTGCGATCGCCAACCCGCCTGCCATGCGTGGCGATTATGGCAAACCCCCCCCCCCCCCCCCCCCCCCCCCCCCAAATCGGGGAGGCCTATGTCCAACAGTGGACGTCTTTCGGCTGAAATGATGATGATGAACCCATATAAAATTAAAAACGACACATTGACATGCTTGCACTATAAATTCTTCATACCATTACTGACAGATTAATAGACATATACAAAATAATTACAGAAATTGAAATTGAATTTAGAATTATAAGTCAAATATAAAATGTTCAAAAATTACAAAAATAAAATCAGAAAATAATATGTCACAATACGTCCAAAGAAAATTTAATACCAAAGTCAAAATATGCGCTGTGATGGATTTTCAAAGCTCGGAGAGTAGAAAACCCAGTTTACAAAAATATCCCGCTGCGATTTTATTACGTCAGTGTGAATGTCGACTTACATCGAACACCCGCACAGAAACGTTTCATGCGAAAACAAAACAAAATAGAGCGAAACAGATATGTATCTGTAAACAAAGCCATGCGTGCATTAATTCCTGTTATTTATAATCAAGTTTTAGCAACCCGTATCGGATATACAGGCTGGATTAAAGATATAAAAATTCACTTAGGTACGTGAGAAAAATGCTCAAGTAACTGTTTGTTTGTGGAATTCTTTGTGTAACATAAAAGCTGGTAGAACGCGAACGTTGTCAGTAATTTCTGGAAGTTCGGGAATTTCCCTTTGAATGTTATAAAAACGTGTCTGTGTTTTATTTTTTGTTGTAATTGACTTAATGTGAGAAAAAACTGATAATCTGGAAGTGCGTGCAGAATTTCTTCTGTCTCAAAAATTATTAAGTGCTAAATAAATTGAGCTAAGACTTTTTGCGGAAAATCTGTATGTTACACAAACCGGACATTATGCATATCATCACGGTCACACACAGATAAGTACTTAATATGTAAATTCAACAATTCAATATTAACAATCCCCCCTGTATACCAAGAAATGGGAACGCTTACACTGAATTATCTAAAATGGCGTAAGAGACAATAACACCTATGTCACTTAAGCCTTTAAAGACCGTACGGGGTATGTCCAGCGGCGGCCATACGTCAATACCCACCTACGCATTATGCAAACGATACTAAGTGCACCTTTTGTTTGTTCTGCTATCCGTGCCTCGGTACGGTCAATAAAATAACAATTTTACTGGGCACAGGTGTCGGCTTATACCGTTTACGAGAAATATGCCAGAAGGTCACATAATCTTGTTGTTGATTAAGTTGGTACTTTCTACGTAGAAAGTGACGCTACTGGTGTTTGGCACACCCTGTACTAAAACCTCTCTGATTGGCTAGTCTGACAGTTCGACTGACGCAGTGGCAATTTGAATTAGGAATCGGGTCTGGCAGGAGATATGTGTTTGAAAATGGAATCACGATACAGAAACAAGTGGTAGTGCAGGAAGGGAATATGCAATACGCAACATTGATCCAAAATTGTTAGTACAAATAAATAAAGGAATTGTTTCACTACGGAATTTGTTGTTCTCATATAACTCGAGCCGATACGAGATAGGAAGAAAAAGACTTAGACGAGTTAGATTGATTGGTTTGCGAATATACTTCGAATGTGTCTATGTGCCGAACCAATCAAATCCAATAGAGAGTAGAGACTTCAATTGTTCGTAGACTTTTTGTTCTACAAAAGCTGCCTCCGTCCTCGCTTTGTTTTAGTGTCTAATCATCATGAATACAGCTATACGGCTCTAGGCTTTTTCGATTGTTTGGAACCTAAAACTAGTTAGTTAAAACTAGCTGATTGTTTTGGTATTCTTTGTAACTCTTAATAGTATGTGTGTGGTAGTGCTCTATATATCTATATCTATACTTATAATAAAACTGTAGATAGGTCAATTCTGTACATTGAAAATATATTCAAAATTAATATTGGAGAATGAATGGTGATCGATAATCATATCGGAAATCATCAAATGACTTCTCCCGCTCTGGGCGGAGCGGGATGTCAGACTTTTACTGACTAAAACCCACCCGTGTTCCTTCAGTTGCCCATGTGCCAGGGTCACGGTATCTCTTTCGAACAATCACGCGACCCCGGCAGGCATCGGTCCTAGCAGACCCCTTCAGCGCTGCTGACATCTCTTTGAGGCAGGAAACTGGCATAACCTAGAACCAAAAGTACAAACGACATCTAATAACCCGCACTCCCAGCAGTGGGAACGTTATAGGCTTGTTATGTAAAGTCTCTACAACAAGCCATCACAATTTTGCCAACACAGTTGGTAATGTAGATACGTACCTACACAGGCTTTGATCTGATTAATGTCCCCATGTATTTGTTTTCTTGTAATAAAAACATTGCAATAAAGCAGGGATAATTTTTATGATCGCGAACTCAACGAACAAACATGATTCGTAAATAACTTGCGCTTGAGTTGTTGTTCATACTTTTGTTTTGTTTATTGTCACTTTAATATGTATCTTGATACTTTGATATGAATCTTGATACTTTTTCATGTGTTTTCTGTACTCATAAAAATCTTCTTAGGTAGCCGGTATGTTTAGACATTATCTATATATATCTATACTTATAATAAAACTGTAGAGAGGTCAATTCTGTACATTGAAAATATATTCAAAATGAATATTGGAGGATGAATGGTGATCGATACTGATGCCAAAAATGCAATCAGTAAATTTTTTGTCTTTCTGTCTGTATGTGCACGCATGGTTCAAAAACTACTGAAGGGATTTTAACCAAACCTGGTATGATTGTAGTCCATACTCCTGGGCAGGTTATAGGCTATATAACATAACGCTTAGACATATAGGAGCCTAGCAGTGACAATAAATTTGTAGCAAGTCGGTTGAAAATGCGCTTTCGAGCTCTTATCCTCGCATACATTGATCATATAGGCTACTTTTTATCCCGGTAGTACGTTCACGCGGGATATTTTCCGACCTCCACGCGGGCGAAACCGCTGGCAAAAGCCAGTTCTAAAAATAATTGAGTAAGATTCAGTTAAGCATCAAAATACAAACGAAATTTTGTGTTTCTTAACAGTTAACTAATTTCAGAAAAACACTAAAAACGTCCACGTTAATTCATTTAATGTATAGTCCTCCAGACCGTATTTCGGCCCCGGCGGCCAGTCTCAACGGAGACTAGCCATCGGCACCGGAGATATTATAGTGCTCAAGTGTGTGCGCAGACACGAGAGCACTCACTCTTCCCTCACTCTTATAACCCGATGGGAGGGCAATCCGACACGACCGGAGAGAGATCAGGCGTAGGACCAACGGCTTAACGTGCTTTCCGATTTATAACACAATCAGCCTTTAGTGTTCTCACCGCCGCCGCGCCGCCGCCGCAGGAACTACCGAGATAAAAAAAACCGGCCAAGTGCGAGTCGGACTCGCGCACCGAGGGTTCCGTACATACCTGAAGGTATTCTCGGGTTAAAAATAAATGTTTTTTTTTTAATTATTATATTTCAGTTGATTGAATGTAAGGTAAATTGCGGTTTACGATTTACGAAAAAAACTACTCACTCGATCTCGTTCAAACCAATTTTCGGTGGTAGTTTACATAGTAATGTACATCATATATTTTTTTTAGTTTTATCATTCTCTTATTCTAGAAGTTACGGGGGGGGGGGACACTCATTTTACCAATTTGGAAGTGTCTCTCGCGCAAACTATTCAGTTTAGAAAAAAATGATATTAGAAACCTCATTACCATTTTTGAAGACCTATTCATAGATACACCACACGTATGGGTTTGATGAAAAAACATTTTTTTTGAATTTCAGTTCTTAATATGGGGAACCCCAAAATTTTTTTTTTTTTTCTATTTTTGTATAAAAATCTTAATGCCGTTCACAGAATACATCTACTTACCAAATTTCAAAAGCATAGCTCTTATAGTTTCGGAATAAAATGGCTGTGACATATGGACGGACGGACAGACAGATAGACAGACATGCCGAATCTATAAGGGTTCCGTTTTTTGCCATTTGGCAACGGAACCCTAAAAAGACAAAAATAAAAAAAGACATCTGGCACTACACGGAACACTGATAAATATTATCCTATATGTTAATTCAGGTTATAATAAATACGTGTGCCAAATGTCATTCAAATCCGTTCAAAGGTTTTCGCCTGATTCAGTAATAAACATCTACACATAAAACAACACATTTATAACGTGAGTAGGTTAAGATACTCTTTAATCCTTTAGTTAAAATGTTAGTAAGACATCAAGTGAACGGACGTATAAATTCTCTATTCGAAAGAAACAATTGACTGCAAGTTGTAAAGGGGTAAACTCCTTTGTACTTCTTTGAACATCCGAGTTAGAACTTTGAAATGGTACAGGTGTCACTACAAAGTTGGAAGAATAAAACGCTCCGAACCTATTTAGGAAATACAGTTGCACCGAATTGAATTATTTATTAACATAACATAAAAGCTAACAGTATTTTTGTTAGCCTATATTATGTCCCACTGCTGAGCAAAGATCTCCCCTTTTTGACACGTTTTTATGAGCTTGGTACATAACGGAATCTTTGAACATGATTTTCAGCCCCTTCAAAACATCGGATTAATTTGAAACTCTACACAATTATCAAATACCGATGACAATATAATAATTCCTGGTCAGTATCACCAGGAAAGCAAACAAAAACACGATAAAACGCGCGTAAATAACCGAAAAAAAAAACTTTTTAAACTATTATTCATTCCTTCCAAACCCTTCCGTCTTACGCGTTCTCTGGCCATGTTAGCCCTGCAAATCTTATCAGATCTTCACACGACCTTCACCGTGGCCTACCAGCGGTGACGTCCTTTCTCAGGCGTCTAGTGAGTGACGGCAGTCTTAAAATGATTGCATTATGTTCAAGTATTGGATTGGACATGGTGGATTACAGCCCACTCCCTCTTAGGGGGCATCCATAAATTACGTCACACGAATTTCATGATTTTTGACCCCCTCCCCCGTCCTTGTCACAGCTGGTCACATTTGTGAGACCCCCCCCCTCCCTAGTGTGACGTCACGAATTTTATAATTTTACATCTAGAAATAATTATTGAATTAAAACAGCAATTCCGAAATCTAAATGTTTTTTTTTTTTTAAATAAAATGAACGTTTAATCAAACACTGCAAGAAATTAACAAAACAAAAAACGATTATTTATATTAATTAAAGATCAAAGTTAATCATCTTGAGTCCCTATAGGTAGGCATATGCATGGCATAGCAGCCACATCGTTCTCGTTTGGGTTGTTAATGTCAGGAATATTCGTTGTGTCCACATCTTTCTCATCGAACCATACCGCATCATTGTCATCATCCGAACAACGAATTTCTCTGAGGACGAATCTTCACGATGGGCAAAACTTGTTGTTTCTTATGTATTTGCTTGTGTTGATTAGTGGCCTTTATAATGCAAAATATAGACCACAAATGCCACATGATAGCTTAAACAAGTATGCCTCGATACAGGGGCAATAGCTATCATACGAATATGTGTTTTACTTAACACTTAGATTAAAATTGATTTTGAAATGTGACGTCACGAAATTTAGGACCCCTCCCACCCCCCTGTCACACAATGTCACACTTCGTCGACCCCCTCCCTCTCCCTTAACGTGTGACGTAATTTATGGATGGCCCCTTATGAGGAGAACGCCTGTGTCCCAGCAGTGGGAACATTATAGGCTGATTATGATGATATGTATAAGAACGGGAAAGTTAAGAATCACAGGGCAACAAAAAGTTCGAGCACATCGCTGTCAACTGGAATAGTGCCCGATATATGGTCATCATTGCCACGTTTTATGGCAATGCTGATTCTACCTAATATTGAAGAATTTAGTTTCAAATTGACCCGGTTATTGTAAAATCAATGAAACATTAAATTGTTGTTTGTAATTAATTTGTGCATGCTTCGCAGTTTAAATATTCAAATGGGTCATTGAGAATTTATTTGAACGCAATGCGACATTAGACTAAAAGCGTATACTGCCTACGGGGTTTCGAAACTTTCGACCTACAGAGAGACTCGTTAAAGTTCAGATTATTCGAGCGTAGAACCGTAAATCCTATATCTAGAATTTCTCGATAAACATTTCGTCGATACTTTATCCGGCTAAATATGTATAACAGTTATATCGGAATAAAAACTCTTCGGAAGTAATACATAACTCAGCCAAACGGATTTGTTCCAGTTTCAAAAGCATCCGGCTTTGGACCGTCCTCAGAATGTCTAAGAGATAAAAATATGAGTCCTAAGATCCGGAGCCAAACGTTTCTAAAACGGTTTCATATAAAGTAGAAACTTTTTTAAAGTTTTAAACGGAGGATCGCACTTTACTGCAGTCCATGAGTAAGGAAGGACTTTAGAACTTTTTATTGTTCTTCGTGAAGTAAAAAGTTTAATTAGAACAAGGCAGATAAAAGGCATGGCCGGGTAGGTATAGCATTTGAACTAGAACATTTAAAATGAAATAAAAGATACCAGATATTAACTACAGTTTCAGAGCGTTTTGCGATTTCCACTGTAGGTTACTGCACCCTTATTTTGTAACACAGTATCGGTCACAATCTGAACCATTTTGATGAATATTACCAATCCTTTGCATTGCATTATATGTTTGAAAAATTTGGCTGATCTACAACGTAAATAAAGCAATGAATGTTGTTGAAATGTCTAAATGAATGCGATATATACTATTACCCCTTTATTCATAAACGTTTTTAGGGTTCCGTTGCCAAATGGCAAAAAACGGAACCCTTATAGATTTGTCATGTCTGTCTGTCTGTCTGTCTGTCTGTCCGTCCGTCCGTATGTCACAGCCATTTTATTCCGAAACTATAAGAGCTATGCTGTTGAAACTTGGTATGTAGATGTATTCTGTGAACCGCATTAAGATTTTCACACTAAAGTAGAAAAAAAACAATAAATTTTGGGGTTCCCCATACATAGAACTGAAACTCAAAAATGTTTTTTTTTTTTTCATCAAACCCATACGTGTGGGGTATCTATGAATAGGTCTTCAAAAATGGTAATGAGGTTTCTAATATCATTTTTTTCTAAACTGAATAGTTTGCGCGAGAGACACTTCCAAAGTGGTAAAATGTGTGTCCCCCCCCCCCCCCCGTAACTTCTAAAATAAGAGAATGATAAAACTAAAAAAAATATATGATGTACATTACCATGTAAACTACCACCGAAAGTTGGTTTGAACGAGATCGAGTGAGTAGTTTTTTTTAAAAACGTCATAAATCGTAAACCGCAATTTACCTTACATTCAATCAACTAAAATATAAAAATTTAAAAAATTTAAAAAAATTTAAACCGAGAATACCTACAGGTTTGTACGGAACCCTCGGTGCGCGAGTCCGACTCGCACTTGGCCGGTTTTTTAAAGTTAAGTAATGATTAGCTGCTGTTTAACCATACATTTTTGACGTTTAAACGTCTCTTAACTTTAATCAACGTTTATGAATAAACCCTGTGTGTTACGAAATCACCTCTATCAATTTTCTCTTGAAGAAATATGATTGTACTTACCTAGGTATAAAATATTTAAATGGCTAAGATGAATGATTTTAAATATTTTTGCTTTTTATTTAAGATAGGTACTGTTAGTTAAAAATTTACAAAAGAAAAATCTACTGACGCAAGCAATTTTCCCGTCCGGTTAATCTAACTGTGTAAAACATCAAACAACGTCCAACATTAAAAATAAAGAATTCTTAAAACCTCCATCAAATCCTGGAACCCTCACAAAATCACGACATACGTCATAAAAATTAACAATATTTCAGCTAACCTACCATTTACCACACCCTTGTTTTATATTCGTCATTATTTCATGACGTCACCGACTGACGGTTGCGTTTTGACATTTTAATGTGCTATTTTGTACCGTAGCCATTTAATGCCAGAGCTTTTGTTGCCAGTATGCCAGTGTCTGGCGATTTATGTTGCCAGAAAGATAATTTACTGGCTGTTTTCACTGACTACCTGGAATATGCTTGCTAAGAACGAAGTTGATATATGGTGTGATAAGTTTGGTATTCATGTTCCAATATTAGGGGAATGGTGTTGTTTTCTTTGGTTTTTCCTTATTCTTTTCAACTTTTCTTCGGCTAGGGGATAGATTAGCATTGAGATATTAATCTTAACTTTGATGTAGACATGCAATAACTAATGGAGTTATAGGTATACCTACCACGATTACATTTGGGCAAAAATGATAAGGTGTCACATTTTCAATTGAAGCCCTGAATCCTGAGCTAGGTTGTACAAGAGTCTGTGTCTTAAACCGTTTGAAAGTGGGATGTTTAGATAACGGATGATAGGTACCTTTCAAAGATTAAATCTTAATAGGTCACACGCGTTCCGCAAATGGCATGTCTAAACTTGGGTAATTAGCCAAGTTGCATATCGTCTTATATCTTTTTTTCACGCGCATTACGAAATGCCGTACTACTTGCATGTGTCATGTATGTCAATCTGCCTTACTTTTTCTCAACTATGTTGGGGTCGGCTTCCAGTGTAACAGGACGCAGCTCAATACCAGTATTTTATATGGAGCGATTAGCTATCGAAACTCCACAACCCAGTTACTGGGTAATACGATACCCCTTGGTTAGACTGGTTGTCAGACTTTTGAACTTCTGACTATCCGTAAGGACTGTCAAAATTTTTATTTCTGAGGCACGGTGGAGTCTCGATATGTAATGAATGGTCACCCATCCACAAACTGAACGCGGCAACCGTAGTTTTACCTACGGTCGATCCGTGCAAGCTGTTATTATTATATTTACTCACTAGGCACGTGACTTATTTGGCACGTGTTATGTAATAGTGTAATATTGTGCCATTTTCAAAAATCGAATTTTGGGCGGGTAACCTACCTCTTTTTACTTATAATATCAGAGGTTGTCACTTCTATTTTGTTATTGATCGTCATTTATCTTCTTGTCCTCGGCAACGTAATGTTCCGGCGATAGATTAACCAATCAACAAAGTTAGTGTTTAGTCCGGTACCTATGATTTGTTTTCGGAAGACGCCAACATTTTGTTTGACTCGAAAATTTCCTCATTGATGACACCACGACAAAGGTCCTATATATCCTACGAACCACATAAAATACACTTAAGATAATCCACTACAAATCCCCGTACTTTCCAGGAATCTAGATTAAGAGCTAGGAGCTCTGCAATCTTCTCTGTGGCGGTTCTGCAATAGGTGTATAATTAGCACGGGGTATCGAACGTGTAATGAGCAGAACCGACGTTAATTGCAGAACGATTTAAATATACTCGGGTAAGTGCATCGACCGCATTCGAGATGCGGTTCACACGTTTAATATTAGCTGTGCTTGTGTTAGGACAATAGGGAATTAGGAAGGTATATTTATTGGGTTTAATGATATGATTTACACTTCAGTCCAAATCAATTTTGTAATAAAATCGAATTTATTTGTTCTATCAGGTATTCAGTAGACTTTTGAAGAAACTGTGAACTGACTTTGTCTCGGCCTTTCTTCTCAGAGTAGTCAAATAGGAAATCATATTAAAAATCTAATTTAAAAATAATAGTTTAAAAACTTTAAAAAACACGCTTTCATAGAAAACCAAATTAAAAAGTAGAAAATAATGGAAAAAAATCGTATGGTGCTTTTTAAGGTATTTTTTTATTGATCACCCACGCTTTTTTTCCATTATTTTCTACTTTTTAGTTTGGTTTTCTTTGAAAGCGTGTTTTTTTTTAAACTATTATTTATTTTCTATTTTTTAGTGTTACGAATTTTGAGACGTATGTCAGTGTAGTTTATGACGTATGTCAGTGTAGTTTTAGAAGACAGTTTTTTGCTGTCCTGGTAACCCTGGTAAGGATAATGGCACAAATTTATGAAATTATTGCATTGTCATCGATCTTTGACAGGTGTGCAAAGTTTGAATGAAATCTGGTCGATTAAAGTGGGTCAAAATCGCACTATACTATAAGGAGCCGGTTACAAACAAACATACTAACATACAAGTGAAGCTAATATAAAGCGTGTTAAAATATGTTTTACATGTAAAAGTGTTTGAACAAAAGTATTTGCAGAAATAAATTAATTTATCAAGCCATGTATAAACTGATCAGCTTGATTCACTCAGCATAACTCATCGTTTTTAAATTAACAAAATCCACCCATTTTACACAAAATTATTTTTATTTTTGACTTATTTAAACAGTCAATTACCGTAATTACAGACACAATTAAAAAACGATTGTGTCTATACCAAATGTGGTATCTCAGGGACTTAGAGGTTAACTCAAATACACCACAATTCTTAGAATTTAAGATTCCCATCGGTACATTTCCCCTTTTAAATGTATTATTTATAAAGTCAACCGTGTTCGGTGAGAAAAAGCAGAATGGCGGTAATAATCTCCTGTTTTTATCAAACGGTGTCGTTTGCAAAATCAATTATGCACGACGCCACGGGCGCGCGGCGTTAGGGACTTTTTGGTGAAAACGACCCTAAGAGATGTAGGACGAAGTCTTATGAATATCGCTTTTTACTTACCTATAAAAGAAACAAAATACGCATTTAAAATAATTCTCAGCAAATACACGAATGAGTAGAGGCGTAACTTTTAATAGAAAAACCGGCCAAGTGCGAGTCGGACTCGCGCACCGAGGGTTCCGTACAAATCTGTAGGTATTCTCGGTTTAAAAATTTTTTTTTTTTTAATTTTTATATTTCAGTTGATTGAATGTAAGGTAAATTGCGGTTTACGATTTATGACGTTTTAAAAAAAAACTACTCACTCGATCTCGTTCAAACCAATTTTCGTTGGTAGTTTACATGGTAATGTACATCATATATTTTTTTTAGTTTTATCATTCTCTTATTTTAGAAGTTACGGGGGGGGGACACACATTTTACCACTTTGGAAGTGTCTCTGGCGCAAACTATTCAGTTTAGAAAAAAATTATAATAGAAACCTCATTACCATTTTTGAAGACCTATTAATAGATACCCCACACGTATGGGTTTGATGAAAAAAAACATTTTTGAGTTTCAGTTCTATGTATGGGGAACCCCAAAATTTATTGTTTTTTTTCTATTTTAGTGTGAAAATCTTAATGCGGTTCACAGAATACATCTATTTACCAAGTTTCAACAGCATAGCTCTTATAGTTTCGGAAAAAAGTGGCTGTGACATACGGACGGACAGACAGACGGACAGACAGACAGACATGACGAATCTATAAGGGTTCCGTTTTTTGCCATTTGGCAACGGAACCCTAAAAATGATTTAAAAACAGTTTTACAGACAAGATACTAAAAGGATTGACTTTTTATATATATACAAATAAACCCAAAAACAAAATAACACTTAGACTTCGAAGTACTCATCCGCATCACTGTCATCTGGAAACGTGCCCAAATGACTTGCTGCTTAGCCACGTTAAATGGCAATGCTAATTCTTTGGCCGATGAATGACCCAGCCTGCTCACATGAAGTGTCTACCAGTTGATGAGAAGTTTCTTAAAAACTTTTTAACAAAAAATTAAACCGCCGAAAAAAACTGAAAAGAAAAAAATAATGAACCTTAAAATCCTTATCTTTGTTCATCGATTTTTCAGCGCCGACTCAAAATTTTAAGGTTTATTATTTTTTGCTTTTCAGTTTTTTCGGCGGTTTAATTTTATGTTAAAACGTTTGTTTTTTATAATATTTGTGGCTTTAATGTACTAATAATACTTGGCAAGGTATACCCTATCCAATAAAAAAAATATTATCAAAATAGGACTACTCTGTATAAAGTTATGCGTAGTTAAACATTACAATCAGTGAGTGAATAATCAAACATCCCCTGTTTTTTGACCCTTAGCATTCGATTTTGTTTTCCAAATTTATATGGGACCACCTTCGGAGTATGCCCTTTCCAATAAAAAAAGAATTATCACAATCGGACTACTATGTAAAAAGTTATCCGTGGTAATACATAAAAAAAAAACAAAACAAAATATACGCGTCGAATTGAGAACCTCCTCCGTTTTTTTCGTCGGTTAAAAAGGAGACGCACAATCGGGCCCCAGTTTTAATTGGAATATTTCGCGAATGATGGTTTCATTCTAGGTCACATTTTGGTAGAGCTATTCAATTAAAAAGTAGTACATATCTAACTTAAAAATAAAATTACGGACCAATTAATTTAAAATTGTTCCCTCTTCACCGTGTCATCTTTAATCTAAATTGGTGACGAAAAGTGGATCAAAACAGCAACCTCCTTCAAACGTGCTACTAAAAACATCGCTAAAGTATATCTATAAAATAAATCAAATGGCAATTTATTTCGGCCGCTATCGTTAGCTCGCTCCAGTTGACCTAGAACGTTATGAAATATGAACATCGTTCGTATCCCGATGATTCCGTATAAAGAACCGGCGCGCGGCGGCCGACCCCTGGTTCCGCTAAAAAGCCACAAGCTTTGGAAGTAATTGGAAATGGTATTTATAGAGGCGCTATTATTAGATTTTGATAAAGGTTACTCAGCTTGAACCTTTTCATTAACACCACAATATTAGTTTACACCTCTCTGCTAGAAGGTTTACGCTATAATTACGTAAAACACTATCTATCAAAGTCTGAATAATGTGAAGGATATTGCTAATACATTGTTTCTTCAGTTCAAAAAGTCTGTCTGCTCAACTACTTGAATAAAGCAATGAATGTTGTTGAACTGTCGAAATGAAAACCATTCCTACTTTTAGTGTGTTACGCACCAGGGTCGCGAGATCTGTTCGAAAATGTTACCGTGTCCCTGGCATATAGGCAACTGAAGGCACACGGGTGGGTTTCAGTCAGTAAAAGTCTGACACGCCCTCCCGCTCCACCCACAGCGGGAAACGTCATTTGAGGAATTCCCACCCACAATAAAAAGAAAAAAAGTGTGTTACGCAACCAACCCTTTGCTTCACAATTACCACCAAAATAACAAAGACATCATATATTTCTAAATGTATAATGTATGTACATATTATAGATAAATTACACCCAGATACAGAACAAATGATTGTGTTCATGACACAAAGATTTGTTCTGGGTGGATATCGAATCCACGACCTCAATGTTAGCAGTCATACTCAGTAAGTTAGTTACAGAACTTTTGCAACTAACCCAAAAATCATTGTGTCATGAACACATTCATTTGTTCTGTATCTGGGTGTAATTTATCTATAATATGTACATACATTATACATTTAGAAATATATAAGTATATTTATCAGTTGTCTGGTTGCCATAGTACAGGCTCTGCCTAGTTTGGGATCAGATAACGGTGTATTGGTTGTCTTAAAATGTTATTATTCCTTATTCAGTACCTACTTAGCTATCAGGTGCTATAACAGACCATCATTCAAATAACAAATGAACATTTAGAAACTAAATTAGAAACATTTAATTTATTAAACCGGGTCACATTAACTTGTACTGCAATAATAAAAAGGAATTATAACACGAACATTTCGCGTGGCAAGACACGATTAATTACAAGATAAAACACAACAAGAATAACATTATCGATGTAAAAATCGATACCGTTTTTGCCGACAGCACAAAGTGGAAGAAAGCACTGAATTTAAATGAGGCAATATACAGAAGGCAATATAATTAATGAGTGAAAACAAAAAACTATACTTTGCCAGTCGAGACGGCTGCTTAATGAGACAGTTTAAACAATTACTCCAGCGACGGACGGCTCGACAATGAACCATTGTTTTTCATACGTCACCTTGCCCCAAGGGATACAATTATCACTGATTACAGTAATTATGGAAGTCATTTTTGTGTGCGACGTGATAAGATCGCCCATGTTGGACCACACGCACAAATATTTGATGAAACACGTCGCCAACATTTAATTAATTCGCACTATGAAGTTGGCTGGCACAATTATATGGCACACTAAAATGTTCTGTGGTACATTCTTGGTCCCTCGCTGTTAAAGTTTGTTTTATTTCATTTTATAAGTGCCATCAAATATTTAAGTTTAATTAACTTTTGAATCGAGGACATCATCAAAGATACTTGTAAAATAACTCAGCGATAAGGACAGTATTTGAGAAATATTTATCTTCAACTACTTTATCTATAATTAAATCATCGTCATTATAGAAATTGTATAAGATACGGTCTATTAACTTGTGACGCTCGAATGGACCTGAGGTAAATTACGGAACACACGAGAAATAAATGGTAAGTGATAGCCAAAAAGCCTATAATCTAATACTTAAGTAATTTGAATAAATCATACGATTAAAAATTCAATGATAATGACAAAAGATAAATGGTGCGTGCGACCTTCGGTGCCCTAACCTTCATTTTAGCCTTTTGTTAACCCCAGACGGGTGCTGCGGACTATAAAGTGTAAGGGCCCTTGTACATATTGCGATGTGTATCGGCAATGTGCTCGTATAAGTACATATACAATATACATGCGATATGACAATATCGATAAAATCTCGACGCATGTTCGCCGCGAAAACAAGGGCACAGCTACAAAGTGGTGTCTTGTGGATCGTTTTGTTTGGACTTTGTAATAAAATATTTTATGTGAACGCTAAATAAATACGGGCGCTTGTATTTTATTGTCATTTAAGGGGTGAGTCGGCATTTCATTACCGCGCGTCTAAACGCTCATGTACATGCTCTGAAATTGTATACAGGGTGAATTTGTTGTCTGTCAGTTTTGTTTGACACGTTGTTGTTGTCAATAAGCACCATAATTGCGTAACACACTCAAAGCCTAAAACCCGGCTACTGAAAAAGCTCATTAAAAGTATGAAACTAGAAAATATTCCCATCTGATAGACGATCGAGTCGATCAGAGTCTGAGTGGTTTTGAAGGATGTTGCTTAACCATTTCCACATATGTTCAAATAATTTGTCTGCATAACACCAAAAGAGCTGCGATGAATGTTGTTTTACTGTCAAAATTGAAGCCACACGTAGTGTTAATGTGTTATCGTTTTGTTTAGTTCGATGACTAAACGCCAGTTTAAATTGCATTAAAAATAAATAAAATATGATCAGCTTCAGCGTACGTAGCTTGCAAAAACTATACGAATTTTAATTGTAATTACGATTTTTGTAATTGCAATACAAATTACACACATTCTATTATCAATTGATACAATTAAAAATAAAATTACCTCCATAATTAAAAACTGGACATAAACCTTACGTAGTAATCTTACTAACAAGCAACCACCTGTATATTTACGAGTATTATTTGATACACGCGTTTTAATTTTATGCCAATGCGCTTGAAGCATCGGTATCAAACACGCAAGCCCAGTAAAACTTATCCTGACAAAACTGAACATGTACTAAATAAACATACCAACAAATAACTATTACTTATCAAAACAACTATCTTTTGATTGACGATTTTCCGATTACAGAGGTGCATAAATATAACATTTGTTTAGCATACAAGGGGTTCCGAACACGTATTGGGTATGAAGCTTCGTATTTACGTGCATACCTTGTGAATCAATACGCTATTCAACGCCATAGCGTAGAAAACTTGCTCTCTCAATTTTGCAGTTCACCCAGTGTGACAATTTTTCTTGAAGGGTTGCCATAGGCTGTGACAGGTAAAATGTGTTAAAGACCATGGAACGTATAAACATTAATAGCTTTATGCATTGAAGCCATTCAGTTCTATTGATTTACCGCTCAGCTTTGAGTGGGCGGTGATATGTGAACGTTCAGCTATTTTCCTCTTAAGCGGAGCATGTTAGCTCTAATTTATTAAGTACTAGCCACCCGGAGGCCTAACGAGATTAATATAAGAGCCGTTCTTTGAATTAATGCACTTAGTTCAAGTTCTATTGGCATTTACACCGATAAAAGGTTGGATCTGAAAATGTCAGAAATAGGTGAAGCTGGACGAGGACCTTTCGGCGTGTGGTTAATATAGGAAGGAATAAACAGCGTGAAATTAAATAATCTGGCAATACTTTACCCATGAGTTGGTTGGAAAACTAAAGAAAAAAAAACTTTTGTATCATTCCATCTTTTTTCAGAACTTTATATGACACTGACATGAACATTAAGGCAACCAAACGCATGTTATGTTTTTATTTTTGAAATTCATAAAAATATCTATGTTCCACGATAAATTACAAAAAACGCTAAATTGATTACGATTATTGACCTTCGACCAACGAATAATGAAACCAAACCTTTTTTTTGTACGATTTGTTTTTGTGTCTCGTTCGTTTTCAATATCCGTACACAACACGTGGGTAAAGTATTACTAGGTAATTTAATTTGACCCTATATAAAAAAACCCCCTTACCGTAATATACTAAAATACTAAACCACGGTAGTACCTACAACTTAGTAACCGTTTGATACTTATTGCACGTACATTTAAATGCCAGTGGTTATGTAAATAAGCACTGTAGTCATTGGTGTTATTTAAACGCTTGACTAAGTTCATAATTACCTACAATGTAGAGTAAACGGCACTTAACGTAATTTGAAATACTAGAGAATTATGTAAACATGACGAATAAAGCAAGACTAGTTATTATTTAAATTGGTTGTTTTGCCACACACATAACGGATACATAACACTAATTTATAAGTATAGTGTATAACCATAACAATTATTAATAGCTAGGTATATTTATTTATTTTGCTAAATCTCCTTTACTTTCTTTTTTTTTTGTGGGTGGGAAATCATCAAATGACGTCACTCTCCCGCTCTGGGTGGAATGGAAGGGCGTGTCAGACTTTTACTGACTAAACCCATCCGTGTTCCTTCAGTTGCCTATGCCAGGGGCCACGGTAACTCTTTCAAATAATTCCGCGACCCTGGCAGGTTGCTTAATCTCCTGCAGTGTATTTTAGTGAATATAGAAAGGTAAAAACCGGCCAAGTGCGAGTCGGACTCGCGCACCGAGGGTTCCGTACAAACCTGTAGGTATTCACGGTTTATGCATAAGGCTTGTGTTTATGAAATTAAATCCTATTTTTTTAATTTTTATATTTGAGTTGATTGAATGAAAGGTAAATTGCGGTTTACGATTTATGACGTATAAAAAAAAAAACTACTTACTAGATCTTGTTCAAACCAATTTTCGTTGGAAGTTTATATAGCAATGTACATCATATATTTTTTTAGTTTTATCATTCTCTTATTTTAGAAGTTACAGGGGGGGGGACACACATTTTACCACTTTGGGAGTGTCTCTCGCGCAAACTATACAGTTTAGAAAAAAATGATATTAGAAACCTCAATATCATTTTTGAATACCTATCCATAGATACCCCACACGTATGGGTACGATGAAAAAATTTTTTTTGAGTTTCAGTTCTATGTATGGGGAACCCCAAAATTTATTGTTTTTTTTTCTATTTTTGTGTAAAAATCTTAATGCGGTTTACAGAATACATCTACTTACCAAGTTTCAACAACATAGCTCTTATAGTTTCGGAAAAAAATGGCTGTGACATACACGGACAGACAGACAGACAGACAGACATGACGAATCTATAAGGGTTCCGTTTTTTGCCATTTGGCAACGGAACCCTAAAAAGCGTAAAAATAAGTCCTAAATAAAAGTGTTTTTCGTTTATTGGTTGTTCTCTTATCATTATCACCCTTATATATTCTATTAGATACCAATCTAACAATGACTATTGAAATAAATCAATTGTTCAAACAGGCGGTGTCGGTGGCAGATGCTGTCAGTTGACATAATATGGCAACGCAACTTTACTCACCTGCAGTTCCGTTGATGCTATCGGAAAAATACCTTCGCTTTCTTCAATTGCCTCGTCGGTGTAGTGGTCGCTAGCGCTACTGATGAGCATAAAGAAGTTTTCTTTTCTGTGTAGGAAATCTACAAATGACTTCTCCGGCTCTGGGAGGACCGGGAGGGCGTGTCAGACTTTTACTGACTAAAACCCACCCATATTTTCTCTGTTGCTTGTGCAAGGGAACTCTTTAAAACAAATCCGCAACCCTGGCAGGCGTCAACCCTATTGGACCCCTTCAGTACGTGCTGACATCTCTTTGAGGCGAGCGTAGAACACAACGCGCCGTCAACCCAGGCCTGGCCCTTACCACCCGCAAGCCCGCGCCTACGGTGGCCAGGAATCCGCTATGGACTCTCGACGCCTGGGGGGTCTCCGGCGGTGGCTAGTGGCGTGAGGGCATAGAGATTGCCTTTCCCTCACGCACTCCGCCTCCATTTCTCAATTCCATCTGGGATTTCTCAGTAGTAACCCGGGATCTGGATTAGTGCTCGGTTGCTGGCAATAGGCGCGCCCCCATTACATCGGACTTAAAGAAAACGGGTCAAATGGGTCTACTCTAGGTACATCTCCCTCTGACTAACCCTTCGTGAAATAGAGGGTGATATTATGTTATTTATCTAACTATACAGACAGCTGTGCTGCTGGAGAGTATTGCGCCACTGCTTCCCAGCTAAAGCACTAGGTAGTGGCGAATGGCGGGCGTTTTCTCTTATAATTTTGACGTTCAAAAAGTGCTGATTCTGAGCCTAATTTTAATAAATAACTTTTGATTTTATAAAATAACAGTCCCACCAATAACGTATTTCGTTCAGTCCATATTTCAGAGTTACTTTTGTCTACAGTTCCCCATTTGATTCCCCAGTCACCTTTACTAAGTCACCTCGCTTTCAACCTCAAACCTAGATATTATAAAATATTTTATCAAGAGAATATGTACGTTAGTCGTTTAGAAACAAAAACCATTTTTAAAATATTCGGCACGCTTGGAGGCTAAAGAATTTATGATACGCCCCACCTTTTCTTCAGAGCGAGCTTTTTAAAAGTCAACTGAATTTGCGTAATAACACTTTTCTCATGTAAATGTACGAACACACGCGAAATGTGAAAGATATATTATAGATACGCTAAAAGTATGCTAACTTCGATGTTATCATTACTAAACAGAAGTAGATTTTCAAACCTTTACCTTGAAAAAAAAAAATATTCCGCCAGTTATATTTAAATCACATTTAATTGAGAGTTGACCCTATTGTTATCAACCGGGCAGAAATTCGGGCTGCTAACCGGAATTCTAGATAGAAAACCCTAATATTTGTTCGCGTTGGAAAACCCCGGCCTGACATTCCAGGATGACGCGGGTGGCTGAATCCTGGCGGAAGCAACCGAGAGGCCAATCGGCGGTCATTCATTGTACTTCTGTAATACTGGTTCGCAGCTGCATCCGGTTAGACTAGAATCCGACTCCAAATTAGTTAGATAAAGGCCAGGCAGATAGAAAACCCACAATATTAACAGTAATTAACCCTTCATCAGCAGCCTATAATTTTTCCACTGCTGAGACACAGGCCTTTTTTTTCTGGATGGGAAATCTTCAAATGACTTCTCCCGCTCTGGGCGGAGCGGGAGGGCGTGTCAGACTTTTACTGACTAAAACCCACCCGTGTTCCATCAGTTGCCCATGTGCCAGGGTCACGGTATCTCTTTCGAACAATCACGCAACCCCGGCAGGCATCGGTCCTAGCAGACCCCTTCAGTACTGCTGTCACATTTCTTGAAGCGCGCGTGGAACACTACGTGCCAACGACCCGAGCTTGGTCCTTACCGGGCGGCGAGCTACCCATTGCTCGTCGCCCGCAAGCTCGCGCCTGCGGTGGCCGGGAGTCCACTATCGACTCCCGACGCCCGGAGCGTCTCCTCCTGCGGCGGCTAGGGACGTGAGGGTGCAGAGACTGCCACTTCCTCACGCGCCCCACCTCCTCCTTCGCGAGCATTACTGCTTAGCAGAAGGAGGTGACGGCTTCCCATGCCCTCTCGCTCGCACCAGGGCAGGCCGCGAGAGGTCTCCGCCGCCAATCGCCTCCACGGAGACACAGGCATCCTCTTTGTTTTATGGTCTCCGCTAAAATCCACAACGCGGCCCCAGTACGGGTTGGTAGATGTCACATGTGTTCGAAGTTTTGGTTCGAAGACGTGCCGGCTTCTTCCCTTAATATTTTATAATGAAACTGAAATGAATTGTACCGATCCCAGCGTGGTTTGACCAGTCTCGATTAATCGAATGAACCCCAAGATTTGCACTAGCCTTTGAAGCTTCATGTTTCATGGTGCTACGTAGCCCATTGCATATCAAGAAGTAGACCGGGGGGCGCTGTAATGGTAGGGAAGACGTGTCCATAGGATAAGAAAGGATTACGAGCCTACCGACTAGATGACATATATTCACACTCTTTTACTTAGTAGTTTTTCAGCAGTGTAGGCGTCTCAGGAAAACACAACCTCATTATAAATATAAAAGAGTTTGTTTTTTTAAGCCATTCCTTTCAGAAACAGCGGACCTAATAACGTTCATACTCGCTTTGTTGTTTAAAATACAAGCACTATAATACAATTTCCGGACAGCGTAATCAACACTATACAAAGTGAAATTGTTCGATAAGAATCACTATTCGGAATAACTGACAACCTAGTTAGTATTTCATTCATTTTAATGTTATTTAATGTAACTGCATTTGTTTTTGTTTACAGGTGTCATAATGACATGTCCCTGCACTCATACTGTGTTTAACAGATAGCGGCACATTCACTGTATGGCATTGTATGAAGTAAGTAGCTCTTATGGTAAATCCCATGCTTTGTAATATTCAGAGTCGACGCCCGAACTGTAATCATGAATTAAGTTCAACATTCTTGCGTAGACATTTTTCGTTTGTTATCAAAAACAAATGAGATGTTTTAAAGAAACGTTCAATACCCATGCGGTCGAAATGTATGAAACAGCTAATTTCTTTTTCAAAAATCGACGAATAATTTTAACGCAGTGGGGTTTAGAATCTGAACTGCATTCAAGGTAACAGGTTTCGTGATGGCCTGACCAGAGAATGGGCAGCCGCGTTTTTTATGCATTTTTCCACCATTTTGCGATCGCGGACCTGCCTGCCAAGCCGGGCGTTTACGAAAAAATACCCCTTTTCGGAGGCAGCCTATGTCCAACAGTGGACGTCTTACGGCTGAAATGATGGTGATGATGATGTAATCTAACTTAAAATTATACAACTGATTCACATATCAGACACTGATATGTGAATCAGTTGTAAGATTTCAGGGAGTGTACTCTCTCTAACCACGAAATCCGAAATTAAGGGCGCGTGTTCCTTAGTATCACTTTCACTTTCAGTCATAAGGCAATTTTGGGTTTTGAACGAAGAAAGAATGAATGACCACACGATTTGACATTGCGAGGTGCCCTTCGGTCGGGTAGTTGCCCAAAAAGTTAATTATTCTAAATAGTTAGTAGTAGTGTTTTAGTTTATTATATCATAACCTTAATAACTTACCAATAGATTTAAAATGATATTAGGGCAATTTTGTGTTTTTGACAAAATTTACAGAATGGCTTTTAAAGTGTTGTATTACAGTATTAAGGAATTCATGAGACATACAAATTTTGAACAATATAAATTAAATAGTGAATGATAATTGAAATAAAATGAATTTAATTTAAGGAATGTCAAGCAGAATACAAATACACTTAGGTTACAAGATCTTACCTACACCAACCATCTATTTCTTGCAAATAAACTTTTGATTTGATAGAGTTCTCTCCAGAATATCGAACTACTTCCGAACGGACCCGTATCTTCGTTGTTTAGAGCAACCAGCCCCATACTTCAAAATACTAAGGACATACTAATCAAAACATTCACTAATGCGTTCCGATCATATCAAATGATTGCACCCACAAAGCCTAGGTACACCCATCATTAACAAAAGGCAGTAACCGACATTGACACATTTATCACAATATGCAGCGTCACATCCATCTAAAGGATGTTTTAACACCGGACGTAATCAAGGCTGTGGACATAAAAACCTTTGTTTCGCAACCATCATGGTGGCGAAACAGTTTGTAACACGATTGCAGTTATAGGGTTAACACGAGTGTTCATTTTATGAGTTATATAAGGTTTATTGTGCTGCTTGGTAGGTGTACCTAATGCACGGTTATGTTTTGTGTAGTAGAACAAAGATTTTTGTAGATAAAGTGTTGTAAGTTCTAAATTTAAAAAAATCTAGGTGACAATAAAAAAAATGAGAATGAAATACATTGGTTTGATTTAGTATGTAGAAGTTTTCTGGTAGGTAAATAGGCTATTAGAACACATACTCGTAGAAAGGTCTTCAATTTACTTGATACCTTAAGAGGAAATGTCAAAGATAAATCATAAGAGCTTTTTCAGGAACCTTTGTGGCTAGGTATCTTTTACTTTCTGTTCGCGCCTGTTACTAACCAAAATAAGATTGAATTATCCTCCCACGAGATGTATTATGTTTCGCTAGGAAGTAAAAAGGAAAAATTCACGCTGTTGCCAGTACAGTGTAAAAGGAATATCTTTGTGTCTATCGCGCTAGCTATCTTTGAAAGACATCATATTTTACTGCATCTGCATATTCAGCCTATAATGTTCCGACTGCTGGAACACCAGCTTCCTCTCTTCGAAAAGGAGGTGGCCGTAATCCACGGATGGTAGATGTCACATGTCTTCGCCAATGATCGTTGGGGTAGACGTGTTCTTGAGTGGAGACCACGAATTGGCAAACGTAAGGTAAGACGCCCTCAGGCTAGGTGGAGCGACGATCTTCGCAGAATGGCTGGTAGCAGCTGGATGAAAGTTGCCGAGAATGACGCTGAATGGCTTACAATTGGAGAGGCTATAGGCTGATGATAATGGTGACTTGTCTTCGATTTTCGATTCTAGAACAGGTTTTACTATGGTATTTCATCTGCATTTTCCAAGAATTATACGCCATGAAAGCCCTATACGAACAATGATTTTCTGCAACATACATATTTCATTATTACACACATATATTGCCGTTCGCACTCACGGTAATGCAACAATACTGTTTTTTATTCCTCGGTGTGAGAGCGGAGACTTTATTGGATAATCTCATCTCACATTACTTAACGATAAAACATGAAATATATGAAATATTTGAATGTACGCTTCGGGGCTTTGTTTTTACAGCAACATTTGATAACCAATCACAAATATTTATTGCTGATCGGCAAACTTTGCATAGCTTTTGAATCGACCGAAAATAATAGGAAACAATAAAGAATTTATGCAGCAAAACGCATAAAAATTTCATGATGCTTGGTGAACAAGCTAACAACGTGCTAAAATAAAATTCGTGTGGAAAATGTGTGGCAAAATCCAGCTATCAGCTGCATGTGGCCATTAACTTATAACATAACTGTGCCCAGTTTGATCCACTTAGTTCGAATCATCAGTCCACCTGTGCTGTTAAGGAGGATCCGCTAGTAGTCAGCTAAATTAATTTTTTCTCATGTTTTTTGCAATTTGCAGGTCAGGCTGTATGTTAAGTTCCAAATAAGGTGTTACCACCGATCGCATGGAGGGCACATTGGAGCATACGGTGGAGGTGTGCCCTGCCTGGGCGGAGCAACACGGTGTCCTCGTAGAGGCGTTTGACGGCGGCGAACCCTCGCATCCGGCCCTGGTCCATACCATGTTACGGAGCGAGAGGGCATGGCAAAAAAAAATGTTATCATCATTATTTCAGCCGAAATGCGTCCACTAGTGAACTTAGGCCTCCCCCGATTCGGAGGGATTTGCCATAATCGCCACGCTTGGGAAGCGGGTTGGCGGATTGCAGTATAGTTGTAAAATGCATTGAGCACGCTGCGGCCCAATCTTCAGTAAGTCCCTTACTCGCATCTTGCGACACCCACGGAAAGAAATGGGGTGGTGCTATTCTTTACATCCGACAAAACACAGTACCGAGTCGACTCGCGAATGTTATACATACATATATTTACAAAATTATCATTACATTCTATAAAACAAAGTCAGTTTCCGTGTCTGTGCTCTTAGATATTCTAAACTAAGCAACGGATTTTAATGGTTATGGTTCTCATCAATGGACAGAGTGATTCAAGAGGAAGTTTTTGTAAAAAATGTAAGCATATTTGAATTTGGCCACTTGGGCTACCTTAGCGATTTCACCTTAACTCCTTCAGTATTTTTCATCATTAATTATTGATGTCGAAAAGCTAAGTTGTAATAGGCTTCACTGTTAGTAGTCTCGTCTAAAATGCATAGGGATTGAACGATACTATCGATCGCGCATTAATAAATTAACTGACAGTCAGCCCACCCGTTTAACGGTGACGTAAAACAATACTCAAAGAAACTACGGCATTACTTTGTTATTTCTTTAAAACTATGTTAAACCAAGAAGAAACACGAACCTTACATTTACGCATAACAGTTTTTTCGTCGTTCTATCAAGATAGGCATAAATTTTCGCGTAACAACATTTTTTTCTCAGTTTTCGCCCATTTATGTAGTACTTACTTTTTCGTCGGCGCGGGTAAAAAATTTAAGACAAAAGCGAAACTGAAACGAGCTTTGAAACAAAGTAGGATTTGCTCAAACGTTTCATTAGCGAGGTCTGTAAAGATGTACCGTGGCTGGGTTATTTATTCTGTGTGAAATGTCGGTCGATCGGTCGGTTGGTCGGCTAATTTCTATGCAAATGCCTCAGATGGGCGCCCGGTTTGTTACGGGCACAGGACGACCATACCCCGCTCTATACGAATTTGGATTGAGATTATGCAGCATCTGGGCCAACGGCCATGTCGATACATGCCCCGTACAATATATCCGGCTCTTGTGAGACGTTAATTAATGCCGGGTACAGAAATACATCGCTGATATAGGTTAGTCGCCGCATTACCATCATGCGTGCGTGTTATTAGGCCGTAGATGTTTAATAATGATTTATAATTACGGCGGCCATCAGTCACGCGTTATCTTGCTTTACGCTTGTTCACTCGGTGTGTGTAATTACATTTTCCGAAATTAATGTCCGGTGAAATGACGCGAATTAAATGTGCATACCGAAGGTTCACGTTGGGGAAAGAGCTTTTACAACGGAATTACGTCGATTGATTATTTAATTAGATAAGGTTTTAAAGTAGGAAGTAGATCAGGGGATCAATATTAACTAGTGTTTGCCTAGTGGTTGAAATTTAACCGTAATTAATTTAATTTTTAACGTTATTATTTGTTATTCAGGTTCATAAAAATATTATCTTTCTGCACTCCTCCTCGATATAACTGTTCCCATACTCCTACTTCATACCCTTTTGCTTCACGTATTAATATATGGATAAGTTTCCGCAATCCCATGTTTGCAAGATTCGGGAAGCACAGGACTGGTCGAAGTAGCGAAGCTTGGGGCAGGCGTATTTCCAGCACTGGACATTTTCCAGTTAAAATGATGATGAAGATGATCCCAAGTTGTTTTAACTCGGCAGTACAGGATGAACCATTTACTAAAACTTTAATTAGGTTTAGGTTTAAAGATATTTATTCTCAAAAAAGACACAAAGTCACTTACATGAGAACAATGCTTACAGTTAATTATTAATATTAAACGTTCGTCACAGACGTTATTGAAATAATTTTACACCCACCCAATGCATTCAGCTTTTGGGAAAGGTGTAATTTTTCATTAAATATGCAGCTAATTGTGTTTTGAATGCATGGAATGAGTGCAATTATTTTATATGTAAGGGTATTTTGTTACATGTATAATTGTGCTCCTTCAAAACTTAACATTTTTTTGCCAAACTTCGTTCTCATTTATCTATAATTCTCTTATCTATATCTCTAATTTATCACAGTTCCTATTAATGTTTTCCAATATTGATCCTTTAAGCGATAATTTGCCACCATTCCATGAGCACTCGATTCTGGCAAGTAGAACGAGTGCTTTGGGCTTTCGATTCACTTTGGGTTTTCATTTAAAATTAAAGTGCTATTAGTGGACGCCTCTATAGTATCGACCAGAAAACCTTTAGGGACCGACAAAGTTAGATTTAAGACTCATCAAGGTATAACTCCTTACTTGATCTTACAAGGCTGTCGAGCCCTCAAAGCTTCAGCGAAAGTCATGAAGACTCATCTTCATCACCATTTATTTATTTAAACTTGTTCGACGCCAGGCCAAGGCCCCGACCATAGGACTCAATGAGCGCAGTGGAAGCATGTGGTAGGGCCCTGGAACAAGAGTAGCGTAGCGAACTGTCCGCCGTGCGCGGAGCTGATTAATACAATATTCAAAAGACTCACTTGATGGTAGAAACCTGGTTCTGGAGCCTACCTGGATTTAAGTATGTAAATGAGTGTATATTGTATTGTGCAGTGACGCTATAAGTATTCCAGGATATACGGCCGCTCCAAGACGACTAGACTAGATGTTTTCATAGCACGCGGTCCACAAAATCACTCACTATAACCTCAAACTATTTCAATCAAAGTCCAAAGATACACCCGTTCTATTTCTTCAAAACGGGTTGGTTACACACAAAACAATTGGATCACGACAAATTGTCCCCAAAACGATCGATTCAAAAGGATTAATTCAACAACACGGGTCGCGAGGCCCAAACGGCGACCGACATTTTTCAAAGACCAAACCAAAGTGTCAAAATCAAACTGACAAGTGACAGATGTCACTCCGTTCGGTACGCTCCGTTAGGCGCACAGATTAAACAAGTCAAACGGGACGGAACAAAACTTCTCGCACACAAAAAGGTACAAAGGCGGAGTAAATGCCTTTTTTTTTTTTTTCAGGATGGGAAATCATCAAATGACTTCTCCCGCTCTGGGCGGAGCGGGAGGGCGTGTCAGACTTTTACTGACTAAAACCCACCCGTGTTCCATCAGTTGCCCATGGGCCAGGGTCACGGTATCTCTTTCGAACAATCACGCGACCCCGGCAGGCATCGGTCCTAGTAGACCCCTACACTGCTGCTGACATCTCTTTGAGGCGCGCGTGGAACACTACGCGCCGTCGATCCGAGCTTGGTCCTTAACGGGCGGCGAGCTACCCATTGCTCGCCACCCGCAAGCTCGCGCCTACGGTGGCCGGGAGTCCACAATCGACTCCCGACGCCCGGGGCGTCTCCTCCTGCGGCGGCTAGGGACGTGAGGGCGCAGAGACTGCCACTCCCTCACGCGCCCCGCCTCCTCCTTCGCGAGCATTACTGCTTCGCAGAAGGAGGTGATGGCTTCCCATTCCCTCTCGCTCCGTACCATGGCTCGCACCAGGGCCGGACGCGAGAGGTCGCCGCCGCCGATCGCCACCACGAGGACACGGCGGTGCTCCGCCCAGGCTGGGCACACCTCCACCGTATGCTCCACCGTGTCCTCCAGACGATCCTCGCAATGGAAACACCCGGACGTATCCTCGGAGTAAATGCCTTAGGCATTCTCTACCAGTCAACTATCATCTACCTAGCCTTTTTCCAACTATGTTAGGGTCGGCTTCCAGCCTATCTGGATGCAACTGAATCATCATCATCAGCATCATTTCAGCCGAAAGACGTTCACTGCGTACATAGGCCTCTCTCAATTTGGGAGGGTTTGCCATAATCGCCACACTTGGCAAGCGGGTTCGCGATAGCAGTATAGTGATAAAATGTAAAGAGAACGCTGTTGCCCATTCTCTTGTAAGTCCCTTAGTCGCCTCTTACGACACCCACGGGAAGAAATGGATGGGATGAAACCGAATACCAGTATTTTATTTGGAGCGACTGCCTATCTGACTTCCACAACCCAGTTACTGGGTAATATAATATCCTTTGATAAGCATGATGAAGACTTTGGACCTCAAAAATGTAAATAGGTGTTTAATTTTTATTTTCTCGTCGTAGAATGATGAGCCGATTAACATGTTTGGTACAGAAACTGGCTGCCCAGGGTGCCAAATCAGTTGTGATCGTGAAGAGTCTTTTATAGCCTCAAATTGGCTAATTAGTTACCAAAAGTTTGTTAACAAGATATAGTAAAAGAAATTGGCCAAGTGCAACATGGATTCGTATGCGAAATCTTTTGTATCACCCTGCAATAATATTGAAAACAGAGGTATTACTTGTAGTGGGTAAAGTTACGAGCATTAATATGTAATATCTGGTTGACCGAGCTGTGCTCGGTATTTTTTGGTAAATTGTGTGTAAAATAATAAGTTTATGTTCAAGTTGATTATTGATAAAGTTGGTCATTGAAAACACGAATAAAACGACATTTTATAAAAATGAATCCTAGCTAGATCGATTTATCGCCCCCGAAACCCCATGTATACTAAATTTCATGAAAATCGTTGGAGCCGTTTCCGAGATTCAGATTATATATATATATATATATATATATATATACATATATACAAGAATTGCTCGTTTAAAGGTATAAGATACACACAGCCAAATTCAAAGGCGATTTTCTCTTTATATTACGATTACCACTTTGTGATAAGGCCTATTTTATAATAGTGTGGGACCTAAAATACTTATTCGTAATAACATAAAATTATAATCAGTACTATAGGAGAAATCACTTTTAACCCTTTATGGGATGGCTCATACAAAGTGGCCAGTAAACTGAACAGTGAAGAGTGAGGAAGTGACCGTCCACTTCAAGGTCCTAGGTACCTTGAAGTGACTGTCCGGTTTACTGGCCACTTTGTTTGAGCCGTTCTATAAAGGGTTAAAAGTTATCTATTAGTGCTCGTGACTAGACACATTCCATTAATCTTTTGACTTTATTTGATTTTATAATTTGTGGTTATAGCGGCAATAGAAATACACATTCTATGAAAATTTCGATTGTCTAGATATTATGGTACATGTAATACAGCCGGCTGAAAGACAGACGAACGGATAGCGGAGGCTTATCAGTAGGTTCCATTGGCACCCTTTGGTTCCGTACCCCATTATTCCGCCTCATGGTCGTCTTCAAAGTAACTGTTTTGTTATGATAACATTCATAATAATGTTCTAGAACTAGACACTGAACAAACTTGCTGTAAGCCAACGTTTCACTATGTACCTACCTACCTAGTTATGAATAAATTATGTTCCGCACGGTATATTCGCCTCTCTACTGTAACGTACTTACAGCTTAGTACTGAAAACATGTAAGTAACTTAGGTACTCTAGTATTCTAGTTCTAGTATGGACTGTGCTTAGTAATGCAGTAGGTCAGTGGTTCGGGAATAATTTGATATTTTGCTTCAGTTTTCATTCAGCTGTTTTTAATTGGGAAAATCTGGGAAACCTTGTCATATTTTTTTTCTTTCATGGCATTCAAGCTTTGACTTTCCGATCAATGTTATAAATAAAATTGACTCATAATCTACTCTGCATAGCTCGTTGATCTAGTGGTCAAAAGCGTTACTGCTGTACATGAGTTCCTGGGTTCGATTCCCGGGTCAGACAATTTTTTTTGTGTTTTTACATCTAGAATTTCTCAATAGTAGCCTGGAGTCTAGATTCGCGCCCGGTTGCTGGCAAAAGATAAAACAGGCGAAATGTGGGTATAACTATAGGTGCACCTCTGCTTAACCCTTCAGGAATACAGGCGTAATGTTAACATAACATACGAGTAGTAACCCTAATTGGCAACTAGACGAAAATTAGTACCATGTCAAAGTTGTAAACAGAAAGAACAACTATGATTATTTTATACTTAGAATTCATAAAACTCATAATGTTCCAAAGTATATAATAATTACTAGGGCATGTACCCCTAATTGCCTACTACAAACAAATAACCATTCCGTCACAAAATCCAGACGAGGCTAAAAATGATACTTCCATTTTGTGTCGTGTTTTCCAATTCTGTGTCGTAGAAAATACAACATCTCATTACAGTGTTATCAACAACAATCGTATCTTCATTACTTACGACACAGACAGGCCATCCAATAGCCGATTCGGAATCAATATAAGGCTCGCTACACACAGAGCGACATCAGTACGACATTACGTCGGGGGGCGTTCATCAATTCTCTTTATGGGCACTTTCTTTCGCCATTGTCACTATCAGCGGGTGTCGGGTGTCACGTTAAATTTTACGACACCGACTCATTTGTGCCGCGTTGTCAGTCATTTTCGGGAGTTCAATAATCGACCTCGTTTCGTACTTTCGTCCCGAGTTCATTTTCTCGAAACATTGGACGAGTCGCGTCGCATTTGGGTAAGATATTGCGATGTTATACTCGAGAATGAAATATCGAGTTACCGAGGTACCCACGTAAGAGTAAAAGCTTTTTAAGAACAGTAAATTATGCAATTTGTTAGCAACGTTATTTTATGGTATCTTGGTTACAACGAAACAAGCTATTATAACGTACTTATTTCCTAACGTGTGCATTATTTTGTAAATTAACGTAAATCACTCAATGTAAGTCAATTAGAACAAATTTGATCCAAAAACTTTCGAATTTCAACATAAGTAGGAACTGCATTTCGCAAATCATTAAGTGAAATATCTCATTAAAATTATCTCCTAAAGCACGTACCTACATTTCCTACGTTTTATGTGCTATCTGTGTTATTAAAAGTGGTATTCCTCAAGCATTTTATCTGTAATCTCGAACACAACCGCAATCAGACAAAAGTAGGTCGAGCCGCGGGAAGGATTAGGTAAAATTTAAGTACCGGAATGATTTAAGGGCTGAGGCGCCACACTGCACTGCTAGGGTTGGCTCTAGGCCCTTATTTTAAAAGTTATCGAAAGAGACATGATATGGCTAGAAAGGGCAGACTACTGAAATAACAGCTAATAGAAATCTATGAAAGAATAACTAGCTGTACTATCATCATCAAGACCTGAGTAAGCGCATGCACGAAGCCTGTGAGTTGGCGCACCTGGTCAAGTACAATGCGGAGAGGTATGAGTCTCTGACAAATAACTTCTCCAGCTGTGCTTGCTCACAGACTCAACTTGATACACCCACACCCTCAGCAGCTCACCCTGTAGATTGCTGTATTGTTGATAATAATAGCATGATAAACACAACTTATATTTTTTCTGAAAAATTTGGTCAAGGTTATGGTAGCATATTTAATCAGTGTTCACAACAGTATGTTATTAATAATTGTTCACCCGGTGCCAGTATTAGCCAATTATTAAGTAAAATTAAATTTTCAAAAATAAACCCCGGTTCTACAGTAATATTATTATATGGGGATAGTTTAAATGTTAGAAAAAAAGAAATAATTCAATGTGTCCATTTGATGTTACATATCAATGAGACCAATCACTGTAAATTTATTTTCTGTGCCTTGCCTTATTCTCAATACTTGTCTGAGGAGCAAAACAGGCACATTTATAATTTATAATAGGACTAGTTGTCACAGTGACGCTATTTTATATTTTGATTGTAATCAATTTATTACTGATTACAAATTAACAAATTATACTATGTATTTGCCACCTAGTTGTAGGAGACAAATTGCTAATCTTTTAGCATACAATTTACACCGTGACACTGGTACTTGTAGGGTACCAGCGATTACTGTTAGTAGTGGTTCTAGCACCACTTCTGATACACCTAGTAGTTTAAACTATTAGGTGCGACAACAGGTAAGCCGCATATGTTGAATGTTGTTCATCAAAATATGCAGGGTTTGTCCGGCAAAGAACTAGAGTTAAGTTTATTTATAGAAAACCATGATGTTCAGGTATTATGTTTGACTGAACACTGGTTGAAAGAACATGAAATAGTGTTTATGAATGATAATTTTTTTACTGTGCAAAGTGCATTTGTGAGAAAAAGTGCTATACGCGGTGGAGTGTAAACAACGTTTAGATTTAGTTAATCTTTCAATCGAGCGCACTATTGAGTTGTCTTGTGTTGAACTAGAGCGTTACGTCATAATATGCGTCTATCGTCCACCCTCTGGGGATTTTATTCGTTTTGAGTCGGTCATGGAGGACTCACTCAATAAATTAAAATCAATTAATAAATGTATAATTTTATGTGGAGATTTTAATATTAATATTTTAGATGTTACTCCTTTAAGTATTAGACTACTCAATCTGTTTAAGTCATTTAATTTAATAAACTTGTTTTTCGAACCTACTAGGATCACAGCATCGTCTTCGACTTGTCTTGATAATATATTTAGTGATTGTGATGCCAATAATAAGTTAGTGTTAAGTGACTTAACGTCTGACCACTGTGGATTATTAGCCAGCTTCCCTTTGCCATTACAAAAAAAGCCGCATAAAATAGAATGCAGGCCCTATACAGTTAGTCGTTGCAACAAATTTAAAAATAATATTGCTCATAGGATTACACCATCTATAGTAGAACACGATAATCCTAATGAAATCTATGGAGCCCTGTTTGATATTGTGCAAAAAGAATACCAATCTACTTTCAAGACCAAAACTATTGACATTAATAGAACCTCTGTTAGCTTCAACCAATGGGCTACTCCAGGTATTTATAAAAGTAGAGCGAGACTATACGAGTTATATGGTTTAAAAAAATATATATTTGATACTCCTTTTCTAGAGTATGTCAGAAATTATTCAAAGTTATTTAAAAAAATCTGTGCTTTCGCTAAATCTAAATTTTTAAGCGATACCATAAAAACATCCAGTAATAAAATAAAAACCACTTGGAAAATTATTAACAATGAAACGGGTAAATCGGTTAAACAGGAAAAACAACTAGAGATTATGATTAACAACAAATTGGTAAATAAGGCTGCCGACGTAGCTGAGGCATTTAATGAGTTTTTTGCCAACATACCTATAACTACGACTTGCTCTTTCAATTCGTCCCCGTCTAAAGCTGAAAACCTTTTGCATAGTAGTGTGCCCAGATGTAGTCGCTTATTTAGTTTTGAACATGTAACGCCTCGTGACGTGGTTAATATTTTTAAGACACTTAAGTCAAAAAACACTGGAGATTACTGGGGCATCTCCATTAAACTGTTAAGTAATATAATAGACATTGTAGCCCCCTATCTAGCTGTAACTTTTAATAAATGTGTTGATTCAGGATCTTTTCCTGACCTCATGAAGAGTAGTAAAGTCATACCATTATTTAAAACAGGTAATAAAAATAACGTTGGCAATTTTAGGCCCATTTCTATCTTACCTGCATTTAGTAAAATATTTGAAAAGTTAATACTCAAGCAGTTACTAAGACATTTTAATTTAAATAGCCTCCTTCATAATGAGCAATATGGCTTTACAAAAGGTCGTTCGACAACAGATGCGGGTGTTGCTCTGCTAAAACACATTTTCAACGCATGGGAGAACTCGCAAAATGCTATCGGAGTTTTCTGTGATCTCTCCAAAGCATTTGATTGCGTTCACCATGACACACTTTTGCGTAAACTGCGTCATTACGGTGTTCAAAACGAAGCTCTCAATGTCATACGTTCTTATTTGCAAAATAGGCACCAATGTGTAGATATCAATGGTGTAAAATCTTCCGGGCTACTAGTTCAGTTAGGTGTACCTCAAGGCTCAATACTGGGTCCTTTCTTATTCTTAGAATATCTGTGACATTGTACTATTTGCTGATGATACCTCACTTATCTTTAAAGTAGACAGGAATAGAAAAGATTTTGATGACGTGAATAATGCGCTCTCAATGGCCACGGATTGGTTTACTACAAATAACCTAGTTCTTAATGCTAAGAAAACGAAATGTATAAAGTTTGCCTTACCGAATGTTAGGAACCTGGGACCCAATGTCGTTTTAAATAATGAGGTGCTTGAAACTGTTAACTCGGCAGTTTTTTTAGGCATAACAGTAGACGCCAAACTTCAGTGGGGATCACATATATCGAGCCTAGCGGGAAGGCTCAGTTCGGCCGCCTACGCCGTAAGGAAAGTTAGACAGTACACGGACGTTGATACAGCTCGACTAGTCTATTTTAGTTATTTTCATAGCATAATGTCCTACGGCATTCTGCTGTGGGGCAAAGCCGCGGACATTCAAAATATTTTTGTTCTTCAAAAACGAGCTGTTCGAGCGATTTACCAACTAGGTGCAAGAGTTTCTCTGAGAGATTTGTTTAAAGATATTGGTATTCTTACGGTGGCATCACAATTCATCTTCGCCAACATCTTATATATTAGGCAAAATATGCACTTGTACACTAAAAACAGTGATTTTCATAATATTAATACTAGAAATAAGGACAAACTACGAGCCCCCTTTCACCGGCTTCATAAGGTTCATAATTCTTTTGTTGGTCTTGGTATTACCTTTTATAACAAGCTTCCCTCTGCTTTGCTAGATTTGCAGTTTAATGAGTTTAAAGCTAAAGTAAAGTCCAACCTTTGTTCAAAGGCATACTATTCTATCAACGACTACTTAAACGATAAGAATAGCTGGTCGCTGTGATTAACTCAAGACAATGTTTATGTTCTTTCAATCCAGAATTAGCTTTCCTACCGACAGTTTATATGGGTAGTTCATATATTTTTTTTTTATTTAACTGTTTTTTTAAAATTTATTTTTATTTTATTTTAATTTCATTTACTGTGTACATAATCTACTCATTACAATGATTTTAAATGAGTTGTATTGCAACATGTAGTTAGCTAGCGACCTCGTCAGCTGTTAATAATATTCTTGCCTGCCCAACCGGCAGCAAGTTCGTCATGCTCCCTTAGATGTCACTGCTTGCGGTAGCGTCGGGGGTCGGGTTACCACCTTCCCTCAAATATGGCGAGGGGGGTAATGGCTGACCTTTGCGTTATGCTCGTGAACGGGTGCTGCTTGTAGTGACTGGTCGTCTTGCTGACCATGGTTTTTGTTATTGTTACTTGTATTAACTGTTATTTTATTTTGGTCCGGAGGTCCTTAGTTTAACTATTGTAACTTCAACTTAGCTGTATGTATCAATTTGCATCGTTGAATATGTAAGCGGGCACGCCCTTTATGCCTGGAGGCTTTATTTACGTTTTAAGTTCTGTTTACGATATTGTTTTATTTTGTTTTATTATTTATTTCAGCTTGAGTTTAGTTTTCAGTGTTTTGTTGGTGGTATATTGGCGTGTGCTAGCTGACATATGTGAATAATGTATGTTTTGTTTTATAATATTAATTACTTACACAGTATTGTATAGAATCAAGTTCTTCTAACTTAATAATAATAATAAAACATTTATTATCAGGTTACAATGACCCATAGATATATACCTTACAAACTAACATACATAAGTATAATACAAAACTTTTGTTAATAATTAAATCTTAAACTATGTTAGTAACACTTCAATTCACTAGCTTGTCCGTGAGCTGTCCTGTGGCACTTGCCCGCGGAAGCGACGGAACACCACGTCCTGTGGCCAAAAGTCTTCGTCCATGACAACAGGCAGATAACAATTCGGTACACGCACCACAAACGCCTTGAAGTTGACGTTGCGGTGTGACTCCAGTAACTGTACCCTCGGCATGTACTTCGTCTTCTGGCGTACGTACTCCACAATATCTTCCGCCTTAGTGGTGTAGTGTAGGCGGGAAATGTACACGGGAGTGTTGGGCTTAGCAGCGCGCAAGCTGACTTCGGGCTTCGCAGCAGCTTTCCCGCAGCGGTTCTTGTTGGTTCTCAAACGGTGCTTCCTCCTTTGCACCGTCACGAAACCCTCATCATCTGACTTAGGTTTAGGAGCGCCTGGGGCACTCGCAGAGACGCTAGTGAAATCCTTTTGTGAGGATTTCATCAGAGCTGCAGACACTGGTAGCGGGCCGGGGCGAGGGGCGCGGGCGGCGCTGCGTGGAGGAGCCGTGCAGACGGGCGCAGAGCTGCGAGTTACGCGGGCAGGGCGTTCTGCAAGCTCAGCAAACGACGGTTGCGCTGGCGACGAAACTGCTGACGCGGAAATAGGTGGCGATACATCGAGGCCGGCACCGCGACACATGTTTACGTTAGACGCATCGACTGATGACCTAGATACCGTCACACTATTGCGCAACTCACTGAATTCTTTGCGCAAATCGGCAACAGTGTTCTGGGATGCATCTAACTTCGCCAGAACATCCGCGAGGCGGGCCTTCAGAAAGACGATGTCCTTCAGAAGACTAGTTACATCGACGTGGTCGAAAGTGACAGGAGGAAGCTTGTGCAGCTCCTTCGCCACAAACGTTGGCACGTCGTCCGGGTCGGTCTCCTTGAACAGCGTGATAATGTCTTGCAGGCTTCTCTTAGTCCCGTCACGCCGGCGGGACACCATCTGGTCGCGCTTGTTCAGCACATTGAATAACAATAGCTTGGCAGCAGCTATGTCCTCTTCGCTGAAGTTCGTTGCGCAGATTTGGACAGCGGACACCTCGTCCATCACATCCAACTTCTGCTGCAGGAACGCCAGCAGCTCATTCGCCACTAGTTCACTACTCATGGCGAGAAAATTACGTGCGACAGCTTGCACCGCGCTAGTCAATACACAGAATATGCAAACACGTCCGCATCGGAACGCGGTGTAGGCAAGCGGTGCGGACAGCTGTGCTGCTGGGGAGTTTGTTCCGCCACTTCTTCTTCCCAGCTAAAGCACTAGGAAGTGTTGAAGGGCGGGCGTTTTGGGGGGACTGTCTTGTGTAACTTTGACGTTCAAAAAGTGCTGACTCTCAGCCTAGTTTGAATAAATGACTTTTGATTTTGATTTCATCATTATTTCAGCTGAGAGACTTCCACTACTGGGCATGGTTCTCTCATCCAGCAGATTTCTGCACCCTTCACAAGGTCATCGGTCCACCTTGTGGCAGCGTTCCAAAGCTACATTCTGTGCTATATAGACAAATAAATAAATAGGGATTACGGTATTAGGGGCTTAACAGAATTTTGCTAACGTATTTCGCCAGTCAATTTGAATGAAGTAACCATACCAGCCATAACTTGACTACGAAGCCTTTCAATCAATCCATGATTGAAACGACTATTCTAGTATCTGTTTAGTAATATTATAGTTGTAAAGCATTTAAATGAATAAATAATACTGTAAGCAAAACCTTTGTACCCCTTTTAACGAAACGAACGCGGACGGAACGAGTAGAGCACAGTTAAACTTTTTATGAAAAAGGAGTGCAAATCTTAATATTCTCATATCATAATGCATTAGAAATACATAAACTTTTTTAAAATATTGTCGAATTTCGACATCTTTGGCATTGTCGAATGTCACAACAAGAAATTTCACGCGAACAATGTCGAGGAGCAGAATTTATTGTAGTATTAAATGCCTGCACCATAAGTGGCATGTTTGTGACACACCTTAAACAAAGTGCAACATATTAATTATGTTAATGGCATTCCACTGGTGTTAACGATGTATTTCTACACAAACTAGGGGAATTGATATGATTCACCTTTTCATAGAGTTGTGCGCTATGTTGACTCAGCTAATGGCGGATATGTTTGTATTTGGGATAATTAAGTGAAATCGAAAGCTTGACTCATAATAAAAGTATGAGTGTCAAAGGCTTGAGTCAAAAGCTTTCGCTTCAAGGTAAATTCAAATTTCTACATTGTTGGAACAAAATCATGCTCTAATACAGAAATAGACTGCTTACAAGCTTGATATAAAACAAAAAGGAAACTTACATCCTACTAATATTATAAATGTGAAAGTTTGTTAGGATTGATGGATGAAGTATTATAAACTACTAGCTTTTGCCAGCGGCTTCGCCCGCGTGGAGGTCGGAAATTATCCCGCGGGAACATACTACCGGGATAAAAAGTAGCATATTATGTTCTTTCTCAGGCTCTAAACTATCTGTGTAACAAATTTTATTTAAATCGGTTCAGTAGTTTTAGCAGGAAAGCGAGACAGACAGAGTTACTTTCGCATTTATAATTTTATAGTGTGGATTAGTGTGGATTTTGTACGCCGATTATGGCAAAATATATTGAACCAGCAATATTAAACTCATTATAATCTATATGTGCAAATCTATGTATCATTTTACACATGTTTATACAAACTAGTGATCGCCAATTGGTCGAAATTCGACCGTACTTCATTTGAATAAAAATACATTATTAAATGAAAAAATATAGATAATAACGTAGGTGACGTAGGTGTAATGAGTGAAAAATACTTCTTCAGGACTCTCTTTTTTATTTTCTTAATACTTCTTAACTGCTGGATATGAAACAATATAGAATGAATTACCACAGAAAGCTCTGTTTTTATAGAATTTTCCCTAATATTTTTAATTCATTATGACAGTTCAAAATGTCATAATTATAACCAGCCTGTACAATCTATGTTCAGCCTGTACAATCGTGAGGCATACAACCTCTACAGTTTGCACACGACACTAAGTTTTGTATGGGAAACTTACTAATGCCATACTTGACACTCCCCATAAAACCACAAAAAATATTTCTTAATCTAAACTAAATTCCTATCGTCGCTAATACAAATAATATTAAAGACAAATCTCGATCTGATCATAGATTTTAAAAATGAAATAGGTTATATATCTATAAAATTAATTTATTACCTATGGTTATACTTGACATTCAGTAAGACTATAGAGACAAAATCAGGCTTACCAACTTAGGGGTTTTCCCAAATTTAGGGGGTAAATAAGAGGATTGAGATTTTTTAGGGGCGTTCCATTTTTAGGGGTATTCTTAGGGATTTTTTGCCATCTTACATTTCTCATTGTGTTTTTGATTACAATAAAAGTATTAGCGACTTCTAGTACGGTTCCTGGATACTTAGAATGCAAAGTGATTGATTAACAAATGTCGCGTAATAAATATAGACAAATATTACTACTGTGTGCCGGTCTATGATTACTGAACATTCGTTGGTTATTTTCATTATAATTTTAGCGGATTTTTTTAGTAATTGTGGCAATTTTAGGCGTTTTTAACTTAAGCTTTAGGGGTAAATATTTCTGGGTGTTGGTAACACTGCACAAAATAATAAAGATAGATTTGGACCATAAACAAAAGAATATCTATGCATGTGTGTATTAGATACACGGTAATGAACAGTAGTGTGTGTAACGTGTTATTTATTGAAAATAATATATTTTAACGCATAATTTAAAAAAAATATTAGCATTCGTCACTTCTTCTCTGTATAAACTATAAGTGTGCGAAAATTCATACTCCTCCGTCCGCCCAATTTTCATAAAAAGAGATCCAAAGTTTTCGCTTCACGTATTAATATATAGATAAATGCATCTCAAAAAAAAAACTACTGTACGAATTTGGATGAAAATCAACACAGATAATTAATAGCTTTATTTATACTTGTAGTAATTCATTACTACGTACTAACCGATTGAATATCCTCAATGTTTGACATTTTGTCTGTATATCAATTTTAGGTCAAATCTTCATCACGTCCATTATTATTTTATGTTTTATCGTTTCACACTAGTCTTCTATTGTAATCCTTTCATTTAGTTTCATTGTAGATATTGTTTTACTGCAACAATTATGAGTTTATTACTTTTCACATTCATGTTACGCTATACTCACAAATTGCTCACAGATGATGCGCAACATTTTTTACTACACTATCCACGCACCAGAACCTTTAATTTCATTGTATTTCTTCATGTTTTTGCAAACTTTGTGATTATTAATTCTTTGACATTTATGTCTATAATCTAGTCGCCATAGCAACCCTTTAATCTTTTGTGGTTTTCTATGTGGACCTTACCGCTTTTTATCTTTAAAACCAGAAAGTCGTTCTGGCCGTCTACTTTTTACACTATATTTTCAAAAATATAGTGTAAAAAGTAGACGGCCAGAACGATTGTACGATTGTTGATTGAACGAAATGTAGTAATTCATTACTACGTACTAACCGATTGAATATCCTCAATGTTTGACATTTTGTCTGTATATCAATTTTAGGTCAAATCTTCATCACGTCCATTATTATTTTATGTTTTATCGTTTCACACTAGTCTTCTATTGTAATCCTTTCATTTAGTTTCATTGTAGATATTGTTTTACTGCAACAATTATGAGTTTATTACTTTTCACATTCATGTTACGCTATACTCACAAATTGCTTAGCACCCTGCATTGACCTCCTCTACATCCGGGGCTGGAGTCAGCTGCAGGACCATATTGTCTGACTCGCCCCGGACTGCCGCCGACCCACTCCTGCCTTCGAACCCTCTCGTGCTCTCCATCATTCATTAATTCATTAATCAATCATCCTTCACCTTCAGATTGTTATTTTTGAATTTGGTTTGTCTTTTATACTCATACTGTTATAATAAATCGTTTTAAAGTTTATTTTCCTATTTTCTTTGTTTTGTTTTTAACTGTCGCTTCACGACAGTTTGGCGCCCAACTATTTGTCTTCAGGTTCTTCACTACTACACTTTTACATAACACTACACATTTATTTTATAACCTTCACAAAATTCTAAAGAAAACACTTTGTCTAGTGTCCATAAATCAGAGTGAAAATAGGTACTCATTTTAAAACATTATTTCTGGTGGTCATACACCTTAAGTAATATTTTTAAGATTGTGGTATCCTACCTTTACATAGTGTGCCTCATTATATAAACTAAAGAGGTCATTACTCTTCACTAAACCTTAAAACCTTTCTGCTTGGCCTTAAAGAAATTGTTTCTGTTCCACCTTGACTACAATTTTCCTCTGATTTAATACCAACCTTTTTTGGCAGTCTTTCTTGGCAACGTCATCTTAGACCATTCGTTCATCTTCATACCACTGACATCATAATTTGTATATTCATATAACTATTGTATTACTTTTAATTTTTCTTTTAGAAGGAAAACAGGTATTTTTCCTTAATTTTTTAGCTAATTTAATACTTCTAATTTTTTCTTTTCTTCTAGAAGAAAACAAGGTATTTTCTTTGAACCTTATCTATAATTTACTAAAATGTCTAGACTTATTAAGTTCGAATTTCTTAATAAACCTGAACTCGAATATGAAGTTAGGATCAGACTTGAGGAACCAGTAGACACTGTTATACGTTTAAGAAAGCAAGTTCTTCGACTTTCTTCTATTACCTCCTCAGAGGAAATTTTAATCTCACCAATTCCAATTGAGGAAGAGCTTCCTCAGGTTAACGCCACTATTAATTACTTAGACTTAAAAGTAAATAAATTACTACAGGGTGATTCCAAATACAGTCGTCTTATAGAAACTTATCTCAATCATTTATTTTTTAGATTCGAGCGTATAGACGTTGACGTACTAAACTCTGAACAGAAAAGTGAGTTTGACGCTTTACGGTCCAAATTTGATAGCCTTAACAACAAATTTGAGCCATTCACTTTCCTCCCAGCGGAAAATACTCCTTCTCCTCTCCACGATTTATCTACCTCTCATGACAACTCAGAAACTCCTCCTTCAACTATCCCTCCCTCACAGACAATTCTTGAGGCCCTCCTTCAACAAATTAATTCTACAGTTTCCCCTCAACAAGTGAAGCCTCATATCTTTAAAGATCTAAAAAGATACGCTTATAATGGAAAGTCATGTCCTAGGTCATTCCTTCAAAAACTAGAGGAATACTGCATTTCACGTAGCCTTGACAAAAAACTCTTGATTAGTCAAGCGTACGAAATCTTTACAGATAATGCTTTACACTGGTTCAGATTTCAGATTAATCGTAATCCAAATCTGACCTGGCAAGAAACTTCTGAGCTTCTCATAAAAGATTTTGGTGTTTTCGATTACGATTACAAATTACTCGAAGACATCAGAAAGCGAACTCAAGGTCTGGACGAAACTATAGCGGTCTACATTTCAATCATGTCCGGAATGTTTTCACGTTTGACTAAAAAAATGTCAGAGTCAGAACAATTAGAAATTTTACTGAGGAACATCAGACCGTGCTATTCAGTTTTTGTGGCACTAAGAGATTGTACTACTATTGACTCTCTCTTAGCTGTCTGCCAGAATTACGAAAAATTCTTGGACAAAGATAAAAACTTTAAAGAGCCCTCTCTGCAACAAAACTCTTTAACGGCTGAATTTAGCTACAAACCTCATATTCCAGTTACTAATTCAACCTCTGTAACTTTTCAGAAACCTCCTCCTCAGTACCTTCAAAAACCAAAACAAGTTAATACTCTGACTCGATCTGCTCCTCCTCAGCAGAATAGCTTTTGCGTCCGTTGTCGTGTGCATGGACACACCTTAAATACTTGTAAGAAACCTCATTTCATTATTTGTTTCAAATGTGGTTTGAAGGACTTTAAAACTGCTGATTGCCCTAAATGCAATCCTAAGCCTGGTACTAGTTCAAAAAAACTAACAACTGACTTGAAAAGCTCAAATTTTGACATTAATGATTGGAATAATTGGATCAAAACTCTTAAAAATTTCTTTTCTTTCTACAAAATTTCTTCAACTCTTTACTCTAATGACAATGATTCCAAACGCCCTTTCATTAACGTGCGAATTAATAACTTAAATATTTCTGGTTTACTTGATTCAGGTAGTTCTGTTACCATACTTGGCAACAATTCTCACCTGGAAATTCTTAAATTAGGCTTCAAGCTTTTCAAGTCAGACTTAATTACTGTCTCAACTGCTAGTAACCAAAAAATTAAATCCTTAGGCTATTTTGAATTACCTATTTTCTTTAATGACCAGACTCATTTAATTAAAGCTTACGTTTTTCCAGAATTATTCCCTTCTCTTATTCTTGGTATTGATTTTTGGAAAAAATTTAATCTTTTTCCCACTATCCTATCTTCTGTTAGTCAGTTGACCCTTAAATGTTCATCTATTCAAGATGCAGATAAAAAGATACTAGCTTATGAGCATCTTAGTGCAAATCAAAAGGATATTGCAGATAACATTATCCAACGCTTCAAGAGTATCTCATTTGAAGAAAATGGCATTTTGGGACGTACTCATTTAATTACACACAAGATTGACACAGGTGATTCTCTTCCCATCAAGCAAAGATGTTATCGATTGTCCCATGAAAAACAAAAAGCTTTAATCAACGAAGTAGATAAAATGTTGAAATGGAATGTCATTGAACAATGCGAAAGTCCATGGCTATCTCCGGTGCTGATAACGCCGAAGAAGAATGGAGAATGGCGTTTCTGCGTCGATAGCAGAAAACTTAACTCAGTCACTCGTCGTGATGCTTACAGCCTCCCACTTATAAGTGAGATTCTTGACAATCTTAAAAACGCCAAATATCTCTCAAGCATCGACATTGCGAAGGCTTTTTGGGAAATTCCTCTCAACCCTGCGGACAAAGACAAGACTGCCTTTTATGTACCCGGAAGAGGCATGTACAGATTTAAAGTAATGCCCTTCGGCTTAACTAACTCTCCTGCTACTCAACAGAGACTAATGGATATGCTGTTTACTCCAGATTTTGACAACAAAGTATTCTGTTATCTTGATGACATCGTGATTATAAGCGATACCTTCGAAGAACATATATCTCTTCTCTTAAAAGTTCATGAAAAACTTTCTTTTGCTAATTTAACTATAAATTTTGAAAAAAGTCAATTCTTCAGGAAAGAACTCAAGTACCTCGGTTTTGTCGTGGGTGAACATGGCCTGCGAGCTGATCCTGACAAAATTCGAGCCATTTTGGAATATCCTACGCCAACCTCCAGAAAAGAAGTACGAAGATTCATCGGTACATGCAGCTGGTTCCGAAGATTCATTGCAAACTTCAGCACAATTGCTTCTCCACTTAACAGGCTAACTTGCTCTGGAAAGAATGCCCCTAAATTCGTTTGGAACCCTGAAGCGGAATCGGCGTTTGTGAAACTTAAAGAAGCTTTGGTTACTACTCCTGTTCTCGCTTGCCCAGACTTCAATCTCCCATTCTCTGTACATTGCGATGCATCAAATTTTGGCATAGGAGCAATGCTTACACAATATCAAAACGACAAGGAAGTTGTTATTGCTTACATGAGTAAAGCTCTTAATAAAAATCAACAAAACTATTCTACAACAGAGAGAGAAACTCTAGCCGTAATAACTGCTCTAGAACACTGGCGTTGTTACCTAGATAATGGTAAACAATTTACAATTTACACAGACCACGCTGCTCTTAAATGGTTCCAGAACTTATCCAATCCTTCAGGAAGACTGGCTCGTTGGACGCTACGCCTATCTTGCTTCAACTTCATTCTAAAACATAAAAAGGGTAAAGATAATGTTGTCCCGGACTTATTATCCAGATCAAAAACTCATGACTCTGAAGATTCTCAACGTCAAGGTGTAAATCCTATCTTAACAGACGAATCAATTCTTAACCGTGACTTGCAACACTACAACAAGATTTTACTTGGTTGCCAAAACAATCCTAATTCTTATCCAAACTATACGGTTAAAGAAAACAAGCTCTATCGTTGCATTCACTCTCCTTATTCTCTGAACGATGACTTCACGTGGAAAGAAGTTCCACTCCCACATGAAAGACAGGCTATTATCGAAAGGAATCACGCTCCTTCTCAAGGACCTCACCTCGGAAATTTCAAAACCTACAAGAAGCTTTCGCTACTATATTACTGGTCTGGCATGTTTAAAGATATCGCTAAATTCATCTCTAATTGCGACACTTGTCTTGCTTATAAACATCCTAATCACTCTCCTTATGGCCCTATGGGCAAACCAAAAATTTGCTCGAGACCTTTTCAATCTATATCGCTTGATCTTATGGGTCCGTTGCCCATGACCAGAAGACGTAACCAACATATTTTAGTTATTAATTGTACCTTTACTAAATATACCTTAATCTTTCCCTTAAAACGTGCTACTGCGTCTAACATAATTAACATTTTAGAGAATTCCGTATTTCTTATCCATGGTGTTCCTCAAAATATTATCATGGATAACGGTCCCCAATTTCAGTCCCGTGAATTTACTACATTTCTAAATAAATATAAAGTCCCTTTTATATTCCACTCTCCATTTTACTGTCCTCAAGTCAACCCTACGGAAAGGTATAATAGGACCATCATCACGGCTCTAGCTACTTTAGTAGGTGACGATCATCGAACCTGGGATATTTATCTTCCCAAAATTCAACACGCGATGAACAGTTGTGTTAATGCTATAACTGGTTTTACTCCAAACTTTTTAGTATTTGGTCGGGAAACAGTTCCTTGTGGTTCATTCTACACTCCAACTCAAAATTTTGAGGAAGTTGTTTTTCTACCTCGCGATGTCTACGCTATAAATACTGGTTTCCTCTCGTCAATTTTTGATAAGGTTCAAACTAATTTATACATAGCGCACGCTAAGAATAGCGCTCGCTATGACCTACGTCGGTCATTTAAAGAATTTAATGTCGGCGATACAGTTTGGCGTAAGAATTACGTACAAAGCAACGCGGGTTCGTACTTCAGCGCAAAACTGGCCCCTAAATTTGTGAGATGCAAAGTCTTTAAGAAACTCTCGCCCTTAGTATACATATTAGAAGATACTAATGGAACGAAAGCTAAATGGCACATCAAAGACATTAAAATCTAAACCTCTTCTTCATCGAATCATATTATTTAGTTAGTTAATCTTTCATTAGCTCATTCATCATTCTCTTAAAATTAATCTTTATTTTTGTTTTGAATACGAGTTTTTAAACTCACAATTCAACGTCCTATGCGACGTTACCTTAAACTTGTTTTTATTTTTGTAATTTAGAGCTTACTGCTCTTATTCTTCACTTACAAGTAATTTCAGAACAATACTAGTTCTGATACCTTTACTTTAGAGCCCTACCGCTCGAATCTATCTTAGACTAAACTAAATAGTCATCTTAATAATTATATTAATTATTCCTTTATCTGTATTTTCTTTAATTACCATTTAAGGTTTTCTTCGAGCGGCTGACTACTCGTAGAATAAGCCTTAGGTTAATTTTCTATCTAAACTTCGGAGCGGCTGACTACTCGTAGAATAAGCCTTAGGTTAATTTTCTATCTAAACTTCGGAGCGGCTGACTACTCGTGAAATAAGCCTTAGGTCAATTTTCTTTCTAAACTTCGGAGCGGTTGATTACTCCTTTAAAAAGCCTTAGGTCAAAATATTTTCCACCCATGGAGCGGTTGATTACTCCCTAAATAAGCCTTAGGTCATATAGGAACATACTTCTAGAGTGGTAGTCATTGACTGTGAACTCCACCCTTACCATTATGTAGATGATAGTATGCTTGAGGAAGAATGAATGTCTGTTAGATGATTTCTGTTTGGACGAAGTTATGTTTCAAGGATTTCTCTCGAACCTTAAACTTAAAATTTTCTCTGAGTCGAAAATTTTCTGGGGTTGTCGGGGAAATGTAGTAATTCATTACTACGTACTAACCGATTGAATATCCTCAATGTTTGACATTTTGTCTGTATATCAATTTTAGGTCAAATCTTCATCACGTCCATTATTATTTTATGTTTTATCGTTTCACACTAGTCTTCTATTGTAATCCTTTCATTTAGTTTCATTGTAGATATTGTTTTACTGCAACAATTATGAGTTTATTACTTTTCACATTCATGTTACGCTATACTCACAAATTGCTCACAGATGATGCGCAACATTTTTTACTACACTATCCACGCACCAGAACCTTTAATTTCATTGTATTTCTTCATGTTTTTGCAAACTTTGTGATTATTAATTCTTTGACATTTATGTCTATAATCTAGTCGCCATAGCAACCCTTTAATCTTTTGTGGTTTTCTATGTGGACCTTACCGCTTTTTATCTTTAAAACCAGAAAATCGTTCTGGCCGTCTACTTTTTACACTATATTTTCAAAAATATCCAACTCCAATTTTGATTTTCAAAATATATGTCAAATTCAGCTATAAAAGGCTGAGCTGCCCTAGACCTTCAGTCATTTCTTCGGCTAGTTGCCTAACAGCTAAACGAAATTATACAGGCCTTATCCCGGGGCCGACTGCCCCGGGACTCAAGAAAAGACCTCAAAGTCGCATGACAGATTCTTGGCCTTTTCTCCAGCATCTTCACCAAGCCTCTTCACCAGCTACTTCTCCGAGCTCAAGACTCTGTTGAGTCTCTCCACGGCGCCTCTTCACTGCTCAGGTTCTGCTGAGACTCTTCACGCCGCCACAAACCTGCTGTGCCACTTCTCACATCCTCGTCACTGCACTTCGAGATTCGACGGAGCCACTCCACGTCATCTCCACTACAAGGCACCTCATCTGTGTCACCGGCTGTGCTGTGCTGTATTACGGACCTCCGTGAATAGCACCCTGCATTGACCTCCTCTACATCCGGGGCTGGAGTCAGCTGCAGGACCATATTGTCTGACTCGCCCCGGACTGCCGCCGACCCACTCCTGCCTTCGAACCCTCTCGTGCTCTCCATCATTCATTAATTCATTAATCAATCATCCTTCACCTTCAGATTGTTATTTTTGAATTTGGTTTGTCTTTTATACTCATACTGTTATAATAAATCGTTTTAAAGTTTATTTTCCTATTTTCTTTGTTTTGTTTTTAACTGTCGCTTCACGACATACTTTTATGAATATATTAGTTCGGGAACGAAATGAAATGATAAAAAGTTCGGAAACATGCCTGCGGGATAATTTCCGAACTTTTTATCCTTGCCGGCGAAGCCGCTGGCAAAACCTAGTAATATAAATGTCGAAGTATGAATGTTTGTTACTCAATCACACAAAGCCGACAGAACAGATTTGGACGAAATTTGGCACACATATTGTTTATAGCCTGGATTAAGACATAGGCTTATGTTTTATCCCGATAGTACGTTTTTGTGGAATAATTTTCGACCTCCTCATCCAGCCTCGGGGCTGCTACTGATAAATTCCAGATCTACCCAATAATGCTTTACCCAACCCGGGATTTGGACCCAGGACCTCAACCTAAACTAAAGTGTTTGCGACCACCAAACCCACAAGGCAATCTATAACACGTCTGTGTTTTCGCCAAATATTACTAAGCTGAAATCAAAGGTCGCACAAATAACTTAAACATCTTTATCATTTCAAACACCCGGTTATTAGCAAAATCCCTTTAACTTTGCCAACCCTACACTGCTCACAAAGTTTTATCTGACCCACAACGGAGCTAAGTATAATCCTAATTAATTGGTAGACAGATTGTGGCCCAGATATTACACGAACATACACTGAGACACGCATCCCAACAATAAACATGTAAAATAAGCTTTTAATGTTTGTGAAAAGGTACATTTATTTAATATTTTATATTTCATTTTATATAATGGGTGTAATTTATCTATAATATGTATGTATTTAGAAATATATAAGTATGTTTATCAGTTGTCTAGTACCCATAACACAAGCTCTGCTTAGCTTGGGACTAGATGGCGTTGTGTGATAGTTGTGGAATATTATTATTATATTATTATTATTATTATATTATTTTACTGTCTCGATGTTCAGTGGACGCGAGCGCTACTGCTGAGGATTAGGACGTTTTTTTTTTTTGGATGGGTAATCATCAAATGTCTTCTCCCGCTCTGGAGCGTGTCAGACTTTACTGACTAAAACCCATCCGTGTTCCTTCAATTGCCCATATGCCAGGGTCAGGGTATCTGTATCGAACAATCTCGCGACCCTGGCAGAGGATTAGGGCCTGGCTTCGATTTTCAGGTCTGAAAAAGTGTTATTGGATTTTTGACATGAGAGTTTGTTTAATCATTAAATTCAAAACGTTTATTTCAAACAATTACAATCCATATTTTGTTAGTAGGTACAGTATTTTAAATTATGTTTAGTTCTCGTTATTTATAAAATGAGATCAAATTTGATTTAATGGCACCGATTCCCTTGTTCACAAACTAAACTAAATTTAAGTTCAGTGCATCTTTTTCTTTGTATTTCATTAAGAAGAGGACAAAATAAAAATTTTAGTTTAGTCCTGTCAAATTAATCAGCGCCTGTCACTACTCCATACAAGTTTAGACGTGATTAAAAACTTGGCTACTGAAATTACGTCAATTTACGTCAAGCGCTGATTAATTTGACAGGACTAAACTAAAATTTATCTTCTGTCCTTTCCTTAATGAAATAGAAAGAAAAAGATGCACTGAACTTAAATTTAGTTTAGTTTGTGAATAAGGGAATCGGCACCATTATCAAACTAAAATGAAATGAAAATGAACAAAACTAAATCTTATACCTTTAAACGAGCAATCATTGTATATATAATTATATTCTGAATCTCGGAAACGGCTCCAACGATTTTCATGAAATTTAGTATCCTACAGGGGGTTTCGGGGGCGATAAATCGATCTAGCTAGGATTCATTTTTATAAAATGTCGTTTTATTGGTGTTTTCAATGACCAACTCTATCGATAATCAACTTGAACATAAACTTATTATTTTAAACACAATTTACCAAAAAATACCAAGCAAAGCTCGGTCATCCAGATATTTTAAATTTAATTAAGATCATCAGTAAAATCAATTAGAATTAATAAAAACATCTAATGAGCCTCTCCGTTTAGCCGCGCCGAATTTTAATGGGCAACACTTATAGCTTTGTGTCACCAACATACTAATGTGATCGCGTCACTGACATGGTAATGTGACGCGTTGTTTTTTTTTTCCTTTTGTGGACAGTCCACATGACTGCCTACTATTTATCTGGAATCACTCCATTGCAGAACGGAATACGGATTTGGTGTTCGGTTGATGGTAATTGGTTCGTCCCATATTACTACCTTTACCTTTTACTGACTTTTAAACTAACTGGCGAAATAAGGATGTACTATGGGTACTCCCCTCGCTCCCCTGCATTACCCTTCGAAGAAAAAAGCATGATGGTATGTTAGAGCGTGGCCCAGATAATACACGAACATACACCGGGACACGCATCCCAACAATAAACATGCTAAGTAAGCCTTAACTGCTTATGAAAGGCGACATTTATTTTATTTTTGACCTGACCTTAAAAATAAAAAAATATATATGTCGCAAAAATAATATTTTTCACAAAAAGGTTTCGTATTGTTGAAAATACGAGATAGGTCTTGTATAAATTGGATTTTGATACTGTAAAAAGGCTTAGCTTTAATTTTATATCGTTTAAGCGTTAAATTGCTTGCTTAATGAATCCGACAGAATTCGTTTCTAGAATTCATACCTTGTTATTAAATATTAGCTAATAGATCTTTGTAGTTAATCTTATTTAGCAGTCGAAAATTATGAAAAATATTAATGTAACCTATTGTAGAGGGCTCGTTGCTAAATAATAACATATACAAGAGTCTACTTTCAAGGTAAAGCAACACTTGCCGAGGTCGATCAGTGGATGGGTAAACATCCATTACATACTGAGACCCATTCGTCCCTCGGTTACCCGGCTGTTATTTGTAAATCTAGACAATCGATATGGTTTGTCAGTATTGCCAGCGGAGGAGGATGGTAATCGTATTACCCAGTAACTTGGTTGTGTAGGAGAGGTAGGCAGTTATTCCATGTACAGACGCCAACACATCAAGCTACTACAATCTGTCAGATTTCTTTGATAGATTTTCGACTTTATTTCTAGAGCATTAGGTTCAAGGTTCATTGGGAAAAATTGACAGTTTCGGGTAGCTTGACCTGGTGGCGTCTGTACAATACTGTTATTCAGCTGCGGGTAGATTGGAAGCCAACCCAAACATAGTTGGAAAAAGGCTACGCCGATGGTAGAACCTATTGTTAGTATAAGGCATTCTGTACTTCGACAAGGCACTCGAACAAAGCCAATCCTACTTGCTACTGATATTATAATTGTGAATGTTTGTTTGTTTGGATGTTCGTTACTTAATCACGCTAAAACGGCGAAACGGATTTGAATAAAATTTGGCACACAGATAGTTGATACATAGGAAACTCTATATCCTGGTAGTACCTTTGTTTCTGAGGGATAATTTCCGATCACTAGACGGGCGAAGCCGCTGACGTTGTATATTTCAATATTAAGTGTGCTCAGCTATTCTTGAAAGCAGAAAGCACGTGTTCATTTGCCACTTCATTGCTTTGCTATTATAGCTACTATTGCAATGTATTATTGCAGAACTTCCAATGGCTCATTTCATTACGTTCACCACTCCAGGCAACCTAGGTATTACTTCGGCACCTATATAGCCAATACAAAGCATTCGATTAGTATGATGGACTTTTCAATTCATTGAGTACAAATGAATAAATTCCTACTGATGACCATACCACCATTTTTATTTTGACACAAGGGGCTCGTGGCAAAATAAAAACACGGTTCGATCGAATACACTTGCTGCGGTCGCTTCCTGGGTGAGTGAACTTCCATTACATATATCGAGATCGAGATACGTCCATGCTTGGAAAACACGTTGGTCCCGGTTGTCATAAGTAGATCTTTGACAGTCGTTATGAATAGTCAGAAGCCCTAAAGTCTGACAACCAGATGTGTTAGTAACTGGGTTGTGGAGGTCCGATAAGCAGTCGCTCCATGTAAAATACTATCATTCAGCTACATCTGGTTAGACTGGAAGCCAACCCCAACAGAGTTGTAAAAAGCATTATTCTAAATTTAATTGAAAATATTCCTAAAACTTTAGATCAATAATAATAATATTCCACTACTATCACACAACGCCATCTAGTCCCAAGCTAAGCAGAGCTTGTGTTATGGGTACTAGGCAACTGATAAACATACTTATATATTTCTAAATACCTACATACATATTATAGAAAAATTACACCCAGACACAGAACAAATGATCGTGCTCAACACACAAACATTTGTCCTGGGTGGGAATCGAACCCACATTAGTTTATTCGTTTTAGTTTATTGTATACAAATATTGTAAAACATTTTAAAAGAGTAACCGTGGAGTTTCTTGCCCATTGTTCTCCATACGAATCTACCTTTTGGAAGGGACGACTAGAATCAATTCTATTTTAATATTGTTGACATTCAAAAGTACCTTTTATGTGCCTATTTGAAATAAATGCTTTGACTTTGACTTTGAGACTTCAATTTAATTTAGGTAATTGACCGTAGTCACTACTATTACTGCGGTCAATAAAATTGACCTAGTCTGGCCTAGAGAATATCTTATTGTTATCAAGCAATTAACGATCCGCCTCCGTTTTGCTCGGTTTCCATGACTTGATAAAAGATCGAGTTTTCTTAATTAAATATAAAATCAATGTTACTGTTTTACCCATAAACTTTTCAAAATAATCAGCCTATAATGTTCTCGCTGCTGGCACACAGGTCTCTCTCTGCGAGTGGGAGTCGGCCACAATCCAACACACCGACACCGGTCCAGTGCAGGTTGGTAGACGGGTGTCACATGTATTCGAAATTTTAATTCTAGAACATGCTGGTTTGCTCACAATGTTTTCCTTCACCGTTTTGAGAGCAGTAGTGGTGAAATAATTAACATAAATTTAAGGGCTTGTAACCTACAGACAGTCCACCAAAACAGACAGGGGGTCAGGGTTCTAACCTACCTTTTTTTTTTTTTTTTTTTTTCAGGATGGGAAATCATCAAATGACTTCTCCCGCTCTGGGCGGAGCGGGAGGGCGTGTCAGACTTTTACTGACTAAAACCCACCCTTGTTCCATCAATTGCCCATGTGCCAGGGTCACGGTATCTCTTTCGAACAATCACGCGACCCCGGCAGGCATCGGTCCTAGTAGACCCCTACACTGCTGCTGACATCTCTTTGAGGCGCGCGTGGAGCACTGCGTGCCGTCGACCCGAGCCTGGTCCTTACCGGGCGGCGAGCTACCCATTGCTCGCCACCCGCAAGCTCGCGCCTACGGTGGCCGGGAGTCCGCAATCGACTCCCGACGCCCGGGGCGTCTCCTCCTGCGGCGGCTAGGGATGTGAGGGCGCAGAGACTGCCACTCCCTCACGCGCCCCGCCTCCTCCTTCGCGAGCATTACTGCTTCGCAGAAGGAGGTGACGGCTTCCCATTCCCTCTCGCTCCGTACCATGGCTCGCACCAGGGCCGGACGCGAGAGGTCGCCGCCGCCGATCGCCTCTACGAGGACACGGCGGTGCTCCGCCCAGGCAGGGCACACCTCCACCGTATGCTCCACCGTGTCCTCCATTCTAACCTACCTTACACTCGTAAGTCGCGGCCTTTACCACTGGGCAGCCATTTTTTCCACTGCTCAGTTCTCTGGGCCACCACTGGCTCCACTGCTCTGCTCCAACCTTCCGGAATATATTCAATAAATGATAGTGAGAACCGCTGCATACTCCGCAACGTAATTTAGAAGAACAACACGGTCCAAAAGCTACTTCACAGCGGCAGGGTTCGTACCGCGGTCGGTACAAAAATATCGAGTCCCGTCTGTATCTCGGAAAGCACGTTATGGTGTTGGTCCCAGCTGTTGATCATTCGTAGATCTTTTCCAGTACTTAGGGGAAGTCAGAAGTCTGACGGTCAGTCTTATTCACAATCATTCGATACGCTTCCATTCTAAATCGAACATCAATAAATGCTATCATAGGAGCCCTTACGCTGTTCAAAATTCAAAATCCCGAAAATTGTTGTCAGTTCAATTAAAAAAGACAATCGATAGATGATCTTGCGTCAGCTATTGGCTATCGTGGACAAGGCAAGTCAGGTTATCGGAAATCAAAATTCATTTATTCAAATTAGGCTGAGGATCAACACTTTTCAAACGTCAAAATTACAAAAGACAGTCCCCCAAAACGCCCGCCCTTCACCACGTTCTAGTGCTTTAGCTGGGAAGAAGAATAGGTGCTACAAACTCCCCAGCAATGTGTCATTTCGGTACGATGTCCTGTCGAATGGTTGTAAATAGCGATGCTGGTATCAGCTACATGGAAGCCGACCCAAAGTACAATGGTGGAAAAAGGCGAGCCACATTTATTTAATAAGATACACCTCATACAGCACTTGCGATAATTGCAATATATAAAACTAAACCCGTTCATCATTTCAGCCGAGAGACGTCCACTGCTGAACATTGGCCTCCCCCAATTTGGGGGGATTTTCCATAATCGCCACGCTCGGCTGACGAGTTAGCGATCGCAGTATGGTGGTAAAATACATAGAGAACGCTGCTGCCCATTCTCTAGTAAGTCCCTTAGTCGCCTCTATACCCGCGGGAAGAAATGGGATGGTGCTATTCTTTACGTCCGGTAGTACACGGAACAAGACGGACAAGTACTTAGAGAAGAAGAAAGATCTATCAAGAAATTCTACAGTAACACGTGTCCAAAACTTCCATAGTTACTTGCTGGAACTATTATCAAATGTTCTTAAGGAACTCACCTATGAACTAACATTAGTATTCTAAACGTTACCATTTGAACTTAGTTTATCTTTGTAACTTTTCTTTCCTACTAGAAGAGTCAGCAAATTCAGCTGCATTCGGTAAGACCGGAAGCCGACCCCAACCTAGTTGGGAAAAGGCTAGGCAGATCATGATGAGGGTCAGCAAATTGATATAATAGGCCCGTATAAAAAAAAAACTTGTATACAATATTCCATTCATTCTGTTCTGTTACAAGGTGTAACAGAATAAACGCAAGTCCTGAAAGTAGTTAGTTCATTATTGTCTACTGAATCGATTTCAGTAACTTTTAACATGGGCATTTCTTCAAAAAATTATGTATTTTGTCATACCTACGGCCGATTGAGCCAAAGAAAATTCAGTGTTATTGGCAAGAAGACTCAATTTTCAACCCCCGACGCAAACAGAGGAGTGTTATAAGTTCGACGTGTCTGTCTGTGTGTGTGTCTATCTGTCTGTCTGTGGCATCATAGCTCCCAAACGGATGAAGCGATTTCATTTTTTTTTTTGTATTAAAGGTGACTTACGTGCGAGTGTTCTTAGACATGTTTGATGAAAATCGGTTGAACCGTTTAAAAGTTGTGGGGGGTGAAAGTGGGGAAGAATAACCGAATGTCTGCAAATAAACTCGAGTGGGGTCTCAAATGAAAACGCACTGAAAGAGAATATTGATGACTTAATCGAGAGTGTTCTTAGCTTCGCTTGATGAGAAAATTGGTGATGGGAAAGTTGGGACATGGAAATCAGATTATCAAGTGAGAGTATCAATTACTACATCTCAGTTTTTGCAATTCTGCTAAAGATGATTTGTCATGTGGGTTATTAAATAGTTTTCTTTGGTCGAGCTCACAAATTGCTACACCATCCAAGGAAAAGGCCAAGCCTAGGCAGCCTAGGCATATGCTTGGCCTTTTGCGAAAGTACTTTTACCTAAGTAATCCACACCTTTCTCAACTGTCGTTCCTTGCAACTTATGTGCTGTCACCGCCCAACATAAAATGATAGGAAACATTGTTCTTTCAATATTTCCATATCCTCTAAGACCTTTAAAAGTTTAATTATGTGGCCTTATCAGAGTCCACCCATCCACGTCGTATCCTAAATGCAATATTTTGAAGTCATTTTATAAAAGTTTTCTTTTCTTAATTTTGTTTTTAAATTCATCTTTGTTGCTTAGTTAGGTAATAGACTATTTGTAGGTAATTAAATTGTTAGGTTTGGAGCGGTCCCCCAACGCGACGTATTTTTTTTTTTTAATTATTAATACATACTTAGGTACTTTAAGATTGAGTTTATTAAATTATTTTTTACTTTTTAAAGGGAACTTAGGTTTTTGTGTCGGGGTTTTTTTTTTTAATTTTAAATACGTAAAGTAATGGAAGGGTGCACGGTATTTTCTTAATAATACTTTTAATGCTAAGTTTTGGTCGTTGTAGTATGATTTTAATTCGATAATCTATGAGGTCTTGCATTAATTGAAAAAAATGAACATAAAATGAAAAAAAGCTCATTGTAAAGAGACGGCGTGTTTTGTGAGGTCTAAAAATACCTTTATATTAGCTTATTAACGCCGAATGAACTGGAATGGAGTGCTGGGAGGCCTTTGACAGAGGAGGCTAGTAAAAAAAATCTTCGAATGAGGCTAGCGAGTACGTATCGTTAAGACACATAATTAGACATAGTCTTTAGAATTTTGCAATTAATCTTGATTTGTAACAAATATTACGTGAAAATCACTGCATTTAAACACTAGGAACTTTCAAAAGTTCCTTCCTTTCTTGCTCACCGTACTTGGCAGAATACCATTTGCCGCGTTCCGCTACCATTCTAGCTGACTGCAGACTACAATACTCCATAAAATGAGGTTTTGCCAAAGTTGGAACTTAACTGAGAAGTTCTTTGCTACTTCAGAACATTCAAATCTCATGTCTGTCCGAGGCCTTAGCCCACGTTCCCATGGACGTAATAAAAACGCGTCGGGATTTTTTCGCTCACTGAATCTTTAACGCTGTGCTAAGAGCCGAGAGTTGAAAATCGAACAGTTAGACACACGATTTTGATTTTTAACCGACTTCAAAAAAGGAGGTTTTCAATTTGACGGTATTTTTTATGTTTTAACCCTCAGAACTTTTGACTGGGTGAACCGATTTATTCTTTTGATTATTCTTTTTTATTTGAAAGCTGGTGCTTTACGTGTGGTCCAATTTCAATTAGGTCCAATTCTGATAATGACATCCATGAGAAAACCATTAAGTCTTAAATTTCACCTGGCCAGTAGTGGTATAGGAATTAGTGCGGGGTAGATACCTTAACTAAAAAGTTAAAAATAAAAACTTTGTTGAAATTCCAGTGCGCGAAATATCCCGTTTCGATTTTATTACGTCTTTTCATGTCGACTTATTTCGTTGCATAATTCTAACCTTACAGTATTGTATGATTCAATGCTAACCTTCGTTTGACAATGCATTTGTATTAAATCTAAATTGTATTGTGATGTCAAGGCTCTTACATTTGAATGCGGTTAAAGTTGAATAATGTATCACTTGTTGTGCTAGATTACGTATTGTCAACGTATTAGTACGTACGAATTTACTCGCCTAGATCGTGCAAATCTCAACTTTTAAATAATTTATTTGTGTGATTGAACATTTTACTGGGCATAGATGTGCGTCTGAAGATGATTTATTGATTTTTAGGTTAAATACTTGCCAAACGAAACGTTGGACGGTTTCTAAACCCCTCTTACCCGCACGATGTTCGATGATCAAGAGAGCCGCTCTTGTCAACTCGCACGAACGTCAGGCTTGACTCTGTCGAAGCGCGCCAACTTCACGCTTGCGTTTCGTTGTCAATTGACATCCCTTCATGACTCTTCCGACATATTTTAATTTTTAGGTAACTCGCATGAAATTAATTTTATTGACATTTCTATAAATATGTATTAGGTAACTGGCACGTGTTGAATAAAACATAAAAAACAACGAAAAGTTAAGGAAAAATTACACTTACTTTATTACATAACATAGAATACAAAAAGTGCCAATTGCGTAATATGTATTTCTGGAATTGTCGATTCCCCCTCAAACAAATTAACTTTGTGTGAGTTGCTAGTAAAAATATTATATTAACCTTAGTAAGCCGTATTGCCAAACAAATCAAGTTGATTATTAAATAATATTAACCAGTCAATTACCGTAATTACAGACACAATTAAAAAACCATTATGTCTGTACCAAATGTGGTATCTCAGGGACTTAGAGGTTAAGTAACTTAAGTCACCGCTTATGGTCAAAGAATGACGCCCGCAAAGCTCGATCGCTCTGTCAGGGTCGCGAGATTTGTTCGAAAGAGATACCGTGGCCCTGGCATATGGGCAAATGAAGGAACATAGGTAGGTTTTAGTCAGTAAAAGTCTGACACGCCCTTCCGCTCCACCCAGAGCGGGAGTGACCATTTGATGATTTCCCACCCACAAAAAAAATGCCTCGTTCGATATGGTTATGCTAAGCTTGCCGCGGTTGGTCGATGGATGGAATGAAAATATGGTCATCTTTTCATAGCAAGACCCCTCCGTGCCTCGGAATGTACCTACATTCCGAGGCACGGAGGGGTCTTGCTATCAGCCAGGACCAACAGCTTAACGTACCTACGTTACGGCCTGGCCACGGGACAGTCGCCATAGCGAATATTCGCGCGGTGCGAACGGCGAGGCGTCTAACGACTGAAACAAACGCATTTTTTATGCGTTTGTTTGCCTGTTCTTGTCAAGCCACGCGGAGCGGCGAATGACGAAGTGACCTGCGAAATGTACTGAGCGAACCGCACGGGCGACTAGCGGCGCGGCCGGCGAGTGAAACAAATACATGAATCGGTATGGCGCGAGCCACGGCGTCGAGCGGCAGTCGCGACGTCTAGGGAAGTGATCAAACGAGTTTAGTTGTTTTCGCCGCGAATAATGAACACCGAGACTTTTATTGCTGAAATACTAGCAAGGCCACCTATCTGGAAGTCTGGCCACCTGGATACATTCTGTATTTCTCGTACTTCTTGTGGAATTCTCCATGTATACCTTTTTTTTCTGGATGGGAAATCATCAAATGACTTCTCCCGCCTCTGGGCGGAGCGGGAGGGCGTGTCAGACTTTTACTGACTAAAACCCACCCGTGTTCCATCAGTTGCCCATGTGCCAGGGTCACGGTATCTCTTTCGAACAATCACGCGACCCCGACAATCACGCGACCTCGATTCTCCATGTATACCTCGATTCCTATTCAACTCATGTACTCCACAATCTCTTCCAAATATTATGTCTTGAACCAAAAAACTATTACTTACTAAGCAATATCGAGATAACTTTGATAAAGACATTTCGCTCTTGGACTTCCTTACTGGTCGCGGCGGCGAACGCGACTGCCCGTGGCCTGCAAACGATGCCGCGCGAATGGTCGCCTCGCCCGCCGCATCGTCGTTCGCACCGCCGCCGCCGATCCCCGTGGCCAAGCCGTTAAGCTGTTGGTCCTGGCTGATATTCGTGGATCTTTGACATTCTTGAGTCGTAAGACCCCGAAAGTCCTGGGCGGGGCACCGCCGTGTCCTCGTGGAGGCGATCGGCGGCGGCGACCTCTCGCGTCCGGCCCTGGTAGCTCGCCGCCCGGTAAGGACCAGGCTCGGGTCGACGGCGCGCAGTGTTCCACGCGCGCCTCAAAGAGATGTCAGCAGCAGTGTAGGGGTCTACTAGGACCGATGCCTGCCGGGGTCGCGTGATTGTTCGAAAGAGATACCGTGACCCTGGCACATGGGCAACTGATGGAACACGGGTGGGTTTTAGTCAGTAAAAGTCTGACACGCCCTCCCGCTCCGCCCAGAGCGGGAGAAGTCATTTGATGATTTCCCATCCTGAAAAAAAAAAAAAAAAAAAAAAAAAAAAAAGACCCCGAAAGTCTGACAACCATTCTTACTAAGGGGTATATATTACCCAGTACAACTGGATTGTAGGAGTCAGATTGGCAATCGCTCCATGTAAAATATTGGTTTTCAGCCGCATCCAGTTAGACTGAAAGCCGACTCGAGAGCTTCATGGGTGAAATATGTAGGTAGATAAAGGAAATACTTTATATCTACTGTAGGTACCCTTGCTTGAAAAGAAAATCCTATCATAGTACCTAATACCGAAATTCTGAAGTAAGAGCTCTCTCTACTTAATAAACGTACAAAAGAATTGAATCTCTATAAATTGGAAGGTAACTCAAACCTGAAAAGGAACTTTTCATCCCGGAAAATTAAATATTACAGAGTCACGGAAACAGTCTGCCACCTAGAGGAACTTGCTTTGAGATTTGTAATGAGCATATATGACATTTCTTTGGAGATAACGATAGCTACATTTTTCATTTCAACGTATAAAGACGCTGTTCCTGCCGGGGTCGCGTGATTGTTCGAAAGAGATACCGTGACCCTGGCACATGGGCAACTGATGGAACACGGGTGGGTTTTAGTCAGTAAAAGTCTGACATGCCCTCCCGCTCCGCCCAGAGCGGGAGAAGTCATTTGATGATTTCCCATCCAAAAAAAAAAAAAAAAAGACGCTGTTCCATTGCTGCCTGCGGCTACACCACGCATCGTACTTACGATTTCACCCACAGTTCCGTATGGTGCCAGATGTAAAGAATAGCACCGGCCCATTTCTTCCCGTGAATGTCGTATCAAAGACTTACTAGAGAATGAGCAGCAGCGTTCTCTATGCATTTTATCACCATACTGCGATCGCCAACCCGCCTGCCAAGCGTGGCGATTATGACAAATCCCCCAAATGGAAATAGGCCTATGTCCAACAGTGGACGTTTTTCGGCTCAAAGATGATGATGATCACCAAATGCGACCTACGGAAAAAATATAACAAAACAAAAATCAGTTATTCAAACCAGGCTGAAAGTCAGCAGTTTTTAAACGCCTCGCTACGTACGAATACGGAACACAAATCCAGACGCCGAGCTGCTATTCCAGATAGAAAAACAAATTATGCTTAACCCGACCTGGGAGTCGGACCCAGGCCAATATGCTCAGCAGTAAGGCTTGCGACCACTAGACTAACGAGGCAGTCAGTAAAAAAATAGATTAAAAACTAAAAACACGCTTTCATACAAAACCAAACCAAAAAGTAGCGAATAATGGAAAAAGTTATCAATTAAAAAATACCCCACGTTTTATTTAATTATTCTCTACTTTTTGGTTTGATTTTGTATGAAACCGTGTTTTTTAGTTTTTAAACAATTTTTCTACAAAAGAGTGTTATTTTAGACTATTTATTTTTTTAGTCGGCAATCTACAAAAGCGGGTTTTTAGTTTTTTTTTCGCCGTCACACACACAAATTTATTAAATTATTGTATTGTCATAGGCCCTTGATAACTGTGCAAAGTTTCAAATTATTCCGACATTTTGAAAGGGTTGAAAATCACGTTCAAAGATTCTATTAGATACATAGGGACATCCATACATACCAAGCTAGTAAAAGCGTGTTAATAATTAAGATATTCAAAACAAATGCATAGAACCAGTTACATCATTCAATATTTATCTTCGTCTTTAAAAATTTCCTATCACATTTGCATTTAAGCATCAATAGGCACCATTGATTTGAACGTGTGGTCGTAGGCGTCAAAACCAATAACGTACGTCGTAACGACGCACTTAATTGAGCCATTTCTAAAAGTAGGGAAAGACGTTTTAATACATTCTTTGGTTTGTATAATTCTGTGTATAAATATTCAAGTTCTCGGTCTAATGGTCGCAGCTATTTTAATGTATTCTTGCGTTAATCATAACAGTTCTCTAGAGTAAATTGACCGTGAATGTCTCGCTAGCTACGGAGCTGGTGACACATTTTAGGAAGGCATCTTGATATTTCTTATTTATTTATTTATTTAACCATTTATGCACACACATAAACAGACAAGAAAGGAACAGAAAAATATTTACAAAGGTAATAAAGTTTTAATGCAAGTTTGGAGTTCTCTGGCCATGTATTCTTTGTCTTTTTCGTCGTTACACTTTTGACAGAGTGGCTATGGTCGTATGTATTCAAAAACACCTAAAATATCTAAAATAGTACATTAGGGTACGTGTCACTTAAGTAGTCCATTCACACATTCCATTCCACAGCATTAAATTATGGCCTTAAATGCGTGCAATAATGGGCTACTTAAGTCACACGTATCGTATACTATTTTGGACAGGCCTGTTGGTCTAGTGGTTAGTGACCCTGACTGCTATGCCGGAGGTCGTGGGTTCGATTCCCACCCAGGACAAATGTTTGTGTGATGAGCATGATCATTTGTTCTGTGTCTGGGTGTAATTTATCTATAATATGTATGTATTTAGAAATATATAAGTATGTTTATCAGTTGTCTAGTACCCATAACACAAGCTCTGCTTAGCTTGGGACTAGATGGCGTTGTGTGATAGTTGTGGAATATTATTATTATTGTGGAATATTATTATTATTTTATAACACGTGTGACTTAAACCGACACGTAGGTTTTCTGGTAAAAAAAATGGACTACTTAAGGCACAGAAAAGCCTGGCTTAAGCGCGGGTATAAGTCACATAGTGTAATAAACTTTATTTTGTTCTCATAAGCATATATTCTATTACAGAACATTCAATTTATTAGTGCGTCAGAATACTTTAGCACGTTTTTTTATAACCGTCCTAACTTGCACTTGCATGGACCTACAATTATTCTGCACCAAAAAAATATTGGGAAATCATTATATTCAGGAAGAAACAGAATCACAAAACTGAAAAGCATAAAATAATAAACCTTAAAATTATGAGTCGGCGCTTTGAGTGATCCTTGTTCATTGATTTTTAAGCGCCGACTCAAAATTTTAAGGTTTATTATTTTATGCTTTTCAGTTTTTCGGCGGTTTAATTTTTTGTTAAAAAGTTTTTATTTTATATTTTTTGTGGCTTTAATGTACTAATAATACTTGGCAAGGTGTACCCAATCCAACAAAAAAAGAATTATCAAAATCGGACTACTCTGTACCAAGTTATGCGTGTTTATACGTTACAATCAGTGAGTGAACAATCAATCATCCCCTGTTTTCCAACCCTTAGGGTTCGATTTTGTTTTCCAAATTTATATGGGACCACCTTGGGAGTATACCCTTTCCAATAGAAGAAGAATTGTCACAATCGGACCACTATGTAAAAAGTTATGCGTGGTCATACATAAAAAAAAAAAAAAAAAAAAATATACGCGTCGAATTGAGAACCTCCTCCGTTTTTTTTCGTCGTTTGAAAACAGCAGAGGTTTCTAATCCACATTTCCAAATACGGAAAAACAGCTATGTAAGTGCTTAAAATACTAACCCAAAATAAGTCACCAGCTCCTGTTCTTTTACTCAATAGTCGACGATAGCGTTGGGATTTATGCAGCACCTTATTAGTATAGGAGATTATATTAGAACATCGTAGCCAATGTTACTACTTTCCCGTTAACTCTAATACCTCGTAAATATAATACTGTTTACGAGAAATTGTTAACAGTACTTGCAATAATTTTTTTAAACTATTCGGTGCATTATGCTTGTGCGAGATCAAAGGAATTCCAAATTCAGTTATCGTTCCTTCGAAAGTTCGTTCGAAGTTATAGGTTTTCTTATAAAGCAACAAAAACAAATGCTGAGACACAAAAACGAATAAGGGATATCTTCACATAAAATGTTCACTATATTGACAAAAGGGACACAGCCATTCTTTTAAAACGTGCGTCATGGGAAACATTCCCGTAAAGTGTTCCTCTTTAGAGTTTCCTCAGGTTATTTTCCAAATACGGCTTTCTCTCAACACACTGGCAACACAATATCAAAGATACCTTTCCGGGGTCGTTGAACTTCGTCCACCCACGCATATTAAGCCGCTCTATGTCAACATGCGCTGCAGTTTGCCTTTCTCCGTTCAAAAATACTAACTTAGTACTATGACTAGTGAGCGACCGAAGCTTAGGTTTCGGCCACTTTCGACACAAAATATCATGCTTCGGCCATAAACCAGGTGAAGTTTCACCTGAGGCGAAGTTTCGGTAAAGCCGAGAATGATATATCATTTAATTATATAATATTATCAATCAGTACAACAAAAAAAAACTTTAAATTCCGCTTATGGAATTATTGTGATTTATTTATTTTAAACACTGTATAATTGCTCTTCCTATGTGTAAAAAACAAACAAGATTTTCTTCATGTTAATTTTCGACCGAAAATAATACTTAAGCCGAATCTTCTTTTTCGGTTTCAGCTATACATCCAATTTCAACCCAACACTAAACATGACTCATGTTATAGACCCACTTAAAGCATTGACTCATTTCCAACTTTATTGCTAGAGCAATAAAGGTGATGTTAACAGCGTAGATTAACAGGAAACAATCCTCTAGGGATGCATGTTCTTCAGTGAAACGTCACGCGATCAACGGCGCCAGACATTGTTTTAACCTAATGATAATCAAATGAATTTCGTCGCTACATTTCGTTTGTTGTCCCCGTCTTTTATAGTTGTCTAGATAGAGAGGGGAATAGTGTTCGTGTTTACATTTTGGCGAGTCCTTTATTTTATTGATTTCCATGTGAGAGCTGGCGAGAAATATAAGGTTCGTGATACAAAGACTGGTACACATATGTACCGAGGTGTTCCTAAGAACGTAAGTAACTTTGTTGCGATACAGTGTACGAAAATACCATCTAGCTTTACATCAGCCACGAACATTTTCTTTAATTAAAACTCAGGTGCGGTTTCGTACGAATATTAGGCATGCCGTCTAGAAAAAGTTCACGAATACACTGTAGACTTTATTAAAGCTAACCATGGAATGAAAAGAAAATACAATTTGTTGCACAATATGTACGGAAAATGCTCGGGGTTGTTTGAATACGGAATAGTACAATGGCTGCCGTCACTGCTGCTATTTCTTGCAAACAGCTCTATTATTACAGTTTTATTTATTCACGAAAAATATGGAGCTGAAAAATAATTGCAAGAAATCTGCATTTTTTTTTTTAATTCATTTTTATGCAAGGTGTAATAGAATACACGCAAAACCTGAAAGTAGTTTGTTTGTGATTGACGACTGAGTCGGTTTAAAATGGTTTTTTTTTTTCAATATTATGTAATGTGCCCTACCTTACCTACCTATACCTACAGTATAACTCTTATAGGTAACGCGGAGCAGTTTAATTTGGAAATAGGACTGAATGTACCTTAACTCCGTGTTATTAATAAGGGGGCTAATGTTTTAATATATACAATAGTGCTTATTATCGTGTGCCCTCCTCAACTACAATTGTTATCTCTCTCTATATCGTGAACCATTGTTTATATCGGACGCGACAGGTCCATTCAAGCTGTGTATTTTTTTCCTCAAAAGACTATTGCAGTCATCAATCCACATTGTCTTCACATGATGTTACCAAGATTATGTCTGGACTTTAAAAGATACTGTGACCTCTGAGTTTGTTTCAGCCTTTCTTCTTAAATTAGTCAGATAAGAAACACCGATCTCACCTAGTTCAAGAAAATACCTATGAATGAAATATAAAAGTGTTTGTAGAAACCTACTTACAGAAATTAAATTACTTATCATTTATTATTATTCAAGAACTAGACAGCAAAATAAAAGCGTGATTTGTGCCGTGGAAAGAAAGAAAATTCAACACAAGAAGCTCGCCCGCCGCGCGCCGTCTGATTCCAGCTCTTTCGACAGCGGCGTCAACTCGACAGCTCCACTTGAATCCACTCAAGTATTCTTGCCTCTTGGAAACAGAATGATATCTTTAGAATAAGTAGGTAGTAGTGAAGATTTTTGTTTCGACATTGAACAAGATCCAACATGATTGATAGACGAAAATAAATCATATTAAATAGAAAATAAGATACCTATTCACTCACCAGATCCTGAAATCAGGAAGTATCTTGAAGTTTCTTGCTGGCTCTTCTCAATAGGAAACGTTACATAAGCGCCCATATACGTTTATGTGAAATAAAATATTTTAATTTTGAATAATTTTTCATTCGAACGCTTTGTGTTTTTTCAGAAATCAAGAAAAAATATTCAGCATTCTAATTACGTAACACACTATGTATGAGAATCTGAATCATTTTGAGGGTTGTGCTTATCCATTCTTTCATATGTTCGATAAAATTGTCTGCTTAGCAACGTAAACAACGCCATGAATATTGTGGAACTGTCAAAATAAAAGCGATTCCTCATCATCATCATTTCAGCCGAAAGACGTCCACTGCTGGACATAGGCCTCCCCCAAGGTCCGCCACTTCGACCAGTTTTGTGCTTCCCGCATCCAGCGGATTCCTGCGGCCTACACAAGGTCATCGGTCCACTTTGTTGGAGGCCGTCCAACTCTACGTGTTTAAAAGCCCAGATCTAAGCGATTCCTACTAAAAGTGTTTTACGCAATTACCCCTATGAAGTCAGTAAACTTATCTCTAGCAGACACAAGAAAAAAAATATCTCATCGACCTAAAAGAGCGTTTTGATCCTCCTCAATTAACCATTTATCATTCGTATTTAAAGCTTTCACATCAGGCTTTGGATTAAACCCTTAAAACATTCATCAGACTCATCCATCATCGAGCAAAACAAACGCAGTTACATAAAATAAAGATACAATCGTAAAATCTAAACCAATTCATTCATAAAACCTCTGAATGGACCACATGGCGCAGCTCTAAGCTGTAACACAGCTGCTGCACCGACTTTATTTATGCACTTAGCAGATCCTGTGATTTTACGATCAATGTTACATATAAATCGGACATTGCATTAGGAAGTTGTGTTTACATTCCGTTTCGAACGAGCGATCTTGCGAACAAAATGTATTGAACTGGAACTGATTATTTAGCCGCCGCAGGAGGAGACGCCCCGGGCGTCGGGAGTCAATAGCGGACTCCCGGCCACAATAGGCGCGAGCTTGCGGGTGGCGAGCAATGGGTATGGGTAGCTCGCCGCCCGGTAAGGAGCAGGCTCGGGTCGACGGCGCGTAGTGTTCCACGCGCGCCTCAAAGAGATGTCAGCAAAATTGAAGGGGTCTGATAGGACCGGTGCCTGCCGGGGTCGCGAGATTGTTCGAAAGATATACCGTGACCCTGGCACATGGGCAACTGAAGGAACACGGGTGGGTTTTAGTCAGTAAAAGTCTGACATGCCCTCCCGCTCCGCCCAGAGCGGGAGAAGTCATTTGATTATTTCCCATCCAAAAAAAAAGGGGTCGGAGAAATATAAGACAACAATAAATTCAAATATTTCATTTGACCTTATTGGTGATATTCTTCACAAAGGTCACGTGCGTAGTACTCGCAACCGGCGTGTGTGTATGACCAATATATGAACAATTGTATGAACCTAAACGAGACAACAGGAATATGTAAGGATCATAGCAGGTGGCGTTCCGTTGTTTCTGCCTACCCCCATGGGAAAAAGTCGTGAGTTTATATATATATGTATATAATACATTTAAATTTCCGGACGTTAAGAATATCACCATCTCATTCCTTCCCTTGGGTGTCGTAAGAGGCGACTAAGGGACTTACTAGAGAATGGGCAGTAGCGTTCCCCTTGCGTTTTACCACCTTACTGCGATCGCCAACCCGCCTGCCAAGCGTGGCGATTATGGCAAACTCCACCAAATTTGGGGAGGCCTATGTCCAGCTGTGGACGTGTTACGACTAAAATGATGATGATGATGACATTTAAAGTCTCCCTAGATCACCTAAAAAGAATTATGTGAAGGCCAAGTCGTTACACAGCCTAGATGGATCGCCACCATAATCTAAATCTAAACTTCTAAACTAATATTATAAATGCAAAAGTAACTCTGTCTGTCTGTTGGTCTGTCTGTCTGTCTGTCTGTCTGTCTGTCTCGCTTTCCTGCTAAAACTACTTAACCGATTTAAATGAAATTTGGTACACAGATAGTTTAGAGCCTGAGAAAGGACATAGGCTACTTTTTATCCCGGTAGTATGTTCCCGCGGGATAATTTCGAACGCCACGCGGGCGAAGCCGCTGGCAAAAGCTAGTCTACCTATAATTTCTCCCTGCTAAGACACGTAGCTCGTCTCAGTGAGAGAGAATAGGCTAAAACCCACCATGCAAGCTCAGTGCGGATTGGTAGATGTCACATGACTGCGAATTTTTGGTTCTAGGACATGCCGGTTTCCTCACGATGTTTTATTCACATTTTGAAAGCAGAAGTGATGAAATGATTTCCACTAAATAAAGACTTAGTAAAGCACTAACTAATGCTTTCTAGAGAATGGGCAGCAGCGTTCTCTACGCATTTTACCACCATACGGCGAGCGCCAACCCGCCTGCCAAGCGTGGCGAATACGGTAAACCTTCTATAGATTTCAGCGGACGTCTTATAGCTGAAAAGATGACAATGATGAAGTAAAGCCTGGGTTTGAACCACGATCTACAACTTATAATACGCAGCCGTTACCACCACTCCATACAAGGATCGCCAACAAACTCCTTAAAAGGTTACCTTGTGGAACAAGCTCTAATACGAATGTAATAACTAGTCACCACGGCTAACAAAATCTGTCATATCTTACATCAAACTTTTAACGACACATTTCATAATAACCAACAATTTATATTTTTTTATCGTCGTTGTCATCAAAATGTTAACTGCTATCGTAACAAACGAACTATCATAATTTAATAATGTCCGCGCCATTAGCACAGATAATAAATAACATTTCGTGACCGTCCTTCTGGCTGAAAGCCAAAATACTGTCGCCTAAACATTGGTGGAAAAGAAAAAAAAATGCATTTATTTACGACGCTATTTGGTTATTGCAGTTGACTAAAAGAACATTCCTTCCGTGCCAATCGACCGTTGAAACCAAAATGCTTTGCAAATCGAGATATAAACTGTTGCAATTTGCCGATACTGCTGAATACAGGGAGTATTTGAAACTAAGCTAGGAGTTAGAACAAAGGTTTGTTCATCTGAAACTAAAACAATAAACGGAATGGTTCAATCGAGCTTCTTGACTTTTACCAAGAAGTGTTTTATGACTTATTGTTTGGCCAACGATTCGTGCTAAGTATCGTTCTGCTTACAAGCTGAAATTACTTACCTAAATGATGAAGGTGACACCTATCCTATAGGCTCCCGCAGACGGGCGCGACGCGGGGATAGTAGAACAATTTTTATGAAACCTTCAAGGAAATTGTTCTACCAGAATCGCGTTGCATAGTCGTGTCACACTTGTCTGCGGGAGCTTTATGTTATGGCGTCTTTTATTTATAAGAAGCTCATAACAAATCGTCTTAAACATCGCAAATAATGCTTCCTTAAAAAGGGGCGACTGCCTAGTTGGTTTTGTGGTCGCAAGAACTACTGCTGAGAATGAGGTCCTGGGTTCGATTTCCAGGTCGAGCAAAGTGTTATTGAGTTTTTACATCTGGAATTTCTCAGTAGCATCCCGGAGTCTAGATTTGTGCCTGGTTGATGGCAATAAGCTCACTTCTATTACATGGGACTTAAACATAACAGGCGAAACGTGGGTGTACTATAGGTACACCTCTGCCCAACTCTTCGGGGAAACAAAGCGTGATGTTATGATTAAACAGATGCAAATCAAAACCAATCCTAAATCCAATTCCAATCTCAATTCAGGACTAGGCAGACATAAAAGTAATTCAACTGATTTTTTTATGTGGTTTAAGATCGTAGTAGCCATTAGAAGACTTCAGCGAGAGATTCGTTGAAGTAATTTTGTAAATAAAAGTTCAACTTGAGCAACTAACAAGGTATAACCATACAAATAAAGTCTTAAGTATGTAAAAAGGCCATAAACACTTACTATAACTTTCTTAGCCCGCGGCTATCAGCGAGCCGGCACGGGCCTGTGATCTGAGTAGCAAGAACATGGCTATTTTGCCAAGCCATTTGCTAAAGGGCCTGTGAGAGTGACCTGCCTTGAAGAAGTTACATGTGCTTGCTTATTTCTTAGAATTTAGAGATCAAGGTGGCAGGAATATTGACGTGCAACCTGTTAGGTACCATTTTCCGTGTGGTGCCGGTAGGAGTAGCAGCAACTCATTTCTTCCCGTGGATGTCGTAAAAGGCGACTCAAGGACTTACTAGAGAATGGGCAGCAGCGTTCTCTGTACTTATTAAAACCATGCTGCGATCGCCAATCCACCTGCCAAGCGTGGTGATTATGGCAAACTCCCCTTTAGGGAGGCCTATGTCCAGTGCTCGTCTTTCGGCTGAAATGACAATGATGAAGATAAAGCACTTTTTTATGAAACAGCTGATTTTATTTTGGTAACCGACAAAAAATCATAGTTTCGTTTGGCGTGTCGATATATGCTACTCTATATAGATACCTTTTTACTAATATTTACCTACTTCATTGTACAGACCCCAAAACATCAGGCTTCCCGAAACTGTCAAATTTTCGCAATCAATCTTGAACCTAATACTTTATCGATAAAGTTGAAAACCTATTAAACAAATTTGACAGATTGTAGTAGCTTTATGTGCTGGCGTCTGTAAACTAAGACGATGCTGATTATGTGTGAATTTCACCAATGAAACTAAAAGCGATCAGCACATCTAATCCGCGTTCAAAAACTATCAGTGACAATATTCCACAGAAAATAATGACACTGACATCTCTTAAACGTAGTTTATGTACTGATCGCGTTCAGTTTTATTGGTGGCATACGCCCTATAGCGCGCTTGTACCACCAATTACTAAGTTAAATACGTTTAGCGCTAAGCGAATTTAAATCATCGTTCTATTTCTGTTAATCGTTTGAAAATGACAGAGACAGAGGGATCTTTTAATATCTTTAGACCTACATTTAGTGTTTGGTAGTGCAAGTGAGCCTAAGAAGTGAAAGAAGAGGAACAGCATCAGAATCTGAATGATTTTAAAAGATATTCCTAATATAGTGACCTTATTGGTGATGTTCTTCAGAAAGGTCAGGTGCGTAGTACTCGCAACCGGCGTGTGTGTATGACCAATTGTATGAACCTAAACGAGGCAAAAGGAGTGTGTAGACATCGTAGCAGGTGGCGTTCCGAGGTTTCTGCCTACCGCCATGGGAAAAAGGCGTGATTGTATGTATATATTATATTGCTAATCCATTGCTTCATTATGTTCGAATAAATTATCTGCTCAACAACGTAAATAACGTAATGAACGTCGTTGACTGTAAACTGTAATAAGAATGAATAGTGACCAAGTTGTTTTCCCAAGTAGGTCAAAATGAAATTCACGAAAATTTTATAAAAATCCAGGTACATTATTCAGAAATGTAGGTGTTTTTTTACCTGGAGTATTAAAATATCTGCTAACGTAAGACCGACGACCTGATACACATAGACACATGTAACATGTAATGAACCGAAGCGAGATTTGACTGAATATCATGAAATTCAAGCCCACATGTTCCACGCACATACAGATATATGTCAATCATTACAGTATCTCGAACATTGAAGATATTAATGATGGCAATTTTTCACACTCATACGCAGAACAAGTGCCACATTAAAGAGCGCATGTATACAAGGCTACATTTCCAATTTTAGCTGACCTCGCATTGTATAGGCTTTTCCTTACTATGAGAGGTCAGCTTATACTGGTTATGTTTAGTTTGATATGTCGCCGTGCGTACTAACAACAAACGTTATTGACCTTATTAATGATGTAGGTGGTTTTGAACCGCAAGTGTCGAGCGTGTAGAATTACAAAAACGAAGACAACCCGATCCTTTAATTAGCAAATGACGTTCTTTACTGAGGAACACCGTTTGTACCATCATTTGTACCGTGTGGTGCCGGACGAAAACAATAACACCACCCCATTTCTTCCCGTGAGTGTCGTAAAAGGCGACTAAGGGACATACTAGAGAATGAGCAGCAGCGTTCTCTATGCATTTTACCACCATACTGCGATCGCCAACCCGCCTGCCAAGCGTGGAAGCCCCCCAAATTGGGGGAGGCCTAAGTCCAGCAGTGGACGTCTTATGGCTGAAATGATGATGAGTGAGGAACACACACAGAAATAAACATTGTAGTTGTTTACGAAATAATATGTTGTTCTGTAGATGATAAAACAGACGTGATTATAATGATACTAGAGGTAAGCAATGATTTTGAAGGTCAAGAAACACAATAGAATTCGATCGATAGGCTAGCTGTGATATGAGAAGGAACAAGAAGGACAAGGTCTCGTTGCTAAGTAATAACAGCGGCACGGGTCGATCAATCTGGTTAAGGTAGGGCTGTAAATTGGTGACCATTTTTACATACTGACACAACTTCGTGCCTTAAAAAGCGTGTTAAGCCGTCGGTCACGGCTGTCATTTGTGGAGCCAGTCGTTACGGGTCGTCAGAAAACCGAAATTCTGACAACCAGTCTTACCAAGGGGTATCGTATTACCCAGTAACTGGGTTGTGGAGGTCAGATAGGCAGTCGCTCCATGTAAAATACTGGTACTCAGCTGCATCCGGTTAGACTGGAAGCCGATCCTAATATAGTAGAGAAAAGCCTAGGCAAATGATGATGAGCCAAATACAAAAAAAAATATATTTTTGATTAAAATAATAAAAAACAGCCGACTTCCTTAAAAAAAACTCTACAAAGTCAAAAATAACTTTAATTTCGCAAGTCGGTGTCTTAGGCTCTGTATTTAAGGTTTTTGACACCGACTTCCGAAATTAAAGTTATTTTTGACTTTGTAGTGTTTTTTTTAAGGAAGTCGGTTGTTTTTTTTTTTGTAAAAAGTTTTTATTTTTTGACTTTTTAGTTGTGGATGATGTGAAAACCATATAAGTCTTAAATTTTCATTATGTATTTGCGCGATAAATGAACCAATAACGCGATTAGATTAGTGCGGAGTATCTATCCGCATGAAAATTTAAGACTTATATGGTTTTCACATGGACCCCATCGTCCAAATGGAACTAAATTAAAATGGGACCATTCGGGAAGCACCAGCTTTCAAATAAAAAAAGAATCATCAAAATCGGTTCACCCAGTCAAAAGTTATGAGGTAACAAACATTAAAAAAAAAAAAGAATACAGTCGAATTGATAACCTCCTCCTTTTTTGAAGTCGGATAAAAATAAACTTTATCAGCATAACAATACGGCGAATAATAAAAGAAGAACCACAATAAAGGAACTGTTAGAACAATATAAGCATTTCCGTGTTCAAAAATCCAACACGTCTCCCAGCTCACGCAGCTGAAACGAGGCAAGAATACCGTTTGAAGCTCATATTACCTTTCTGCTCACCCAATAAAGAAAAAGAGCGTGACGTATACAAACGGTACGAAGCGAGACGAACCGCGTTACGAGCGAACAATTTGTCAATGGGACACAGTGGGAGTTAGAAGTGGATAAACATAAGTGATACGTTTCAGTCAGAAATTAACACCTGGGACTGCAACTAATGGAATTTTTAATAATAGTCTGAACTCAGAAGTGGAACGGGGCCAAATATATCGACACGGGTAAACGCCTTCAATACTAATATTTGTTCTCGAGCTAGACCTTTGCAACTAAACCAGCCATAAAGACTGGTTGACTTTACGAACAGCGGTGCGCTCCACGGAATTTACTACTGGTGCACGTTAGAAAGGCGATGTATTGCCTCTTTGGCGATGTGTTGGCTCTTTTCTAAATAGAACGAAGAAATAGCTTGTATTTTCCTACAATTTCTAAAAGAAATTATGTAGTAAAAAATACTACAAAGTGAAAAATAACTTTAATTGCAGAATTCATGTCTTTGGTTTCGTATTTTTAACCCCCGACGCAAAAAGAGGGGTGTTATAAGTTTGACGTGTCTGTCTGTCTGTCTGTGGCATCATAGCTCCCGAACGGATGATGCTATTTCAATAAAAAAAAATATGTATTAAAGGTGACTTATCTGCAAGTGTTCTTAGACATGTTTGATGAAAATCGGTTGAGCCGTTTAAAAGTTGTGGGGGGGAAAGTCGGGTAGAGTAACCGAATGTCAGCAAATATACTCGAGTAGGGTCTCAAATGAAAGCGCACTAAAAGAGAATATTGATGAATTAATCGAGAGTGTTCTTAGCTTCATTTGATTCTACATTATATTAAGTATGTACCTATAAAAAGTACAAAATAAAAAATTAAATTAAAAATTTAAATAACCCCCGACACAAAAACCTAATTTCTCTTTAAAAAGTAAAAAATAATAAAAAATAACCCAATCTTAAAGTACCTAAGAATGTATTAATAATTCAAAAAAAAAACGTCGCGTTGGGGGACCGCTCCGCGAGTGCAGACGTCGTTGACTGCTTACTTAGGTAATAAGACTATTGGTTTAAATTGTTAGGTTTGAAGCGGTCCCCCAACGCGGCGTATTTTTTTTTTTTTTTTGAATTATTAATACATTCTTAGGTACTTTAAGATTGAGTTATTTTCTTTTTTTTTCTGCTTACTCACGAAATTAGATTTATTTTTCACTTTGTAGTGTTTTTTGGAAGACGGTTGTTATTTTTTACTATTTTTTTTTTCTGTTTTCGTTTGTAGAATCTAACGCATACAAATTCGTATAACTTCACTTGCTAAGTATGTCAATGATAGGAAATAGTACATTACGATATTAGTGCGTTATGATGGTTATAACATGCGAGGCGGAATTTCAGCCCGAGCCGAAGGCGAGGGCGTAATTGAGGCGAGCATGTTATAACCAATACGCACGTATATCGTACGACGTTTTTTAACACATTTGCGAGGAAACAAAAAAAAAACATTATTTTAAATAAACTCAATCTGTGAAAGCACACTGTTGCTTTCTCGCCATTTTAACAGCGCGCTAGCGCTGCCTACTGACTGGCGCCGCGCGGCGATTAGTTCGAAAGGAGATGTTTCAAAATGGGCCAGGTCTGTGTACACTAACTCAAAAAAAAGAGAAAAATCCGTGGAATTCGGGAAAAATACAGATAATTCAATCAAACGTATACTGTTGTGGTAGTTAATTGATATTTATCAATTATTTTTATGGATTTTCAACATGGCGTCTCACCGATTTAGTTAAAAACAATGACAGTAAACCATAGATCTTTTTTTTTGGTTCTTTTCGTCCCTCTTTGGGACAGGTAAACCATAGATCGACCATTGATCATAGAAAGAGAACTGTCAGCTGTCATAACAGTGTCAGCAGTCACTCGTATTGTAAGGACTTCGATTTTCTCGTGTGGTTTGGACTGCGTTGTTTCGATATAAAATCAACTGATCCATCATTTCATCGTCAGGTAAACAATTTACTTTTCAATTACAATTGTACACATACCATAATTTCCACGTGCCAAGATATTTTTGTACTATCATTGCGTTCTTATGTGCAGTCCTAATTCAGAGAAATAATTCGACTCGCTTGGCTTACCTACATACAGATAAAAGTTAGGCCTTCTCTAGTTGGGACTGCAATTTGTGGCCTCGATCGTACCTAGGCACATCAGTATTATACCTAGCTAATATTATTATACTTACGACCGACAATAATTTGTTTTAGGTGATATGAAAATGGTGTCCTGTGCTTTATGTTCTTCTGTTATTAATGAAGATGGCCAATATATATTATACATTTGGTAATATGGGTCCTGACATCATTTCTATAATTGAAAACGATCTTCGCCATGAGGTGAGAACTCCAATTGTTTAGAATTACTGTTTTTTATATGGACCGAATTTGAAATAATAACACAATTAATATTCCTTTTTAGGTGGATGAAAATGGTACCATGTGTGCAAATTGTTTTGCGAACATAATGCAGAAAATGTCTGTTCTTGTTCCGGCTGTGACATATCACATGAAGACGTCTTCTCCTCCTCATGAAGAGTATGAGCTTGTGATACAAATGTTTGTGTATGGTGTCGACGCTCTTTACATATGAGGCGTGCTCACGCCCTTCCAGATGGCCCTAAAGGAACCTGATCTCTGAGAGAATTTCACCACGAGACATAAGTATTAGGTTGTTGACATTGACTTGATGACACTCGAGGGGTCCACAGGATAAATAAATAATTGATATTTTATTTAATAGTTATTATTCTCATTAGTTAATACAGTAATTTTTTTATAGATACTGGATGGTAGCCTAGTATGTTATTCATGTTGTGTTCGAGCAAGAAGCATTCTGACAAGATGAAGTCATTAGTGAAGAGCTTCCTCAGCAGTTTTGAATACTTGTGTATGGTGCTTTTGCTCTCTTAGCTGAAGACGGAGGCACTCAATACCAGAAGGACCTGAGTGGAATGAAATTATCACAAGAATTTATCCCAGAGAGGTAGAATCTCGTCTTTTTTTGAGGTTTATTTATAGTTAGCATTACTACTGAATTAATTGATTATAGATAAATGATTAATAATATTATTTTTTTTGTTTGCCCAGATTCCATCAGGTGGACTTGTATGTTCTGCATGCTGGGTCTCTGCACGCAGAAATGTGCAAAGAGCTGCAAACATTGATGAGGTCACCTTCCAGAGTTAGATATTTTTCCTGAAATGACAATGTCAAATCTAATAATATTTGCGTTGGGCATTTATCAAATAAAACAAAGTTATTATGGCGAACATGTGAGACAACGTGGGTCATTTCAGGTAGAAATATCTGAGCACCTGGAAATAGTATCACAAGCAACCTCATCCCAACAGAACCCAGTATTAAGTAGGGGTTGTATAAAGTCTCGCCATCATTCAGTGAGAACTTATTACACATACATACTGATGGCGAGACAAGGAACAAGATGGGATGAAAAAATAATTAGTTATTACTACAGCTGTATCTCTGGACAGCGAACAGTTGGTTGCTGTGCGCATACTATGGCCATTGTTTGGTTTTTGGATTGGGCTCTGCATCCGGCGATTATTGCAGCACCAGCTTCATTTCTGGATGACATTAGTGAGAGAAGATTTATAAAATGAATAAATAGTAAATAAATGGATATAAAACATAAACTGCTGTTTTATTTAGTAGGTACCTACATGTCTTAGTTTACATTAGTAATATATTTGTGTACCTACACATGATATACTTGAAGTCTACTTTTACTCTCTTTTGTAGATAGTTGAAATCAAAAGATCGCTACATTACTTCTGTCGAAGTTCTCCTCAAATACTGCTATATGGATTATGGTTAGGTTTTATTTTTATGGTTAGTCAATTAGGCAATAAAAAAATCATTCTGAATAATCCAGATTTGTCAACGCACCGGGGCGGGTCTTTATTTATTTACATTCATCATAGAGAATCACCAGGTACATTAGGACTTTCACAGAGAGAGTACAGCACGGCTGATTTATCTTGGCGAGTCCGAACTTCGCGAAGAAGGCTGCGCAGTAACATTTTTAGGAACCAAAGGTGACATGAGGCGAAGTGAGAGAACATGCGCGAAAGTTCGTAGCGCTTATGTTTAGACTGCAAGAGATTTCGGCCCTAGTGACACAATCGCTATCGTCGCTTGGTCCCATACTACTGTAGTCTCTGCTTGGTCCGTATTACATTTTCACAACTGCTCATATGGTACCGTCTTTTGTTTAGTATTCCATATTTACAACCACAAAGTCGGGGGTCAACCTTCAACCTCCACAGAAATAAACATGTCAAACGTCATTAATCAATCAAAATGACAGCTTACCGCCATGACGGGTTTTTGTTGTGTGTTGCAATTTCAACTGTAATTTCTTGTGTTTACCAGCAAACCAAGCCATTTTAAAGTAATTGGACAGTTGAGAACTGTTTTAAATGAATTTCCCTATTTTTAAGTATAGTGTACAAGGACCTGGCCCAGGCTCCATACATTTTGGAACATCTCCTTTGAATAGCAACAGCCCGCTGCTCACTAGCTGGAGTCGTGCGGCGGCGATCAGTTCCATATTTGAAATGGAAAATAACACTGTTATGGAATTTGTATGTACTATAACTTAACTATTTGCTTTGGTAACACACGCGTTTTTTATGATCCGCTTTACATATTTAAAACTGGTGGAATTACATCAGCTTTACGAGCAAGAGTGTTAAAAATATTAAGTATAACATAATCAATATAAACTAAGTGTACAATATGCGCTTTGAAACCCAAGAAGAATTTTCAAATCGTTTAATAAATGTGGGACCTCCATGGTAACAAACATTTAAAAAAAAATACAACAGAATTAAGCACCACCATTTGTGAAGTCGGTTGAAAATTGCTTCAAATAAAAAGAAATCCGATTTGTTACTGCTAATTTTGGCCTCAACCAACAATTTGACCGCATTGACGCAAAACTAACGGAATGAGCCGTCTTCATCCAACCATATGACGTAGACATCAAAACGAACATCATTAATCAGACTCGCATCAAAACAAAACACAGTGCCACATAGTTGGAAAACGTTAGAACGGCCTGAAGTAAGTAAAGCCAACCCACACACAGACACAACAAATTAACGCCCTTATCTGTGGTGTTCCTTTTTATCCTCATTCATTCACTTACACGCGTGTCTTGTGTTTTAAGTGAATGTTAATGTTCTTCATCATAACGTTAATTTAGTCAGTCACTGTTCATTGCAGCTTTTCATATATTATACTTTCTTGTTTTACTTCCGTTTTCTTTATGAGTTTCGAAACGTCTGCGTATATCAATGTTGTTTATGAGTCTATAATTTGGGTGTTGTGTTATTGTATATTCATTCGTCTTTCTTATTCTACTTTCTTGTTGTTAACCTTGGTTTATTTTGTAGTGTTATTTCTATTTCTACATTTTATTCAACATATCTATGCATACTTATACACTATAGTCGCTTTTCGTGCCTGTTTACTGGCCGCGTTTTCCTTCTAAACTTTGTTTGATTTTGATGCGGTGTTCACCATCATTTAGAGAATGAATACCGAAAGGTGTATGTAAGGTGTAAAAAAAAAAAAAACAAAGAAACCTCGACGTTTTGTCAAGTTGTAAGAGCTACGCGAAGCAGGAGCGACTCGCTAGTATTGTATAAGAATTGTCAAAGACGTCTTCAAAAACACTTTGAATATTACAGATTACAGAGTTTATTCACAGACATTTATAATTGAATAGCTTTTGCCGGCGGTTTCGCCCGCGTCAAGGTCGAAAATCATTTTACAGGAATTTTCCTGTCTTATCCTAGTAGGATGTCCTACTAGGATAAAAAAGAATCCCATGTATTAATTCAGGGTTAATAGTCTGGATTAATATCAGTGCGGCAAACATCGAAATCAATTCAACCATTATTGCTTAATTGAGTAAGAAACATCCAAACATACACTCTTTCAAAATTTATAAGATTATTCTAGTAGTATATATATAGTATGATTAAGTACCATAGAATAGTAGGTACCTGCCTTAATTAAACTTTCGATGGAAATGCAAATTCATTTATCTTCGTTAGTCGCTTCATTAGACAGCGTCGCTCTCGCTAATGCATCACTTCAAACTGCTACAAGAGTATTTAGTCCTGTTGAAAACGTTTTCTTATATTTAACTAAATATTGCTTTACTAAATAAATGGGAAACTTTTGGCTAAGCTCACAGAGTAAACTAGCTGATGTGGCAGTGGGCTGGCCATCTCTGTCGACGGACCGATGGAGTAGACGAGTCCAGAGGGGTAATTGCGTAACTTGCTATCAGTAGGAATCGGTTTCATTTTGATAGTTAAACAACATTCATTGCGTTATATACGTTGTGAGCGGACAATTTATTCTAACAAATGAAGCAATGGATCAGAAATAATCTTAAATACCATTAAGATTCTGATATATAGTGCATTACGCTATTAGGGTGCTGGAGTAGAGACCGCATATCGGCAAGCGTAGCGTGGTACGCTCCCAACCCCAAGCTAGATGGACCGGCGACCTAAAGAATGTGGCTGGGGCAGACTGGATGCAGAAGGCGGAAGACAGGGTGTTGTGACGCAACATGGGAGAGGCCTATGCCCAGCAGTGGACTGTGATAGGCTGAGTTGATTGTGGCTAAGTAATAACAGCCGCACAGCCGATCAGATTAAGCTAAGGTTGCTGCAGTTAGTTCATGGATGGGACCATATTTACATACTAAGACCCTTACGTTTCGGGAGTCGATAGCGGACTCCCGGCCACCGTAGGTGCGAGCTTGCGGGTGGCGAGCAATGGGTAGCTCGCCGCCCGGCTCGGGTCGACGGCGCGTAGTATTCCACGCGCGCCTCAAAGAGATGTCAGCGGCACTGAAGGGGTCTGCCAGGACCGATGCCTGCCAGGGTCCCGAGATTGTTCGAAAGAGATACCGTGACCCTGGCACGTGGGCAACTGAAGGAACACGGGTGGGGTTTAGTCAGTAAAAGTCTGACACGCCCTCCCGCTCCGCCCAAAGCGGGAGAAGTCATTTGATGATTTCCCATCCAAAAAAAAAGACCCATTCGTTCCGGAAAGCACGTTAAGCCGTTGGTCCCGGCTATCATTTGGAGATGTTTGACATGCGTTACGGGTCATCAGAAGCCCGAAAGTCTGATAACCAGACTTACCAAGGGGTATCGTATTTCCCAGTACTTAAAACTTTGCGGGCACTAAACGCCCCCAGACGTAATAACAATAAACTTATATTTTGTCTCGTTCAGTGTCCTTCAATACGGTTAACTGAATTGTGGAGGTCAGATAGGCAGTCGCGCCATGTAAAATACTGATATTCAGCTGCTTTCGGTTAGACTGGAAACTGACCCCAACATAGTTGAGAAAATGCAGATGTTAATTGCTTGAATAAATAGCTTGAGGTATGTACAAACCAAACTTAGACTGAAATTATAGTCTATGAAACCAAATTACTGGTTATTACATGAACGTAAATTTTGAAGTTGGCAAAACTAAGTTCTGAAGTAAAGCTAACGAAATATGTATAGAATTTATTTAAGTAAGAAACTTATGCTGTTATAACGAAAAAGTATTTACAGAATATATTACATTTGTTGGATCATAATGCAATTTAATTGGACATTGATACCAACAATTTTTTTTTACATAATAGGTAAAAAGATACCATGTGACTCTTGATTTAAAAGTGCAAATAGCGTCGCACAAAATAACTGATGAAATCAACCCCATGCTAGGAAAGACCTATGTTACAGGGGTCATCCATCCGTCCATCTATGGATTTTTTGCTTATTCTTTAATGACATTTCGAATGTCAACCTATGAGGTTGTCGGTTGCTTAACTGGACTGGCCTGTGGCTACCTTAATAAATTAAGGCCTCCAACCAAGGTTTAAAAGACTTAAAACTAGAGCGATTACTCGCTAAGGACATCCCTGTGGGGTACGGACCTTGGCTTAGGGGGGCAGCAAGGGACAGGCTGGATCGGAATGAGACATATCTATGAATATTATAACAGGAACAATTTAGTAGTGTGTCCTTTTGTAACAATAAACTAGAATAGTGTTAGGTTTTTAAGAATTTCAGTATTTAATTTGATATAAAAGTTGTTTTTGTGGTAATATTTGAACACGTACTTGACCGGAAGTAATAGAAAATAACGTTTAAAATATTATGGGTGTTAGGTTTTTAAGAATTTCAGTATTTAATTTGATTTAAAAGTTGTTTTTGTGTTAATATTTGAACACTTACTTGACCGGAAATTATAGGAAATAACGTTTAAAATATTATGGGTGTAAGGGTTTTAAGAATGGCAGTATTTAATTTGATTTAAAAGTTGTTTTTCGGGCGATATTTGAACACGTGCTTGACCGGAAGTAATGTTAAAGAATGAAACGTTTAAAATATTATGGATGGGGAGATGTTCGGTGGGATTGGGGACTGGCATTCTGATTTCAGCTCTTGTCGAGTTTAGACATAACCCTTGAGTGCTTCTTAAGTGTATTTAACGAATTTATTGTACTGTGGATAGTGAATAAATATTGATTATTAAGAAATAAACGAGTTAGTAATTTTTAAAGTGAGTATTATTGTTCCTGTTGTGATGTTCCCGCAATGTGCAGTGTAAGTTTATTTGCCTACTTTTACTTTATTCGATCCAGGTCTTTAGTATTAAAGTTAATCCAACAATTCAGAAGTGACACAAACCCACGTGCTTGTCTGGTTTGAATTTTATTTTTCATGTTAAGGGGTAAAATACAATAGTTATCTCTGCTAATACAATCCTACATAGCCCTGATGTACCTTGGGTAGGGTGGAAATATTCTTATATAGCTTTGATGCATTGTTTTCTCGAGTTCGTGTTTTTATTTTTGTGTGTGAGTTGCAGAAAAATGCCGCGTGATGGTAGCTCATTGCAGTGTCGACTATCAACGCCTGAATGACGCCGATCGAGCCTGAACAGAGCCTCGCCCCATAGTCTCACTCGGCAGGAGACCTGCGATGACCGCAGCCGAAGCTGGATGCGGAGTGCAAGCTGGAACGAGACCTCGCTCGCATGCGTGTGCTCGAGGAAGAAGTGCACATGTGGCGTAGCCTGTCGCAACGTGCCGGTCCCGGAAGGCTGAGCACGAGTGGTGATCAGCGGCCGTGTGCAGCGATCGTCAGGCCGGCAGTCCAACGGTGCATAGCAGGCATCATGATGAAAACAATATTGGCAGCCATGGCCAACATGTGTCCGGAGGGAGCCAAAGGTGGTAAGAAGGATCTTCAAAATGTCGTTTAAATGATTTGTTCACGCTCACTCAACGCGATTTGGGCACACTTTCCTCTGCGTTAGGTGATGTAAATATCGCAAGATGATCGTCTGAATAGCTGAAATGTTAATTGACATCTGTATGCTATTATTTTACACTCTTTTAAAACTATAGAACCCCATTTTTTTCGACTTATTCATAGTAATATAGCAATATGTTGCAATCACTCGAATCTATGACAATGTGAATGCAACCAAGCAACACTCAGAACGTTTTATTTATCTTAAAACCAAATCGCTTTTCTGTTTTGTTTGTGGAAAGAAATGAAAATAAATAAAGTATTATGCCAACAATTTCAGCCATAATGACAATTCGAGACTTATTGAAGTTAGCTTATAGGTCTAACTTTCATATGCGGAATTAATATTATCGTCTATGATTCTTGCATTTTAGTTAATATTTTTATAGGCCACAAGATTTCTTAATAAGTAACGAATCACAAATAATATTAGTTTAATAGTTAAAATTTATTCGCCATTAATAGCAACTCACTTATTATCACTAAGCATTTACTCTGCTTCTAGCCGAGAAATAGGGTCAGTGGGTAGCCTTAGGGATGTTTTCATTTTACGGCTTCTAGAATCACTATTGCAGATAGTTCAGAGGTCCTTAGCGCAAAATTTTAATCATTGTTATTAGAACAAAATACTGCCATCTCACACTCCAGAATAATTTACAGTAATTTAGGTCTAGGAGTGATCTGTAGGTTCAGACAGGCTTCTATTTTTTCCTCGTGTAATTCAGTACCTAGTTACCACTAGGATTAATATTCTCTGTGATTTAAGGTAAATAAAACGCAAAGATTTAATGTAATGTAATACTAACCAAGTATAAACAAGTTCTCGAATTTCATAATCAGTAGAAACGTGAATATTTAAAAAAATAGTGAACAGCTTTTGTGCGACTTTTTGAAACAATAAGATCTTTCATTGTATTGTCTGCGAGAAGGAAGGGTTCGCGGACAATGCAATGAATCATGATGTGATTCGTGAGAAGGAAGGGTTCACAATCACTGCTTGACCTTGAATGTGCTATTAGTGAGAATGAAGGGTTCACGATAGCACATGATAGGAGATACGTGTATTGTCTGCGAGAAGGAAGGGTTCACAGTAGTGAATAGTCCCGGGAAATCCCGGAACCGAAAGTACCGGGAAATCCCGGAAATTTGCGTTGTTTTAGGAACCGGAATTTCCAAAACCAAATCCCGGTTCTTTCGGTACTTTCGGCAATTCCACCGACAAGTGTAGAGCCGGAAAGAGTTTTTTCTTCAGCTGGGTACCTTTGTAATAAAATAAGATCACGTTTAAGTGATAAGAGTTTGGACGCTCTTATATTTTTAAGATCATTATATAGGCAGGAGAAAAATACTCAAAAAAATAAATAAACAGGTACCTAACCTAGGTTATTGAGTGCCCCCATTGTAACTATAAGAATCAGACCAATGTAATATTCGGTCTGAGCAAGTATTCCAAATTTTTATAATTTTATAGGTTGGGTATTTTTATTTATAGTATTGTAAGGATGAATATCTTTGTTTAAGTTTTGCAAAAATATTTAAGTTTAAAGTTATATTTTTATTTTATTTTTTCTTAAATGTATAATTACAGTCAAGTTGATTTAAAGAATTTGTCGATTGAAGTTGTTCCAAACTATTGTTGAATTATTATATAAGGTGTATCTATTCATACACGAAATATTTTAAGGGGTACACCTGTCTGCCGGGGTCGCGTGATTGTTCGAAAGAGATACCGTGACCCTGGCACATGGGCAACTGATGGAACACGGGTGGGTTTTAGTCAGTAAAAGTCTGACACGCCCTCCCGCTCCGCCCAGAGCGGGAGAAGTCATTTGATGATTTCCCATCCTGAAAAAAAAAAAAAAAAAAAAAAGTGGTACACCTGTAGGTGGTAAAGAAGCTATAGAATCAAAAAGAAATTTTTTATCTAAGCGTTTTTGAATTTTCGTAATTATTATAATTTTAAAACTACTTGAGCCGTTTTGCATAAAACCGTCACTCCAAATTCTATGAATGGCCCGCCTGACGCTGCGAGGGCGACGATCGGACGGCACGAGCATGGCCGCGGTGTCTCGGGCCGTAAAAAATAAGAAGGAGCCAGTATTTCTTATGTGCGTCAAATAATTTATAAAATTTAAATTAAAAAAAAAAAACTCGGATTTTTTTTTTAGCGTTGCTGTAGCTTCTTTACCACCTACAGGTGTACCTCTTAAAATATTTCGTGTATTAGATACACCTTATATAAGGTTAAAATTCAAAAAAATGTTTGTTAGCATTATCTAATCGATAAATATTGAGACTGATTAATGCTACGCTAAAACTCCATAGTTCCTTTTTTTGTAGATGTTACGTAAGTTTTAAATTATAATTTGGTTATGCAGAATTGCAATAAGAGTCAAGTTAATTTGTTTGGTAAAGTAAAGATGTTTAATAAATGTTTCTGTTATATATTATGTCGGATTAGGTATAAAAATTATTTAATGTTAAAAAATGTTGCTGGCATAATATGCGTAATTACCAGTAAAATTATACTAAATAAGACTGATTTAGTGTCTATAAAACAAGAAATAAAACGTTTCATTTGATTTGATTAAAATGTTTTTACTTTGCCCTGTCATTTCGTCTTTTTTTTACTTTCTCCGTTTCAACACTTTCAACTCTCTTACAAAGACTTATTAAAGTATCAAAAGTATCGATAGTACCAGGAATCCCGGTTCTTAAGCCAGAAAGTCCCAAAAATCCCGGTTCTTTAAAACAGCACCGGTTCTGCATTCCCTAGTTCACAGGCAATGCAGTGCAATGAATGATGTGATTCGTGAGAATGAAGGGTTCACGATCACTGCGTGACCTTGAATGTGCTATTAGTGAGAATGAAGGGTTCACGATAGCACATGATAGGAGATACGTGTATTGTCTGCGAGAAGGAAGGGTTCGCAGGCAATGCAGTGCAATGAATGATGTGATTCGTGAGAATGAAGGGTTCGCGATCACTGCTTGACCTTGAATGTGCTATTAGTGAGAATGAAGGGTTCACGATAGCACATGATAGGAGATACGTGTATTGTCTGCGAGAAGGAAGGGTTCGCAGGCAATTCATTGCAATGAATGATGATGTGATTCGTGAGAAGGAAGGGTTCACGATCACTGCTTGAATTTGAATGTGCTATTAGTGAGAATGAAGGGTTCACGAAAGCACATGATAGGAGATACGAGTATTGTCTGCGAGAAGGAAGGGTTCGCAGACAATGCTTACAATTTTTAAGATAAGATTTCTTTATTTGTGTAAACGTTGTATACATATATGAGCATACAAGATTTTGTTTATATTTATTTATTTACACTACACATACAACAGACGTTACATGGTTTAAATTCAGTCATGTTTAGCCGTAAGTATCGGCGTACAAATATTTCCATAACATTAAAGAGCTAACAAGAACAAAAATCAAAAGGAATTACATAAAACGGACATGATAAAGTTTATAAATAAGACATTATTTTAATGTTTTAATGTCAAAGTACTACATTCAAACATATTCATTATTAGTGTCAGGGGATTGATAAAATTATTCAGTCATTAAAAACTTTAAAAAAATCGGAAACACTGTAATACACTTTTTTTCCAAAAGAAACATTTTCAATGGATGTTTGAATGCTTTAGTATTTAGCCCTTCATATTCATTTATTTAATTTTTGTCACAGGTACACTCTCAGATACAGAATGGACACTGATACACTTCTTATAATTAGCATTTTAGTATCTCTGAAACATACCCATGGGGTATACAATATTTGTCTGTTAGTTAATGTTATATAATTGGCTATGTTAAAAATAAACAATTAATAATAATACAAATACTCTCTTAATTGTTGCTGGTTATTATCCATTGCTTTGGCTGTTTTAGACAACTTCATTTTACATTTATTATTATATTTAAAATGTCAAATTTTAGTCGATCTCATATTACAGTTATTCATATAGATAATTATTACAGTCATGCAATTTACATTAGATGATTTAAAAAATATACATATATATAAGTTTTACATGTCAAGTTTTAGTCAATCTCATACTATATTAACTATCTACATAGTGTAAAACAAAGTCACCTTCCTCTGTCTGTCCCTATGTATGCTTAGATCTTTAAAACTACGCAAGGGATTTTGGTGCGGTTTTCGATTCAAGAGGAAGCTTCATATGTATAATTTGCGGGCGAAGCCGCTGGCAATAGCTAGTTAGATATAATTATTACGGTCATCTAATAAATTAGATAAACAAACAATAAACAATAAATGAGACAAAACAATTTTATTCAGTAATTCGGTCATTCAGAAATTCGTTAATCAAATAATACGTTTTATATATGAGAAATTATTTTAGCATTAATTTCAATATTTTTGTTGATGATATATTCTTAACACGGTTTGGAAGTTTGTTATAGATTTTAATTCCAATACCAAATGCACTCGATTTAGATGTAATTGTTCTTCATTTAATATCTTTAAGTTCAGTTTATTTTTATCTCTCATTTCTCAACATTTCATAGTTATATCGCGTTTTATCATCATTCCAACGTTTTGGCAATATGTTAAAAATTGTTGGCGCCATGTAGATGATACTCATGTGTGCCGTTTTTGCTGGATAGACTCGAAGAATGGTCATGTCCCGTCTGTTACGCGGTACAATTTCCTGTAGACGTGGAAACAAATTGGTGCTTGTTCTAACAAACATTGCGGTTTCGGGGATACACATACAAGGAAGAGTTAATTTCTTGTACATTTTAAAATATGGTTTACATGTATCAATCGTTCTTGGCCCAAACATACATTTAATGCATTTCTTTTGGGCCTTAAATGCCAAGTCACTGTCGGTACATTTTCCCCAAAATATGATGTCGTATCTTAAGGGAGTCGCAACTATACCATGGTAGGCCACAATCACGGTATCTACATTCACAACTGCAGCTAGGGTGCAATGCAAATGCAGAACTACAATTTTTTATGCAAAGTTTTCGATTTGTGATTTCCAGTCAAGTCTTTTGCCAATTATTAGTCCAATTAATTTAGTCTTATTTACGATTTCAACATTTTTTTTTATGCATAATTATGTCCATATTTTCTGTAGTCAGTCGTTGGCTAAAATGTATGATTTTAGTTTTATCTAAAAATATCTTTAATTTTTTATTCTTTAACCATTCTATTTGTTTATACTGGATCATGTTATTGCTGTTACTAGAAATTGTCACCGTGCTATCATCTGCAAATAGAGTCATAGGGTGTAGAATTGATTTTGGCAAGTCATTAATGTTTATTGTAAAAAGTGGAGGTTCCAGTACAATACCTTGTGGCACACCAAAAGTAGTTTGACGTTCACCTGATAAGCATATCTCTCAATTTTTTGTGTTTATATTAATTCTAGTGATTTCTGTCTTTTGCGTTGTATTGTCTAAATAGGATTTAATTCGATTAAGAACATTACCTCTTTTATCATATTCGTCAAGTTTTTTTTATAAAAATGACATGGTTTACGTAGTCAAATGCTTGAGTCATATCGGTAGAAGTTAGCAGATACAGGTGTTATGTCCACTTTTATCAATACGGTATGAAAAGTTGTAGATCGCCATGTTTATATTCATATTTTCGCGAAATCCGTTTTGCTCATTATATAATATCTTTTTTTTCCATGGAACCATTTAGTTCATTTTGAATGAATTTCTCAAATGGTTCCGAAAAGATAGAAGAGCACCAGAGAAATCTCTATAGAATTCTATAGAATTCTGTTTAGTTTCTATAGAAGGTCTATATAATTCTGTTTAGTTTGTGATGTTGGATTATTTGTTTATGATGTTGGAAAGTGATTATTTAATGATATGTGATTCGTAAGAAAGAAGGGTTTACGATCACTGATTGACCTAGAATGTGCTATTTGTGAGAAGGATGGGTTCACAGTAGCACATGATAGGAGAGACGTGTATTGTCTGCGAGAAGGAAGGGTTCGCAGACAATGCATTTAATGTTAAATATTGGGTAATGAAAAGGCTCACAAAATAAGATTTTCTTCAAATTCATGTTATTTTTGTTTCTTTTTTGTTCTTTCTGATTTTATTGCGATTTGTATAATTGTATTGAGATATTGTAATTTTATTGAGATTATATAAAATGAAGGAGTGGAGTCAGAGTGTCGTACTAGCCGAATGTTAGGTTACAATTCACTGCCATGACGGGTCATCGTGACTGCGTGCATGAGGACATGCACGGGGTCAGGATGGTCGAATGTTAGGTTTTTAAGAATTTCAGTATTTAATTTGATATAAAAGTTGTTTTTGTGGTAATATTTGAACACGTACTTGACCGGAAGTAATAGAAAATAACGTTTAAAATATTATGGGTGTTAGGTTTTTAAGAATTTCAGTATTTAATTTGATTTAAAAGTTGTTTTTGTGGTAATTTGAACTCTTACTTGACCGGAAGTTATAGGAAATAACGTTTAAAATATTATGGGTGTAAGGGTTTTAAGAATGGCAGTATTTAATTTGATTTAAAAGTTGTTTTTCGGGCGACATTTGAACACGTGCTTGACCGGAAGTAATGTTAAAGAATGAAACGTTTAAAATATTATGGATGGGGAGATGTTCGGTGGGATTGGGGACTGGCATTCTGATTTCAGCTCTTGTCGAGTATAGACATAACGCTTGAGTGCTTCTTAAGTGTATTTAACGAATTTATTGTACTTTGGATAGTGAATAAATATTGATTATTAAGAAATAAACGAGTTAGTAATTTTTAAAGTGAGTATTATTGTTCCTGTTGTGATGTTCCCGCAATGTGCAGTGTAAGTTTATTTGCCTACTTTTACTTTATTCGATCCAGGTCTTTAGTATTAAAGTTAATCCAACAATAGTATATTTCTTATATTAAATATATGAACGGGGAATGAAAGAAAAAGGGGTTTTAATTAATTAAAATAAAGAAATGGTTTGTCTGAGGGTAGATGTGAGTGAGTATTTGTGAATAGGTTAGGTTCGTTTAAAAATCTTTATTAACAACATAACAGACAAAACTATAGTATGTACAGACGCCACCAGGTCAAGCTACCCGAAACTGTCAATTTTTCCCAATGAACCTTGAACTTAATGCTCTAGAAATAAAGTCGAAAATCTATCAAAGAGAAATCTGACAGATTGTAGTAGCTTGATGTGTTGGCGTCTGTACTTAAAAATAAAGCATCAGGTACACTTATAAACAACAATTTTACAGGCTAAGAGCACTTTTATAAGCACATATATTATTAAATAATACGGTTACAAGCTTATTACCACATGAGAAATTTAATAATTTTACCTTTAAAATTAAATTATGAATTTATAGTGATAATTACATTTATAAAATAAACAGGGGTAAACAGTAAATACTTAACTACGTTATGTGCGTGAGAGTGGGTAGATTATTAAAGTCTTCCGTGTCGTCATAATTCAGTGTAAACAGATAAAAATAATGATATTACAATTAGTGTCCCACAACAAAACAAAGGCTTTCAACTCCTCCTTCCACATAATAAGAAAGATCACGTGCCAAATATCACAAAAACACATACCTAACGAACATTAACAACTAAGAGGTTCGGCCTCTTAATTTCTAACTAGATATTATCATCCTCGGGCCTCGCCGCAAGCCACAGTAACACGAGTACATAATAAACGAAATGAGGGTAACCTTCGCGCCTCGAGTGGCCTGGCCTATCGGACTTATTAAAAGGACCTTCCCTCCAAGATCTTATCTCAATGTCTCAGGATTATTTCAAACCAGCCCCTCCTGATTAAGGACAGAGCCGGCCGTAACTTCTATCTTATTCCACTTATTTTTAAGGGTGTCGTAAAGAGTTTTATGTGTGAAATTAAAATCTAATTAGGTTGGGTTGTTATTAAAATAACATTTATTTTGGACAGGTATTACAAAGCTTTTAGCTGTACTCGTAAAGTTAGGGGGATTTTTTGTTTATCAAATTAGCTAGACGACTTAAATTTTCCGTATTTTCAAATCACAACCGTTTTTTTTTGACAGTTGTATGAAATGGGTATAACACGGCCCATTAACGTAGTGTGTCAATTTATTAAACAATTGATGTCTTCCACTATTTCTTCTTCGTCTAAACTCCGAGTGCCTACAAAACATGCAGCACATGCATCTCTTTCTATATATCAAAATTATATGTCAATGACGCTAACAGAAGTGACCCAAAGTCATTCCTGGAACAAATGGCCCAAATAGCGACAGATGCAAATAATTGGTATAAGTGATAGAAAATTACGGAGGAAACACTTTCTAGTCGAAGACAATTTGTGCTAAAGTATTTTTAACGAACGAAGTTGGCCATTAAAATTCGGTTATCTTGGCTATTACTCCACCGCGCGGCGTTTGAAAACGTAATAACATGTCATTATTTAACTCTTAATTCTTTTTCTGAAATAAAGGGCAGCCCGCGTGTTAGAAATATGTCCGGACATTTCGATGACTGTGTAATTACCATTTAAATTTGAATTTAGAGTTACAAATACTAATTCCTTGCTTTTTTTTAGGGTTCCGTTGCCAAATGGCAAAAAACGGAACCCTTATAGATTCGTCATGTCTGTCTGTCTGTCTGTCTGTCTGTCTGTCTGTCTGTCTGTCTGTCCGTCCGTATGTCACAGCCATTTTATTCCGAAACTATAAGAGCTATGCTGTTGAAACTTGGTAAATAGGTGTATTCTGTGAACCGCATTAAGATTTTCACACTAAAGTAGAAAAAAAAACAATAAATTTTGGGGTTCCCCATACATAGAACTGAAAGTCAAAAATGTTTTTTTTCATCAAACCCATACGTGTGGGGTATCTATGAATAGGTCTTCAAAAATGGTAATGAGGTTTCTATTATCATTTTTTTCTAAACTGAATAGTTTGCGCGAGAGACACTTCCAAAGTGGTAAAATGTGTGTCCCCCCCCCCCCCGTAACTTCTAAAATAAGAGAATGACAAAACTAAAAAAAATATATGATGTACATTACCATGTAAACTACCAACGAAAATTGGTTTGAACGAGATCGAGTGAGTAGTTTTTTTTTAAAACGTCATAAATCGTAAACCGCAATTTACCTTACATTCAATCAACTGAAATATAAAAATTAAAAAAAATATATATTTTTAAACCGAAAATACCTACAGGTTTGTACGGAACCCTCGGTGCGCGAGTTCGACTCGCACTTGGCTGGTTTTTAAGGGAGCCAGTGTTAGGCAACAGGAATTTGTGAATATATAACCTCTTTCTTTGTTAGAAAGACTTGACGATTAAATGTGGGAAAGTATTGATCCAAGTGTTTTGTTTTACATTCCAATTTGCCGCATGTTTTGAAATAGGTACTACCTAACCCAAACCATCTATTAGAACGATGACATTTAAACCGACGCAGTAGTGAGATTGCCAAGTGACATGAATTAATAATTTCCACGAACACAAACGGTCGCGCCTGTAGGGTAGGTACATATTGCGCGCATTTCAATTAACACCAGAAATAATAAATTGATGACTCCATAACCCTCCTCCCGTTTGATTCAGCCAATGTCTATATGTATAAAATGTGTCGTGGAAAGGTTATGATAGGTCAACAAAAACAATCACAAAATCCGATTGTTAATTAAGCCTACCATGGTATCCGAATAAAAATACGAAAAGTCGAGCGCGTTTTGTAAAATAATCGCGAATTCGAGGCACATAATAGCAATCACAACGTTCCGCTCGAACGATCGGTATAATTATCCAAAATTCTTAATTGCGACACTATTGATTTGGACGTAGTTTGGAAGTGAGACCCTTTTTGCCTCCATGCCGGCTCGGCGAGACTGTCAGCTTTAATTAATCCATTAACAGGGCCTTAATTATCATCATACCCAATTTACAAAAATACTTGTGATAGGTATTTTCTGTAGGCTCAGTGTGAAATATTTGATGTGCTTTAAGTAGAGTGTTCCAATGATTACACTAAACCTATTAAAACACTTGATTGGATACACGATCCGTAATTCCATTTGGAGAAAAAATTGTTTTCGTGTTAGTTGCACAGGTGGTGAAGTTGGTCGCTGTTACCACATACAGATACGCTGGTCCTCACGTACGACGATATCGATTCTCCGAATAGTTCTCGTCCACTCGATGGTGACTCGCAGGTTTTTAGCCACAACACTATTGTGATGCAATTCAACAGCATCGACCTCCGGCGAGACGTAATTTGATCTAACATCAGATAACTAATTGGTAACGGCGACGCGTACAGAACAGAACAAAAAATATGGTAAACACGACCCTCTGTAACCACTTTATGTCATAACGTGATGCTGATGAGGGATCACATATTTTTCATCACATATTCTCATATGTAAAACGAGATTCATTTTGGAACCGTGATTCATTCGAGCGAATAACTTTAACACTCCGAGGTATTGAGTAATATAATTTACTGTCGAAGTCTTGACATTCAATTTTCTGACTGATAAATTCACAAAGCCATCGACTCGAATGTGTGTTTCGATAACTTGAAAACGAATGCCAGCCATTACTTTAAGCCGTAGTGTGCAATAAAGAACTCTCCACAATGGGATCTTAAATCTTGTGCGGGGTCAGACGGGCAACGCTCCCATAGATTCCGCTTAGTCAGTCGGTCTAATTACACGTTGCAGAGATCGTACACAGATTATATCAAAGCCAGCTTTACCATTTGTCAAAACACCGTTCCACGTTCACAAAGCTTAAATAGTAACAGTATTTTGCATAATGTTTACAAAAGATCGAGTAGATGACTCGTTGATTCCCGACACTGTATAATCACGGTGGGTTAACTGGATAACCGCTGACAGCGGTAGATAAAATATGGATAAAGATTATAGCAATCATAGGCGTTTTGCGCATCGTTATTTATGAGTTATATCTGTACCCACTAAATAATGCGACTCTTACCTCGCCGATTGACATAGCAAGTTTCTCTAACACGTAGATAATATAAACCGACAAGGTGGATTGCAAAACCTGCCTTTTATTATGGCCTAGACTGGGAACAAACAGCCGCCCATAATGAGACTAACGTATACTCGATACACTAACCATGACACACGTATAAGAAAGCCGTCGCATTATACGAAGCAAATTACACGTAGACAGTCGTTTGTGGTCGATTGCATCGTCCAATACATGGTTCCTAGAAAACTACTTAGGCAGCTAGAACAGGGCTTTCCGAAGCGGTCGCTTGAAGTGTTTTGTTATCCGTAAAAGTCGCGTGAGGCAACAGATCGATAACTATTGCTGCTTATTTACGTCTAGGTAAGTGGTCGATGGAGACAAACAATACGATCTATTATCCAATTGAATTGCGCCCACGCTGAATAATAAATCCGAATTTGTCTCGTCTAATTGGTGTGCTCTCGGAGGCTTGCTCAAGGGCCGGGTGCGGGCTGCAGGCAAATTGCACTACTCTTACAGAGCGATGGCCCTCGACTCCGGTAGGAGCTCGCTCCGTGCCAAATTGGCTGGGACCTTTATTATTAAATTGAACAACATAATGCCTTGTCTAGGTGCTCGCTAAACTATGTCTCACTAGGCGAGCATCGCCGAGGAAGTTGTATTTTTTCATTTAAGCGGCACATATGCTTGCAGCGACGCCAACGCGGGCGAGGAATGAAAAGGGGGCACTGGTTATTTGTCTTTCACAATTTTGCTGACGAACGTGATACATGCCATGTTTCGACAGTAGACGATTGTAACAATTTAACCTACAACCAGATTTGTATAGGTATCTAGATTTTTCACGTTGTTTTTCTATACCATCATTTTGATTTCGTGTAATAAATGTTCGAAATATGAATACTAACATAAAAAGTCGTGTATGCTGTGACACGGATAGCTATTCATCACTCGCTGTGAGTTCGACAGCGCTTTTTGCTTTTTCACAAACTGAAGGTTTATATGTACTAACGTCACATACAGTGCCAATATTCATACTGAAATATATTTTATCGACGCAGTAAACGTATATTATTGTACTGCCGAAATTGAGGCCGAGTAACATCAATACATATTTTAAATTAGAGTCGCTTTTCATGTTGGTTTGTGTGACTGCGTTATTTACACACAAATTATTGTATTCTAGAAAATACATCATAAAAAATATTGAATCTATTTTTTTAATGACGGAAAAACATACAAAAAAACCGAAATTCAAATTACGTAACGTATTTTGATTCGGCTTTCACCATCATTTAGAGATTTTTTCCCACAAGGTTTATGTGTAGGTACATTAATACTGAACAAATAAATATCAATGTAAGTTATAGGCCACTCACCAAAGGGGGGGAGGCCTATGTCTAGCAGTGGATGTCTTTCGGCTGAAATTATAAAATTTCAATGTAAATAATATTTCAAGACATAAAAACCGAGCGATGCAGAAGCGGGTAGCTAATATATGAATATTTGCTTACTTCCTTCAGTTATTATTCTATAATGTAAGAGCGCTGAAAGATTCATGGCAGATGTTCATAACAGTACCTACATCTTACCAACACAACGCATTTCAAAGTTTGCAAGATATTATGTTGAAAGCTTGATGAGAGATCCTTCATACACCCAAGATGGATACCGTTTACTTCCAGAGTTTCTAAGAACTAGTGTTGCTATTCATCAATGAAATTGAATTTGAGAAATGAACTGTTTATTTTCCATTCATCATCATCATCATCATCATCATTTCAGCCAAAAGAAATCCACTGATGAACATAGGCCTCACCCAGTTCGGGGGGATGTGCGATAATCGCCTCGCTTGGCAGCCGGGTTGGCGATCGCAGTATAATGTTAAAATGCATAGAAAATGCTGCTACGCTGTTTTTAACCGACTTAAAAAAAGGAGGAGGTTCTTAATTCGACTGTATTTTTGTTTAATGTCTGTTATCTCAGAACTTTTAAAAATTAAACAAAAACAAATTACATTTTATTTGATAAAACATCCATTCGTTTTTTACTAAACTTCAAATAGATCCGAAAACCCTGGTTATTTATCTCTTGACCATACATTATTTAGTATTTTAGACCTTCGTTTGCAGAGGCCCAATAGGCCCCTTTGAAGTTCACCAAAGAATTATATCCACCATCCGGATCCACCAGAACTTCTTCAGGTAGTCAGTCCATCGGGCGAGGTACTTTTCATTCTCTATATTTAACAACATAAAGCTTCAGCATTTGCCAGGATACTCCTTTCTATTTCTTTTAATGTTTAAGTATCATAAAACGAATAACGTGGTTCAAGATCACACGGAATTAACGCACCGGCAGCATCTAGAGCCAGCTGGCAGTACAAAAAAAAAACTATGATTCTTTGAGCGTTGCAATTTCTGCCACAGACCGCCTTTAAAGCATCATTCTATCATTATATAGCATTGACAGGCTTGGTTTGTATTGAAAGTGTTGATATTGTTGTCGTCTATAGTAGCAGCCGCCAAGGGATCTCCGTGCTATGGGCACATTTCCCACGCCGCACGCGGCTTGCCGGCTGCCGCACATAAGTAGCAACTTATGTGCGGCAGCCGGCAAGCCGGCCGATCACCGGGCGGAAGGTAAGGCCTGCGCTCTACCCGCCAAGGCCAGGAGCAGGGGCAAGCCCTCCGCCACCGTCGTCACCGCTGCTGCCGATGCCGGCTCGACCACATCTGTCGCTGCCGGTACCGCCACAGCAGGGCCCTCACAGGGGGGCTCGGGAGGTAGCTCGCCGCCCGGTAAGGACCAAGCTCGGGTCGACGGCGCGCAGTGTTCCACGCGCGCCTCAAAGAGATGTCAGCAGCAGTGTAGGGGTCTACTAGGACCGATGCCTGCCGGGGTCGCGTGATTGTTCGAAAGAGATACCGTGACCCTGGCACATGGGCAACTGATGGAACACGGGTGGGTTTTAGTCAGTAAAAGTCTGACACGCCCTCCCGCTCCGCCCAGAGCGGGAGAAGTCATTTGATGATTTCCCATCCTGAAAAAAAAAAAAAAAAAAAAAAAAAAGGGGGGCTCGGGAGGGGGCTGATATGGACTATCAGCAATGGTTGCTCCATTACGCCTCTTCCAGGCGAACATCAACCACTGCGCCTCTGCTCAGGATCTTTTGCCCCAGAGCATGGCGCAGTGGTCGATTAACATCGCCATGGTCGCTGAGCCGTACTTTGTCCCACCCAGGGATGACTGGGTGGAGGACCTGAGCGGCTCAGTGACCCTCATTTCGTCGGCCGCCGCTGGAACCCCGACCCTCGAGGCTGTCAAGAGGGGACAGCTGGGTTGCGTAGCAGCACGGTTCGGGGAGATTGTCGTGGTAGGAGTATACTTCTCCCCGAGCCGAACTCTCGCCGAGTTCCACAACTCCCTCGCGGAGTTGAGAGTTGTCGTCGTCGGGTTCCGTCCCCTCCCCGTGCTCGTACTCGGGGACTTCAACACCAAGAATTTGGCTTGGGGCTCCCGGTATACGGACACACGGGGCAGGATGGTGGAGGACTGGGCTCTGGAGACAGGCCTAGTCGTCCTTAACCGGAGTTCTGTCCCTACGTGCGTACAGATGCGGGGCAATTCAGTGGTGGACATTTCGTTCGCCAGTCCCGCTCTGACGCCGCAGGTCATTGACTGGCGCGTAATGGAGGGGGTGGAGAAGTATTCCGACTACCGGTATATCCGGTTTGACGTCTCCGCCCAGACCACGACCGCACCGGTCCGACAGGCCCCATGTGTCCCTCCAAGACGAGATCCTGCGGGCCAGAGGACTGGCCCGCAAGGAGTCGCTGGAGACTCTGAACAGGGACCCATGGGGATGGCCGCACAAGGCAGTCCGGGAGAAACTCCACCCATGGGCTCCCCCGCTGAGTCAGAGTCTCTGGCCCCAGCTTGTGGAGGACGTGGTGAGCGCTCTGTTCCCTTCGCGAGGGGAACATAGCCCCCCACCCATGGCTCCGCCTCCAGCGTTTCCCATGCGGACCACGCCACCGATGACGACGACAACGCTCCAGAGGTGGCCGAGGTAGAGTTGAGAATGGCGGTACGTCGGCTAAATGCCAAAAATACCGCCCCAGGACCCAACGGCTTGCCTGGCAAAGCCTGGGTCCTGGCCTTTAGAGGCTCTCGGGCCTCGACTCAGGGCAGTTCTAAGTGCATGTTTGGAGAGGGGCCAGTTCCCACTTCGTTGGAAGACGGGGAAACTGATCCTCATTAGGAAGCCGGGGACTCCCAGCCCGCCCAGCGGACTCTCCGTCCGCTTACCAGCCCATCGTGCTGCTCGACGAGGTGGGCAAGCTCTTTATAAGAGTAATTGTAGACCGCCTCGTTGGGTGGCTGGCGCGGCGGGGACCGGATTTGGCGGACAGCCAGTTCCGTTTCCGCAAAGGGCACTCTACGATGGACGCCATCATGCGCGTGCGAGCCCTCACGATGAGGGATGCAGTGGCCCGGGGTGGGGTCGTCTTGGCGGTGTCTCTAGACATTGCCAACGCCTTTAATACCCTGCCCTGGAGTTGCATTGCTACTTCTGTCGCGTGGTCGAGGCTTACTTGACAAATAGAGCCGTCATCTACCCCGGTCACCAGGGAGACTGGAACCGGCGAGAGATGTCATGCGGTGTCTCACAGGGATCGGTCGAGGGGCCGCAACTGTGGGACATCGGGTACGACTGGGTGCTGCGCGCCGACTTCCCTAGCGGCGTCAGCATAGTTTGCTACGTTGACGACACGCTGGTCCTGGCGCAGGGGAGGTCGCACGATGCGGCGGCCAAACTTATGACACGCGGGGTTGCGACAATCATCGATAGGATCCGGCAATTGGGACTCGAGGTGGCCTTGCACAAGTCCGAGGCCATGGGTTTTCATGGTCCTCGGAACGGGTTCCCAACTCACGGTGGGAGGGGTTCACATCGGCGTCGAGTCGACGATGAAGTACCTGGACAGCCGGTGGAACTTCGTCGAGCACTTCCGACGTTTGGCTCCCAGAGGCTGGGGCTGCCGTAAAGCGGCTCCTGCCCAATCTGGGAGGTCCAAAAGCCTCCTACCGGAGGCTCTACACGGGGGTCGTGCGGTCCATGGCCCTCTACGGGGCACCAGTGTGGGCGCCCTCATTGAGGCTGCGCCCAGCGCGCCGGTTGAGTGCGGCCCAGAGGGTCATGGCCATCCGGTTAATCCGGGGATACCACACGGTCTCCTGCGAGGCAGCGAGCCTCCTTGCCGGAGTGCCGCCATGGGATCTGGAGGCAAAGGTCCTCGCGCAAATGTGGGAGTGGCGCGAGGAGGCGAAACACCGGGGTGAAACTCCGCTGCCGCGACAAATCATGGCACGGCGAACTGAGCTCCGGTGTGATCTCATAGCGACAAGGCGGGTACGATTGTCGCAACCCAGTGCTGGGCACGCCACAATTGTGGTGGTAAGTCCCCTCTTTGAGGAGTGGATAGAGAGGCATCACGGCGTCCTTACCTTCCGCCTGACGCAGGTTCTCACCGGGCATGGGTGCTTTAGTGGGTTCCTGTTCAGGATAAAGCGGGAGGATACGCCCGGGTGCTTCCATTGTGAGGATCGTCTAGACGACACGGTGGAGCATACGGTGAAAGTTTGCCCTGCCTTGGCGGAGCAGCGCCGTGTCCTCGTAGAGGCGATCGGCGGCGGCGACCTCTCGCGTCCGGCCCTGGTGAGAGCCATGGTGCGGAGCGAGAGGGAATGGGAAGCCGTCACCTCCTTCTGCGAAGCAGTAATGCTCGCGAAGGATGAGGCGGGGCGCGTGAGGGAGAGGCAGTCTCTGCGCCTTCACGTCCCTAGCCACCGCAGGAGGAGACGCCCCGGGCGTCGGGAGTCCATAGCGGACTCCCGGCCACCGTAGGCGCGAGCTTGGGGCTGACTGTCCGCCCGGTAAGGTCTAAGCTCGGGCTGACGGCGCGTAGTGTTCCACGCGCGCCTCAAAGAGATGTCAGCAAAACTGAAGGGGTCTGATAGGACCGATGCCTGCCAGGGTTGCGAGATTGTTCGAGATAGAAGAGATACCGTGACCCTGGCACATGGGCAACTGAAGAAACACGGGTGGGTTTTAGTCAGTAAAAGTCTGACATGCCCTCCCGCTCCGCCCAGAGTGGGAGAAGTCATTTGATTATTTCCCATCCAAAAAATAAAATAAAAAAATGGGCACATTTCGGCAGTTATGTTGAAGTCCAATATAATAGTGGGTGAGCCTATTGCCATCAATAGTAAATAAGTCCAGACTCCGGGTTACTATGGAGAACTTCGACATAAAAAACATTTTGCCCAAGCTAGAATTCGAACCTAAGATGCAGATGATCGTATGATCTGCAGTAGAGCCTCCAACTAAACCAACGAGGCAGTCCAAATTTAGAAATTTTATAAAAAGAAGTTCGATCTACCATTACTACTCCCTACATGAAACCGTACTTACACACATCAATATTTTATAACAGACTTTTACATCAAGCCCTAGGATATTGCAAATATCGATGTAACATAAATCCTATAAAAATGAAACACAGTCATCTGCTAGCGGACGGTATGAAGGGTCCTCATAAATAACGGTTAGGCACCTGTCTAGGAAAAACGTACGTACTGAAGGAATATTACCCTTTTATCTGTTTACTTACGACTAAGGAGTTTCAGGACAAACATCATATAAATACACTACCGTCCAAAAGTTTGGAAGCACACCTGATTTCCAACAAAACAAAAGATTGCCGATTCCCTGCGGTAAATAATGGCTATTAAATAAAGTTTTATGACCTTTTGTGATTTTTTGACACAAAACAAAAGGATTACTAGTGCTTATTCCTTGAGTTTTAACAAATTCCTGGATTTTGACGAAACACGTGTTTTATTACTTCATCCGTCGGGTACTTTCTTTCATGCATTGACGCGGTTTTATTGAAAATATTTTGTAGTTTTATCTTTTTTAGACCTTATTTAGTCACACTTGAGCATTAGTACGCGAAGGTTGTGATATTAACATCGTCTGTATTCGAAAGATTTCGGCTACTTCCTTGACCGTGTTTTTTTATTGAAAATGGCAAAACGCAGGCAAAACACGCTTGAACAGCGAAGCGCTATTTGTACTCTGCGTGAGGAAGGCTACAGTGAACGCCAAATCGCAAAAAAACTCGGAATTTCTTGTAAAGGTGTCCACTACACCCTCGCTAGAAAAAAAGAAACCGGCAAAAATGAAGATAGAAAAAGGTCTGGTAGGCCCAAATCTACTACAAGTCAAGAGGACAACTTCATCAGAGTTCTTTCTAAACGGAATCGTCGCTTAACTGCACCACAAATTACCGCAGCTCTGAATGATACGCGAGAAACACCCATTTCAATAACAACTGTTAAAAGACGTCTGCTGTCTGCGGGGCTAAGAGGTTGTGTTGCTGTTAAAAAACCAAAACTAACAATTCGGCATAAGAAAAACAGACTAGAATGGGCAAAGGAACATAAAAACTGGACAATAGACCAATGGGAAAAAGTTCTTTGGAGTGACGAATCGAAGTTTCAGATTTTCGGATCCAAAAGACGTGTTTTTGTGCGCCGGTCTAAAGAAGAGAGAGCTTCAGAAGCTTGTACAGTGCCTACTATCAAACATGGTGGTGGTAATGTCATGGTTTGGGGGTGTTTCGGCAACAGTAAACCTGGAAGTCTTGTGAGGATAACCGAAAAACTAAACAAGGAACGCTATTTGAAAATTCTGAAGGATTTCGCCATACCTAGTGGACTGAATCTCATTGGTCCTGGATTCGTTTTTCAGCAAGATAACGATCCTAAACATTCGTCTAAACTGTGCCAGAACTTTTTAAGGAAGAAAACAGATGAAAGGATTGTAAAAATGATGCAGTGGCCGTCTCAATCACCTGATCTTTCTCCCATTGAACTTGTTTGGGATGAACTAGATAGAAGGGTGAAAAATCAATCTCCTACGAGCTCAGAACATTTATGGCAACTATTAGAGAGCGAATGGAAGAAGTTAGATCAACAGTATTTTATGAAATTAATTAGTAGGATGCCTAGAATATGCGAGAAGATAATTAAAGAGAGGGGTGGACACTTCGATGAAGCTAAAATTTAATTTAATTTTTATATTACTTACTAAATTTCACTATTGTAGAAGTGTGTTTTTGTCAATTTTTTAATTCTGTATCAATAAATAAAAATTAAGATGGCTTACTTTTATTTTATTTGATTTTATCTTGTTGCTTCCAAACTTTTGGACGGTAGTGTATGTGTTTGCTGTTCAAAAGTCGCCTTTGTTTTAAAAGGAGTAGGAGCTGTGTCCTCTGAGTATTGGTATGACGTCTTGAATATAAAATGTTCAGGAAAAATAAACAGTGGAAGAATTTATTATCATTTCAGCCATTTCTCTTTTGACGGGGTCAAAAGAAGAAATGAATTAGGTTAAGAGATTAATAAAATTCTTTAAATTAAAACTTCGAACGAAATATTTATACTATCTGTACTTCTGGGTTTAATATTTTAAATGCGAAAGTACCTCTGTCTGTTATGCTTTCGCGACTAAACCACTGAACCGATTTTGACGAGGTATGGGGTTTTTTTCTGTGGGTGGCAAATCATCAAATGACGTCTCCCGCTCTGGGTGGAGCGGAAGGGCGTGTCAAACTTTTACTGACTAAAACCCACCCGTGTTCCTTCAGTTGCATATATGCCAGGGCCACTGTATCTCTTTCGAACAAATCTCGTATGTTTGAAACCCAATAAAGGACATAGGCTAGTTTTCATTCCGCGACTTCGTCTGCAACCGCGATAACCGACATTTACGCAGACAAAGTCGCGGGCAAAAGCTAGTATGTACTTATTTAATAAAAGGTAGGACTCGCACTTAGCCGGTTTTCGCTTGTTCCAGTACTACAAACCAATTGCCAGTTCAAACGTAACTCACAATTGCACCACTTTCGTCTCTAGACAATTGGTATCACAGTCTAAAATTAAACATGGCCTTATGAAATATCGTCCTAACTATAACTCAGTGGCTACAGGACTGAGCCCGTCGTTTGTGACCATCATTAAGTACCCCATTCCTTACAGCTGGCTCTTTGAATTGACGCTGGAGACAGAATAGAGACAGAAGGTTAGCTGTGTTCCTAGAGCAGATGTCCTTGAAGCAGATTCTTGAAGAGAAGGTTAGCTCCTAATATAATAAACGAAAATCTACGCACATATAGACGCGTGACTACTTAAAGCAACTTAACAGTTCACAAAAAAATGTGTAAACTTACACATTTTTTTACAAACACAAAAAATAACATTTTTGAACAGGCGTGATGAGTATGGGTATCTAAACATGATAAAACAAAAAAAAAACGATTACCTTAGGGAAAAAAAAATCATGTACTCTTTTTATTAATTTTTTTGTCTTGTTTACATAATCCACCACGTTGCTAATTTAATTTCACCGCCATCTAAGTTTGAGATCGTCACCGTTGCGTGACGCGCCGCGCCGTAGCCGTGCGTATACTTAACCGTGTATGTGTGTGCGCCTATTTTCACTCTTTGCATGGAACTGGGGGCCTATTACGAACTCTTATTTCCAGGCAGTTTACGGCGTAAACTGAACTGCCTTGCAATTTCGTATTATGAACTCGCCAAACAAGCCAGTCAGCGGTCACGTGACACCCTGGCCGACTTCTGACCGAATATTGCCTGGCAATACCGTAATACGACCGTTCGTTTGACATTTCTTTTCGTATTAGAACTGTCAAAAAGTAACTTCACAATCCATTTTGTTTACGCTGCGTCAGAGGAGCTTTTATTGAATTGTTTTGAGTTTATTTGGCGAAATTATTCGAGTATTATCTAGATTAGTAAAAGAAAATATGATGTGTGACGAATATGAACTATTTGAGTTCCTGGAAAGTGACTTTTCTCATCGAAATAGAGTGTCAAGGAACAAAAGAAGACGACTTCGTGATGAATGTAATGCGTTCGACATGGATGTTGTGCAATTTATTCAAAGATATCGACTTAGCAAAGACTTGGTACTAAATCTTTGTGAGGAGTTGAGACCGCTTTGAGTACTCTCGTGCTTGGGCAGATTTATTGTATCCAATCGCCACTTTGTGGGAATTTAAAAACACCTACAATGTTTCCAGCTGCACATAAGTTACGCGCCGACGACGGCTAGAACTCTCATGCACTGAACTATAATAATTACAAATATATTATTATTATATCATGTTCAAAACTGAATATTAATTAAAAACACTCAATAACACTTACGCCATAATTTTGTTTAAACTCCGAATATATTACGAACGGAAGTATCAAACGAACAATACGTTATCTGTCTTAGTTTGTGAAACAATACTTCCTAACTTGTTGAGTACGTTCTGAAACATAATCTCGCGTTACAATTTACAAACATAGAAAATTATAATATGAATTAATTGTATGTCGCAATAAATATTGTGTTTATATTTTCACCTACTTTTATACTAGTGTAACTAGATTATTATTTTTATCATAAAATAAATGATTTAAATAAAACCGTAACTTACCGATAAATATTTAATTCTATTTCTGAACGTTGCGACAGAGAATTACAAGCCAGCCATAGACAAACTAGCCAGCGTCAAGTCGGGCAGAATTTGAAATGTCGTAGTACGAAATTTAACCAGCCAGTGAAATGAATTGCTTGGAACTTGCCTGGTTTTTTAAAAGTTCGTAATAGGCCCCCTGGCCTTCTGTATCTGACTGTCTATTTTGTGCTGAAGATAAACCACGCTGTTTTTGTTTCAAGGTCGTTAAGGAGTTATGTAAGGAGCAAGGAACTCGCTCTGGGTTTGTCATCCTCGGAACGCAAGTTACAATTTTCGATTGAGGAGATTCCTGAGACAAATTGTTTTTAACCCCAAGGCTTACTTACTTAAAATACTATGTGGCATTATCTACCACGTTCTGTACCTTCCATCTTTAAAACAATTAAATAAAGATTCGCTGTTACTTACTTTTTTATGCTTTCTTTTCTTGATTATAATTATTATTCTATAGAGGTTTATTGATGCACGCCCTTTTTTTAGTAGCTAGACTGATTCACAGTCAAGCTACTCCAAAAAGGGATAGATCTAAATTATTGACGGGAATCACACAAATAGGGCACTTAAATTGGAGGAAGTTATATGTATAAACGGTGACATATCAAACATATCCAATTCTACAGAGTGTACCGTGTGGTCTTTCCGTGGGTGTCGTAAAAGGCGACTAAGGGACTTACTAGAGAATGGGCAGCAGCGTTCTCTCTATATTTGACCACCATACTGCAATCGCCAACCCGCATACCACGTGTGGCGATTATGGCAGACTGCCCATTTTTTATGTATTTTGGGAGGCCTATGTCCAGCAGTGGACGTATTTCGATTGAAATCCAGTTCTAGCTGACTTCACACTGCTTTTGGTACAAAAATAAGTCAGTATTTCGGTTTTCGGACAAAAATAAGTCAGCTTGTACTGGAAATGTAGAGCTTGATATGTCGCCGTGCGTACTTCGACACATAGTGTAACATGTACAACAAATTACGCTATCATATACCACACACTCTTCACATACACACACTTTTCACATCCACACTAACACTCATCACATACTCGTACATACGCTCATCACATGCACATATCATTTTAGTTACTTTTTAGTTTTAGTGAAAGGACAATGCCAGAAACTCTATAGAGCTTTGACCCATATAAAAAAAGTTTGATTACAAGCATGCAAAATGTAGCATTGTATTGCTGCTTTATTAGAGATATCTAAATTATGTTTAAATGCCTTTAGAACTTGCTTTGTCTGTTTAAATCTACAATTATTATTATTTAGGATTTTTCGCTACGGTCAAATACGATCAATAAATACCGTAGTATTTACATACCTGTTACAACAATTTCCATGTTGCGAGAAGAGTTTGCAGTGCAGATCGTAACGAAGACACAACATATCTTAGCATCCTGACGACGCACAAATGACAATTTATGCACCTCAACATCGTTACCCAAGTCAAGCATTATTCAAAATGGAAGCAATAATCAGAATCCAAAAATAAATCCAAATAGAAAAGCAAAAGTCGTCGGGATAATATAACAGTATTAATATTGATCACGTTGAGATTAGGGAGCGTAAAATACAAACAGCAATGAAACGGCAAACAGAACAAAGCGAATGTTAAAAGTAGTCATGGGCAAAAAATATCGATATATCAAAATATCGATATTTTTCCATATAATTATCGATATATATCGTCGATATTTTTAATCACGATATATCGATATTCGTTATTTATTTTAGAGTATCGAATTCGTATTAATTTCGATTTATTTTTTAACGCAACTTTGGTTTCGTGTTTAATGTTATTAGATACTCCTTCAGCCGTGAATCTGACAGTACTGGACAATAGAAGCTGTTTGACAGGCGAGCACATCAAACAGAGGGTGCTCCTAATGTCCATATCTGATGACTCTTTTTTTACGAAGTTTGAATGTTTTGGGAATATGTATGAATAATCATGCGAAAACTGACGATATATCGATATTTTTCACTGGATAATTATCGATACTGTTTAAAAATATCGATATTTTTTTTTTTCACTTGCCCATCCCAGTCAAAAGTCAATGAATTACTTTTTGACTTAGCTTGTCAATGACGTTTCATTACACCTAATAACCTACTAGTGATCAAATGCGAAATATTTATTAAAATATATATTCATAATAATATTAAGTAGGTGTTAACAAACATTATTTCCATTATTTGTGTGTAATTAAACCAATTAAATACATATTAATATCCGTTCATAATAAATGAACATTTATCTTTTTTTTTTAAATTAAATAACTATTTCTGTTCCGGTACTAAGTAACGCAGATGGTCGCGATAAAAACAGGAAGAGGAAACATATGCCTTGGGTTTTTAAATTCCTTTTTATCACTAACTTATTATCCGCAAGTGTAACAGGATAATAGTAAAGCAAGAAAGGGTCATAATTTCATGCGATATTTATTATTATGTTAAATTTCCTGTATGGTGGTACAAGGTGGGTCAGGATCTGGCATTGTCATTTACTAAACTGTTGCATTTGTTTACCAAAATTCATATTATATGTCGAAAGAGACTGGATCCTGCAACACAATCCTAGTGCAGGATCCAGTGTCACATCCTAATACTGTAAAACGTTTATGAACCAATAAATATATTACTATTACTTGTAAGAATATCTAGCTCAAGATTTTTGAGGTTTTCTTTGTAGAAGAATAAATTTATAATTTAAAAAACACTAGAAAAACACGCTTTTATAAATGCACGTAAAAACCGAAAACTTAATCGTGGTCAAAGTTCATTACAAGACCTTCCTAACAAGTTCAAACACGGCTATGATACGATATTCCATCATGGAATGCCAGTGCCTATCTTCCTGCTTCATCGTCAGACCTTGAAACCTAATCGTGGTCAAAATGCATTACAAGACTTTTCTAACACGTCCAAACACAGCTATGATACGATGTTCCATCATGAAGTTCCAGTTCATATCTTCCGGCTCCATCATGAAATCAGTTCGACAGTACCATATTATTGTATTGTCATCAGAACTACATACAGCTGCCAATTTTCATGACGCTACGGTCCTTGAAAGATGGATAAATTAGTTACCATAGATTCCATTACATAATTACATACAGGTCGACCTAGTAAAAGCGTGTTAAAAACATAAGCCCACTCTGTATAATTGTATGCATAAGTGACTTGTCGTTTCTGTTAAAAACATGTTCATAAAGACTTCCCAAGCGCCATTCCCACTCAATCCTGCAAGCGTGATTGGCAAAGTTGGAACTATTCCCGTGACGGTACATTACAGGGAATATGACCACAGAGCCCTGTGACGTCACTATAGTTCCCGGAATCTGCCACGTCAGTCATTGACGATTCTCGGTTATGAAACCACGCTGTCGACCCGAGCGAGAAATGCGTCGGAACGAATTTGCAATCTGTTGAGTATGTATGGTATCATTGGTATCCTGGTATTTAGATTTCCGTTTTACTTTTATGTTATGAAATTGGGTATTTGTTATTTGTTTCGGTTTAGGAAACTGTATTATACATCCTACTATAATATTATTATTTATATAAATGTGTAAGTTTGTATGTTTCTTATTGTGGCTCTTCTGATACAAGAACTCCTATTACAAGAGCCAGTACTACACTGATGTTTGTGACTTGGAAGTGAAAATAAATCATTTTTAGGGTTCCGTTGCCAAATGGCAAAAAACGGAACCCTTATAGATTCGTCATGTCTGTCTGTCTGTCTGTCTGTCTGTCCGTCCGTCCGTATGTCACAGCCATTTTATTCCGAAACTATAAGAGCTATGCTGTTGAAACTTGGTAAGTAGATGTATTCTGTGAACCGCATTAAGATTTTCACACTAAAATAGAAAAAAAACAATACATTTTGGGGTTCCCCATACATAGAACTGAAACTCAAAAATGTTTTTTTTCATCAAACCCATACGTGTGGGGTATCTATGAATAGGTCTTCAAAAATGGTAATGAGGTTTCTAATATCATTTTTTTCTAAACTGAATAGTTTGCGCGAGAGACACTTCCAAAGTGGTAAAATGTGTGTCCCCCCCCCCCCGTAACTTCTAAAATAAGAGAATGACAAAACTAAAAAAAATATATGATGTACACTACCATGTAAACTACCACCGAAAATTGGTTTGAACGAGATCGAGTGAGTAGTTTTTTTTTAAAACGTCATAAATCGTAAACCGCAATTTACCTTACATTCAATCAACTGAAATATAAAAATTAAAAAAAAATATATATTTTTAAACCGAAAATACCTACAGGTTTGTACGGAACCCTCGGTGCGCGAGTCCGACTCGCACTTGGCCAGTTTTTTATTATGTTTATTACTAAATGACTCGAAAACGGCTGCTCGGATTTGCATGAAATTCAGTCCCTGGATTTACATATAGGATACCTGCTATCACACAGTAGTACGTTCTCGTGGGATGGGAACCGATTACTTTTCCGAATTATTTTTGTTCGAATTTCATTTCACCGAAAACTATTGACCGACGTCTTTTTTGCTATATGCATTATTTGACATATTTTTAAATCATCGAAGTATCATGTGTCATAAGTACTATTTTACTATGTTTCGCCGATTTACAAAATAACTTTTTGCTATTGGCCGAATCCTCTTTTGAACATTTTTCATTTGCCAAATGATTTATTTGCCATATTTTCACCACAGTGAAGGCTCAGCAGTAGGCAATCGTGTTATGGGATTTCGATAAGTTTATGTAGTAAACTTATTAACTTAAAGTAATTGCCACGAAAAAATAAATCTGGCTAGCTCAAGAGTTTTACTAGACCATGAAAAAATTAGGTTGAGGATAAACCTTGCAGATGATTGTTAAAAAAAATATTGAAAATCACTAAAAACGTGTAAAAAGCACTGCCGTAATTTGATAACTTAAGGCTTAAAACAAGAAGGCACCTTTTTAATTTATATATAAATAAAAACAATAAAGAACAGTAAACCCAATGCATTTTTTAGTTTTCCATAATGTTACTTCTGTTTTGCGTAAAAAATTCGCAAACTTTCTCAATTTTGACGCCCGAAATCTCCATACAATTTACTATGGCGACGCGTATTACTTTATATATGGCAGTGTTCGAACCGCGGAGCTCATTCTACGCTCGACGCCCGCCTTGGAAGGTCGTTACGCTGCCGCTCCGCTGCGCGTATCCCCTCCACCGCTCGTTCGCCCGTCAGTTGTGCTCCGTGCGCCACGCTGCGTAGTCGCCCCGACTACTCTCCGCTATTTTGCGATTTAAATTTATTTAAATCGCAAAATTCGGATTCCTGTTTCTTCAGATTCAGTCTAGAACCGTACTGTCTTGTTCGCAAGACAGTGGTATTTCTGATTCGTCAGAAAATCGTCAAAAACGTGTGTTGTGTTGTGGCCCCTTCAGGGCAAATCCACAGTTTCGTGGTCACTCGGTGGATACCTTAACGGTGCCAACGAAGCCGAGTGGGTGCAGACCCAACGCACCCGTCTGTCCCCTTCTGGGCTAGACGAAAGTTGGACGGGTCCCGGATCGCTGGCCTTGGGGGCTTCCCTCGTCAGCCCCGGTGACAGTCTTCCCTCCACAGCCGCGTACTAGTGCCGCGGGTATATCTATACCCCCCGCACTAGACTGGTCGGGTACCTTCAGTACCCATCGCATGACCGGTTAGGAACCCGTTCGCACAATAAGATTGGCGACGGGGAACACTCTTAGGGCTCACCAGGATCACCTCTCTGTCTATACCCGACAGGGAGTGTAACACTCACCCCCGGCAACCCACCGGGGATTAGGCTACGTAGGAGTAGGGTTTTGGTCAGGATCACTCTCATGAGTGATTAGGTCCCCCCTCCCCTCCGCCATGGATAAACCCATGGATCCTACGGAGAGACTAGCTAGAATCGAGGCGCTCCTGGCTGAACTTGCGGGTCAGCTTAGCATTGAGCACTCGGAGGTCGGGGCTGTAGTCTCTGTTTTTCTTTTATTGATAAAGAAAAACAAAGATTTCGCTGCCGAATTCTCCGAGTTGTACAGAGCTGAGCAACTCGCAATTCCGCCCAGCCCGGGCATCGCTGACTTCAGCGACGACCCGAACTCTCCCGATTAGAAGTTTCGGCCTGTCGGTTAGCACTGACAGGCCACCAGCCAATCACTATCGTGTCGGCTTACTTCCCTCCCCCAGACGGTTCCGAGGACCCTCAACTCCTCACTAATGACCTCTCAGAACTTTTCGGCATGAGTGACTCCGTTATCATAGCGGGCGATCTCAACGCCAAACATCCCGCCTGGAATAGCACCAGGACCTCGACTAGAGGTAGGCAACTTTTCAACCTCTGTTCTACCATGAACTTTGACGTCATCGCCCCGATGACTCCCACTCACTTTCCTTTCGACCCCGATCAGTTACCCGACGTTCTTGACATAGCACTCCTTAAGAATATCAACTTAAGGTTGGATTCTATAGAGGCTATTCACGAACTCGACTCTGATCATCGACCAGTAGTCATGAACCTGGCCCCCCGATTAGGTACTCGCGACCCCTCTCAACCCCCCGCCACTAAAGTGATCACTGACTGGAAGAAAGTAAGCGAACGCTTACAATCTAACACGTCACATCACTTAGACTCTATCCCAGATCAGTTCGACTCTGTCGCCGACACAACGGCCGCGATCGACTCTCTCACGGAGCACGTACAATCGATCGTGAACGAAAGTTCACGGGAGGTTCCAGATACGGGCGACCGTAAATGGAAGCTCCCCGACGATGTACGTGATCTGCTGACAGAGAAGAACGCGGCCGTTCGTGCCTACAGCAACTTTCCCTGTGACGCTAACAAAGCTCACATGCGTTACTTACAGCGTGCTGTAAGGACACGTGTGACTGAGCTGCGTGACGCTAACTGGGACAAGATGGTGGGCGAACTAGAGCCGACTCATCTCGCTTTCTGGGAACTTCAGAGGAAACTGAAATCCTCTGAGTTTTCCACTATGCCCCCCCTGACCCGCCCCGATGCGACCATTGCATTCGAGGATATCGACAGGGCTGAATGCCTAGCCGATAGCCTCGAAGCCCAATGCACACCCAGTTCGCAGCCAGTAGACCAAGCGTTTGTCGATAAGGTAAACGCGGAAGTCGAACGCAAAGCCTCGCTCCCGCCCGTTGAAGACCCTGATGATCCCCTGCCCCCTGTCACACCTGACGAGGTGCACGAGATCATCAAGGGTCTGAAATCTCGTAAAGCCCCCGGATCAGACGGCATCACCAACAGAGTGATCAAGCTGTTCCCCGCGCACCTGATTATGCTCATGTGTACCATCTTCAATGGTGCCTTGAGTAATAACATTTTCCCCCAAGCGTGGAAGGAAGCCACCGTTATTGGCATCCCTAAGCCCGGTAAGCCCAAAACCGAGCCCACGAGCTATCGCCCCATCAGTTTGCTCAAAGTTCTCGGCAAAATCTATGAGAGACTTATTTATAAGCGACTCAGAGATTATGCCGAAACCAAGGGCCTCATTCCCAACGAGCAGTTTGGTTTTCGAACCCAACACTCGTGTGTCCATCAGGTACACCGTATCGTCGAACATATCAATGCTGGTTTTCAGCGTGGTATGTTCACGGGCGCTGTATACTTCGATATAGCGAAAGCGTTCGACAAAGTCCGGCACAACGGCTTATTATATAAGCTGTACCAACTCGGAGTGCCAGACCGTCTCGTGCTCATCTTACGAGACTTTCTTGCGAACCGTACCTTTCGCTATCGCATCGAAGGGGCACTTTCTTCCCCTCACCCGATACGTGCAGGAGTCCCTCAAGGCTCTGTACTAGCCCCCCTCATTTTCACGCTGTTCACTAGCGATATCCCCAGAAGCAAGAAGGCAAGGTTAGCTCTGTTCGCAGACGACACTGCCATCTTCTTCTCGGGATTTAGTGACACAGCGCTGGTTTGCTACCTCCAAACCGCAGTCGACGAGCTCGGCGAATGGTTCAGGAAGTGGCGAATCGAAGTCAATCCCGATAAAAGTCAGGCGGTCTTTTACACCCGACCTCGACGTAATCACCCCCCTCCCCGACCCATCTCAATGTTCGGCAAGCAGATCCCTTGGGCGAAGCAAGCCAAATATCTAGGTGTCATCCTCGACGAACACCTCACCTTTTCTGAGCACATAAAGCAGGCTCGCTCGCGGGCCGCTTTCGCTCTGGGTAGGCTCCATTGCGTCCTGAACAAGCGGAGTAAATTGTCTCTTCTGTGTAAGAAGCGGCTTTACACCGCTTGTATCAGGCCGATTATGACATACGCAAGCCCAGTCTGGGCACATGCTAAGCCCCGATTCATCCATAGGATGCAGACTCTCCAAAACCGTTTTCTCCGTCAAGCCACAGGCTCGCCTTGGTTTGTTCGGAATATCAATCTTCATTTAGACATGAAACTCCCGACTATCCATCAATTCATAAAACGCGCTTCGAAGCGTTTCTTCGATAGGGCCGTAGCCCACCGCAACCCTCTGGTTGTGGCGGCAGCTACTTACACCCCCTCCCGCATTAGCAAAGTCCGCCGCTCGCGGCACGTTCTTACCGATCCTGATGATCCCACTACTCTCCTCCAGGAGAGTCGAAAAGAGACCAGTACAGCTAGACCAGCACACAGACACAAACCGTACCGACCTCGCCGCCGAGGTCCGTCGTCGCGACCCCGACTTAACAGTCCCTCCCGACCCTTGCAAGAGCCAGCCCGCGATGCTGCGCCGTTAGCTTTAAATTAGTCCCTAAATAATTTAACTCAGATCCAGCCAGTCCCTTGCTGCCCCCCCTACCAGCGATTGCCTAAGCCGAGGTTCGTACCCCCCTCGGGGTAACCCTTAGAGCTTTCGCTTTAGTTTTAAGTATAATAAGCCCCGGCTGGAGGCCTAAAAAGGTAACTTTTTAGAACTCGCCGGGCCCCAATCCGTTTAAGTAGTAACAATCTTTTCAGGATTAACTACGAGATGCCCCACAAAAAGGACCGCGGAGCTCAGTCGACCGAGCGTCTTCAAGGTGGGAGCACGTCGCTCTTAGTAAAATAAATACGCGGCAAATAGTGACCTGTGCGTACACGAGATCCCCCGCACAGTGGTCGGAACTCGTGGAGTCAGAACAATAATTTATACAAGTACTAATATTTAAGATTTTTACGCTCGATTCTTTCTGCACGTATTTTGTATATTGTGTCATTTCTTATTTGTTTGTTATTATTTTTACGTCTTTCCGGTTCATAATTGTAATCTTATTTTCAAGTAGTGTGACATAATTTGCTCTAACTACATAATTGTTCTTTTTAACTACACCACATAGTCCCGTCGTGTTTGGGCTCGTAAGATTTGTCTCGACAAGTACTTATAGATCTAGATGGTGTCCAGGGTCTGATGATGAGGTCGGAAGGTGGCCATAGAAACTCTTTAAGTATACAACATAACCTCATCGTGTTTGGGCTCTTTAGATTTGTCTTGACGAGTACTATAGAACTAGATGGTGTCCAGGGTCTGATGATGAAGTCGGAAGGTGGCCATAGAAACTCTTTAAGTATACAACATAGCCTCGTCGTGTTTGGGCTCGTTAGATTTGTCTTGACTAGTACTACAGATTTAGATGGTGTCCAGGGTCTGATGATGAAGCCAACTGGTGGTCATAGAAACTCTTTAAGTATACAACATAGCCTCGTCGTGTTTGGGCTCGTTAGATTTGTCTTGACAAGTACTAGAGATCTAGATGGTGTCCAGAGTCTGATGATGAAGTCGGAAGGTGGCCATTGAAACTTTTTGGTCAGTGGATACGAAACGGGACACTATTAAAAAAAGACTTGGAATAATTTCACCATAATCTATCGCCTAATCAAGCCTTCGGGACCCGGTGAGATGTGGGAGTAGTAGGGTGGGGGAACACCATGGGACACCTCAAGGACATTGACCTTGACCTTGGGGTCGTAGACCTTGATCCAAAGTAAAAATTCCAAAAGTCAAGACCCGCGATTCTCTCAAGGTCACTGACCTCGACCTCATGGTCATTGACCTTGAGGCCAAGGTCAAAATTCCGAAAGTCAATTTTAGCGATTCTCAAGAGCAACAAAACAGCAGCAGCAGCAACAGGTCAAAATACATGAAAAGTGACCTTAAGGTCAAAGTACCTTAGGATCAATGTCGAATTTGAGGACAAAGTCATGTGATTTCGGAGGTCCTGTCAACGGAGGCCCTCTTCGCGGGGCTCCTACTTCTGGGTGGTTTAAGAAAAAATAACCACGAAGGGCACGGCGGGGTCTTCCAGACCCCGCCATGCCCTTCGTCGACTACTTTAAGTATACAATATAACCTCATCGTGTTTGGGCTAGTGTTGCAAAAGACTCGAGTCCTCGAGTCGTAATTGTAAAGACTCGACTCAGTTATGCAAGACTCAGTGTGCTCAAAAGGCTTGGAGTCTAGAGTCAAGCCGAGCCAGAGTCATAATCGAGTCTTAAAAAAGGACTGGAGTTTTAAAAAGGACTCGAGTCTTAAAAACAACTTGAGTCTTAAAATGAACTGGTTCATTGTAAGACTTGAGTCCTTTATAAGACTTAAGTGCTTATCTGTAGACTCCGAGCCTTTTGAGCACATTGAGTCTTGCATAATTGAGTCGAGTCTTTAAAATTAGGACTCCAAGACTCGAATCCTTTGCAACTCTAGTTTGGGCTCGTTAGATTGCATGGGCAGTCTCAGGCAACAAAAAGGGGCAATTGCACTCTGAAAAAAAAAAATCGTAAACGTATTAATTGACTTTGTTTACCACCACCTCTCCCATCCTTCTTTACTAAGTATAAATGCAATAAAAAGATCAACATAATATCCACTTCTATTTTTTTAAATATTATCTTCAAGGTTCCTGCCGCGCGAAACACTGTAAACATCTATGTGTGAGTGAGCGGGGCGCGCGCGCCTACCGCTGTGTGAGAAGCGCTTCAATACCTAATTTTCTCTCGCGCTCGCAGTGTATCCGACCCTGAAACAACATTTTAGGGAATATTATTTGGTTACAATGTACAGCCGGTTACTTGGTGGCGTTTTCAATATGGAATTAAAATATACGTAGTGTCATGAAACGTGAATATATTCTACCACAAAATTTGGAGACAAACGAATCGCTGTAAAACCGACTTTACGTAGTCTTGTCTGCCCTACTCCTATTTTTTGATTTTTTTTTTCTGGATGGAAAATCATCAAATGACTTCTCCCGCTCTGGGCGGAGCGGGAAGGCGTGTCAGACTTTCACTGACTAAAACCCACCCGTGTTCCATCAGTTGCCCGTGTGCCGGAGTCACGGTATCTCGCTTGAACAATCTCGTGACCCCGGCAGGCATCGGTCCTAGTAGACCCCTTCACTGCTGCTGACATCTCTTTGAGGCGCGCGTGGAACACTACGCGCCGTCGACCCGAGCCTGGTCCTTACCGGGCGATGAGCTACCCATTGCTCGTCACCCGCAAGCTCGCGCCTACGGTGGCCGGGAGTCCGCTATCGACTCCCGACGCCCGGGGCGTCTCCTCCTGCGGCGGCTAGGGACGTGAGGGCGCAGAGACTGCCACTCCCTCACGCACCCCGCCTCCTCCTTCGCGATCGTTACTGCTTCGCAGAAGGAGGCGACGGCTTCCCATGCCCTCTCGCTCCGTACCATGGCTCGCACCAGGGCCGGACGCGAGAGGTCGCCGCCGCCGATCGCCTCCACGAGGACACGGCGGTGCTCCGCCCAGGCAAGGCACACCTCCACCGTATGCTCCACCGTGTCCTCCAGACGATCCTCACAATGGAAACACCCGGGCGTTTCTTCCCGCTTCACCCACCGCGTCAGGCGGAAGGTGAGGACGCCGTGGCGCCTCTCTATCCACTCCTCAAAGAGGGGACTTACCGCCGCAATTGTGGCGTGCCCTGCGCTGGGTTGCGACAATCGTACCCGCCATGTCGCCATGAGATCACACCGGAGCTCTATCCGCCGTGCCGCGATTTGTCGCGGCAGCGGAGTTTTGCCCCGGCGTTTCGCCTCCTCGCGCCACTCCCACATGTGCGCGAAGACCTTTGCCTCCAGATCCCATGGCGACACTTCAGCAAGGAGGCTCGCTGCCTCGCACGAGATCGTGCGGTATCCTCGGATTAGCTGGATGGCCATGACCCTCTGGGCCGCACTCAACCGGCGCGCTGGGCGCAGCCTCAATGAGGGCGCCCACACCGGTGCCCCGTAGAGGGCCATAGACCGCACGACCCCCATGTGGAGCCTCCGGCAGGAGGCGGTTGGACCCCCCAGATTGGGCAGGAGCCGCTTTAAGGCAGCCCCAGCCCGCTCCAGTCTGGGAGCCAAACGTTGGAAGTGCTCGACGAAGTTCCACCGGCTGTCGAGGACAAGTCCCAAGTACTTCATTGTCGACTCGACGCCGATGTGAACCCCTCCTACCGTGAGTTGGGAACCCGCAGGTGGCGCGTTCCGAGGACCATGAAAACCCATGGCCTCGGACTTGTGCAAGGCCACCTCGAGTCCCAATTGCCGGATCGCATTGACGATTGTTGCAACCCCGCGTGTCATTATGTCGGCCGCCGCCTCGTACGACCTCCCCTGTCCAAGGACCAGCGTGTCGTCAGCGTAGCAAACCAGGCTGACGCCGCTAGGGAGGTCGGCGCGCAGCACCCAGTCGTAACCGATGTCCCACAAATGCGGCCCCAGGACCGATCCCTGTGGGACACCGCACGACATCTCTCGCCGGTTCCACTTTCCCTGGTGACCGGGGTAGATTACGGCCCTATCCGTGAGATAGGCCTCGACCACGCGACAGAGGTAGGTCGGCATCCGGTGATACCGGAGTGCCTCCCTAATGGAACTCCAGGGTAGGGTGTTGAAGGCATTGGCGATATCTAGAGACACCGCCAAGACGACCCCACCCCGGGCCACTGCATCCCCCGTCGTGAGGGCTCGCACGCGCATGATGGCGTCCACCGTTGAGCGCCCCTTGTGGAAGCCGTACTGGCCGTCCGACAAGTCCGGCCCCTCCCGCACCAGCCACCTGACGAGGCGGTCTGCAATCACTCTTTCAAAGAGCTTGCCCACCTCGTCGAGCAGCACGATGGGCCGGTAAGCGGACGGAGAGTCCGCTGGGCGCCCAGGCTTCTTAATGAGGACCAGTTTCCCCGTCTTCCAACGAAGTGGGAACTGGCCCCTCTCCAAGCATGCGCTAAGGAGCCCCCTGGAGTCGAGGCCCGAGAGCCTCTAAGGCCAGGACCCATGCTTTGCCAGGCAAGCCGTCGGGTCCTGGGGCGGTATTCTTGGCATTAAGCCTTCGTACCGCCACGCTCATCTCTACCTCGGTCACTTCTGGAGCACCGTCGTTGTCGTCAGTTATGTGGTCCGCATCGGGGACCGCAGTAGGCGGAGCCATGGGTGGGGGACTATGTTCCCCTCACGAAGGGAACAGAGCGCTCACCACGCCCTCTACGAGTTGGGGCCGGGGACTCTGGGTCAGCGGAGGAGCCCATGGGCGGAGTTTCTCCCGGGTGGCCTTGTAGGGCCGTCCCCATGGGTCCCTGTTCAGAGTCTCCAGCGACTCCTTGCGGGCCAGTCCTCTGGCCCGCAGGATCTCCTCTTGGACAGAGCGGCGAAGACCGCCTGGTCTTCGCCGCTCTGTACCCCTCATATAGCTCCGCCTGAATGGCTTCCGTATCCGGAGGGCGGATACGGAGCCTGCGGTGCCTGGTGTACCGGCGTCGCGCCGCAACGCACGCTTCGCCCTACCCCTAGAGTGAAATTTAAGCCCGCGTAGGCGAGGAGGGGTAGGGCGGCCCATGAGCTGAGGAGCAGGTGGTTTGTAGGCCCGCCGCCGAAGCTGCGGTGGTGAGCGTTAAAACCATCTGCGACGATAGGCTCGCGTGGGGCCGCCCAAACCCCGTAGCGCCGGAGCCGTTACAGAAACAATGCTTGCTGCATGTTGCATGCCTGATTGCATGTTGCTTGCTTGTTTACATGCTGCATGCTTGCTCACATGCTGCATGTCTACTTGCATGTTGCATGCCTGCTTGCACGCTGCATGCCTGCTTGCACGCTGCATGCTTGCTTGCATGCTGTATGCTTGAAGCAAGCATCCTTGTTTGCATGTTTCTTACTGGGACTATTTAACCCATTGAATGCCGTAATTACAGACATAATTAAAAACCATTATGTCTATACCAAACGTGGTATCTCAGGGACTTAGAGGTTAAAAACACTTTTGTTCATAATCAACTGTTTTATTTAGTGCCATTACATTTAAATACTTAATTAATTAAACAAAAGAGAAGGTTAATCTGAACAGTGGTATAATGAATGTTCGGAAACACAATACTTCGAACAAATGTTATTTCAGCTAAGTGTAACTTCGGTAAAAACTTTTTCGACCAAATTAAACGTCGGAGTAACGAAAAAAGTCCAAATGATAATAGGTCAACTGATACAGTGGCAGGCGTGACTTCGATGAAGTAAAAAAAAACGAAACGATAATAGTTGAAAAGTTTTAGGTGAAATGAAATTCAGTCAAATATTTTTCGAACTTATGATAGGTAGTGGGATAATTAATGTCGAAGCTGATGGCAAAAGTTAGTTAGTACACACTGCTACATATCAAGCTATAAATTTCCAGTTTAAGCTGACCTCGCATTGGAAAGAGAGACGTACAATGAGAGGTCAACTTATACCGGAAATATATGTTTGATTTGTCGCCGTGCTTACTACATAAAAGTACAATTTAGCAACAATTTTCACTGACGCATTTGCTCACACGGGTGTTGCCAAAAATATTCAAGTTCAACTTTATCCCTTGATTTTTTTGTGGAAAAGACACGACAAATTTACCAAAGATATTCTAAGAACGAGAAATATGAAAACAAAAATTCAATAAAACTTTCGTAATTAAATAAAGTCCATCTAAGATGCCGCCATCTTTTATATAAAAAAAATATATCTTAATAACGTCTTATTTCAATTAAGAAAACCAATTGTATAGCGTGTATGTACAAAACACTCTGTGCGGGCAATTTGTCCTCAGTACCATACATTACACTGTGAGGAATGCCGGGCGTATGTATGTCGGAAGCTTCGAAACAATTGTGTGCCCGGAATTGTTTTAGACTTTACGCGGACAACATCCTGGGAGGGCTTACACATTCCTTCATTTTTAAATATTTCTGCAACGTCGTGTGTGTCTTATACCTACTGTTCTGATGTTATTCTTTACGTCTTCCATTTTAGAGAAAGACAAGAACTTCGTTTTATTTCTTCCCAAGCATTACTGTGAACTGAGTAGGAACAAGTTTAATTAAGGAAGAAAATTATACATTTTCAGTTTCCACCCTGACGGGTGGAAACTGAAAATGTATAATTTTCTTAAACAAACCGCAAACATGCCTACTATAAAGATAAATTAAAATATTGTCAACCTTTAGTACCTCAAGGTCATACTAATATTTATCCCGTTGTAGGACCAACTCATTCCCCTCAACATAGAACAGGGTTGCTCCCTCGCCGACACATCAGAGTTATAGCGGCGTCTAATCAACTATTAATTTCCCTCAACATTTGTGTCAAAAGCAGAGAATCAGAAGCTGTAGTAATAGTTATCAATAACATTAACATAAATAATTAACAATGTATTCCGTCTGCGGCAGACGTAGGCGGAGCAGGAAGCAACGCCCAGTGCGGAGCCCCACACAAGTACAACTAGTTAGTACAGAGAAACGAGAAGGTACAGAAAGACCGATTGTTGAACCCCTTCATAGCTAAATAGCTGTCAGATCAATCAATCGATCTCATAAGTGTATTAGAAGAGCTAAATAAATAGAAATCTCTGGATAAAGAGATGTAGCACATAGAGTCAAGTTTGTTTGTGTGTTTTAGTTTTGTTTTTGTTTGGTGTAAGTATATGTGGATGTATGGGTGTTTGTTACTCTTTTACGCAAAAACTTCTTTACGGATTTGGATGAAATTTGGCACACAGATAGTTTATAACCTGAATTACCACATAGTTTCCCACGGGATATTTACAGGATTCCACAAGGGTGAAGCCGCTAGCAAAATCGAGTACCTAATAATATTTCCTGTTAGCGTAGTGTCCAATAAGTTCCTGTCATTCTATTTGGCCAAGGTTTCATCCCTTATAGACCGTGAGCCCGTGAAATAACCACTGGAACAACGCAGATTATCCGCTAAAGACCGACCGATAAAGACAGTACTTACATCAAAATCAAAAGTCATTTATTCAAACTAGGCTGAGAGTCAGCACTTTTTAAACGTCAAGGTTACATAGGTTAGACAGTCCCCCAAAAAACCCGCCCTTTCCCACTTCCTACTTCTTTAGCTGGAATCATCTTTATCTTGATTGCCCAGGTCGGCAATACTAAAATTAAAAGGTAACGTCTATCTTGCTTACTATACATTTATATTAAAGAAAGTTATGCTGCAATACCACATAATGAGTAATTCCTTGACCATACATGACCCTGTTTTCAAACTTCGTTCAAACTTCACCTCCTGCACTTATCTTCTTCATTCTACAACAACTGTACTAGTTCGGTTGCAACTAACTTGTTAACATTATGTATGATAAATATGCTTCTATTTCTGTTAGCGGTACTTATACTGCTCTATAGATGTATGGTCACGAAACGGCAACACCTACAGGAAGACGTGTTTGTTTTTGGAAGTGTACTCAAAGTAGCAATTGACCACCTACGTATGACCTAGTAGTTTGACCATGTTCGTTTTACTTACTTATTCATATCGTGCTTTTTTCGTAGAAGTAATTATGGTGGAGGAGCGAAAAAAACACCCTGAAAAAGTTTCATTAGTATTTACAGTCACCCAAAGAGGTAAGTAACAGGGTTCGTCGGATATACATGTTTAGTGAGCAAGGGATGGATGTTCTGCCGGGGTCGCGTGATTATTCGAAAGAGATACCGTGACCCTGGCACATGGGCAACTGATGGAACACGGGTGGGTTTTAGTCAGTAAAAGTCTGACACGCCCTCCCGCTCCGCCCAGAGCGGGAGAAGTCATTTGATGATTTCCCATCCTGAAAAGAAAAAAAAAAAAAAAAAAAAAAAAAGGGATGGATGTTTTCGAATGAAATTTATTTTAATAAATGAACTGTTTTTTTTTGTATCAATCTTTTCAGTAAGTACAGCCAATAATTTTAATTTGTTGAAAATTATAAATTAGATGCTTACAAAATGGACGTGACAGTTACGATGCGATGCATCGCGCGTTATGCAACGACGCTACCTTGCACATACCTCAAGCTAAATAATCATAAATACTCGGCAGCTAACGCAGTTGCGATCACACGACTGTGTCGGGTCCTAAACTGTCTTTGTCCATTGGTCACTGAAACTACGCAACTGTGATCACAAATATCTGAGTTTTGATGCACGTATTTAGTTTCTCTAAGTTTTTTACTACACCATTGTCTTACTACAGCCAGTACACGAAACGACCATAAGAAAACACAAAGTCATACTCATAATTATGTCCACTATGATTGCCGTAACTGCCTAGTAAAGGAATTGTCTCTGCAATACATCAGATCCTACACCCTCCGTATAGTTTCACTGAAACGATACCATAACTGTATTCTCCGGCTTACCAACATCTACACATCCACTAGATATGTTCACTTCACTTAATCCTGGCAACACTGATACAGTGTTTACTGCATCATAATCTTAATCGATTATCTGTTGTGCTCTGAGCATTATTGTTCTCGATACAGGAGTTCTAAGATTATATCGATACTCGATTCTATGATGCAATACGTAATTGTTGGCATCGGACACCACAATATATTGAGAACTTGAATGCGTGATATAGGATGCTTACGAGTGTTTGTATCGATATAAGGTTGATACAAACCTTATGGAAGACCCTCGATTAATTTGTTTGTTGGATTAAATTTGTGATAAGCTGATTTGGTGATAGATTTAAGTATGAGGAAATCGGTTATTTCCGTGGTTCTTGAAGCTTTAAACGTGAAACAATGATTTTCAACTAAAAAAAAAACTGTGGATCTAAAAAGGTCGCTTTGGCAAAATTATGATCGGATAGTATAATTCGGATAGTAAAATGGTCACAAACCGAAAAGTTGGCAGTCACTCCATTTGAAATACTGGTATTCAGCTGCTTCCAGTCTAACCTGAAGCACCTCATGTGGGAGTGGCGCGAGGAGGCGAAACGCCGCGCCGGGGCGAAACTCCGCTGCCGCGACAAATCGCGGCACGGCGGACAAAGCTCCGGTGTGATCTCATGGCGACATGGCGGGTACGATTGTCGCAACCCAGCGCAGGGCACGCCACAATTGCGGCGGTAAGTCCCCTCTTTGAGGAGTGGATAGAGAGGCGCCACGGCGTCCTCACCTTCCGCCTGACGCAGGTTCTCACCGGGCATGGGTGCTTCGGTGGGTTCCTGTTCAGGATAAAGCGGGAGGAAACGCCCGGGTGTTTCCATTGTGAGGATCGTCTGGAGGACACGGTGGAGCATACGGTGGAGGTGTGCCCTGCCTGGGCGGAGCACCGCCGTGTCCTCGTGGAGGCGATCGGCGGCGGCGACCTCTCGCGTCCGGCCCTGGTGCGAGCCATGGCACGGAGCGAGAGGGAATGGGAAGCCGTCACCTCCTTCTGCGAAGCAGTAATGCTCGCAAAGGAGGAGGCGGGGCGCGTGAGGGAGTGGCAGTCTCTGCGCCCTCACGTCCCTAGCCGCCGCAGGAGGAGACGCCCCGGGCGTCGGGAGCCGATTGCGGACTCCCGGCCACCGTAGGCGCGAGCTTGCGGGCGGCGAGCAATGGGTAGCTCGCCGCCCGGTAAGGACCAAGCTCGGGTCGACGGCGCGTAGTGTTCCACGCGCGCCTCAAAGAGATGTCAGCAGCAGTGTAGGGGTCTACTAGGACCGATGCCTGCCGGGGTCGCGTGATTGTTCGAAAGAGATACCGTGACCCTGGCACATGGGCAACTGATAGAACACGGGTGGGTTTTAGTCAGTAAAAGTCTGACACGCCCTCCCGCTCCGCCCAGAGCTGGAGAAGTCATTTGATGATTTCCCATCGAGAAAAAAAAAATCCTGAAGCACCTGAATAGGTACCACTATTTAACATGGAGCGACTGCCAAACTTTCTAATGTTGTATAGTAAAGTTGTGTAGTAAAGTTTCACAGCAAACAATTTCAGTCCGTAAGAAAAGTAAAATGGCGTTCACAACTGGTATGGTAATAAAACTTTGAACACTGACTGTTGCCCTAGTTAGGACTTGAGTCAATATTATGCAGGTGTTGGCCTGATCTGTCGACTGGTCATGGCCGTTTATTAGAACTGCCTGATAAAATAGGATAAGAATCTATCTTTTTAACTGACTTCAAAAAAAGGAGGAGGTTATCAATTCAACTGTATATTTTTAACCAACTTCAAAAAAAGGAGGAGGTTATCAATTCGACTGTATTTTTGTTTTTTTTTATGTTTGTTACCTCATAACTTTTGACTCGGAGAACCGATTTTGATGATTCTTTTTTTTTATTAACCAACGAAAAAAAAGGAGGAGGTTATCAATTCGACGCGTATATTTTTTTTTTTTTTTATGTATGATCACGCATAACTTTGTACATGGTAGTCCGATTGTGACAATTATTTTTTTATTGGAAAGGGTATACTCCCAAGGTGGTCCCATATAAATTTGGAAAACTAAATCGAACCCTAAGGGTCGGAAAACAGGGGATGATTGATTGTAATGTATAACCACGCATAACTTCATACAGAGTAGTCCGATTTTGATAATTCTTTTTTTGTTGGATAGGGTATACCTTGCCAAGTATTATTAGTACATTAAAGTCACAAAAAATTATAAAATAAAAACTTTTTAACAAAAAATTAAACCGCCGAAAAAACTGAAAAGCATAAAATAATAAACCTTAAAATTTTGAGTCGGCGCTGAAAAATCAATGAACAAAGATCACTCAAAGCGTCGACTCATAATTTTAAGGTTTATTATTTTATGCTTTTCAGTTTTTTCGGCGGTTTAATTTTTTGTTAAAAAGTTTTTTTTGAAAGCTGGTGCTTCCCGAATGGTCCCATTTTAATTTGGTTCCATTCGGACAATGGGGTGCATGTGAAAACCATATAAGTCTTAAATTTGCATTAAGTATTTGCGCGACAAATGAACGAATAACGCGATTAGAGTAGTGTGGAGTATGTACCATAACTAAAAAGTTAAAAATAAAAACGTTTTACAAAAAAAAAACAACCGACTTCCTTAAAAAAAAAACACTACGAAGTCAAAAATAACTTTAATTTCGGAAATCGGTGGCAAAAAACCTTAAATACAGATCCTAAGACACCGACTTTCGAAATTAAAGTTATTTTTGACTTCGTAGTTTTTTTTTTTTTTAAGGAAGTCGGTTGTTTTTTTTTTACTAATAGTATGAGTATCTTTCTTTCTTTTTACCTATTGTGGTATGGTTATTTTATTCTAGGTGTATCGTTTTCCCATTTAATTAATGTATGCAAATAGGTATAATAAAACATTTTAAAAGAGTAACGGTAGAATTTCTGGCCCAATGTTCATTCTCCATACGAAACTAAGTACCTTATGGACAATGCGACTAGAATCAATAGTATATTAATGTAAATTTTGTCTTTTAAAACCTGCCGTTCAAAAGTGCCTTGTATGTGCTTATTTAAAATAAGTGATTTGGCTTTGACACATAAACATAACAGCACTCCAAAGTTTTTCAACAGAAATCTAACTCCTGCAGCCATTCTTTGCGTCTATTATACGAAAATAGTCTGAACAAAGTTCTTTTCCTAAAAAACTTCTACGAGGTTATTGTTTGAACATATTTCGTATACAATACACCAAACCCCGCAGACAGCGTATTTCCATTTATGACCAAATACCAACCCAATCTCATGCCGTGCCTACTCGGTTCGACTACTAACAACATCGAACGAATTCATATCACATTGAACATCGATTATATGATCCAAGTACTAGTACACATGGCTACTATATCAAGATATACAAAACCAGTTTCAACAGACCTCGTATTATATAGACTTTCCGTACAATGAGAAGTCAGCTTATACTGGAAATGTATAGCTTGACTTGTCGCCGTGCGTACAATCGACGACAGCGATCGTTGGCACGCCCTTGGCCTTACAAAAACTCTTCGCGCGAATAATCATTCTCTATGGTAAGAGCACGTGCCAAAATACTTTACCATGCGACTATACTTTCCAATCACTGATGCATAACCTTTAAAGCTTCTAGTATAAGGTTCAATTTTGTATAGCTGTCGTTTCAGTTCTAACCGTATATAGTTGGACTGCCTATTTACAAATTGTACGTATGATTTTTATTTCATTGGATTAACTGGCACGTTGTTTATTTTAGTTGTTAACTACTATCGCGTATAAAACTAGGATTGCTTTTTGTGTAAAACGTAATACTGTTAATTAGAATCTACTACGCTTTGTAGGGTATTAAAGGATTTAGCAACGAATAGTTCTGAAAAGTTCATTACGAGTATTATCATTCCGCATGTAAAATGTGGCGATTTCGAACTTATGTAAACTGATGTTTCGCATACCAAGCTTGTTGCATTTCCCACATTCCAACTCCTTGTAAGGAAGAGCAGTGGTGGCCAAGTGGTAACTGCCCCGACTCACAAGTTTTCGGTCGCAGGTTCGAACCCAAGCAGGTGTTTTACTTTGTGTAAATAATTTCATCACCACTGCTCCCAAAAACGATGAAGGAAAACATCGTGAGGAAACCGGCATGTCATCTGTCCCATGTACCAACCCGCACTGGGCCCGCATGGTGGATTATGATGGCCTTACACCCTTTCACTGAGAGTAGCCTTTTTTTTGTGGCTGGGAAATCATCAAATGACGTCTCCCGTTCTGGGAGCGGGAGGGCATGTCAGACTTTTACTGACTAAAACCCTACCGTGTCCCTTCAGTTGCCTATATGCCAGGGCCACGGTAACTCTTTCGAACAAATCCCGCGACCATGGCAGGCTGAGAGTAGCCTGTGTCCGTGTTCCGTGTGGAGCCGGACGTAAGGAATAGCACCACCCCATTTCTTCCTGTGGGTGTCGTAAAAGGCGACTAAGGGACTTACTAGAGAATGGGCAGCAGCGTTCTCTATGCATTGTACCAACATACTGCGATCGCCAACCCGCCTGCTAAGCGTGGCGATTATGGCAAAACCCCTCTTTTGGTGGAGGCCTATGTCCAGAGATGGACATCTTTCAGCTGAAATGATAATCATAATAATCATAATCATTTTTTATTCGTGTAACATAGGTAGTGAATACAGTTCTTAAATTAAAATACATAGGTCTCTATGTTATGCCAAGAGGCGTACGAATATGGTCGCATGCACCATGCATGGTCGCATTGTTCATGCGAGATTTAAATTATTTGGTAGGGATGTCAAAATTAATAGAATGATATAATATGAACATACGTAAAAACAAAAATTATAAAGGTCACAATATGGAATAAATTCTACAGTCAATGAAAAATAATAATAAATTACAATTAGCTACAATATTCAATTAAAAATTATTTCTTCAGTCAAATAAATAAATACATCTACATTAATTTGTCATTTAGAAATTCATCAGTCGTATAGTAACATGATGATGATAACGCCTGTGCCCTAGCAGTGCGAACATTATCCACACTATCCATCCACACTAATCCACACTAATATTATAAATGCGAAAGTAACTCTGTCTGTCGGTCTGTCTATCTGTCTGTCTGTCTGTCTCGCTTTCCTGCTAAAACGACTGAACCGATTGAAATGAAATTTGGTACACAGATATTTTAGAGCCTGAGAAAGGACATAGGCTACTTTTTATCCCGGTAGTACGTTCTCGCGGGATATTTTCCGACCTCCACGCGGGCGAAGCCGCTGGCAAAAGCTAGTAAAAAAAAAATGTTCACTTTTTAATACAACAGATAGACGCTGGGCGACCTATGGTAGGTACGGTACCATAGAGTTTTTTTGAATCTGTATCGTTGTTTTTCTTTCCAACGTAATAACAATTATAACATTAGACTGTGTAACTATAAATCACACTAGGTGAAGTTGTATCGATTTTATCTTTTAACAACTAGCTATTTTGTAAAATAATTTGTGGATAACATTGTTAGTAATGCACATACATATATGCTACTCCTATAGACTAAGTGTAGTGATCATTTCATGTACACTGCTGTTTGTTGTCCCTAACAAAATAAAATTATAGGTTTATTATGGAGTAGGTATGTTATTAGATATGCAGTAAAACACAAGATACATACATTTAATATTGTCAACACAGCCTATTATTATAATGACTGAATAAACAAAACACGGTAATGTTACCCAGGTATGCCTACTTATTATACTTTCAAAGTAAAAATATGCCGCTTATTGCTAGACAAACGTTTTATAAAAAGAAAATAAACTAGGTCAAGCATAGACACAATTTACGAGTAAACTAATGTGCTGAAATACCACCCTACACCACCTAACTACTATAGCCAACAATTTATAGGTGCCTGCAAAGTTGGTTAATATTCCGTATTGCATCATTAAGTATGCATTAAATAGTTCTAACATCGTCATTACTTCAGCCGAAAACCGTCCACTGTTGGATAGGCCTCTTCCAAGCACCGCCACTTGGATCGGTTCTATGCTTCTTCTTTCTTCTTGGATCCAGCGGATTCATGCAGCTTCCACCAGATAAACACAACGTCTTCCGGTGCGCGGTCGTCACTGCAAAACCTTTCTGCCCCGTCGGTCGTCTCCGCCATCTGTTCTTCGAGCAATTCGCATTGCCCACTGCCACTTATTTTTAAAATATCTTCGGGCTGTCGGTTACCTTGGTTCTCCTACAGATCTCTTCATTCCTGATTCGATCGCGTAGAGAAACTCCAAGCATAGCCCTCTCCAATGCCGTTTGAGTGCCTTTCAGCTATCTTACAAGGCCAAATAATTACATAAATATATCATAATAATATTTTACCAGAATGAAATTGAATACTTTCTTTATATTCTTAATAATTATTCCTGCCCTTTTAAAAAGGCAACGTTTTCAAGGGATCATATTAAATAAACGAGTAAGGTATGATATATAAATTTCTCATTTTTCATCTATAAAAGGCTCTATGAACTGAAGACATGAAGTTCAAAGGGTTTCATAAAAAAAAAAATACTTCAAAACGTATAAAATATGGACACGAAAACTAGGAGCCCTGGAGAGTGCTCTACCTCTGAACAAAACTATTTTTGGAACCGCCTGTATATGAAGTAAAAGTCTGAAATTCCAGACAGTTTTTTGCCTACACTTTTATGTGAATAATATGTAATACGAGTTACGTATTTATAAGCACGAATTATTTTCTCGCTTTGATCACTGTGACACAACAGACAATGGAGAGCAATCAATTCCATGTTTTTACAAAGAAGGTAACATAGTTTTGTTATGTAACAACCCGACTCAGGGGCTTGTTGGCCTAAAAGTAATACCTGCCGCACGAGAAGATCAATCAGGTGAAGCTACACTTGTCGCGGTTTGTCCGTGGATGGGTGACCATCTATACGTACCAAGATCCCCCGTGCCTGCTGTCATTCATGGATCTTAGACAGTCGTTACGCCCTCAAGTCTGGCAGCCAGTGCTACTAAGAGGTACCTATCGTTTTACCCAGTGACTGGATGCGTAGGTCAAATAGGCAGTCGCTTTAGAAAAGATACAGATACTGGTATCCAGCTGCATCCGGTTAGACTGGAAGCAGACACCAACATAGTTGGTAAAAGGTTGATTGAAGGTTGTTTGGTTGGATAGTGGGTTGATTGAGGTTGGTAAGTTGGTTGGTTGAGGTTGATTCTTAATTATAATTTGTATGGAATTGACTCCTATTTTACAATCGAATATTGAATTGTAAGGCGTCAATATACATTGATATCTTCAAAACGTAAACGTAAACGAACATTAGCTTTCATATTTCTCGGGAATTTTAAAGTAGCATAAAATTCTTTGAATAATTCAGAAAAGAACGCAGAATAGAATCCGGCCCTCTGCGGCCCGAATTTAAAAAAAGAACAGGTTTGCACACCTCTGCTGTACAGTATGAATTTTATTAAAATGAGCAGAACGCAAGCCATAATTTCCAAGAATGGCCGGCTATAGTTTTGTATTCGATAAGGATAAAATGAAAGAAGAATTGTTGGCTCGTGGCGACCACGTGACCTACTCAATATGCGAACCGTATTGAAAACAATAGCCAAATATGTGATTTACCGAAACGCCCGGGCAATTTGAATAAATGGCCGTGTTAAACTTTAATATACGCGATGGTGATAAGAATTACAGATTATTTCAAGTGTGTATTTACTGTGTAATTCCTTCGTTGTGAATCATTAGATTTGGCAACGATAGGCAAGTTAAATTCATCGATGAATAAGCAATGACGCAGTCAAAGTAATCAATAGATTTCTATTAGCTCTAATAGGTAGGTATACGTCACGGGTGGAATTGCGGTCCACAGCGTAGGCCGCGATATGGCTACGAAGCTGTACGGTTGCTACGCCGTACATTATATCTTTTTCCAAGAGATTAAAGAAAAACCGACTAAATGCGACTCGCAAACGAAGGGTTCCTTACCACAAAGCAGAAACCGCCGAAAAAAATGCTCCTTGTATAGAGACCTCTGTAATTTTAAACTTTGTTTTTAATTGTATTATTTGTTGTTTTAACGGCAACAGAAACACACATTCTGGGCAAATTGCAACTGTATAGGTAACTATTATAGACATACAGCCCGCTGACAGACAGATGGACCGAGGGTCCAGTTGCCTTTCGAGTACGGAACTCTAAAAAGCAGTAGTAAAAGAAAAGCTTATCTTGCTGGTGTAAAATATACACATTTATAAAATTACTAGCTTTTGCCAGCAGGTTCGCCTGCTGTCGAAAATTCCAAGGGAACGTATCACCGTTAAACTAATGTTAATTAATAGGATACTAATAGATCAATTAAGAAGCCATTTCTTATGCGATTAAATGTAATAAACATAGTAGCAATAATGATAACTTAATTAAAATAATTAGGACTAGAAAGTGAATACGAAATGGATACCACCAATATTTTGAATGTGAAAACTTGTGAAGATATTGGACGACTTTCGATGATTTTTTTTAAACAGATTGATCATGTCCTGGTTTATTTAAGGCTATTTGATCCAGTTACATGAAGTATTTATCTAAGAATCAGAAGGGTACGTATCAAAATCCCGAATGTTCATAGTACCTATGATTGAAATACCGACGTCCAAAACACCGAAATTCAAAATACCGAAAGTTTTAAATGCCGATAGTCGTCATATCGAAACACAAAATACCGATGTTCAAATGCCCGAAAGGACGAAATCCCGAATAAACGAAATCCCATCCATGGTTAACAGCCCGACTCGGATAGGTTAGGTTAAAAGCTCCCGCCTTAGCCTTCGTAGTTTTTTTTTAAGCCACCTAGGAGCCCCTACCTTAGCGCAGGTGGTAATCAGTTATGTTTAATATCTACTTAGGTATGCCACACGTTTTTATATTTTTTATATCATTTTAAACTTCGGGATTTTAAACTTTCGGGCAAATGAACTTTCGGGAATTTAAAATTTCGAGCAAACAACCATTCGGCGTTTCAATTTTCGGGATTTCGTCAACCGGTATTTTAAAATTCGGTCTTTTAAAATTCGGGATTTTGATACGTACCCATCAGAACGCGGGTGAAAAGAATAATTAATCAACAGCTTATCTTTGCGCCTTAAGAAATTCAGCTTGTTGAGAGAGTACTCTTAGATATTATTTCACCCTTAGTGGGATTAAATGAGGCACGAAATCCTTCTATTTTCATCATCATCTCCCTAGCCTTTTCCCACCTAGTTTGGCTCGGCTGCCAGTTTAAACAGATGCAGCTGAATACCAGGATTTGACTTGGAGCGACAGCCTATCTGACCTCCACAACCCAGTTAAGTCATAGTTAAGTACTGACTTTCGAGTTCGGTTGTGGGTGGGACCTAAGCAGGCACTTTATGTAAATAATTTCATCACTACTGCTCTTAAAACGGTGAAGGAAAACATTGTGAGGAAACCAGCATGTCCTAGAACCAAAAATTCGAAGAAAAGTGAAATCTACCAGCCCACACTTGGCCCGTGTGATGTATTATGGACCTCTCAGAAGGAGGAAGCCTGTTTCTCAACAGTGGGAACATTATAGGCTGCTGATGATGATGACTGCTTATCTGACTTTCACAACTCAGTAACTGAGTAATAGAAATGTGTTATAAACTAACGTAATTAAGTCGAGTTTTCAACATAGGCCTTTGTATAAAGAGGCTTACGAGCAATATGTGAGGGCGGTCGTGTGTAACGGGAAGAAACGTGCAAATGAAAAGAAATGAGCGATGACATTTCCGAGTTCCTTTGTTCCTTGTTCAGTGGCTGTAAACGAGATTCTTTTATTATATTATATTAGCTCGCTTTCCCCAGCAGTTTCGCCCGCGTATTGTACATGTAAACCTACCTCTTGAATTTTTCTGTCTATTGATGAAAACCGCATCAAAATCCGCTGTGTAATTTAAAAGATCTAAACGTACAGACGCAGGAAACGACTTTCTTTTATACTATGTATCAAAATTTGTCCCTTCTATACAAAATCATTGGTGGACAGCGGTGGTGGCCCAGTGGTTATCAGTCGCGAATTACGAGTCGCAGGCAGTTATGACCCAGGCAGGCATTTTATTAATTTCATCATATTTCTCTAAAAACGGTGAAATAAAACATCGTACGAAATCCGTAAGTCCTAGAGTCAAAACTTCAAAGATATATGTGACATTCACGAACCCGCTCTAGGCTTGCGTGGTGGATTATGGCCACTCGATCTTACAGAGGCAGGCCCGTGTCCCAGGTTGGGGGGCGGGTTGCCAGGCGTCCGGATAAAGCCGGACACAGTCAGGCCTTTTAATTGCATGTCCGGCTAAATTAGATGGTGTCCGGCCTGTCCGGCTTTTTGGTAGGCTTTTTAAAATATTATAATTTTGTTTTCACCCCACCTTGTATTGCTAGCGCAAGTGAGCGAACTAGCACTGTCCTCCTCGCGTTATTACTACTCAATGTTAAAGGAAAATCAGCTTTTAAATTTTTTTGTTGGCAGGTGTCTGCCAACCAAATATATTAATTAGTTTATGTTACAAAGATTTTAAAGTGTATTTAGTTCATCAGTCTTATGTTAAGTTTTGTTTTAAAACTAAACAATTAAAGATGTCCGGCCTTTTTACCCAAATGTCTGGTTAAACTAGCAGGTCTGTCGGGCTTTTCGGTTTTATGAGCTGGCAACCCTAGTCCCAGCTGTGGGAACGTGATAGGCTGATATTACTGTAATTATTCTAAAAAAGTCATTTACCTACTTACGTTCAGGCAAAACAAAAATGCGTCTCAAAGTCAGGTAAATTCACATAAAAAGCCCTTATTTTTATATTTGACTGAAAAACATCCCCCTAAAAATCCCTTTATCTCTTACGCTGGCCGTACACCTACGACGAAAACTAAAATAATATTTTTTCTAAACAACAACATGTGTCATAAAAATATTATTCATCTGTGGCTCCATACCTTCTTTCATCCCCTTTAGTGATCGTAAAACAGAAACACACCCCACTGCTTTATTACGCATTACATATGGCTAATAAAAAGCATACATAGCTAGTTGTTTTTATGTATATTTATCGTGGTCCCCCAGTTCTTACTACTATGACAATAAAGTTACTTTTCAACTGATGCGTATACACGAACACCCGCGGCGCTAACGTAACTAGTTTAGTTAAGTTAACACAATAAAACGTAACTCTAAATTAGCTGCTCGTTTTACAAGCAATAAATTTAATAGACCCCTACGAGGGGGTAAGTCACGCTTAAAATTTTAACTCGGCGACAATTCGTTTATAGACTCACGAAGTTGACGTGAGATTGAAAGTTATATCAAGTTACGTTTTGTAATCGACTTCGACTTTTACTGTTCAAACACATTAAGTAGAAATAAAGTTACATTCTTTACTCTAGTGCCAATGTTACTGTGATACTGACAAACATTTTTTTTATTGGAAATGCTTAACAGTTTATTGTAACACTTACTGTTACGTTGAGGGTCTCGTGGCTAAGTAATAACAGCCACATGGATCTAATGACCAGGTTAAGTTACGCTTACCGCAGTTGATTCGTATGGGTGACCATCATTACTTACTAAGACATCTCCGTGCTTAAGAAAGTACGTAAAGCCGTCGTTATAGGTCTCCGAAACCCCGAAAGCCTGAAAACCAATTTTATCAAGGGGTATCGCATAATCCAATAACTGGTTTGTGAAAGCCAGTTAGGCAGAAGCATCAAGTAAATATGTACTGGTATTCAGCTACATGCAATTAGACTAGAAGCCGACCCCACAGTTACACATAGACATAGTTATGAATTAAAAAACCCCCGACACAAAAACCTAATTTCCCTTTAAAAAGTAAAAAATTATAAAAAAATAACTCACTCTTAAAGTACCTAAGAATGTATTAATAATTCAAAAAAAAAATACGCCGCGTTTGAGGACCGCTTCAAACCTAACAATTTAATTACCAATAGTCTTATTACCTAACTAAGCAGTCAACGACGTCTGCACTCGCGGAGCGGTCCCCCAACGCGACGTTTTTTTTTTTTGAATTATTAATACATTCTTAGGTACTTTAAGGTTTTTTTTTTTTCAGGATGGGAAATCATCAAATGACTTCTCCCGCTCTGGGCGGAGCGGGAGGGCGTGTCAGACTTTTACTGACTAAAACCCACCCGTGTTCCATCAGTTGCCCATGTGCCAGGGTCACGGTATCTCTTTCGAACAATCACGCGACCCCGGCAGGCATCGGTCCTAGTAGACCCCTACACTGCTGCTGACATCTCTTTGAGGCGCGCGTGGAACACTACGCGCCGTCGACCCGAGCCTGGTCCTTACCGGGCAGCGAGCTACCCATTGCTCGCCGCCCGCAAGCTCGCGCCTACGGTGGCCGGGAGGTACTTTAAGGTTGAGTTATTTTTTATTATTTTTTACTTTTTAAAGGGAAATTAGGTTTTTGTGTCTGGGGTTTTTTAAATTTTTTATTTTGTACTTTTTATAGGTATATACTTAATATAATGTAGAATCAAACAAAGCTAAGAACACTTTCGATTAATTCATCAATATTCTCTTTCAGTGCGCTTTCATTTGAGACCCCACTCGAGTATATTTGCTGACATTCGGTTACTCTTCCCCACTTTCCCCCCCACAACTTTTAAACGGCTCAACCGATTCGCAGATAAGTCACCTTTAATACATTTTTTTTTTTTAAATTGAAATCGCATCTTCCTTTCGGGAGCTATGATGCCACAGACAGACAGACACACAGACAGACAGACACGTCAAACTTATAACACCCCTCTTTTTGCGTCGGGGGTTAAAAAGACTAGGTAGACTGATTGACTCACTGTTACCTTGCAATAAAACTACGCCTCTACGAAACAGATTGTTACATTGCATGCGTTGCACCTGCGCTACGGTTCGGTGGACGCCTTCATTTAAATAAATGCTGAATGGCATACTTTGCTCACCTGATGTCACCGCACGCGCCGCTCATTTGCAATGCCTTACGCATAGGTACGGTACGTCAGTCATCCAGACACCTAACGGATTGAAAGCTTATTGCAATTTGTATGCAGGCCATACTACCCTGTTATGTCATTCGGCTAGTCTTTTGATAGTACAGTTGAAAGACCTCTAACAATCAGAATCAATATGCGATACTATTTTTATATTTTTTAGCCGACTGTCTGATCGCTTTAGAGAGTAGGTATATATTTAGATGGCACAGAATGCTTTTTCTGTAACTTTAGGATGATTGAATTTTTCAGGTAAAATCAGCGGTAAAGTATCAAGATGAGTTAAACTTTCGAAGCGCCAATGTAGTCCGCATAATTTGAATATTTTTAAGATTTTTATGGACAAAATATGATTCACGACCGTAACACGTATGTATGTATTTACAGAATTGAAACTTGGAATCAGGATGAACTTAGAGGCTTGTTTAGATGATTTTAATGACCATAATTCTGTGAAACAATATTTGTAACGGTCGCGACACACAACCTGAAACTGACTTGCAAATTGCAAAAAAAACTGAAAGAATATTTGAATTTTGAATCCACCTTAAGTACACTTACCCAAACCTCTTTTATTGGTTCCAGAAACTGTATAAACATAAAATATTTCATCATAAAAATATTATATTTGCTGATGTAATTTCTTCAACGCATAGGGGCTAGTCAAAAATCATGTCGAATAATCAACTTTTACTGCATATATTGGCTTATAGCCCGGGGGATGAGGGATAAACGTCACAGGGGGCCACTTGCCTATGAGTGGCTCAATTTGTATTGATGAATGAAGATTAAAGTGTAGACTTCCCTCTAGTATACAGAACTGTGTCAACACTACGATGTGATATTTATCGACAGGCGATTGGATTGTCAGCATGTTTGATCGGTGATGTGTTTATATAGGATGGTGTTTACATACAACATATGGATTCGCTTCTGTCTTCAGTGTCGCTTAATAAATGTTACCTACATAACTCTTTATTTACTGACTGTTTGGCCCTTTATCTTAGCTTCATCATTCTATTTTCAGCCGAATCCAACATTGCAGTTCAGCATAAGCAAGCTATTTTGTTCCCATTGTTGTGTGTGAGACAGCAAACAGGTGCGACGCGACAGCACGATGTTACTCCAGTAGAACAATTTCTATGAAAACTTCTATGGGAATTGTTCTATGCGGTGACCTGCACATCAGCTGAACAGTTCCTCATTATAGTCCTGTAGTAAACAAAAGATTTCGTACTTACCACAAGTTTTTCTACGTTGTTGGTCGATAGCTCACACAGGAAGCTGATGGTTTGACTACTTACAAAGCTACATTTTGATTGCTTCTTCCTCGAATTCCCGTCACATTTTCTATCCTTAGAATCTCTTTCAAAAGCGCCAAAACAGTTCACAGATTAATAGGTACACGGTATCCTAGATAGATTGTTTGCCCGTCTACAGTCTACAGCCTTAATTGTTATTAATTCTATGGAAGTCTAGCGCGATGTCATAAAAAGTTTTAATAGCTTTTGTTTGCTTTCTTTCTTTCATGAGGAAAACATATTTACTTGGAAAAGTAATAAATATTGGATACGTGTTATTATTACGTAATTATGAATCAAAAAACCGACAGGGTCTAGTATTTTATTGGGTTCGTTGTGGTATACATAGGGATTGAATTTTGCACTTCACTATTAATATAATTTTTCCATTTTTTTGAGAGAAGAGAAGAAATGATACATTTCAGTCGAAATTGGTGCTAAATTTGACAATCTCAAATCGCGATTGAAAATAGAAACATCGATTTTCACACCTCTGAAAATGATATTTAGGATTCCTTGTGTTTTATATTCTACTAGCACTTTGGCTGCGACTGTCCGCGTCTCATTCCATCGCCTACTTGTGATATAACGTCGTTTTCATTTCGCGTTCATTCCGCCTTTTTTCTGCTTGCTCGGTTCCTAAGATACATAAGCGAGATGATAAATAGTCTTCCTCAAGCATTAGGCTATGAAATGCAAAAGTAGTTTTTCAAATCCGTCTAGTAGTTCCAGAGATTACATGTTACACGTAGGCTTACAAAAAAATACCTCTTTATATTATTAGTATACATAAAAGTATAGCTATATCCTTTCCATGTTCACTTTTATGTAAACACGACGAGACTATTTTACTGGTTAAAGTTAAATTATTTAAAATGTTACGGGCCCCAAGTACCTCTACCCACATTATAGAGCTCGTCTATAAAACTAATTTATCCTTCTTATTACCTATTCCTGAACCCTCTCCATAATATTTCCAATAAGTGCCTCCACCGGATTCCTCTCAACCGTTTCCTTACAAGCGGCCCTCATCCCGAAGCTTCAAGTACTTACCTTCATCGTGAGTCGTGACAATAACTATCGGAAAGACATTGTTGTTCAAAGGTTTTCTAATAACGTTACCCAAAAGTTTACCGTGTAGTGTCTGGGCAAACGGTAGGATATAAAGTTGGGCGCATGTAGGTATCGAGCTGAACTTTAAAATTACGAAGATAATTTGGGGAAGGCCAACGAAACGATGGGTGGACTGTGTCAAAGACGATATGGCTAGAAAAGGAGTGACTACTGAAATTACAACTAAGATACATATAGAAGAAGAAATGTTGCATCAACCCTAAATAAATTGGGATAAAAGACAGAGAATGGTGATAAATTAGGCATTTCTCCAAAGTCGAGCGTTTGCATTTGTGTCCAGTTAATGGTAAGGGGCTCTTTCCTATACCATGTGACTTAAACGTAACTGGCTAACAAGGCAACGTACATAAGGTCGTCAAGTCATGAATGGAAAGCGCCTAGCTTAGATAATACTATAACTTCAAAGAAACTGAATTGACTAACATAGTTTCATGTGTGAACGTACAAAGAATGAATGAAAATGTTGAACGTACCATCTGTTCTCTTTGTTCTAAGTTATAAAAGTCAACTAAAAGCAACAAGTTCAGGTTATTTTTGTATTCATTCACAATAGTTAACTTTTTGTTACTATTTTTAAGTGAAACAACACGAGTTCTTACGATTTTCACACAATACAACGTCAGCAAATAAGAAATGGGTTTTGAAAAATCGCTTGACCAATGCCCAAGATTGAAACAATGTATTGTCTTCTTCTACTCTTCCTTTTTCGCAGAACTTTCAGTATTGTACACACGATGTAAGATACTTACATTGTTCTGAATCCATGGTTAAAGTTTTAGTTACACCGTTTATAAAAAGCCATAAATGATAACCAAAGCAAATAGGACAGCATTCTTACGAACCCTCATGTTTGAGTTACGATCTCCCTGACACCAATTTCAAAATCCTGCTTACCAAAGTACCTAACGAAGAAAATTAAGGCCACAATTTTTCCAAATAGGAACAAATTCTCCGTCATACTTAACAGTCTAACAAGACAACCAGATTATCTACCTTGACACAATAATAACCAAACATTTATTATTAAAACAGAATGTGTTCACTCAGAACTTGACAATGAGTCGCGAGTTCGTCCATAATGGAGATGTAATTTAGGGAAACGGGCCTTACATCCGGGCTGTTTAATTCAATATAAGTACATGTAAATAAAAAAAACGAGTATTTATAGTAAATGGACTATAATGGATCGTCAGCGGACCATGAATAGAATAGTAATGTGCTTGGAAATCGTTGAGTTTGAGGACATGGGAAATGCTGTGTCAACTGTGTGAATGAAGCTGACGTTTGGCTAAGTGGTTACAATGTTAATCGTAGATCAATGAGTTTACGTGGAAGAAAATATTGTGATTAAATCTTTGTATTGTTCTCAAACCACCAAATCTTGAATGATTCACGTGTTTACCTTCCATTGCGGTGGCCCAGTGTGTTCTATTGTAGGTCAAAACTTCTCAAAATGGGGAAAGCAAACATCGTGAAAGAACCCGCAACCTGCCTGTCCTAGAACCAAAAAATCGAAGTTATGTAATAACCACCAACCCGCATGAGCCCGCGTGGTAAATTAAGGCCCACTATCGCAAAAAAGAGGCCTGTATCGCAGCAGGCAGAATGGATAGCCCGCGAAAATCAACCAAATTTCTTACGTTTTTTGTTGATTGTATGTTGATTCAAATATGATTCACGACAGTAACTCGTATGTACCTACATATAATTAAAATTATCAACCAAATCTAAATTAACCCTACAAGTTAATTTAATTACTTTTCATGAAATAGTCATAGTAGTAAGAAAAACGGGATTTCTCGGACTACTAAGGTAACATGATCAATTAACATTATCTGCATGCGTAGCATGACCACCGTAGAAAGGGGTTTTGTCGACGGAAGAATAGACAAAATTACAGATTGTAGAAAGATTAAAGACAGAATTAAAGATTGTAGAAAGATTTGTACCGTTTTAAGCTGGATTAGCATGACAATTCTATCTTTATTCTACCAAGAATAGACAAAGTTCTTTCTATGGTGATCATGCTACGCGTGCTGCAACACTTTGTACATACCTTCTCGTTTGTTGCCGGAATGAAAAAAGATGTATACTCCTTGGTTTCATTACAAAAAGATCTATGTATTGAAAGCTAGGTATAGTACATATCTAATATTAAAGGATGTGGTGGTCAGTGGTCGGCCATTGAACGCTATAAGAACATAGGTATCAAAAATAATATTTCGAAGTATTCAAATCTTTTCAACAAGAAAACCATTTAAGGTGCAAATTATGTAAACAAAACTTTTAAGGTAACGTATGTAAGCTTTAAGTGTTCAAAAGTTGTATAGGCGTCGAGCTTTCACATTTCTACGACCTTCGACCCGGCTATACCCAGACCCACCAAGATGTGAAATTCCGATAATACTGTCACCATTTCAATTCCGTTATTCAACACTGAAGTGAATTGCACACCTCATCACAATATCACCTGCCAGGGTCGCGAGATTGTTCGAAAGAGATACCATGACCCTGACACATGGGCAACTGAAGGAACACGGGTGGGTTTTGGTCAGTAAAAGTCTGACATGCCCTCCCGCTCCGCCCAGAGCGGGAGAAGTCATTCGAAGATTACGCATGCAAAAAAAAAAAACTTAATATCACGATTCACGCCTTTGCCCCTAAATGGTCATGTAGATGACGACGGCACCACACAGAGCTACTAAAATCTGTCAAATTTCTTTAATAGGTTTCAATTTTATCTCTTAAGTATAAGGTTCAAGATTGATTGGGTTAATTTTATAGTTTCGGGTACCTTCATGTGCTGGCGTCTGAACATATACACACTGTTGTGTATACGGTTTGTGAACCAAATGTTCAATAGAGTAGACATGGTCGATGAAATTTGCTGGCCTTACTTTACCCACATGTTAGGTATCCCGTATCGATATCAAACACTAATTAAATAAAAGACAAAAAATATTTTTTTTAAATCATTCATTATTGCAACTTTGTTTAAAAGTTTAAATGACACTGACAACCAAACGACTATTTGAACCTATTTTGCTTTTTGTAAATTCATCAAAAAGATATACCTACATATGTTCCATGATAGGTTATTACAAAACCAGCTGATCAATTATTGGGATTGACCTTCGCCCATTGAATGATGAAAAAAATTAATATAAATTTTCTGTTTCATTACTTTGATGTTGCTACCCAATACGTCGATAAAGCCAGGCAGCTGATATAAGACCCTGTTTTTATTTGCAAAGAATGTATGTATTACAAATCAGTTGTTGTGTACTAGCTTATGCTGTCTATGGACACTACTATTTTTTCTTGGAATAGAAAGGTAATACCAGGTAGGTACTTTCATCATAATTGCATGTAATTTTAAAAATAAGCTGTTGAGTTTCCTAATAAATAAATAAATAAAAGATTAATTCATGACTTACATGACCCTGCTTCTTAATTTTAGAATTTTATTACAAATTCGAAATTCAAAACAGTGTGCGTTTATTTTCGTATTATTTATTTATTTATTTTAAATAGAACGGCCGAAGCCAATTACACTATTTAGACATTATAATAAAACTATTTGACACAATTCATTTAGCACAGTCATGCATTCTTCTCACAAAAATTCAAACATTCTGACAGTATCATCTTCCATTCATTTGCAAATATATCAATATCTGTGTTTGAGTTCGGAGAGCGTTAGTAGCTGCTAATGTCCGAGGAATAGGTGACTTGGAGTGCGCAACAGTACGGCAAGTTGGAACAGCCAACAAGCGGTGTTTTCTGCCACGACAGTAATTGTCTGGGACAAATAGTTTACAGATATCATTATGCAAATCAGGAGCATCAATAATCCCCCTAATAATTTTAAATATTACAGTCATCTGATCGCGCGACCTTCTTACTTCTAGAGAATTAAAGCTTAAGCAACCCAACAGAAATTTAGTGGGATACAAGAAAGGATAAACCCCGTACAAGCGCTTGTAAAGATATCTAAGGAATGCTTTTTGAACTTTTTCTAAAGCTAACGCATACTGCTTCTCAAAAGGATTCCATACGCATACACTAGACTCAAGTTTGCTACGGACCAATGCCCCAAAAATAAGCTTGATAACGTGGGGGTTATGAAAATCACGACAGTTCCTTAAGATGAAACCAAGGCGCTTGAAAGACTCTTTAGCAGTGGATGTGATGTGGTCGTGAAAAGTAAGCTTACTGTCGAATACGACTCCCAGGTCTTTCATGGAATCTGTTCTTGTGATTGCCTGTCCATTCAGCTTGTATGCAAAGTTGACTGGGTGCCGCATACGACCGAAGGACATCACGTAGCATTTTGATTTATTAAATTCCATTTGATTTTCTAGGCTCAACTTATATACTGAATTAATGTCTGATTGCAGAGCTTGGCAATCGAGCTCAGATTTTATTTCATAAAACAGTTTTAAGTCATCAGCATATAAGAGGGATTTGGCATTCGTAACTACGTCAGGGAGGTCATTAATCACCAGGATGAAAAGGATAGAGGGCCGACTACCGAACCTTGACTCACACCCGAGCGAGTGTGGTATGGGAGTGACTCATATAAACCTAGTCTGACAAATTGTTGTCGGTCCCGCAAGTAATCTGCAAGAAGTCGCAGGAGACCTGGAGCTACACCTATAGCACTGAGCTTTGACAGCAAGACGTCATTGTTGACTCTGTCAAACACCTTTTGAAAATCAAAGTAAAGAACGTCTACCTGGCGTCTGCGATCAAGACTAGTAGAGATATAATTAACTAGTGTAAGTAAGTTAGTATTGACGGATCTTTTTTCGCGAAAGCCATGCTGTTCATTGCACAGGTACTGGTTCACTTGGTTATAAATTCCTCGATGTAGGACATTCTCGAAAACTTTCGCGGGAGACGATAATATCGCTATTGGACGATATTCATCGACTGAAGATTTCTTTGACGATTTCGGTATAGGAGTCACACGTGATATCTTCCATCGACCACCATGAAAGATATCACGTGTATCACGGGTAGACTCCAGATTTTAAAGGTAAATTAAAAATATGGTGTAAGGCCGAATGAGAAATTCCTTTCCCTCTTTTAAGAACCATGGAGGAATATTATCGGGACCAATAGAACTGTTGAGCTTTATTTTATTTATTCCGATTTTAATATCACTTTCTGAGAAGTTAAGTATATTAATGTAATTACTAATATTGCAGTTGGTTGGATTGGCTATATTCTCGTGGTCCAGTTTTGGTACTTCAGTTTGGAAGACGCTTGCGAAATATTCTGCAAACGCTTCTGCAGCAGCTGCACCACTGTGAATTTCACCTTTATGGGTTATGTTAGGCTCAAATCCGCCTTTTGATCTTAGGTTAGAAATGTGCTGCCAGGACTATTTGGGGTTTTTCCTAATATTCCCTTCGATGCGCCTAATGTAAGTATCATAGGCAGTAGATATACGAGAGTTTAGGCTAGATCTATACTCGGAGAATTGCTTATATATTAGTTCACATTTGCTCTTTTTCCACGCAGAATGTAATTTGACTTTTTTCTGAATATCCAGAATAATATCTGACGTAAACCAGGTAGGATATCTTTTAGTCACTCTGTTTCGGTGTTTTTTAGGGATACAAGCGTCAAATAGGCTGTACATAATATCATAGAAAATCTGAGTGCTAGTGCTAACGTCATTGGATGATATAACAGCATCCCAAGATACCTCAGAGAGAAGTTCGTAAAGAAAATTGCGATTACATTTTTTGAAATTCCAGTCCCTACTACGGTTGACATTACTGGGCTCAAGTTTTTCACTTTCATCAGATGACTGTAACCTTACCTGGATGTCCAACGGCGGATGGTACGCATCGGGGGTACCAAGCCTTCAACTGCTGTTACAGAAACGTCACGCAGACTTGCGCTTTCCTGAACTAAAACAACATCCAACATTCCCCCATGCATGTTCTCAACAATATTTCTTTCACACATGTTGGAAAATGTCAGAAAATAACCATAATAATTGCGAACATTTAAGGAAGCACTGTTTAAGTTTATATCACCTAAAATGATAACTGTTCCTTTTAAGTCATTTATAAAACTTTCCACTTTTGTAAACCAGGTCATATAATCGCTGTCAGTGGCACTTGGTTTTATATACACAACGCACACATAAACAGGGGAACCATGCCACGTGAAACTCGACCAAAGACCCTCACCACTGTCCGTCTCAAGTTCACGTCGACGGCGCAGGACTATGGGTGTGCGTGCCATGAGCAGCACGCCTCCACAAGGTGAACCTCTGTCGCGCCTTAATACATTCCACTCACCATTGACGAGTCCTGTATCGTCAACCGAGGTATCCAAAAAAGTCTCTGTGGCCGCTATTACATCTTGTTCGGCTATGTGTAGATTGTTGCGCCACATCCGGAGCTTTGATTTAATTCCACGAACATTCTGGTATAAACAATCAATTCTTTTTGTAAATCTGGTGCTTGCTCTGAAAGCTGCTGGAGGGCCAGTCACAATACTAGCACTATGCTGCCTTATCTCTCTGTGTAAGCTGTTCGTGAAAGGGCTGTGGGGCAACTACACGATGGCTGTTAGAGTGCACGGAGAACGGTTTCCTATAGTTAATCAAAGCCTTAATTCTTGCATTAGCCGGCCACACATCTGCGGAATAGCAGCGCGTATAGTATGCAATGGGAACGCCAATTTTGAAAGACTTGTAGTTTCCTTTTGGAGTGAGTTCATCAATGGTACAAGTATCAGTGCCACATAAATCGTATCCTCAATCAAAAAGCTGTTTATATTCTATTCATAGACTAAACATCAACATAAATGTATGACACATAGCTAGGATGCCTTAAAATATCAAGTTTTGGACACTAACGACCTGACCTAACCAGTAAACCAGGTCAGGATTACCTACTTACCGTTATAATAGTCATTCGATCATCCTTTTACAGCTAAACCATTAATAGTCGTTGATCTGCAAACTTCACTGAAAATAGAACTGCCTGACGTCTTAAAATTAACTTGGAAGACATCTGTGGGCAATTATTGTAATTCCAATTACATTCACAGTCTGATCTTAGTTTCAATCTGTCAAAAACACTTCGAGTTTCCATACATTTTTGACAAGTTTTTGACATTTCATTGTCGCCGAGATGATGCTGCAAATATATTTTGAACGTTTTTAAAGGCGAGAATTGGCCTTCTAGTATTCTTCACTTCTAGTAGTTCTTGTTCATATTTGTACGTTTCTTGGCAAAACACAGAGAATCTAACTGAGTATATTGTAACATCTCACACACCGTTTAACTACCTGCGTTTACAAATAAAAGTTTCGTTTGTTTGTTTGTATGTTTGTTTGTTTGATTGAACGCGCTAATCTCAGGAACTACTGATCCGAATTGAAAAATTATTTTTGTGTTGGGTAGCCTATTTATCCAGAAAGGCTATAAGCTATATAACATCACGCTGCAATCAAGAGGAGCGGAGCAGTAATGAAAAATGTTGCAAAAACGGGGAAAATCGCACGGGTTGGCGATTCGACGCGACGGGAAGGGTCGGAGGAACAAGAAATTTAACGCGGATGAAGTCGCGGGCAGAAGCTATTCTAGTATACGACAACGGGCTAAGTAAGCTTCAGCCCCCCTAGCCAAGTCACAAACGTTGACCGTTCTACAATCGGTAACGCCTCAGAGTGAGCAATTGTAGAAAACGATAAGTTGGTAGCCATGTTGAAGCGCCTGTGTCGGCCGCTCGTTCTACAGTGTCTTTAGAAAAACGACATATTATAACAAAGGATTTAGCGTTGAACATTGTAGAAACGATAAAAAATCATTCTATCATTTTGAACGATGTGAATTTGGCTACGAATTTTCTGTTCGTTTGTTCTAACCACGTGACTTAACGTTGAGCGACTAGCGTTAACGATTGCAGATTATCAACTTGGCTAGGGGTGCAGTACTCACAATCTTAAACATTGGAATATAGAATCTACATACCTTTATTTAAATACTTCCACCAGGGGCCACCATCTATCTTCACAGTGACTGGTATCCAGTCGAAATTCCACCAATCCTGCGCTCTGTGCGCACCATCGCACATATTTAAGGTAGGACATTCATTGTCGACGTAAAACGATTAGTGTGTCATTGCAATGTTAGTCTTATCACCGTGAGATAAGGTATAAATTAGAATGAATGCCGAGAGTTTTTATAAAACTCACGGCTCACTTATTACAATGAGATAAGAGTAACATTTGCGTAATTGTAGTAGTAGTAAGTAACTCAAAACTTCGAAGTAAAACTAATTAATCAGGTGCAGGGTTCACCAATTTTTTTTTTATTCGGCAACACACTTCGGCAGTACGGCTAACTGCCAAATCGTAAGCGGCATAGGAGTCACCTGTAACTTTGGCCAAAACTACTTACAAATTTCGTGCTTAACAAAAGGTATACTCCATAATTTCTGATATCTAACATTAAATCACAAGAAAACTCGTCAAGTATATAACACGAGTGAGTCCATATCGTAGACACATCAATAGCAATTTATGGGACACTAAATTGCATGTTCATATACCTACTGTAATTCAGCAGAATCGAAACGACTTGGAGCCATCTACAATTAAGGCTAGACTAGACTGATGAATGACATCATGGGTTTAAACTGATCGAATTTAATATAGGTCACCAGTGTGACGATGGTGTCATTGACCTATTGCCCTAAGATAACACTGAATTCAATTTCTTTATTTTTATTCTTCTTCCTGTGGGTTGTGTCGGTAGTGGTGTACGCCGATCAAACTTTAGCCACGCCGCGCCGCCGCCGCCGCTGCCGCCGGCTGCCGACTTTTTTGTCAGCGTCGTCAACTATATGTAATATTCTAATTTGAGATACAATGCTATACGTACTAGTAAACTAAACACTATAAATATCTCAATAAATCTATGCTCATTGCATTGCTCGACGTATATGTTTAAAAATAAAACGTTTTTTATATGAGCACTGGCTTTTGCCAGCGACTTCGGAGGTTGGAATTTATTCCATAGAAATGTATTACCGGGATACATAGTATTCTATGTGCAGGTATACAGACTTTAGCATTATTGAGTAATGAATATCTAAACATACAAAAGCTTTTATATATATATTTTTTATAAATTATATAACAGCACCGGCTGTTAGTCTTTAAACATTGTCGTATGTGCGAAGAGAAGACCGGACGAAGTTTACAACGCTGCCCAAGCCAACTGGATTCTGCTGACAGTGGCTTTCCCAAAGTAGCAGTCAAACCGTTTAGCCAGTCCACAGGTTGGTCATCTGACGGCCCATCATCTGCCTGGCCTTTTCTCAAGTATGTTAGTTTGGGACAGCTTCTAGTCTAACCAACTCCAACACCAGTATTTTACATGGAGCGGAACCCACTAACCGGTACCCCTTAGTAAGAAAAGAGGCAGATGACGTGCCCGTTGCTGAAAAACACACTAACACACTGACACTAAAGTACCTGTCAATACCACAGGTTTAACCTAATTAGCGGTTTGGCTACTAATGGATGTACCTAATATATTATCAGCACAACGTGCAACGACACAATGATTAGTGATCTAACAGGCCCGACACGTGTCGAATTATATCGGGCTCTGTCAAATTATAAAGTTGTACGACCACAAATCAAGCTATATAATCCCAGTATAAGCTGACATCTCAGTGTACGAAAAGCATATACAACGCGAGGTCAGCTAAAACTGGAATGTATTAGCTTGATATGTAGCCGTGTGTACGTACACGCAGTTATATATATTGACATATTTATGGACCACGAATTAGGTCGTGTTGAGATAAAATCGCTATGAATTTGTTTCGCTGACATGTTTTCAAATACACACATATATTATGCATTTTTGTACAAAGACTATTAGGTGACACCGAAATGAATGCTTGAATCAAATCGCGCTGTTGGATTTTCAACTTTTTGTGCTGACCTCAGCGTTCAAAATACAATAGCAGGCTTTTTATATTGGCATAAATTTAGGTGTCGCTTAGTGTTAATGAAAAGTGTGAAAACGAGCAATATAACACAAAGCCAAATTGAATTAGCTAGCGAAACTCCCTAAAATTTTTGAGATTCGATATCTAAACATGTTCAAGTAAAAAGGAAATTGACTGTTATTAACTGATTAGTCAGTGACGTGACAGGTCAGAATCTACTACGATAGTGCAATAACTTCTACAAAATTGACCCGGCTGCAGTAAAAGTGGAATTGCTTCTACATAGTATCAAAATCCGTGTATTATCAAAATCTAAATCTAAAGTCATTTATTCAAACTAGGCTGAGAGTCAGCACTTTTTGAACGTCAAAGTTACACAAGACAGTCCCCCCAAAACGCCCGCCCTTCGACACTTCCTAGTGCTTTAGCTGGGAAGAAGAAGGGGCGTGCTGCACCCATCGATATCCAACAAGAGGATAAAGTATTGCCGGCTAATTCAATTCGAACATGCAGTTAACAAACAGACTAACCAAAAAAAAGTGATCCGCTACGCAACAACGAAAAACATTCCCAGATTTTGTTAATTCGAAACAACAATATTGACAACAGCAATTTGTCTACCAAAGCGCCCAGCCTAAACCTTGATTCACAAAAACCCGTAGTAAAGTAAACAAACGCTTTTAGTACAATCACTTCCCGACCTTTGGGTGAAACAATAGCTCGCGACCGAATGACGCATCACGGCTCAGTAAGCGAACGGAATAATCAACTCCTGTCTATTTTCGTACGGTTCGGCAAAATACATAGGTACACACAACTTTCGTTTTTCGTAGGAGGAAAGATAAATGGAACCAATCACTGGAAATATTGATAAAAAATCAGGATTAATGTGGGAAACAGGAATAGTTTTTTTAAGTATTTATGGCAGCTTTTGATCATTCGAGTCATTAATATTGTGTTTTTATAACAATTGATTTCTTCTCAGAATTATGATTGGTAACTTTTTAAAAGAGCTTATTAAATCAGTTTCAGTATTCACTTCCGTGTGGTAAAAAGTAGCAACATACCATTTCTTCCCGTGGGTGTCGTAAAAGGCAACTAAGGGACTTTTCAGAGAATGGGCAGCAGCGTTCTCTATGCATTTTACCACGATACTGCGATCGCCAACCCGCCTGCCAAGCGTGGCGATTATAGCAAATCCACCCCTTTTGTGGGAGGCCTTTGTTAAGCAGTGAACGTCGTTCGGCTTTTTTTGTGGGTGGGAAATCATCAAATCACGCTTCCCGCTCTGGGTGTAGCGGAAGGACGTGTCAGACTTTTACTGATTAAAACCCACCCGTGTTCCTTCAGTTGCCCATATGCCAGGGCCACGGTACCTCTTTCGAACGAATCTCGCGACCCTAGCAGGGACGTCTTTCGGCTGAAATGAGGATGATGATGATGAATAAATCACACGAACACTAATAACTGCTTCTTCATAATATCGTGGCAGAATTTTTGGCCTACTGAATTCTCAACCTACTGCTTAGCGCCTAGAGTTGAAAATCGAACACTATGTTTTTTCAATGCTCTGGGATGCACTCTATTGGATTCTCAATGTTCGGTTCAACATTGAAAGCTCAACTCGGCAATAATCAAATGTCAAAAATTTTGCAGAAAAAAAATTAAACCGCTGAAAAAACTGAAACGCAAAAAATAAGAAGCCTAAGTAATTTTGAGTCGGTGCCAAACAAGCAAATTAATAAATTTATTTGATTTGGTTATTTCAATAAATTTAAGGTAATTTAGTGATCTTTGTTCATTGATTGTTTAAAACAAAAACACACAAATACACGAAAAAAAATACACAAAAAAAACAAACAAAATTGTACAACGAACGAACAAACGAATTTGTACATAAAAAAAAATACGCGTCGAATTGAGAACCTCCTCCGTTTTTTTTTCGTCGGTTAAAAATATGGAACATCGCGGTATTTTTGACAGATTGAGACTGAGATCAGACTGTGAACGTTATTGAAATTACCAGAATTGCCTCTTAGATTCCTTCATAACCTTTTTCGAAGAAACTTCTAAGTATTACGTGTCACTGTGTTGTTACCTTGAGCCGTTAACATACACCCACGGAGATTAGCACCCACCAACAAACCAATCTTACTTGACCTACTCAAAGAGAGTATATATCTACACAAGGAAAACACTTAAATCTTAGAATTAAAATCAACCCACGTTAGAGCCATTTCGAGATTACGCTGATGTTGTTTACCAAAATCTTCTGTTGTTTCCTCGTGATCACCGTATAATGTTCCCACTGCTAGAACATTCTTCTCTGAGAGAGAGGGCTACCAAACGAGCCCAGTGCTGGTTGGTAGATGTCAGATATCTTCAAATTTTTCACAATTTTGAGAGCAGTGGTTATGTAATTACTACCTATACTTAGTTATATGCATCAATGTATGTATTAGTATCATTTGCATCGTTGTATATTGAAACGGGCACGCCCTTTATGCCTGGAGGCTTTATTTAGGTTTTAAGTTCTGTTTACGATTTTGTTTTATTATTTATTTCAGCTTGAGTTTAGTTTTCAACGTTTTGTTTGTATATTGGCGTGTGCTAACTCACATGTGGCGAATAATGTATGTTTTGTATTATAATATTAATTACTTACACAATATTGTATAGAATCAAGTTCTTCTAACTTAACAGACAGCTGTGCTGCTGAGGAGTTTGTTCCGCCACTTCTTCTTCCCAGCTAAAGCACTAGGAAGTGGTGAAGGGCGGGCGTTTTTGGGAGACTGGTAACTTTGACGTTCAAAAAGTGCTAACTCTCAGCGTAGTTTGAATAAAGAATTTTGATTTTGATTTTGTAATAATTTACACATAGTAAAGCACCTGTCTGGATTCGAACCTATGACCTACTACTCGTAAGTCGCGGCTGTTACCACTCGGCCACTTCTGCTCACTGCTATTTGCTAAATAAAACTTAATTTCAGTTCCCGCCTTATCAATACTACTCTGTTATAATCTTATTGATAAAGCGAGAAGGGAAATACATATTTAATGCTAATTTAGATAGTCTGTTATCTCTGGTTTTGTGAGGTCCCATTGAAGAATATTGACAGTTATGTTGTGTGTGGGTGTTGCACTTTGTAACCTCTCAATGCTGAATAACTTGATCTTGTTGGTGTTTACTGTTGTCTTTATCTAGATGTCTAGGACAAAAAGCACTCTACTTTTAAATAGGTTCATTTTGTTTTTAACTTTCCAACCTATAAGGAGAAACGAATTATCCAGCGGGGCAAGCACGGCCTCTGTAATAGGCTTGAATCATGCATTTTATCAAGGGTTTTGTTCCCAAACTGTGATGAAAATGTATGACTCGAGCCTATTATAGCAGGCCGTGCTCACCCCGCAGCTCAACCCACCTTACGCCACTATTTTGTCCGTCTGTCAAAGACATTTTTGGTATCTATAAAAGCATAATGAGAATCTAATTTTGTTGCTTGTAAATCTATGCCAATCCAACTTAAATTACAATTTTTATATCTAAACATACACACAAAGTGAGAAAGTATAAAAATCGTTACAAATCACCTATTCTTAGATGCTATCTTGCCGCTCACTGGAACAATGCAACCTCCCTTTCCACGTTGAAGACGGCGGTAAATACTACTTACGTAGAATCCTCTTCTAAACTGCAATGGACGACAAACATTCCGTCACACTGACAACATTTTAAAAGCTCGAAAGCACTTTGACCTCATATTCCAGTCATTAAGTTAACGCCCTTCCTGATTAACGTTAATTAATGGTTTTAAAACTTGTTTCTAGCCCTCTCTATACGTCATTTGCGTTATGTGTGAGCCTCTACCAAAATTGGCTTTCAGTAAATCTTCCAGAGGGCCACCAACTGTCATGGGATACTTGGAAATCTCTTGACTGACTAAGAAGCCTGGTGGAGCGCTGCCACCACAACTTGATCAGGTAGGGGTACTCCGATGAGCTGCAGTGCGACTGTGGAGTCACATCTTAAACTATGGCCGTCTTCTCATGCTCTCTGTACACTAACAACTCCACTATGAAAGACAAGGAGAATTCTCGTAAAAACATTCAAAATCTAATCGCAGTCTCATATTTTGCTTGTCGCCGAGATTTACGTTTTTGGTTTACGTTTTTATGTACTTTTTTGACAAGTTCTTGACATTTGTCAAGAACTTGTCAAAAACGTACGGAAAATCGAGGTATTTTTGATAGATTGAGACTGAGATCAGACTTTGAAGATTCTTAAAAAAATACGAGCATTGCCCCTTTTTGAAAACCATCGAAAGCTCTGTCAAAATGGCTGAATTATGTTCAAAGCTTATTTAAAACTAACAAAAGGAATCATCCCTATGACGAAGAAGAAATCATTAAAACACCAGCTCTGGGAGTTCAAGATCCCCAAATAAGGAACCTAGAAATCTATTAACTGGGCACAGACAATTCTTATTGTCTCATTGTAGCTACCGGAGTGAGCCAAACTTCGATCAAAAATGTACTAGATTCCCGATGAGCGCTTCAAAAACGGCCCGAAAAATAAGAGCACAAATATTTTTGTGCTCTTATTTGAAATTAGTTTGGTCCAATGATAGCCAACGATAAGACGTCCTAAATGCCGCAGTACGCGTTCAAAAATTGTGTAAATAACCACTGTAGCACCAAGTTTTTGGAAGGAATATCTTTTTTTCCATAAGTTTAAATCTTTAAGTGTTTTTCATAAAATAAAAACAATCAAATAGTAAATATAAATCATTTAGCAAATACATATTATGATTATTTGACCAATGTTTGCGACAACGCACCAACTATTGTAACAAACATTGTCTTTTCTGGAACAGAGAATGCATGAAGTAGTATTGTAATTTTATATTTTATTTTTGTTTGTAGATTTCCAAGTTAGCCATTTCGCTGTGCAGAATGGGTATCTATTGTAGCGAAAGAAAGAGGAGAAGAAATATACAAACCTTATAAAAATTCATATTTGAACTTTAATTTAAATGAAAAAATAATTTGATTTAATACAAATTTAACTTCTAAATACTGGTACATAAAAGTAGACGCACCCATTTTTTATACGGGTGGATCACATTGATTTAACCCGCACTTAATTAAATAAAATAACTATTATACTATTTTAGTCCTACTACTTTTTTAAATCGATTAAAAATGTTTGCCACCATCAAAACGTACCTTTTCACCTAAAAAAATATATTCTGCAACTCTACGTCTTTCCATACGTACTGTGTTCTGAACATTGAAATGTAATACCAAGAACTACGTTTAGTTCCAAAATAGAGTAAGCACGAAATTGTCAACACATTGTTTTTAACCATATTGCTTAGACTTTAAGTTTCAGTTTAGAATAAATAATTTTGTACTTATATCAAAATGACTTTTGATTTTTAACGGACATTTGAAATTTATTGCTCTTTACCTTTCTCCGATGACAAAAGGACTTAAATATGAATATTTTGCAATTGTAATTATGCTTTATGTTTGAGTGTTAAGGATTATAATAAACTGAACTTGTTATTATTATGAAACGTTTTTCTATATTTCGTAGTAAGAAATATAAATGTGTAAGTGTGTGCAAACGTGGCCACTTGAGCGCCTTATTTTTGTTCCTGATCCTTTATCTAGTGCTATTATTGATCGAAGGAGCCAAATTCAATCTTGTAACCTGCGTCATCCTACACTTTTGTACTCTGCTCACGACGCTTCGGATATACGTATAAATGTTACGTAACTGTATACAAACTCTACGAACCGTTGGTGACTGCAAAAAATATAAAATCGATATAGTTTTTGCTGTGGCTGTCTCATCGAGATGGGCTGTTATTTATTGACCACCAGATTACGCACATTATATAACGCGGTTTTCCTGTTCAACATATTTCCAAAGTTTATTTATTGTCTGCCTTTCTTGCGGTTGATGTATTCTCGAATATTGTGTGTTTTTGCCTTTTAACTGTTATATTTTATAGCATGCAATGTAGGACAAGAAAAGAGAGGCCTATGAGCAGCGGGTAATGTCGTTCTTTGGATGATGATGATGTTGATAAATTTGGGACAATGCACATTCTAGGAATTGATACGGACGACCTCTCATCAGCATCTGCCTAGCCTTTTCTCAACTATGTTGGGGTCGGCAGTCAAACGCGAGCATTCACTGCCTGCCTATCTGACCTCCACAACTGGATAAAGCATACCCCTTGGTACTACTAGTTGTGAGACTTTCGGGCTTCTGATGATCTGTAACGACTGACAAACATCCACGAATACAGACGCCCTATAAAGACATAAAATGACCAGTCTTCAAATTGAGACAAATTGTAGCACATCGCCTACAGATTTTCCATTGTTCATATCATGACAGGCGCGAAACGTAAAGCAGCTTTAACACAATGGTATTCAGGTTAATTTAAAGAATAAAGTAATAATGGGAGCTATAATAATAGTTTTAAAAGTCATCATCGTTTTAATGCTCAAAAAGTCGTGATTACGAAAAACTACTTTCTTTTTAACAGTGTCGTTTTGTGCTTAATCGTTACAGTCGCCGGTTACATTTCCGGGCTCACCTCACACACCGGCACAGAAAATTGAGAAAAACTTTTAATGGAAATGAGCATTTCAAAGCGAATGCAAGCAAGTGGGGCTTATTATATAGCTGCCTATTGAAGGCATAGATGTCGGCCATGTTTGCCTCTCATTTTTATTCTGTTTACATGGACCAGCTGCTCCATTTCTGGGTCGGCTCGTAAAAACTGAATTGGAAACAGAATAAAACGTGTATTTTTAATGTCAGTACTCGCGCGATTTTACTACATCTTCATATAATGGCAACATCAAGAAAGTTAAGGAGTGCATTAAAATCATCAAGTTCGTTTATAAACTTCTTTAATTACATATCTATACAAACATCAGCCAATTGAATTACAACTACACAATAATTTACAGTCTTTCCGAATAATACTTAAAACATTTTTTTCATTTAAAAAAGTAATAAATACGAAGAAGCAAACCTTTTCAAATGCGAAAATTTGGTATCGTTATTGTACAAAAGTTACACATATGCTATTAAAGATACTCGTAGATTACAAATTTCTATAAATATTTACAACCTGGGACGATTTTCGTCTATAACAAAACAAGTTCTTTAGCGTTCGCCTAAGGCTAAGACTAAGGTCTACAGATCAATTATTTAAGAGATCGTTTGGGTTAATGTTTATTGAGGTCCTTCATACCAGGTACGTTTGAACAGTGTGCTGAAATACCACGGACTGTGGCTGGTTGTGCCGACCTTGGAAGTCGTTGGAGGAATAATCCGAATCTATCGTGGAGTAGATGTGCTCTGACAGCGGTCGGTCGCACGGCGAGCGTTCCGCTGAGTTGGCAGACTTGCCACAAAGCGTCTGGCAGGTACTGTTCAACACAGACGCGTCCATCGTATAAGTATTAGAATTTCTTCCATAATTTAGTCTTTTTAATTTCTGTCCATGTCGCTTAGATGACGGCATGGCATAACGTAACCTCTCCCAAAACCGTTTCTCTTTCCACGTTATCTCCAAACCCGTTTTGAAATATGACTTCAACTCCGGATCTCGTGGGATGTGCCCTACGCTCACTATTATTAATTTATGTGGATTCTTTTGTAGCGCTTTCTGTAAAGCTTGTCGGAACTCTATCTGTGACCACTCGGTTAAGATAAAATTCTTTGTTAAAACTACTATGATACGCCTCGACGCCTCGGTGGCCTCGACCACCAAGTCGGGGAACTGAGCGTACGTCGCTTCGAACTGCGGAACGTCTCGGTAGTGTAGGCAGAGATGGTACGACGGATAACCGGTCTCTAATTCACGAGCGAGCGATTCTACGACAAACTCCTCGTCTTTAGGGCTATAACAAATATATGCGTCGTAAAGCTTATCAGCATCCTTAAAAGCGCCCGCTAGAGGGGAGAGCTTAATTCCGCAATTCGAATACAACCACATCCTACAAGCGTATCTAAATGTGAATACTAAAGCTAATATTAATAAAATAAGCATGAACCCAGTCAAAGCCGAGGCCAATAATGGCAAATTGTGAGAGACGAAGAACGCGCTTATCATCGAGCTATCGCTTATTTCACTGCAAACTGTCACATTTAAACTCAATGGCTTCTTTGCCGGGTTCATGTTCTCATTCACACACCACAGGTTGGGAATGTCGATAATTTTCTCAACATTCTGAGATACGTAAGTTAAAAAACCTTGCAAATATTTACAATCACAGGACCAGTTGTTACTGCCAATGTACAATGTTTGAAGCTTCTTGTTATTGTCTAAATGCCACAGACCGTAATTCACGAGTCTGTTTCCATCCAGGCGCAAAACTTCTAGAGCTCCCAAAAGAGAAAAAGTTTCATTAGAAATGTACTCAATTAAATTACTTTGAAGATACAGTTCTTTTAAGTTGCTAAGCTTTGAGAACTCGAGACCCAGTAATTGTTTCAGTTTGTTGTTGTCCAAGTGTAGGATTCTTAGATCTCTTAGTTGACTGAATGTATTGTTATGTATATTTAAAATATGACTTGAATTATGATACACAACCACGGCCTTACGCATTGAATCGAAAACAGATTCGTTAAGTTCACTATAAATATTACCATCTAAATATATATGAGTTGCATCTACAGGAAAATTCTGAGGTATAGCTTTCAATTGTTTAACAGAACAATCAACGACGCTAGTAGTTTTCGTCGAATCGTGATAACACGAACAATTAATTGGGCACACTGTTTTGCAGCTACAGTTATTGAAATCGCAACAATGACAGCCATCAAGACAGTAACTATCGTATTTACACAAAAAGTCTTTGATATGGAGAGAACTGACCGGGAGGTCTTTCATGCCGCGTACGTAGGATTCCTTGCACATTACATTCTCCAAGTCCATCACGCGCGGGTATTCACGAGACGTAATGGAATTGATGAGTAAAAGCCATTTCATTGTGCAATCGCATCGAAAGGGATTGCCACTAATGTAAAACTCAGGCAGCACTCGTTCTTCTGCCACTCTCGAAATACGTAAACTATTTATGTCCAAACTTTCAATAGCATTGGCATACATATCAACTCGAGTTAAATTTCTCTTCTCAAGGAATGTATCCGTCTCTATACTTGTGATTAAATTGTTGTTGATAAATAAAAGCTCTACGCTGTTTGGTATTGACATGGGTGACAAGGTCACTAAACGGTTATGACTGGCATCTAATGTTTTAACGTGAAGCTCGTTCTGAATTTTATAGTAATTACCGAGAATCTCAATGAAATTCGCGTGGATGTCCAACCATTTCAAGTTTCCCGGAATGAAAGCGTAATCAAACCATACCAAATGATTCTCGGATAAATTGAGCCATAACAGTTTAGTTAAAGCCACAAACACCCCGTTAATGTCAGAAATGAAGTTACCATCCAAACGCACGGCTTCCAATTGGGGATTCTTTTGAAAGGTTTCAGTCTCGATTGACTGTACTTTATTTCTGGCCAAATTGAGTACTTGCAGGCTTGGCAAGCCCCAGAACATGCCCGCGGTAAGGTTTCCAATTTGATTGTCGATTAAACGTAACCCGGTCAGTTGCGATAGGTTCTGGAACGAACTATTTGCAATCTCTGTTAATAAATTTTCACCTAAGTCTAGCGATTTCAAGTACGGTAATTGCATAATTGCATCAGGGACTTTCGCAATCTTATTAGAACTTAGATCTAATTCTTTCAAATCTGAACAATTTCCAAATGCATTCTCACTGATATAAGACAGCATATTATTATTTAAGTTTAGTTTATTTAATATAAATAATCCATTAAATATATGATCTTCAATAGCTTGTAACTTATTCTGACCTAAGTTCAAAGTGTGTAGATTAAAAAGCGGTGAATACGCATTATCCTCTATGAACGCTATGGTGTTGTTGTACAGATTCAAAATTTGTAAAAAGAACAAGTCTTTGAACATGTTGCGTGTGACCCGGGCCACCGTGTTATGGGACAGGTCGAGCACGATTAATCTTATTAGACCACCGAACGTTTCATCTTCTATGTGGTCGCTCCTCAATTTATTCGCCGAAAGATCTAAAACGAGCAATTGTTCCAACCGATTGAATATTCTCTTAGGCAAAGTTTCCAGTTCATTATTTTGTATATAAATTTCACGAATTTCTCTAGTATTATAAAATAAACCGTCTGGTAAATAACTAATAGCGTTATCCGAAAGGTTTACAACTTTTAACGACAGTAAGTCACTAAAAACTTCGCCTGGAAGCTCGTTAATTTTATTATTTTGAAGGAATAACTGTGTCAACCGGCGCAAATGTAAAATTTCAGAGTCAGCTGGCAGCGACATGATATCGTTATGACTTAAATCTATAGTCTGCAATGTGGACCCGCATTTATGACCGAAACCCAGTTCATCGACAAACTTGATTTTGTTGTGCGTCAAATTAAGTGAAATTATGTTTTCCAGCGCGCAAAACAGGTCCGAAGGTATCTTTCTTATGTTGTTGTGACCCAAGTCTAACGTGTGCAGCTCCCTCAGTCCGTTGAAAGCTCCTAGAGATAGTTCCAATTCTTTGTTGTTGCTCCACTCGTTGTTCATAGAGCGAATCTTCAATGTCTTCAGCCCTCGTAGCCCCTCGAACACGTTGCCGGGCAGTCGTAGTATTTTGCAGTTATCTATGGTTATCTCTGCCAAACCTTGCATTCTTCCGAAGTGATGGTCTCGTAGAGAGCTCTCCAGTGGCAGCGGGCTGCACCGGATCGCGAGCCGCTCCGCGCCATCCGAGTGCATCGAACCGGCGACGTCCCTGTCCGACGACAGTGTCCGTACGTTGCACTCCACCACACCATTCTCACCGGACACACGGAAACAAACATCTGCATCGTCAGGCGCTTCCGTAAGCGCCGCGCCCATCACTAAACAAAAGAATATCGCGTTAATTATCATTTTAAACGGCACTGTGTCCATATCATTTTCGTCACTTGTCAGAACAGAGTTTTGATGAATGAAAGTTGAGTTCGTAAGTCGCGCACGGTCATGTTCAGCTGTTGTCTACGCGTGTACTACACGGAAACACTCCGATAACGACGATTATGAGCGGTGTAGTAAATAGAGCAGTGTGCGTGCGGCACAGCATGGCAACGCAACAACGTAAGCACGCGATCCCCCCGCGGTGGCGAGGCCGCGACTGCCGCGTACAATGAAATGCCATGAATGCGCGGCGGCTTGGAGGGAACGACGGACCGCACCAACATTTCTATTGCCGCATAATAAGTAACCCTCGTAGTTTTGACTTTTGTAGAAACGGAAACCGTTACGTGACGTTGTTTCCATAAATTGGATTTGGTAATAACCCTTTTAAAATTCAAATTTTAATGAACAAAAGCCGTTGCTCTAGCTCTACTAGTAGTAGAGCTTACCAAAATGTATTAAATTGTAATCAACAAGTTTACGCACTTTTATTTTTGGAGTTTTAATTTTATTAGTTACTCATTTTTTGCTGATCTGTAATTTTTGCAAAATCTGTAAACGTGTTATTTAGGTACTCTATTTACCAAATGATTATTATGGTTTTGAAATTTCATCACGTTTTTTTGCTAAAGTTTTTGCTAAAGTTTTATAGCTCAGTAAGTCAGAGTGCCGATGCGAGTCGTCAGTTCTAGGTCCGATCACATATTCATTAGAAAATTAAGAGTTGAAGATAGCAATATTAAACCATTATACAGTATAACTTTATTATAAATAAGTCATTTAAACAGACATGCGGTTTACGAGGTATGTTTGTATGTTATCGTTGACCTAGTTATATAAATGCAGAGGATTTTTACAGTTTACGTTAGTTATTAGGGTTCCGTTGCCAAATGGCAAAAAACGGAACCCTTATAGATTCGTCATGTCTGTCTGTCTGTCTGTCTGTCTGTCCGTGTATGTCACAGCCACTTTTCTCTGAAACTATAAGAGCTATGTTGTTGAAACTTGGTAAGTAGATGTATTCTGTGAACCGCATTAAGATTTTCACACTAAAATAGAAAAAAAAAAACAATAAATTTTGGGGTTCCCCATACATAGAACTGAAACTCAAATTTTTTTTTTTCATCAAACCCGTACGTGTGGTGTATCTATGAATAGGTCTTCAAAAATGGTATTGAGGTTTCTAGTATCATTTTTTTCTAAACTGAAAAGTTTGCGCGAGAGGCACTTCCAAAGTGGTAAAATGTGTGTCCCCCCCCCGTAACTTCTAAAATATGAGAATGATAAAACTAAAAAAAAATATATGATGTACATAACCATATAAACTTCCACTGAAAATTGGTTTGAACGAAATCCAATAAGTAGTTTTTTTTTAATACGTCATAAATTGTAAACCGCAGTTTACCTTTAATTCAATCAACTCAAATATAAAAATTAAAAAAAAAACATTTAATGTCATAAACATAAACCTTATGCATAAACCGAAGATACCTACAGGTTTGTACGGAACCCTCGGTGCGCGAGTCCGACTCGCACTTGGCCGGTTTTTTTTATTCAGGATTCAAAAGTCTAACGTGCTGAGACTGAGACTTAATCTTTTCAATCATGTCACTGTACACTGTACACAGTTAACTATGCTAAAGTTCAAATATATCACCAAATATCTACACACATTCTTTGCGAGCCGTAGACTGTTTATTATATCGATATAAATCATATAGAAAGCAGAGCCGGCGGTTGCCTTTTGGTTGTCCTTTATCAAAACATCCCGTAGAGGTACACACAGGTAGCCACCGGGCACGGGACACATTGTGTTACCGGTTGCAGCTGGTGTGCCCGTTGTTGACAAAACTGGCGTAGAAACAACTTAAGGGGCAAACGCCAGAGTCACCCGCGAAATTTTGCAACTTTTCTTGTTTCTTGCACTTTGCAGATCAGAGACAGGTTGTATGTTGATTAAAATATGATTCGGGACGGTAAAAAAAATGGCTTTACAGAATTATAATAAGTAGAGATCGACCATAACTCACAAAAACCGGCCAAGTGCGAGTCGGACTCGCGCACCGAGTGTTCCGTACAAACCTGTAGGTGTATTCATGGTTTATGCATAGGGTTTATATGTTTATGAAATTAAATGTTATTGTTTTTTTTTTATATATTTGAGTTGATTGAATGAAAGGTAAATTGCGGTTTACGATTTATGACGTATTAAAAAAAACCGGCCAAGTGCGAGTTGGACTCGCGCACCGAGGGTTCCGTACAAACCTGTAGTTATTCTCGGTTTAAAAATAAATATTTTTTTTTTTATTTTATATTTCAGTTGATTGAATGTAAGGTAAATTGCGGTTTACGATTTATGACGTTTTAAAAAAAAACTACTCACTCGATCTCGTTCAAACCAATTTTCGGTGGTAGTTTACATGGTAATGTACATCATATATTTTTTTTAGTTTTATCATTCTATTATTTTAGAAGTTACGGGGGGGGGGACACACATTTTACCACTTTGGAAGTATCTCTCGCGCAAACTATTCAGTTTAGAAAAAAATGATAATAGAAACCTCATCACCATTTTTGAAGACCTATTCATAGATACCCCACACGTATGGGTTTGATGAAAAAAACCATTTTTGAGTTTTAGTTCTATGTATGGGGAACCCCAAAATTTATAGTTTTTTTTCTATTTTAGTGTGAAAATCTTAATGCGGTTCACAGAATACATCTACTTACCAAGTTTCAACAGCATAGCTCTTATAGTTTCGGAAAAAAGTGGCTGTGACATACGGACGGACGGACAGACAGACAGACAGACAGACAGACAGACAGACATGACGAATCTATAAGGGTTCCGTTTTTTGCCATTTGGCAACGGAACCCTAAAAACTACTTACTAGATCTCGTTCAAACCAATTTTCGGTGGAAGTTTACATGGTAATGTACTTATTTTAGAAGTTACGGGGGGGGAGACACACATTTTACCACTTTGGAAGTGTCTCTCGCGCAAACTATTCAGTTTAGAAAAAAAATGATAGTAGAAACCTCAATAATATCATTTTAGAAGACCTATCCATAGATATCCACACGTAGGCGTTAGATGAAAAAAAAAAAATTGGGTTTCAGTTCTAAGTATGGGAAACCACCAACATTTTTTTTTTCTATTTTCTGTGTGAAAATCTTAATGCAGTTCACAGAATACATCTACTTACCAAGTTTCAACAGCATAGTTCTTATAGTTTCGGAAAAAAGTGTATGTGACATACGGACGGACAGACAGACATGACGAGTCCATAAGGGTTCCGTTTTTTGCCATTTGGCTACGGAACCCTAAAAAATTAAGTTTGCACGAATTGCTTATCAATATGTATAAAAATATTTGCTTTGTGCACTTCTTTTCCATATAAACTTTAACTGTGCCAAATTTCAAAGTCCTACGTCCGCATACTTTTCGTAAAAAGGGGGGCAAAGTTACACACGTACGCGTATTAATATAAAGATTAAAAGTACAGCCTGCAGCAGTGATGACCCAGTGATGGAGCAATGGTGGCCCAGCGATCGCGGCACCGATTTACAAACTTAAGGTAATGGGTTCGAACACAGGCAGGCGTTTTACTTTGTGTAATTTTATTTCATCGTGCTCTCGAAACGGTGAAAGAATACATCGTGAGGATACCGGCATAGGAGGAGGCGGGGTGCGTGAGGGAGTGGCAGTCTCTGCGCCCTCACGTCCCTAGCCGCCGCAGGAGGAGACGCCCCGGGCGTCGGGAGTCTATAGCGGACTCCCGGCCACCGTAGGCGCGAGCTTGCGGGTGGCGAGCAATGGGTAGCTCGCCGCCCGGTAAGGACCAAGCTCGGGTCGACGGCGCGCAGTGTTCCACACGCGCCTCAAAGAGATGTCAGCAGCAGTGTAGGGGTCTACTAGGACCAATGCCTGCCGGGGTCGCGTGATTGTTCGAAAGAGATACCGTGACCCTGGCACATGGGCAACTGATGGAACACGGGTGGGTTTTAGTCAGTAAAAGTCTGACACGCCCTCCCGCTCCGCCCAGAGCGGGAGAAGTCATTTGATGATTTCCCATCCAAAAAAAAAAAAAGGAAAAACCGGCATGTGCTAGAACCAAAAATTCGAAGACGTGACATCTACCGACCTGCACTGCACCCGCGTGGTAGATTACAGCCCACTCCCTCTCACAAATAGGAGGCCTGTTTACAAGCAGTGGGACTTTATAGGCTGATAATGCTTAAGATTAAAATGATTAATACAACCCTCTAAGTTCATTTAATCCTATTGGATAGCTATCTCATGAAATACTTAATCATACTACCTGACATGGCCTGCAAGTTTCCAAAAAAATTGAATAACGCGGACTACTCAACGTATTCTCCTTAAGGCAGGGACAAATCTCCGGCGCGCAGGCCTAGTTTCCGGAACGAAAACTATCGACGAGTCTAAATTAAACGCAAATCCTATGATGCGATTGAGTTTTGATAATAAATTCAATGAATCGCAGGAGTTTCCGTGCGGCAATATTTCAAAAAGACACGGACACAAAATTTGCGTGGTGGCGATTCTTGGTAAAGCCTGTGCCCAACAGTGGATGTTTTGAGGACTAGCTGTGCTCGAGACAAAAAATAGCCTATGTCTTTATAACATTAGCTGCCAGTGATAGTACCGTCAAAATCGGTCCAGCCGTTTCGGAGTTTAGCCGAACCAAACAAACAAACAATTTTATGGCCGTTTCCACCGCGCGGCCAACTCTTAAAATTTGATGAAATTTTGCCAGGAATTCGTTGTAATTTGTTACGAAACACACACACCTCTTTTCCTGAATTTGTTACAAAAAAAAACTAAGACGCTACGACCATAAACAGTTGGCCGCTAGAACCGCCACTTGCCGTAGTGATCGCCCGTGATTACACAGAAACTAAATAATGCAGATAGGCGAATGATACATCAAAAGAAAGGTCTTAATTTGTTATATTTGTTACAAAAATAAAAATCATCAAAACTTAAATATACAAAAAGTTATGCTATATTTAGTTTTCAGGTTAAGTGTAGGTACATATCTCACCATAAAATCAAATTAATAGAGGCTAATGTGTAAGGACAATTAGTTGCTAATTTGTTGCAGCAAATAAACAAGAAAAATACTAGAAAATAGGATCAATATTTTTTACAGTCGATTTTAGTTGGCCGCGCGGTCGGCAATATACCTAAAATACAATGGCGTTTATTTCGTTATTAATAGTAGGTTCAAGCTTAGTTCTAGTACTAATCGACAGGTATCGTAGACAAGTTTGGATAAATGTGGCGAATATAACTACAGGCTTTATATTTTAGGAGATATTCACTAAAATATAGTAGTATGAAACTGTGTTAGAATAGAGTGACCACAAATTTTCATAATAAAGTGAGACTGAATCGCCATTATTGGAATGTTCGGTAGTCTTATCTTAATTTTTTAGGGTGAAACTCTTTAAGACATCCTATAGCATACTTTATAAAAGTGAAATTCACAAACCGATAAAAATTTCTTCATTCAAAATCAGCGTACAGGCAAAAATCAAGTAATATAAGTCAACAAAATATTATTATATTTTTTTAATAAATTTACCATAACATTTATAAATTAACTGAAACTAATGTAAGACACAGAATGTAGACACATTTTCTAACAGGTACTTATTTCAATTTTAGAATTATTTTAAAAATATAGTAATTTTATTTTTTAAATGACATTCTGATCTATTTTTGTGCCTGGTATAAATTCTACAGCACTAACTAAGAAATAATCTTTAATGTTAATACTAATCGGTAGTTCAGTGAGTAAAACTGAGTGCGCTACATTGCAATTGCAGTCTTTATTTTAGGAAAAAAAATTGTTATTTCTGTTCTACAGTTTAGAATTTACCTTTTTCTTTTCTATAAATATTTTTAGTCAGTGGCCTAGTCTGGTGTTGTTTAGATTTCAATTAACTTTGATGTTTTGAAGTTTTTTGGAGTAACAAGGCTAATGTGTATGGACAATAAGTTGCTAATTTGTTGCAGCAAATAAACAATAAAAATACTAGAAAATAGGTTCAATAATTTTTTTAGAGTCGATTTTAGTTGGCCGCTCGGACGGCAATATGCCTAAATTACAATGGAGTTTATTTCGTTATTAAAAGTAGGTTCAAGCTTAGTTCTAGTACTAATCGACATGTAACGTAACCTTGTTTGGATAAATTTGGCATAAATAAAATTACAGCTTGGCAAAAAAGAGTCTGGAAAAAATGAGGGCGCCTGCTTAGCAGGTATGGCCACCCTGTTTACTAGGACTAAAAGTGATAAGATACTTGTTGTTTTAATCCACAAACACGATATCCCGGAAATTCTCATCAGTCAAGATTTCAAGACTTGATAGGCACACAGTCTTTTACTTTCATTGTGTTTAGTAGATTGCGCATTATTTCGCTGGAATAACCTTTTATCTAAGAGTGCCATCATAATGACAAAATGAAAACTTATTCAGTTTAAAAATTTATTAAATTACACTCAGGGATTGCCGATTGAACCCAATGCACAAGACATAATGTTCAGCAATCGTATTTGCGGCCACCATCTAGGGTATTCACAACCATTCGATTGTTGGTATGCCTGTATCAAATTTGATATGAATGATACTGAACGAATCCTGTAACTGCTGACAGTTTATAGTCGACAAGAAGGCGACTTACAGCTGCTTACTGTCGGAAACTAATCGGAAGTCAGAGAGTACCTATAACATGTCGCATTCGAAAGGTACAGGCAATATCGTATAAACTTGAACAGTTGACTAATGAAGACATCAGGTATGTCTATGTGGGGTACATAACATTATCACTATTCACATGAGAATGAAAATGTTATTTAAATAGAAAAACGTGACATAACATCATTCGTGTATTCCTTTTCGGTACTATGATAGATTTTTTCCATGAACACTGATGTGTCAGTTTTATATTTCTTATTTATGAAATCTAAATAGTGTAAAAATCTTTCTTAGACGTTTACGGCTCCCATTATAACCCGTCTCCTCAAACTATAGGTAATATATTACGTAGAATAGGCACCTGAAAAATACTAAATATAAATTATACATTTTTTACTGTGGTATGCGATAATAGTATTAACAAAAAAAAATTCTTGCCTGTTTCTAGTGTTGAACTTTTTGTCTAATTGCACACAGATCAAAATCTTTTAGATTTTGATCTGTGTGCAAATTTTTTTAGATTTCTCCAGGAGTAGAAAAAATCCTTAATTTTTTTCACCTTTAATAACAATTTCTATAATTGTACTGTGAGATTTACCTTGAAAAAAATATAAAGACAATCATATTAATTCCATGTACATTTTTCAATTTCAAGTATCAACCATTAAGAGTCAACGTACACGCGATATGTCAAACTAGAAAACATAACCTCAATAATCTATTAGTAAATAAAACAATAAAATGGCTTGAAACTTATAATACCGATAAAACTTAGTATTATAAAGGAAAAACAATGACTGGCATTGACTAAAACATAAATTTCTTGGATAAATACCTGTCGTGTCGGCAGTTCTTTCGAAAACATTGTCAATCGTAAACAAAATTTGTTCCGCTTCAGATTCCGCCAAATTTCTTACGAAAACTTGGTATATCACAGCTCACACCACTACTCCTTATTGTTTTATTCATTTTTTATATGTACAAAAGCATTAATAATTGATAGTTAATTAGAAATAAGTAAATTACAACTGGGAACATAACACAATGAGAGATTAGCTACTTGTTGATGATAAACAAAGCAGTGTTGCCACCAAAAATATATTTTAGTTCCAATGGTTACCACGACAGACTCTTTTTTGTCAAGCTATACTATATTTTTAAAATTATTCTAAAATTGAAATAAGTACCTGTAAGAGAATGTGTCTACATTCTGTGTCTTACAATAGTTTCAGTTAATTTATAAATGTTATGGTAATTTATTAAAAAATTAAAATATTTTGTTGACTTATATTACTTGATTTTTGCCTGTATGCTGATTTTGAATAAATAATTTTTTATCGATTTGTGAATTTCAGTTTTATAAAGTATGCTATAGGATGTCTTAAAGAGTTTCACCCTAAAAAATTAAGATAAGACTACCGAACATTCCAAAAATGGCGATTCAGTCTCACTTTATTATGAAAATTTATGGTCACTCTACTCTAATACAGTTTCATACTACTATATTTTAGTGAATATCTCCTAAAATATAAAGCCTGTAGTTATATTCGCCACATTTATCCAAAATTGGCTACGATACCTGTCGATTAGTACTAGAACTAACCTTGAACCTACTATTAATAACGAAATACTTAAACGCCATTGTATTTTAGGCATATTGCCGACCGCGCGGCCAACTAAAATCGACTGTAAAAAAAATATTGAACCTATTTTCTAGTATTTTTCTTGTTTATTTGCTGTAACAAATTAGCAACTAATTGTCCATGCACATTAGCCTCTATTAATTTGATTTTATAGTGAGATACGTACCTGCACTTAACCTGAAAACGAAATATAGCATAACTTTTTGTATATTTAAGTTTTGATGATTTTTATTTTTGTAACAAATATAACAAATTAAGACCTTTCTTTTGATGTATCATTCGCCTATCTGCATTATTTAGTTTCTGTGTAATCACGGATAATCACTACGGCAAGTGGCGGTTCTAGCGGCCAACTGTTTTTGGTCGTAGCGCCTTAGTTTTTTTTTTTTGTAATAAATTCAGGAAAAGAGGTGTGTATTGTAACAAATGACAACGAATTCCTGCAAAATTTCATCAAATTTGAAGAGTTGGCCGCGCGGTGGAAACGGAAATGATAAATAGGCTACCCAACACAAAAATATTTTTTCAATTCGGACCAGTAGTTCCTGAGATTAGCGCGTTCAATCAAACAAACAAACAAACTCTTCAGCTTTATAATATTAGTATAGATTATAGTAGGTATATATATTTATTAAAGTATGTGTTTTGTGTATTATTTTTATATAATTGTTTGATGCCGATCGAGTTTACATCAGCATTTATTTCATCAATCAACTCAGCCTATCGCAGTCCACTGCTGGACATGACCTCTCCCATGCTCCGCCAGAACACCCTGTCCTCCGCCTTCCGCATCCAGTCTCCGCATCAGCATTTATTTATTTTGCACCTAATACCTACTGTTAGTAAGTAATATGTTAATTCGATTCGATTGGCATCAATTTACGATCCAATTCAATATTCGTCAGATTTGCCGTCAGTCTAATACATAGGTAGGTAGCTTAAGTAGTAGGTTAAATTTCTTGTTCCCCCGACCCTTCCCGTCGCATCGAATCGCCTACCCGTGCGATTTTCCCCGTTTTTGCAACATTTTTCATTACTGCTCCGCTCCTCTTAGTTATAGCGTGATGTTATATAGCCTACAGACTTCCTCGATAAATAGGCTACTCAACACAAAAAGAATTTGTCAATTCGGACCTGTAGTTCCTGAGATTAGCACGTTCAATCAAACAAACAAACTCTTCAGCTTTATAATAATAGGTCTTTACCTATGAAAAATGCCGTTTTGTATGAAAAAAATTAAACGAATTTTTTTCATGAATTTTTTATTTGTATTAATTGAAATAATCACCCATGCAATCAATGCATCTTTGCCAACGCAGTGGCAGTTTATTGATGCCCTTCTTAAAAAAATCAGCTGGACGGGAGGCAACAAATTCTTCTAAGGCATTTTGTACTGCCTCTCGGGTATTGAATTTTATTCCCGCCAACAAGTTATGCAAATTCTGGAAAAAAGTAGTAGTCTGTAGGCGCAAGGTCTGGTGAATAGGGCGGATGACGGACAACTACCAACTTCAGTTCTTGCAACTTGGAGACCGTCGGCTGTGCAGTATGAGGTCGCGCGTTCTCGTGCAGGAGCAGCGGAGACGAGCGATTGACCAATGCTGGTTGGAGATGTGCCAGCTTCTCCATCATTGAGTTCAGTTCTTCACAGTACCTGCACATCTGCAGTAATGCTCACCCCGTTTGGTAAGAAGCTGTGATGAATCACACCGGCGCTAGACCACCAAACAGGTCACTGTTTGGTGGTCTAGCGCCGGTGGACCACCAAACAGTGACCATCACTTTTCTAGGGGTAAGTTTTCGTTTAGAGCATTGTTTAGGTGCTGAACCAGGATCCAACCAACTTGCTGAGCGCTTGCGGTTATCAAACAGAATCCATTTTTCATCGCGTAACAAATGGTTCAAAATTCCTTCATTTGTGTGTCTGTTGAGCAGTGCAAGGCACGTCTTGACGCGTACTTCGCGCTGGCGATCATACAACATCAACTTTATCGATAATCAACTTAACATAAACTTATGTTCTTTTTTGTATTGGAAGAAAAATAACAAAATGTAATTTGTATTTAAATAGAATGATTCTTAAACACAATTTACCAAAAAAATAAAAATACCGAGCAAAGCTCGGGTATCCAGGTACTAAGTATAGATTTAGCACATCCTACTGCCAGACTGGTAGTTAAAAGTGTGGTCGTGAGTTTGACCCCAGGAGCGCCACGCTGCTATAAATATGATATTGACGTGAAGTCTATTTCTATAGTTTGGCTTTGTTGGAAGTTGGAACACCTACAGGAATACTAGTGGCTAATATATAAATCCATTTCAAGATTGCTATTTAAAGCTTTTTAAATACTGTTTTTTAGAGGACCAAGTACGTAATTATTGATTTCAAAAACTTATGTATAATTATTTAACCATTTATGGTGTTCTTGAGCAGGGACCGCGAATCAGTAAACTTAAGGTAGAACGCCCTCTAGCTAGGTGGAACAACGATCTTCGAAGGGTGGCTGATAGCAGCTGGATGAGAATTGCCGAAAATCGAGCTGAACAGCGTGTAATTGGAGAGGCAGTGGACTGCTGCAGGCGTATGATGGTGGTGAAACGTTTATATCACACACATAGGTAAATATAGGTGATGTTCTACAGAAGGGTCAGGTGCGTAGCACTAGTAACCGGCGTGCGTGTATGACCAGAGGGGTAATTGCGGAACTTTTTATCGGTAGGAATTGATTTAATATTCATAGTTAAACAACATTCATTGCGTTATTTACGTTGCTGAGCCACAATTTATTCGAACAAATGACGCAATGGTTTAAAAATAATCTTCAATCCCATTCAGATTCTGATAAATTGTGCGTTTCGCAATTAGGGTGCTGATGTATGAACTTAAACTAGGCAAAAGGAGTATGTAAAGATCATAGCAGGCGGCGTTCAGTAGTTTCTGCCTACCCCCATTGGAAAAAGGCGTGATTTTATGTATGTAGGTAAGGTAGGTGGTGGTAGGTGTATAATCAACCAAGAAGAAATCAGAAAAATATAGGTACCAAGGTGGTGCTTATTTATCTCTTCCAGCATACCTGCAAAAGAAAAAGTAGATACATAAACCAGATGTAGACACCGTGTTTAAGGGTAAAAGAGAAAATCAAATCAAAATCCTTCGTAATGTTGACGTAGTCGTTTTTCATCTACGACACTATGTCCGAGCAGTCGAAACGGACACATATGTTACTAGCTTCTGCCCGCGACTTCGTCCGCGTCAAATTTTTGCTCCCCTGACCCTTCCCGTCGCATCGATTTGCCTGCTAGTTTTCGTCCATTTTTCGTTGCTGCTCGCTCCATTTGAGTTATAGTGAGTCAACCTTAAAAGATAGACATATGCTCTCGCGGACTTTTTTTTAGAACTTTTTAAAAGGAACAATTCCGTCATACATGATTTTTGCGTTACTTTAACCGGTTACGCAGTGCACGCAACGGAAACTCTCAAAAGGAATAAATTTTCCCCGTTTTTGCAACATTTTTCATTACTGCTCCGCTCCTCTTAGTTGTAGCGTAATGTTATATAGCCTATAGCCTCCCACGATAAATAGGCTACCCAACACAAAAAGAATTTTTCAATTCGGACCAGTAGTTCCTGAGATTAGCGCGTTCAATCAAACAAACAAACAAACAAACAAACAAACAAACTCTTCAGCTTTATAATATTAGTATAGATTTAAATAAAACAAATACTATGAGCCTACATAGGTCCCAACCTACTACGTACTTCGGAAGTAAATATCACAAAATATATTTATTTAATGCAATGATAATGTAGGAAATTTAAAATAATAAATACATACGCAACTATGACAAAGTGGAAAGATGTGTTCTTCCACTCTTCTTTAAAACGGCTAGTTACTGGTTTTACTGCTAGCTTTGAGCTAACTTTTTATCATCATCATCGTTCATCCAAAAAACGTCCACTGCTGGATATCTATTTATTTATTTTTTAGGCCTAGATATGGCCAGTAGCGCGGTAGCGCCGCCTCCGCCACTTCGGCCGGTTGTTTCCTGCATACAGCTGATTCCTGCAGCCTTCACAACGTCATCAGTCCACCTTCATCATCAGTCATTAGGAATTTGGGTACCTTTTCATCTCTTAACACATACCTACGTATTACTCTAACCGCAACAACTTTCGTTCGGGAAGCATGCTATGTGAAACCTCAAGGCACGCAACATTCTGGGTTGTAAAACAGGCAGTGAGCGAAACTAATAATCGTTACAGTGTGTTTGAATAATGAATACCTATTTCATTATACCTAAGAACGTTGTATCTCGTAGAACTTTAGAATGCTAAGCTAATCATTTTCGAACCACGCCATCTATTGACGTCTGGCGTAATTTATTACGTCACTTAGCGTCGCCCAGCGCTACTACCCGATTCACGGCCGGCTGAGACCTGATGAAGGGCAGCGCGGTTTTCACTAGCAAACAAACTTTACTTACCTACCAATAGTCCAAGTGTATCAAAGCGGAAATTTTGTGTATTTTCGACTTTATTTTAAGAAGCGCAAAAACGGTGTTGTTTTGGTAGAAAAGACACCAAGACACCGATTCTGGCCACCACAATATTATTATAAAACCTTTTTCGTCCTTCTAGTGGTCTCTTGAAGCAGCTAGTCACTACTAGTCATTCCGCTCCTCTGGTAATAATGTTGAAGCACTTAGGTATCTATGATAACGGTAAACGAGCTGCTAGGAAATACTCTCGTCTTTTTGGCTATATATGAAGGAAATGAAAAAATCAAGACCGGAATGATGATGTCCCGGTGACGTTCCCGTAGAAGCACAAGAGCCTGGGTACAGTGTCATCCTAGAAGAAAGTGAAAGTCAAGTCATACCCCACGTTCTAACTAAAATCAGTCGCTCAAGAACGCGTTCCTAAGTGTCTTAGGCGTCCTATGCTAGCGGTTTCTCGCGTTTGAGTATGCCGAAAAAAAATGGACGCGTCGGTCGTGTTGGTCAGGACGCGGTCCTAGCGTGTATGGTCATTCTATAAAAGCGGATACAGGGTTACGCACACGATAGTGTAGTGATTGCGAGCTCGTATTTGAGCCTACAAACCTCGTTTGGAAAAGGCACGTACGACATGACTATACGACACTCGTAAGCAAGTATCTCCAGGCGGGTTATTGCCGATTAATCGGAGTTTCTTTCACTCTACGAATCTTGCATAGTACACGCGAGTCTGCATATCTCATTAAGGGCCGGGTCACACCGGAATGGCAGCGGCCGGCAGCGACGCGGCGAGCACTTTCAGTGTGAAATAATTTTTAACTTTAACTACATACCTAAAAGACCAGTATCGCTTGAAAAACTTGAAAAGGTCGCGCGGCCGCCCGCGGTGCCGCGAGCGGCCTCGCGTCGCCGCTGGTAGCCGCGGGCGGAAACACCTATTGGTTTTTCAAGCGATACTGGTCTTTCAAGTATGTAAAGTTTAAAATTATTTCACACTGAAAGTGCTCGCCGCGTCGCTGCCGGCCGCTGCCATTCCGGTGTGACCCGGCCCAAAGCGCAACCTCGTCGACACATATATATATCCTGCCTATACTAGACTATGGTACTGCAGACTTACCCTTTGATACGCCACACCATAATACGCTCCAAGACAGGCATCGCTGATGTTGGCGATAAGTACTTATGCGAGGCTGAAATGGGACTGAGTGGGTCATACGTATGACTGACACTGGCATGGCCACCATCAGACATTTCTTATTCAGAAATAAGTCGCTAATTAGTCGAAATTAGCGGAGTCACAGATTTCGTCGGGTCTTAGTTTAGAAGATATAATGTACTCAATTTTCAATTGTCCAAGAGCTAGATCGAAGAGTTTACGAACAAATGACAAGACTAAATCTCTGACTTGGGAAAAAATTGCGAGTAATTAGCAACTAAATTTGGAAGAAAACAGATCTTCACTAGGTGCCCTAGTTATTGAGATGTTCTCAATGCTCTGTTCAACACACAAAGTTCAAATTACAGTGCGCGAAAAAATCCCACCGCGACTATCGCACTCGTGGAAACGTGGGCCTAAGTGCATTAATCGAACACCTTATCATAGAACATAGATGGGAACGAAAAAGAAAAATAAAACCACAATATATTTTTCTTTTTATTCCATAATATTCTAGGCTTAATTACTATTTACAACAATTCAGCAGACAATGATAAAACAATTGGATAAGTCACATTTATAACCATAAAATCTTACACTACTGTATGCTCATTTATTGCGAGAAGACAACATTATAGCCTGCTTATTTAATTAAGCATAAATTTCCATGACCAATAAATAAATAAATAGCAGAGTTTATACCAACCTCACTATAATGCTCCCTCTCTTTCTAACTTCTCCAATTACTTTAGACATTACAATTAATTAGTATAATTTTGAAGGCTAAAACACCTTAAGTAGAATCCGAAACTACTTCATAATATTGGAATAGTTATAATTAAATAGCAATTTGAATAAATGTAAGTAATTCAAAAACAATCATTCAACACAAAATACATTTTATAAACTCATCATGCAAAATTATAGAAGGCAGAATACAAAAAAAATAACATATTCCAAAATAACAAGAAAAAGCATTTATTGAAATTAAGTTGGGTGCATTCACTGGAAATCTGTGGCATTTTAATCGCTGGGTAAAAGTTCTCTAAAACTATATTCGTGAAGCATGGCCATTTTATAGTAGTAATGTTGGTATCACAAATGATTACTTAGAATAACACGAGTCTCTTATAACACTATAAATGAGTCGCCAACGGCTTGCAGCGACAACAACTATAATTGAACTAATTTATTAACTGTCTGCACTGTAAGTGTTCCGGATATTCAGTCTTAGTAGGCTCCAGTTGCATTACTCACGGCTATGTTTGGTATAACACAGAGTTCGTTCACATAACGTTCCATTCTTCACAGTGCAGTTTAAATAACAATTAATTATAACTCATAACTTTGGCAAATGCAATACAAACACAATGGTTATAAGGCCTCATTAAAAACGACTATGTTATGTCAACTTCGTTATCTAGTTTAGGATGTATGTAGCACATTACATTAAAGTCCATTTATTTGATATGAATCGAATTAAGTTTGAAGAACTTTATCTACTTGTCTTTTATTTGATAAACAATGAAACAGTTTATTTGTATTCTCTAGAGGTAATTCAGAAGTGATAACTAAATAACTAGATATTTTTAACATTGAACTTGGATACAATCTATGCAACAACTTCTGCAAAACAACTATAAGCAACACATTTATAATTAACTTACAGCAATTAACTATAAAATATTACACAACTATGTAAAATATTACAGTTAAAGGGCACTTTACTACTAGTTTTTACATATTATTGCTCAATATTTATTTTTATTCCGACACAGTTGTTACATCATGAACTTAACCAGTATTGCATTCGTTAGATTATAGATTAACCTTTTAGCGCATAACTACAGATAAAGAATATATCGAGATACACGAAAACTCACAAGCATACATTTTATGTTTTTATATCGGAGAGCCTGTTTGTATAGTTACATACCGTAAGTTAAACGTTGCCAGGTCATGGTCAACTATATCACTGATACAATATCGCCCTAGGTAATTGTCGTATCAAATCCACAAAGGACGCTTTGGATATCGACTTTAGAAACCAACCAAATTATATAACATACAAAATTTGATTGGTCACCCAACAGGCGATGAAGGACAGTTCAATGTCTATAAAGTACCATTTCTTTAAAGTACGATTACATTGATCTGGTTGATCGACACTGGCTGACAATCGGAACTAAACACGAGCTTCCAGCTCATACAATTAATATCACACGCAGTCCGCACTCGGCTTGATCGTCGGCACTCACAAATTAAGACGATAATTTGAAACCGTTCGAACTTTCACTTACTGGTTCACAATCACTTAGCACCATCGGCGTTTCTTAGATGCTCCGTCATTGTTTTTGCCGGTGCGAGCCGCAGTCTATTTATCCGCCTTTATGTGATCCGGACGGTCACCGCGAGCGTACCTCTGCCACATCTTATTGTACAGCATTTCTAAGCCAGTGGCGTACGCTTTGCAGTCGAAGAGTGGACTCTCGGAGCGGGCTGCCCAAACCTTAGCGCGGATGCCTTTTAAACTGCAAAGTAAGATGGAAAAGCATTATTTGACCACCCAAAATTAAAATGAGGTTCCAGACCAGCTGAGTAATAGTATGACTCGATGCTTTATCCAGCTGCTGCCAGTAAATTCGGCACATAAAAGACACTATTGCACATCATAATTTTTAAAAGAAAAAAGGAAGTTGATTACTAATTGCCCCTACCAAAAGGCAGTGTCGTATGTAGAAGAAAGGAGAAGAAACTCCACCGTTACTCTTTTAAAATGTTTTACAATATTTTGTTTTACATTAATTTTATCATTACACTAGCTTCTGCCCGCGACTTCGTCCGCGTTAAATTTCTTGTTCCCGTGACCCTTCCCGTCGCGTCGAATCGCCTACCCGTGCGATATTCCCCGTTTTTGCAACATTTTTCATTACTGCTCCGCTCCTCTTAGTTATAGCGTGATGTTATATAGCCTATAGCCTCCCTCGATAAATAGGCTACCCAACACAAAAAGAATTTTTCAATTCGGATCAGTAGTTCCTGAGATTAGCGCGTTCAATCAAACAAACAAACAAACTCTTCAGCTTTATAATATTAGTATAGATATATATCATTACATGTTAAAACGCATCTTAAGATGCATCTAGAATAAAATGACTATACCACAATAGTAAATAGAATGACTAATGAACCAGCATAAAATACACAAATAAGGGAACTTTATCTTAAGGACCAGAATATAATGCCCAATAGCAATCTTTATGAGTGGTTGACTGATATGTCTTCCTGAACATATTGTCAGCATATGATATTATGAAATACTTACTATTCCTTATCGGTTCCTAGTCTTACAGCTATGTCTTGATATTCTATCCTCGTTCTCGCGATCAGCTCGGGGCAGCCGAGCGTGTTCAACTGAGATGCTGCCACTCTGTAACAATAACATATACAAGTTGAATATAATGTTTGCACCAGAAAGTATTCATTCTGTATGTCATAACTCCTAAAATGGCCACCTCTTTGGTCGTATAGCAAATTTGAAGTCGTGGCTATTCGGCGTTATTAGGCAAAAACGATGTATCTAGTTACATCTATGTGGTTTTACAGATGTTCAACAGATAAACTGCTTCATATAAGTTGTAACTAAAGACAATGTTAGTACTTCTTAGCCAACATTCAAATTACAACAGGAACTGCTAGCAACTCTGCACCAAGGTGGAGTATTACCACGAAAGAGTGTAACGCTATACTATAGCTCTTCAACAGAAAAATATTAATTCCATTAAGTAATATGACTTTCCATAAATATTTTTGTGTTTCCTATTCTAACACATTCCTGGACAAAGATCTCCCTTAATTTCTCCCGCTTCTTCTGGTCCATTAAGTATTATGACTTTCCATAAATATTTCTGTATTTCCTATTCTAACACATTCCTGGACAAAGATCTCCCTCAATTTCTCCCGCTTCTTCTGGTCCACCGTATCTATTCTTCAGTTCCAAAAACAGTCATAAAGTATGTAAGTTTACCTGGAAGCCAGCGTCTCCCCAGGCAGCGTGACGACCGGCGTGCCAGTCCACAAGATGTCCATGCTGGTAGTATGTCCGTTACACAGCGGTGTGTCCAGACAAACGTCCGCCAACTGCCCACGACGCACATGCTCCTCTTTAGCGGCCACGTTGGAGAAGATTATGCGGCCGGGCGGCAGACCTGGATAAGAATGAGAAGAAATGTTGATGGTTATAGTTAGTAAAACACAACTGGTGAAATGTGGGTGTAGGTGTATTAGGGACACCTCTGGCTCAACCTTCGGGGATTATAGGCGTGATGTTATGTTATGTAAAGAGTAATACTGCCTCATTGATCTCATGGTCGCCAGTGCTAATGGAGCACAAGGTCCTGGGTTCAATTCCCAGGTCGGGCAAAGTGTATTAGGGTTTTCCCACCAGGAATTTCTCAGTATCAGCTCGGAGTCTGGATTTGCGCCGGATTGATGGCAATAAGCTCGCCCCTTATTACATGGGACTTAACCATAACTGAAGAAATGTGGGTGTACTATAGGTACACCTCTAACCAGTCTTTCGGGTATTAGGTGCGTGATGGTATGATATATTATGATCTTATGTAAATAAAGTAATCTCCGCAATTCTGAAAGTTCTTTCATTTATCTATAGGACATCAGCTAATCTGCATGACTCATTGTTTATAACTATTGTTTAAATTCCTTCTGTAGATGAAAGTCTGTGTTTATTCTTTTTAATGGACAATACAATGCTATGCTATCAGTGCGATTATCCGACTGACTGAACAGTCATTAATACGACACGGTTTGATTACACATCGTTATTTAATGAAATGAGAGTAAGAATTATTAATTTTCCCTTTGTAAAGCTAAAGCTTCTTCTCAAACATAGGATGCATGAGCATTAAACTCTATAATCCAGCCTATAACGTTCCCACTGCTGGGACACAGGCCTGCTCTCGGTGAGAGGGAGTGGGCCATAATCCACCACGCGGGCCCAGTGCGGGTTGGTAGATTTCACATGTCTTCGAATTTTTGATTCTAAGACATAAGAGACAGGTTTTGTCACGATGTTTTCCTTCACCGTTTTGAGACCTCATATGCAATGTATAACGTTCCCACTGCTGGGACACAGGCCTCCTCTCTGAGAGAGGGGGCGGGCCGTAATCTACCACGCGTGCCCGTGCGGGTTGGGAGATGTCACATGTCTTCGAACTTTTGGTCCTAAGCCATGCCAGTTTCCTCACGATGTTTTTCTTCACCGTTTTAAGAACAGTGGTTGTGAAATAATATAAACAAAGGTAAGCAACTGACTGGGTTCGAACCTACGACTTACAACTCGGTAAGTCACGGTCGTCACCACTACTCCCAACGCCTTGCTCAATGCGATTTGGCGAGACTATAATACAAATAATAATATGGATTTTTTTTCTTACCTAGTTGCTGTGCGGTATTCTGAAGATTAGGCTCCCCAACAGCGGGGAACCTAAGCAGCCATAAAACACTGTTGGGAACATTCTTCAATATGTACACCCACATATGCAACGTCAGCGGGTCAATTTTGTACAGCTGGTTGAAGTTGCAGTATACCACTGCGTCGTCCGGTAGTCCGTATTGTTGACGAGTTGTTATTACAATAGATTGTGGCACTTCCTCGCCTGTGGCGGCTTTGTTGTTCGTCTGTGTCGTCGCTAGTCCATTTTGGAGAATCACTCCGTTTACTGATGTCTGAAAATGAAGAATACGTTAGGACTCCAAAATATGTTTAACACTAGATTTACCAGACCAGTCATTTTGACTGGTCGTGCAATTTCAATTCAAAATTCCCATTACATATAACATTTGCTTTCCGAAATGATGTTATGACTTTTGTAGCTATAAGTAGACAATACATTTTAATGAATTTAATGTTACTTTATATATATTAGTAACAAATATATTTTTTGTTATTAACATTTATACGTTTGCACGACCAGTCAAAATGACTGGTCTGGTAAATCTAGTGTTAATCACTACTACATATTATAAAATTAAGCCTTTCCACCGAGTCTGTGTGTCTGAACGCGATAATCATGAAAGTTTTGTAAATTGGCTGAAATATGCCGATTATGGTTGAAGATGTCGGAAAAAATCATGCCGACTTAAAGCTTCAATCAGCCGACTGGCCGTACTTAACCCAATATGGTCTTAAAAGTAAGGTTTTCTTTAGGTACGGTTTAAACTATTGAAATTGTTTTTGAAATAAGAACCTAACAGTAATCGAAATACTATTCCTTTTACAAAACTATCAACTTAGTTCAGTGTAAAATGTCGTTTTGTCCATTTATGAGACATTTCGTTGCTGCTCGCTCCTTTTGAGTTATAGTGAGTCAACCTTAAAAGATAGACATATGCTCTCGCGGACTTTTTTTTTGAACTTTTTAAAAGGAACAATTCCATCATACATGATTTTTGCGTTACTTTAACCGTTTACGCAGCGCACGCAACGGAAACTCTCAAAAGGAATAAATGTTCCCCGTTTTTGCAACATTTTTCATTACTGCTCCGCTCCTCTTAGTTGTAGCGTGATGTTATATAGCCTATAGCCTCCCACGATAAATAGGCTACCCAACACAAAAAGAATTTTTCAATTCGGACCAGTAGTTCCTGAGATTAGCGCGTTCAATCAAACAAACAAACAAACAAACTCTTCAGCTTTATAATATTAGTATAGATTAAGCATTAAGAACAAGACCGGTATAAGTATAAACAAAAGATAACTTTCTTTTAATGAAATGTGCCATTATTTACTGTAATTCATTATTATATTGTGTTTTTACCTGAATTTGTCCCGATGCAATCATGGTCTCAATGGGCGTGGTGGTCGGTAATTCAGCAACTTTCAAGGAAATCTCTAAAGGTCGAGCGGCTCTTACAATTTCCTTAATTTCTTTAATGTCTGTGGTCTCCACAAGCGGCGACAAGTCCGTAGCATTGATCACAGCCACATTGTCGGCTACACTTCCTAAGTTATTGTGAATTTTCAGTTTGTCACTGACGATAAGTCGTTCTTGCAAATGCGGGAACATTTGCTTGTGGTCGCCAACAAAGTATGTATGCGGCATGTAAGCCATTTTCTCGCTGTACTGACTCGCTAATTCTATGGGCGACGTAACTGCATCCGTCACTAAATAGTCCATGTAGCTGGCCCCGCTCGTTCCCGGATATCCGAGCCACATAACTTGCACGGGGGCCGGTCGCAACGCAAATATCTCGTTGCGCGCTCCTTTTGTATAACCGTTCATATTGACGAGAATGTTAATACCGTCGCCAAAGATTTTATCGGCCGCTTTGCCGTTACACTGGATCTGTGATAAGTCAATAAAGTGTTCCGCCTCTCGGGCGATCTTAGAACGGAATGTGGTTCCATCATCTGGACTCAGAGCGTAGCAGAAGATTTCTACTTTGAGTCTGTCGTGCAAGCCTGGTACGGATTGCATCAAATGAGACGTTGGGTGGTTTCCAAAGTCGCTGCTCACGTAACCGATACGAAGACGCCCTTGTAACTCTCGCGGGAACTTGAACGGTGGCTTGTGCAGAACTTGCACTTTTTCAAGACATAGGTTAGCATGTCTAGCGGCAATTGCCTTTCTGTAATCGTGTGTGAGCGGGTACAGCATGGAATGATGAGGGTGAACTGACGGCAGCCTGTTCTTATCAAGTTGCTCGGCCACAATGCTGACGAGCTTCTTCATTCGAGACTCATAATCGGTCCAATCGCATACAATTTGCAAGCAATGAGCCAAATTGCAGTATGCATCGGGGAAGTCTGGTTTCAATTTCAAAGCCGTTCTATACGACAGAATAGCTTCGGCAATGTTTCCAGAATCTTTGTGGATGCTAGCAAGATTGCTGTGAGCATCAGCAAAGGCGGGATTGATCTGTATAGCTCTAGTGTAGCATTGCAACGCGCCCGCTACATCCTGCATCTCTTTGAGCGTATTGCCCATATTACTGTACGCATCAGCGAAAGTTGGCTGAATACGTATCGCCTCTTTGTAATGCATGAGGGCTTCGGTTAGTTTGCCTTGTTGTTGTAGTACTGAAGCTAAATTGCTGTGAGCTGCAGCAAATTCAGGGAATACTTCCAAAGCTTTCAAATACAGACGAGTTGCCTCCTCGATGTAGCCCTGTTCACGTTTGATGTTCGCCAAATTGTTGAGTGAGTCGGCGTGTGATGGGCATAGTCTTAACGCTGTGTTGTAACATTCTTCAGCATCAGCGACTTGTCCTTTCTCTTTTAGTGCGTTGGCCAAATTACAATAGGCGTCTGGGAAGTTCGGTTGTAGCTCAATGGCTCGCCTGTACGTGTCAATTGCCAAGTCAATCAATCCTTGTTCATAGTAAACACACGCCAAGTTGCCGTGTACCACGGCATTGTTTGGCGACAGATTCAACGCGCGAAGATACGCAGCCACAGCCCTATTAAACATGGAAAATTATTGTCAATTAAACATGCCGTCACATTTTAATGAGTTTACGATATTGAAATGGTAATGACAAAACATTAATATGTAATTTGCATACATAAACATGTGTAAAATGTGCTTTGAATATAAAAAATATGATCTATTGTTTTCTGTTTCAAAAGTCCAATGAAATAAACAATTTAGCTCACCTGTCGAAAATTCTTGCTTCTTTGAGAACATTCCCCAAATTAATGTATGCGTCCAAGAAATTCGGATCTAGTGCAACGGCCTTTTCAAAGTGATGAATGGCCAGCCATATTTCACTCTGTGCGTTAAACACGCATCCCAAGTTACTCCATGCCACAGCAAAGTCTGGCCTCGTTTCTATTGCCTTCAAGTAACAAGCCTACACACACGAAAAAATTACATGTTAATAACTATAAAAAACGATGTTTTCATGTAATGATGTTCTGAAATGTATGTTACGCCAATGTCAGTAATTACACGATCGCCACGAGTGATGCTGGGTGATCGACGTGTACACCAAAAGCTACGATCACCAAACATCAGTCGCATACATACAACTTTACGCAAACGGCACCCTAGAGAAACGAGACTACGCCGACTGCCACACACATCAGTAGGAAATGCAAACGAAAAACCAGTGCGAACCAAGTGCAACCGCACATACATACTTCATGTATAAAAATAAAATAATAAATAAATCATACGTCACGGAACAAACGAGCCAACCACGAGTGAACCGCTTCCACTTCCTAGCCGATGAGAGAGGATGGTCACGACAATGCATAAGTCAAGAGCACGAGTATTTTCCGATTCCTGTTCTTACTTTAGATCTTGCAAACCTTTTCCACTTTACCTGCGGCAGACACGGCGGCATCGCGGCGGGATAGCGAGTGTCGTACGAACCATAACCCAGCTAGATACAGCAGCGGTCACACCTACACTTGCCTTACCAGACAACACCTTGTGAAAATATAATAGAAAATTAGTTGATTTTGAGTCAATTTGTTTCACCCGATCGTCTTCATAAACAAATTATATTGCAAATCAAATATTTATGATTTGAGAGGATCATTGTCCAGCTCACGCTGTCATCGAGCAGAGTGTTGCGACAGGCATGTTGTGGATGACCAAATCATACAATACAAATAAACTCACTACGTCATACCACTAATGAAATAATCACTACAGACTCCTTTGATCCTCCATTGTAATAAGAAATCACTACAAGCACAAGGATTATAACGTTAACTAGGTTTTGAAGAAAACAGGATTGAATGTTGTCTCAAACGTTTAGTTTAGCGATGTGAATTAGTTTACTCTCCATTACTGCTCAATACTCCACATAACATTGTTTAGATCAAGAAGCGGTACGATTTTTAGAACATAACAACAATCAATAACAAACGATTCCTTGGACAAATGTTGTGTAGAGAATTGATATTTGAACGCAAAAACGCTGTCACAAAATATTACGCTCCCTTCTTTCCCCCGGAAAGGTTTCTGTCATAATTGTATAAAAGTATTATGTACTTTATTGTGTACATTAATAAAATTCAATATGTGTACGGCAAGCTTCAATAAAAAATGTACGTGTAAAAATATGCTACGCAGAAATGTCCTTGTACTGAGTCAATGTCAACCATTGATATAAAGAGTGGATCAAACTTATCAAACGCAATTTTATTATCAGATAACGATACACATAAGATGTTTAATATTTTGTGACTGTACATACTGTGTGGTGCAACAAGATTGGAAACGGAAGTTGTGTGGCCAAACAAAGCATTCGTATTCCCATCCAGTTACACAGATTTAATAATGATTTCAACTAACTAGAACTCTTCAATAACGCATTTTGAGTGTAAAACTTAGGAGACAAATGAGATCTAATAGTCGAAACCATTATAAGGAAAAGCTGACGCAAGTTGCAAATTATTCTGATGTATATACGCAAGGGCAATGTACGCTTACAGAGCAGAGAGTACGCTAATTTAATATTGTGCAAAGGAAACTTTTAGAGAATCCTGTTAACTTCGGAGCAAACCAGAAAGTCGAGGAGGAAATTATATTTACCTTTGCCTCGTCCAAACGACCAAGAGCTTTGAGCAAATTGCCCAAGTCACTCCTAACGCAGTAAAGGTCCTGTGAACAAAAAAAATACAGTTAAAATGGATTCATGCTTTTTGAGGAAATCAAATTGTGAGGCTTAGCGATGGTACGTAGATTCGTGATCCATCAGAGATGCTCACAATTGATCAAACTGGTTGTTGCCAAAACGTGACGAAACCGGCATGACCTAAAGACAAAAATGTGTGGTAGTCTATAGGCCACTCTCTCTCACAGAGCCGATACCTAAGTCCCAGCTGTGGAAACATTCTAGGCTGATTATGGGTTATCGCCTAAATGATAAATTATTTTATTTCTGTAAGGTAGGTTGTTTCACGCTTTTACACGCCAGTATAAGAACGGAAATTACTGGAATTGACGAAAGGAAAGTAAATCCACCCAGCAGTGTGTAGACACGGAAACTATGTCTGAGTCATAAAAGAATTTCCGCTTTAAAAAGAAATCTCTATATGAAAATGTATTCATCGGTCCATGCATGATGAATCCTTTTCCTTTCATAGGTGAACTAGTGACCATAATAACATTATGACGTTTTAGGAGCATAGAACACGGATGGACTTCTGACTAAGTAATAACAGCAGCACGGTTCGATCGATTAAGTTGAGCTAGCCTTGCCGCGGGTGGCCCGTGAATGGGAATCGAATGGTCTTCGTTGGTGAAGATGGTCATCTTCACAAACGAAGACCATTCGACGCTTCGGACTTCTGACAAACCAGTTTTACCAAAGGGTATCGTATTATCGTAGGTCAGATAGGCAGTCCCTCCATGTAAAATACTGGTAACAGCTGGTTAGACTGGAAGACGACCCCATAATAGTTGGGAAAAGGGTAGGCAGATTAACTTGGACCATAGAACAATGCAATGGACACATCCTTTTGACGTAATCCTCTCGTTGGCTTCTCACAGCCTTGCCATTACCGGAAACGAAGTTTATAAACATAAAATTGTTTCTCGATAATCACCAAGCAATAATACCGATGGAGTCGTTTCCTGGCTGCCTACGTATTGTTTTTATACTTCGATTAAGGTGACAGTTATTTACTGCAGTGTCAATCAATATAGCCTGTAGATACATCTACAGTTCGTGTTTATACATACATATTATGTAGATATAATTACGTGTGCTATTCATTATTTTCCTCCCTTTATCCCAATTTATTTGGGTCGGCGCCACATCTTTTTCTTCCCCACATCACTATTAGTCGTCATCTCAGTAGTCACCCCCTTTCTATCCATATCATAATTCACACAGGTCCATCCATCGCTTCTTTGGTCTACCTCTACTTATAGCCATCGACATTCATATTTCGTGGTGCACTATTTATTCCAGGAATTGTATACGAAGTCTGTTAACCAAGTTCCGACGAGTAAGGATTTTTACAATACAAAATGTTAAAGATCACAGAACAAAGGATTTTCCTCTTAAAGTAATCAACGAAACGAAAGTTAATTAACACAAACCAGCGAATGTGTCAGAGAAAATTTAAAATTAAATACCTGTGTCGAAAATGTATTTCGTTTTTAATTTTTGCGCTGAAAATGCTATTATGCTACCTGTTTGCTTTTCTACTATACCTACATTACTAGTGATTATAAATTTATAACCCAATCCATAGACTATTACAAACAAATGGACGTTATAGTGATTTATTACCTTATGCATTAGCTTTGATTTATTATGTACCGTCACAAAAACAGATAAGTATTAGTTATAGTTGAAATTTTAAGGAAACTGATGGAAGTTTTCAATGAAATTTAATTTGATAAATTAACTATTTGTTTTCTACGAGGGCGGTACTGCAAATTTCGGGAATCAAGGAAGTGACACAACATTACTATTTAAAAATGTATTCATTGCTTTTCGAAGTATTCTCCGCGAAATTTGACACATTTTTCCATACGATGGAAGTTGGGGTCTCCAAAATGGCTGTTTTGTAGGCGTCCAGAAGCTGTGGACGCCAGGTGATGAAAATCTCTGACCACGCAATTTATTCTTTATTTTAGGGAAAGTATAGAAATCATTAGGGCTTAGGTCTGGGCTGTACGGCGGATGGTCTAATAATTCTATGTTTTCTTGCTCTAAAAACTCTTTTGTTCTGTGCGCGGTGTGAGAACTTGCATTGTCGTGATGGAGGATGATGCGGCGGTTGCGGTTCTCTTTACGGAGTTCAGAAACGACTTGTGGCAAACAAATGCTAGCATACCATTCTGCATTAACCGTTCTTTGTCCCTCAAGAGGAATAGTCGCAACATGGCCGGTTTTGGAGACAAACGTGGCCACCATTTTTTTCCAACACGCCGTGATTGAACAATTTTTGTTGGCTTTAACTAATTTTCGAACACCCAAACTCGTGGTTGGTTTTTTGTTTTAGGGTTCGTACGCGTATATCCAGGATTCGTCACCTGATACGATGTTGTATACAGCATTTGAGGACCCTGCGTGTAATCTTTCGAGAGTTCTGACGCACCAAGTAACGCGAGCCGCTTTTTGCTCTTCACAGAGCGAATGCGGTATCCATCGGGAAAACAACTTTTTTACACCTAATTTTTCATGCAAGATTATTAATTTGTATTTGACTCATGCCAATGTATAAGGTTGCCTGAATTTCGCGGTATGTCACATGTCGATCTTTCTCAATCAGCTTACGCACAGCATCAACGTTTTCTTGGGTGACTGCAGTTTTTGGACGACCTTGACGGAAATCATCACTGAGCTTGACACGTCTGCGTTGAAATTCAGCAAACCAGCGATAAATTGTGGTTTTGGATGGGGCTTCATCACCAAATGCAGAAATCATCCGGTCAATACACTGTTTTTGTGTTAAACCACTTCGAAAGTCATAATAAATCATCGCTCTTGAATTTTCTCGAGTCAATTCCATTTTCTCAACGACTAAACAAGTTTGACAAAACCTTATGACAAGACCGAGAATCTTTTTTTAAATAAATAAATGGTATTCGATTTTTAAAACCAAGGAGTGTGTCAATCAAAAAGATTTTAATATGACAGGAACAGTGGAAATATTCCATTCCGGATACTTTTATTGTACTCTGTATTATTAAATGTATTTAATTTTACTCGAAAACATCTATCGGTTTCTTACTAAACTTCAATTATATCTATACCTTGGTTACTTATCTCTTTCTCTTTTGGTGACCGAAGCTCATGCCTAGTGCACAATTTATATTTGTAGGTTTATAAACAATCAACTACTGAAGTGAATTAAAATTAGCAAACATTACAAAAACCTACATTATTCAGAGGAAAAAATAAACCACCGTTACACTTTATAAAGCAATTCATAACAAAAAATTTAATACTGGGATCGCCGTTTAATCTTCTAAGTAATCAATTTGATTTAATCTAATTGGATATAATTATACAGGGTAACCACCGACAGCCCCCATGGACCAAGCAAAAGGTCCACCTGAACGGCTAAGTGCAGAAACCAAACCTTAGAAAAGAACAAACAGGGTAAAAGCAAATATTACAATATCAACAGGAAATATTTATATCGGAAGCAAACCGATACAAATGTTTTTTTTTTATGTTTTTCTAATCAGTGAGGTCATCTTCTAATATAATAAAGTGGGCAACTCGATCAACTAGAGGTAGTGAGAAGGAAAACATCGTGGAAGATTACACCGTTTAGTTGAGTATCTACCACGTAAGCGTAACAATAGGTCATTTCCGAGAACAAGCATGTAGTCTGACATATATTATCACAATTGACATTGAAGGTCATAGCATCGTAGCATATAAAAGTATATCAGTAGGTTCTAGATTTTTAGTACACAAACAAAGTTTATTTTATGGTGTTTATTTTAAAGTCGTGCAATGATTAATAGGTTTATTGTTCACAAGCTTTGAATTTCCGTCATACATTTTGACAGGAAGAAAAAGGAAGTGTTTATGAATTGTGCACCTTACACGGTGGTGGTAAGGTATGAATTACAATGACATTAGATTATTAGGACAATAGTACGCAAGAAAGTTTTTTTCTAATGTAAAATTAATTGCTAAAGAGTTTACACCTTATGCTAGCTTAACAGAAGGTTTGAATTACATTGAGAACTCTGGCAACTAATCTTTGATTAGAAGTACTCGTACCCCGACATATTTGATCAAAACATTGTTTGAGTAGGTGCTGCAAAAAATATTATAAATGGATTATGATGAACTTACTGTTTAACTGTTCTATGTAAGGGGTGATTCATTTAGAGATACTATTTTTACAAAAGTAAAAAAAAAATATCAAAATATTATTTTTTCGGGTTATCTTTATAATAATACAAATTATATACAAACCATTATCTACATTTATTTTTTCTAGATTATTTCTTTCAAATGTTTAATATAACTGCGGTTTACATGGTCCATTGTAAAGTTCCAATCCGTTATCGCGTCATGATAACGGACTATTTGCTGCATACAATTTAAGCCCGTAATCTTCAGGACATTTGGTACCAACAAGACGGCACTACGTGTCGTGTCATACAGTCCGTGAAATCATGGCTTTGTTAATTTAGAATAATTTTGTGTTCATTTAATATTTTCGCTTCGAACCTTTTTATAATACTAAAAAAACTAGCGTTCAGCAGTTGATATCCTTTTAGTGTTGATTAGACATCAGCTTATTAAATTAAATATGTATGATATTATGTGACTCATACAAAGAAATACACTAGCGTGCCGTTGAAACCGCGAGTAAACTATGTCACAGAGGCATGATAAAATCAATTGCCTTTATTAACATGATTAAAAAGCTTTCAGCTCTATTTTATATTGTAAGTAAACTGAATTGGTAATGGACCGGCCATATTAGCCGTAGAACCGATAACCATTGGGATAGACGTGTTCTTGAATGACCGCGAATCGGAAAATGTAAGGTAGTCCCTCAGGCTAGGTGGAGCGACTACCTTGGCAGCGTGGCTGGTAGCAGAGTTTTTTAGACTCATTAATTTTTATATTTCAGTTGATTGAATGTAAGGTAAATTGCGGTTTACGATTTATGACGTTTTAAAAAAAAACTACTCACTCGATCTCGTTCAAACCAATTTTCGTTGGTAGTTTACATGGTAATGTACATCATATATTTTTTTTAGTTTTGTCATTCTCTTATTTTAGAAGTTACGGGGGGGGGGGGGGGACACATTTTACCACTTTGGAAGTGTCTTGTCTCTCGCGCAAACTATTCAGTTTAGAAAAAAATGATAATAGAAACCTCATTACCATTTTTGAAGACCTATTCATAGATACCCCACACGTATGGGTTTGATGGAAAAAAAACATTTTTGAGTTTCAGTTCTATGTATGGGGAACCCCAAAATTTATTGTTTTTTTTTTCTATTTTAGTGTGAAAATCTTAATGCGGTTTACAGAATACACCTACTTACCAAGTTTCAACAGCATAGCTCTTATAGTTTCGGAATAAAATGGTTGTGACATACGGACGGACGGACGGACAGACAGACAGACAGACAGACAGACAGACAGACAGACAGACAGACAGACAGACAGACAGACAGACATGACGAATCTATAAGGGTTCCGTTTTTTGCCATTTGGCAACGGAACCCTAAAAACATGAGTAATTAAAGCATTGACTGACTAAATTAAATTATATTTCTAATGTAAAAACTGTACAGTCAAATTGATTATCATTTGCATGATAAATAAGTTATGAATAAAACAAGATAATAATCAGCACTAGTCTTCCGTATAACCTCTAGCTGATAAATACTTATTATAGCTTCAAAACAAATATAGAAATGAATTCAAGTTGTTTATACGCAAGATTTAATACTGGTTCATCATCACCATTTCAGCCGTAAGACGTCCACTGCTGGGCACGCCACAATTGCGGCGGTAAGTCCCCTCTTTGAGGAGTGGATAGAGAGGCGCCACGGCGTCCTCACCTTCCGCCTGACGCAGGTTCTCACCGGGCATGGGTGCTTCGGTGGGTTCCTGTTCAGGATAAAGCGGGAGGATACGTCCGGGTGTTTCCATTGCGAGGATCGTCTGGAGGACACGGTGGAGCATACGGTGGAGGTGTGCCCTGCCTGGGCGGAGCACCGCCGTGTCCTCGTGGAGGCGATCGGCGGCGGCGACCTCTCGCGTCCGGCCCTGGTGCGAGCCATGGTACGGAGCGAGAGGGAATGGGAAGCCGTCACCTCCTTCTGCGAAGCAGTAATGCTCGCGAAGGAGGAGGCGGGGCGCGTGAGGGAGTGGCAGTCTCTGCGCCCTCACGTCCCTAGCCGCCGCAGGAGGAGACGCCCCGGGCGTCGGGAGTCAATAGCGGACTAGGCCACCGTAGGCGCGAGCTTGCGGGTGGCGAGCAATGGGTAGCTCGCCGCCCGGTAAGGACCAAGCTCGGGTCGACGGCGCGCAGTGTTCCACGCGCGCCTCAAAGAGATGTCAGCAGCAGTGTAGGGGTCTACTAGGACCGATGCCTGCCGGGGTCGCGTGATTGTTCGAAAGAGATACCGTGACCCTGGCACATGGGCAACTGATGGAACACGGGTGGGTTTTAGTCAGTAAAAGTCTGACATGCCCTCCCGCTCCGCCCAGAGCGGGAGAAGTCATTTGATGATTTCCCATCCTGAAAAAAAAAAAAAAAAAAAGACGTCCACTGCAAAAGGTAAGCCTTCCCCAAGTAAAAAAAAATTGTGAATTTGCCATAATCGCCACGCTTGGCAGGTAGGTCGGCGATCGCAGTATGGTTGTTAAGTTCCTTAGTCGCCGGGAAGAAATAAGATGGTGCATTTTTTTACGTCCGGTACCGTTTCGGTACGGAATACTGGTTAATCGTATGTAATGTTTGTTTAGACCTCATAAAAAAACATGACATGCAGAGATGGCATGGAAGAAGTGTACCTATTACACTCACATTTCATCAGTTAAGTTTAATTCCCAAGTAATATGCGGCGACCCAAGAGCCATAAAAAAAATCTGATAGAAAAACCCAATGACACTATGCCCGACATAGAAATCGAACGAAGGATCTCATGCTCAGCAGTAGCGTTTGCGACCACTAGACCAACTAAGCAGAGGTTTTTAGACTCATTATCTTTTATAGAGATCTGCATCGAAGCAGACGCGTGACATCACAGACTTGTTTTTGTGACCCGTTAGTCTCTGTTCGCAATGAACAATAGAGATCTCTTTACCTTATGTAAAATGCAGGGGAATTTTCCAAAGAAAAAACCTTCCGAACAAACGATGTCAACAGTAAGTCCCAACGGATATTCCCTAAATAAAACCTTTAAGAATAGTGTAAGGCAATGCAGTCTTGTTTAGAGAGCGATTCTATTACAGGAGCAAAATCCGGTTTATCTCGATATAGTCTGTGAAAGTCTAGACAGTGAACACGCTTCTGAACCCCTTGTTGTATATAGAATAGAATGTATAAGTTGTGTATTGACGCGTTAAGGCTGGACCAGACAGGCGCGACGCGATTCTTGTAGAAGTTTCTATGAAAACTTCATAGACGCCAGTATGCGGGAACCTTTAACATCGATGCCCTATTCTAGTACCATATATGTGTGCAAAGGTAAAAGTTAACTGCATCGCGAACCGCGACCACTTCGCCCGCATTGCGGCATTATCATTTACTGCAAAAATACGACTTTTTGCACATACTAGGAATATTAACTTTTTTATACGACTTCATGCGAATAAGTGTAGGTTTACTACTCTCTGAATGTAGTTTTCTCAAATAATGACGGAGTGAATAATCATTGAGGGATGTTAGATGTTGCCAATATCACCGTCATTCGCTAACGTATTGATGATCCCGTGGCCTTTCTCCCGTGTTTTGAAAATCTAGCGTCGTATTCTAAACCTCTTTTCTCTCTCAAAGCCGCCATTTACAATACGTGTTTTGCCATAATAACCCACACGGTAATACACGATTTGTAATACAATATGACAAATGGCGCAATTGCCCAACTTGCCAGTCCCTAATTTTCTAGGCCGGTGAAGGGCAGCGTCATTGGTGCGATTGCACCGACTATGCGGTTACCAAATACGATACCTAGAGCGTGGCAACTACAGCCAATACGTTTTCTGGCATAACTCCAACAATGTACTGAGACTGTGATAGGCCGAGTAGTATTACCGCATAATATAATACGACTTTATTTATGTTACATATTAGGATAAAAGATAAAGTAACCTTAAATTGATATGACGTAAGTTTAGCGTGTTTTGTGATGCCTGTACGCAATATATGTATAAGGTGTATCTATTCATACACGAAATATTTTAGGAGGTGCACCTGTAGGTGGTAAAGAAGCTATAGCAACGAAAAAAAAAAAATTCTAAGGGTTTTTTTTTAAAATTTAATATGTAGAAATTATTTGACGCACATAAGAAATACTGACTCCTTCTTATTTTTTACGGCCCGAGACACCGCGGCCATGCTCGTGCCGTCCGGTCGTCGCCCTCGCAGCGTCAGGCGGGCCATTCATAGAATTTGGAGTAAAGGTTTTATGCAAAACGTCTCAAGTAGTTTTAGAATTATAATAATTACGAAAATTCAAAAACGCTTAGATAAAAAAAATCTTTTTGCTTCTATAGCTTCTTTACCACCTACAGGTGTGCCCCCTAAAATATTTCGTGTATGAATAGATACACCTTATATATTATCGCCTAAATTGCTGTGTCTTTGCATATGCGGCAAATTCACATAACTTGTCACCGATAGCAACGAGTAGATGGATGACTCAGAATCTACACGTTTTATAAAGCGCCTATTTAACATAACGGTGTGATAAGATTTAATACTAGCAACTTTTGAATAATGCCAGCTAGAATGAACGAGAAACTATTATAGCGATCGAAGCTGTCGTTTGCCACGATGGCAGTACTCGTCAAATTACAGTGCGCTTTCACCCTCCGTACATTATAAATAGGGTGAGTGGGTAGAATATAAAGACCACTCCGTTGGGTCCCTTGGTCGTAAAACGGGTGGAATTTTACGGATGTTTTTTATACTACAATATTCAGACGTTAATACGCGGAATAACTACCTGTATGCTACAAAATCATTTGTTTCCGCAATGCATTGCGGAGAACGCTCTTCGCAATAAGTCGTCCCAAGTATGGACTCGCGTGTAAATCACGTGGATGCGGGTTGGATATTTCTTTGTAACTCATCTTTGCGCGTCTCGTGATGCGCGTATGAGTGCGTCTGCTAAACGATAAACGCCTTAGAAGAACATTCACATACGTACGAAATTAATAATGCAACTAAATCCCAAGTTCGAGCCCGATCTTTACTTGTATCCAATCAACGACAAAATTTGCCAATCTGAGTCTGAATCTTTGAGAGGGTGATTCACAAGCCGTCAAAGATGGCGGATCAACATTAATTTCAGGCGTTAGTCATCGACGCCTTCTTACTACGAAAGATCTAGAATACTTACAGGATTATACTGTAGGGCGGTAACATAAGCCTGTACCGCCTGCTCCATGTCTCCAGCAGCCACAAGAGCTGCCGCCAGATTGATGTAGCCATCAATGAAGTCCGGTTTCAGTCTGACAGCGTGCCTGTAGTTCTCCAACGCCTCTTGGAGTTGACCCCGCTCTTTGTACACGTTGCCTAGGTTGCTGGTGGAAAGAATGAAAGTTTTGGGTTTGTCTTATCATAAATACAACTACCTATAGCATTTTTTGGACAAGAATGTGTTACGTAGAGTAAGGGGTAATGAGATTTCGATTCTGAAATGTGTTTATAGTAAATTTAAAGCAGTTGAATAGATTTTGGTTAAAACACTCATACTTTTCATAGTGTTTGTATCTGAAGGGGTCTGCTAGGACCGATGCCTGCCGGGGTCGCGTGATTGTTCGAAACAGATACCGTGACCCTGGCACATGGGCAACTGAAGGAACACGGGTGGGTTTTAGTCAGTAAAGTCTGACATCCCGCTCCGCCCAGAGCGGGAGAAGTCAATTGATGATTTCCCATCCAAAAAAAAAAAAGTGTTTGTATAAAAAATAAGACTGGCAAGGAAAGATACAATGTACTGACGTATATTGTATGAAACCACGCGTTTTCTTGTTACCAGCGAGCACTTTTTGCAAAAAGGCTCATGCGATGCGAATTATGGGGTTCGTAAAAACAGCCCCATACAATTTAATTTTAACATTCGCACGGCTCAATGCACTCCCCTATTTTCTGAACACCACCGTCAGCGCAAGCTAATTCAATGACTTATAATATTTTTCTACCTGAACTACTGCAGGTACTAATACCCTGCTTACCAACGGTCGCAGACTATAAGCGTGACGGCGTTACTGGGCAGCACAGTAACGTCTTCTACCGGAAGTCTTCATAGAGGGCGAACAATAAACGGTTTCTTTTTTTTGCAATGAGGCTTTGCCATATTTCGTCGAAACAATGATATCTTGACGATCTCTGACCGTCAGAAGATTCGTTCTTCAATTCGTGTGATTGTAGGAATTAAAGTTTATAAGGATTTAAAGTAGGACAGTCAATTGTACACACTGTATTGTAGCGGGCCGGTTGGAAAGTGGAGCAGGCGTTAGTAATTAGGATCAGTTCAAGAAAATAAAGTTATGATTCGAGTCTTCGCATTGACACATGTTTACGCCAATCATTGCTAAAATGTACTAATTTTCTACTAGTTTAAAGCGTGACTACAAACAATACGTGACATTTCGGAATCGAATTATGTTAATTTGTATAACAATATGAGAATGGGTTTTACATTCGGTTGAAAATTCGCGGCACGCTATCAAGAATCATAACTTTGAAATGTAAAATAGTTCTACTACTTTCCACTGTGTGTCATCATATGCCCACATATTATGTAGGTGTCATAATATGACACAGATGGATGGGTAGACCAGTGTGGAATTTGCAAACTGATAACGTTATACTTATAACGCAAAAATTAATGTTTCTGAGTGGATTGCAGTAAGGATGATGCCTTTGTAAAAACTTGAATCTATACTTTTATATTATGTAAAGCTGAAGAGTTTGTTTGTTTGGTTGAACGCGGTAATCTCAGGAACTACTGATCGGAATTGAAAAATTATTTTTGTGTTTAGTAGCCTATTTATTGAGGAAGGCTATAGGCTATATAACATCACGCTACGATCAAAAGGAGCGGAACAGCAACGTAAAATGTACGAAAACTGGCAGGCAATTCGATGCGACGGGGTCAGGGGAGCAAAAATGTAAGCGGACGAAGTCGCGGGCAGAAGATAGTGTACCTATATGGTGGTAGAATAAGGTGATCGGAAGATATGGACAATTGCTTTAGAAAGATTTAAGTGTATTTGATGTCGTGCGAAATGGCACACCTAATTATACTCATCAGTTTCAAATGAGTGCAATACACTTCAACATCTTCGAAATGGCCTACTTTTTAATGGGCTGCTGGTGCCAAAATGTTTTATCAGTGACACATCAAAATAATTTTAGCTGAGAGATCTTGTTAGACAGATGCTTAGTCATTGCTAATACTTTTTGAACTGAAAGAAATTATATGTTTTGGCAAATCATTGTTTTGTAGGTACATCAATTATTTGACCAACAATTGACTATGCTTCAATTCCATGTTTAAAATATGAAAACAAATACAGATAATTAACCATGATACATAATACCATGTAGTATTTAATCTGTACTGACATTATTTCAACATAATAACATGTTTACAATTTAATTGTATGCCTACCTGGAATTTGAACTATTCCTTTTGTTCTGGAACAAGATATGTCAGCATTGTTGTTAGCCAAGCTAGAGTTAATTGTTCTAGTAACATATACCAAGGTGAAGAAAAGGACACAATCATAATATAACCTGAGTATTTCATTCAACAAAAGAATTTTTAATGCAATGATGATTGTGTCTCCGTTAAATTACGTTTCAGCCAAAACCTTCACCTTAAATGCGTAACATACTATTAATCAGAACCATTTTGATGCTTATTGCTAATCCACTCGTTCATAAATTCGAGAAAATTGTCTGCTTAGCAATGTAAACAACACCATGAATGTTGTGGAACTCTCAGTGTGAAAGCGATTCCTACTGATAGTGTATTAAGCAATTACTCTTTGGTTGAATCCGCGGGACGACCGAAACTGGCATATAGCATATGTGTGCTATTTGTTTTGATAGAATACTAACAACTTATAGGCAGACTGCATTGACTTAGAGGCCGCGATTTCAGCCTATTTTTTATATTTTTTTTTGTATTAAACCCAACGGTCAGTGGGTCGTCTTAGGGGCGGAACAAATATTGTGTAAAAAGTAGTAAGTCTTAATTAGTATCAGCGAGTATGGATCTATTCAAAGGGCAAGAGCAAATGCATCTTAGTGACTGTGGGTTCATTAACAAAAAGAACTACATTCAGCGATTACTTGGATGCTGCGTGTTTGGGGACTTGTTCCATTTAAACATTGAAATATTTTGATTTGATTAAATCACTGATATGTAATGCAAAAATTTTGCATTATGTTTACAGCCTTTGAATGCATAGCGTGTATGAGAATCGATACTTATCTGATTTACCTTTAAGATTAAAATTGCAAATAAATCATAATAAAATTTACAAAAGTTACCTGTAAGCCTCAGCCAACAGCGGATTCTGTTTGATAGCTAAAGTTGAGAAGTGGGCCGATTTGTCCAGCCTTCGACACTGGAAGTGAATGGAAGATAGTAGGAGGAGTACTCCGGTGTTTGTTCCATCTTGTCTCCATAGCTGCATACAGTGCAGCTCGGCACTCTCATAGTCTCCCGCTTGGTACTCTCGATGGGCAAGTTCTAGTAGTCCTGATAACAAAGATATGCCAGTTGTGAATTTGATTTGGTTTTATAAAAAAAAAGATTTGATGAATTAGCAAACGACTGACAATGAAACCACCAGCAACAAAAAAAAAAAAAAATATATAGTTCTGTAAGTTAGTAAACACCCAACAACATACAGGAAGACCTCATTCTTGATTGTTCTTCTTTTATTTGGTTATGAAGTTTCCATTCCTGCTTATTTAAAGTCATTAACATTAACAACTTTGAATAACAAGGACTGGAAACTAAAAATGGAAAGAAAAATTCTAGAAAAGTTTGAAATTAAAAATCTTGAATCAAATAACTTTCAATACAATAAAAAAAGTCGTTGAAAAAAAAACGGCAGTGAAAAACACTATTCATAGGCTGTATTGTTGTTCCACTAGGCTGCTGTACAAAAAATAAGACAGCTGCATAACCTAACAAAAAATAACACAAATAGAAGTCCCCCAAGGATATTATTTATAATGGACACATACAACATCCTCAAGCCAATAACTAACTTTGGCTACTCATAAAAGACAAAAGCTGATCACATTTATTAACGATGACACAAAGCTTCCTGAACGCCTACCTATTCATATTCTTGACTAGGAAAATTCCCAAGTTCATGGAAAGTTTCAGGTTGCTTGCACAATATTCATCTTCTTAATAAAAACACCACCTAATACGTACCGACTGTTGAAATCTGTTGAATATCTGACATCTTCAATATCACCGCATTTGCTGAAACTCCTACTCCAACAATCTGCTGAGACTGTGGTTGCGTCGTGACAGATTGTGGCACGGCGACGTTCGCTTGTGATTGCATTTTGGTTATCATCGTTGACATATAATCAAACATAAATTGTCGCACAACACAAAACACAGAAATCCATAAAAACAGTTGTCTTTATTTTCCATTTGCCATGAGAAATTAATTATTATATCACTGCGACGCTTCTCACGATGAGCAATTTCGCACACGACGCGACGGCTAACGGAAACAACCCGATTTTTTTAACAATGTATGTATCCTAATATTTTTAATAGACATTACATTGACTATAATTATTGATGTGCTATTGTGGTCCTTAGCTGAACGTGACACTGGGTATAATAGCGTGATTGATAGTGACGGATGTTCAAAACAACGCTTGGTAATTTTTTGTCTATGGTAATCAATTTATTGCGTTGAACGATTTTCTAGAATACTCGAAATAATTACAGCGATAGCGAATCGTGTTACATATTTGTATTATGAAATTATTGATTCAGTTATTCCGTTATATATGAACTTCAATGAAAATCATCACATCTTCGGAAAAGCATTTCCGGTGTTATTTGGCGGAAAGTTCAAATGCCAAGAGCGGAAAATTCAAATGCGAGAAGCGGAATGTTTAAATGTCTTATACGGAGCGACATGTGGGCAAAGGCTGAAGAGAGTGTACAGCAATATCTTATACTACTCTTTGGTGTACAGTTTCAAAGCTACAGTTGTAGTTTAGAGAAAAAGAAAGCCAAAAACGGTCACTATTTGCGCTCGATTTAGGGGTAGAGATACGGAATAAAAAATGCATCGATAATTTTCACATAATTATATTTCTTATGATAACATTGCTAGGTAAGAAGTATATTGGACGGAATAAGTTTCTATAAATGCATAAAAATACAGTCTTTGTAATAAAAACATACTTGTGAAGGTAGTTATTCTAAATAAGAGAGTAAATAAGCTACTTCGGTGAGATCTTGAGGTACAGATTCGTGATAACATAAATATAATTCTCTTGGCTCTGGTTCACTGAAAACTCGGCTGCAACAAAAATATATTTTACTGTCATAACTTATTTCTAGAGTACTTGTGCCGTGTCATAGATAAAACGGGCTGGTGTCCGTAACTCCACGTCAAAGCACGTATTTTGCATACATAAGCCATGTCATAAAAGGTCATCAGACTGTCTCGACTATAGGACTTTCTAGAGCAGTCTTTCCCAACGTGGGCGATAACGCCCCCTTGTGGGCGCTGCAGGCCTAAAGGGGGGCGGTAAGAGACCCAGAAAAAAAAGGGGGCATTGTGTAGGGCTTTGGGGTCGATTTATAATTTCATCTACCTAGCTAGGAAGACTCTTAGACACCGACAAGACAAAAAGGGGGGCATTAAAAAATAATTTATTCTTAAAGTGGGCAGTAGACAAAAAAAGGTTGGGAACCCCTGTTCTAGAGGAACACAGAAGAACCATTTTAGTATATTCATTCCAACGAATTTTTTGCAAAATTACCTAATTGGCCCTTTCGCTGTCCGTGTCGTACCGGATGTAAAGAATACCGTTCCATTTCTTCCCGTGGGTGGCGTAAAAGGCAATTAAAAGTTTTACTAGAGAATGGGCAGCAGCCTTCTCTAATTATTATTATTTTAACTGACATGACTTGAGAATCTTGTGGTCCTGGACCTTTGGAAGGCATAGACTCGTTAGATGCTTTTAGATCAATGCGTCACCAACCGACGATTACTGCACTATTTAAATGCACTGTTGTGGTTGACCCCTGTTGAAACCCTGCGATGGAACTGTTGGCCATAGGCGAGCCTTTAGTCGTGCACAATCACTTGGAAATTGGGATTTAAGGAAAAGGTACTCACGGGTCTGCACAGTCGACGGCTTTTCGGTGGCACCAATCCAAATACACAGTCCGGGGACGTCCCTAATTAGCCACTCAACACTGACACAGAATTGTTGAAAGTCTTTGTAGGTAGGTTTTGTTAGAGCATGGTAGATTTATGATTTTATTGCCAGCGGCGAAGCGCACGCGCCATCGCACGCGCCATCTTGTTAGTTCTTGACCGAGTGAGTCGTCAAAAGGATTGATTGAATCCCGAAGGAAACGGATAAATGGACGAAGGGATAGTTTGGGATGAGGAAGTTGTGTGATTGTGCATTAATCGATTATGCATTAGTCAACTTTAACATGCACTCAAGGACAATCTATTATTATGAGCCTGTTTTATCCCAAAGCAGGCCAAAGGCCAAAGGCCTGCTTCCCTCTTTCCAGTTTTCCAGATCTACTGCGATTGTATGTCATCCCAACGTCAGTGAAGAATATTAAAATTAGAGTTACTGACTGATGGCCACCAATCGCCTTCTACTTCTTTATGTTTCCTAAATTAAAACATACTTAATAGTTTGAAAAATGTAGTAAATATAAGTATTTTACCCAACAACCCAAAACAAGTATGGTTCAGAATTCTTCTTGCTGACGCCGCATTGACTCAAAATATCAAGTGGCGCCTGAAATAACATTCCATGCTCTTTAACAGCCACCAGAATTTTGTTTAGAGGATTCGATGGAGCGTGGTTCTTCTTGAATCTAAAAATAAACATATACAACCTCATTAGAGCTCATCAATCAGGAATAGATTAATTTTAGCAGTTCAACAATATTCATTGTATTTTACGTTGCTGTGCAGACAAATTTTTCGAACATATGAAGCAATGGATTAGCATTAACCCTCAAAATGATTCAGATTCTGATTAATAGTTTGAAAACACAATTATGGTGCTGTACTAAAACATGAAACTTATTAAAATTAAATATGAAATTTTAAATGGTGCGTAATAAATATGTAAATAATATGTATTGTATGTCTTTTTGCTGTGAACAATGTAGAATATTTATGTTTTCTAACACTTGTCCTCGTTTTTTCAGCGACTAACAGAATCTGTAAACCTACCACGTGCAAAGTCGACGGCTCGCTGCTGCGCTACCGTCTAAACGTGACACTAGCAGAATAGTCGACATCGGCTCAATTGCCAAAAGAAAAAAAAAACTTATAAATTCAAGAATACTTCATATCCACAGAATAAAATAACACTAGTCTATTAGAGTACCACTGCAGGGCAAAGGCCTCACACACAGAGAAGGCACGAGCGTCGAGCACCACGCTTGTCCAAGACGGGTTGGCGATTTCAGACTCATATTAACTACTAGCTTCTGCCCGCGGCTTCGTCCGCGTCAAATTTTTGCTCCCCTGACCCTTCTCGTCGCATCCAATTGCCTGCCAGTTTTCGTCCATTTTCATTGCTGCTCCGCTCCTTTTGACCATAGCGTGATGTTATATAGCCTATAGCCTTTCTCAATAAATAGGCTACGCAACACAAAAATAATTTTACAATTCTGACCAGTAGTTCCTGAGATTAGCGCGTTCAAGCAAACAAACAAACTCTTCAGCTTTATATTTGTATAAATAAGTCCAGCCTATGTTTCTTGACAATATTTTTCCTTCACAGATGTCAGGAAGGCCCATTGTGAGCGACCACGTCTCAGTGCCATATGTCATCACTGGCAACACACACTGGTCAAAGACTTTTGTCTTGAGACACTGCGGTAAATGGGACGAAAAGATATTGACGATATATGACCTGGCGAAGACCGCAGGAATACGTTGGATGCGAGAAGCACAGAACAGGCCGAAGTAGCCGTGCTTGGGAGAGGCCTATGTCCAGCAGTGGACGTCTTTCGGCTATGATGATGAAGATGACGTCAGGAAAAGCAGTGGTCGGCCGCGACTTACGAGTTGTACGTCGTAGGCTCGAAGCCAGACAGGCGATTCACTTTGAGTAAATTATTTCATCACCACTGCTCTTAAAACGGTGTAGGAAAACATCGTGAGGAAACCAGCATAGACACACAACCAAAAATTTTAAGCAACCCGCACTGGGCCCGCGTGGTACATTACGGCCAACTCCCCCGCTCACAGAGCGGAGGCCTGTGTCCCAGCAGTGGGAACTGTAGACTGACATTATATATAATCATTAGGCTGATTACGTAAGTATTGTCCAAGTTGAACTCAGAAAGAACACATAAATTGGAAATGTCACATTCTTGCCACATAATAAAAATAAACAAAAAGTATGCAATATTATCCTGTGTTCTTACCGTATACTATGTTGCAACAGCTCATGTATTCGTTTACAAGCTACTCTGAATGTCTTCATGATGTATGAATACAATACATTGTTAGCTTGCATCTCTATGTTCTTCACTGGAGCAATTAGTAAGCCCTTTTCGGATTCCAGCTGTACAAAGTGGAATAAAACGTTTTCTTCTCCTGCTGTTATTCTGAAAGAAGTCGTAAATGAGAAGTTTTAAAAGGAGTTGGAAACTACCTACCAAGAAAAATTGCTTCGTTGAAAAACAATAATACGATAGTAGATTTTATTCATTTCTTAAATTACAACAGCTAAGTGCAGTTGTTTTAAATAATTTTAGGTGGCTATTTTTTTCTTATTTATCTCACCGTTGCGCAGTTACATGATTTATTTCATTCAGCAAAGATTTTCTGATATCAGACATGTCAATACTGCCGCTTGCTCTGCTCCCATCCTGAAAAACGAAAGAAACATTTTAAGCCTCGATTATAAAACTTGACTTGTTGAATAATTTCACTCCTATTTGTTTGAACAACCTTTCATTGTGTATCTGAAAAAGAAAGAAAGTTTGAAATTATGCAGTTCAAATTCCTGTGCTACTAATGTTATAATCAATGTAATAATGTTATAATCTACTGCACTGGATAGCAAATATACCGGCCCACCGCTCTCTTGGATCTCTGAGTGCATTTTCTCAAAAAGTATACAACTTAGTTATTACTACGTTATACCCACAGAAAGTGCATTTCATGTTGATTAAAATGAGTATAAATTTATTCTTTTATTCTAAATGAGGGTAATCGGGTATTTCTTTTCATTTCTTTCGTTTTTAACCATTACTAGCTGACCCAGCGAACTTCGTATCGCCTCCGGTTCAGTAAATGTTGTAATAAACCTACCAAGTTTGACAACCTGATAAGCGTTTTCTAGCTGACATTCATATGTTTGGTAAGCTTCTACCCAGTTATGATAACCTGGTACTTCGAAGGCATAAAGCGTTTTCTAGCTGACACTCCGTCCTTTGTTTGGTAAGCTCCTGCCAAGATGTGCATCTGGATTGAGGGCCCATTTTTTGTACCCTTGCGTACCGAAATAAGATTTATAGGGAAATTAGTTAAAAATAATAAAAACTTAAAGCAAAGGGTCATAAATTTCTTAAACGTGAATTAAAACTGTTATGATGAAATAACTTGGGGCCTCAATCCAGACGCGTGCATAAAGTGGCATAGCCTAAATCTCAGTAAGTACTATCTCTGGGTTAATAATTTTTGTTTAAGAATTTAGTTAAGAATTTCTTAAATATTTTAAGAAATTCCCAAATCTGTAAAATATAACATTACCGATTTATGGCGGCATATCTAGGGCCCTCACTTCATTATTGTTTGTACTGAGAAATCTGCAAAACATGAATATATCTGAAGAAATACATAAATACGACTTTAACATGTTTTACTTACATACCTATTTGAATTAGTTAAAAAGAAATAAGGACACAAAACTTAATTGTTAAGAAGTAAATTAAAGTCGAATTTTACTAAAAAGTCTGAACTGAGAGCCCAATATTTTCGGCTTTATTGACTAGGCTCAACCTCATAGATTAACGCAAATTAGAATAAAAGTTTTAACTATTTCTTAATTAAATTGTAACATATCGTTCGTTCTTCTAAATGTCATACTTTAAGAGAAAATTGATTTTCAATTTTTTGTAAGAGAATTATTTGTAGGGTGACCATAATGTTCAAAGTAAGTACCTGTCCATTTTGTAAAGTGCATTCGGAAATTCATAATATTTGCAGCTAAAAGTACTATATACCTACTAATTACAATTTGGCTTTCCTTATTTTTAATGTAATTTCTATAAAAATAAATAAAACTAGAACATTTATTTAGCTTCAACAGTGTTTGCATAAAATGAAAGGCAAAGCAACCGACTAGTAGTATGTTATACATGTAAGTAGTCATCGTATCTATGGATCACTGTAGCACCAGATCAAACAAATTCATTGTGATAAATAAAACACGATCGGTATAATTATAAAAAACTATTTACTTCACATAAATGTTACCTTAAAATAGTCTTATATCCTAAAAATACGAAATTGCGAGAGAGCAAAGTATTTTTTAGTGATGAGTGCAACTATATGTCTGATTTAAAAAAAAATCATTTCCATTTTCGTTTTTAGTTTTTTTTTACTATTTTTTTTTATTTGTTTAGGAAAAACTTGGCTCATAGTATTACCTTAACCAGTCAATTGCCGTAATTACAGACACAATTAAAAAACGATTGTGGCTATACCAAATGTGGTATCTCAGGGACATCACATAAATAGAAATTACATTAAAAGTAAGGAAAACCAAATTGTAATTAGTAGTTATATAGTCATTTTAGCTGCAAATTATGACTTGTCGAATGCACTTTACAAAATGTACAGGTACTTTGAACATTATGGTCACTCTACAAATAATTCTCTTTCAAAAAGTTGAAAATCAATTTTCTCTTAAAGTATGACATTTATAAGAACGAACGATATGTTACAATTTAATTAAGAAATAGTTAAAACTTTTATTCTAATTTGCGTTAATCTATGAGGTTGAGCCTAGTCAATAAAGCCGAAAATACTGGGCTCTCAGTTCAGACTTTTTAGTAAAATTCGACTTTAATTTACTTCTTAACAATTAAGTTTTGTGTCCTTATTTCTTTTTAACTAATTCACATAGGTAGGTAAGTAAAACATGTTAAAGTCGTATTTATGTATTTCTTCAGATATATTCATGTTTTGCAGATTCCTCAGTACAAACAATAATGAAGTGAGGGCCCTAGATATGCCGCCATAAATCGGTAATGTTATATTTTACAGATTTGAGAATTTCTTAAAATATTTAAGAAATTCTTAACTAAATTCTTAAACAAAAATTATTAACCCTGAGATAGTACTTACTGAGATTTAGGCTATGCCACTTTATGCACGCGTCTGGACTGAGGGCCCAAGTTATTTCATCATAACAGTTTTATTTCACGTTTAAGAAATTTATGACCATTTGCTTTAAGTTTTTACTATTTTTAACTAATTTCCCTATAAATCTTATTTCGGTACGCAAGGGTTCAAAAAATGGGCCCTCAATCCAGATGCACATCCTGCCAAGTTATGATAACCTGGTACTTCGAAGGCATAAAACGTTTTCTGGCTGACACTGCTGTTTGATAAGCTCATACCAAGTTATGACCACCTGGTACTTCGAAAGCAACGTTTTTGTCATACCACGTTTTATAGTGACTTGTATTCTCTTTGACGTTTTATGTCTCGTCACACGTGAACGCGGTCGAACGGGATAAAATGTATCCTATGTCCGTCTCCTGGTTCTAAGCTACCTCCCCACCAATTTTCAGCCAAATCGGTTCAGCCGTTCTTGAGTTATTATAAATAGTGTAACTAACACAACTTTCTGTTATATATAGATTTGCTCTGACGCGTGTATTTCTGTCAATAATGGATACGACACCTCAGGAAGTAGCTCAAGCTGGATCACTACTTCAACCGGGCATTGTACAACGTGAAGTCGCTCGAAAACTTCGAATCAGTAGATCTTCGGTGCAACGAGTTTACAGACGATATCTTGAGACTGGAGCATTCGATCACCTTCTAGGGACGGGCAGACCTAGGGCTACATCAGCAGCAGATTATCGTTATATACCTGGATTAACAAATAGGATAATTTTATCCCGGTAGTACATAGCACGCGGGCGAAGCCGCTGGCCGTTACTTAATCACGGTATAACGGCTGAACGGATTTGGATGAAAGTTGGCAGACAGATAGTTTATAACTCGTATTAAGACATAGTATACTAATCCGTATTAAGACATAGTATACCTTTTCCCGATAGTACGTTCCCGTGGGATTGAAACACTAGCAAAGGCTAGTAAGGTTATATTTTTCTTACCAGCCTGTCCCAATCAGAGTCTGATCCAGAAGAGTCCCGACGATTTCTTTGTTCTCTATCCGCTCTTCTGCCTTGGACGCGTTCTTCACTTACTTCACTGAAAACAGATGAGCGAACTCATTTATTACTTATTATTACATTTTATTTATTAAACACGATTGTAGAACACAGATAACAAATGGGACAAATATATTTAAAACTAGTTTGCAATCTTACAGAGAACCTTTGGATGGACTGAAAGAATAATCCTCCTTGGATAATTGAATATGTAAAGAAGTACCATAAAGACACGTGCGGCTGCACATGTCTATCGATCAGGTTAACCTATGCTTAACAGGTTGGTCTGTGGATGGGACCATCTTTACATACTGAGACTGCTCCGTGCCTCGGAAAGCACGTTAAGCCGTTGGTCCCGGTTGTCACTTTGACAGTCGTCACAGGTCATTACAAGCTCGAAGTCTGACAATCACCACCAAGAGGTATAGTGTTATCAAGTAATTGGGCTGTAGAGGTCAGATAGGCAGTCACTCCACGTAAAGTATTGATATTCAGCTGCATCCGAGTAGACTGGAAGCTCATGATAATGACGTTATTTCAACGCATTTTTCATCAATAAAGCAGTTTGCAAAACGCAACCCACTGTCTTTAGCAAAAAGCTTTATATTTATCAACTTTTCAGATTTTCCGACTTTTTGAGCCCAAAAATACAGACTAACTGTCTAGTTTAGAGTTCACTGGCAAAACTAGCTGTAGGTAATATTTAAGCTACTCATGTCATCTCACCTTGATGTTAACCTGTGTTTACTTACTGTATTAACTGGACAATAAAATATTTTATATTTCTATAGATATACAGGCTGTGTAATTGAGCAGGGTTTATTTTAGCAGTAGATTTGAATATATCAAACATATAACAGTTGTCATCGTGTCAAAAACTCACCCCATAGATACACTAGTATTTAATGACAATGGGAACCTTACCTATTACTTTTCAAGCTATTAGAATCCTCAGAATATCCACTGACATCTAAACTCGAGTGTCTATACTTCTGTGCAGTATTATAAGACTGGGCATACAAACTATGATGGCTGCCATAGTTTGTGAGGGAGTTCATTGAATTCATGTCACTAGTACTAGATCCCACGTTGATTTGTTCAGAGGAATTGTGACGACGTTTATCCATTTGTAGCTTTGAGAGCTTCAGAGTTGAGGTTTTTAGTGTTGAGTCTGGTTTTAGTGCTGGAAGAATATATAGTTACTATGTTAGATGTTTTAATGTATGCATCAATCTGAGAGCATTTTTCAATGAGCTACGAAGGGTATTTATTTATTTAACCATTTATGCACACATATGAACAGACAAGAAGAAAGGAACAAAATAATACGTACAAAAATATTGCTAATTTCTACAGAAATCTCTTCCAGCACACCTGCGATAGGAGAGAAGATAAAGAGATGTAGACATGTGTGTAATAGTAGAAGGGAAAACATAAAATATATATTTTTACTCTAATTAAAATAAACATTCTTCTAGAATAAATATCACTAATATATATATAAATAATGTAATTTAAAAAAAAAAATTAACCGCCGAAAAAACTGAACAATACTACAAAAAATAATAAACCTTAAAATTTTGAGTCCGCGCTTAAAAATCAATGAACAAAGTTCATTCAAAGCGCCGACTCATAGTTTTTAGGTTTATTATTTTTTCCTTTTCAGTTTTTTCGGCGGTTTAATTTTTTGTTAAAAAGTTTTTTTTTTGTACTAATAATACTCGGCAAGGTGTATACCTATCCAATAAAAAAAGAATTATCAAAATCGGACTACTCAGAATAAAGTTATGCGTGGTTATACATTACAATCAGTGAGTGAACAATCAATCATTCCCTGTTTTACGCCCCTTAGGGTTCGATTTTGTTTTCCAATTTATATGGGACCACCTTCGGAGTATACCCTTTCCAATAAAAAAAGAATTATCACAATCGGACTACAACGTAAAAAGTTATGTGTGGTAATACATAAAAAAAAATGACTTAGTAGAGAGATAGTGTCCTTTCACACTTCTTTTAAATGCTGCAATAATTGAACAGTGCCTTATATTAGGCCGAAGTGAATTCCACAACCGAACCGCGTGCACAGTGAAGAACTATCAGTAGAAGTCAGTTGAGTGGAGAGAGGACTTGGGGAGATTTCAAAGAGTCGGATTTTTTTAAAGAAATCTTTTCATAATGCCATTCTATAAAATATGTACAGTGATTTTAATATCGGCTTGTTACAGATCGCCGTACATCTGGTAGTAAATTGAATGAAAAACTGCATTCGTAGTTGCTTTGGCGTGATCAGATATTCAATTAAACACAACTCACTATTAACATCCCTTATTTTTCTCCCATACTTCGTGAGATATTCCGGCGAAGTTTCGACCTGCGGCTGTGAGTTCGAACAGTACCAAGATGCGAGGTATTTGTTCAGTCCAACCTCATACAGTAACTCCAAACAACTTTCACACTCTTCCACGTAGAATGGAGACGGTGGAGTTACTCCGACAGCCTAATAATTGTGAAAGAATAACAATTAGTTTCAGCTATGTATCAGTCCTGCATAGCTACAACCATTCGATGACCATGTTCTGTTTACAAATCCCAAATCCGAAAATTTTGTCAGTTTCTTTTATGATTCTTCCGACAGCTGGTTGCTGTAGGGAGCAAATCAGGTTATCGAATTGTGTCATGTTTCGATAAAACAGCCTGTCCAATGCTTGTCAAAGCTCTGCTGGTACAAATTCAGTATTCCTTGGCCCAAGTAGATTCCTACTACAGGTCTGATCAACTAGTTTCGAACTCGCATGAAGCTACTACCCTCTTTTTTCTGAGTGGGAAATCGTCAAATGACGTCTCCCACTCTGGGTGGAGCGAGAGGGCGTGTCAGACTTACTAAAACCCACCTGTGTTCCTTCAGTTGCCTGGGCCAGAGCCACAGTAACTCTTTCGAACTAATCCGCGACCCTGGCAGGGAAGCTACTACCCTGAGCGCATCACGATGCGCAGTAGCGTCTCGAAAGAGACGAAGGTAACAGTATTAATAAAATACTTACGTCCTCTGTACAGCCACCGGCTTCCATTAATGTTGTCAATATGAAGTGGCCTTTACCAACAGTAAGAAGAAACCAACGTCCTTCTGAAATTCTACAAACATTGGACAGTGTCAAAAAACCTTCCAAATTAACGTCATACATTCTGATCACAATTATTTTCTACTACATGAGTTATTTTGACATCATCATCGTCATCTCAGCCCAGAATCACCCACTGCTGGGTATAGCACTCTTTTTCCGCCATACATCTCGGGTCCGTGTGACTCCCGTCCATGCGTTTCCCGCGTTTGCGTTTTTTATTTTGGCATAGCAAGACCTATTTCATACCTATGGGGTGGCAAGTACATCGCCAATGTCGCATAATACTGATGTCACACAAAATCTTATAATAAAAACAGTGGGCGTATCATACGCCCCAATGGTATAACCTCGTGCCTACAGCCTCGAGCCTACAGGCTATTCGGGCAGTTTTCCACGCGTTCAGAGCGAGAATTTCTATACTACACAAGGAATTGTTTATTTTTATAGTGAGTCATTACAACGGCATTTAAGTACTCCGACGACCAAAGCACTGTTTATTTCTTAACAATCATGTTTACCTGTATTCATTCCCATCATTCTTATTCTGTTTTCTATGTTCATTAATAAACACTTCTCGCCACATCACAAGTTTCTCCAATTCTTTGTCTGTGCTCAGTTTAAGAATTCCATTCAAACGCAAATATGCATTGATTTCTTTCAAGTCTTCATCTTGTAGATGGGAACTTAATAAATGTCCAGAATAATACAAACATGATCCAATTACTGTGTACAGCCTTTGAAAGTTTTCTACATCATCTGTCTGAAAAAAAACGAAGTTATCACTCACTTAGTATGTCCTTCACTTTACAAAAATTAAGAATCTTACTCTCATTTGTTACTATTATATAAGTAGTTACCCATTCACGATAATCAGCCGCTTCCAACTCAGTTATAGCATCGTCAACTTGTACCTTCACCTCCAAAGGCAATGTAACAGAATGAGCAGCCAAAATATCCTCAAAATACAAACCAACATTCCTACTACCATCATCTTTATTCCCTTTATTATTAATTATTAAAGTAACAAACATACGGGCAAATAAACTATCCAACTTATCAACATTATTAGGCTTAGTAAAGCTAGATTTCAAAGAACCATACAAAAATTCTAACAATCTTACAATATCAGCTATTACTTTCTTAGCTGCAAACAAATCTACTTCCTTATTTGGAAATGCTACCAACAATAAATCATTGTAATGTGATGTATACATTACGTTAATAAAAGTATTATTATGTAGAACAGTTGAGTTTGTGGGTTCACTAGTTCCCAAAGACTTTGGAGCTAAATGATTTAAAGTGACATAAGCTCCTCTGGTGTTGTACAAAAAGTTCTGATTGAAAGGTCTTGGATAGCAGTAGAGAACTCCTTTGTCATCGTTACTGTTATATTCTATGTCATTGCAGCATATGTATAGAACTGAGCATAGTGACTCCTTCAATAAATGAGTCAAATAATTTTCTGGAGTACTTTTGGACCTCAGTAAAATTTCTAAATCTACTTTGTGTCCATCATTTGGCACTTGGAATGTTAATTTTGGACTGTTATGATCTTCTACAACTCTTTGCAGAATTTTATTTATGTTACAAGAGTTGACATCAACTCCATTTATTTTTGTTAAATAATATCCCTTTTCAATTTTGGGAGTGTATATAGCTCTGGCTTCTGTTAGGAAATCTGAAACTGTTAATGTCTTGCCATCTGCATGTGTCTCTAGGCTTAAACCAAAAAGCTTTTCTATCTGACAATTTTTTTCACTGCTGAATATCATGCTTTTGCTAACCTGAAAAGACAGATAGATATTTAAATAAGAGAAGGATAAAGAGAATATTTGACAAAAATGAGAAATTATTTTGATTTAAAATTAAATTTGAAAGAGCAATTGTCAATTTAATATGTCAAGTCTGGACTAACAAGACAAATTATATTCATTGTGAATTTGTAATGTTACTCCCAGTCACGTGTGCAGTATAAGAATAAAAAAATGCTCATAAATAGAAGTTGCAGTTTCCTATTCTCCTTACCTGAATAATAATAAGTTTTTCATCTGTAGACACATTTATATTGGCACTTGAACCCAACACTCCATCAATATCTTTTCTAATGCCAATCTCTGAATTTTTTGTCTTGTGTGATTTTAGAACTTTAAATATTCTACCTGGAAATAAATACAGAATTATGGCATTACATAATTAGTATTAGCTCACTTTAGAGCAGTGAGTGCCCAGTGGTATCGGCCCCAACTTACGAGTTCTAGGTCGTGAAAACGAATTCAGGCACACCATATTTAATTTCAACAATACTACTCTCAAAATGGTGAAGAAAAATGTCATGAGATAACGGCATGTCCTAGAACCAAAAATTCCCACATTCCCGAACTCTCTGCGGGCCGCATGTTGGATTATACCCCGCTCGCTCTCATAGGGAGAAGGCCTGTGTCCCAGCAGTGGGAAAATTATGGGCTGATTATGTAGTTCACTTTAACAAGATTTTAAATTTTAGGTCATATTGGTTATTTTTTAAGGGTAATGTCATCTGTAGTTCTATTCTGCTATCTCTAAGAGTGCTGCTGTTCGTGCCAACCAAAAAAAAACCATTAACAAAAGTCACTAATGCCTGGAGCTATGCACAACAACTAAAGTGGAAATGTGCAGGGTACATAGCGAGGCTTACAGACCAAAAGTGGACCATAAGAGCAACTCTAAACTCTATAGAGAGGCTCACAAGGAATGAGAACCAGAGGAAGACCTGTAACACGATGGGAAGATGAGATTAAAAGAATAACTGGCTTGAACTGGAGCCAAATAGCACACGATAGAGACAAATGGGCATCTTTGGAGGAGGCCTTTACCCAACCTGGGGTCGTTGCAATCGAAAAAAGGAAACTAGCAATTCAAATTATTATTGAATTAAGGAACTGTGTATTGTAACGAATAAAGGCTTCTTTATTTTATTAATACCATCATTTCAGCTGGAAGACGTCCACTACTGGATATAGGCTTCCCCCAAGCTCCACCATCTCAACCGGTTCCCTGCTTCCCGCATCCAGCGGATTTCTGGTAATGGTAATGTGTTTAAAATTAATTCAAAATCTGCTACCTTTCGTAGATCGCCTAGTAGAAGATCTTTTGAAGTTGTTTCTGAGTTTAAATGTTTCACAGTTTTCTAAAAGAGGCGTTTTGATGTCTGTAGCCTCATTATTCGTTTTTGTTTTTATGAACACCAACTCTCCGTCTTCACCAACATCAGAATCCCACTCTGGCACAGAGCTAAAATAACAAGATCAAATAAGTTTTAAGGAAACTTTTAAAACAAACTTTATTTATGATAAACTTACCTTTCTGAATCTGAATACTTCGACTCATCTGAAGAGTTTGTCCAATCATTATCTGAATCGCAGGGACTATCATAGCTTATTTTACTTTTATAATTATTCATATTTTACTGAAAAAGATAAACAATAATAATTCTCAACTGCGAATGTTGTTTGTTCAGCATTGACAAATGACAGACACAATTCAGTTTGACAACAATTTGACAATGACTTTCGAACAATATTAAGGTGCGTTTACATTAATTGTTCAACAGAATAGTCGACATCGGCTTTACTTGCAATTTCATAAGAATAGAATAGAATTTGTTCAACAACTGGCAATTTTGTGGAAAGCAACACTGTTGCCATTTGTGGTCTTGCAACAGAGCGTCGACCGTTGTACAAAATACGACTTGTTAAAACATGTTGCTTCAGTACGCGTAGCATGACCGCCATAGAAACGGAATTGGTCGACGGAAGAGAAGACAAAATGATAGATTGCATCGTAGAAAAATTGTGTAAAACTGAAAAGAAGAGATGTTTCTATTCTTCAGTCGACAAGAGTACGATGTCAAGAATGATGACTATTTCTCTGATGAGATAGAAACATTTTTACAGAATTAAAATACATAAGGAACTTTTTTTGTTCTTGGTAGAATAGAAATAGAATTGGTCATGCTACGCCGGCTGTACCCACAGCTGACGCATTCATTCATCAATATTGCTTCTACAAATCATATTTTTTGGTAGTTTGTGTTGTTAAAAATGGAAATTCAGGGGAATAATGAAAAAGTTATTCAGTTTATTGAGAATTATTCAAATGAAGAAGTACTCTGGAATATAACCCTAAGTGAATATAAAGACAATAAAAAGAAAAAAGATGCATACTTAAGACTAGCCAATTGGTATGAGTGTTCAGAAGAGATGGTGAAGAAAATAATAAAAAATATCAGAACAGCATTCCAAAAAGAACACCATAACTAAAAAGAGAAGTGGATCTGTTGCAGATACATCCAAGTAGTGGTTTACCTACGAGAGCCTCCTTTTTCTTTTCAATACTTTCAAAAATTAAAAAAGCCGCGGCAGCAACGACTTCTTCGATAGACATAACTGTAGATGCTGTAGAACGTATGTAAAATGAAACTGTTGAACCTGTTCTTGCAACAGACGTTGATCAATGTTGACCGTACAACACTGTTGAAAGCTGTTGCGTGCGACAATCCGTTTCTTCAACTTATTGTTGAACTAGCGTAAACGCACCTTTACGCTTAATGTATTTTTTTTTGGATCAATTATCCACACGGCTGCTTATAATAGAAATCAATGTCGTTATTCAATAAAATCTGCGTGCGTACTTACTTGGCGTACACTATATTTTGAAATCACCAGCAAGTCACTGCCACAAATAAACACTTACTCTCTGTAATATGGGACTTAGTCCCGTATTACAGAACCTCGCTCAAGACTCAAGGAATCTGGACACAATTGCGTCCGTAAGTCCCCTCTTTGAGGAGTGGATAGAGAGGTGCCACGGCGTCTTCACCTTCCGCCTAACGCAGGTCCTGACCGGGCATGGGTGCTTCGGGGGGTTCCTGTTCAGGATAAAGCGGGAGGAAACGCCCGGGTTTTTCATTGCGAAGATCGTCTGGAGGACACGGTGGAGCATACGGTGGAGGTGTGCCCTGCCTGGGTGGAGAACCGCCGTGTTCTCGTGTCCGGCCCTGGTTTGAGCCATGGTCAAGAGCGAGAGGGCATTGGAAGCCGTCACCTCCTTCTGCGAAGCAATAATGCTCGCGAAAGAGGCAGGGCACGTGAGGGAGTGGCAGTCTCTGCACCCTCACGTCCCTAACCGCCGCAGGAGGAAACGCCCCGGGCGTCGGAAGTCGATCGCGGACTCCCGGCCACCGCAGGCGCGGGTTTGCGGGTGGTAAGTACCAGGCCCGTGTCGATGGCGCGTAGTGTTCCACGCAAGCCTCAAAGAGATGTCAGCAGTACTGAAGGGGTCTGCTGGGACCGATGCCTGCCAGGGCCGCGAGATCTGTTCGAAAGAGTTACCATGGCCCTGGCATATGGGCAACTGAAGGAACACTAAACCCCCCCCCCCCCCCCGGTTTTAGTCAGTAAAAGTCTGACACGCCCTGACAGCCACGACAGAGCGGGAGACGTCATTTGATGATTTCCCATCCACAAAAAAAGACCCAAGCAATTCTTAAAATTAGTTTGAACCAATCAAATGGCTCTAAACTAATTTTAAAAACTGCTTGAGTCATGAGCGAGGTTCTGTAATACGGGCCTTAATGTACAAGTCGCTGCGAGTAGGCATATCTAGCAGAGTAATAACTGCCGTTACTGCTGATTTTTTCTAAACAAATAATCTATTGTCTATTCCTATAAAAATGGCTCACAAATTCAAAAGTGGCGAAAGTCTAAACATCATATGTGCGTAACATACCATACCTTAAGCTATTCACAGCATAAAAATATGAATACATAACAACCAGAAGCTTCATGTTTACATAGAAAGTCACATCTGCAATGTTTTAGTTCATTTTTGCATGCTTTTTATCTTTACCTAATGGATGACGGTTCTGAGCGTCGCAATAAACAATACAGAAATGGATTGATCGACTCTGCAAGTTACATCATTTGTGGACGTAACGGAAGTAAAGACACTAAAGGACGAGCGGATCTGTTCAGGAGTCATCCATTGGGTGGAAATATCGGTTCGAGTGATGTTGAACTGGTGAATGTTCAAGTATGCCCGATGTCGGCAGTGGTAAATAAAACCTTTGCGTCTACAGAGCTTCAACCTACTGAGGCCACTGAACCTACGATTGCTAATCCGATTAAAGCCTACCTTGGACCTTACTGTCAGGTTGAAGTGGTAGGTTTTAAGTTAATAATCATACTATTTTACTTAACTAAAGATAAATACCGTTGTGTTATCTTGGATGTTGGCAGCGTATGCGCTGACGTCTCGTTAAGCCCCTATAAGCGCCAGGGTAGCCCGAACCCATATGTTGAACAAAATATAAGTGTTAATGTCTATAATATAAAACTACTGAACAGCAAAAAAGGTAAGTAAATTTGAATTTCGCGGGCTACCTTATCACATCGAACTAACATGAACAATCAGCATTGTTTTCCAACTTTTTAACAAACAGCAAACACCTTTTTAACCGATTTCAAATAAGGAGCAGGTTCTCAATTCGGCTATATTTTTTTTAAATATTTTTTTAAATCTTTGTTACCTCAGAACTTTTGACTGTGTGAACCGATTTTGATGATTCTTTTTTTATTTGAAAGTGTTGTAAATTGGTGTACTAAAGGGAGCTAAACGACAGAGTTAACACGCAGTTGGTTTTAAATATTATCATTGTATTTTATTAAGACATCACACTGACACAGAAAATTATAAACAAGTTGTTACCTAGTAATAAAACCAAAAACTAACTCTATGGGACGCATGATGATTCCAACCTATTTTCAACAGAAAGCTGGTGCTTCCTGTGTGGTCCCATTTCAATTTGGTTCTATTCTGACAATGGGATCCATGTGAAAACCATATAAGTCTTTGTTGCATTAAGTATGTGTGCGACAAATGAACGAATAACGCTATTAGATTAGTGCGGGGTACCTACATACCATAACTAAAAAGTAAAAATAAAAACTAAAAAAAATAGCAATCGACTTCATTAAAAAAAAAAAACACTACAAAGTGAAAAATAACTTTAACCTAATTATTCATGGTTTTATGTTATAAATAACATATACTTGCCTATGGAGTTGTTAAAATTGTCAAAGTTGGGGGTAGTAAGGTATGTTTGTACGGGTCCGTAACTTTACTTCGAGACTCATTTGTTCGATGAATGGAAAGTCGACTGAACGATTGTTCGAGTGGAACTTATTGCGAAACAACCTTTTATCGCCAAACGCTACTTCGACTGAACGATTCATCGAATATTTATAAATCGATAGACTGTTGTTTCGAATGAGTTTAAGTCATTATATAGTTTTATAATTGAAAGAAAATTATTTTAAAAAGATGTTTCGTCACATACATATCCATAATCGAGGAAATCAAACACGTTTAAGATATCGTACGTTCTTCCCGTAGATTTAGAAACATGAAATTTGGTGACAAGGCAGGTAATAAAGCACAAATGAAGGGAAAATTGTTTATTGTAGAAAAAAAAATAACGTTACGATTTTCGCACAAACTTAAGGTACCTAGTCAAAAAACCTTTTCGGTAGATTAGGGTTCTATAACGCTCTGAGAACTCCTCTAATAATGCAAAATTAAATGTAAGCCATCGAGCTCATAAAGTCAAGCGTGTCCATGTCTTCCTTTTGATTTAAGAGTTTATTCAGTTTTTTTTTCTTTTCCAACCTGTTTTTTCTTTTTGTTACAAGAAACTGACTCATCTTGGGCTTTAATTTTTTCTACGATTAACTCATTATTTTTTTGTTCTTTTCCATTTCTTTGATGGTTTTAAATAGGTTCCACTTCTTTCTTCCTAGGAGCCCATTCCAGCGGTGATGCCATGATTCGACGGAGTTTTGGGAATTAGGCGCGTTTAATTCCAAACGATCATGGATAGACCATGTTTCAGGTGGGAACAAAGGTGGAATTCTTTGAATTGACACATTTAAGGAAATCGTAGTATTGGGGCCAGTTTTATTAGTAGTGGCAGTATTAGTAATATTCTTAAAAGTGCCATTTACATAATATTTAGAAAACCAAGAAACAATTGAATTGACTTCCTTCGGAAGCACTTTTTTCTTTTGAAGCATAAGGAATGTGTCACGAATTTCCTCTGGCTTTAAGTACGCCAAAGCAGGTATATGTCTCATTTTATGTGCAAAACTTATGTCTTTACCATACCTCTTTGCAAATCCGCTTTGTTGAATATGTTTCCAAATCGATTGGCGAAGATGAAAATAACAATATTTTTGATTACTATCAGGAAATACTCTTTTAAGCGCTTTTGTAGCAGCAATCTCGAAATCAGTCAAAACATATTGTGGTCTTAGGTCCAGACTATATTCATTAAACGCGTGTCGCGTTATTATCTCAAAGAAAATATAATAACAATTTTCTGTTTTATTACTTAACAGCCCATATACTAACGGGATAAATTTAAAAGCGCCTTCCTTATTACCCACAAATCTATGTATAGTATACATTTGGGTATATGGATTAGGGCAACACATAAATGTTCCATCTGAAAGCCAATATGTGGAATCGTTAAGCAAGCGCAGATTATTTTCGGTGCTGAAAACTAGGACACTTTCATTTTCATAAAGATAATGACCAATCAAAAAATTCTTGTTGTTGATCACGTTGTATATATCAAAGTAATTTACGTCACTTAATTTCTTTGGTATTGATGGCGTTTTTCTTAATCGCGCTCTATTTATTATCATCCTCATAGCATCATTATTGGGGATGTAAGGAGCTGCATTATGCGGTATTTCCTGTTTACATGCCTGGATAATTTGTGATGGGCTTTCCATAGATTGTTCGGCTTTTCTCTTCAAATTAGTCCTTACCTCTCTGGCGACGTTTTCTTCAGGGCGCGGTGGATGAAGGTGATCTATTAATCCAATTTCAGTCTTCAAAATAGAACTTTCTATTGTCGTTCTAACCGTAGCACTACATTTCAATGATGTTTTTTCTGTACAAGCCCAATAACACTTATCAGTCACAGTTTTATTTAATGAATATGTATACCCCTCTAACACCAATAAATTCTTCCCTTTTTTAGATTTCACAAACGTTAGTTCCTCCATTTTAACATAATATTTACTGATTATTAAGATTGAAACAAAAACACGTATTATACAAGAAAAGAGGTAACGCACCATACTAATGCAAAACAAAAAACAATGAGGGTAATTTCATATTTAGTTTCATTTTATAAAATCACATATAGACCAGGGCCGAAGCCTTCAAAAATGGTAAAAAGTGAAAAAAAAAGTAGGATGAAACCCATTAGAAAAGGAGGGGAATATGATAAAAATGAAAGGAAAAATAAATTACGGGCGATCCGAGTTCGGGAAGTGGGAGGGGAGGAGGTTTTAAGGGTAAAAAATGGTTTATCTCGATTTCCGGCAAAACTACAATTCCTATGGAAAAAAGTTATATGGCAAAGTTGTAGGTAATAAAAAGATCTACAACTGTTGTATTTACAATTTTTTCACACAACCTCAAAATTTATGTGAAAAATTCAAAAAACCAAGTTTTCGGTTTTTTATTTCTATCTTTTTCAAAAAAATGTTTTTTTCTATGAAATTTGGTGAAAACTTACCTTACTATGTCACAAATACACTGTAATTTATTTGACTTAAAATATTTATTTTTTCACCTTATTTTTATCATATTCCCCGCCTTTTCTAATGGGTTTCATCCTACTGCTATTTTTTTTGGTTTAAAAAATTATCGATCCTGATCTAATAGGCATTTTCCCATTAAAATAAGCAGTCATTTATTTAATCATTATAGAAACAATAAATGGTGATTTATGAACTGATAATTAATATCGTATAAAATTCCAAGGATAATTTAATAATGATGCAGCAGTTTCTTAATCTCGTATAAGCAAAATGCCTACTGCAATCTACTGTAACATAGAAAACATAGTATTTCTCGCAGGTATAAGAATGTGTAGACATTAGGTAAAATGGTGTTATTACCAAATTACATGTTTCTAAATCTACGGGAAGAACGTACGATATCTTAAGAGTGTTTGATTTCCTCGATTATGGATATGTATGTGACGACACATCTTTTTTAAATAATTTTATTTTAATTATAAAACTATATAATGACTAAAACTCATTCGCAACAACAGTCTATCGATTTATAAATATTCGATGAATCGTTCAGTCGAAGTAGCGTTTGGCGATAAAAGGTTGTTTCGCAATAAGTTCCATTCGCACAAACGTTCAGTCGACTTTCCATTCATCGAACATTTGACTCTCGAAGTTAAGTTACGGACCCTGTTTGTACTGTTAACAGTAGGTACCTAGTGGGTAGAAAAATGAGGTTTCTTACCTAGGTGAGTATATAGGTGTGTATGCCTCATCATCATACATCATCATTTCCGCCGAAAGACGTCCACTGCTGAACGTAGGCCTCCCTCAAGAAACGCCACTTTGCCCGGTTCATTTTTAGGGTGGTTTGCCATAATTGACCCGATTGGCAGACGGGTCGGTATTCGGAGTAAGGTGATAAAACGCATAGAGAACGCTGCTGCCCATTCTCCATTCTGCTAGCCATTTTGGGCTATGCCTATTAGCCCATAGTAGCTACCTCGAAGCTCTTCATTTCATTTATTCGAAAGCATTACTAATGGTGGGTAGCTACATATTCATCCAGTGGCTTCCTCGACAGAATCCATATTTTATCAACATTAACTGTAGTTCGCATGGTAGTTCAAAAACTATGCTAAGCAAACACATAGTGCGATAGGTCACCTAATATTTGTAACCTATTGTAGTTTTATTAGTTATATTTTTTATTTATTTCAGGAGTCGATAAAGAAACTTAAAGACAGTACAAGGAAATTATTATATCTACTGGACGACATTCAATCGAAAACATACTCGAAAGATCTTCCTCCTCCAAACACTAACGAAATCAATTTAGCACCGTCGTCAGCAGATGCTGCTGGTGTATGAATTTATTTTTTGATTTTCTTTTTTAATATCATTTTTTGAATAATCATCATCATCTGCCTAGCCTTAGCATAGTTTGGTACTATGTTGGGGTGCCGACCCCGACACAGTTGGGTTCCAGCATGCAGCTGAATAACAATGCAGTATTGTACATAGAGCGACTCCATTTTATTTTTCCAATGATATGGACTCAAATTGGTAAGACTGATACACATACAAAACTTTTTTAGTGACTTGGGAAGGTGGTACCTATTTAAGAAGTGATGGTTTGTTGAATTATAGGTACTGATGATTTTTCCAGAGTCACACGTTTCCAGAGCACTCTTCAATCGCTGACGTAGCTGAACCGGAACTAAAATATTTAGAAACCCAAACTAAAGCATTAAATAATATTTATATAGAGGTAATTAAGCCTTTTAACTAATTCATTTATTCGTGTTTTTCGTTCAAAAGTAACATTGAAATCATTTATTGTGAAGAAGTAGGTACATAAGGTCAGGGAGAGCATCCATCGTACCTACCCACATTTGGCAAGTCCCATGAACCTAATAGTGACAACTGATGAGACGAGACTCTTGCATCAATCTGGCACAAAGCCAAACTCCGGGGTTGGTACTAACTACCTGCCAGGTTCGCGGATTGGCTCGAAAGAGCTACAGTGGCCCTGGCACAGACAACTGAAGGAGCGGGTGGGTTTTAGTAAGTAAAACTTTGACAAACCGTCTCGCTCCGTTAAGAGCGGTGGCAGACATTTACCTACCTACTGAAAAAAACAGGGGTACCTAGAAATTCCTGAAAAGAAAAATACATACCTACACAATATTTTGTTTGCGTAACAATATTTTCCCTTATTATTTATCCTACTTCTGTTCTAGAATGAGGACGATGATTGTTCAATATTCAAAAGGCTAACGAGAAAGTGTATTTGTTTAAACCAGCAAGAATACAACGATTTTATGATTCATTTCAATGAGGATACTAAATATTCCACAAGCACTATTGGTGAAATTATAAAAAATATACGCATCTTGAAGAAATTTCTGTACATGGGTGGCACATATACGAAAAATGCATTGATATTTTTAAATGAGGTATTGACAACCTTTTTATGTATCGGATATTAAAATCGTGATTTGTTTGTATTTGTTGCGATGACAAATTAAAGAAACTCAAGACACGATAACTTCAAGCCTAACGATTTTAAATTATCTGCGGGTGCTTATTTATTACATTATTAATTAATTAATGGTAAAAGTCGAAGCACCTGCCTTCAAAATTACGTATACCCTAACCTCCCTCATCCGCTTAGGTACTGTATAAGATTGGGAGTCCCGCAAGGCTCTATTCTGTTACTTATATTCAGCTCACGACATGTCCATTTATTTTAGTGAAGCTAATGCTGTGCAAGTAGGTTTATCGAACAAAGTTAAGTTCGCATAATCAAATCGTTAATCCGTTTTTATTTCATAATTTGCAGGGATTAGCAAAATCAGCTTATGCTGAGAAGATAGAAATAGCGCAAGGTTGTTCGCACTCAGACGTATGCAATGTTTTTGAAAACCACTCGATAGTGATTATGTGCATATCTTGGCCTTGCAGGTATACAAACTATGGAGATATGTTCACTCAGGTAGCTTCACGTAATTTTACGTTTTTGTATTTACCTAATACAGTATTCGAATATTATCAAAGAAATGGAATTTTCATAACATTTTATATTTCAGAATTTAGCAGCAACATTTTTGCACAAACTGGCCCAGTTGGAAGAGGGACGACGATACCTGAAATACACATCAAAAATAACGAATGACATTAAAAAAGTTTTAAGGAAAAGAGGGTCGAAATTAGACGAAGATACTAAAGAATATTTAAAAGCCACAATAAATCTGATTTATCCTCCAATGACACAAAATGTGAATTCTACATTCTACTACAACAGCAGGCAAAATGGCGAAGGTAAACTAAAGAACATTTCTACCGAGAACCAATGTACCAAATGTAGAACATCATTGGAAAGTCCATATCCAAGTCAAAAGGAGTCCAGTATTGGAGTAAACACTGATGAAAAAGATTCTTCCTATCTGTACCGGTTACTTTAATTGGTGGATATTAGGGAATTTGGATGTGTAGGTAAAATCCTGAGAATATTTGTTGATTCAGAGTATAGAATTTCTACTATGAGATTGTAACTTTCAGGTAATTTGAGCAAAATTATAAATGCTCTACAACAATTTAGAAAGTATATGACATTAGATGAAGTTTTTATGCATTTAGACTTATTATACAACTTCAGCAAGGAAGGAAAAGACACAACAGATTTATCATTACACTTACCTACTTTGCTGCTCCTATTCAAACAAATGCTGAAAGAGTATGACAATAGTGAAATGAATATATTAATAACAAACATTCTTAACAATATTGTTTCGAAGAATATGTTAAAACAAAAAGAAGAGGAAGAGAAAGAGCCTAAAAAAATATCAGTGGCAAACACAGCTACAGAGGTATTGCACTTATTTAAAAATATTTGGAATACATTACTTTTGCCCTTTACACAGTTGATTACAAAATTTTAGCCGGTTGAGATGAGGAATCAAATAATTCAAATGCCACAAGTGCAAAAACATAAAAAGAAGGCATGCAACAAATCAAAACTATACTTGGGATCTACAAAATTTCGTCAACCATCAAGACTCAAAAGTAAAGGTAGGTAAGGTTTACGTATATAAAGAAATGAAACAGTAAATAAACAACACTTCAGTAATAATACGATTCAGTAATAATCATAAGATTGCTGCATAGTATTAGGATAAAGTAGTTTTTTATCAGTTAAGCGCAACTCACCTGACTAAACCAAGAAAGTTTAGGGGGCAAGTAGAATTTGGCTACAAATTGGCTACAAATTATGATTATGATAGCATGCCCCACAACTATTTTCTTTTACAGATGGAAAAAGTATAATAGTGGTACCAGTTGAAAAAAAGAAGACAATTTGGAATTAAAGTTTATATTACCAGTAAACAATATTATGAACCAGCCCTCACATAAATCTACTATAACAAAGAAGATAAATTACAACAAATCTGAGTATAAATATTTGATAACTTAGTTAACATCATTTTATATATTTTCTGCAGTTTTCTTTAATATACAATTTGTTTTTAAACACTCCAAAACAGTTAAATATTTCTGTAAATGCATTTGGAATGATTATTTTGTTAAAACACATTTTTGGTACACCGGCAATGTTATTGCATTATCAAAATAAACTTTTTAATAAGCACATGTTAGTATATCATTATATTAATAGCCTTATAAATGAGATCTAAATAAAAAACATACTAACAATTCACCACAACGTGTCCTTATACAAGACAAAAAATAAATAAAGCTGTCAATGAATAAAACTGCACCAGATCCAACCAACAGTTAGTCAAACTCACTATCCTCATATTGGTTATTATAACTTCTGCGAGATCTATTATGATCTACTACTGCTCTTTTATTAGATGGAACTGGAGCACTTTGTCTGAACAACATTGCCAGCAAAATGTAAAACCCTCCAATAATTTTACTAAAGAAATCTAATAACCCAAGAAACATTGGCGTAGAGTTTTTTACTAAAAGAGAGAATTCTCTTAACAATGCTAATATAAAATTTCCAAGAAAATTTACAAACGAAGAACTTCCTGTGAAGATTGCAATAACGAAAGCAAGCAAAAATGTTACAAATTCCTTTACATTGCTTATAGACAAAGCACTCCTCAGAGTCTGAACAAAGTCTGTATAGGTTTCATTGAGAGCAGCAACACTACTTTCTAATTTCTTGTCAGTGTTTACAGTAGGATCAGCTATCTTTGCTGAGCCTGTTAAAATTGGTTCTATTTCTAAAAATGCATCAGAAATATGTCGCAAACATTTCAATGTTACCATAACTTCACCATCCCTGAATTTCAAACTCTTGATTTGGAACCAAAAGGGGCCGAAGGGTTGGTTATCTATCTCTGTCCACAAGCAGATGCCGGGCGTATATCCCAAGGATTCAGTATCTGTGATACCTATCCAGTGCGTGTTAGGACAAATCGTAAGCAATTTATGCTGTACATCAGACAAGTCCTTCTTTAATGTTACTTCTGCTGCACTAACAATAACTACATCACGGTATCCGATACGTTTGTCCGCGAGTCGCCTTTCTACGTAACGGCCCAAGAAGATGCGTGACTTCAATCTTTCTTTGAGGTAATTTTTTATTTTTGTCGGTTCGGCGTCATCTTGGCTGTCGTATTGAGAAGTCGCTACTGAAGACGAAGAGTTCAATGATAGACTCGGCACCACACTCATTTTAGATTTTTGATAAATTGTTTATAATAAATTGTATAAAATAGAAAACCACAACAAAGGCTTCTTCTCAGTAGAGATTGATTGATTTGTCAATTTTGACAAGTTGAAGAAATGAATGACTAACAAATGTGACAATGACATGTGGGTTCCATTTTACATCTTTAAAAATGTTGACTGTTATTAGGCCTGGCCTACTTTAAGCATCACCTTATCAACCGGGCCGACCGGCCCTGTGCTGTACCAATTTATAAGTATTTTTAATTCTTTTATTCTTTCATAAGCACAATAAGATAATAAAGCCACTTTCTCTTATGATGAATAATGCATATAAATTCATTCGTGTATTTATTGTGTCAACTGGAACAACACGAGCTGACGACAGAGATGTGTGCGTTCGGAAATCATGCCAGTTTATTGCACTACGAAGTATCCTATACAAATGCTTAAATATCGCAATCAATAATGTCGTAAGCCAGTTCTATGGCAGGTGCATTTTGACTCTCGGTATATACGGTATACCCTGTATAAACCGAATCGCCTCTCTTTTAAGTTTGGACATATTGGACACATTGAAAGATAATGTTTTTGTTATTATCTATACTAATATTATAAAGCTGAAGAGTTTGTTTATTTGTTGTTTGATTGAACGCGCTAATCTCAGGAAGAAGTGGTCGGAATAAAAAAAAACTCTTTTTATGTTGGGTAGCCCATTTATTGAGAAAGGCTATATAACATCACGCTACGGTCAAAAGGAGCGGAGCAGCAAACAAAAAATGGACGAAAACTGGCAGGAAATTCGATGCGTCGGGAAGGGGAGCGAAAAGACGCGGATGAAGTCGCGGGCAGAAGCTAGTTATAAAATAAAGTCACTTTTCGCTGTCTGTCTGTCCCTATGTATGCTTAGATCTTTAAAACTACGCTAAGGATTTTGAAGTACCTGCTTTCAAATAAAAAAATAATCATCAAAATCGGTTCACCCAGTCAAAATTTCTGAAGTAACAAAAAAAAAAATACAGTCGAATTGAGAACCTTCTCCTTTTTTTGAAGTCGGTTAATACAATTAAAATGAAACAATAAGAATCAGAAGCATATGTTTATTTCTTTAAAAATTTCATATATAGTAGTTTCTAAAATAAAGAACTTTCCTTTTAATTTTTTACCACAGAGATGCTACCCTACCTTTGCAAGAGATAGAGAGCTAGCGTTTTTTTTTTATATTGCCAAATAAAGCTAAAGCTTGTGCTTTATAAACGGAATTCTTGGGAGGATTCAACTACGCCCAACGCAACCCGACTAGACGACCTGACTACCACGTAGTTGTATGCCTCATCTTTCTTTACATATTTACATATTATAAAATAAAGTCACTTCGCTGTCTGTCTGTCCCTATGTATGCTTATATCTTTAAAACTACGCAACGGATTTTGATGCAGGTTTTTTTAATAGATAGAATGATTCAACAGGAAGGTTTATATGTATACAACATTAGTTTTTGCTTATGCGAAACCCGAAACACGGGTCTAGTATTTTTATGTAAAGAATCTATGAAAAAAATTTCAAAACTGTATCATTAATAATCACAAAGTTATAAGCTTGTTACGGTACCTGATTGTCCTCGCAAAAACATATGCAGCCTACCGGAGGGCACCACGCCAGCCGCGCGCGCGGCTCTCACTCTCACTCATTGATAATAATTTGCCACAGTGATTGTTTATGTATTAGTTGGTGATAAACATTTTCCATCACGCTTGCAGGCTTTGGACTGTCGTAATGGTCAAGTGTAGGTAGATATTATTATGTAATTTATTCGTAAATGCAGTAGTAAGTGGTAAAATGTAATCAATGCCATTTGTTGCACCTTATGTCAACAACTTAAAGTTCAAAATGGATGAAAATTGTTAAACATCGCATTACTGAACCATAGCAGGCTGTAATCAAATAATAAATTTGTACCCTTGACTATTTTTGCGTGTTTAAAAATGTTAATCATCACTATCTACAATAATTGGCGTAATCACTATTCACTCAAACAAACTGAAGCAACTGTTAAAAAAGGGCCCGTCTTTCTCATAAGCACTGACGCACTGCCACACCACCACAAACAGCGAGTGTACGGACGTTTGAGTACGAGAGAGACATGATAATTTTAAAATCTAAACAAAACACTTTAGCCAGGGCTCACGGCGGTCGCGCGCTCGCGATACGTATGCATCGATCGATGGCATTCGGGCGACTGAGGGGAGCGCCGTCGCCGCCCCGCAGCAGTGCGTACACGCCGCCTAGCCCGCGCTATGACCTGTCGTGAACTCGTGACCCGTGTGCTTACAGATGATTGCGGATACTAACTTTTAAGCGTAATTAAATATTTTTGGGACAAAATATAACATGGTGTAAAATTTATTGGAATCGATTCAGTTACTGATTCTGAACAAACTATATTCAGGTTTCATATACTAAAAATAATGTTGTATAACATGCATAATATAGTAAAGAAACGCTGATAATTTTAGAGGTTTCTAATGTGATGTCATAAATAAACACATTTTTTTGCGCTTACATTGCGAACGCTGGCTGAACCCTACGAAATAGCTCAAAATAATGTACTACAGTATTGTACACCTTAAAAAGTTCTACAAAAAAGTCCGCGATGGTATATATCTAACTCTTAGGGATAACCCATAATAACCATTTTTATCCTTTACTTTTTACGAGAAATAATGGCTTATTTATGAATGCGATTTTAAGCAATACACCATTAATCCTTATGCAATTAAGTACCTTAAATAAATTGTGCATTTCATGTAGATCAAAATTGCCCTTTACAGCATATCATTAAAATGAATATTTTAGAAGATATCAGAGATTAAGATTATAATAAAATAGCCGCAGAGCGGCTAGCGGGCCGTTCCGCGTCCGGCCATCTCGCTTGGTAGCGGTCGGGTAGTGCAGGATTAGTAGGATTGTAATTCATATTACTTGGGCTTCATAATAAATGCATATCATCATGTGTGTTCGAAGTACTCAAAATAAAGCTAATTGTATTATTCCAAGTAAGAGACCGCGAAATATGGCGTAGATGTTTAGATTTGTGGATGGATTGGATTTTTGGTTATCCTGGATATTTACCATGTATAGCATACCATAGATATTTTATCCCGGTAGTAGTTTCCCGGGTGATATTTTCCGACAGCTATACGGGCAAAGCCACTGGCCAAAGTACTATTCTTATAACTATGATTAATTTGGTGTCTGGTAAATAACTGAGTGTTTATATAGGTAGAATAGGAGCGTTAAGAAAAACCAGGAAGACTTATATTCAATTCAATCCAGCCCTATGTCGCTGTCTTCTTACTCTGAATACTATTAGTTTTATTTTAAGTACATCAAACACACAAGATATGTAAGGATCGTAGCAGGTGGCGTTCCGTAGTTTCTGCCTACCCCCATGGGAAAAAGGCGTAATTTTATGTATGTATAACATGGATTAATACATACTTACCGCGGTAATACGTCCTCTTGCGATAATTTCCGACATCTACGCGGGCGAAGCCGCGGGCAAAAGCTAGTAGATAATAAATATAACTCCTTATTGATACAGACACCTTGGACATTGCTTAAGACAAGGATATCTAACTTTTTTAACTAAATAACATAAACCCGGACTCCTAAACTAGGTGATCCTGTAACTTAGGGAGTTAGTAAGCGTAAGTTGCAGTGCGCTGGGCGGTGCACTTTTGAATTTACTGCCCCCATTTCTGGGGCACCGATGCGCCTCCCCTAGATCCGCTGTGTAATTTTAGTTTCCCCTTTGGGTGCAGCGACTGATTCTCACATTCATGATTATTGAATAATAAACTACTGAATAAATTTAATTACTAGTAACTTTAATTACTAGACTAGAAATGAAAAATATTCGGTATAAAATTGGTTCAATCATGATTCATATGCAGATAAATAGAAAGGATAAGTAAAAAAATAAAACATACCATTATTTTATAAAATTTGTACAATTTAATTAAATTGATACTGACAAAAATTTGAAAAGAAAACATATTGTACCTTTTTATTAGGTATTAAAATATGTTCTGACTTTTGAGTATTTATAAAATGTCTCCTAGCTAAAGGTATTTAGACAAACTATAATGTTTACTCATCAAAAGCCTCATTTTCTCTAAACATTCGTCTCAGAACACTAAATAAAATAATTCATAATATTCTTCTTTAGAAGTCAAATTAGTCTTTTAATTTAAAATGCAACGAGCTTTCCGAATCGGTAATTTTGATATAATATTCTTATTCAAAACAAATGAACAAACTTAAAAGTCTGTTCCAGTAGACTTTAGGGCACTTAATTTTTTTACTAAGGGTATTTCAATTTTTATCTACATTAAGAAAATATATACTTCATATATTTCCTATACATATATAAATCGGTTGGATACGCCAGAATTGTAAGTATTCTGTACAATAAAATACGTACCATTTCACAAGTCAATATATCCGTTCGAACAAAATTAAAAACAACTCAATTGAATAACAATATAAGGTACTAGCATCATATAAGCACAATATTTTAATATTATTTACTGAAATATAGAAGCTAACTTTATTACAAAAATAAATAGTTGCTAGGTGGATTTTAATCATATTAATCTACCTACAATCAAAAAAATTACAGGAACAAAACATGGTCTTTCGTTACTGCGTCAGAAAACTAAGAAAAAAAACGACTACTAATTATTTTATTTGCCAAACTCGTCGGCAAAGAAACACTGCCTTTTAAACGGCTAGGACACTGTTTTAATATATAATTTATAACTAAACCATGTCGAGTTTATTAAGCGTTTGTTTACGCATAACTAGTTTTTTACTGACCCCTTTTACCTTCGCATTCATTACAAGGGAGTTAGTATTTATAGTGATATTAATTAATGTAACAAACTATTGCATTTACTAATTAAATGAGTTTTAATTATTTCATGGGTGATACAAAAGAAATCTTAATTTTTAAGTTCACATGAGTAAACAAGCCGTTATATTCACACGTACCATTTACAAACAATGACAAGAGGTAGTAAGTAATACAAAAAAATAATTACAGCATCTTGAATTATGTCTACAAAATTCGTAATGTTATTTCAACTACATAAGAAATAAAGTTTTTGATCTAAATGACTATAAAGATAAAAATAATGTACTTTTACTCTTTCCAAAACTCTTAACTCAAATTGCAATCTTCATAACAATCGTATTAAAAATTGTAAGCATTCAAATTTATACGACAAAGTTCAATATTATGTACACTTTTTAAGAATAAGTTGACAAGATGACAATATATTGACTAATTTAAAAAGACGGAGTAAAACCTGCAATATATACGTCAAAGTGCTACGGACCTTCTTCTTACAATAATGTTGCGATTTACCAGTGCTTAACTCGGTAGAAATCACAATTCCTCTTACTAGCAATAAGTACCAATACTGTACTCCTCATTTTACTCCTAAGAAATACATAATACCACAGTAAATCTTCTGCATAATTATACATTCACAACCACATTTATAAACTCCATACTAAGTTCGTTGTGAACATAAGATTGCAGAATGTTAAGAATTGTAATAATAAAATAAAATAATTCCTTTTTCAAAATAACATATCATAAGGATCATACAGTCAATTAAGGTCACAGCACCCTGTGCAATATTAGGCCATAATAATTTTGCCAAACAATATAAAATTAAAGTTGCATTTTTTCCAAATGGCACCTAAGAAAATGTCATAACAAACTATTCTAGACACAATAGTGTTTCATTACATTTGACACAGCCCAGGAAAGGACATGAAAACAATAAACGTAACTATTAATTATATCAGATTCGAGTCGCACCAATCTCGCTTGCAAAACGAAACCTTATACCACATATGCACCAATTTGGTTCACGTTCAGTACGTGACGATAATATCGTCGAAACCACATTTCTGCGGCAAACCCTTGAGACAGGAATTGTGAAAGGCGTCAATCCGCCAGCAAAGCTTCAATTTTTAATAATTTCCCAGTAATTAAACCGTTATAAAGTTATTTCACGATTAGAAAACCGTGTACACTCGCTAGGAACTTGTCAAAGTTATCTTGGAAACGGAGTTTGTGGGTTCTCATCCCGTCGAAGAGAACTCCGTTAGTGAGTACACCGAATGCCTCCTCCAGTCGGGGTACGTTAGCGGGATCGTTGACAGCAAAAGCTTCGATGAGTTGCCTCGCTAACCCTTCAAGTAAGGCTGGTTTCACACAAGTGAGTGAATAAATGGCTGCTCCAGCCGCGGGAATGGAATCCGGTGGTATTTCCATCTTTATAATTAGCATGAGTAGTAATTCGGCAAGAGTGAGTAGGCACAGTGCGTAGGGATTGTCGTCGCCCAGCGTTCTCACTTTGTTGGAGAGTCCGACTATAGTGTCGCAGCATAATGTTGATACATCGCAGGATACAGCGGTGAGACCCACGCGTAACGCAGTCACTACCATGTTGAAGTCGTCCATCGGCAAATTGGTAAGCTAGAAAAAAAGAAGGAAATACGTAAGCATAGTAATTGCGTCTGTCACTGTTGACTAAGTTCGCACAGGAGAAATTATTTCCCAAATAGTTATGTTTTATTTTATGTTCCTAAAACCCCGCCAAAAGACTACACGCTCGAGCTGAAGCAACCTGGCGGCGACGTCGTTAAAAGATCCTTTAGATAAATATCACCTGCCTCTCCACTAGTCCAATGCTTACTCTAGGCTGAATATCCCGTAATATGGCTCGCTATCCTTACCTATCCTAAGGACACGTCATCTCTACCATTACGGTTACGGAGTCCCCTAGAATAATCCGGAAAAGAACCGGATTAACCGATATAGTTTGCAGAGTGAGCAATTTGAAATGGCAGTGCTCTGGTCATGTCTGTCGAAGGACCGATGGCTGGTGGAGCACACGAGTCCTGGAGTAGAGACTGCCTTTCGGCAAAGGTAGTGTGGGATGCTCCCCAGAGGGTTCACCGATGACCTTAAAAATGTGGCTGAGACAGACTGGATCCGGAAGACGGAGGATAGTGTTGTGGCGCAACCTGGGACAGGCCTATATGCAGCAGTGGTCTGCGATAGGTTGAATTGATGGTGGCCGTCCGGGTCCATCATCAGAAGCACCATCTCATAATTACATTGCATTGTCATCCGATATACATATGCATGAAAAATGTCAGCTCAATTGGAAACCGGGAAGTGGGTTAAATTTAACTTGTAAGATTTGGTTACAAAAACTGGGTCAGATGGAACTAAATAAAAACAAGATGGCGGAATTAGTTGCAATTTTGGGCACGCGACGACGATCCTAGACAAAAGATCCTCGTACAGCTATGCATATGTACTCACCTGGTCGGCACTGTCCAGGTCGCGCAGCATGCGGTAGGCGTGCTGCGCCAGCGTGGGCAGCGCCAGCAGCGGCGGCGTGATGAGCGGCAGCAGCAGGCGCAGGCCGCGCGCGCACGTGTCGCCCGACCGCGCGATGTACTCACCTGGTCGGCACTGTCCAGGTCGCGCAGCATGCGGTAGGCGTGCTGCGCCAGCGTGGGCAGCGCCAGCAGCGGCGGCGTGATGAGCGGCAGCAGCAGGCGCAGGCCGCGCGCGCACGTGTCGCCCGACCGCGCGATGTACTCACCTGGTCGGCACTGTCCAGGTCGCGCAGCATGCGGTAGGCGTGCTGCGCCAGCGTGGGCAGCGCTAGCAGCGGCGGCGTGATGAGCGGCAGCAGCAGGCGCAGGCCGCGCGCGCACGTGTCGCCCGACCGCGCGATGTACTCACCTGCTCGGCACTGTCCAGGTCGCGCAGCATGCGGTAGGCGTGCTGCGCCAGCGTGGGCAGCGCCAGCAGCGGCGGCGTGATGAGCGGCAGCAGCAGGCGCAGGCCGCGCGCGCACGTGTCGCCCGACCGCGCGATGTACTCACCTGGTCGGCACTGTCCAGGTCGCGCAGCATGCGGTAGGCGTGCTGCGCCAGCGTGGGCAGCGCCAGCAGCGGCGGCGTGATGAGCGGCAGCAGCAGGCGCAGGCCGCGCGCGCACGTGTCGCCCGACCGCGCGATGTACTCACCTGGTCGGCACTGTCCAGGTCGCGCAGCATGCGGTAGGCGTGCTGCGCCAGCGTGGGCAGCGCCAGCAGCGGCGGCGTGATGAGCGGCAGCAGCAGGCGCAGGCCGCGCGCGCACGTGTCGCCCACGCCGCGCTCCGCGCCCGACCGCGCGATGCTGCAGATCACTTCCATCAGCGCGCAAATGTCCTGCACAAAAAGTGTTGTATCATCATCAGCAGCTTATAATGCCATCAGTGTGTAATATGTGAATAGCCGCCTATTCACACAAATGCAACAAGCAACAATACATTTAATAAAATACGTTGCGCATCATTTGGTTTGCCTGAATACGACGCGTAAGCCATAGAATAGATATACACACAGTTGGCTCCATAGAAAGGGGGAAAATAGGCGTATACATACACACAGACACGTACGGTCGACGAACAAAACCCGTAGCATAATCAACCTTCCCACTACTGGGACACGGGCCTCCTCTCTGTGGGAGGGAATGGTCCATAATCCACCACGCGGGTCCAGTACGAGTTGGTAGGTGTTACATATCTTCGATTTTTTATTCTAAAACATGTCGGTTTTCTCACGATGTTTTCCTTCACCGTTTTGAGAGCAGTGATGAAGAAAATAATATACACAAAATAAAGTGCCTGGTATATGAGGGTATACTGTGAATATGGCTCATCTTTAGAGTTCCGAAAGGTAACTAACAGGACCCCATTACTAAACCTGCGCTGTCCGTCCGTTTGTCTGTACAGACGGACGGACGGACAGCGGAGGTTTGACGGATGAGATACAGCCCGCAGACAACAGTGGGCTATATCTAATGATCCGTAATAGGTAGACAGTTGAAATTTTCAATGAATGTGTATTCCTATTGCCGACAGCAAATAAATTAAAATTAAAGAACCCTGCTAAAAACGTGTTTTTATGTAGTGTTGAATACTGTACGGTTGTACGGAACTCTTCATGTGCGAGTACTACTCGCACTTGGTCTTCATTACTTTGATCCCAAAACTGCACCAGCGCAGATTCCTTCGTCACTGTTGTACATTTTCTATGAATCACAATCGCACACAACGTTCCGCATTTTTAGTATGAAAATGCGTTGCGCTGCGGCCCGCGTTCGACTGTAATGTGCGCTTGGCTGGACTGCCTCGTTGGTCTAGTGGTAGCAAGCGCTACCGCTGAGAATGAGGTCCTGGGTTCGATTCCCAAGTCGGGCAAAGTGTTATTGGGTTTTTCCATTTGGAATTTCTCAATAGCAGCCCGGAGTCTGGATTTGTGCCCGGTTGGTGTCAATAGGCTCGCCCCCTATTACATGGAAATGTGGGTGTAATATGTGTCTTGTGTAATGTGGGTCTTTACCTATGAAAATGCCGTTTTGTATGAAAAAAATTAAACGAATTTTTTTCATGTATTTTTTATTTTTATTAATCGAAATAATCATCCATGCAATCAATGCATCTTTGCCAACGCAGTGGCAGTTTGTTGATACCCTTCTTAAAAAAATCAGCTGGACGGGAGGCAACAAATTCTTCAAAGACATTTTGTACTGCCTCTCGGGTATTGAATTTTTTTCCCGCCAAGAAGTTATCCAAATTCTGGAAAAAGTAGTAGTCTGTAGGCGCAAGGTCTGGTGAGAAGGGCGGATGACGGAGAGCTTCCAACCCCAGTTCTTGCAACTTTGAGACCGTCTGCTGTGCAGTATGAGGTCGCGCGTTGTCGTGCAGGAGCAGCGGAGACGAGCGATTGACCAATGCTGGTTGGAGATGTGCCAGCTTCTCCATCATTGAGTTCAGTTCTTCACAGTACACATCTGCAGTAATGCTCACCCCGTTTGGTAAGAAGCTGTGATGAATCACACCAGCGCTAGACCACCAAACAGTGACCATCACTTTTCTAGGGGTAAGTTTTCGTTTAGGGCATTGTTTAGGTGCTGAACCAGGATCCAACCAACTTGCTGAGCGCTTGCGGTTATCAAACAGAATCCATTTTTCATCGCAGGTAACAATGCGGTTGAAAATTCCTTCATTTGTGTGTCTGTTGAGCAGTGCAAGGCACGTCTCGACGCGTACTTCGCGCTGGCGATCATTGAGTTCGAGGGGCACCCATTTGTCAAGCTTTTTTACCTTACCAATTTGACGCAAATGGACCAATATTGTTTTGACGCTAACGTCGAAAGCTGCTGCTAATTTAGCCGTAGAATGTGTATCATCAGCTTCCACAATCGCCTTTAATTCGTCAATGTCGACCAAAGTCTTCGGACGACCGCGAGGTTTATTTTTCAGGTCGAAATTTCCAGAACAGAAGCGAACAAACCAATAACAGGTGGTGCGTTGGTTTGTAGTGTTAGCTCCGTAAACGTCGTTGATGTTGCGTGCCGTTTGTGCCGCGTTGCTGCCACCACGGTACTCATATTCCATAATTACTCGAATTTTTAACGTATCCATGATGACGAAAAAGATTGAAATGCGATGAAAATGTAACACTAATCAATAAACAAATGACTACTTTTGGAAAACGAATTCCATGTTTTTAAAATAAAATTAATTTGAAATTAGAATTCTTAGACAAACAAAAATTATTTTGATTTGAAATGGCCAGTACTGCAGGGGGTCTAAAAAGGCCACATTAAGCATTTCTGCTAAAACTAATTCATATTGTGAATTCCCAGCAATACCTTAGCAATTCCCCTAATTTTCGTAAAATGGTGACACATATTAGCAATATCATACTCAATTCAATTCATATCAGAATCATACTTGGTGTAAATGTTGCAGCATGAAAAAAATAAAGACCGTAATTTTACCGGTAAATATTTCTTGAAGATTTAATTAATACAGTTGATTATTTTTAACTTTTGAAATGTTATTAATTATAATATCCATAAAAACTTATAAAATAATCACAGATAAGCCCTGTGAAAAGGGAAACTAAATACAATACAAACTTTATAAGCTGGCAACGAATACATAAAAGTTTTCTCTTCAGATATGTGTACGTCATAATTACTCTGTGGTCATAATAATCTGTGGTTACATCAACAAAATAAAACTTAAATGATTTCATGTAAATTGGGTCATTTTTAATACAGAGTAAGTAAATACTTGTTTATCTTGAATCAATAAATAATTGTATCATTGTGCAAAGGTTTTTAATTGGACGTAATAATTTGTAGGCATAGAATGGCGTGCAGCTGGTCCGAGACACAATCGAAGAACATTCTACTCGAGCTCGTCTTTCTGCATTGATAATGGGAGTTCTGTCGTTGTTGAACCCTTTATCGAGATCACTGCAGTGTCTAGTTCTGGCGAGACTCGTGTGCCAGCACTAAGCTCTACCCCGGCCGATGTTACAACAGCGGCTTTGACTCGTGGAACTCAGCAATCAAGATACCGAAGTGAGTGGAGTTTTCTAACCCTACAGCTATTTTTATTGCGACTAAGACTTATGATGACGATTGAAAATTATTATGATGTTATTTATACAGCGTGTAACGGAAACCCTATAGCTATCCTTAAGCACTAAATATAAAAGCTCGTATAGAATCCCTATACATAGTTTCAACTCAAAATAAAATTCTCTAAGAATTGATACCAACTTTTCGGTATCATATGTTTCTTAAATTAAAATCATAACAAACGTGTCACCGCACTACGTAGGTCAATAACTTTCCACGTTACTTGCCAATATCACGATAAATCTCTTCCGTAATTCTGCGCGCCTAGTACCCTAATAGCCTACTGCAGGCGGTGTTCTTTGTCGGCGCGAACTGACGAAATAAAACATGCCGCCGCCGCCGCCGTGCGTGTCCGCATGCGCGCTTTGGCGATACCTACATTACCGTGATTTAAAAATTATTGCGTAATTATTGATTTACAGTTTACTCGTTAATATCAAGCCAGAAATAAATAAATAATAATAAATTGTACGTAAAAACTGAGATAACAAAACTTACTTAAAAAATCGAAACAAAGTTTAGGTAGGTTCTCCTAATATTACTTATTACCGAGTAAACAGGAAAATCTTAAAGCTTTGCTTAATTTAGTAAATTGACTTACATTTTTAAAGATGAGGTTCAATGTGGTGACCGACCTTGGTATTGTATGCACAAGGCCGCTCGCTTGTTCATGGACACCTGAACATTGCGTAGCATGTCTGGTGTTATTGTCCTGAAAGCGGCCTCAATCCGCACCTTCATTAGGTCCATGGTGTCACATTGCACTGCGTACACTACATTTTTAATGTACCCCCACAAAAAGAAGTCTAACGGGGTTAGGTCTGGGGATCGCGGAGGCCAAGCCACGCTTCTACTACCACGCCCAATCCACTGGGGAAACCGCGCATCTAAATAATGACGCACGTCTCTAGCAAAGTGTGCTGGTGCACCGTCTTGTTGAAAAATTAAGTTATTCCCCACTAGCACTGTGAGGACATCGTCTAATTCATTCCTCAGGAAGCTTAAATAATTTTGGCCGTTTAAGCTTTGCGGCAAGAAAACTGGTCCTACGACGACGTCTCCTATTATTCCTGCCCACACGTTTAGACGCCACTGGTGTTGGAATGACGACTCTGTTGAAGCATGCGGGTTCGTGTGAGACCAAACATGCTCATTGTGGATGTTGCTTATTCCTGCTCTCGTGAAGGATGCCTCATCGGTCCATAGCACTCTTGAACCAAAATCTGGCGAAGCTTCAATCTGGTTTCGGTACCACTCACAAAAAGCCACGCGAGGCAAAAAATCTGCCGGTATCAGCTCCTGGGTGCGACGGAAGTGGTATGGGTGCTGACCGTCATTGCTCAGCACTCGCCATACCTGCATATGGTTAGAGGCACCCAGCGCTAATGCAGCTCGACGTGTGCTAGTTCGTGGATTGTCTTCGAAATGCTCCAATACGGCTTCTTCAAATTCTGGATCGGTAGTACTCGGGCGACCCTCTGACGCAGGTGCGTGGAATGACCCAGTTTGGTACAGACGATGTACCATCCGACTAAAACATGCCGACGAAGGCAGCTGTCGACGCTCAGCATCTGGTCTACCCTCAATAAAACGGCGACGGTACAGTTCTCGGGCAGCTCGCAAATTACCATGTTCTGCTCCGACACACATCATCATTTCGTAATATTCGCTATTACTTAATGACATTTTGCAAACACAACAAAAAAAAGTCAATTAGGTATAGCCGAACTGAACTGATGCGCGTATCACAGGGACAGGAACGAGTGTACTATCTTAGCTGGACGCGGATCGTCGACTGACTGCCGCAATAACAATAAATTCCCTGCTATTCCTGGTACATAAATATTATTTCCTTAAATTTAGATACCTATAGGGTAGCTGTCCTAGTTATTGTCCACTACTATTCAAAAATATTGTTCAGGAATTCAATATTATTTTACATCCTAATTATTTCAACTAAACTCCGTTAAACTTTTAAGTAAATCTAACACACCAGAGCTAACTAATTACGTAATTCAAATTGAAAATTGAAAAATCATTTATTATTTTTGGGGTGAGAAAATCATCAATGACCCACCCAGTTCCTTCAGTTGCCCTTGCATTCCGGGGCCGCGTTATCTCGTTAGAACATGGCAACTCCGGAAAATCATTCATTTCAATCCATTAAAGATCATATTATTATGAGGCCGCGATATCTCGTCAGAAGTCTGATTAAATGTTGTATTTACCAGGAGTAATTAAAACTACACGGACTGCAATTGGTTCAGGTACCCTAAGAAACATTGCACACACACTAAGATGCACACTGTGTGTGTAATGACAAAATCAGGGTTCTGTGAGCAAACGATTTTTAATTCGGCTATAACAATTCCTGTTACTCATACGGTCCTAGTACTTTTATTAATTTCTTTCCACAGTTAGATGCAGTTTTAGGACTTTTTATTGACTTCATTTTTGTAAAGACTAAACGTGCTCTTACCAATAAAACCCATGTACCGCATCGACAGACCGTGAAGTTCCGATAATTCTTTCGATTAGTCATAAAGACAAAAATTATGCGTGCGTGATATTATTTCGTAATTTAAAAAAAAATTGGTTGCCTGTAAAGTCGGTATACGGGCGAAAGTTTTACGTGACAACGACTTTGAGTGGTAAAATAATTTTAATGTGAATATTCATTCGTATAGTAGGAAGAAGGATGAAATAATAGTAACAATTTAAAACATTTATTTATACAAAGAACTGGGACGCGTGCCTTTCACTTTTTATGTCTGTCTCTCTCGCTCTTAGGCGGGCTAACCATGCCCGAGTGGAAGGGACGCGTGCCTTTCACTCGCTCTCATTGTGAGCGCATAACGTGAGCGGAGCGTAACGCAGTTTCTTGAAGTTTCACCCGGCAAACCAATTTATAAGACGTTGTCACGTCAAAAAAAAACTATTAACTTGTTGTTAATAGTTTTCGTCATAATTATAAAAATAACCATATTTTAAAAAATATGTTCGGAACCCACTGTGATTTTATTTGTACTAGGAGTAGAATAAGTTGCGAAGAGATGAATTGAAATTATGTTTTGGGTTCAGTTGGACATAAATTATTATACTAAATCCTTTTTCTATTCTTTTAAGTTCTGGTAGCAAATAATAATGTTTATTTAAGCGATTAATTCCTGGTAGGACGCACGTAAGGATTCGATTTTTATGATCAATTCAATGGTACGAACTGACGATTTTTCGAAACAATTTGTTATAATGCGATCTTCAAGCAAATTGATTCAATAGCAAGGTGAATCAAATCTCCTGGATCGTATGTGTAAAAATTATTATGATAATAGTTCAAATTCATATTTGCCCAAAGTATTGTGCTGACAATCATAAACAGCGAATAGGTAGGTTTATCTATTTCAAACTAGATCAATTACATACATATGCCGACACTTTTTAACTTGTCCGCATTGTTTATGTTAGCACTAAGAGAAGACTGAAACATTTGTCGAATTGATAGAAGTTCTCATTTCGAATGACATAGCTGTATTTTATAAATTAATCGCTCGTCGTCGTATTCTGTATTAGTCATTGTAATTTTAACCGATTACATCTGTACCATCTGAATGAAAGTCATTGAATTAAAGGCTCCCGCAGACAGGCGCGACGCGACAGCCCGACACAAAGGCGCCGCTCGTCGCGTAATGAGCGATGCCTTTAGGAACATTGTTTTTGAATAAGGTACCTATTTACTGTGTTGTAGGTATGATGGTAAGGTGGGTGGTGGGTGGAAGATTACTATGTAGATAATAATTATCTAAAAAGTAATCTTCTACCAAAGGATAACTACGTAAAAACCAACGAGTGTGTAAATGATACGTGACAATGCAAGCAGGTATCTAAATAGTATTTCGTTAAATTTTGATACTTAAACCAATTAAATGTATTGTAGCTTATTCACAAACATAATCAAAGTTTATGAAAAGTCAGTACCTAACAATATTTTGTAAACAAAAAATAAAAATGCGGAACAAAAGGTTCCGCATTTTTATTTTTCATTCAGAAATACCAGGAGTAAGAGATTTATTTTTACTTACAAATAGTTCGCTGACACCGATCAGCTGACTTAGTGCTAGTGATGTGTTTATTTCAATTTGAAAAGTTCGGTTTCTGGTATCAATGTATGAAAAATTCTCATAAGTTCCGGACATGTAGAGATAGGATTAAAATACCCTTCCAATATCGTTTGATATCATCCAAAGAAGCCGTGCCTTTGGTATGTATATACCCTTTCCGTTACACGCTGTATAACGTATTTTAGGTGCCCTCTGGCTCGACATAAAATTGAGTACCCACTATCGTTAACATTCATGAAATATATAACGAAATAAAAAGAGGAAAATAAACTATATTTTACCATTTAACTAAACAATAACTAAAGAAGCTATTGGGCTCCAATTCTACTATTATTGCCAACCTGTCATCACTGTTGTTCTTAGGGTGTCTTAAACAATGATATTATTATTTTCAATTTCATTTTATTTAGCAGTTATGTTAATTATTGACTGATGATTTGACTTTCTTAAAAACCACACATTTTCTTTTTTAGCCTGGTGGAGTTGTTCCAAGCAGTCATCGTTTGCCTCTGCAGCTCCGTGACTAGCATCAACACAAAATGTTCATAGAAAAATAAACTGATTAACTATAGTGTTTATGTTAGTTTCATTATTTGATTATTGCTAGATTTTTACACAGTACAACATGAGAATTGTATTAAAATAATTTAACGTTGTGTTGTGTATTGTTTTATTTAAATAATAGGTATAAAGATAAAATGTATGTCCTATTTTATAGATACACACTATCTAATAAAATTGGAGTGAAAGTAAAGTAATATAAGGCCTATGTCCCCCGTAGGTTGTAGATTTTTATTAGGGTTCTGTAACCAAAGAGTAACCAGGATGGGACCCTATAACTAAGCCTCCGCTGTCCATTGGTCCGTCCATCTGTCTGTCTGTGAACGGGCTGTATGATGTGGAAAATAAATATACCTACATATTTCCTCTGGAAATGTTTATTACTTACCGGGTGCAAATTACAAAAATAAGCTAGGTGTGAATAGTCTGTACTTTTGAATAATTCTTTTTTTCAACTGGGACAAGTGTTACGAGTTATATGATAAATGATTTTATTTCTGTTAGTAACACAACATAACATAACATCACGCCTTGTTTCCCCGAAGGGTTAGGCAGAGGTGAACCTATAGTACACCCACATTTCGCCTGTTATGTCTGTTAGTAGGTTTGTACAAACACTTACATGTCAATGATATTTTTTTAAACTAGATGAGTTCGGCGTTTCATAAGTGACTACTCTGAGAAGAAAGTTACTGGTTCCTACAGCTATCACACTGTTTTATACACTAACTTGGTGTTTCATATAGTGTACGCCCTTGGTAACCTGTGGTATGATCCAGAGGGGTAATTGCGGAACTTTTTATCGGTAGGAATTGGTTTAATATTCATAGTTAAACAACATTCATTGCGTTATTTACGTTGCTGAGCCGAGAATTTATTCGAACAAATGACGCAATGGTTTAGAAATAATCTTCAATCCCATTCAGATTCTGATAAATTGTGCGTTTCGCAATTAGGGTGCAGATGCATAAGTACTAAGTGGATCTACTCAGTGCCTGTGAAATATGATTATATGATTGAAGTAATTTGTAACATTCACAAGAGTAGATGGTAGTGTCCATTTAGAACTGCTTCATTAAAACTGACTACTTCATTACTATTCTTGAAGGTAGTTTGTATGTTTATTTCATGTAAGTTGGATCGTTTTTAATACAGAGTAAGTAAATACTTATTCATCTTAAATCAATATTTAATCGTTAATCGTTGTATATAAGTATATGTTGTGTTGTGTATATGGTGTGCGCCCATATTAGCCTGTTGTGTATTCCAGATGCTTAAGTACTAATTGGATCTACTCAGTACCTAAAATATGAAAAGATTGTAATAATTTGTAACATTCACAACACTAGATGGTAGTCATCATCATCATCTCAGCCGCAAGACGTCCACTGCTGGACATAGGCCTCCCCCTATTTGGGGGGCTTTGCCATAATCGCCACGCTTGGCAAGCGGGTTGGCGATCGCAGTATGATGGTAAAATGCATAGAGAACGCTGCTGCCCATTCTCTAGTAAATCCCTTAATCGCCTTTTACGACACCCACGGGAAGAAATGGGGTGATGCTATTCTTTATGTCCGGCACCACACGGGACAGACTAGATGGTAGTGTCTATTTGGAACTACCTTTAAACTGACTACTTCATTACTATTCTTGAAGGTAGGTTGTACTCTGCCAGACTAGACCTCACAATACGATTTCAAGTGCGCAGTGGAAGAGTTATAATCGTGGGGCTCTAGAGACAAGAGTGGCTAGCGTACTGTCCGCCGTACGCGGAGCAGACGGTACAAGTACAAGGTACAATATACAAACAAAAGCACTTACCTCATGGTTGAAGGACACTGCTCTGGTGCCAACCTGGAGATATGTATGTAAGTGAGTGTATGTGTATCGTGTCGTGACGTTATGAGTATTCTCCTGGCAACAATCCGCTTCCAATTAGGCTGGAGGAGGTCACAGCATGCGGTCTTCAAATCACTCATTCACAATAGCGTCACTTTGCTTAACCTTCAAACTATTTATCCAAAATATGTCCAAAACCCGTGTTATTACACCAAGATAGGGGTTATTAACTCAAACAACTGGGTCATGGTCCATTGTCCACCAAAACGACCGGTTAAGAGATTGATTTCAACAAAAGCCCCGAGACCCAAACGGCGGCGTGCTTCCTCGTTTCCCCCCGAAAATCAAGAGAAAGTGTCAAACGTCAAAATCAAACTTGACAAGTCAGATGTCATTCCGTTACGCGTTGCGTGCGCATAGAGAAACTATTTCAGGACGCAACATAGGTAGTACTTATGCCAGCGCGGCAGTACGTATGTACGGCTCCAGCTCATGGACCTTATCACGACTAATATTTTGCCTATATAACCCAAAAAAACCTGAAGGACCCACATTTGAAACGCTATGTCCATTTTTCGAAGTGCCACAATTCGTTGATGACTTAAAATGGACTACATATCACGAGCGTGCTCAAGAAAATTTTCTAAAGGCCTAAATTTGCCATTATTACGATATTTTTTCACAAAATCCCAAATATGATTTGTAAAATGATCCTCTTGACTAACTTCTTATGATTCTGCTATTTGACATTAAACTTCATTATAGCAATTCATAATAAGTGTACCATTTTACGAATCTCCATACAAAACTGTCAAATAGATGAATTGTGTTTAACGAATTGTACGCAGAACATATTATGAATTGTCAGTTTGTGACCATTTTACGAATTATAATATGATTCATAATATTTTCCTATTATGATTCCACCAAAGTGGCCTTTTTAGACCCCCAGAACGGCAATTTCATAGGTAAAGACCTAATATGTAGGTACACCTCTACCTAACCCTTCGGGGAAACAAGGTGTGATGTTATGATGTTATAACGCCGAGTCGCGTCGAGAAAAAACAGCACTGTTTTTGAAATAAATAAATTATGAAAGAGACCGTTGCTACTATTTCTGGGCAGTGGGCAGCTAAAGACCGTTCTAGGACTCAACACAAACATATTTCATCAGTTTATCTTCTTAAGTAGTAAGCATACATGAATTGCCAAAAAGAAGTTCAAAGTGAAGTTACCTCGTATACTTCTTCCTCAGCATCTTGCGGAATACTTGATATTTTACCGGAGTTCCACCTCATGTATACTTCAAACGTCGTGTTACAAATTTCCAGGAATCTGTAAACAGTAGTTTATCGTAGTTTAAAATCACCCTTCAAAATGTTTAAGGAGTTCATCTAAGATTGTTCAATAAAATACACAAAATGGGACAAGCGATACCAGCTCCCTCTCTGCATACCTCTGGCATAATTAGCAACTATTAACTAAAGTGTTAGGGCGTATGATACACTAGTTTATACACTTTCACAATCTGTATACGATGCTCCGCGTTTGAGGACTGATTCCCAAAATAAAAGCCCTGGCTTAGTTTGGGTATCAGTTTCCCTACCTTATTGTAAACATTAATGAATATTGTATATCTGAGTACCAAAAACTTGTGAATGCTTTTTGACAAATACACTTTTTACTTTTATTAATGCTTCTATGTTAAGAAATATTTCATATTATGTTAAGGTGCAAAAAAAAAATGTTGCGCCGACCCCAAATAAATTGGGATAAAGGAAAGAGAATGATGATGTAATTAAAATGGTATTGATAACAAGAAATAAAAACATACTTGTTCACATTCTGCGGCTGTACAGAGTGTAGCATTCTCTTAGCACTCTTAGCGAGTAAGTTCAATGCTGGTAGCACTACTCCAGGATAATTGTGATATCTGAATATGATCCCGGGTACCTTATCTAAGGCACCAATAAGCATCATGAATTGTTCATCCATTGTTCCTACCTGCGAAGTGAAAAAAAAAATATAAATGAATAAGAATAAAATTATTGTTCTGGTGTGTTCTTGGTACTTTTCAGTTGAAACTAGTGGAGTGTCCCTTCAGTAGCTGTTTCATTCCGTCATACTCGAGGGGAAAAAGCCACAGGCATGGAACAGTGGTGTGGTAGTTTTCTTGAAAATGCAATACCTACGCGGTCAAAATGTACGGGACAGATCAATTATTTTTTAACGAAGAAAAATTTCGACGCTTCTGGCTTCAGAACCATGTACTGAATCCATGGATACAGGTTGTGCGTCAACCCCGCGTGCATCCCCGTTAACCACAAAGATCACAGGTATGGGACCAGTACAAAAAATTATATCACGGCGAGTCTCGGCTTCATTTAGCGTGTTTTTACATCCGTTATTGTTGTTTCTTACCCCAAGCACTTCAGTGACTCTAATAAAACAATCCATGCAGTCACTAACAAAAAAATGCTGTTTTATAGGAAATTGCAATACCTACGCGGTCAAAATGTATGGAACACATTAAAAAAACAAAATTAATAGCCGAAGAGAAATATCGACGCCTCTGGCTTCAGAATCATATGTTACTGAATGGGTACAGTTTATGCGTCAATATCCCAGCATCTCCGTTAACCAGAAGGAACACAGGTATGGGACCAGTAAAAAAAAAAATAACTCGGTGAATCTCTGCTTAGAGCGTTATTACATCTGATAATGTTGTTTCTTACCTCAAGCACGCCTTCAGTGACTCCAATAAAACAATCCAGTGTATCAGCGAGCATGTTGCGAACTGGTTCCGTATCAGACTCCATGTTTATTAAATTCATTAGCCTCTCTTGTAACGACACCGTACTTGATAGAAGACGATTTCGGACGTCACCTGTGGAATAATTAAGTATTCAGACCGGTTAGTTCTTCCTGTAGATTTAGCGTAAGAATTTATAAAACATAATAATATGCAGGTAGGCCCAAAACTGGATGCCTTGAAACCTACCTACCTACCTACTACTATACAGGATATCTTGAAATAAAGTAAAATAGTAGTATTAAATGGCATGTATTTAATCGTACCCCGAATAATTCCCATTTTGATGTCGAAAAATACTAAATACCGTGAAATATGCTAACTTTACCAATCAAGGTATCTTTATCATCGTCTATTTCACTAAATAAATAAAATAAATAGCATGCATATTAGCAACGCGAACCAAAACGTTCGAGCCGTCCACTACTGCAATTTTAAGCAATAATTCAATAAAATCCACGAAATGGGACACTCGCCACCAGCGCCCTCTGTACATACCTTCGGCATAAGTAGCGGCTATAGCGAATGCCCTGTGCAACTCCTTCCTGAGATCACCCGGCAAATTGCAGCCGGCCGCTTCCCATTGCAACAGCGCAAGGAACTCTTCACAACTTGCCAGAGGATTTTGCCTTAACAACAAAGTAAGAATAAAATATGATGAATAAAGAGTAGATACGCGATATGTTTGATAGGGGAGCGGGAGGGCGTGCCAGAGTTTTACTGACTAAAACCCACTCGTGTACTAATATACATGTTTAACGCAGAAAAACGTTTCCTTTCTTTCATGAAGATATAGACCTTCGGGTCCATACCTAACATACTAAATATTAACATTCGTTCTAACCCATTGACACACTGAACCAGACACAAAAGAAGTTACATTGTATTTACGGGCATTATTTCTCTGCGATTTGAAGGTTGATTTATTATTCTAAAGGTGATATCTTGATCGGCAGCTGTGCCGGGTTATCGGAGATTAATCATGTAGGCAACAGGAATTGTACGGCTATGACCTATTTTCTAATCTCCGTGCGAAATATAGGTATACGTTATGACTAAATTATCTGTTAGAAAATATGTCAGCCCCATTTTATGGGCCTTGAATCCTTGATAACGTAGACAAGTGCAGCGCTAGGATTGGCGACATGGACGAAAATTTTAGATGGTTCAAATTTGACTTTACTTTTGGTATCATCGAAACCCATGAAAACATCACACATTAAAAAAAAAATTGCCGCCATTTTTTTAATTTTTGTCTGACACTTCGGCATCAGCGCCTTCGACTATATCCGATCATTCCCCACAATGCAGGACGAGCGTCGTCAAGTTTTATACAAACGGTCCGTTTTTTGGTGGTTGCATCAAGACACAGAACGCGTCGTTGCTTGGTTTGCCGGATCGCATTGTACCCTTCAAAAAACAGCCACAAAGCGATCTAGCAAATACAGTAAACTCATGAAGAATCCGCATCGTTGCTCTCCCGCAATGACCGCTTTCGATATTTTGAGCTTACATAGAAGATGGAAAAAGGAAGGATGATATTCATCATGATCATCATTTCAGCCGATAGACGTCCACTGCTGGACACAACCCTCCCTTAATTTGGGGGAGTTTGCCATAATCGCCACGCTTGGAAGGCAGGTTGGCAATCGCAGTATGATGGTAGAATGCATGTATTCTTAGGGACTTACTAGAAGATTCTAGTACACGGAACAAGGATAATGGTGATGATAAGAAATAGCACGATGAAAGAGGCAGAGATGTGAACTGTGAACCTAGCCCATAGGACACCCATACTATAGGTTGTTTTAGAAGATATAGGCGTGTTGTTATGTTGTATGGACTTACTTGTGCTGCGAGTGCGCGAGGGTGGTGAGTAGATGCGTGGCGTGCGCGGCGGCGGCGGGCTGCGCGGCCTGGTGGCGCAGGCATGCGGCGGCGCGGCCCGCCAGGCGCGACACCACCCACGACACGCCGCGCGACCCGCGCCCGAACGCGCATGCTAGGATCGGCGACATCTAGACACAATAGAATATCTTATACCTTTTAACGAGCAATTCTTGTATATATGTATATATATAATCTGAATCTCGGAAACGGCTCCAACGATTTTCATGAAATTTAGTATACATGGGATTTCGGGGGGCGATAAATCGATCTAGCTAGGATTTATTTTTATAAAATGTCGTTTTATTCGTGTTTTCAATGACCAACTTTACCGATAATCAACTTGAACATAAACTTATTATTTTAAACACAATTTACCAAAAAATACCGAGCCGAAAGCAGGGTCCTATCTGCCAGGGTCGCGATATTTGTACGAAAGAGTTACCATGGCCTTGGCATATAGGCAACTGAAGGAACACGGGTGCGTTTTAGTCAGTAAAAGTCTGACACCCCCCCCCCCCCCCGCTCCGCCCAGAGCGGGAGATGTCATTTGATTATTTCACACCCACAAAAAAAAGCAGTGTCTTATGTCGCGTCACGGCCGCTATATGATTAAATCCCGAGCATGACGTAAAATGTACGGATAACATTTTTTTTTTTTTTGAATGCTAACCTAAGACGGAAACACCTTCATCCCCGAAGAAACTATCTACTCTACAAACCTTCTGATAAGAAAAGCAATTCCATACAGGATAAGTTTTTAATCAGTGCGCAAATTTTAACAAATTAAACTTTAATGAGTTATAATAACCATGCAATTTTTATTTTGATACATCTTAGTACAAAAAAATTAAGTTATCGTTAACGAAAGATCTTTATTTTGAAACTGGTTTATATGGTAACTTGCGCACGACGCCGGCGCGGCGGCTAGGGTGAACGAACGAGCGAAGCTACTAGTACCTATCAGCTGTTCGATCGCCCAAAATTCTAAGAAGTTCGAAGTACCTACACCGGCGCGGCGGCGAAGTTGAACGACCGAGCGTAGCTACTAGTACCTACCAGCTTTTCGATCGGTCAAAATTCTAAGAAATTCGAAGTACCTACGCCGGCGCGCCGTTACTGACCTATTCTTACTGTCGATAACATATTACGAAATATGTAAGGTGTACACAGTTTACTGATTTAAGGTCGGATAAAAGTTAAAAAAAAGCATTGAAAAAATAGTTGAAATGTGTTCTATTACTGATACTGAACCACCAAAAAAAATTTGCGCACTGGCTAAAAAAAAATCCAGTATAAATATAAATCATCATCAACATCATCATTTCAGCCGCAAGACATGGGCCTCCCCCAAGCACCGCCAATTTGACTGGTACAATTTTTGGGGGGATATGCCATAATCGCCACGCTTGGCAGGCGGGTTGGCGATCGCAGTATGGTGGTAAAATGCATAGAAAACGCTGCTGCCCATTCTCTAGTAAGTCCCTTAGTCGCCGCTTACGACACCCACGGGAAGAAATGGTAAAATATATTCTAAATTTAAAAGACATTATTGAACGGTACTACGGCAGGTACCGTAACGTACCGGTATCATGAAATTCTGTATTATAGAGCAGGAGGTATGAAAATATCATATTAAAAAAAAACAGTCTTACATGACTGTTTCCTATATACACTGAGAAAAATGTCATTTTGGCATAATCTTAAAATATCGTGACGTTGGTTTAAAATAGATGCGTTGTCTTATAATATGTTGATAATAAGTAAATATTACGCTAGAACTGAAATGTGTTAAGATGGAATCGAATTTTTTGGGTAAATAATGCAATATTATGATACTTGTCATCGTAAAAATTTGTAATTATGAAATAACATTGTCTTCTTCAAATAATAACACAATGTAATAGAAAATGGTCCACTGTCCCATAAATTAGTATGATAATTATAAATAAGTTTCTAATTAAAAAACACAATGACAGTCACCGTAATATAAATAGATTTCATAGTTTAATATGAAGAAGTATCTCTAAAAATACGATGACCTCCCCCTAATGTACTATATTAAATTATAATGCTTTAAACTTATATTTTTAAAGTAAGCATCATTTTTTAATATTACAGTCATATTATTTTATGTGAATCCTATGATAATACGATTAAATAATCTCATATTTTTAGAGTAAGCATCAAAGTTCAATAATATAGTCATATTATTTTATGTGTATCCTACTAAATTATTATTACAGAGACCCATTTATGAGTAGCATTTGAATGATGTCCTACAAATTTAAGGTGACGGCATTATATAATGAGGTCTCCCTCTCTCACTTCATTCCGCCGCCGCGCCATTTCGGTCGGCCATTTGTATTTCACCGCTACAGCCGGCAAGTCACGACTCACGACTCGTTTAATTAATAGCAATAACAATTCCATTAGTGCCAGTGAACGTGTTTGATCAGTGCAAAAATGGATATGGCTACGCGTGATCTTTTGAAGAAGTGGAATTTGGAACGCTACATCGATCGTTTTGAAAGTAAGTTGACAAACCTACCTAGTAAGTTGCTAGCATGAGCTCACACATTACATTCACACATTCTAATTTCTAGCAAGAATAGGGTCAGAGTGTCGTCTTAGAGGCACTATGAAAATATACTTAAAAAAATTTCGCGACCAATTTCAAGGTCACAGTTCTAACATAACCTTACCTATGGATCCCTTCGACATCGTTTTTACGACAAACGGTTGGTCGGAGACAAAAAACACCCAGACACTTTTAGCCTTTCTAGGTGTTACATACTATAGAATCGAGAAAATAAACGATTTGCGAAAATAACACTTTTTTGGCCGCTGTACACTCCAACCAAGAATAGTCTTGTCGTATGGTACCTACCCACCTACCTAGATATACGTTCATATTTATATTATACACTAGATTCGATGTGCAACTGCAACCCAAAAAAAAACAAATAGGTAGAGTGCGTCTAAACTAAAATGACGCGCCCCACTACCGCATTTACCGTAGTGTACGTATACAAATTTAAGTAGTGGGGCGCGTCATTTCAGCTTAGACGAGCTCTACCAACCTACATTTTATAAAGTCGATGCGACGTAGTGCATTTCACAGCTGCAATCAGGGCGCTGTTAAATTTACCTTTTTTTTTCAGCTGAAAGAATTGATATCGCAACAATGCAGATGCTTAGTAAACAAGACATACATAGTATGTTCCCTCAAATAGGGGACAGACTCCGGTTTGAAGCAGCTTTGGCCATGTTAAAAAGCGACCAACCAAAAGATATGGTTTGTTTTCATGTTAAATTGTATTTCAAAAAAGTAAATTTTGTTTTAAACTTTTTGCTTACACATGCCCTGCGTCGCTTAAATGCACATTCTCCTACTTGCATGTAGGTAGGTAGGTACCTACTTATTAACTTTGATTATTTTAAAGTCTTCTTAAGATACCTAACAATTTAACCGGTGCAGTATTTATTTAAAAAGTGGAATAAAATCATAACTTTTCATCAGTCTTGTTAGTTTACCAACTAAGTACATTATTATTACCTTTTTAAATTTCTTGTTAAATTTCAGGATAACTCCTACAATTCATCACTCTTTGAAGAGGTCCTGAGGAATGACTTGTTAACTAGTCTACCTTGTAACTTAGAGCCTCTGCCACCGTGTGAAGGACTGCAAAGCTCAATCCTCAACCAAGACTGCGAAGCAGGACTTAACCAGGAAAATTTGGTAAGTTCTGCAAAATTGTAGAAAAGTACTCGTACTTACTGTTTTTTGGTTCAAGAGCAATATGTATTAATTTGTAATTACATCCATACTAATATTATAAATGCGAAAGTAAGTTTGTCTGTCTATCTGTCGGCTGGGGCAGGACCTTTTCACATTTTCATACCTAAGACACTGAACCGATGCAAAATTTGGTATAGACATTCTTTGAGACCAGGATCAGTCCTGATCTTGATCGATTAGTTTTTATCAGGGCCGGATCAAGGGACGAGGGCAGGACCGTTCACACCTGCAATGCTGAACCGATTACTAGTAAAAAAATATAACACTTCCCTTGAGTTATCTCCGGCTAGGGCTAGCTATAGCCTGTTAGTTAACGGTCGCACTCGGACACATTTAGTGATTATTTCAACGATTATTGAGGTTAATTGACCGTACATACTCATATTATCACACCTTTTTGTTACATGTACTATTATAACATTGTCTCAAAGTAAATATTATTTTAGGATGGTGACATACTGGTGATACCACTGGACTCGTCGTCGTCAGTGGGTGAAGCAGTTAGACAAGAGTCCACCGGGAGCAATTTAGTAAGTTATTGCCTATTATCCTGTACTTTTGATAAGGAATTTAAATTGACATTCAATATTGTTAACCCCCGGCGTAAACAGATAAGTTTAACGTCTGTACCTGTCCTGTCCTGTATGTGTGTACGGACGGCCGTTTAGGAGCTATACTATATGTCACAAAGATCAGTAATATATTTGGAGTTGGTGACAGCTATAACTAACAACTAAATGCATGATGCCTAGACTGGCACCGACTCCAACTGATCATTATACTGAATGGAAGGTAGGTATTGAACCTGTATTTTCAACATTTTAGTGACATTTTTTTTTAACTTTTACCTTGCATATTTAGTTTGTAATGCCATACTTATACTATTTGTGTTTCAGGTGAATACCATACTGAATTCATCAGTCGAGGGAAAACAAATAATAGCAATTGGGCAGAAAACGGGCACCTTACCCTCAAACGTGAGTGGGCGTTTATGCAAGCTGCTTATGGAGAAGCTCATTACGGTCGAAAACCCGGTACTTCTGGCAGATTCGCAGCTGCTTGCTCTATCCTACGACATTGGCAGATTATTTAAAGAGGAGTCACCACCCCTATACTACGCGCCGTACCTGCCGGCTGATGCTTACCAGGCTAAGCGCAATATCTCTGGCTGGTTAGTCACCGCCAGAAGGGCTCGACGGCAGCATTTAGTTTCGTTGGGCCTTATTGAAAAGCCCAAGTCACGTTCTCGCTCCAAGTCCAGTCCTAGGCTAGACACCCCTCCACTCGCTGGAATCGACCTGACCGGACTTAAAGAAGGTAACTCCTTTTCAAGAAATTTTATGTTTTCAGATTGAATTAAATTATCAAGAACAAAATTATTGAGAAAAATATCTGAATTAGTATAAATTTTCGTTACAAATTACAAAATATCTGAATCTAAGAACCGTTATTGTCATTGTACTAATTATTAATCGTTTTAATTTTTGTGTGCAGGTGAAGTGGAGGACGTAGCGTCAGCATTAGAGCAGCTGTCAAGTCCTTCAGCTGGTCCGTGGCAGGAGGTCAGTGCCCTGTGGCGGGAGACGGTGCGAGCTCGCCTCCGGTACTTGTACTACGAGGAAGGGACATTACAGGAGTACTTCAATAAGTATCCTATCCTGAAGTCAAGTGATGGATGGCGACTCCTGACTCATGACTACGAAGCACTGTTCCCTGATAAATCCGGGGGCCTCGACGCCTTGGATGCTTCATCGGAAAACATACTAAAAGCTGCTCAGCAGAAGCTTAACACCACAAAGGACTCGTTTCTTCGTCGAAAAATAGCTGATACATTGGCAATTTGTGACGGTAAGGAAATGATTCTGTTATATAGTTCTAGGTGCTCGACCTCCCTGGGTCGGTGAACCCGTTATAAAATATATAGACAAAAAAGAATTTAAAAATTATCTAACATGGTGCAGTCGTTCAGAAGTAACGGGCGGGCGGACACACATTTCGGCAATTCATTTTTACTTATATAGATAGATTTTATTTTGTTCTGATACTTTTCCCTATTTGCTCAGTTAATGATGATGTGTTGTGTCAAATATACTATTATTATTTTCTTTCCAGATGAACAACCGGAGACAAAATTAATAGCAGCGATATTGCTACTCGGCTGTCTCTTTAATATTCCTCCTGCCCGTCGATCTAGAAAAGACTGGCAAGCTTCACGAGCGGAGATATTGGATGGATTTGTGACCATCGTGGATGATGACGCAGACGTGCAAGTGGTAATTGAGGAGCGTCGCCAAAAGCTTCAAAACCTAGGTATTAGCCTCCAACCATTTATAATTTGGTGCCGCCAGTCAGGTGTCTCCTTCACAGTATGTGACAATACGTTTTACAAGTTCACAACACTAACTGAGGCTGTTGATGTGACTTTTAAAATATTTCATGCTACTGCGGCTAAATATCCTACTGAAAGCTATAACATTTGGCTTATTATCCAAATTGGTTTTTACAAAGTCAAAACATCGTACGATCGTATGTCACAATCTGTGAAGGAGATATTAGTTACTCTCGGAGTCACAATTTAAATTAAGATGAAGTGTCACAGTTGTAAAAGGACTTTTCCCACGTTTTCTTCACTTATTACCCACATAAGGAAAGAATGTGAAAAAATTGATATTACTGGAGTTTATAAATGTGGTGAAGACGCATGCTACCGGTATTTCACGGACGTTAGACAATTTAGAAAACATGTTAACTTAAAACATTTGAATAAAGTAAACACTCGTTATTTGCCATCCACCTCAAACGAGGCTTGCGTAGTTCCTATGTGTGAAACAGAGACTACCAAAGTAGCAACTGAGCACATATACATTGAAGCTGATAGTGAACCGGAAGTCCTTGATAATGCTGATAGTATTATTCATAAAGAAGTTTTGAAATTTATTTCAACGCTCTATGTAAATCCCTCTGTATCTCGATCGTCTGTACAAGCTATGGTTAGTCATTTGCAAACCCTTCTTGACAATATCGCACCGTCTTTAATGTCCGTATTCGGCCCTGTGCTAGCTGATGAGGAAAGCATGTCTGGAAGCGAAATTAATAAACGACTTCATAAGTTCAACACAGCTTTGAAGGGCATCTTTTTTCCGTTTCGTTCAGAATATTTGAGATTCCGAGAATTGAATTTATTAGGTTCTTTTATACCACCACATGAAGTAATCGTTGGTTATTGTCCTGACATTTCACAAAGGAGTAACACTTTAACATTACACACCAAGCCACGTACAATGCAAGTAATTCAACTTCGCCAGGTTTTGAAGAATTTTTTTTCCATTGACACTATTTGGAAAGATGTAACGGATTATTTGAACCACCTAAGGGGTAATTTAATAATCCGTGAAGAAAATCCGATGAGGCCAATGTGTCTAGAAAATGTAATGCAGGGATCTGTATGGCTGGCAATGTGTACACCGCAGGCGTCGGACATTATTCTTCCTTTAGTAGTATACTATGATGATTTTGAAATTGGAAATCCTTTGGGGAGCCACGCTGGGGTGCATAAGCTTGGTGGTGTATACGTTTCCTTGCCAGCACTCCCACCACATTTATTTTCATTGTTGAATAACATTTTGCTGTTAGCTATTTGCCATTCTGCTGACAAAACTAAATATGGAAACAAAGCTATTTTTGACCCTGTTATTGAGGAATTGAATTACTTGCAAAACAAAGGAATTTTTATAGAAAATAAGTTTTTTAAAGGAACCGTAAAATTGAAGGTTGTTGCTATAACTGGCGATAATTTAGGCCTGAATTCAATTCTCGGGTTTACTGAAAGTTTTTCAGCTAACAAGTGTTGCAGAATCTGTAACATTGACAAGAAAGGTTTGCAAACTGCTCTATATGAAAACAGTAACTTGCTTAGAAATATGACTTCATACCACGCTCAATTGCAAGAAAACGATATACCTAACACGGGCATTAAAGAATCATGCTGTTGGCTTAAGGTGACAGGATTTGATTTATTTCAAAATGTAGCAGTAGACCCAATGCATGATATATTAGAAGGTGTAGCTCGTTATGTAATGACCTTTGTCATAAACCACTTCCTTGCCGAAGGTCTTTTAAAGATCTCAGTATTGCAACAAAGAATAATTTCATTTGATTATGGACCAGATAGGAATTCAAAACCAAGTAATTGTTTAGTTGTCCAAGGTTCGAAAGTAAAATTGAAAACTTCAGCATCAGAAATGCTTACCCTTATTAGATACTTCAGCCTAATAGCCGGGTTTTACATTCCTTTAGAAAATAAAGTATGGAAATTATACATTATGTTGCGGCAAATCACCGACAGGTTATTAAGTCATAGGGTCTTCAGTGACACCAATATTCAACTCCGGGTTATAATAGCAGAATTTAATCAATTGTACACGGAGCTAACAAAATCACCCCTGCAGCCAAAGTTTCATTTTCTGACTCATTATCCTACCATGCTAATGAAGTTCGGCCCCGTACGTAACATGTGGGCTATGCGTTTTGAAGCCAAGCACAGGGTATCTAAGTTAGTGGCTAGATCATCTTTTAATCGAGTCAATGTTTGCAAGACTCTAGCAATAAAATGTCAACTTATGCTCAATGACTTGTTTGTGAAAAATACAATACCTACAACAAAAATACTAGGAAAAAAATCTGCATTAAATTCAGGAGACACTGTCAAGTTTTCTCTCGGCACTGGCGTTGTCCTCAAATATTCGGTTACTTCCGCTACAATAGCTGGTGTTATATGGCAGCGGAACTCTATTGTTACTGTAGATATAGATGATGAACAATTCTTACCCACTTTTGGCCAAATTGATGCAATTTTGGTGACAGATACTGAAGAGGTTTTTTTCCGTTGCTGTATGTTTGAAACTATTGAATTTAATTCTCATTACAATTCTTATGAAGTTAAACGTGGTAATGATTATCTGTGCTTTCCTTGCCAAAATGCCGTTTCTCCGTGTCCTAACACGCTCACTCTAATGCGAGGTAACACGTCATATATTACAAGTAGATGGTACCTAGAGTAAAAATTTCAAAATTCTGTAGGTATTCTAACGGCTTACGGTCGCTGCTATAATACCTTGAAAATGCGCAAACGAGTTAACTCGTTTGCTCATTTTTAAGGTGTTTTTATTTTGAATCCAGTAATATCAATTTTTTTTGGAAACGTTTACATAATTATTAATTATGTACTTATACCGTACGCGGCGTTGCTAGTTTGAGGCACTGCAGAGTCCAAGGGCAGTTATTTTTTTATAGCAGAGTGCGCTCAACTAGTAATCTACCCTTAGTTACGGTATTTATCGGATATCCCTTTAGGATATCCTATAAAGACGGCCCGATAACGGTGTCCGCATAAAGTAATGGTATGAGCCAGCACCAATAGCTGGTTTAAGGTGAACGCACACTTATCAGAGCCGAAGGAGGCGAAGGAATCAAATTTTAGAATTACTTAAATGAAGTCCAATGTAACTTCGCACACTTATCCGCACCGAATCGTACGACCTTATTCGTCCGATTCGGTAAGTGTGCGAGGTTCCATAGGATTTCATACAAGTAATTCTAAAATTCGATTCTTTCGCCTCCTTCGGCTCTGAAAAGTGTGCGTTCACCTTTAGTAATAGATTTTAAAGTAAAGTATTTGTATGAGGGATAGATTAGTCTCATCGGAGTGTTTATAGTAGCACTTTACTTGAAAATAGATATTTACTATAATAATATAACCAATTTATTGTATGCAGCTTTAAGGTGAAAGCGTCAGGGTAGCCCGCGAAATTCAAATTTTCTTACGTTTTTTGCAATTTGCAGGCCAGTGCTAGGTTTTGATTGAAATGTTAGACGCGGGTGTAAGACGTATGTAGTACAACTTATGTACTTACACCCGCGTGCAACATTTAATTAACATACAACCTAGCACTGGCCTGCAAATTGCAAAAAACGGCTACCCTGAAGCAATCACCTTAAGGGCAAAAATGTTTTAGTTATAGGTACAGACGCCAACACATCAAGCTACTACAATCTGTCAGATTTCTTTGATAGATTTTCGACTTTATTTCTAGAACATTAGGTTCAAGGTTCATTGGGAAAAATTGACAGTTTCGGGTAGCTTGACCTGGTGGCGTCTGTACATTAATGTAAAGTTTGTTATTTTTTGTAAATTAAATTTCTACTCGTCTCAACCTTTATTTTAATTTGTAAAAACTAGAATTATTGAACATAATGTATATAATGATTCTTTATAATGACCGACAAATAGATACTGTAATTAAGGCGAGGATGTTTCTAAACAAAACAGTCTTCTTTTATACTGAATATAAATGTTTAGAGTATATAATAATTATTCATTCATACTATGGAAATAAAAATACCATTCAATTTTCTGTTTAATTTATACATACATCCCTTTTCACCTTCTTACCATTCTTGCCAAGGTACTTTTTTCTATTTTTTTTACTTACTCTCCATTTTTTTAAGGTTCAAGTTTAGGGTTCTTCAGTTTTTTTTAATGTTGAGCTCACACCTAATAATATTTAAAAGGAAAGAACCAATATTGGATACTTAAAAATAAGGGGATCATGTAAGTCCAGTGGCGCCCTCAATTATAGGAGGATTGTGATTTCTAATAATCCAAACAATTTCTGTGTAATCCACCAGTATTTAGTTGTAGTCCTACTGATGGAGAATGAGTAGAACTACAACTAATCACTGGTGTATTATAGAGATATTAATTGGTTTATTAAAAAACACAATCCTCCTATTGAGGGCGACCTCCGTAAGATAATAGGCTATAACCAGAGATATGAGGAAATAGTAGGAAAAGTAAGAGGACCTAACCTAAAATACGAGGAGGTTACCGAAAAATAGTAGGAAAAATAATAGGATATAACTGGATATATGAGGAAGGCACCGAAAAATAGTAGGAAAAATTGTATGACATAACTGAATATGTGAGGAAGTCACCGAAAAATAGTAGGAAAAATAATAGGATATAACTGGATATATGAGGAAGGCACCGAAAAATAGTAGGAAAAATTGTATGATATAACTGAATATGTGAGGAAGTCACCGAAAAATAGTAGGAAAAATAATAGGATATAACTGGATATATAAGGAAGGCACCGAAAAATAGTTGGAAAAATTGTATGACATAACTGAATATGTGAGGAAGTCACCGAAAAATTGTAGGAAAACTAATAGGATATAACTGGATATATGAGGAAGGCATCGAAAAATAGTAGGTAACTAAAACTAAATCCATGGTGACACATCATCTTAAATACTGTTATCATCAACATCAGTATTATCATCGTTCTTTTTGGTGAATCACTATGCTCCGTCCTTTGAGTGAATTCATCATACTTTAAGCTGAATTCACCTCTTTTATGATTGTCAGTTTTCTCAGTGTATATAGGGCGATATAACACAATATTTGCTAAATACGCAGAATAGCGGTGTTTTCCGTATACGCTTATGTCAGAACGACGTCGGGGATGAGTTCCCGTCAAAAACGGGGAAATCAATATACACGGTGCCAAAAGCATTGTCTTTCAATCTGTTACAATGGATTCTCATCACAAAGTCTAGATCTTAGATTGCATAAAGAACGCTACCCGAAATCGAAGATATGTGATGCGAGAATCGGGGAAACAAGAAATTTCATGCAGACAGCGCTGCCCAATTTATGTCCAGTTTAGGGAATGCAATCACGATCTCACAAGATCTCCAGCCTTTTTTCGAGATATAATCATAAAATTTCGTACGAGATCAAGTATTGCGCGATATTTCGAGTTTTTAATCTCAGTTATCCAATCACCCGATAATGTTACTTGTTTAGGTCTTACATTCAGTTGTGTCGAAACAGAAAGCAGTCAGTATGAAAAGGATACGAATGAAGGCCACACACAATAAATATCTAATAAAAACCAGTTTGATAATAATACTTTGCAACATTGATGTCGGTCACGATGGGAAACGGATAGTAAACACGAACAATAGTATGTATAACATAACTCCATTGTTATGTTTCACTTGATGCAGAACTGGAGGCTTAACGAATTTGTACAGTTTTCTATGATGGATTACCTAGATTACCTCCAGTCGCAGATTGTCATGTCCCTCAGAAGTTTAGAAAAGTTTAATGGAATTATATAGCGGTGTTAGTCTTTTGGAATCATGTTAATGCAAAAAAACCAAGAACTTCCATTCTTGTAACAGCTCTAATATTAGAATCTCATCGCGGTGCGTTCGTACTTTCGAAGACAGACGATGATACCCGAAGCGCATACTTTCCTGGGATATCTTTGTAAATTCAGTAGTCACATTATTATCAAACCTACCTCAGAATAAACAGAAGGTTGTGGCATCAGGTACGAGTTTGCCCATATCTTGAGCAGCCAAGACATTGTGGCAGACAGTTCTGGACTAAACACGCTGCCGAGTCCGGCTTCCAACGCCGCGCATTCCCATGCATTGATGCGCAAGATTTCACCAACCAACCTGAAGGGAAACATAGATTTACATTTACAATGACGTAAATTAGCACAATGTCACGTGGTTCCAATTCTTACGTGTCGATGGCTATCTGAATTGTAAGACCAGAACTGTGCTACAAGTATAGCATAATCAGGAGCGTCTATTACCTCCTGCAACGTGCAGGTACCAGGGTATACAGTACAATAAGCTGTGCCCATTATGGGACACAGCTTGATAATCTCCTAAATGCGGAACTCCCATTCTAAGTGCTATAAAGGCTGGTTGTTCAACGAAGGCAACCTTATATTGTACCGGCAGGCAACGAAATTGCTTTGTCACATTTGAACTGACAAGGAGATCCAACAACCCTTTCGGTTTCGGAAGAAATCACTTTATTGCTGTGCGCAACCAGTCACCATGGATCGAGTACATGAATCTAGACCCCCTATTACTAACTATATTAATCGTCGGTTATTAAAAAAGAAAGCTGGCTATTCCATACATTTTAACCGCGCAGGTGTTACACTTTTGTATGAAACAGCAGTTATTTTTTTTTTTTTTGTAATCCTGGAAACATTTCTATACTAAGGTCTATAATCGTGAGCAGAACTCATGGTTACAGTTTACGGGTCCATGTTCTAATACCCTGCATAGATGTAACGACGTAATTATCATAAAGATCTCTTCTAGACGTTGTAAAGTTTAAGGTCAGGGTCATTATTAGCATTTCAAAATCAAGATTAAATACAAGACAACATAATACTGAAATGAATAATGTAATATTGTAATACGTTGCATCAACAAAAGGTTTTTCCTAACATTGTTAGATCAATAGGTGTTTTACATGTGAAAAGAAAATATATTTCTATGATCATAGTGGGTCTACCAAAACGGAACAATGCTCAGGAAATAACATTGAACTTTGACTTAGAACTGTATTGTAGTAGAGATGTATTTATTTAGAAAACGCATAAATAATGGTCTATTAGATTAGATGTGGCACGTGTACATCCAATGATTGTTTTAATAGGCAATTAATTGATCTTTTGACGCTTAAGTATGTTGGAGTATTAGGTTCCTTCATAGGGTATGGGATCATTGAAAAATATAAAAGCAGTTATATGCATTCAATGCGTTTCCCTAAAGAATTGATTTCATATCAGAAGAAATATAGGGGAGCAGGACATCGACGGACAAACTGTAACCATGAACTCTAGACCCCTAGCGTTCAAATTAGACGTCGGATGTCAAAAAAACCTGCTGTTTAATAGATAAGTGCGATACCTACGGGCCGACAGGTCGGTTCCTAGTAGTAGGAACAATATAGGCTGATTATGAAAAAAACTTTTTAACAAAAAATTAAACCGCCGAAAAACTGAAAAGCAAAAAATAATAAACCTTAAAATTATGAGTCGGCGCTTTGAGTGATCTTCGTTCATTGATTTTTCAGCGCCGACTCAAAATTTTAAGGTCTATTATTCTTTGCTTTTCAGTTTTTCGGCGGTTTAATTTTTTGTTAAAAAGTTTTTATTTTATAATTTTTTGTGGCTTTAATGTGCTTATAATACTTGGCAAGGTATATTCTATCCAATAAAAAAAGAATTATCAAAATCGGACTACTCTGTATAAAGTTATGCGTGGTTATACATTACAATCAGTGAGTAAACAATCAATCACCCCCTGTTTTCCGACCCTTAGGGTTCGATTTTGCTTCGAAATTGATATGGGACCACCTTGGGAGTACACCCTTTCCAATAGAAGAAGAATTATCACAATCGGACCACTATGTAAAAAGTTATGCGTGGTCACGCATAAAAAAAAAAAATACGCGTCTAATTGATAACCTCCTCCGTTTTTTTTTCGTCGGTTGAAAAGCGCTTGTCTGGGATCCTACAGCCTACAACTCGTAAGCTGCGGTCATTTCTACTGGGCTGGCTGACTGGTCACCTACCACTGATTCCTAATACCTTGACAAATGCTTGCAATGACTGGACAGTTCCACTCAATCTGTGTGATTCTTTCCTCAAAATACCATTTCAGTCACCAATCTACATGGTCTTCACACGATGTGACCAAGATTATGTCTAGACTTTAAAAGAGAATGTGACCTCTGAGTTTGTTTCGGCCTTTCTTCTCAGAGTAGTCAGTTAGGAAACGCCGAACTCATCCAGTTTAAAAAAAAATATCATTGACATTTAAAGTGTTTGTACAAACCTACTTACAGAAATAAAATTATTTATCATTTACTGCATTTTCTTTTAATAATTGAATCAAATGCATAACTTCAACGTACAACGTGCCGTTCAGAATTATGTACTGATTTCATGATTACAGTTTGCATGTCGATGTCTCTTCCACTTGTATAGCTTGGTATTAATTTTATTATTATTTTCCATTCTGAGATGAACGATCTCCTTTAAAATAAATGTTTTGAATTTCTACGAAACTCGGCACAACTTTTACATCGACAGCTAACATAAGCTGAAATATTCAAATTTACCCTTGTGCACATCGAGACCTACAATGAAAACTAAACTTACTTGAGTATAGAATCAACATTTTCAGTGTTAGTACTCTCGCCGACCAAGTATCTGAGCGAGGCGTCAACATTGGCGTTCTCCATCAAACTGAAGTGGATGATCTCAGAGGGAATCATCACGGTCTCGCCTTCAGTGCAGTCCACAGCTAGGAAGTGACCTGAACAAATAATTAAAATGTTTGATGATTTACACTAGAAGACCTATTCTCGTAATTAAAAATGTTCAAAATCTAGTCACAGTGCACACACGGATACATATCAAGTTATACATGTCCAGTTTTAGCTGATTGTATAGGCTGTTCGTACAATGAAAAGTCAGCTTATACCGGAAATGTATAGCTTGATTTTTCGCCGTGCGTACCTAGGCGACAATCAAATGTCAAATACTTGTCAAAAATGTAAAAAAACATGTCCGTTTCCACCGCGCGGCCAACTCTTAAAATTTGATGAATTTTTTCCACGAATTAGTTGTAATTTGTTACAAAACACACCTCTTTTCCTGAATTTGTTACAAAAAAAACTAAGACGCTACGACCAAAAAAAGTTGGCCGCTAGAACCGCCACTTGCCGTAGTGATCGCCCGTGATTACACAGAAACTAAATGATGCAGATAGGCGAATGATACATCAAAAGAAAGGTCTTAATTTGTTGTATTTGTTACAAAAATAAAAATCATCAAAACTTAAATATACAAAAAGTTATGCTATATTTAGTTTTCAGGTTAAGTGTAGGTACGTATCTCACCATAAAATCAAATTATTAGAGGCTAATGTGTATGGACAATTAGTTGCTAATTTGTTGCAGCAAATAAACAAGAAAAATACTAGAAAATAGGTTCAATATTTTTTTTACAGTTCAATCTTTTTCGTCATCATGGATACGTTAAAAATTCGAGTAATTATGGAATATGAGTACCGTCGTGGCAGCAACGCGGCACAAGCGGCACGCAACATCAACGACGTTTACGGAGCTAACACTACAAACCAACGCACCACCTGTTATTGGTTTGCTCGCTTCCGTTCTGGAAATTTCGACCTGAAAAATGAAACTCGCGGTCGTCCGAAGACTTTGGTCGACAATGACGAATTAAAGGCGATTGTGGAAGCTGATGATACACAATCTACGGCTGAATTAGCAGCAGCTTTCGACGTTAGCGTCAAAACAATATTGGTCCATTTGCGTCAAATTGGCAAGGTAAAAAAGCTCAGCAAGTTGGTTGGATCCTGGTTCAGCACCTAAACAATGCCCTAAACGAAAACTTACCCCTAGAAAAGTGATGGTCACTGTTTGGTGGTCTAGCGCCGGTGTGATTCATCACACCTTCTTACCAAACGGGGTGAGCATTACTGCATATGTGTACTGTGAAGAACTGAACTCAATGATGGAGAAGCTGGCACATCTCCAACCAGCATTGGTCAATCGCTCGTCTCTGCTGCTCATGCACGACAACGCGCGACCTCATACTGTACAGCAGACGGTCTCCAAGTTGCAAGAACTGGGGTTGGAAGCTCCCCGTCATCCGCCCTACTCACCAGACCTTGCGCCTACAGACTACTACTTTTTTTAAGTGCAGATAGTTTTAAGGGATGGAGAGTGATATAGGCTATTATTTGTCTCTTTCTAACCCCCCACTTCCCTATAATTCCCCATTTTGATGTGTGATGGAGAGTGTACTACTTTTTGTCTCTGTCTAACCCCCCACTTCCCTAAAATGGGGGGTGGAACGCGCTAATCTCAGGAACTACTGGTTCGAATTGTGAAATGTAGCGCACTCAGTTTTACTCACTGAACGATTAGCATTAACGTTAAAGATTTTTTCTTAGTTAGTTCTATAGAATTTATACCAGACACAAAACTAGATCACTGTCATTTTTAAAATAAAATTACTATATTTTTAAAATAATTGTAAAATTGAAATAAGAAAATGTGTTTACATTCTGTGTCTTACATTAGTTTCAGTTAATTTATAAATGTTATGGTAATTTATTAAAAAAAAATATATATATTTTGTTGACATAGATAACTTGATTTTTGCCTGTATGCTGATTTTGAATAAAGAAATTTTTATCGATTTGTGAATTTCACTTTTATAAAGTATGCTATAGGATGTCTTAAAGAGTTGCACCCTAAAAAAATAAGATATGACTACCGAACATTCCAAAAATGGCGATTCAGTCTCACTTTATTATGAAAATTTATGGTCACTCTACTCTAATATAGTTTCATACTACTATATTTTAGTGAATATCTCCTAAAATATAAAGCCTGTAGTTATATTCGCCACATTTATCCAAAATTGGCTACGATACCTGTCGATTAGTACTAGAACTAAGCTTGAACCTACTATTAATAACGAAATAAACGCCATTGTATTTTAGGCATAGCCGTCCGCGCGGCCAACTAAAATCGACTGTAAAAAAAATATTGAACCTATTTTCTAGTATTTTTCTTGTGTATTTGCTGCAACAAATTAGCAACTAATTGTCCATACACATTAGCCTCTATTAATTTGATTTTATGGTGAGATACGTACCTACACTTAACCTGAAAACTAAATATAGCATAACTTTTTGTATATTTAAGTTTTGATGATTTTTATTTTTGTAACAAATACAACAAATTAAGACCTTTCTTTTGTATCATTCGCCTATCTACATCATTTAGTTTCTGTGTAATCACGGGCGATCACTACGGCAAGTGGCGGTTCTAGCGGCCAACTGTTTTTGGTCGTAGCGTCTTAGTTTTTTTTGTAACAAATTCAGGAAAAGAGGTGTGTTTTGTAACAAATTACAACTAATTCGTAGCAAAATTTCATCAAATTTTAAGAGTTGGCCGCGCGATGGAAACGGATTTAAAAAAACTAGGTATTGTTGTCGAATTTGCCATACACACTTGTTTCCTCAACTCACTTTAGACATTGGCAGAATAGTCGACATCGGCTTTACTTGCCATTTCATAAAAATAGAATAGAATAGGTATTATTGACATATTGAGACTGCGATCAGACTGTGAACGTTCTTAAAATTACGAGAATTGCCACTCTGGTTTCTGATTTCAGAATTTGTAGTTGAGAACTTGTCCAACTCTACTTTAGCATTACATACTTATAGTAAGTTTCACAATCCTGCAACCGAATAGAAAAAAACTAACGACTGAGTAGGTAGAGGCGCCAGCACAACAAGCTACCCGAAACTGTCAAATTTTCCAAGCCATTTTGAACCTTATATTTTAGCGATAAAGTTTAAAACCTATTAAAGAAATTTGACGGATTGTAGTAGCTTTATGCGCTGGCGTCTGTCCAAATTATATAAAGATCGAAGAAATAGAATCCAAAAATAAAACGAATAAGGTGTTCTCAAAGTTCTTGTCATGAAATCTAAACTTCTAAACTAATATTATAAATGCAAAAGTAACTCTGTCTGTCTGTCGGTCTGTCTGTCTGTCTGTCTGTCTCGCTTTCCTGCTAAAACTACTGAACCGATTTAAATGAAATTTGGCACACAGATAGTTTAGAGCCTGAGAAAGGACATAGGATACTTTTTATCCCGGTAGTATGTTCCCGCGGTATTATTTCAGACCTCCACGCGGGCGAAGCCGCTGGCAAAAGCTAGTTCTCAATTATTCAGAACCTATAATAGATTTCTTACGAACCATAGTTTCGAACTTAGCAATGAAACAAAAGATTGTTCCGAAAAAATGTTGTTGACGTTTTGACGTACTATTCCTTTTTCTGACGCATAATAATAAATATTTATTTTAAGACTAGCACAAAACAAATTAAATCTAAAATAGCGATTTCGGAATAGACAAATTATAAATAAAAAAATTACAATGTGCACAAATAAGCCCGGAATAAGTATGTATAATAATGCTATACTTCTAATTTATCATGTATTTGTTCTATGACAGTAGCACAGAAACCAAATCTTATCCGTAGTACAAATTGCATCTTATTTTTAACACAAAAAGGGATTTTATACTGCGTACTACATAAAGCAAAGCTACGGAGAATAGTGTCTTACCAGTAATCATGAGAATCCAGTGTAGGTCTTCAAACAGGGTAACCATGTGTCCTCCTCCGCTGATTGGCAGTTTGCCCATGTGCATCAACTGCAGTTGACTCTCAAGCCTATGGACAAACATAATACGAACTATATTAGCCTACACAAATTAATTTAGTGAAACATCATGTTTAAATCTAAGCAATCAAAAAATTCGCAGTTATGAATTTAAATTCGCAAATCAATATTTTTCGAAATTTACAGTAATGGAACAATTAAGGGATCAAAAAAAAAACATTTTTTTTTAACATGAAATCTCAAATCTAGTGACTTAAATCTTCAAATTGCTTTTTTCTTCAACCCTAATCGTCAATTTTCGAAGAAGTTACAACCATTTGAAAAAATTTTGAATTTTTGTTTTGATCCCTTAATTTTTTCCATTCGTGTATTTTAATTTAATTAGATTCCGGTTTAATTATATTACTATTCAGGATGTAAAAGACCACGATGTGCAAACTGCTACCATGAATTCATTACAGGATTCTAGAACCAATAAGACCTAACTGTCACACAGATCTATCGATCAGGTTAAGCTAAGCTTACCACGTTACCTCCGTGGACGGATGACCATATTTACATATCGTAACCCCTTCGTGCCTCGGAAAGCACGTTAAGCCGTTGGTCCCGGCTGACATTCGTGTAAAAACAGTATTTTTTTTGGGTGGGCTTGCATCAAATGGCTTCTCAGGAGGGCAGGGTCAGACTTTAACTCATTAAAACCCACACATGTTCCTTCAGTTACCTGTGCCAGGGCTACGGTAACTCTTTCGAACGAATCCGCAACCCTGGCAGGAACCAGTCTTACCAAGTGATATCGTATTACTCTATCACTGGGATGTGGATGTCAGATAGACAATCACTTCATGTAAAATGCTGGTGTATTCAGCTGCATCTGGTTACATTGGAAGCCGATTCCAACATAGGGTTCCCTAGGCTGTTATTCTAGACCCTCCAGCGTCGAAAACATACGCCGCTTATTAGCAAAAAAAAAAAAAACTGCATAAACTCTACATTTGGACTGTGTACTTTTGTTCGGAACAGCTCACTTTTTTAATAACCTACGAAAAAACTAATTTGCTGTGTTCAAATCATTGCTAAAATCATGGTTACAGTTTCCTCCTCACACCGTGTATTTAGTTATTTTGTTACTACTATTTCATCGCTTTCGTAATTCTGCGAGCTAAATTCGAATGCTGGCATTTCACTGGGCGTATTTGCCCAAATATTCGAGTAACTTTATTATTAAAAAAAATACCCTTTACGTATTGAGATAAAGTTAATTTAATTTTGTGTTACTGAAATAACGCGAATATTTGAGCACATACGCCAAGTGAAATGTTCAAAACCAAAACACGAAGACGCGACGCCATGTTTCTTAGCTTTTTTTAAAATTATTTTCAGTCTAAATTTATTTCATTTCTAAATGAGATAATTTTCTCTTTATATTTATTTAGCAGTTATGAATCACCGTTTGCTCCTATCCTGTAGTAACGTGAAGAGCACATGGGAGCAGTGAGCAGGTGCCATTCGCGCTATCGCACCAATCGTAAGCAGAACATTGCTGTGCAGCTTACGTTCGTCCTCTTCTAGTTCATCCTTTATATCCTGTTCAGCGTTGTCTGCCCTGTTAATGTAACAGATAAAATAATTATGAGAAAATTATTTGTAGAGAAAAGAATTATTAAAAATTATTTGTGCACAAATCTGTAAAAGTTTCCGCGGTCTTTGATACAGTGTCCTTTGCGTGTCTCAAATGTACAGTCAACAAAAGGGATAGGATAGGAATACAGGCAAAAATATACGTGTTGGGAAGATAGGCTTAAAAAATAATCTTGATTTAATTTTACCATTTTGTCGGCGTGATTAAATATGCCAAATTATAGCTTTCTAGTACTAAGAGTATCTGAGCTAAACCGCGGACAGACAGACCGACAGACATAGCGAAAATATGAGGGTTCCTTATTCATTACGGAACCGTTAACACAATGGGATAAGGGCAGAACAATGATGACTCTTACCTGGTTCCATCAGGAGGCGCCAGTCTGCACTGTACGTAAGTGTTAAATATCTCTATGCACGGATTCATCAGTGTGTCATTAGTATATCCGTCGGCCTCATGCACTAGTGAACTCCAACTATGAAGGAACTTGTTCAGTGACTCTCTCCATACTGTGTCATCGTTCACCTGCACGATGAACGTATTTAAATGAAAATAAAATAATAATAATTTAATCTTAATATTCGTTAAGAGTTGCAGAGATCTGTTGAATTTTCATGCAATTCAGTAAGAATGCACCCGAATAAAAATACTATAATAATCTAATATGGGGATAGTATTTTTGCAGTAAAGAAGTAGTATTATTGTTTTTGTAGTATTTATTTTAAATTTTTTTTTTTTAAGTAATTTACTGATTTACAATTTGTAATGTGAATACTTACTGCTTCCTCAATAACCGATCCTCTGATGCAATGACAAGTTAACGAAGTCAGATTCTGTAGAAAAGCCGGTGGCGTCGCAGCTATCATTGTGGGCGAGAAGAACTGGATCAATCTACGGTATATATCGGAGATCCCAAGCATCTCCCTTTCGATCGGCTGAATATACGCCATCATATTCAAGAAACTATTCACGTAATTCTCCAAATACTGCTGTTTCAGGTTACTTGCTGATACAACTACGCCGCTCAGGCTAGCTAGCTGCACCAAACACGTCAGAGATGGACTAGCCAAGTCAGGATTGGACCTCACATACATGTGTATCTCAAAGAACAAAGCCAGAAGCTCAGGTTGCATTATCGTGTCCCGCCAGCTCAGGCTTAATCGCAAAGCGGGGGCAGTATCACTCTCGTAAATCGCTTCGAAAGCACCGATCAGCCTCTTCGACAATAGTGGAGACACATGGCTCCAACACAGTACTGTCTCAACTATAGTTAGTAACTGCTTTGTCAACATAGCTTGTTCGCCTTCCGGCCGATGTCCAGAACGCACTATCTGTTCCAAAACTCCTACAGTAAACCTAAATATTCTCTTCAAATCTAGCGCTTCAAAAGATTTCTTCAGTCGAAAATGGACCTCCCATATCAAGCCAACGTCAGCCGATTTGACTGTTATAGCAAATTCTTGCATGACTGCCAGTATGAGTGAGCAAGCCAATTTTTGCTGACTAATAGGCGAGCTAAGAATTATCTTTTCTAATTCGGCAATCAAATTCTTCCTTTCTCTTCCTCCATCGTCGATGCTGCCTCGTTTGATAATAATGGCAATAGTCTGAAACATTTATTTTTATTTTAAAGAACTTCATTTTAAAAAATGATTCGAAATTACTTCGTTAAGAACCTACTATGAGTTACGTATTTTTGGAGATTAGGTCCAGAATATCAAAATTTTTTTTAGACAATACATTCCATTAATTCATGTGAATATGTGTGGAAAATGCAAATATACCAATGCTAATGAAACATATTAAGAGTAAGAAGTATAATATTACCTGCAAAAGCTTTTCCCTCAAAAATGGTGGAGCCCCTTTTCTCAATAAATAATTGAGTAAGTATTCTCGCAGAGAGGAAACATCGTTTTCCGACAGTAAGCTCCATTCTCTGATAAGTGCCGCTTTCAATAAGCTAGCTGCTTCAAACAGTACATAGTCTGATGAAGATTTCTCTAGAATTTCTCTACACAACTGATAAGGGTTCTTGGTGCTTCGAAATTCTAGAAATACACTCTCAGCTTGGTGACGTTGCTCTGATGTCACCATTTGCGGTGGTGCCTATAAATGAAGGAAAATATAGTATTGCGAGGATTTTGTTTTGTCTCTTCTATAAATGAAAAATATTATGCCTTTAAACTTTCTTTCTTACGTACACATTTGATTTATCTAGAGAAATAAATAAAATTGGAGTGTCTGTTTGTAATATTAACCTCTAAGTCCCTGAGATACCACATTTGGTATAGACACAATGGTTTTTAATTGTGTCTGTAATTACGGTATTCAATGGGTTAAAATAACCGCTTTTTCCCCTAACAAGGAGACCGCCAAGAAATTGTGCGCCTCCGATTTCAATGATTTTATATATGTTGTTATGTTTGACTAAGTGAGCAATTACCCAAAAGGAATTCACGCAACCCTCAATAGTTTCAGAGTTGCTTCTACCGAGCAACTTAAGGGACACACCTAGTGTAACGGCCTAAAAAAAGGTGATTTTTGGGAATTTTTATTAAAAAATTTTTGGGAATTTTTATTAAAAAAACTACTTTATTGTTTCCAAATTTTTAGAGTATCTTTGTACATGTTTTAAGAATCTTCTATATATTAATACGTGAAGTGAAAACTTTGGATCCCTTTTTACGAAAACTGGGCGGACGGCGGAGTATGAAATTTCGCACACTTATAGTTTATACAGAGAAGAAGTGACGAATACTAATATTTGTTTAAAATTATGCGTAAAAATATATTATTTTCAATAAATAACACGTTACACACACTACTATTCATTACCGTGTATTTAATACGCACATGCATAAATATTCTTTTGTTTATGGTCCAATCGACAATATCTGTCTCTATTTTGTGTCTATAGTCTTATAGTTAGGGAGCTGGCGAGCATTTCGGTTTATGATTTGCATACGTTTTACGTCGAGGTGGATTGCAGTTTAAATAATTACGAATCGATTTGGTCAAATCAATTAAGGTCCTATGTCGCTGCGTTTTCGCGTTACAGCGGATTGAAGTTACTTTAAAAATCGGGGTATTAAATCATTTGCACATGTATGCCTCTAGAGCTCATGGTCACAATCATCTTGGAAACGAAAAAAATCGAAGAGGCAGACATTCAGGACTCTGCATTATCATGGGACGGAGTTGTAAAATTTAAAAAAAAAAAGCTCCACTAAGTCATTACGCGGGCACGCGGTTCTCATTGCGCCCATTCGATTCACTATGACTCTGTGGATTCGAAAAAACATGTGGCAGACTCTTTGCTCACTGATTTTTAGCTGTATAACTGTTTGAAATTCACGGAATCAAGGGACAGCGGGTATTGCATGGGATTATTGTTATTCTATATAGTTTTATTCTTATAATTTTGTTTAATATTATCCTCTAAACTCACGGTAACGATTAAACTTCTGGAGCTAAAATCTGTGCAATCATATTTTTTCTCAATGCCAACCAGAAACGAAATGCGCTTGGCACTTTAATTAGAAAGTATTTTTTTTTATTGCATGCTTGAATTTAATCTGAATAGGATTAGGATCTGGATAGGAACAGTCTTTAACTTTTTTTGATCACGTTTTATTTGTGTAAAATACGTAGATTTTGAACCAAGACGTGTGAAAGTGCCTGAGAGCGAGAGAGAAAAAAAGCGTGCAAAATAAAAGGGGAGGCTGTATATAGATATACGCTCTATATATTTAGTTTCACAATACGGAAAAGGTCGGAACTGAGTTATACCGTTCTCACGCATATTCCCAAATAAAAGAGACACCACGAAACGAACTATGGGGATATTTTATATCTGCATGGTTTGGCGCGAGCATCGGGTTTGAAAAAAAAAATCAAATGGTCTGCCTTTGGAATATCAGAGGCCTGAACGTCTGCCTCATCGATTTTCTTGGTCTTCATAAGGAATTCAAACATCAGTCCAAGAGGTAGACGTGTGCGCATAATATAGCACACCTTTTTAAAAATTTTTTGGAGCACTGTCAATAAACAACGCAGAGGCAACATGTTGGCAGACTATTTTCCCGTGATTCTTCTCATTGTTTTTAATCGAACAATTCAAATCTGCCAAGTGTGCACTTCATATAGAGTTATTTAATCATAAAAATAAATGTAAAAAATGAATACTACAAAAGTCAAAGCCCTGGATGTCTGCCTTTTCGATTCTTTGTGTTTCCAGGATGACTGTGATCATCAGCCCCAGAGGCAGACATGTGCGCATAATATAGCACACCTTTTATTTTAAACATTGTTGACACGCTGTAAATTTACAACCCAGTTCCATCATGGTGGCAGGCGAGGTCCGCATGTTGATGTTTCTTAGGGTATAATTATCACTATTAATAACGTCTGCCTTGTGTACTCATCATATCAAAATTTTGCTCGCCAGCTCCCTAACTATTACTGAATGTCAAGTATAACCATAGGTAATAAATTAATTTTATAGATATATTATAAATAACCTATTTCATTTTTAAAATCTATGATCATTTCGAGAATATTTATTTTTAATATTATTTGACTATAGTGTTACTGAATGTCAAATATAAACATTTTTTTTTTAATATTTATTATTATATATGTTTTTTCATTTAATAATGTATTTCTATTCATATGAAGTACGGTCGAATTTCGACCAATGGGCGATCACTAGTATAAAACAAAATATTGAAACATTTTTTTCAAATATAAGTTACTAGCTTTTGCCCGCGGCTTCGCCCGCGTAGATGTCGGAAATTATCGCAAGAGGACGTATTACCGCGGTAAGAATGTATTAATCCATGTTATACATACATAAAATTACGCCTTTTTCCGATGGGAGTAGGCAGAAACTACGGAACGCCACCTGCTATGATCCTTACATATCATGTGTGTTTGATGTACTTAAAATAAAACTAATAGTATTCAGAGTAAGAAGACTGCGACATAGGGCTGGATTGAATTGAATATAAGTCTTCCTGGTTTTTCTTAACGCTCCTATTCTACCTATATAAACACTCAGTTATTTACCAGACACCAAATTAGTACTTTGGCCAGTGGCTTTGCCCGTATAGCTGTCGGACAATATCACCCGGGAAACTATTACCGGGATAAAATATCTATGGTATGCTATATAAGGTGTATCTATTCATACACGAAATATTTTAAGAGGTACACCTGTAGGAGGTAAAGAAGCTATAGAAGCAAAAAGATTTTTTTTATCTAAGCGTTTTTGAATTTTCGTAATTACTATAACGTTAAAACTGCTTGAGACGTTTTGCATAAAACCTTGACTCCAAATTCTATGAATGGCTCGCCTGGCGCTGTGAGGGCGGCGACCGGACGGCCGCGGTGTTTCAGGCCGTTAAAAATAAGAAGGAGCCAGTATTTCTTATGTGCGTCAAATAATTTATAAATATTAAATTTTGAAAAAAATACATAAAATATATTTTTTTTTCGTTGCTGTCGCTTCTTTACCACCTACAGCACGCGTAGCATGACCAACGTAGAAATGGGTTTTATCGACGGACGAATAGATAAAGTAACGTTTCGGGTACACAGTACGACGGCAGCAAAGTAGAAAGAGTCAACTACACAACTTAACGTACAATAATTTTTTGTTTTGCCTTGTGTCGCAGGTTCGCTAGGTTCAGCTGAACTTCGCAAGGTCAGCCTTTGGATGAGTGACCATTTAGTTTATGTGTGGCGTTTTGTCGCAGGTTCGCTAGGTTAAGCTGCACTTCACAAGGTCAGCCTTTGGATGGGTGACCATTTAGTTTTTGTTTTGCAGGTTTGCTAGGTTAAGCTACACTTCTCAAGGTCAACCTTTGGATGAGTGACCATTTAGTTTATGAGTGGCGTTTTGTCGTAGGTTCGCTCGGTTAAGATGCACTTCGCAAGGTCAGCCTTTGGATGGGTGACCATTTAGTTTTTGTTGACACCGACCGTATACCGGTAGTTCACGCAGTCGAAAGTTATGAGGTAACAAACATAAAAAAAAATACAGTTGAATTGAAAACCTCCTCCTTTTTTGAAGTCGGTTAAAAATAATTCTGAGTCGAATCATGTCGAAGAGTAAAATTTATAAAAGTGCAATTGACTCTTTCTACTTTGCTGCCGTCGTACTGTGTACCCGAAACGTTACTTTATCTATTCGTGCCTCGATAAAACCCATTTCTACGGTGGTCATGTTATGCGTACTGGTGTACCTTTTAAAATATTTCGTGTATGAAGAGATACACCTTATATATGGTAAGTATCCAGGATAACCAAAAATCCAAATCCATCCAAAAATCTAAACATCTACACCATATTTCGCGGTCTCTTACTTGGAATAATACAATTAGCTTTATTTTGAGTACTTCGAACACACATGATATGCATTTACTATGAAGCCCGAGTAATATGAATTACAATCCTACTAATCCTGCACTACCCGACCGCTACCAAGCGAGATGGCCGGACGCGGAACGGCCCGCTAGCCGCTCTGCGGTTATTTTATTATAATCTCTGATATCTTCTAAAATATTCATTTTAATGATATGCTGTAAAAGGCAATTTTGATCTAGATGAAATGCACAATATATCTAATGTATTTAATTGGATAAGAATTAATGCTGTATTGCTTAAAATCGCTTCGTAAATAAGCCATTATTTCTCATAAAAATTAAAGGATAAAAAATGGTTATTGTGGGTTATCCCTAAGAGATAGACATATACCATCGCGGACTTTTTTGTAGAACTTTGTAAGGTGTACAATACTATAGTACATTATTTTGATCTATTTCGTAGGGTTCAGCCAGCGTTCGCAATGTAAGCGCAAAAAAATGAGATTATTTATGACATCACATTAGAAACCTCTGAAATTATCAGTGTTTCTTTACTATATTATGCATGTTATATACATATAAACCTTCCTGTTGAATCACTCTATCTATTAAAAAAGCCCGCATCAAAATCCGTTGCGTAGTTTTAAAGATATAAGCATACATAGGGACAGACAGACAGCGAAGTGACTTTATTTTATAATATGTAATGATAATGATAATGATGATACACGATCTCCGACGGTGCGAAAAAAGGTCCTCCACTGCTGCAGTAATTCCGGCCTTCTTCGTGGATGAAATCTAAAAAATAAAAACTTGTTAAACTAGAAGATATTGTCCGTACAATGACCTACGATAAAAAAAAATCTAAACTTGACAAAATGGCGGCATTTAAAAAAAGTCGAATTTCACCCAAAATTTTGGTCGTTTTTGGCCTGCCAAAATTAGATTTTTGATCAGATCAAAAAATCGATAAGTCATTATATGGAGAACTATATAAAAAACATGTAGAAAAAAATTCGGTAGTGATCGGATCATTTGTCTTTGAGTAATCACTGCAGCAAATTCGGAAAATGCTGTGAAATGAAATGAAATGTTTATTTCTGTAAGTAGATCTTATAAGACACTTTTACACCTCAACATTTTTTGGTCAATGTTTTTTTTAAACTAGATGGCTGGCATTTCCTAGCTGACTGTTCCCTGAGAAGAAACGCCGAAACAAACTCAGAGGTCGTAGTCTCTTTTAAAGTCCAGACATTATATTATTAGAATTTTATGTGAGTCTAACAATGCAGGGCAATGTCTGGAAGAGCCTTTTGAAGATAGAGCCATTGCAGCTTTGAGCTGACCTGTACCAACAGACGGCATGTATGTATCAGTCATCGTGTAGCTCAACCCTATTTTAGGGAGCTCAACGACCCGTCACAAGACGCTACCAGATCTGCAGGACATTTGCGTAGGCCATATACATAATACTCAAAGCCACCAGACAGTTATGTTATAGAGTCATGTATTCAGTCTAGCCTGCATGGTACTCACATTCACAGTCCGTTTTATTTTGAATATCATATAAAAATAAAATAATAAATCAATAAATATAAAATGTCAAGTCTGTTTCGAGAAAAACGCGTTAAATGTGTCTTGTTCCAAAAAATAACTCCGAATTTTTTTCTACATGTTCTTTATATAGTTTTTCATACAATGACTTATCGATTTTTTGATCTGATTAAAAATCGAATTTTGGCAGGCCAAAAACGACCAAAATTTTTGGGTGAAAATCAACTTTTTTTAAAACGCCGCCATTTTGTTTTTTTTTTTTGGTCGTGGTCATTGTACGGACAATATCTTCTAGTTTCTGGACTTTAAAAGAGACTACGACCTCTGAGTTTATTTCGGCGTTTCTTCTCAAGGAACAGTCAGCTAGGAAATGCCGGCGCCATCTAGTTTTAAAAAAACATTGACCAAAAAATGTTGAGGTGTAAAAGTGTCTTATAAGATCTACTTACAGAAATAAACATTTCATTTCATTTCATTTCACAGCATTTTCCGAATTTGCTGCAGTGATTATTCAAAGACAAATGATCCGATCACTACCGAATTTTTTTCTACATGTTCTTTATATAGTTTTCCACACAATGACTTATCGATTTTTTGATCTGATTAAAAATCGAATTTTGGCAGGCCAAAAACGACCAAAATTTTGGGTGAAATTCACCACTTTTTTTAAAACGCCGCCATTTTCTTAATTTTTTTATTTTTTGGTCGTGGTCAGTGTACGGACAATATCTTCTAGTTTAACGAGTTTATTTTTTTATATTTCATCCATGGGGAAGGCCGGAATTACTGCAGCAGTGGAGAACCTTTCCTTTTTTCGAGCCGTCGGAGATCGTGTATAACTTAAAAAATATTTCAAAAATATTGCTTTATATTCTTAAAACATGGATACTCTTAAAATTTTGTATAATAAAGTAGTTTTGTAATAAAAATTCCCAAAACTCACCTTTTTTTTTAGGCCGTTACACTAGGTGTGCCCCTTAAGTTGCTTGGTAGAAGCAACTCTGAAACTATTGAGTGTTGCGTGAATTCCTTTTGGGTAATTACTCACTTACTCAAACATAACAACATATATAAAAATCATTGAAATCGGAGGCGGACAATCATGGCGGTCTCCTTATAAGTGTATATGGAGGTATACACGGTTCATATACCAAAATAACATTTTTTACAATTTTTGTCTGTCTGTCTGTTTGATCCGTTTGATTGAATCTCTGAAATGGCTAAGCCGATTTTGACGGGACTTTCACTGACAGATAGCTGATGTAAGAAGGAGTAACTTAGGCTACTTTTATTTTAGAAAAAGAAAATGGAATCTCACGAAAAAAAACAAACGAAAAACTTTTTTGTTAAAAATACCATGTGGACGAAGTCGCGGGTAATTACCTATATAACCTGGATTATTGCATTCTTAATACATTAACCGCGGTAGTACGTCCTCTTGCGATAATTTCCGACATCCGCGCGGGCAAAAGCTAGTTGTATAATTCTGGGTATATATTCATTATAAATTCGTGTTTTTTTTTTTTTAAATGGTTTGTTTTATCTTTGTAAATTTTCACAGCTAACCTAATGTTCGGATCTTAGTTCCTCTTCTAGTTGGTATCTGTAGAAGGTTTAGAACAAAGTAGCCATTGTATTTGAACTTGCCCAACACTAGTCAACTAGTGACAAACTTTTAAGAATTTGCTTTTTTATACCTATTTGCAATTCAGCTTTCTGAAAAACAAATATCCCTTATGCATCGCAAAATATACTTCAGACCTGGAAATGTAGTGATAAATTGATTTAATAATTGATTCGACTTAGTCTAGTGTATCATATTACATTATCATTTTAATCGTTTAACCGTAACTGACTACCCAAACCTGGGTAATGTAAGTGTGTACAATAGCAGGTATGCTTTTGTACACAACCACATGAACCCTAACCAAATGTTGTTTTCCAAATTAAAAGTTAAAGAGGTACCCCTCTTTACCTTCAAATTTTATTAATATAAAATTGAAACAACCATGGTTGATTCCTTGTGGAATTTCTTTGTGTGAATAAAAGGCTAGGATTTAATACAGATTAAGTGAAAATAACATGCTTCTGAGACTTTCTAGAATGAATAGTAAATACTATTCATTCTAGAAAGTCTGAAACCAAAATTGTTTTTTTCAATTCCTGTAATTTGATTTACAGTGCAGTGTTATTTAAAAAGAAAACAAATAACTATGTCAAATTGCGTTCTAAATGTAAGGGTTTTGTTTATAGTTACGGCATCTCGATTAACATATTCTGCTGTGGAACTTTTTTTCTTTGATATTTGTTTACATTATTTTCCTATAATGTGATAATTTCTCACCATGAGCATCTGAGCAGCCGCCTCCAATGTTTGTATAGCTGAATTATCCATTGTAACACTTATTTTTTAAGATCAAATTTTGAGAAAAGATGAATGGGGAACAGTACCTAAAACACTTAGGATGCGTGTTATTAAGTAAATTTGCCGAAAAGTCACATAATTATTGAGAAAAACACTCAAAATATTGCGAATTTATTCGTAAATTTTATTACATGTCAATTTTCAACCATTACAATGACAACCACAGATTATGCACAGCAGCGATCTATCAACATTTTGGACAAAGAGATAGTTTTCATGTAATTAGAGTCCTAGCAAACTGAGATAAGGTGGAAATTCATGTGTATAAATTAGAAAGTGACATGAAGTGGGTGTTTATTGGAAAGGGTTGCAACTTGCAAGACGCAAAATTGTTTTACGTTGAAATTGCAAACCTTAGATTATCTAAGTTGCAAACATATACACTGATGAACTTGAAAGGGACTGTTCCCCGCAATAAAATTATTTCTGTACACACAGAAGGCCAAATGTTTAAGCATTTCATTTGGCCTTCTGTCAAATGAAATCTATACATATAATAAATCTGTAGAAGGGTCAATTCTGTACATTGAAAATATTGAAAAAATTAATAGCGGGGGGTGTTGCTGGATCGATACCAAACCCAAATATGTGATTAAAAAAAAATTTGTCTGTCTGTCTGTCTGTCTGTATATGCAGGCATCACGTGAAAACTAACGGTTCAATTTCGATGAAACTTGGTATAATTATACCTTATTATCCTGGGCATAAAATGGGATGCTTTTTATCCTGGAAAAATACGTAGAAAAAAATAATCTTATTTTTCAGTTTTATTCATAGACGTTGTTCTGTAAAACCGCGAACACACGTTGCACTACCCGCAGTGGATTCAGCGCCGTAACCTGTAGGCTTGAACCGTTTGCGGCACACGCGGGCCACCACGCCACCGAGACTCCTATATTAGGAGCCGCGTTCCGCGCCGCGCGATGAGGTTCGTACCCCCCTCGGGGTAACCCTTAGAGCTTTCGCTTTAGTTTTTAAGTTATTATAAGCCCCGGCTGGAGGCCTAAAAAGGTAACTTTTTAGAACTCGCCGGGACGCAATCCGTTTAAGTAGTAAGAATCTTTTCAGATTAACTACGAGATGACCTACAAAAAAAAAAAAAACCGCGCGATGCATATAAATTCTGAATTTTGATGCGAGAGGACGTGTCCAGTGTGGCGAGCGGTCGTCCGTGGAATTAATATTGTATGCGTGTAATTTTAAACCGTGCTTTTCAGCGCGACCTTTTTGATTACTGTTCCGATCAGTTATTTGTAAATACTTTTGTAAATATTATAGTACGTACGTAGTTTAAGTTTTCATCGTAAATTGGTTTATTTAGGTTGGTATTTTATTTTCTTTTTGTTTATCTTTGGAAACATAGGTATAGTAATTAGTTACCAATATCACCTGGATTAATGCATTCTTAATACATTAACTGCGGTAGTACATCCTCTTGCGATAATTTCCGACATCCACGCGGGCGAAGCCGTGGGCAAAAGCTAGTGTATAAATATTTATGTAGATCTTAGACACTTTGCACGTCAATATTTTGTTGGTAAATATTTAAAACTATATAGATGGTGCCGGCATTTCCTAGCTGACCGTTCCCTGAGAAGATACGCCGAAACAAACTCAGAGGTCATGGTCTCTTTTAAAGTCCAAACATTATATTATAAGAATTTTATGTGAGTCTAACAATGCAGGGCAATGTCTGGAAGAGCCTTTTGAAGAAAGAGCCATATAGCTATGAACTGGCTTGTCCCAACAGACAGCATTCATTGACCAGTTATCGCGTAGGTCGACAGTATTTTAGAGAGCTCGGAGACCCATAACAAGGTGCTACCAGATCCGCAAGACATTTGTGGCGTGTTTGTAGCTTGACCTCCTAGTTTACAGGCCCCTTTGTCCCACCCAGGGCGAAAGTACCGTAATAAAGCTGCTATACTTACTCTGGGGCTGAGTAACCACGTGGTTATCGTCACAAGACAGTTCCCTAGAATGAACTCCTACAAGTGGTTTTCGGGTGGAACCAAACTCATAACACACAAATAAATAAATAAACAAATTTCGATAGACAGATAGCGAATGCGACCACCTTTTGGGCAAAGACAAGTTTGTGATGTTATCTAACCAGCACACTAGCATTCTCTCTAGAATTCAATCCGTTTATCAGAAGAATAACTTACAGCTTACAGCTCACAATCTCACCGAATAAATTCCCTACTTGCATGTAAAAAAATAAACTATTAAAAACATTTTCCGATACCAGGAATCGAACCTCAGCCTGCTGGGATGACGCTGCGACCCTCTCAAGATGTCATGCTGATAACCTACGTAAAAAAATATTTAAAATTTCGTTCCTACTAGCACCCTAACAGCTATAATGCGCCATTGCGATGTTGATGTTGTTAATTTAATTAATTAATGTAGTAACATTAATTAATTAAATTAACAAGAAATTTGCCACTAAATATTTTCAGTGCACATCAGTGCTACTTCAGTGAACCACTTCAGTCTGCAATGAAATAGGTGTATCTACCTCCACAGAAATAATATTCACCAATGTAATGGCTCGTGACAAGGAGGCAAACTTTTTCAGGTTTGTCCCAGAGCATGGCTGCAATAGCTTAGGCGCATCCGGGCGCGCGCAGCCCTAGCTCTGCCAGCAGTTCAGGGTGCTGCAGTCAACCGAGCGGCACCCGAAACACAAAGCTAAAAAGAGCGACGTCCCTCCGCACCGCCTCGCCGCGCCAGCGTACTGTACCTATCATCCCTATTACAAAGAGATTCGGGTACAAAACTGGGAAGAAGGGATAGACACCGTACTGCTTGCAAAGAAACTGACTGAATTTGCTCTCAGGATTCTTTCCACCCTTTTTTTTTCTGGATGGGAAATCATCAAATGACTTCTCCGGCTCTGGGCGGAGCGGGAGGGCGTGTCAGACTTTTACTGACTAAAACCCACCCGTGTTCCATCAGTTGCCCGTGTGCCGGGGTCACGGTATCTCGCTTGAACAATCTCGCGACCCCGGCAGGCATCGGTCAGACCCCTTCACTGCTGCTGACATCTCTTTGAGGCGCGCGTGGAACACTACGTGCCATCGACCCGAGCCTGATCCTTACCGGGCGGCGAGCTACACATTGCTCGCCACCCGCAAGCTCTCGCCTACGGTGGCCGGGAGTCCGCAATCGACTCCCGACGCCCGGGGCGTCTCCTCCTGCGGCGGCTAGGGACGTGAGGGCGCAGAGACTGCCACTCCCTCACGCGCCCCGCCTCCTCCTTCGCGAGCATTACTGCGTCGCAGAAGGAGGTGACGGCTTCCCATGCCCTCTCGCTCCGCACCATGGCTCGCACCAGGGCCGGACGCGAGAGGTCGCCGCCGCCGATCGCCTCCACGAGGACACGGCGGTGCTCTGCCCAGGCAGGGCACACCTCCACCGTATGCTCCACCGTGTCCTCCAGACGATCCTCACCCGGATCCTCACCTGGAAACACCCGGGCGTTTCTTCCCGCTTTATCCTGAACAGGAACTCACCGAAGCACCCATGCCCGGTGAGAACCTGCGTCAGGCGGCAGGTGAGGACGCCGTGGCGCCTCTCTATCCACTCCTCAAAGAGGGAACTTACCGCCGCAATTGTGGCGTGCCCTGCGCTGGGTTGCGACAATCGTAGGTACCCGCCATGTCGTCATGAGATCACACCGGAGCTCTGTCCGCCGTGCCGCGATTTGTCGCGGCAGCGGAGTTTCGCTCCGGCGTTTCACCTCCTCGCGCCACTCCCACATGTGCGCGAGAACCTTTGCCTCCAAATCCCATGGCGGCATGGCGGATCGGATTAGCCGGATGGCCATGACCCTCTGGTTCTTTCCACCCTGAACCTGTATTACACCTCATGGGGGTTCTAAACAATGCCACTCGTTTCATGATGGCTGCGTACCACCCACCGTATTGTAGGTCCATGACATAAGCACAGTCGTATTCTTAAAATCCTTGCACTGTCTGAGGGTAAACCCAAGATAACGGTAGGACTTGATGCATATATCTAAGATGTGCTAACAAAACAACGATTCAGGAACCTCTCCACCCCCAGGCGTGACTCGTGAGATGACCACGGCTTCCATCTCATACTTGATATAGCAGAGGTTCCCACTCGCGCGTGTAGCTCATTGTACCGCATTTGGATATGTTAAAACCAAACTTATTATCTAAGCTCCACTGCACTACCCTTTACCCTTTCAAGTCATTCACAATCCGAAGTGCTTGCTACCGACAGGAACAAATTGAGGTCGTCCGCGAATGCACTTGGGGACTTCGCGTCCTTTACGACTTCATGGAGATCATTTACCATCAGAATGACTCCTAATGGACCAATATTACTGACCTGATTCACCGCCGAAAACGATTATTTCTCGTTTTCGGCGGTGAATCAGGTCGAGGCTTCGAGACATATCCATCTTATTCGACGTACTGCCAACGATCACTAAGGTAGTTCGCGAAGAATTTCAGAACGTGTGGTATTCATACCACACGCGGCATAGTAAGTGCTAAGTTTGCGGCAATTGTTTTCAAACAAATGCCGCAAACTTAGCCAAAAGCACATCATTATCGATATTGTCGAACGCCTTCCGAAAGTAGAAGAAAACAGTGTCCACCTGCCACCAGCGTCAAAAACAGGTAACAAAATAAATAATAAGAAAGAATAAAATAGTTCAAAGCCTCGAAGAGGAAACACCGAGAGAAATCTGGTACCTTTGCCGCCTCTGTACTAGATGTCCCCTTGAGGCATGTATGGGATTCAATTGCGGACTCCTGGCCATCGTTGCCACGGGCTTGCAGGCGGTGAGCAATGGGTAGCTCGCCACCCGATAAGGACTAGGCTTTTTTTTTTTTTTTCAGGATGGGAAATCATCAAATGACTTCTCCCGCTCTGGGCGGAGCGGGAGGGCGTGTCAGACTTTTACTGACTAAAACCCACCCGTGTTCCATCAGTTGCCCATGTGCCAGGGTCACGGTATCTCTTTCGAACAATCACGCGACCCCGGCAGGCATCGGTCCTAGTAGACCCCTACACTGCTGCTGACATCTCTTTGAGGCGCGCGTGGAACACTGCGCGCCGTCGACCCGAGCTTGGTCCTTACCGGGCGGCGAGCTACCCACTGCTCGCCACCCGCAAGCTCGCGCCTACGGTGGCCGGGAGTTCGCTATTGACTCCCGACGCCCGGGGCGTCTCCTCCTGCGGCGGCTAGGGACGTGAGGGCGCAGAGACTGCCACTCCCTCACGCGCCCTGCCTCCTCCTTCGCGAGCATTACTGCTTCGCAGAAGGAGGTGACGGCTTCCCATTCCCTCTCGCTCCGTACCATGGCTCGCACCAGGGCCGGACGCGAGAGGTCGCTGCCGCCAATCGCCTCCACGAGGACACGGCGGTGCTCCGCCCAGGCAGGGCACACCTCCACCGTATGCTCCACCGTGTCCTCCAGACGATCCTCGCAATGGAAACACCCGGACGTATCCTCCCGTTTTATCCTGAACAGGAACCCACCGAAGCACCCATGCCCGGTGAGAACCTGCGTCAGGCGGAAGGTGAGGACGCCGTGCGTGACGCCTCTCTATCCACTCCTCAAAGAGGGGACTTACCGCCGCAATTGTGGCGTGCCCAGCACTGGGTTGCGACAATCGTACCTGCCATGTCGCCATGAGATCACACCGGAGCTCTGTCCGCCGTGCCGCGATTTGTCGCGGCAGCGGAGTTTCGCCCCGGCGTTTCGCCTCCTCGCGCCACTCCCACATGTGGGCGAGGACCTTTGCCTCCAGATCCCATGGCGGCACTCCGGCAAGGAGGCTCGCTGCCTCGCAGGAGACCGTGCGGTATCCCCGGATTAACCGGATGGCCATGACCCTCTGGGCCGAACTCAACCGGCGCGCTGGGCGCAGCCTCAATGAGGGCGCCCACACCGGTGCTCCGTAGAGGGCCATGGACCGCACGACCCCCGTGTAGAGCCTCCGGCAGGAGGCGTTTGGACCCCCCAGATTGGGCAGGAGCCGCTTTAAGGCAGCCCCAGCCCGCTCCAGTCTGGGAGCCAAACGTCGGAAGTGCTCGACGAAGTTCCACCGGCTGTCGAGGACAAGTCCCAGGTACTTCATCGTCGACTCGACGCCGATGTGAACCCCTCCCACCGTGAGTTGGGAACCCGCAGGTGGCGCGTTCCGAGGACCATGAAAACCCATGGCCTCGGACTTGTGCAATGCCACCTCGAGTCCCAATTGCCGGATCCTATCGACGATTGTCGCAACCCCGCGTGTCATGATTTCGGCCGCCGCCTCGTGTGACCTCCCCTGCGCAAGGACCAGCGTGTCGTCAGCGTAGCAAACTACGCTGACGCCGCTAGGGAGGTCGACGCACAGCACCCAGTCGTAACCGATGTCCCACAGATGCGGCCCCAGGACCGACCCCTGTGGGACACCGCACGACATCTCTCGCCGGTTCCATTCCCCCTCGTGACCGGGGTAGATGACGGCCCTATCCATCAGATAAGGACTAGGCTCAGGTCACCGACGCGTTGTGTTCCACGCGCCCCAGAGATAACTGAAAAACTAAAGGGGTTCTCTAGGACCGATGTCTGCCAGGGTCGCGGATTTGATCGAAAGAGTTACCGTGGCCTTGGCATAGGCAACTGAAGGAACATGGGTACCCACCCAATCAGTAAAAGTATAACACGCCTTCCGCTCCGCCCAGAGCGGGTAAAGAGTTGTCTTAATGTGACTCGTAATTCCCCTAACTCCCCTAGTATGTACTTTTATTAATAGAAGTTACGGCCTAACACTAAAATGTGTGAATGAATAATTCATTGTTCACCCTGTCATCATGTCATGTCGGCGGCGACGGCGTCGCAAGCGCGCCATAGAATAAGATCCTTCCTGGGTTCGATTCCAAGGCAAAGTGATAATGCGTTTTCCATCAGTAATTTCTCAGTAGCAGCCTCGAGTCGGGATATGCACCCTGGTAGTCGCTATTTCATGAAATACTAAGTCACTTACGCTGTACGGTGCGCAAAAAGGTCAATGGTCGCAATTATTAGTTTTTTGCATATAAGTAGTATGTACTTGCGATAACTGCTTCAATATATGCCAGATATTAGGATGATAAAGATAAAATGGTCTCTGCATGCAAAAATCATGTTAGATAAGCGCATACATTCATTCGTTATTAGCATTTTGCCAGCGGCCTGCGTATTATATCTACACTAGCTTCTGCCCGCTTTTTGCTCCCGTGACCCTTCCCGTCGCATCGAATTGAATTGCCTGCCCGTTTTCATTCATTTTTCTTTGCTACTCCACTCCTTTTTATCGTAGCGTGATGTTATTATAGCCTATAGCCTCCCTCAATAAATAGGCTACCCAACACAAAAATATTTTTTCAATTCGGACCAGTAGTTTCTGAGATTAGCGCGTTCAACCAAACAAACAAAATGAGTATAGATATAAAATATAAATCTTCCTCTCTGTCTATTGATGAAAATCCGATAAAATACGTTATAAGCGTACAGATGCAGAAAGTAACTCTTTGATGCTATGTAAAGAAGAAAATTATTGCTTTCTGCCTTTGTTAATAATTTTTATATTACAATAACATAAAAGCCGATTTTCTTCGAAAAAAATCGCGTTTTTCCATTCAAAGTGTTCCAAAAAACTGAAAAATTGAAATTTCAAAAAAAAACCCTCCCAGCGTTAGGTACCTGAGGAAAACTATTATGAACGAACTGATGAACTTCAATTTTTTGATCCAGCACCAAGTTATGAGGGGCATCGCAATTCTACTTTTTTCCGAGACACGTCCGAATAATCTCTGCCATTGCCGTGTTTTTTAATTTTACTTCGTGAAAATTTTACACAATATTCATCGATTGTCATACTTTAATATACAATTAGTTTTAATAAAGAGATTTTAACTGTGTCGTCACAAAAAAGTCTCAAAAACATGCTTTTTTTGTACGAATTAACCTTACCCCCCCCCCCCCCCCCACCCCTTAATAACCACATTATTTTTACAGTTTGCACTACACATCTAGATACGCGGCAGCGTGTCAAGCCAAGTTCAAGTAACAGAACTGGCGAGCAGCACTGTGTGTAATATTACACGAACCATTTGGAGCCACTTTTGACCCCCTCATAACTCAAAAACTATTTCACATAAACGTGTCAAATTTGGCTCATATAGTGAGACTTGCAAGATACATATGTGCTCCAAATTTCATAAACATACCTCAAACGGTTATTAGATATTAACGTCCAAAAATCGTCATTTTTATCACTGACTGACCTATAGATCAAAACTCAAACCCAGTTCCAGATGACCTAGAAAGTGCAAATTTGGCATGCATATAGGTAATTAGGTGAATACAAAGGAATAAATCAGAAACTGGTAAATTTTTATCATTTTATTATAATTTTTCACTTAATTCATTCTATTAGGAACACTTATAACAAAAACCATTTGGTATTAATTTTGTTATTGATATAAATAAGTACCTACTAATAATTTATGTACAAAAAATAATGATATCCCATCAAAAACATAAATGTGAAATGAGAGCCAAGTTCAATATTATCATATATGCCTTAGTTGTTGACTTCAACGACAAAAGAAGTGAGATCTAAATGGGTGCCAAGTTCAATGGTCAGTCCTGACTTGGCTAGTTTTCATATACGAATTATATTATAGCCTTTGCAAGTTTGAAACCTGTTACTTGTCCGTTCTTATTTTATTATTCCAAAAATTTGGCTTGCTGGTAGAAACTAGCCATCGAACATAATAATTCGTATATGAGAACTAGCCAAGTCAGGACTGACCATTGTACTTGGCACCCATTTAGATCTCACTTCTTTTGTCGTTGAAGTTAACAACTAAGGCATATATGATAATATTGAACTTGGCTCTCATTTCACATTTATGTTTTTGATGGGATACAAGTTACCAAAAATACTGAACGAATTTTGATGAAATTTGGCACACAGATAGTTTATAACCTGGATAAACTCTTTCAGTGACTGAAAGAGTTTAGTCTTTTACATTAAAAATATTTCGAAACTAAAACTCTCATAAATTCAATAAACCAGCAATTGGTCTCTTCGTGTTAAGTATGATGATTCAAGCTTTTATGATGATTTAACCGATTGTGGGCTACATGGAACAGATTTTAATAAAAAAATCGGAAAGACGTGGTTAGTGACACTAACCACCAAGACTGAAAGAGTTAATACATAGGGTACTATTATCCCGGTAGTACGTTCACAATGTGCGTGTGGATTGAGAGATCTTTTCGAAAAACTCTTCCAATCCCAAACAAATTATAAGAGGACTAGCGTCCCGCCCCGGCTTCGCACGGGTGGACATTTATTTTTTAAGCTCTCTGAAAAAAAAAAATTGTTTTGTATATACATACAAAACAATTATATAGGTTTTTTATTCGTGAATATTGAATGAAATTATTTATAAGTATTTTTGAAAAGAACTTTTGATAATGAGTATCTAAATAGTTCCGAAATCAATTTTAATAAGTGCATTAATTCAGTAAATTTACTCGATTTGGCCGCGTCCGCTGCGTAGAGAGCCGACCGCGCGGCTCCGCGGCAACCTGCTTCATAGATGTGCACCCCCCTCCCCTGCGGTTTCGCCGTGCGAGTCGTGCGACACCATCATTCATTTTAATACCAATTACAATTTTAAATTCGTAATATCTTTTGAATGGATTGTCCGATTGGAATAAAATAAATAAGAGCTATTGAAACAATCTTGCTCAATAAATAGTTTATTTGGATAAGGATTAGTATTTGACGATAGTATGATCAATAAACATAGGCTAATAATTTTAATTACTTTTATTCTATGGAAAAGTGGTTATAATGGCTAAAATATAAATGTTTGGTTTATACTATCGCGGACTTTTTTGTAGGCATTATTGAGTTCTACAACTTTTCTGTAGAAGTCAACCATACATCTCTAACCATTTAGGCAGCGTTCGCGAGAATCGCGCCTTACTCCACAATTTTCACTACCACGAAAAATCCTATCTATTTTCCGGGATAAAATATAGCCTATACGGATTCGGAAGAATCTCTCTAAGTAATGGTAAAAGAAATTTTGAAATCGGTTAAGTAGTTTTTGAGCCTATTCAATACAAACATACAAAAATACAAAGGTTTCCTCTTTATAATATTAGTATAGATTTAGGAAATAATTGTGAAAACTTCATGGTAAGGTATAAAATTTGTGAAACCTAAACAAAGAAAGTTAGAACTCATTAACTGGATCTCTCAATCTGGACAACTGAAGAAAAGCCATAACGCGTATCCAAGAATATACTGCCTATGTGTTTATAATTTGCATTTTAATTAATTGTGAAGGATTTGTGAAAGCTGCTAAACAAAATTTCGATTTGTTTCAAAGCCACGTTTAAGATTTATAACGGTTTATATGAATCACTCAGAGTGGACAATTTTCAATTGAGTGATCTTGTAAAACACGACCTAATACTGAAAAAGTATGAATAATTATCATGTTTATTGCAAATTATGCTTCTGGGAAAATTTGTGAAACAAAAATCGTGATTGAAATCTTACTGGTTCAAGAGAATATGAAAATCTTGTTTTTTGTCGATCGTTCCAACTGAGAGATCAATATTTTGAACTATATTTAATAAACCAAAATGTATAGGTAGAAGGTAGATACATCAGAAATTGTGAAAAATGTTGTACTGAAATTTGACGAATCAGTCGTCCCCGTAAGTGTTATACTTAAAAAGATAAATCATTTTTTACAATCCTTAAGGAAAATGTTGACTAGGGTAGACATACTTTTTTATTTTGTCCGATTTTTTTTCGACTACCCTATTCATGCTAACATTGTGTATATTCATTGCGATTTGCGAACTTATTGAGTAGCCACTTAACTGTCCAACGGTATTACAGGACAAACACATCCTATTACATCCTATTATGTAATTATAAGTGAAATTTACAAAAAAGTTTAAATTAAAACAGTTTTTTTTTGGTTACCTTAAAATTTCTGAACTTTTTGTGTGTAAGAATTACTTAGAATTAGAATTACGAACTTAGAATTCCTTAGTAAGAGCACTACACATACAGTACCTAACTTTGCAGAAACTTACACACATACATACATACAATCACGCCTTTTTCCCATGGGGGTAGGCAGAAACCACGGAACGCCACCTGCTACGATCTCTACACACTCCTTTTGCCTCTTTAAGGTTCATACAATTGGTCATACATACACGCCGGTTGCGAGTACTACGCACCTGACCTTTCTGAAGAACATCACCAATAAGGTCACTATATGTCCTCCTAGGGCGTCCCCTCCCGGTGTTTCCACTCACATCTGCCTTGTAAATACCTTTTGTGAGTCGTCCTTCATTCATCCTCTCAACATGACCGAACCATCTAAGCACTAACTTATCATTTAAAAACGTAATTTTATATTATTTAAATTATGTAGTGAAACCAGACACAAATTACTTGTATAAAAACGTTTAAAGTGCATCATAATTTGAATTGTACCGGTAATGATTCCGACCGGCGATATGGTCACCCTACTCAACGTTTTCCTCAAGGATTGTAAAAGTGATTTATCTTTTTAAGTATACCACTAACAGGGACGACTGATTCGTCAAATTTCAGTACAACATTTTTCACATTTTCTGATGTATCTACCTTCTACCTATACATTTTGGTTTATTAAATATAGTTCAAAATATTGATCTCTCAGTTGGAACGATCGACAAAAAATAAGATTTTCATATTCTCTTGAACCAGTAAGATTTCAATCACGATTTTTGTTTCACAAATTTTCCCAGAAGCATAATTTGCAATAAACATGATAATTATTCATACTTTTTCAGTATTAGGTCGTGTTTTACAAGATCACTCAATTGAAAATTGTCCACTCTGAGTGATCCATATAAACCGTTATAAATCTTAAACGTGGCTTTGAAACAAATCGAAATTTTGTTTAGCAGCTTTCACAAATCCTTCACAATTAATTAAAATGCAAATTATAAACACATAGGCAGTATATTCTTGGATACGCGTTATGGCTTTTCTTCAGTTGTCCAGATTGAGAGATCCAGTTAATGAGTTCTAACTTTCTTTGTTTAGGTTTCACAAATTTTATACCTTACCATGAAGTTTTCACAATTATTTCCTAAATCCTCTTATAATTTGGTTGGGATTGGAAGTTTTTCGAAAAGATCTCTCAATCCACACGCACATCGTTCACACGGGATTATTTCCGACGTCCATGCGGGCGAAGCCGCTGGCTGGCTATTATAAATGTGAAAGTTTGTGAGGATGGATGTTTGTTAGTCTCACACAAAAACTACTGAATGAATTGGGATGAAATTTGGCAAACATATAGTTTATAACCTGGATTAACACATATGTCACTTTTCATCCCGGTAGTACGTTCCCGCGGGATAATTTGCGGCCTCCACGCTGGCAAAAGCTAGTTAAAAATAAACAGTACAGTGTTACACAGTACCTAGTACCTAACTACTTTCATAATATTTTTATGCTGTTTATACTGTACATAAACTTGCATAAAAATAATTGATTGATATCAACTTGTCCTTCACGGCACGTTGTCGTTATTTAACAGTCCATTACTTGATTTAATATTATTCATGTAGGTATGCATGACATAACATCTACCAACTACCAAGCAGAATCAGGTTTTACTGAACAAAAAATTAACTAGATTTTCAAGATTCTTGACCTTCGGATTTTGCACATTAATGTAATTTTCCATCCTGAACGTCAATTTTGACTCTAACGATACAGGAACTCCTAGTACATGAGCCAGGATTACACTGATGTTTAAGCCTTGAAGTGAAAATAAATAAATAATTATTTATAATTTGTATAATAAATGTTGATTCAGTGCATATGCACAGAAACTGACTATTAACGAATAATACTTACTGGCATATTTATATTGCCTGAACAATCTCAAACACGTTATTATACAATTTATAATATATTATAATCATACTAGTATATTATAATCATATTCAATTATTCATATAATAATTCTATCTACTACCAGCCAGGACTAGATACCGTCTAACATGCATCAGTTGAACTGCAAAAACTACCCTTACTGCTATGAAATAAAGGCGCTTTGCCTCAACCTCGTATTGTTACTGTAGATGTACTCACTGTAACACTGAACAAAATCAAGAAAAACAATCAGAATTTTTTATATTTCTTCAGGAAATAATCACATTCTCGTGAATGTAGTAAATCAAGTATTCCTAGTCTTTGCATATTAATGTAATTTTTCATCCTCAATCATTTGAAGGCGTTTGTCTAGTAAATGTTTGTTCAACTTATGCATGCACAAAAACTGGCCATTGAGAAATAATACTGGAATATCAAATCTGTACAATCTCAGCCACCTTACATTCTCTTTTTGAGTAATATCTACTTTTTGGATGACTATTCTGTTTTTATAAGGTTCTAATTCTTCCATGACTATATCACATAGTCCACATGGGTCTTTAGTGTAAAAGGTCAAAACTGGCAGTCCATCTGTAGTGTGCACTCTGCAATAGTAAACCAAAGTAATAATCAATAAAAAAATCATTTAAAAATATATATATATTTTATTGATTTTCAATCATATTTCCCATAGAATACAACCATTTACACTTTTTATCCTGTCGTTTATTTTACAAGATATTATACCTATGTATGGAAGAAGATATGGATATAAAGATTACATAATATTATCTCAACAATCTAATAAAATCTTTTAACTCTCAAAGCTGTCTACCAAAGACATAAATCATTCATTATCAGCAAATAATTCCTAAAAGGCACAGTATATAATTAAACAAATTGGTCAGGATATGGAAAACTTACAATTTTTCAATCATGATAGATGTTGCACCACCACCACCATTACAAATAGCCGCTACACCCTTTTCTCCTTTCTTAAGGGCATGGCACAAGTGTACTACGATTCTAGCTCCAGACATGCCAATAGGATGACCAATACTGACACCTCCTCCATGAATGTTGAGCTTAGCAGGATCAATTTCCAGCAGTTTTATGTTAGCCAGAGCAACCACACTGAACGCTTCATTGATCTCCCACATAGCAACATCCTCTTTCTTCACACCAGTCTTTTCTAGAAGCTTGGGAATGGCAACTGCTGGTGCAATAGGGAAATCAATTGGGTCACACTCTCCATCAGCATAACCAACAACACGTGCAAGGGGCTTAACATTCAATCTTTGAGCAGCTTCAGCAGTCATGAGGACCAAGGCTGCGGCGCCATCGTTTAATGTTGAGGCATTTCCAGCTGTTACTGTTCCATTTTCCTTCTGGAAGACAGTTGATAGTTTGGTGAACTTCTCAAAGTCAACCTTTTTGTACTCCTCATCTTCTGCGAACATAACAGGTGCTGCTCCACGCCTCTGAGGCACAGGAACTGGTACAAGTTCATCAGCAAACGTTTTCTCTTGATATGCTAAAGCACTTCTCTTGTAACTAGAAATAGCATAGTCGTCCTGCTCTGTCCTCGAGATATTGAATTTTTTTGCAGAGTTTTCAGCACATTTGCCCATATGTATTTGGTTGTAAACATCAGTAAGACCATCATGTACAATACCATCCAATAACTGTGTTCCTCCATATGGGATCTCACCCCTTTTCACATAGAATGGCACATTTGACATAGATTCCATTCCTCCAGCTAATATTACATCTTGAGAACCAGTTTGTATGCCTTGTGTAGCCAGGACAACGGCCTTCATGCCAGATGAACAAACTTTGTTTATAGTTGTGCAAACTGTGCTTTTAGGCAGCCCACCGAAAATTGCAGCTTGTCTCGCTGGAGCCTGGCCCATACCGGCTGAACAGACATTTCCCATGTACACCTAGAATAAAAATAAGTAATTAAGAATTGTAACTCTAAAATATTTTTTTTTTTTTCGCTTTTGGCAATTGAGCCGATGTCGACTATTCTACCAGAGTCACGTTTAGACGGTAGCGTAGCAGCGAACTGTCGACTTTGTACTTTGTGGTAGGTTTACAGATTCTGTTAGTCGTGAAGTTAGTCGTATTTAAAATTTTAGATTATTGTCGTTTAAAAAAGTTGTTAAAATTTGAATAATTTTGGGGGAGAAGTGAAATAAAAGGGAATGAAAGTTAGTTGGGAGAGGAATGTTACACTTGGAAATTTCTTCATAGAGGTCGAAGGATTTGGTATTCAAGGAGCAGGAGAAAAATATATGGTCCAAAGTACCGTCTGCAAGACCGCATTCACAGAGGGAACTGTCCTTAGCATGGATCTTTTTCAGAAACACTGGGCTACAACAATGTCCAAGTCGCAATCTGCAAAGCGAGGAAACAGTTCTTTTGGCCAATTTTGGGTACTTAAAAAACCAAGGCTTCGGCTGGATGTCAGGCTGTATGGATGAATAGTAGATACCCTTGACTTTTGAGGACTCATTCCACTTTTTGGTCCATGAGTCGAACAGTTTGGGTTTGGCACCATTTCGCAAATCGTAGTTATGGGCTACGTAGTGCTTTCGATCAACCGGATTTGATGTGGCATACTTTGCTAACGAATCAGCGCACTCGTTACCAACAATCCCTGAATGACCAGGGATCCAGGCTATCTCGATATCTAAGCCGTTTTGGGAACAGTCAAATAACAAGCTCTTAATATCTAAAATGATTTTACTATGGATTTTAATACGAAGTTGATTCTGTTTTAGGGCCTGAATACTACTGCGGGAATCTGAGAAAATAACTGCTTTTGTAATTTGGTGTGACTTGATATAGTGTATGGCTTCTAAAATGCCAATACACTCCCTTGTAAAAACTGATGTTTCTGGTGGACATTGAAAGAGTAGGGCAATTTTGGAATTTTGAAAGTATACAGCTACTCCTGTACATTCTTTTGGTGATAATTTTGATGCATCCGTAAAGAAAAAATTCCATCCTTCCCAATAACGTTTGATGGCTAACTCGAAGTCACGTCTTGCGTTTTGAGAATTCTTCGAGATTCCCAGTTCCAAAACGGCCTTTGGTTCGAAATGGATCGTTTTATATGCAGCGGAAAAGACGGGCAGGATTGGGTATTGACAAACAGGCGAGGAGAGGTTTTTAAGCTCTCTGTACCTATTTATCAACTAGCTTCTGCCCGCGACTTCGTCCGCGTCAAATTTTTGATCCCCTGACCCTTCCCGTCGCATCGATTTGCCTGCTAGTTTTCGTCCATTTTTCGTTGCTGCTCGCTCCTTTTGAGTTATAGTGAGTCAACCTTAAAAGATAGACATATGCTCTCGCGGACTTTTTTTTAGAACTTTTTAAAAGGAACAATTCCGTGGTACATGATTTTTGCGTTACTTTAACCGTTTACGCAGCGCACGCAACGGAAACTCTCAAAAGGAATCAATTTCCCCCGTTTTTGCAACATTTTTCATTACTGCTCCGCTCCTCTTATTTGTAACGTGATGTTATATAGCCTATAGCCTCCCTCGATAAATAGGCTACCCAACACAAAAATATTTTTTCAATTCGGACCTATAGTTCCTGAGATTAGAGCATTCAATCAAACAAACAAACTCTTCAGCTTTATAATATTAGTATAGATAGAGGGACTGATTTATTTTTCCAATAGGGGGTGTTATTGAAGGAAAGGTCGATTTGCTCTAAAATTGGGAGTAAGGGATGGGATGAAAGAGAAAATACCTTGGAGAGGAAACGATCTGCCAAATACTGTCTTCTTAGGAATAGAGGTGGTTCTGTACATTCATTTTGAAGCGCATTTATGGGAGAGGATCTCATGGCACCAATAATCATTCTTAGGCATTTGGCCTGAATGCTGTCCAGTCTCTTGAGCGCTTCGTTGTTGCAGGGCTCTATGAGAAAGCAACAATAGTCCAGAGCACTCCTGGTCAGCGCATTATAGACCAGTTTGAGGGTGTAGGGGTGAGCTCCCCACCACACCCTGGCTAAGGCCTTAAGGATCGACACAGAGCGTTCACATTTTTTGACCGTGTTATTTATGTGATCAACCCCAGACAATCTCGAGTCCAGTGTTACTCCCAGAAACCTAGCACTATCCTTAATTGGAATGATTTGCCCATCAATATTTATATCTACTTGGGGAACGTCAGCATACTGAAGGATTTTGTAGTCATAATTTAGGGATGAGGCCAAATTTGCTGTATATATATTAATATCTGGAGGACCGAGCTTTGCTCGGTATTTTTTGTGTTTAAAATAATAAGTTTATGTTCAAGTTGATTATCGATAAAGTTTGTCATTGAAACACGAATAAAACGACATTATATAAAAATGAATCTTGGCTAGATCGATTTATCTCCCCCGAAACCCCCTGTATACTAAATTTCATGAAAATCGTTGGAGCCGTTTCCGAGATTCAGATTATATATATATATACAAGAATTGCTCGTTTAAAGATATAAGATATAATAGGGGACTCAAAACAGATCCTTGAGGTAAACCTCTCCATACTGTTCTTTGTTCAGGGTCAACCCCGGGGATTCTTAATTGAATGACGCGATTGGCAAAGATGTTACCAATGATACGACAAATCCTAGCCGGGATTTTCAGCTCGTGTAGCTTTTGCCTGAGAACAGGGAGGAGGACTGAATCATATGCAGCTGATATGTCCAGGAAAACTGCCACCACAGACTCATTCCTGCTGAGGGCCAGCCGGACCGCTGACGTGAGGATAGCTACACTATCAGCTGTGCCCAGACCTTTCCTGAAGCCGAACTGGGTCGCCGGAAGCAGCCTCCCACTCTCCACCAACCACTCTAAACGGTTTTTAATTAAATGCTCCAGTAGTTTGATGAGTATGGACGATAAAGCGATAGGTCTATATGAGCAATGATCGTTAGGATCTTTGCCAGGTTTTAATATCGGGATGACAACTTGAACCTTCCATTCTGAGGGAATATATCCGGAAGTAAAGCAAAAATTGGCCAAGTCCAAGTAATATTGAAGGGTTTTTGGTCCGGCTTTGACAATAAAAGAGTAGGGAAATCCATCCACCCCTGGGGCAGAGTCCTTAACATGGGATAGTACATTTTTTAAATGTTCCAAGCTAAATGGTCTGTTCATTGGGTCACTAGTATTGCCTATATCACCAATGCTAACATAATTGTCCTCTACACCCGGAACATATGCTGGAGCGATTTTGGAGAAAAACTGGTATCCCAGTTCTTCTGAGAGGATTTTCGAAGAGGTAGGAGCTAAACTATTTCTAAAAAGTTTTATTTTCCACCATACCACTGAAATTGGAGTAGATGGACTCAGCGAAGAGCAAAACCTTGACCAACCCTGTCGTTTCTTTTTCTTAAGTAATTTCCTAGACTTGGCTAATATTCGCTTGAAAGCGATGAAGTTATCCAGGTTCATATCACAGTTAACAGTCTCTTCAGCCTCATTCCTGGCCCTGACAATGTCAGTGCATTCCTTATCCCACCATGGCGGAGAAGGAATTTTGTCGGATTGGGGTTTTTTGGAAGGGAAACAGTCATCTGCTGTAGCAGAAACAGTTGAGGAAAAAGAAGAGAAACATTCCTGGGCATTATCCTCGTTGACTTTTGGGAGGGAAGACACTCTTAGGTCCAAAAGTTTGGAATATAAATCCCAATCACCGGAGTCAAGTCGGTATTTTAAAAGGGGAGGGGAGACTATTGTAGGAACATGTTTTGAAGGGAATTCGATCATGATGGGATAGTGGTCACTTCCATAGGTCATATCCAAGAGACGCCAAAGAACTCTAAAATATAATACGCAAGTTATTATATTTTATTCATCTGATGTTTCATGTGTCAGAATCCTGTCAAGTAGGTAGTGGTTAAATTTCTAGCACAAAATGACTGGCAGCACAATACTATACTAATATTATTCAAGATTTTGAATAAAAATTGTGTACTAAGTTCTAAAAATAGGTAGGTACAATCAGCAACAAAAGACGATGAATACTTCAGTTTTTTTAAAATCTTAATTATTGACCAAATATTTATTCAAATCAGAACAAAAGCAAAATTTTTTAAATATTAGCTATTTATGAAAGATTGTATGAAATTTGAACTGCCTCTTAATTAGATATACAATTTAATATTTTTATTTAAAACGCTAAAATTTGAACTGCCTCGTAATTAAATACAGAATTTAAAAAAAATTATGCTTAAAATAAATTAAAAATACAAGCTATGAGGAATCAGTTTATCAAATGATTTTGTGTCAATTTCAAAGATATACATTTAAAAGTGAATGTTAATGGACTTTTGTTGCTGATCATACAGAATTAAATCAGTGTTAGAATAACTAATCTTAATGTTTCACACATGTAAAGAAGTAATACTTAAGTACAAGACTTATAAGATTTGGGATGAATTATGATTTTGGAAAAATTGGATAAAAGAGTTGGTCATCATCATTAACGGTTGGAATCATGTTTTTTTTTTTATGTAATCCAAATCTTTTTTTCTCATCATTCATGTGTTGCTATTGGAGACTAAAAAAAAATTGATGAGTTATTTATCACCAATTTTGGCAAAATTGACAACTGACTACAACAAAAGTATTTTTAAAAGAACAGAATCACAGAATGAAATTCCTATGGTGTCTAAATGATCATGGTCAAATGATAGCTGTAAAACGATGTATAACATAAGAGAAAGTAGGGTGAATCAATTAACCTCTTTAACTTCCTCACTAGGAATGCCGGCTCTTTCCACTGCTGCTTTGACGGCGACGGCACCAAGTTGTGTAGCCGAAAGGCTCCCCAGGCTGCCCCTGAAGGAGCCTATGGGAGTCCTCACCGCAGACGCTATCACCACATCGTTGAGGGAAACTTTTGAAGAATACGCTGCCATCGCCTTAAAAAGCTGTCGATCAAATAATAAAATTACTAAAACTTATTTAACACCCGTAACAATCATGGAAATTAGTGTGACTGTCGGAGACTAGTGACCACTAGTGACTAGGCAGGCCAACCGACTACGACTGAGTTGAAAAATAAACTTTGATAGAAGGAAGACGAACCTTATTTGTTGGGCGCATTTTGATGGTAATAATTCTACTTCCTTTTATGAACAACATAATTTATTCTTTTAAGAACTACTATAGGTATCCACCAAGAAAAGTTACTGACGCACTGATAGGAATTGATAATACTTATCGGTCGCAATTTTATAAAAACATTTACATATTTAATTGAGATATCCCACATACTTTTCAAGTTTTAATTTTAATACTTATCATTCAGAAAATAAGGTTCATTATCGAAATAAAACTGTTGAAAAAGATTTTGCAAGAAAGATACTTTGAACCATAGATTGTTCATTTCATGCGTTCATTATACCAAGAAAACATTCCAAGCGCTGTATTTGGGAATGCTGTGAGGCTGCATCTATAATTTTAGAAAATATAATAAAAAAGAGATGAATAGTACGCACATTAACTTAAATTACATTTAGAGATTCTTTGAAATTGAAACTCTTCGTAAGTTGTATTGTATTATTGTACGTTCTGTATGTTCTGTGCTAAAATGAACATGCGCAGTTGAGCAGTGTTGCCGACTTCCACGATCTGGATTACCCAAAAATGTAACTGAAAATCCCCAATTTTGGGGAAAATAAAACCGATATTCCCCACATTTTCCCCACAAGTTTTCAGCAAAGAAATAATATAAATCAAATATATTTATTATTTATACTTAAGTTCTTAATTATTTAAATTAAGGCTTAGGCTCTTCAATGCGCCATTTTTTTTTTTTGTTAACATATCATTTGAAGGATCAAATATTAGGCTCCCTCCCTTCTTCTTAATATCTTCTCTAGTGGCCATAAGCGTTACTAAAGTGTCAATGTGCAGGCAATTACGATTCTCTATTTTCAAATTCTTCCGAACGCTAAATTTCCTTTCGACAGATGCGTTTGAGAAAGGCAGAACCAGCAATAGGCTTATTGCGTATTTCAAATTTAAAACATTTCATGACCTGCACTGTTTTTAAGATGGAATACCTTAGCCCAGTATGTTTCCGGACTGTCATCATCATGCAAAACAAGAGCAGAGTAATCTAGCATCGCGTGACCCCTCCATTCGTCATTTAGTTTTTGATTGGGGAATTCCCCATAGATTGGCAACGCTATTCGGTACAAAGCTATAGTAAACAACAGGGACTTCCGCGATAAACGATAAAGTTTGATAAAGGATGGATAAGTTGAGTTTAACTTAAATCAAATATAAATAATATATAAATTATACTTACTTTATATACTACTTCTATTACTTCTAAGTTCAGCTCTAGTGTAAATGTCTAAATTCCCCACATTTTCCCCACATAAACGCTCTCCCCACAAATTACCCAATCGAACTGAAAATCCCCGCAGTTTGGGGAATTCCCCACAGATTGGCAACGCTGCAGTTGAGGTCAGTCGGAGTTTATCATTTGACAGCTAACGAACCAATCATGAAAGTGGATTAGAATAGAACACAGCTGTTGGGAATTGTTATGTCAAAAATGTCAACCTTAGCGGGAAAATATTATCAATTGCATAGCAATAAGCAAAAGCAACCACCAGCGCAACTTGGTGTATATTCAATTATTTTGTTCGACAATGGTGCCGATTCTGTTGTCACAAAATTCTCTAAACTAAAATAAAAATCACTAAAATTTGGTTTATTCCTGTCAAACGACAATTTCCTATTCTGAAATAGACTAAAGTGACACAACTATGTTTTAGTTTGACAGCACTAAGACTGCACTGAGTTATTAGTTTAGTGAAACCGTAGACAGAATACTCTGTCTACGAGTGAAACCGACCAGTTTACCTGTAAGGTTTTAGTCGCTAAAAGTCTGAGATGCCCTCCCGCTCCGCCCAGAGCGGGAGAAGTCATTTGATGATTTCCCATACGATCCTTCCTAGTCAGTAGGTTAAAGACGACTCATGAAATACAACATACTTTGAACTTGGGTGTTGACCAGTCAATTATTTAAGCTAGCACGCTTCGTGACTTACCAAGGGAAATAATTAAAGACCTTTAATGTTTGAATTTATGTTACCCTAGGAGATAATCATATCTGGGCATCGTTAATCAAATAGTTAACTTCGTTAATCGTTAATCCGCTACAAAAAAAGTTAACTTCGTTAAACGTTAAAGCGTTACATTTTTGAAGAATTAACGCAAGTTAACGTTAATCGTTAATTAGTTAATATGTGTAAAATTGCATTTTTATATCGTTGCGTTAGTGAACCAATAAAACTTTTTGGTTTAGGTTCTGGAAGTTAACAGGTTAGGAACAAAACAAAATACTTGTATAATTCAAATGTGTGATTTAATCTTTTTTTTTTGGTGTCTTTCGGCAAGCATCGCTTACACGCAAAAAGTATTTGCTAGCCCGATCTGGATATAAATTCCACATACTCAGTCAAATGTGGCCATGGATTCTCATCAGGACCGCAGGAATCCGATTCCATGTCTTCCATGATATGGTTTTAATTACTACCTACACTGCACAGTATACTTTTCTACTTAACTAAATTACACTGCACTCTTCTTTATCACCACGCAAATAATCACTGACAGTAATTTATAATAACAACAAACAAAACACTCGTCACTCTAAGCACCGGCGCTAAGTAATGGAATGATTAAACGAAACACATCTCTTCGCAGTTCGTTTCTCACTCACACGCGCCGGCAAAATATATCTAGTTTTGTTTTTGTTTCACTCGCTGCCACGTGCCACTTGTCGTTTCATACTTGTCTGAACCTGTTTTTCACGCCGCACCGCGGTGCTTTGCGGTAAATAGTAGGCACTGGATTAACGATTAACGGACTTCTGCATATTAACGGAAGTTAACGTGTCCGTTAACATTTTTAAAAGTTAACTTAAAAGTTAATCCGTTAATCAATATGTTAACTTCGTTAATTAACAATTAACGGATTAACGAGTTAATGCCCAGCTATGGAGATAATTGATGCACCTGTGCATGCATTCTACGAACCCGCACTGGGCCCGCGTGGTATATTACGGTCCACTCCCTCTCACCAAGAGGAGGCCTGCTGATTATGTATGGAATATTAGAGTAGTGCATACATACTTCCTACTACTTCCGAACTAATTATGGTAAAAAATGCGTACATCTATTACTATTATATTTTTATGGACTATTTTATAATAATTTACGATACTAGTTCATAGTTCTATTGTGATGAAGACGAAGCTTGCAATGCGTAGTTTCCAGTAAGAAAACAATTATTTGTCCATATTATAAAATAATTCATTGGGACCATGGATGTCCTGAAAATACGAATAGTAAGAGCAGAGCGCGCACTTCTAGAACACTAAAACTAGATCAATTTTCAGTGCAGAGACTACGATACTACGTAAATGGAAAGGCGGAAACTTTTGTTTAAAAACGATGTAGGTATTTTAAACTATGAATAAATCTTGTGATAATCGATTATTAACTTCATTTTTTAAATCGACTAGCCTATTAAAACGAGTTCTCGCACGCACAACTCTAATGCGTACCTGCTGCTGGTACAGGCCTGCATGTAATACATTATCGCAATTTTCTCATTTACTTCAAAAACACCACAAATAAATATATTTTTAGTTTTATTATTCAGTTAGTAGCTATTTAAGAGGAGCTTGGTGAAACAAATGAGTGTCATCATATAATAATGTTTTAGACAGCTGACGACTGATGGGCTGGAGTGTACAAAGAAATCAGGTTAATGTTTTATATTTACTAAACGGTAATTTGTTTGTATATAATCACGAATGTATGATAAGGTTCAGTTAAGCCTACTTCTGTACTCGATGTGCTTTAAAAAACTATTTCTTCGTTTGATTTTCAATTTTATGGGATTGTTCTATCTTTTAAAGCACTGTTGGTGGGTTGCTACCTTGGGCAACCTACAAATTAAGTTTAGGGGACCTCGATATTCTATGTCTGAATATATTCCAATTGCCTAACAGTAGTTTTAGGTCAGGTATTTTCATTCTGGTTACACTTTGATTACAATAATATTTACAATGGTTTTATGGTTGTCTAACTTTGCTTAAAACATGACATAAATTTACCGTAACTTTCGATGTAATTGAAGTTCGTTGCATAGTAAATAATTGAATTACTAATGTAAAAATTCAAGGTAGGTATAATTCAGAATTTAATTAATATAAATATTACCTACCTACAATTATATTATTTATTAATAGCTATTAAGTACATCAGTAGGGCAATTATTCTCGTAATTATAACCATTCAAAATCTAGTTGCTGTTTCATCTCGGCGACAAACAAATGTTATAAACCTGTTAAAAATGTATGGAAACTTAAGGTATTTTTGGTAGATTGAGACTGAGATCAGACTGTGAACATTCTTCAAATTACCAGATTTGCCCCTCTGATCTCCATCTGAGATTTCGCTCTGACCCCTATAAAGAGTCAATAACCATAAGCAGTTTGTTGTGTGTCCATCTTGAATATTGGCCGTCCACAAAATATTAATATTACAGAATGTAGAAGCACAAATCCTTCTTATTTTAAAAGTGTTTAGTGTATTTAATGAGAAGAAAACCCTATCTACTAATACCTTCACTTAATTTCTGTGGCATAAAATGTATGAAAGTCACTAGACAGTATCCCCTTTATTCATAAACATTGTTTAAAGTTAAGTAATGATAAGTAGTTTAACCATACATTTTTGACGTTTAAACGTCTCTTAACTTTAATCAGCATTTATGAATAAGGGGGTACAAGGGTAAGGCTATGAGATGGCTATGGCCTCTCTCCTAATTTTTGCGTGCCCAACAGGGTCCATATTTGATCTTGTACCATTTTTATTTTTTACCATCTATGTAACATATGGAATGCAATAAAGAATTGAGTATTGAGTATTGAGATAGCTAGAATGCCGTCTGATATCCTCATAACATAATGTTTCTGGCTGTTAAAATTAACAAAGGTTTAATTAAGTGATCCCATGATCTTTCATCTCCCATATATGTGCAGTTTCTTGCCAGTTTGGATAATCTATAGGACAAACTTTTGGAACCGTTCCATCTTGATTCCTGAACTATGTGCTAGATCTTAGTGTGCCTCACACTGTACAAGTGTCAAAGTCAAAATTCTTTATTGTGAGACAGTGGTTACAGAGTTGTTGATATTTTGGTGTGCGCTTACACTGCTCTACCATGTTTGGCATACAATACAATTACAATACACTAGTTACAATAGTTTAAAATAGTCATCTTAGACCTAAGTTTATGTGCTATATGTAAATTCAACAAGACATTTAAATGGAATTAAAGTTAATTTTTGCATCAAAACATAAAAGCAGTTTGGCACCAAAACATAAAAGCAGTTTGGCACTAGCTCATCACAAATCTGTCGGACAAAAATTCATGGACTGTATAATATGGCCTATTTACCAAGAAGTCATTTAATTTTTTCTTAAAAATATTAATATTTTCGATGTCTCTTATTTGTTTAGGAAGCTTATTATAAATTCGTGATGACATTCCGAAGAAACTTTTAGATAGTAGGGCTGTTTTTGAGGGCATAATATTTGCTATTTTGTCGGCATGTCGACGGCAGTGCAGGTTTTTAAACTTTTCCCCATTGGTTTTCACGAATGTAGCGACTTCATAGATGTAGAGGGCAGGAAAGGTCAAAATCTTTAGCTTTTTAAAATATGGCATACAACTCTCACGTATGCCACAAACAGCTCTAAGACATTTCTTTTGTGCCCTAAAAGCGAGTTCCCTGTCTGTAGCATTTCCCCAATAAATTAGTCCATATCTAAGTGTAGACGTTACATAGGCATGATAGGCGACTAGTACTGCTGCTTGGTTTACAATCCTAGACAGTCTGTATAAAGGGTAAGAAAATTTATTTAGTTTTTTACACACCGTATCAAGGTGAACATTGTCTCAAGGTGAACATTGCAAGTACCTTGGTGTATACCTCCACAGACGTCTTACTTGGAAAAAACACTTTTTCACAAAACGAAAGCAACTTGGACTGATACTAAGAAACTACTGGATAATTGGTTGAAAAACCCTCTTATACAAAGCTATAATTAAGCTTATATGGACGTAGGACATTCAGCTATCGGAAACAGCATCACACTCTAATTTAGAGATCATACAGGGACTCCTGAACATGCTTCTAGGAACAAGTACAAACACACCCCATGGTTTGTACTAAATGAAGCACTAGAAACACACTAGAAGCACTAAAAACTTACAAATTTAGATGTTTCTATACAACAACTAGGATGTGTCATAGGACACATACCAAGCAAAATATGTAACACAACATAAAAAATACTATATGGCCTAATATAGATTGTAAGAAAAAGGAGATAGAAAAGTTATTTATAGATCATGGTGTAGTGGATAATAAATAACTATACTAAACTAATGTACATACACATTTTATTAGTTATGTTTCCCATGTTATTGAATGGGACTAAAGAGTCCTATTGTGAATCTTATATATTATTTGTACTATATTACGTTATCCTGTTCTAATTCTGTTGTATGTTTTAGGAGAGACTAAAATCGTTGTATGTGAACAACCATCCAATTCAATTCTTAGTATAGTGAACTTAGTGAAGACCATTCTTCTAACAAATTATTATGACATCATTGATTGAATAATCGTTGCAAGTATGAGATCAGATATTGTCTAACCTTATCTGTTATTTAATTGAGAAATAACATCTGTTACCTTACAATTTATCTATCATATTATCAATGCATTGTGAAAGAACTGCAGTTTACTTAGCATTTTTATTTCTCATGTTATCTTGGAATTCCAGATAAGTGATAGTTACAACGGTATTGCGGTACTGTTACATTAATTTGTTAGTTATTTTTGTTTTATTTTAGTGCTTAAGTGATTATAGTTAATTGGTCATTAGCAACTGATTGCTTTATAAACATTGAATGGCAAATGAAAAGTGATTAAGTTGTGTAAAGCATCATTCATTGTTTTCCCGATTGTTTCCATTAAACAGGTGTTAAGGTATTGTACATACGAACATACTTTGTGGCAATTTTGTCTTTCGTGTGTCGTTTTAATATTACTAAACTAACCTTGGAAAATATTGGTGTGTAAATGAAAATGTTTTATCATTAAACAAAAGAATTTTTCAGAATAAATTATTCATTTCACAACTTGCTAAGCATTTTGACATAAATTTTGAAGGACTGTTTTGCCTAGTGGAAGAATGTTAAATTAACAGAGTATGGTGTAACTGGCCTTTAGATGTCTCCATTTAATCAATTGTAATTCTGTACTGTGCACTGATTTCTTTGTTAGTATGCATAATAGTATTAATAACTACACTTAATTAACAAGGGTTGGGTCTATCGAAAAAATCAAGTGAAAATTATTTGAAATCATCTTTTTTACACCTATTTAAGAACATTTTCCACCAGTTATATTCAGATTTTCTACACCTATTTTGTATTTAATCCCACACAAGTTGGTGATAAATCTTTTGTATGTCAATGATATAGTACCCAATTGCTAAATTAAAATTTTGGCAACTGGAGCATAACACTGTTATCAATGTGTACCAAGAAATAATCCCAAGTGATTCATTCTTGTGTACCATTTTGTAACTACTTACCTGACACTCTTGGCATTACTGTGTTAACATTAAGCCACATTTGACGCATTGCTACATACAGTAATTAGGCTTATTAGCAAGTTTATTCATATGTAAATACGAACAACATTCTGCCTTCACCAGCTAACCATGCACAAGCTGTGGAAAATCATCACTACAAAATGTGCCTTTTTGTGTTAATTTAATATTTGTTTCAAGTTAAGACCATGATAATTAGTGACGTCCTTGTTGCAGGGTCCACCAAGCGCGCGGGATATGACTTAGGCCATGCAATAAAAATGGAAGTAGTCAATATAGGCGAAGGTCGGTATGAACAAAGTGAGAATGTGCCGGGAAGCAGTATCGACAGCGATGCCTCCAGCAGCGCGTTTGAGAGCAACGACAGTGATCAAAACAGCGAGGATTTGGACAAAACATCAGAAGATGGTGACTTGAAAGAGGACTTGCAAAAGACAATACCAGAATGCTACAAATCTGACTCAATCTTTTCATCACATACAGCAAGCATCACAAATGACGAAGAGTTTCAGGCGACGGCGTTGTGCCAGTTTATGGATATATTGAATGATTTAGACGAAGTTTTAGATAAGTCTTTACTAGCATGTCTTGACGATGGAACGAAAAACTTCGACAGCGACGAAGAGGATCTCATTTGTAAGATTAAGGAAGTTATTGGCGAGGCTCAAGGAGAATCAGATCGTTCGGAAACGCAAAGTTTTGTGGACGATAATACTCAAGTAATAACATGTACCAACGTCCGTGCGTCAGCACCGTCCATGGAAGAACCGGGCATCACACCAAGCATATCTGAAAGGTCATATCTCACGAGCCTTGGGCGTTCCAAAAGTTTTTCAGAACTAACCGAAAATGATCGGCAAGCTTTAGTTTCATCATTAGAGAGAGCAAGTACGACGAACGACACATTGCGAAACTCAATGAGGAGATTAGATCCTATTGTTCTACCGGCGTTAACAGCGGAGTCTTCTTGCGAGCCTCTAACGCTGCCGGTGATACTTTTTTTAGAGCATAATATTAACATGCGGCCGACAAGCGCTCCGATACAGTTGCAAGTGACGGCGGCGAATCTCAGTAGTGATGGAGCTTCGGGACCTTTGATTGTAGGGCGGCGTGCTTTGTTGATGAATCGTACGCTTTCACTCCCGTCTCCGGGGGATAGTGACGTCACGGCTGGGGACTGGACTGGAAGGAATACTGCCAGAAGTACCGCAAGGAGCACTAGTGCGTCCAGTTCGTCCTCTGACTCGTTGGACGTTGCTCCCATCATCCAAAACGCTGGAAGTGCCACTGAGGAGAGGTAATAATAAATATTCATGCGAACTTAATTGTGTTATACTTAGCAGTTAACTCATGCATTGAGCAACCTTCGCGATTTCGGCAATACATTACTCATTTCATTTTGAAATGAGGTCATAGGATGTGATTTGATGATTCATGAATTACAGATCATTTTCTCCAAAAATCTGATAGGTAGATAATATTACGATTTTTTGCAGAAACGAAGAGACTGAAGAACCTCCTTTTGGAGTTTGGCCACATCGTATGAGTGCCATGCTGGCGTGCCTCAGTTGTACCGTGGGAATATTTAATATATCTAGATTTGCCATATTCAGTGTACATTTTGGAGGTAATGAGTGGACTTTTACGTAATTAATTGAATTCACCTAATTTCCTGGTATCTTTATAATGGATCTTTTTGTTATTGCAGCAAGCTTCATAATACAGTTTTTTATACTGTCGTTTTTAATTGGAATACCGTTGTTTACTTTACATTTGTGTTTGGGCCAAGTGTTGGAGTCTGGCCCGGTGGACATGTGGCGTATATCACCAATATTCCAAGGCGTAGGCGTCTCTTTGCTCATTACTCAAGCCGTGATTGGCATGTACAGTATAATAGGCCTATCTTGGATATTTGTTTACTTTAGAGACTCTTTTATAACGTCCAATGACAAATACAAATGGGCACTACCACACGAATTCAATTTTGAAGGTGAGTCAACCATTACCTAATTAAATGGTTTATTGTTTGAACAATGTCAACAAATTCGGTGATATCAATCAACAAGTGAAGCAGGAAGTCTGAATGAAGGTCGACAGTTTACACAATTACTTTTTCCGTTAGTGGAACAAGGAAATAGGGTCAGACTGAGAAAGTTTTTTTAATGTTTCAGATGCCATAGCGAAGAATGGTACTTATAAAATACAGGAGACTATGCCGCAATATTTTCACGAAGAGGTTTTACAACGGAATTTGGGGTCCAATAGCTCATATTTTGGCACAATAAAGTTTCAAGTAGCTTTCAACTTAGCGGTAGTGTGGATGATTGTCTTCGTCGCGCTGAGTAAAGGATTGAGGTCTTACGGCAAGGTAATAAACATAACAGCCTACAGCGCGTCATTGTAACGTAAGGCGATTTCTCACGAAAGTGTAACCCGTTATAATTATAATTGCAGGCTGTGTACATTCTGATATTCCTGCCGATCTGTGGTACATTAGTGTTATGTACCAAATTGCTCACTTTGATACCCTACGATACCGTCATCAATGTATTCTCCGAAACTGAATGGAGCGAATTCTTCATTAATAGTAATGTATGAATATTTTTTTCTCCTTACAATAATTTAAAGATCTTATCCCTTGTAAGTGCTTGCTATTTACTGACCTCTAATTACGCAAACAAAAGAATAACTCAACATTATATACCTCTATTCAATTCATGGTCACTGACAGTTCTAATTTCAAATTGTTTTTTTTTTCTTAGAGTTGGGCGGCGGCAGCTCAAGAAACGTTCTTAACATGGGGTCTCCTTGGGGCCTGTATAATGCAATTAACATCACACAAAAACGCGAAAAATAAAACTAATACAATACTGCAGAAGGAGAGTGCGTGTATAGTGGCATTTACGTTCGCAGTTTTGCTACTGGGATCGTTTTTGGCCAACACTTGCGTGCAAATATTGAAGAATTATGGCTACGTTTATATACCGGGCAGTTTCGGTGAGTTTGACATGTTTACAGAATGTTTTATGGTTGCCCTATTGACTACGGTGGTAATGCAAATAGTATGTACCTAGCAATCAAATTTGGCTTGGATAATGTTTTTTTCATGAACCAATTACGAGCCGTTAGAGCAGGTCTTTTACCTATAGTGAATATTTCCTCTGATGATGATGATCAAACATGAATTTGCCCGCAGATTGTGATTTGGTCTGGCGTTCTAAAACCGGTTTAGTTAGTCACTTCTGTTGAGCATTAGAAGCCTACGCCAACTAATATAAGCATCCTTGGAGTGCATAATGCATAGTAATTTATTTATTTATTTATTAGTAGCCTTTTTTCAGAGCATAAGAATACGCTTTTTTAATTATACATTTTAGGCTTACATCTATCGTGAAATTCAAGTGTGAAATATCAATTTCGCGGCCAATTCTCTACGTATAGTCTGTCATACTAATATTTAAATTATAATATTGAAAGTTGGTTTGTGTTTTCAAATCGTTATTTTACTTTTGTGAAAATTAAAGTAGGTATTTATATCGTTCATTCTATAGTTTACAAATGAAAGTGTCCTCGGTTTTTATGTAGCAGTATTATATTAGCATATAGATAATAATTATACTGCTTTTCACACAGCCAGTTATAATTCACGTAATTACGTATTGTACTTCGCAATATCCATAAAAACCAGATGTTCACTAGTTAAATTATAATAAGTATGTAGGTATTGTAGTTATAGGCGTGCTTCTAATTGGCTGCAACATATTTATTTACTGTGAAATTAACCACACAAGTCGCGATGCGCTAATCGGTCTGAAGATGACGTATACGATGATTTGTAATACCATAATAACATTGTAGTATTTTGTTTTGGCTTTAGTTACAGCCACACAGCCACAAACGTTATCTGAGCTGAAACTGACACTGATATGTAACCTTTATATTGTTTTACGGTCCATCCACACTTATGACCATAGTCACGGGCTTCTTGACTTAGGGGCGTTACACACATTTTCGGATGAATCGGCTGAGGCCGGGTTGTGAAATCAAATGTATATTTTGCCCCCGGTTGAGCCGAATTGTGCCGACTCGAACAAGTTAGATAAATAAAACAAAGAAAACTATGTAGCACGCCTTTCTGGTTTCGATAGATGCGGGAAGAGATTGTGCTTCTGTACATTTCCTTGACATTAACCCATGATCCATTTCCACACGTGAGGATCTAATGGCTGCATCAGCAAGGTATTCGCGTTGCTGAATTTTGAGAAAACATTTTACGTGTTATAATTTTTTCCAAGTCACACATGTTCGGGCTTTTGGCCCTCTGGCTTTTCTTTTCCCAAATGTACTCCAATTTTATAGGAACACAGCTATGACTGCCCAAAGACTCTAAACTCCGTGACTGTACTAGATTTGTGAGGAGGTTAATTATAATACATCGTATTGATTACAGAAACGGTAAAGTCTACACAATTCTTATGGCCCATTTCGGAGCCAATGCCAGGCAATGTGGTCTCTACACCAGTCCGCTACATGGGCCACTACGGCAGCTTGGTAGGAGTTACCGTATGGAAGTCTGGCAACACCGCGCGCACGCTCAGCGGCTGGCAACCCTTGCAGCTGGCAACACAGATCGTGCCGGCTACTCTTGCTGTGTTGCCTGCTAATTTGGTAAGTTTAATGAAAACTTTTTCGTGCGATGCCGGACGTGAAGAATAGCACCATCGCGTTTCTTTCGTGTCGTAAAAGGCGACTAAGGGACTTACTAGAAACTGAGCAGCAACATTCTCTAAGATTTTACAACCATACTGCGATTACCAACCCGCCTGCCAAGCGTAGCGATTATGACAAACCCTTCCAGCACTCCCAGACGTCCAGCAATGGACGTCTTTCGGCTGAAATAGTGATGATGAAACTTTCAAAAGCTGCCAGCATTGCGGATAGCAATATAATTTTAATAGGTACAAAAAGTTATCAGTAATTTAATTGTGTTATCTACGTAATCACAGTATTTGTATTCATGATATTATGATATTGAAAATTATTTTATAAAGATTTAAGATAAGGGCATTTACTTAATACTCATGAGATTATGATAAAGATAAAATTATGTCATAATTATTTAAGAACATTTACCTAAACTTGGTTGCAGAAAATAAATATTTGTTAGATAAAACTTTAACTGTATTTATGTATATTCCTAACAATGCATACATTTAGTCAAGCGTAAATCACATCCGCAACGACCCAAAAAAGAATACGAAAGTGATGAAGGAGGATTTTTGCAATGCGTTACGTTGCGGGGCAGGCCGCTCCTACGCTTTCATAATAACAATTTTTTAATGGGCCATCTATCTGATTTAACTAGCATGTATTGCCCACTGCAGGGCAAAGGCCTCCCTCTGCCTTTTCCACAGAATTCGTCGTCCCGCAATCTTCGTCTCGGCCTGCCGCGATTTCGTCGGGCGTTTAGTGGGACCCAATTGGTGGTTCTATTACCCCATTTGTCATCTGACATCCGGCAGACATGTCCGGCCTAGTCCCACTTAATCAGAGCAGCGTTCTGGGTAACGTCCTTGACTTTGGTTTTGGCACGCAGTGTTTTGTTCCTTATACGGTTTGAAAATCGAACACCCAGGCGGACCTTACATAACGTTTTTCATATTGATTCTTGAAACTGGCTGACATGCCAGAATGATTCCAAAACAATGTTTAACCGTCCAATTATTTCATCGTAAACTTTTAGGCACACCTCGCCAAGTTATATCGTTTTATTGCCAAGACTTTGAAATATGGAATATGACCTTGATTCTTTGTGGCCTAGAATTGGATTTACGATTGTGTGTATGAAACTAGTGTATAATTGTAATTGTTTGTTGGACTAGCCTCGTTTTAGTTAATTCTGCAATCGAGGATTTTAGATTAAATGGGAGCTCCTTAATTCTTCCTGTAAGTTGTGAGATGTTGAGTGTGTTGAGTAAATAGGCCTTGACATCGAATACAAAATTTAACTTTATAAGTTATAAAAGATTAGGCTTCGACTTCTCATCATCAGCATATGATGTTCCCACTGCTGGGACACAGACCTTCTCTTGGTGGGAGGGAGTGGACCATAATCCACCACGCAGGTCCAGTGCGGGTTGGTAGATGTCACATGTCTTCAAATTTTTGGTTCTAAGACATGCCGGTTTCCTCACGATGTTTTCTTCACAGTTTTGAGAGCAGTGGCGATGAAATAATTTATACAAAGTAATGCGCCTGCTCGTAAGTCGCGGCCGTTACCACTGTCGGAAATTATCTCGCGGGAACTTACTACCGGAATAAAAAGTATCTTATTTTCTAATCTAGGTCAGGGCCTATCCCTTTCATCCTAATCCGTTCAGCTGTTAGGCGTAAAAAGTTCACAGCCAGAGATAGTTCCGCATTTATAAATAGCGCACTCTTCGCACACATGCTTCGTCTGCGTGCACTTCAAACTTAATAGGCCATATTGTACGATCTTTTTTCCCTGCCTTAATTTGTCAGTTTATTCAAATTACAATTGTAATAGTACGGTACTGTATGAAACGGCTTTAACGCAACCTATTGACGTAATGTATGATTTAGATACACAACTAATTTCCCTGATCATACTTACACTACTTACGGTTTTTAATTTAGATAAGTTATTAATTTTAAAACACTTTGACCTTTTGACATAATAAAGTCAGTGTTTTAAAATTATAAGTATTCTAATGACTACTATCTCGACTTTGTATTTAGGGATGTTCTGTTTCAATTTGTAATTCATATAACTTCGGATTAATTAGTGTTCGAAGTAAATAAAGGTTCATTAAATACAGGTCTTTTCGGTTATTCTTTTCGCCAAATCGGACAGATTTACATGAAATAACTTTTGTCCGTGGCTTCGCCCTTGTAGATATCGGAAATTATCCCAACGGGAACCAACTGCCAAGGTAAAAAGTATCATAGTGTTAATTCAGGTTAAGTATAAAATAAACCATCCAAATCTGTTTTTTTGCGTAATTTAGTAAAAAACAATACGAACATAGTTTTTTAACTAACATTATATGGACATTTTTAATGATGTCTGAAATAAATGTATCATTTTATTTTATGTATAAATAAATAAATAAATATCTTAGGACAACCAACACAACGTTATCTGATCCCAAACTAGGCAGAGCCTACTATGGCAACCAGACAACTGATAAACATACTTATATATTTCTAAATACATACATATTATAGATAAATAACACCCAGACACAGAACAAATGATCGTGCTCATCACACAAAGATTTGTCCTGGGTGGGAATCGAACCCACGACCTCAGTCTTAGGAGTCAGGGTCACTAACCACTAGACTAACAGGCGGCGGCGGCGTTAAAACTTTGTCATACATTTAACCCATGTTTTCCTTGTAATCTATAAACTTTTATGGAATCAGCCATCTAACTCTTTATTTTGTTTCCAGCTATCACCAGCATGGGCAGTGATATTCTACTTCATCATAATAATGTTCGGCATCGCACAACAGCTGGCGATATGGCACTGCGTCATAACTGGCATCATGGCTATCAATGCTGAGGCTCTCAAAGTATGGGAGACTACTATCACGTTTCTCAGCTGCGTTTTTGGACTGGCTATGGGGTTGCTGCTTAGTACTGATGTGAGTATAAACCACTTAAAGCTGAAGCGACATGGTACCCCGTGAAATCTAATTTTTCTTACGTTTTTTGCTATTTGCAGGTTAGGCTGTATGTTGTACAAACCGGTGCGCTTCCGTTTCAGGCCATTATCAATTTAAACAATTGTAATGGCTCTACAGATTTAAAGCCATATTTTTCTTGAATTATATTTTAAAATCATACAGCAGAACACTTAATTTTTACAGAAAAAATGATTTTCGCGGGCATAACGCATTCTACCTGGTCCATTTAATAATCTTAATCATCGGAACGTTTTTATACTGAAAATATGAATTTCGAAGGCTACCATGGCGCATTCTCCTTGATCCATTTAATAATATAAATAATCGAACCGATTTTAAGAGGCTAACGAAAGTTTTTTTTAGTTGATGTATTTGTAAAAATTTTAATGTACCATGAAACATCATTTAAACCATGATACAATAAATGTGCTACTTCTTTATTTTTATGATTTGGTTTGATTAATCGACGACCGTTTTGTGAATTTCGCTGTAAGAAGTTTAGAATATCAAATATTTACGAATCGTTTTGACGTCTATACGGTATAAAAAATTACAATGTTGGATTTGTTGTGAAAGTCATCTATACAATGTATAAGGCACTCTTCCACTTTCCTATAAAAAATTGTAAAAACATTTAATCTTTTTAAATTTTAGAGAAAATCGGTATAGAATTAGATTTGATTTCGGTTACTCAGAACTGTTATTCATATCATAAAAACAACAAGAATTAACTTCAGTTCAAGATCAATATATTTCCCGATTAAAAAAATAAAAAGAATTGGCAGTAAATAATCTTAAACCAAAATAAAAAAGAGCTCAATCATTTGTTAAATAATCATTGAAACGATCTTTCGTGTTGAGCAATACGTATGGAAATGTATTATTTTTACTGTAAAAGTTCGTCTGAAAAATAAAGTCAATTAGCGCAATTGACAAATGTCATATAACAGCCTCTTACATAATTCTGGTATGACCGCATAAGATACCAAGCTTACCTAGCTTGGTTTCTAGTTAGTACCGAAACAAGAAGTTGAAATGCGGTTGCGGGTTGAAAAATGGGTTTTGAAACTAGGTTTGAATAGCCTCGACCCGGCCAAATACCTACACAGTATCCCAAGTGCAATATTTCTCATAGCGATCGATCATCCGTCCCCTTGAGATGCGAAGTTCAAGGTTCCTTCGACGCGTAGTAAAGTAGCATTTTTTTTTTGGGTTCCGTTGCCAAATGGCAAAAAACGGAACCCTTATAGATTCGTCATGTCTGTCTGTCCGTCTGTCTGTCTGTCTGTCTGTCCGTCCGTCTGTCTGTCTGTCTGTCCGTCCGTATGTCACAGCCACTTTTCTCCGAAACTATAAGAGCTATGTTGTTGAAACTTGGTAACTAGATGTATTCTGTGAACCGCATTAAGATTTTCATACTAAAATAAAAAAAAAACAATAAATTTTGGGGTTCCCCATACTTGGAACTGAAACTCAAAAAACAATTTTTCATCAAACCCATACGTGTGGGGTATCTATGAATAGGTCTTAAAAAATGGTATTGAGGTTTCTAATATCATTTTTTTCTAAACTGAATAGTTTGCGCGAGAGACACTTCCAAAGTGGTAAAATGTGTGCCCCCCCCCCCGTAACTTCTAAACTTCTAAAATAAGAGAATGATAAAACTAAAAAAAATATATGATGTACATTACTATATAAACTACCACCGAAAATTTGTTTGAACAAGATCGAGTACTTAAGTAGTTTTTTTTTTTAAAACGTCATACATGGTAAACCGCAATTTACCTTTCATTCAATCAACTGAAATATAAAATTTAAAAAAGACATTTAATTTCATAAACATGAACCTTATGTATAAACCGAGAATACCTACAGGTTTGTACGGAACCCTCGGTGCGCGAGTCCGACTCGCACTTGGCCAGTTTTTTTAAGATAAATTCAGTATTATCATGGTTTCGTTTAACGTTTACAAGTCAGATCCGTAAAAACGGCTAATTCGATCTTGGTGTCACAATTGTATCGAATTCATTCGCTTTGATGAATAAGTCAAGAAAACTAGATCAATTAAACTGGTTTTACTCCACATTTCGTAGAACTTGTTAAATAAAGTTAAATTATTACACTTTATATCGTAATGGGTTTTGTATTTAACCTAAATTCTTGAATTAAACCAATATATTAGTTCCAAGGAATGGAATGGAATGAAATCGCGTTTTTCTTGATAACCGGACTGAGTTAGATTTAGTATATAAGTTATAATTTGGATCGATATACATAGGCAGGTACGCTATATAGCGTAACACACTGTCAATAGCGTAACACAGCGTGCACTGATTGGACAGGTCCCTGACGACCTATCCCTCGGCGGTCAGTCCTTAACTCTAGATTAGTCATGCATCGATTACCCTTAAAGCTTTGTTAAAAGAAACCCTAGCTTATATGTTTTGACCGCAAAATTAATCTCCTTATTAGGTAGTGCGTGTCAAGCCTAGCTAAACTCTAGCCCGCGTCAGAAAATAACCGTATTAAAACCGTTTATCGTGATGGCGTCCGTAAATACGCTATAGGTCACAGTATGTACTCGGTAGTGAATGAAATGGGGGTGACCGAAAGAGGTTAAGCCAATAAAACAATAAAATTAAAGTGGACTATTTCATACTCCGGTTACATTAAGGTTAACTGTGTAATGGAGGATCATTTGATACAAAATGCGCGCCATTTTTCAATCTACACTAATATTATAAAGGGGAAAGATTGTACATAGATTGTTTGTAAAATTGCTTTTAAAGTATAAACTCAACTGCCAGGGTTGCGAGATTTGTTCGAAAGAGATACCGTGGTCCTGGCATATAGGCAACTGATGGAACATGGGCGGGTTTTATTCAGTAAAAGTCTGACACCCCTTCCGCTCCGCCCAGAGCGGGTGACGTCATTTGATGATTTCCCACCCACAAAAGTATAAACTCAAAAACTACTTAACCGATTTTAAAAATTATTTCACTTATGGAAAGCTACATTATTCCGGAGTAACATGAGCAATAAATTTCACGCGGACGAAGTCGCGGGTGAAGTGCTAGTGTGTTAAATGGTGGTTTGTGGTTACCGCAGAGTCAAAAACAGCCCCTAAATCCTCTAAATTTTTACAATTATAAATTCAAAAGTAAAAGGACATCATGGATTTCGTACCTAAAAATTAAAGTGTTAGCCAGGAAATGCTAATTTCTTATGGGAAATGATATCTTGAACATGTTTTTATAGGTATTACAACGAAAGTTTACAGGTGACCTTTGAGTTTGAAAGTGCCAAAAATCATATTTTTGCCAACAATGTTTTCGACATTCGTTTAACGTGGCCCCGGCACATGGGCAACTGAAGGAACACGGGTGGGTTTTAGTCAATAAAAGTCTGACACGCCCTCCCGCTCCGCCCAGAGCGGGAGAAGTCATTTGATGATTTAACATCCAAAAAAAAGGGTTAATTGTATACTCTCCTTGTAAAGATAAAAATATTGAGAGTGTTTTGTTCCCATAAAAAAACCGTTTTTTTCTGTCACTTTTGTTTTTCGTTGATAGTGTTCGAAACATAAATGATGTCATTTAAATAATTACCATATTTACCTTCTGTGTAAGTCTTAAAATGTTTGATCCTGTATGACCTCTTCTGGCGTTGCGTTGGTAGTTTTAGTACCAAGACGTGAGCACTTAACGTTACGACGATATTTTACTACAGAATGGTGTGATATTTCCTTGATTATATACGTAATCGCAAAACTAATTGTTTAGTTAAGCTAATATTAGCTATTACGTACGTAGCAATATTAGAGTACGAATGGACAGTTTTGGATAGAGTAAACTTGATCATAATACTATTGAAACTTGTTATTTTTTTTTCTGCGTGGGCTATCATCCAATGACGTCTCCTGCTTTGGGCGGAGCGGGAGGGCATGTCAGACATTTACTGACTAAAACCCACCCGTATTCCTTCAGTTGCCTATGCCAGGGCCACGGTAACTCTTTCGAACAAATTCGCATCCTTTTTTTTTTGTGAGTGGGAATCATTAAATGACATCTCCCGCTCTGGGTGTCGCGGAAGGGCGTGTCAGACTTAACTCTTTCGAACAAATCCGCGACCCTGGCAGGAAATCGGTGACCCTGACAGGCATTAGACCCCTTAAATTTTTGCTGACATCACTTGGCGGCGCGCGGAACATAAAATATATCGCCGTCGACCCGGGCCTGGTCCTGACCGGGCGGCACGCTATCCATGCTCGCCGTCCGCAAGCCCACGCCAAAGGTGGCCGGGAGTCCGCTATGGACTCCTGACGCCCAGTGTGTCTCCTGCGGCGGCTAGGGGCGTGAGGCCACAAAGATTGCCTCTCCCTCACGAGCTCCGCCTCCTCCTTCGCGTGCGTTACTACTTCGTAAGAGGAGGTGAAGGCATCCCTAGCCCTCTCGCTCCGTACCAAGGCCGGACGCCAGAGGTCGCCGCCGCCGACCGCCTCCACGAGGACACGGCGGTGCTCCGCCCCGGCAGGGCACACCTCCACCGTATGCTCTACCGTGTCCTCCAGGCGATCCGCACCGTGCTAACACTCGGGCGTTTCCTCCCGCCTTATTCGGAACGGGAACCTCGCGAAGCAGTCGTGTCCGGTGAGGATCTGCGGAAGGCGATTGAAACGTGCTTTGGATTGCAAATTTTAGAATGAAAAACTTTTATGTAAGGTACGCATAAAAGTTTTCATTCTATTTGCACAAAAAATGGTTTTTATTTTTTTGCAATATGGCGTACCTTTTTTTTAAATCTTAAAAGCTTGTAAATCTATAGAAAAATAAATGGGCAATTCGAAAAAAATAGTTTCATAATTGTGCCAGAATCGAATCATAGTTAAAAATCTAAATTAAAACAAAAGCGCCATTTTTTTAAAGGTTTTTTATCAACCGTTAACGGTGTAACTTTTTTTCCTAGAAGTTACTATCAGCCCCCAAAACATATCCAAAATTCAAATCAATCGATACACGCGTACCTGAGAAAAATATTTTTTTCTGATTTTGTCAGATTTTTACATATTTTCCTTTTTCTCAAAAACCGGGTTAGAGATCTGAAACTTTCAGGATCTTATTACCTTATTAGTACCTAAAATCCTTTAAGCCTCGTGCCAATAAACAATACTATGTTGGAACTAATGTGGCTTTCCAGCTGTAAGGCTATATGTATACATAAACAAAAATTTACTTATTCTAATTTAAAGTATCATCTTTTGATCTGTAATTCGTTTCCTCTTTTGCTATAAACATGTACAGACGCCAGCCCATCAAGCTACTACAGTCTGTCAATTTTTTTAAATCAACCTTGAACCTAATAAGGTTCAAGGTTGATTGCCAGAATTTGTCAGTTTCGGGTTTTGTGTGCTGGCGTCTGTACATATAATTTGAAGTCTGTAAGCCTATACATTATGTTAATCTTGTAAAATAATTTCCATTTAATCAACGGGAAATTCCGCATTACTTATTATTATTTTGTTAGTTCTAGGCAGCCATTTTTTTTCTCATCATCAGCCTATAATGTTCCCACTGCTGGGACACAGGCCTCCTCTCGGTAAGAGTGAGAGGGGGTGGTTGTCACATATCTTTGAATTTGTGGTTCTAAGACATGCCGGTTTCCTCACGATGTTTTCCTTCACCGTTTTGAGACCAGTGGTGCTGAAATAATTTACACAAAGTAAAGCGCCTGCTTGGGTTCGAACCTGCGACTTCAATTGTAAGTCGCGGCCGTTACCACTGGGCCACCACTGCAATTTTTTTTCTATCATTTATAATTATATCTTCATAATTAACATAACGCCTTCTCTCCCTGAAAGGTTGGGCAGAGGTGTACCTATAGTACACCCACGTTTCGCCAGTTATGTTTAAGTCCCATGTAATAAGGAGCGAGCCTTTTGAAATTCGCCGGACACAAATTCCAACCCACTCAAAAGAAAAACCCAATAGCACTGCCCGACCTAGGAAACGAACCCATGACCTCTTACTCAGCAGTAGTGCTTGCAACCACTAGACCAACGAGGCATTCAAATGATTAAATTAATCAATGTGTTATCATTAAATTACTTTTTCAAACTCGATTCAACTCACTCAACTGTTTTATTCATAAACATTAATTTACATAGGTATGCTAAAACAGTGATATGATAATACTTTGTAAACACTGGTGACTATTTTAAGACATAAAAGCAATTTACGTTTTAATCCCTCACTTAAGTGTAAATATCTGTATGCAAAGTGTACGGAGTATTAATTAACGAATTAGAAAGTTGCTGATAGCTTCCAAAACGGAAAATTTGGCAATTTTTCTAGAAATGACGCGATGTGCAACAGTAGGTAGGTAGACCAATAATGTTCTCTTAAATAATACACTTCTCATCAATAAAAAATCGTAACAGTACTGCAAGTACTATTTAGGCGGCATTTAAATAAAATAGGACTGATATAAAAAAAAAACAATAAATAGCTGGCTTTAGTCTAAACAATGGTGTACCACAATTCCAAATTTGAATTTAAATTTTCGAATTTTCAGCCAATAAATGAATGTAGAGATTGTTTTCAATGTATATTCCGTCGAAATTTCTGCATTTAATCACAATTTTTTGCCAAAATTATCGTTTTTTAATAGTGATTGTTAAGGAAGCTCTGTGACATCCTACCAAAGAGTTTTTTCCTAACAAATATAAATATGCGGTTTTTTCTTCTTGCCACGCTTTCACGGCTGAACGGATTACGATGATACACAGGTAGACCATGATATCAAGGACATAGGATCTTGTTGTCCCGGTAGTACTTTCCGATTTTCGACCTCCACGCGGGCAAGTAGCTAATAAAGGTTGACTTTGAAAACAATTAATTTAAGGGAGTGTTTAACCCACCAATACTAACAAAATATACATACCAATTTCGAATTCGTAAAACCCAAATAGACCTTCCCATATACAGTTATATACCCGATTGGAGTGATGGCCCAGTAGTATCGGGCCCGACTTACGAGTTGTGGTCGTGGGTCCGAACCCAGGCAGGCGCTTAACTTTGTATAAATAATTTCATCACCACTGCTCTCAGAACGGTGAATGGAACCATTATAAGGAAACCTCCTTGTCGTAGAACCAAAAATTCTAAGAATTGGTGACAGGCAACTGAAGGAACACGGGTGGGTTTTAGTCAGTAAAAGCCCACGCCCTCCCGATCTGCCTAGAGCGGAAGACGTCATTTGATGATTTCCCAACCAAAAAAGACTTGAAACATCTACCAACCCGAGCTATATTACAACTCACTCCCTCTCACCGAGAGGAGGTCTGTGTCCCAGCAGTGGGAACAATATAGGCTGATTATGATGACCGATTGGACCATTTTGTATAATAAGCAGGGATGTTAGGGAGCTCCGTAACCGTAACAGAAACTATCGGATTTCCGATATAAAAATGTATCCGTAACCGTAACCGAATCCGAAATAAAAGTTTCGGATAATATCGGATTTGTTATTACATTTTTATTTTAGGTAGATTACATTACACTCAATTTATATTTATAATCATTTTTATTTTAAATATCTGTAATAATTACTCACAGACTGATTGTAATTCCTACCAAATGGTGACATATAAATAAAACCATTTTATATGTATTTTACTTTTTAAATTCCTTAAAAGTTTAATAACCGTAACCGAAATTATCCGAAACTAACGGATAATCCGAAATAATTTCATATCCGTATCCGTATCCGGTATAATAATCATTCCTACATCCGTAACCAATCCGTATCCGAAATTTCATATCCATAACATCCCTAATAATAAGTTCGTATTTTTGCGTATTTGGTCCCATAATTAAAGTCGTTAATTTTGATGGGTAGAATTTTTACGATTTTTCGCAGTCACCCCTGTATATATCTTATAGTTCAAGAAATTACATTCGAATGTGTTAATTTCTGGAACTCACACTAGGATTCCCTGTGTCGTAAGATGCAGGCTCCTTCGTTCCTTTAACATTTGTTGCTATACAGGTTTTTGCAAAACAGGTGTAAATACGTTACAATGAATTTCTTAATTTCACCTAATCACAAAGAAAACTTTAGTATATTTACTACCCGGGATTCCTTAATACCCATTTCTGTTGCTAAGCAGCATTACTGGGTGCTGTATTCCTCTGAATGGGGCAACCGCATGACATTATTTACCTACTAGAAATACACACGACCCAAGAAAACCTCTCTCACTGCTAAGAAGTAAAGATCAAAGTCAATTTTAACAATGGATGTGCAGTAGATTATGCTGCAGATGTCCATAATAGGCGGTGGTAACCATCTACCATCGAGTGGACTACTAGTTCGGTTGCCTCCGAATAGTATACTTATTATACTTAATAAACTTAAATTAATCCTCTCTCTGACAGACCAGAGGGGTGATTGCGTAATACACGGTCAGTAGGAATCGCTTTCATTTTCACACTTGTACATCATTCATGGCGCTGTTTACGTTGCTAAGCAGACAATTTTTTCGAACATGTGAAAGAATGGATTATCAATAAGTTTCATAATGATTCAGATTCTGATTAATAGTGTGTTACGCGATTAGATTGCTGGTTGTAAAGCATGGAATGTTACATTACAGTTCCCTATACAACGAAGGTTAGCACCTTAGCATTAATGAAACATTTTTGAAAAATTATATCCTGGTATAGGGGATTAAAGTTTGTTTGAAATTTCGTAATTTTTGCCGATGGAAAATCGGGGATACGCCTTTTTTTGTGGGTGGGAAGTCATCTAATGACGTCTCCCGCTCAGGGTGGAGCGGAAGGGCGTGTCAGACTTTTACTGACTAAAACCCACCTTTGTTCCTTCAGTTGCCCATATGCCAAGGGCCACCGTATCTCTTTCGAACAAATCTCGCGACCCTGGCAGGAATAATCGTAGATACGGCTTATGTTGAAATAACGTTAAAACTTATATTCCGCAGGCTGGCATCCGTATAGTCCACTTCATAGACTACGTCTGGGTCGGGTCCTGGTGGCAATGCGTCATCCAAGTCGCCCTCGCTTGCGGTGTGTTCGTGGTGCGAGGTCGGCCATATTCGCCCGACGTCGTCGTAGCGGCATTGTACTCGTCTCGAAGCAGACTGTCGGCGACGTTGGCGGCTTTACTGAGCTTCACCTGGACCGTTGTGCTACCGGTGTTGTTGTGTGTAAGTATGCTCTTTATAAGGTTATTACAGTTGTATTTAAATATCGCGTTTAGTAGGGACCTTTGAAAAAGTATCAAAGAAAACAGAAAGAAAACAATGCTCATAATGCCCAAAGGGCCTCAGCCTAGTTTAATATTAGATGTCAACGCAAGGTGCTATTTGTCGCTGATTTTCAGACGAGGCAGAGCTTTATATGTCTCGTTTGGTACTGCACTACAATCATTATAGCCGATGGTATCAGTACAAAACATCGATAAGTACTTCACTTATCGATGTTTTGTTCTGTAACTAGCATAGCTCTGGCATGTAGTCATCATCATAATCAGCCTATATTGTTCCCATTGCTGGGACACAGGCCTCCTCTCAGGGAGTGGGCCGTAATTTACCATGCGGGCCTAGTGCTGGTTGGTAGATGTCACATGTCTTCGAATTTTTAGGTCTAGGACATGCCGGTTTCCTTCACCGTTTTGAGAGTAGTGGTGATGAAATTATTGATACAAAGTAAAGCTCGTAAGTCGGAGCCGATACCACTGGGCTACCATTGCTCCTGGCATTTACTCACAAACACTAATATGTATGCAACTATGCACTACATACAAATATCTAATAAATAAAATAAATATCTTAGGACAACCAACACACTGTTATCTGATCCCAAACTAGGCAGAGCCTGTACTATGGTAACCAGACAACTGATACTTATATATTTCTAAATACATACATATTATAGATAAATTACACCCAGACACAGAACAAATGATTGTGCTCATCACACAAACATTTGTCCTGGATGGGAATCGAACCCACGACCTCAGTCTTAGCAGTCAGGGTCACTAACCACTAGACTAACAGGCCAGTCTTGTATGCAAAATGATCAATACATGAAAAGGTACAGACATGTTTGCCACATGTCTGATTATACACATGTACTGATTATAATTTCATGTTATTATGAATATAGTATTTTGGAACCCACTCTAATATGAAATAGGCCTTATCTGCAAGTTGCAGTTGTTACTTCATCGAATGGATAGCATCTGATAGTGTCCACTTGAAGATTATAGTGAGATCGAAGTAGGTAAAATTTGCCATTTGTTTATTTTTTCAGGCAATTTGCGTCATGGATTTCCGAGTGGGGCAACAGAAACAAATGTACAGTTGGAGGAAACCAGCCGGGTATGTTATGGTGTTTTTTAGAGTTACCGTACCTCAGTCGGCAAAAAACAAACCCTTATAGAATCACTTTGTAGGCCGTATGTCAACACCCTTTTTCTCTGGAACGTGTGGAAGTATCAAGCTGAAATTAATATCACTTACTCAGGTCTGCTACCTCTTACAGCAGTGAAAAAATCAATCTTCTAAATTAACGCAATTTAATTATAAGGACCTTTATGCTCCATTTATGGCGCATATTTTGACGCTCGCAAGGGAATCACAGTCTATAGGGGACTTTAATTGACCTAAAATCATGAAATTTGGCAAGAAGCAATGCCATGTAGCACAAGTAAAGAGAAATGTCTGAAACCCGTACATTTGTGGTTACATCACAAAATAATTACTTTTTTGCTATTATAAACTTATTTGCAGTTGATAAGCTAACCGCGACTTATGTCGATGTATGGGGACAACAGTTTTCTAACTGCAAAGTTTGCCCCTCAGCACAGTTTTTCTTTTTGTCAGAAGAATGTTCGGTACTTCCGAACCAAAATAAGTATTAATTCCTTAATAATTATTTTGGTGAATCTAGCTGTACATTAGAAATGCTTACACTTTTATTAGCACTCATATAATCTTCGAGACTACATCGTGAATCGAACTATTTACATAGGTGAATTTGTATGGAACCCTCGGTGCGCATATAACCGGTTAAAAAAAAAGAAAAATAAGGACTTGGCAAACTATCACCACACAATTACCGAATCATTCCCTTGATATATGTATATCAGGAGAATGGTTCCGTGTGATGACGTAGCGAAAGCGTAGGTACTTATTTTTTGTCGGAAAGCACATAGAATCAAGTTCTAACTTAACAGACAGCTGTGCTGCTTGGGAGTCTGTCCCACCATTTCATCTTCCCAGCTAAAGTACAAGAAAGTGGTGAAAGGCGGTCTTTTTGGGAGACTGTCTCATGTAATTCTGACGTTCAAGAGTGCTGACTCACTGCCTTTTTATTTGGTGGGAAATCATCAAATAACGTGTCCCGCTCTGGGCGGAGCGGGAGGGCGTGTCAGACTTTTACTGACTAAAACCCACCCGTGTTTCTTCAATTGCCTATATGCTAGGGTCACGGTATCTCTTTCGAACAAATCTCGCGACCCTGGCAGGCTGACTCACAGCCTAGCTTGTGATTTCATTTTATATATTCTTTCACCGAAGTAAGACTTCAAAGTTAAAGAAAAACGTTTGAATTTCAGTTACTGGCCAGTATGGAGTAGACAGGTAGCAGTGTTTCTGCAACAAGGAGCGTTACTACTGGTTCCTATCACTGCCTTTATACAGACGTGGCGATACATGAACAAGGGACCACCGGATATTCTCGATGTAAGTCATTTCACTCTATTACTTCATTTTCAATAACCCATTGGAATGAGATGTCGTTTCGTGTTTTGCCGGACGTAATTAATAGCACCACCCCTTTTCTTCTCGTGGGTGTCCTAGAAGGCGACTAAGGGACTTACTAGAGAATGGGCAGCAGCGTTCTCTATGTATTTTACCACCATACTGCGATCGCCAACCCGCCTGCCAAGAGTGGCGATTATGGCAAAGTCCCCCAAATTGGGGGAGGCGTGGACGTCTTACAACTTGATAATGATGATGATGATTTGAATGAGAATGCATATTTCCATTTCATTTAGTATGATTGGTTTTTGATCAACAGTTTAATCAATTCACGATATCTTAGATAAGGTTTTATAGTTCATTTAGTAATCTGTACTCTGATTAAATTTTTCTTTTGAGGTGTCGTGGCTACCTAAAGTTCAGCAACGCTTGGCTCGGTCCGTCTGCGGATGAATGACCATGCAATGTGATATGATCTTTACATATCGATACCAGTCCGTGCCTGGAAATAACGTTAAACCGTTAGCCCTGGCTGTCATATCTTTATCAGTCGTTACAGGTCATCAGAAGCACGGAAGTCCAGCAATCAGTAACTGGGTTGTTGGAGATTAGATAGGCAGTCATTCCACGTAAAATACTGCCATTAAGTGACACGACATTAGCTGCCCCATTGTTTGCCTGTTTTTTAAGAGTTTCAAGACTCTTAAAAGCTCGGTCAGAATACCGTCATTAGCTGACCTAAAAAATTGCACAATCAAATTAAGACAGATTTATGATCTCTAAAGGCTTCCACAAACACGCGCAACGCGACTCTCATAGAACAATTTCTATATAAACATCATGGGAATCGTTCTACAAGAGTCGCGTTGCACCTATATTAAGAAGCCTTAAGTCCTTTAATGTAAAAGTTTTCTTATTATAATGTGTCCCATCAACATTAGTCAATAGAAATCGAAAGTGTTATGAACACAACAGTTATTAGCGACATCATACAATTAGATTAGGTGCGAAGACTCTCCATCGCAGACTTCAGGCAACCGTAGGCGCGCAATGGGTAGCTCGCCGCCCGGTAAAGACCAGGCCCGTGTTGACGGCGCATAGTGTTCCACGAGCGCCTCAAAGTGATGTCAGCAAAATTGAAGGGTCCGTTGGGACCGATGCCTGCCAGGGTCGCAAAATTGTTCGAAAGAGTTACCGTGGCCCTGGCATAGGCAACTGAAGGAACACGGGTGGGTTTTAGTCATCAAAAGTCTGACACGCCCTTCCGCTCCATTCAGAGCGGGAGACGTCACTTGAAGATTTCCCACACACAAAAAAAAGCAGATAAGGGTATTATGGTTGGACGTTCATTTGTTACATAATGTTTTATGTTAACGCTACCAGGATCATGGGACCAACGATTGTATTGAAGAACTGGTAAGACAAATTGTTTCTCAGTTATTGTTTGTGTAAACAAGCAAATGTTTAAAAATATTCCAATGATAGTAGGCCTACCTACTATGACTCAAATATTTTTAAACTTTTGGCTATTAATAGATATGCAAGTACATGTTTTTAGTTATATAGAGATAACGTATTGTAACACATTATTTATATGGTGCAATAATATCACGTCACGTCATATCAGATGTGTCTATTTTTAAGTTATCTGTTTTCAAAATACTTATATATTTTGATAACCCTAATTTTGATGAAATAAAAAGAAGATACAAAAAATATATTTAGTGTTATGATAACCCTGGGGAGTGTCAGAAATGCCTTATTATTTTTATTAGGCAATACATGTATGACGTCACTTTTCACGGGTGTGTATCAAATACCTCACTAATGGATGTTTCTTCCTTAGAAAAAAACTTCACACAGTGACAATCAAAAAACATGTAATAGATAAATCAGTCAATTTATGTACTTGGTCTAATCGTGATTTTATATTGTTACCATAGCAAATAGTTAGATTTCGCGCGTATGACTATATAATAGTATTACGAAATGTGTACTCATGCAAGGTCGCGATATATATTTGATATAATCTCTAGGTGTAACAGATAACATCATTTTATCGTTGCATAAGACAATTTGTTTGGTGGTTTCTATAATGGCAAAACTAGCAGTAGATTATAGTTCTAATTTTGACAAAAGATTTGACCTAAGAGTGCTCGTGTTCAAATGAAGTGGAAAATTTTAAGTGTCTCATTGCAAAGTCTATATAACGTTTTTTTTTACTAAATACATGTGGTATATTCAGTAGAAACAAAAAATCATTATTTTTTTATTATTGTCCGTAGTTTGTTCCGGCTAATCTCCGGAACGGCTGTACCGATTTAGAACGGACTTTCACAGGCAGATAGTCAATATAAATAAAAAGATAAGCTTTTTGTAACGTTGTCATTCAATTAAGTTTAAAAAGGTTTATTTCTAGTACTGAGCTATGTATACACTTTGTTCTGTTTTGGAAACCGTTTTACAACCGTCTTTCGACATCGTAACCGACTGTATTACGGGCTTGAACGATGCCTGGCTTACCGATTGGTTTACAAAGGGTAAATAATTAAAAAAAAAACACAAACGACTTTAATTTCGAAAGTGGTTGCCTTTGATCTGTATTTTAGTTATTTGCCACCGACTTCCGAAATTAAAGTCATTTTATTTTTTTTGAGTTTTTTTGGAATTCATTTTTATGTTTCACTTTTTAGTTAGGGTATCACCCATTTGTATATCACTACTTGCTATGGAAACAACATTGATAGGAAGTATTAGAACATCCATCATCAAGAACTACAACGTGGATTGAATACGTACTATCGAATCTTAACGTATTTTATTCACCTCAGTCGATAGATTTTGAAGACTTGCTTAATGAATGAAAATTGATGATTTATGATGTTTTCATTACGGCGTATGCTATTAAATTATGATTCTGAAATACTTGTCTGATTTTTGATAAGTTTTTGAATATGTTCTTTGACTGATCAGGCTCGATGTCGCTCTTGTATATTTCGGCAAACCTTTCATTCAGCACACGGAATAATGAATTTGCAATATACCCTACGGTGCCCGTTAACTAGGCCTCTTTTCACCTTCCTTTGACTTTGATATTTAAGTAACAACATCTTAGTGTTCAATTTTGATTATCTCGTGCTATAACTGAAGAATGACTCTCTGAAATTGTTTCCTTCAATGGGTATTGCATAATGACTTGATGTGGTCGACGTAACCTTTGTTGTCTGATAATCCTTTCCATTAGATCATCATAGTAGACAACTAGACGTCATTCATCCTCAAGATACTGAAGATTGATACTCTGTCGAAGTAAATAGTTTGATTCTCGTCTAATGACATCTTTTTATTATTTATTTATTTAGGATCTCCAACAAAAGATGTACACAATACATTGACACATTAATAAAGAGTAACAAAAGGTATATAGTAGGTGTACTTCTTCACTTATAGGAGCCCACAGCATACACAATACAGTTAACAACTAAGCTAACAAAGTTAAAATTTTATAGGTAAAATTTGGTAATTTTATAAATTACTAAAGGACATGCAATAAAAAATAACAAAATATAACACTGAGATACTAAAATATAGATACTTAAATTAAATCTAATAACAATTCTTATATTTAGACAGCGGCGTAATGACCGAGGCTACTTTTGGAGGGATATAAAATAAATTGTTAGTGTTGTGCCTGGGAATCCGAGTCATAATTTTAATCTTTAATGAACTCAAAAGTTCCCTTCAATTTATTGTTCCATTTAATAGTTTGTGGAGGATGACGCAGTCCAATTTCTTTCTACGACTGGTTAGTGTATCCATGTGGTAGTGTTTCATCCTATCAGTGTCATAGTATACAATTCATGATTAGGTATATTAGTAGGTGATAATAACATGCAAAATAATAATCAGAATCTAGTGATAAGGCTCTATAATGATAGATTGTTGTTGTTGTTGAAAGGTCTGAATTATCTTGATTGTCGTTTTGATCCTATGTTGCGTCCTTTTTTATTGGTAAAAACACAAGTCTGGTTACAGGACGTTGTATGATGTTAGTCTTAGTTTTCAAACTGACTACCCTTACCTAGCCATCCATTTCCAGGATGAATTGCTTGAATACGTCCTAACACCCACTGGCCGGGTGGCAAGTTTTTTCGTTCTTGACGTCAACTAGTTCGAAGTTCCTACTTGGCTTCGCCATTTGATCTAGCCTGCAGTTGCTGAAGACATTCACTTGACCACCTTTTCCAAAGTTGTTTGTTGATTGATTAAATGAGTTGCCATCTTGTCGTATGAATGACGTGATCTGGATCGGTCTGCGGGCTAGATAAAAGTGGACCATCGATAAAGAGAGGCCTTGAGTTTAGACACGCCTCGATTTGATGTAGCCGTACGAAGATATGATGCTTGTTTGTCTCGTGATTACGACGGTTGCTTGGATATCGCGTTTCATTACGCTATCACAAGGCAAACATGCATTAACGTCATCAGAGATGGAAAATGAATATCAATATTAAAAATGACCAGTCATACCAATTTTGTGAAGAAATTTTTATTTGTTTTTAAAGATACGTTTTTTTATCTCTGACATAAGGTTTTTATTATTTATCATATTATATGATTACACTAAGCTTTTTGATCTTCAAATCTGGTGATTGATATGACTGATAGGAATCGTATTGTGTTCGTTTGTGTGGGAGTTCCCCCTCGTGGTATAAAATTGTAAGGCATAATATTGTTTGACATAATGTTTTCGCATATTTTTTATTAGCATAATGATACTTTGGCATAATTCAAAGGTAAACATAACTATCATTTGGCCTAACATGTTGCCTAATTGTTTATGCTTCAATTTCTTCACGTCGTCGCCTTTGATACATCCTAAAACTATCATTGAATATGTCCAGGCATAAATCTCCACATCCTGATTTCACATCACAAGCTTTCTATGACCTTCCTGATGAGTTGAGATATTACATAACTGTAAGTACTCCAGTTTAAGTTGATTATCATTAGGGTCTTTTTGAAGATTCGGTCCGCAACACATTAGGTCATTTAGGCTATTTCCTGATGTAGATTTCGCCGACTCAATGAAATCGACTAAGTTTTGTTGATATTGAATCTAATTTCATTATGCCGTGATGTAGTAAGTAGAAGCCACGTTGTCATTCGTCGAGATTATTAACAATACGCTTAAGATCCAGTTGTTGATATTCAGACATAAATTATTTATTTTCTGAAAATGATTCGTTATTACACATTTTTCTTTACAACTGTTTGAATTGTGCTAAATCTGATTTTGATATTCGGGTTTCATGTGTTTGCCAACCTCATAACTGCGCAAACTTGCTGATAAAACTCTTCATAATACTGCTCTTCACTGATTAGCGATAATGATAGTGTTACAAATGCCCCCCCTGTCGCCCAATATTTTGATAGATCTGATAAGGTTACGTGTTAAATCCATCTTCTAATCTATATTTGTTCCATCCGAGTATCGTATGTTGCACAATTGGAAAACCCGCGCTAGTCCTTTGATGAGACCGCATGATGATATGAAAATAGATACTGACATCGAAAATGATATCAATTGGTTTCGACACGTTATTATTCTGTATCAGATAATTGAAGATGCTGGATTGGAAACCATGGTTGTTTTTTGAACGGTATGCCAAGCAAGCAGTTAAGATACCTTTGACAGTACCAGTGCCTTTGTATTAAAATTAATTATAGTCACCGTAGATAGATTGACTTCACCGTTTTGAGAGCAGTGGAGATGAAATTATTTACTGAAAGTAAAGGGCCTGTCCAGGTTCGAACCTGCGACCTACCACTCGTAAGTCGTTAGAACTAGACAAGCACTGTCATTAAATATGGCTTTACAGAATTATAATTATTAAAATAATAATAATACATTTCCATATAACTTGGAAGTTGTTGTATCGTCGTATTATGAAAACTCATTCCTTAAGCTTGTAGAAAATACTGTTCCCAAAATAGGAAATTTTAATTTTGTGAAGTGCAATATGGGGTATTTGATTCATTAAGATAACTTCACACAATTTAATATTCTTTGAACATTTCATTTACGTAAGTAGCCATAAAAGCGAGTATAATGTTTGATTTTATGTTTCCCCCCCTACTACGATATTAAACACGTCGCCACGTTGTCTACATCTCTTTTATCTTCTCTCCTATCGCAAGTATGCTGGAAGAGATTTCTATAGAAATAGGCATTACCTTTGTACGTATTTCTCTCCTTTCTTCTTGTCTGTTTATTTATAGGTATTTGTGCATACGCTATCACTTCGAATTGTTAACACGGTTTTTTATTTGTATATGTATATGATAGTATGTAAAGTATAATGCTAAAAAATGATAATAAAATATAATGCAAAAAAAATAATGATATGGGTCTTTGTTAGCCGTAATAACTGATTTGATAAATAGTTAAAACTAAACAAAAAATAAAAAATAATTATCCTTTTTTTATATTACTCATGTTAATTATAAGGACACTTTTATCCATTCCAGCGTATACAAAACCTGTACCGCCCCCGCATGGGAGTACAGAATGAGCCCCCAGGCAGGCCAGCCGGCCCCGCGGCCCCGGCCGCGCCGCCCGACCCGCCGCCCAAGTACACGCCGCCGCCCTCCTACTCCACCGCCACGGGCGCCCGCCTGCTCAACACGATCCGGCGGAGCTTCAGGACGCTGAGAAGGTATGTCTTGTTCTTTGATATAGTACCTATCCAACTTTTGCTTTGGTTCTGGAAGATAATTTGGAACCCGTAACCAGCTCGAGATGTTCTAGCTGGCTAATAACATCATGATTGTTAATTTGACAGTGCGTAGTTACTAAGCTTCATAATTATTACAAATCTTTCAGTACTCTCTTCGTAAGTGTACGTACGACAACAAACCAAGCTATACATTTCCAGTATAAGCTGACTTCTCATTGTAGGAAAAATCTATACAATGCGAGTTCAACTAAAACTGGAAATTTACAGCTTGATATGTGTACCATATAAGATGCTACATTATTACGATATTATGTCCTAAAGCATAACTGGCGAAATGTGGATGTACCCATGCCTAAACCTTCTGAGAATACCGTCGTGATGTTATTTGAAGTAAAATTTATATTACTGTCCAACGCTTGTTATTGTATAGTATGTCAAGATTCAATTTCGATAGTTTTAAAAATGGTTAAGTCTAATAAAGTCCTCACAGCTTCAGGCAAAGAAATGACGATGAAAATAGTTTTATGTATTGGTACAGTGACCCTAAACTTCTTTATTTCGTTCTAATATTTAAATTCCGTTACATTACAGAATCACAACAACACGTCCCGAACAATCCCCCGCTGAAGACACGACACAGCTACCAATAACAGTCAGCGAAACAGTTGAACGAGACGCCCTTGTCTCCCTTGAATCACAACCACCCGACTACAGCGGCGTTTTCACAACACCCTCTATAACCATCACAGATGAAACCGACTCTAGGACTAACAGACCAAGATCGTCCACATCTAGGAACTCCTTGTCTCTAACAAGAGACTACCTTCGCCGATCGTTCGTTCGTAAAAGCGATTCGGCGAAGAGCATTCGGTCGAGTCTCCGAAGGAGTTTCAAATATGGCGGTGCTTTAACGAGTAGTCACGAACATTTGGTTCGCGGTGCCGAGCCCATGTCCAGTACTGTGGCTATGTCGGCAGTCAGCACGGCACTAGACACACACAGCCGCGCGTCCGTCATATAATTTTTCTTAGTCCGCCTTACAATATGTCATCACGAATAGTTACAAAGATTTTTTACGGTCGAATTGTTTTGTTAAATGTATTTATGTGGAAGCGCTAGAGTAACCCGCGATATTTGCTGATTTTTCTGACGTTTTTTTTGCAATTTACAAGTCTGTATCAGGCTGTATGTTGAACAGAATGTCATTTGTGACCGAAAAAAGTATGAATTTTGAGACAAAATTCAGTACAACCAATTCCACTGTGTGATTTTTTCATGAAATAGTAATTCAATGGATTCTTAGAGGTCGGATTGATTATTTTAATTCCGTAAAGCTACATTTTTTAAGGTCGCTAATCATATTTTAATCAACTTAGAACCTGACGCTGACCTCCAATTCTAGAAAAAGAAAATAGAAAATTTGAATTTCGCGGGGTACCATAGCGCATATCCTTGAAAAACCAACATGGCGGCGTTAGTTCCGAATTTAGCCACGCGCCAAAAGGACCTTGTGGCGCTATATTTTTATAGATGGCCTGAACCCGTTACAATGTATTTTTAAGCGTATTGTGTAGTAGATGTGTTTTACAATTTTAGTACTTATTAGAGACACCTGCATTGATTGGGTATCCCATAATATAACGTAAACTTAAAAAGGAGGTAATTAATTAATGCAGGATGTACGTACGTAATAATTAATAACGTTCCCATTCCCGAGTAACCGTATGTGTAATGGACCCGTTTTGAAAGTGTTTTTTTTTTTTGTAATATTTTTTTGCGACTCACCGTCGTCGTTTGTTATTAGTTCGTGTTTAGATATTAGGTTTAGATTCGTAATTGTTAGTACTTAATCGACCTTAACATAATAAGTAGTCATAATGAAGAGGAATCTCAGTTACTCCAATATTTTTTTAAACATTGTTAATCCTTTATTTGTGTAAGCACAATAAATGCGCCATTTAGCTAGATGTTTAAGTGTAGCATAAGTGTACTTACATTGTATACTTACATTGATAATAACCTCAGAGCTTAGACAAAATGTGTTTAACATTTGGAAAATGTGAAGACAATTGTTAACAGTTATTTTTTAAAGGTAAATCAAACAGACTAGAAATGTGTTCTCGTTGAATTTTTATGAGCGTGTTTTTCTAAATTATGAGAATGATATGTTGGCAATGAATGCGATTTAGTGTTAAATTTGTTAGTGTGATAATTTGTAAAGAGCGAAGCCTCTAGCCCATTGATAATAATAGACATTGTATGAAAACCCCATTTTAATATAAAATAGAATGTCTAGTTTAAAACTCGATACATAAATATCGATGTAGGTTGCAATTTTTTATATCCCATTTTACGGTAATAATAATCGTTATGTAAATGTTACAAAGTGTACTAAATATTACGATATCTGTGTTCGATTCGTAATAATAATAGGAAATTAAGTCATATTTTAGAATCGATGTCGGCAGCTAAGATACGATGAAAGCTATGAAATAAATCAGTAAATGAGTGTTGAATGCGTCAAGTACAATGAATTTAGTCCAGTAAGCGAACCGGTTGTTCGATAGATATAGGTAATAACGGCTTCTTTAGTTCCTTTCTTGCATTTATGTAAAACCGGCTACTCACTATTAAACGTTTTGTTGTTTTTTCAGATCTCTAATATTCACCGGAATGCTACTCTAAAATTTCCACATTTTATCAGGTTAAAAACATTTACTCGTGGCGCACTTTTTGTACGTCAAATCAGAATATCGTATGTAACAGACATCACGCGCGAAACGCACACTGCACAAGTCGGTCGTCAGCAGAAAATGAGCCTAATATGTAAGATCTAAATGTTGAATTAATTAGGTTAGTCCAAGTTTTTTTTTATCGAATATGAAGTCTCAAAAAGTATCTTCAAACCTTCGTGTCATACGTTATCTTCAAGTCGAGATTAAAAGTTTGATCTCAATGTGTTGTGAACTGAAGCTATTTAATCAGTATTAATTTGGTTGTACTTGCAATAGAGTAGTGCGTAGCTGGCCGAGTGCATTTTGTGTTCTTCTAAAATTTTATTTTTAGTTCTAGTCACCAATGCTTCCACCTCTAAGTTGTAAACGTTTTCGTAAAGCATCACATTTTACTAAAGCATATTATATTTATTATTATAGCACGTTTTTATTGCACTTCTTTTTTAAATTACCCTTTTTGTTTTGATTTTGCGCGTTCTTTTACATTCCATAATGTTGCAATGTTTATAAATTAGATATTAAAACATTTTTACACTACCATGAGCAATGCGTTTTATTTGGAAACAAGGACCTTTTATAACCGACTTCTAAAACAAACAGGAGCTCAAACTGTGGCGACGAAGGGCAGTTTATGGGTCGGAAGATTCACCGAGCGACGTACGGACCTCGCCAAGCGGCCGTCTTCCAGTCGTAGCAATCTTTCGAAGGTGACGTCATGGGATACTAAAATGTTCGTTCTAATCCTAACTTTTCTTCAACAAAGCTTGTTGACTTTTTAATTACACACCAACTAAATCTGTAACTTGGCAACTAATTAGCAACAAAATTTGGGGGAAAACAGATGTCCGCTAGGTGCCTTTGTTTTTGAGAAATAAATGTATCCAAGCTGGAAAAATTCTCTCCAGATCAGCCACCTAGAAACGTGTACGTTACCCTAGCAAGAAAGTGTCTCCTAGAGTTATATGAGTAGAACGTATAATTTGTACCTTTTCTGCTGTAAATGTGCCCCCAAATAAAAAATGTGTGCCCCCTGTCGTTTTGAAAAAAAACGGAAAAAACGATTCTTGCTGGGGTAACGTTTTTCTAGCAGGAAAATTCTAAACGAATGATCGGAGAGAGAAAAATTGTGCATGGCCAGAGAGCTTATATGTGTGCCAAAATGTGCCCCCAAAAATAAAATCTGTGCCCCTTCAGGTTTTCGAGATATTGCATTTCCTGCTGGAGTAACGTTTTGATGAATCGTATATCTCTAAAACCATTGCCTGTGCCCCTCTAGAGTAAACATACACGAGTAGCTCTTAATGTGTGCCCCTTAGTGCCCCAATTAGATTCAAGAAAATATTTATAGTTTTCAAGTTATCGCGGTTTTATGAAAATCCGAAAAAACATCGCAGCGCCTAAATGAGACAAGGCACAAGTTCGCTGAAAACTGTATTCGGTCCTTGACGCTAATAATAACCATACAAAGTTTCAAAACTGTTCATGCATGCGTTTTTGAATAATCTTGCTGAAAGTCAGAACGATGGTGTCATAACTTTGACGGCAAAATACAAGGAACCGGCTCAATCCCAGATGTGTACGTGTAAACCAAAATCTTGTGCCTTTAGTCAAAAATATATGGAGAAAATATTCAGCTTGGAATGTTTCGCATTATGTAAATATAAACAAAAAACCAAAATATGTAAACAACGGCTGGTTATCCGACCAAATTCCAATGAGTAATAAAAAGCGACTGATTCATACATCTCGATGACCTTCTTTATTGGACGTATTATACCTAAGCTGTTGTCCGTACAGTCGCGTTCAAAAGTTTTGGGGGCTAATTAAAAAATATATTAAATGAAACAGCTTGTTGATGTGGAAATTATTATTTTTATTCCCTTAATTTTAATTCTTAAAGTAATTATTGCATCAAATCACAGATTAAATTTCCTACCTATAAGTATTAGAAATTATTTGCACGTTGTGTAGTCATTATTATTTAAATCACAGATCAGTTTTTCATCTAACAAGGAGACCGCCAAGATTGTCCGCCTCCGATTTCAATGATTTTTATATATGTTGTTATGTTTGAGTAACTGAGTAATTACCCAAAAGGAATTCACGCAACGCTCAATAGTTTCAGAGTTGCTTCTACCGAGCAACTTAAATAAAGTTCAGTATACAAACTCAAAAACATTTGCAACTTTATCTGCAGAGATATAAGGTTCAAATTTCTTGCAATTTTCCAGTAAAATATTCTAATTTTATAAGAAAAAAAAAATGAAAAAAAAAAAAACGTTAGTAGGAATCGAACCCTGACCATCTGCGTGCCAGCCACGTCACCCTGCCTACTAGGCTACGCACCGCTATGCAATTTCAATTTAAATGATTTTTTAATAAAATTATCATCAAATCAAACATTGCAAGTTTGAACCTTATATCTCTACAGATAGAGTTGCAATTGTTTTTGAGTTTTTATACTGAACTTATATTTAAGTTGCTCGGTAGAAGCAACTCTGAAACTATTGAGTGATGCGTGAATTCCTTTTGGGTTATTACTCAGTTACTCAAACATAACAACATATATAAAAATCACTGAAATCGGAGGCGGACAATCTTGGCGGTCTCCTTGTAAGTCTAAAATATAATTATAAATCCCTCATAGGTACGTAATACGACATAAAAAATGGAAACACGTTGTTGAAACACAGATCACTGTGCGGTAGACTATAGGAATACACTAAATACAACTCTCAAAACTGTAGGTACCAAGATTTATTTGGTTAAGGTGAATGCTCCAACCAACCCGCGAAATTCAAATTTTATTACGTTTTTTCAACCGACGAAAAAAAACGGAGGAGGTTATCAATTCGACGCGTATATTTTTTTTTTTTTTTTTAATGTATGACCACGCATAACTTTTTACATAGTGATCCGATTGTGACAATTCTTCTTTTATTGGAAAGGGTATACTTCCAAGGTGGTCCCATATAAATTTGGAAAACAAAATCGAACCCTAAGGGTCGGAAAACAGGGGATGATTGATTGTTCACTCACTGATTGTAATGTATAAACACGCATAACTTTATACAGAGTAGTCCGATTTTGATAATTCTTTTTGTGTTGGATAGGGTATACTTTGCCAAGTATTATTAGTACATTAAAGCCACAAAAAAATATAAAATAAAAACTTTTTAACAAAAAATTTAACCGCCGAAAAACTGAAAAGCATAAAATAATACTTAAACCTTAAAATTTTGAGTCGGCGCTGAAAAATCAATGAACAAGGATCACTCAAAGCGCCGACTCATAATTTTAAGGTTTAAGTATTATTTTATGCTTTTCAGTTTTTTGCAATTTCCAAGTCAGTGCTAGGTTGTACAACCTTACTACCTCTAGGTATTCATCACAAATTTCATGAACTATATTTTTTTTAAACATCGGGACCAATCAAATTTTGAGTCAAAAACCTGGCAAATATCTGGATATTTGCCATATCTTTCGTTCTCACATAAATTACTGGATGTATTTTAATGAAATTTAGAACGGAGAAGATAGCTTACCTTGGAATAGCACTTAGGCTACTATTTATAATGTACTTAATAATGTTTATGGTCATAGAAACAGCTAGTAGAATATAATCCAATTACAACTTTATTTTATTACTTATTACTTTTCTACTTCAGTGTACTCATGCACAACACGTGTGAACCGGTTAGTGAGTAAAGTAAAGAAGGTCATCGATATGTATGAATCCGTCGGTTTTTAGTAGTCATTCAAATTTGGTCGGATAACCAGCCGTTGCTTACATATTTTGGTTTTTTGTTTATATCTTATACCTTTAAACGAGCAATTCTTGTATATATATATATAATCTGAATCTCGGAAACGGCTCCAACGATTTTCATGAAATTTTGTATACAAGGGTTTTCGGGGGCGATAAATCGATCTAGCTAGGATTCATTATTATACAATGTCGTTTTATTCATGTTTTCAATGACCAACTTTATCGATAATCAACTTGAACATAAACTTATTATTTTAAACACAATTTACCAAAAAATACCGAGCAAAGCTCGGTCATCCAGATATTTTACTTAATGCGAAACATTCCAAGTTAAATATTTTCACCATATATTTTTGACTAAAGGCACAAGATTTTGGTTAACACCTACACATCTAGGATTGAGCCAGTTCCTTGTATTTTGCCGTCAAAGTTATGACACCATCGTTTTGACTTTTAGCAAGATTATTCAAAAACGCATAGATGAACAGTTTTGAAACTTTGTATGGTTATTATTAGGGTCAAGAAGGACCGAATACGGTTTTCAGCGAACTCGTGCGTTGTCTCATTTAGGCGCTGCGATGTTTTTTCGGGTTTTCGTAAAACCGCGATAACTTGAAAACTATAAATATTTTCTTAAATCTAATTGAGGCACTAAGGGGCACACATTTAGGGCTACTCGTGTATGTTTATTCTACAGTGGCACATGCAATGGTTTTAGACATATACGATTCATCAAAACATTACTCCAGCAGGAAATGCAATATCTCGAAAACCTGAAGGGGCACAGATTTTATTTTTGGGGGGGGCACATTTTGGCACACATATAAGCTCTCTGGCCATGCACAATTTTTCTCTCTCCGATCATTCGTTTAGAATTTTCCTGCTAGAAAAACGTTACCCCAGCAAGAATCGTTTTTTCCGTTTTTTTCCAAAACGACAGGGGGCAAACATTTTTTATTTGGGGGCACATTTACAGCAGATAAGGCACAGATTATACGTTCTACTCATATAACTCTAGAAGACACTTTCTTGCCAGGGTAACGTACACCCTAGAAACGCTTATAACTTTTGAACCAGTGACTGACTAAATCTGATATTTGTCGACTAATTGTGTGCGTTACGATTGCTCCGCCAGATTATCCAAATAGAATTTTTTTTAGCCAAAACTTTTGTCGAAATTTGTCAAAATCGAATGGCACAAACCAAAAATTTGTCAAAGTAGAAATAAAGAAGTTATAAGGGTTTTAAGTTGGCCGCGCGAACGTAACGTGGAGGATTGCGCGGCCATGGAGATCTCAGCAACTACTTGGGCTAGAGATCTAATTCTTTTTGTCAATTGAAGACTGAATTTGTCAAAAATTGTCGAAAAAAGAGTTACATACTCTAGATTAATATTTTACGAAATATTCACCTTGGAAGTTATGGCCGCGCAATCGTGCACTTGTCGTTTCTTTGTTGTTGATTATTTCTTTAATCTTAAGATTTTATGCCGTAAAACTGTTACAAGAAGGAAGGTCTTAATTTGTCAAAACTAACTAAAGCAATAAATAATACTAAAGTTTAATTAAACAGAAGATATCAGTCCAAAACAAAAAAGTCGTGGCCGCGCAATCGTAACGCTACTTTGAACGCTGATATCTCATTACCTTACCTATAACTGCTAGGAGTTCCGTATGAACATCCATTTATACGGCATATTACTCTCATTAGAATGACATATCGTTTTACCCTCAGAACAGTTTCCAACGAGAGTAATCTCAAAAATTATTTCATCTCGTACAATGTTCGAGTAGGGTAACCATAATTTCGATTTGATTTGGGAATACCTTTAACTGGGGACGAGCAATTATATTGAACAATCTGCAAAATTAATTACTATTAAATAAAAATTTGTATGTTTCAAAAATTAGATATATTTATTGATAAGTGTATTCTCTCTGATGGGTCCGAATTTTCCGGGGTCGCGTGATTGTTCGAAAGAGATACCGTGACCCTGGCACATGGGCAACTGATGGAACACGGGTGGGTTTTAGTCAGTAAAAGTCTGACACGCCCTCCCGCTCCGCCCAGAGCGGGAGAAGTCATTTGATGATTTCCCATCCAGAGAAAAAAAAAAAAAAAAAAAAAAATGGGTCCGAATTCAGGCACGTACTATTGGAACAATTACCAATGGAACCAGCGCTAAAAATAATGTCATTTACAATGTGTTCATAAAAAATGCAGCGTTACAGTCGCAACTATATCGGTTATCGTATTTCTACCGTTAAATTTGGATACTATAAACATTTCCACAATTAGCAATCTGGAAGATGCTATTATTATTTATGAATGGGAAAATAAACGTTGCAGAACCTGCAATGAATTAGTTGCATTTACTTATACCTTATCAAAAAAAGTAACATTCGATTTAAATGGCACAAAATGATGTTGTTACATGGCATACCTCAAAATATTATATTAAAAAAATATTAATTGTTAGGTGCCATTGAATATATTCCTCCAATCCTTGGAACAATAGGACTCTGTTTGCATCCATTTTGTTACACATGGTTTTTTAGAAATGTAACGAGATATACCAGTCCACTCAGAAAGTATACATCTTCATCCCCCAAAGTTAGTCGACCACGTTTGAATTCGTTCCAACGATATAATATTTTGAGGTATGCTATGTAACAACATCATTTGTGTGCCATTTAAATCAAATGTTACTATTTTTTTGACGACGAATGTTTTGTGTCATCAATGATGACTCATCATCATCATCATTTCAGCCGACAGACGCCCACTGCTGGACATAAGCCTCCCCCAAGCTCCGCCACTTCAACCAGTTTTTAGAAGCGGGGATTATGTATATAAATATCTGGATGACCGAGCTTTGCTCGGTATTTTTTGGTAAATTGTGTTTAACCCGGCGTCATTGTTGCCGGGTATCTAATACCCGACGGATTTTAAAATCGTGCTATCTTAAAAACAAAAAAGCGCGCGTTATTAGCCACTCACAGTAGCTGCTGATGTTGACCTGTTAGTGCGTATTACGTAATCTTTTTAGTGTCGCTGCGGCTACGACGAAGTATACACGTCTGTGAAGAGCGCGCGGGTAAGTTATACCCGGCCACAATGGCCACGTAATATTTATACATACAGTGTGCTCGTTGTTTTTTATTGTTTATTGATAATTTGCATATCGTTTTTCACAGTTTTACGAACCATATATTATGAAAATGAACAAAGGCGACTACTAGTCTTGTTTGAACAAGCTAGCCCTAGTGACAATGAACAGTACAGTTCAGACGACTAACGTGAAATCGACCAAGTTTCAGAGCGAAGTCAAGGCAGTGATACGAAGCAAGACTGCAGCGAAACTACGACCTACCCTCCAAATAGAAGTTCGAAAACATATACGAGGTGCAAAGACTGTCCTTCTGCTAAAGATAAAAAACTAGGTATAACTGCAAAAAATGTAACATGCCTAATTGTATGCAACACATTATCCCATTATACCAAAGTTGCGTTGATCTCGATAACGAATAACTTTGTATAAATCTTAAGTAATACATAAGCTTTGTTTTATATAGTTCATAATTTTATGTAAACGTGTTAAAAACAATTTTATGTTTTCTACATATAGTAATTTTTTTGTATTTGAATATTTGTTTTAAGTTATGTTCTAAAAATTGATCTCAAGATAAAAAGTTTTGTTTTTTTATGTTTGATGGTAATATGCTTTTTTATAATAAATAAATGCTTAATTTGTATAAGAAATGTGTACAATTACCTATCTTTCTAATTTAGAAAACTGGTATTGACATAACCTTGATTTAGCGTACAATAATGTACATGGGTAAAATATACCCGGCCACAACGGCTATGTTTTGTTTAGTAGCCACAATGACGCCGGGTTAAAATAATAAGTTTATGTTCAAGTTGATTATCGATAAAGTTGATCATTGAAAACACGAATAAAACGACATTTTATAAAAATGAATCCCAGCTAGATCGATTTATCGCCCCCAAAACCCCCTGTATACTAAATTTCACGAAAATCGTTGGGGCCGTTTCCGAGATTCAAGAATTGCTCGTTTAAAGATATAAGATTGTGATAAGTCGAGGTAATAACACCATACGTATGCGAATGTAAATCTTTATTTTCTCATTGTGTAAAAATTATACATACATTTTAAAAACATCTTAACACATACTTAAAGTCTTACAAATAGTACAGTTAGTTAAGGGGCCGTCCATTAATCAAGTGATTTTATTTTTGGCATTTTTGGACCCCCCCTCCCCTTTGTGATACATGGTGAGGTTTAAGACTACACCCCTCCCCCCCCCCCCCATGTCACGTGTATTTTTAGTACTTACAAAGAATCTTTTTTTTAAATATTTATAAAATACAGGTATAAGTATCATTTAATTTTATCATAAAAAATAAATTCACGTGATAATATTACTACACTCCTCCTCCCTTTGTGATATTTCGTGATTTTTTATGGACCCCTCCCCCCCTTTCGAGCTTCACGTGATTAATGGACAGCCCCTAAGTAGTAATTAATTGTATAGTCCTTAAAGCAACGAAGCTGAGGTAATGAAATGGTAAATAAAAGATTAGGTAAGAGAAATAAGAGTAGACAGAGAAAAGAAAAGGAATTATCTAGAACGAAAGAAAAATAGTCGCAACCTCATTTTACGACCTCAACTTCTCTTGATTTGTCAAAAACCAAAAACTTTAACACCATCAAAATTATTTGTTAAAACATCGGAAATAAGTTCATTATAAAATACTATTCAATACTATTAAGTTTATAAGCATGCAATGCAAAGTTATACACGTGTAAGTCAAAATCACGAGGATAAGAACATTTTGTTAAAAAAAAGTCAACATAATATACTAGTGCAACATAGTAGGGATGGCGATCTTTACCAAAAAAAATCGATTTTTGCATCGATTCGAATCGCTAACAGATGAATCGATTCACAAAAAAATCAAGGTCTAAAAGATCTTTTCTCCAAAAATCGATCTTTTTTCGAGATCCTATCTATACATCTATACAAATAAATAAAACTATATAAAAATAAGTGTCTGTTTGTACTTTCAAATTAATAGCTTTTCACTAAATGCATATGAAAGTAAATACGGTATTTACACCGAAAAACATTTTTTTTAAACTTTTGTCTGTCTGTCTGTTTGTTCCGGCTAATCTCTGAAATGGGTGGACCGATTTTGACGGGACTTTTATTGGCAGGTAGCTGATGTAATAAGGAGTAACTTAGGCTATTTTTATTTTAGAAAAATACCTGCGTTAATTTCCGACATGCACGCGGGCGAAGCTGCGCGCATAGTTTTCAATATAAATGCAATCTTTGAAAACATAAAGGACACCATAATGGTCGATCTTTGAACCTTTTCAAGCTAATTAAACTTTTTTAGGCTGGACAGAACGTTCTTCCTGGGTAGTTTGGACATGCATTGAGAACTGTATCATCTCAAAACTTTTTTATTTAACCATTATTAATACGTGAAGCAAAAATATAAACGGTCGGTGGGGTATGCAATTTGGTACAGTTCAAGTTTATATGGAAAAGGAGTGAGACAAAGCTAATATTTTATAAAATAATCCATTCGAAGAAGAATACATCAAGTTTTAAATAAATAATGGTCAAGTTTCGACTATTGGGCGACTACTCGTTTAACCAATTTTGCTAAATAAATGTCTTTTTGTGTACCTGATAGTTGAAATCAATATATGTAGATAAAATCAAAACTCGATTTTCAAGGGCGAAATATCGATGCATTGGATCGATTCAGGGCTAAGAACCGATTGAAAATATCGATTTGTTCCGTACAAGAAATAGATTCTCCGATTAATCGATCTCAGATCGCCATCCCTACAACATACTTGTAATTAAATTAATTATTGTAAGATCACAATGTCAGTCAATTCAAATAGACACACAACCCTCGGACTCCTCAATCGAGCCTCCATGCAGTTCCATGGCACAGGCCATCAAAATAGTGGTAAGTCAAAGAAAAGTTTTGATGCAGTTTTAAAACAAACATACTGGTGACCATTTTGATGTTTTCATTGTTCCAAATTAGAATACACAACCATTAAAAGTTTTAAAACTTATTACAAAACGCAGGGTGCCTCGATTTAAGAGTCAGAGAGTGTAGTTTGTACTTGTAAGGTAGAGTTATCTAATCAAAGAGTTCAGATTGAGTAATGATTTAGCTGCTTTCGAATCAGTTGGCTCTTTCTTCTTTGAAGGGTCCAACATAAAGCATTTCCATAGCCTGGAACAACAAATAGATCAAAATTAATTTTAAAATTCTTTGTCTATCGTCCAAATAGTCTTAAGGTGTGATATTTTTTCACAGATGTTGACTGTGTGTATTGCATTTTTAATGAGGCTAAGGAGGAGATGAGTGTAACATGTGCGAAATCATCATGTAAGGAACTGTACGTTATTGCAAACACTTTTTTCACTTGCCCTTTTCACGTCAGAGAAAAACTGATAGGCTGTTACTAGGGACTGCAATATCGACTCGACGCAACTAGAGATTTCGCGTGTTAAGTCCGAGATCTCGACTGGTAATCAGGCGAGATTTCGATTTGACCGCTGAGCTAAGTCAGTTGATACTTGAGCCTACCTCAGCGTCTCATCAGCGCCAGCGGACAGCACCGTGCTGCCGTCGGGCGACAGCGCGAGGTGCAGCACGCGCGCCATGTGACCGTTGAGCTAAGTCAGTAGACACTTGAGCCTACCTCAGCGTCTCATCAGCGCCAGCGGACAGCACCGTGCTGCCGTCGGGCGACAGCGCGAGGTGCAGCACGCGCGCCATGTGACCGTTGAGCTAAGTCAGTAGACACTTGAGCCTACCTCAGCGTCTCATCAGCGCCAGCGGACAGCACCGTGCTGCCGTCGGGCGACAGCGCGAGGTGCAGCACGCGCGCCATGTGACCGTTGAGCTAAGTCAGTAGACACTTGAGCCTACCTCAGCGTCTCATCAGCGCCAGCGGACAGCACCGTGCTGCCGTCGGGCGACAGCGCGAGGTGCAGCACGCGCGCCATGTGACCGTTGAGCTAAGTCAGTAGACACTTGAGCCTACCTCAGCGTCTCATCAGCGCCAGCGGACAGCACCGTGCTGCCGTCGGGCGACAGCGCGAGGTGCAGCACGCGCGCCATGTGACCGTTGAGCTAAGTCAGTAGACACTTGAGCCTACCTCAGCGTCTCATCAGCGCCAGCGGACAGCACCGTGCTGCCGTCGGGCGACAGCGCGAGGTGCAGCACGCGCGCCATGTGACCGTTGAGCTAAGTCAGTAGACACTTGAGCCTACCTCAGCGTCTCATCAGCGCCAGCGGACAGCACCGTGCTGCCGTCGGGCGACAGCGCGAGGTGCAGCACGCGCGCCATGTGACCGTTGAGCTAAGTCAGTAGACACTTGAGCCTACCTCAGCGTCTCATCAGCGCCAGCGGACAGCACCGTGCTGCCGTCGGGCGACAGCGCGAGGTGCAGCACGCGCGCCATGTGACCGTTGAGCTAAGTCAGTAGACACTTGAGCCTACCTCAGCGTCTCATCAGCGCCAGCGGACAGCACCGTGCTGCCGTCGGGCGACAGCGCGAGGTGCAGCACGCGCGCCATGTGACCGTTGAGCTAAGTCAGTAGACACTTGAGCCTACCTCAGCGTCTCATCAGCGCCAGCGGACAGCACCGTGCTGCCGTCGGGCGACAGCGCGAGGTGCAGCACGCGCGCCATGTGACCGTTGAGCTAAGTCAGTAGACACTTGAGCCTACCTCAGCGTCTCATCAGCGCCAGCGGACAGCACCGTGCTGCCGTCGGGCGACAGCGCGAGGTGCAGCACGCGCGCCATGTGACCGTTGAGCTAAGTCAGTAGACACTTGAGCCTACCTCAGCGTCTCATCAGCGCCAGCGGACAGCACCGTGCTGCCGTCGGGCGACAGCGCGAGGTGCAGCACGCGCGCCATGTGACCGTTGAGCTAAGTCAGTAGACACTTGAGCCTACCTCAGCGTCTCATCAGCGCCAGCGGACAGCACCGTGCTGCCGTCGGGCGACAGCGCGAGGTGCAGCACGCGCGCCATGTGACCGTTGAGCTAAGTCAGTAGACACTTGAGCCTACCTCAGCGTCTCATCAGCGCCAGCGGACAGCACCGTGCTGCCGTCGGGCGACAGCGCGAGGTGCAGCACGCGCGCCATGTGACCGTTGAGCTAAGTCAGTAGACACTTGAGCCTACCTCAGCGTCTCATCAGCGCCAGCGGACAGCACCGTGCTGCCGTCGGGCGACAGCGCGAGGTGCAGCACGCGCGCCATGTGACCGTTGAGCTAAGTCAGTAGACACTTGAGCCTACCTCAGCGTCTCATCAGCGCCAGCGGACAGCACCGTGCTGCCGTCGGGCGACAGCGCGAGGTGCAGCACGCGCGCCATGTGACCGTTGAGCTAAGTCAGTAGACACTTGAGCCTACCTCAGCGTCTCATCAGCGCCAGCGGACAGCACCGTGCTGCCGTCGGGCGACAGCGCGAGGTGCAGCACGCGCGCCATGTGACCGTTGAGCTAAGTCAGTAGACACTTGAGCCTACCTCAGCGTCTCATCAGCGCCAGCGGACAGCACCGTGCTGCCGTCGGGCGACAGCGCGAGGTGCAGCACGCGCGCCATGTGACCGTTGAGCTAAGTCAGTAGACACTTGAGCCTACCTCAGCGTCTCATCAGCGCCAGCGGACAGCACCGTGCTGCCGTCGGGCGACAGCGCGAGGTGCAGCACGCGCGCCATGTGACCGTTGAGCTAAGTCAGTAGACACTTGAGCCTACCTCAGCGTCTCATCAGCGCCAGCGGACAGCACCGTGCTGCCGTCGGGCGACAGCGCGAGGTGCAGCACGCGCGCCATGTGACCGTTGAGCTAAGTCAGTAGACACTTGAGCCTACCTCAGCGTCTCATCAGCGCCAGCGGACAGCACCGTGCTGCCGTCGGGCGACAGCGCGAGGTGCAGCACGCGCGCCATGTGACCGTTGAGCTAAGTCAGTAGACACTTGAGCCTACCTCAGCGTCTCATCAGCGCCAGCGGACAGCACCGTGCTGCCGTCGGGCGACAGCGCGAGGTGCAGCACGCGCGCCATGTGACCGTTGAGCTAAGTCAGTAGACACTTGAGCCTACCTCAGCGTCTCATCAGCGCCAGCGGACAGCACCGTGCTGCCGTCGGGCGACAGCGCGAGGTGCAGCACGCGCGCCATGTGACCGTTGAGCTAAGTCAGTAGACACTTGAGCCTACCTCAGCGTCTCATCAGCGCCAGCGGACAGCACCGTGCTGCCGTCGGGCGACAGCGCGAGGTGCAGCACGCGCGCCATGTGACCGTTGAGCTAAGTCAGTAGACACTTGAGCCTACCTCAGCGTCTCATCAGCGCCAGCGGACAGCACCGTGCTGCCGTCGGGCGACAGCGCGAGGTGCAGCACGCGCGCCATGTGACCGTTGAGCTAAGTCAGTAGACACTTGAGCCTACCTCAGCGTCTCATCAGCGCCAGCGGACAGCACCGTGCTGCCGTCGGGCGACAGCGCGAGGTGCAGCACGCGCGCCATGTGACCGTTGAGCTAAGTCAGTAGACACTTGAGCCTACCTCAGCGTCTCATCAGCGCCAGCGGACAGCACCGTGCTGCCGTCGGGCGACAGCGCGAGGTGCAGCACGCGCGCCATGTGACCGTTGAGCTAAGTCAGTAGACACTTGAGCCTACCTCAGCGTCTCATCAGCGCCAGCGGACAGCACCGTGCTGCCGTCGGGCGACAGCGCGAGGTGCAGCACGCGCGCCATGTGACCGTTGAGCTAAGTCAGTAGACACTTGAGCCTACCTCAGCGTCTCATCAGCGCCAGCGGACAGCACCGTGCTGCCGTCGGGCGACAGCGCGAGGTGCAGCACGCGCGCCATGTGACCGTTGAGCTAAGTCAGTAGACACTTGAGCCTACCTCAGCGTCTCATCAGCGCCAGCGGACAGCACCGTGCTGCCGTCGGGCGACAGCGCGAGGTGCAGCACGCGCGCCATGTGACCGTTGAGCTAAGTCAGTAGACACTTGAGCCTACCTCAGCGTCTCATCAGCGCCAGCGGACAGCACCGTGCTGCCGTCGGGCGACAGCGCGAGGTGCAGCACGCGCGCCATGTGACCGTTGAGCTCGGCGACGCGCGACATCACGGGGTACTTCCAGATCACGAGCTGGTTGTTCGCGTAGCCGTGGCCTGAGATCAGCTCCTTGTAGTGGGTGCTCCACACGATGGAGCACACCTGGAAAGGGAATATAATTGTTAAACCTGAGTAACTACCCACTTTTCTACGTAATTTTCCCTAAATTTCTTCTCGAACGCATTGGAGGATGTGTTTAGACGCTGAACTGATAAGGACGCGGCATTAACATTAACGGCGAGTATCGCGGAGATATCGTCATTTTTGCCGAATCGTTGCACTGCACTCGTTGCATCGTTGCACTTGCAGCAGATACTGGACGGCCTAGTCGTCTCCTGTACGCATTGGTCTCCGGGTGAACTTGGAAAAAGCTCAGGTTATGTTCAACGACCACGTTACTCCGTAACCAATTGCAGTGGCGTGCACAGGGTTTTATGAACGGGTAGGCAGTTTAAAAAAAAATCGTCTTTCGCAGTTGCATAAGTTGGTGAAGAAAAAACTCACTAGGTGGTTTAAAAGGTTGAAATGACGATTTTCTGATGATGCTAATAAAAGATTTCGGCAAGCTCAAATAACGAATCTAAGTGAGCGATTGTTGCAGAACGCGTCACTTGAAAGATATCCGATTTGGCCTTGAAAAAGGCCCTTCATATGATTCGCATATGTAAATATATTTAATAAGTAAATTAAGTAACAGTAAAAGTAATAAAGTAAACCAACTTAAGTATAAATTAAATCTACGCGCCTATCCTTTTTTAGATACGATTTTAAATCGTCGTCATAAAGAGTTGGTGCGACCAATAATTCTTTTTTCGGTTGAAAGCATGGAAAGACGTGTAGTGGTTGTTGACTTTGTGTGTATCTTAAATACGTGTAAATATGTTTTAACGATGAAAATGAACGTTCTGTCGATACGCTGCTTGCTGGGATAGTAACAATAAACTTCACTAAACGTAAAACTTTTTCGTAATACCTGTCTTAAGAGCCCTCTTACAAAATTTGAACGCTCGAGTTTAGGTAAAAGACGGCAATCTTACGTGTGTGTGCGTAGCTATCCACACATGCACAATACAAACAGTGTAACGCGAGTGTCGAGCCGGTCTAAACAATCTTGATCCGTTAGAATTATAATGCGGTATTTAGATATTTATGAAAATACTTATTTTATTTATCCAGTTTAATAAAGATTTCTAGACTAATTAAAAAAATACAACTATATGTTATGTAAAGTATACAATAAAAATAAAAAATTAAAACAATTACATATTGGTGCCGATTCTGTTGTACACCGAACTAAACTAACAAAACTATCTCTAAAATTGCTTACTTTTAGCTATGAGAATTGTTACGCTATTCTGCAAGAAATAATCTCTTTTAAAAATTATTTTGACACGACTAAAATCAAATTTGACAATCGCGACTCAACGTGGTATTTTTAGGGTTCCGTTGCCAAATGGCAAAAACGGAACCCTTATAGATTCGTCATGTCTGTCTGTCTGTCTGTCCGTATGCCACAGCCACTTTTCTCCGAAACTATAAGAGCATGCTGTTGAAACTTGGTAAGAAGATGTATTCTGTGAACTGCATTAAGATTTTTACACTAAAATAGAAAAAAAAAACAATAAATTTTTGGGTTCCCCATACTTAGAACTGAAACTCAAAACAAAAATTTTCATCAAACCCATACGTGTGGGGTAAAACTATTCAGTTTAGAAAAAAAATATATTAGAAACCTCAATGGTTTCTAATATATTTTTTTTCTAAACTGAATAGTTTGCGCGAGAAACACTTCCAAAGTGGTGAAATGTATGTCCTCCCCCCCGTAACTTCTAAAATAAGAGAATGATAAAAATAAAAAAATATATGACGTACATTACCATGTAAACTTCCACCAAAAATTGGTTTGAACGAGATCTAGTACGTATTTTTTTTAATACGTCATAAATCGTAAACCGCAATTTACCTTTCATTCAATCAACTCAAATATAAAAAAAAAAAACATTTAATTTCATAAACATAAACCTTATGCATAAACCGAGAATACATACAGGTTTGTACGGAAACCTCGGTGCGCGAGTCCGACTCGCACTTGGCCGGTTTTTTTTCTTTTGGCTTCGCAACTTAGTACTTGTGCGCTACGCAATGAACTTGCTGAGATACGAAGGCGCGCGCAAGGGGGCATCCTGGACGTGTTTTATATGGAATTTTTTATTTTTGTTTGAAAAAAAAAAAAAAATATTACCCACGTGTTGAGATTTATATGTGTGGCGTTTTATAAAGGGGGTCGAAAATTTCATTATTTTTGCGATAGGACACGCCATTTTCGAGATATAAGCAAAAGAAAAAAAAATACAGTACTGTTTTTGCACGTGAGGCGAGGCGTTGCCGTTGGTGTGAATTTTTGTTCATGACCACTAGTTTTACTCCACACCTTTTTAATCGCGATTAAAAATAGTCAGATTTAGTTAAAATAAATTATTTTAGACAAAATTTTTCTACAATCTATTAAAATAATGCTTTACTTGATAATTAACGAAACTCTTATTCAAAAAAAAAATTAAATGCGAAGAGTAGTAAAATGTTGTAGTCGTAGTATATTTTTGCCTTCACGATACGAGTACCCGTAAACTGAGACGCGGGAAAAATTGACATAGATCCTTCCCCGTTGGGCGCGCAAGCGCCCAACGGGGAAGGATCAGCAATTTACCTTTCATTCAATCAACTCAAATATAAAAATTAAAAAAAAAAACATTTAATTTCATAAACATAAACCTTATGCATAAACCGAGAATACATACAGGTTTGTACGGAAACCTCGGAGCGCGAGTCCGACTCGCACTTGGCCGGTTTTTTTTCTTTTGGCTTCGCAACTTAGTACTTGTGCGCTACGCAATGAACTTGCTGAGATACGAAGGCGCGCGCAAGTGGGCATCCTGGACGTGTTTTATATGGAATTTTTTATTTTTGTTTGAAAAAAAAAAAAAATATTACCCACGTGTTGAGATTTATATGTGTGGCGTTTTATAAAGGGGGTCGAAAATTTCATTATTTTTGCGATAGGACACGCCATTTTCGAGATATAAGCAAAAGAAAAAAAAAATACAGTACTGTTTTTGCACGTGAGGCGAGGCGTTGCCGTTGGTGTGAATTTTTGTTCATGACCACTAGTTTTACTCCACACCTTTTTAATCGCGATTAAAAATAGTCAGATTTAGTTAAAATAAATTATTTTAGTCAACATTTTTCTACAATCTATTAAAATAATGCTTTACTTGATAATTAACGAAACTCTTATTCAAAAAAAAAAAAATTAAATGCGAAGAGTAGTCAAATGTTGTAGTCGTAGTATATTTTTGCCTTCACGATACGAGTACCCGTAAACTGAGACGCGGGAAAAATTGACATAGATCCTTCCCCGTTGGGCGCTTGCGCCGTACTAAACGCTGCCAGTGGTGGATTTCGCAGCGCCCCCGGTAGGGGGCGCGGCGGGCGGCGCCAGAGCAATTGCTCCCTGGCCGCGGAGGGTGCACGGTGGCCCGCTAAAACGGACCCCTCAATATGTTGCCCTTTGGGCTTGGGATTTTTTGAACGCGTTAATATTAACGCGTCCATGTGAGTGATTGCTATTGGTGTCTCCGTAGGCGCGCCGCGGCGTTGAGTTATTATCAACGCCGCTTTCTTCACGACATCTTGGCGGTCTGTCCCCGCCAGGTGAGACCCCCGGTTACCCGGGGGAGGCCCGGCGAGAGACGACCAGCGACAAGATGCCGACTCGACGCTCCTACAGAGTAAAGTGCGTGCCCCCGCTTATCCCGTTTTCCAGAGCGAGCCGGTAGCGGTCTAAGCTAAGGGGCAGTATGTGCGTGTGGGCGGTAATGTACTGTGTAACACCGCCCATGTTAGCGCGACACGCGGGCCCGTCCGCGTGCGCGCGTGAGTCTGGGTGCCTGCTTGGAGGTGAATGTCTGGTTTACGTTACGTGACATGCCTATATTAACTTAGGACACGCCCCGCAGCGGATGTATGTTATGTGTGTAGAGTGCTGTTTGATACAGGTAAGCTGCGTGTAGCCTGGTTGCGGCTTACCCGGGAGCCAATCCGGTGATGGCGTCAGTCGTCCCTTACCAGATCGCGGGGCAGAGGTCTCGCGTCGGGGGGCCGCGTATGCCAGGGCGCGATCTGTTTGACATGAGGCCATTCAGACGCGTCGGCACGCGCGAACATCCCCTTCGCAAGGCGCCGCACATGGTCATCCAGGCTCTCGATCCCGAGATCCCGCTGGATGACATCGTTCCTCACGTAGCGAGGAGCGTCAACTATGGTCCGCAGCGCCAGATGTTGTTGGGCGCGGAGCGTTTTCCGGCTCGACTCGCTCGTGAGGGCGAACCAAGCGGGGGCGGCGTACGTCAGTATCGGGCGCACGTACAACTTGTACACGCCCAACTTGACGCGCGCCGGGATTCGCGACGAGAGCACGGGCCGGAGGAGATAGCGGGCGACTCGCCCCTTGGCCGCGACCTGGCGGACGTGCTGACCCATTTTGAGCCGACGATCGATGGTGACCCCCAGGTACTTGACCCGGGGCGACCACTCGATGTCGGCTCCTTGTAGTTTCAAGGGTGGTGGGAGGGACACATGGCCGGTGATCATGGCCTGCGTCTTACCCACGTTCACCCAAAGCCGCCATTTGGCGAGCCACTCGGGAAGGAGCTCAAGCGCTCGCTGCATCTTGACGGCCGCGTACTTCGAGTTCATCGAAGTAGAGATATACGCGGCGTCGTCCGCATACAGCGCGATCTAAACGCTGCCCGCTTGTGCATCGTAATTTATTCTAATTTAGAGTGATTTCAAAAACGATATTATGTCTAATTAAATAAACAGATTTAAATAAAACTTGAGAATTCGATTTGTTATAGAGCATACTTTATATTGACATGAATTTTTTAATGTAATTATGCTTTATTCAAACCAAAAAAACGCGATAAACTTGCGAATTAATCGTAAAAATAAGACCATAAGACTTTATTTTTTTTACTAATTAATGTTGTTAAAAATCAATATTCTTGTACTAAATGTAACAACTAGATTATATGTCTGTTGTTTTGTGTATTTTCTTTTACTCAAATTTCTACATATTAATGATAGAAATAGGAGTCTGAAATTGACCCTGCGCTGATTTTTACGAAAACTAGTTGTGGGAGATTAATTACTACAAAGTAAACAAATAAGTTTTTGTAAATGTTCTACTAAAAGTGACAAAACAAAAGATTGATCTATTTTTTACATGTATTCGTCAATGCCAGAGTATTTATAATGATGAGATGAGAGGTAAATAAGGCGACTAAAATCTTAGATATTCGCGCAAAAATGTAAAATGGCTCTTAATACGATAATTACCAAATGTATTTATCTTTAAGCGAGCCGCGGGATAGAAATTATGTAAATCTGCAAATCCCGAACAATTCCACATTGTACTCGAACTACTAAACAACAAGCCACCACACAGCCAGTTGTATGTTTCTTAATTATTACTATGAAACTTACGAGTTGCATTACCTAATTCTCGTAACTCAGGTACACATCTCCCTTTAGCCTCTTTGTCATTAAACGGCAAATGCGAAAACTTCCCATTTATAACCTTTTTAACAACCACACATTTTCAACACAAACTTCACAATCGAACAACATTTTGAATAAAAAAAACAAAAAGCAATTGTAAAATCAATACAATAAACTATAATAATTGAAATTAGCAACAAATCGACCTAAATATTTACGTTTAAAAATGAATTAATCACAAGAAAACATAAAACAGCGCACTTCACATGAAATAAACAATTTCTAAATTTTGACAAGTAAAACGTTGACAAATAAAATTGCATCATTTTGAACCGGAATTTTTGTTACTTTCGTACATATTCAATTTGGTCGCATAATATTCGCCATTAAAGTCGCGGCAACGTGCGTGTGGTCCGTGATTGGTTATCTGCCGGGTCCTGCCGCAGGAGTTCGCATTGTTAACACTCCTTTGTGTGCAATGTATGGACACGAAAATGTAGACGATTTTACCGCTACATGCGTACATTTATGAATGAAATAAAGACACTATCGCTCGCTGCCTTGCGCTGCGATCTGTTATGAACGCGTTGTCGTAGTAAATTACGGTATGAACTTTGCTATCATTTTATATAAGGATTTTGAATTTTTTGAATAATTTTATTACTTAGTGTAATTTTTTTTGTTCTTGAAATATCAGTAACTGGTCTAGATCTTGTTCGTCTAGGTCTAGGGTCTGCAGTGTCTTTATGTCTATACTAGCTTTTGACAGCGGCTTCGCCCGCGTGGAGGTCCGAAAATATCCCGCGGGAACATACTACCGGGATAAAAAGTACCCTATGTGTTAATCCAGGTTATAAACTAACTGTGTTCCGAATTTAGTAGGATAGATATATATCTACTACTATACTATTGAGGACTTTTTTGTAGATCTTTTGAAGACCATCATCTTTGTTTTACATATTTTTGGTGTATGATCAACGTATGCGAGGATAAGAGCTAGAAAGCGCATTTTCATCCCACTTGCTTCAAATTTATCGTCACTGCTCAGCTCCTATGTGTCTTAGCGTTATGTTATATAGCCTATAAACGTGCCCATGAGTATGGACTACAATCGTACCAAGTTTGGTTAAAATCCCTTCAGTAGTTTTTGACCCATGCATGCACATACAGACAGACAGACAGACAAAAAAATTACTGATTGCATTTTTGGCATCAGTATCGATCACCATTCATCCTCCAATATTAATTTTGAATGTATATTCAATGTACAGAATTGACCTCTCTACAGTTTTATTATAAGTATAGATGGACCGCACGCCGCTGACCAATTGCTGTCAATGTCGGTGCTGTCAAGGTTGTTCGAGAATGTTTACCTCAAGCCTCTGCAGTTTGAAAGAACAACTTTGAGAAGGAGGCGAACAGAAGAGTTCAGCTGAGCTGGGCAGCGTTTGGGAAGCTTTGTCGAGTTTTCTCGTAGAGCCTAAAGTCTTCAATCAGTCTTATTGTACGGTTTACGTACATTCCGTCAGGCTGCAAACGCAGCAACCTACTTTTCTCTTTGGTATTTAAAACAATGTTTAATATGATTTTAAGTTAGTTGACGAATTACATACTTACGCGAACACCGCGGATTAGCATCCAACCCACTTTTACTTTGTTGTGATCGGTACTCTAATAAACCTTTAGTGTTACCGAATCTGTGTGTGTTTACATCAACTCGCCTAACTCCAAGTACTGACTTACCACTTCTTACTTAAAGCTACAAGTGTAAGGTACCAACTACTACGGGACCTTACATTTAATGGTCCTTCGAGTATTTCACAGTTTGGGGTAATTGTATCTCTTGGAACGACAGCGAATCGGCTTGGCTGGCCTTCCACAAGCGGATCTCACCAGTCAAGTTGAGAAAGCGCGCATATTCGTAAAAAGAGTACAAGAGCTCTGAGCAATCAACGAAGAGGGGATACTTTGGAACTTCTTCGTGAATCAAGCGGAAAAACAAGACTCAACTGCGGCAACAAGCCAACTACTACTACGACTACTGCTACTACAGCTTCCGGACTACAACGTGAACTGCGGGCAATACGAGGCCTACAAACTAGAAGACACCGAACTACGTGTTCTTCAATACCTACTTTACTACTACATCTTACTACTACTACTACTTTCGATTACCGAAACGACTACATCAAGATGAGCGAAATCACTGCACAAAACGAAGTCTTCGAGTCAATCAAACGTCTCTGTACTAACTACCAAAAGGACAGCGCGTCTCGGAAAGGAAAGGAGTACCTGACTCAAAGGTTAGTGTCATTGGAAAACCTCTGGCAAGACTTTGGCAATAGACACAATGTATTACTTGAACGAGAGGACAAAGAAATCCAATATTTTACTGGAAACATTTATGAAAAGACGAAACATATGTATGAATCCACCAGGATTGATATACTGCAGCGGTTGTTGGTCTGGGAAGGAAAACAGGCTGAAGTTGTCATTCCTCATCCTACGGGAGTAGATACCAAGACCAAGGAACTGCTTGATCGACAAGAATGTCACATTAAAGCACTAGAACGGGCGATGTCCAAAATAGAAATTGACTCCATAACTGAAAAATGGGAGTTAGAGGATCACCTGAGCGTCCTGAAAACCAAGTAGGGACACTGTAGAGAAATGTCACTGGGAGCTAGAAGCTATTTTTAAAGGGTCAAACGAAATATACAACGACTTGTTCGCCAACAAAGAACGTCAGTACGATGTCATGAAAAGATCTCTCAACTCGAAACTATGGACAAGCGTAAACCACCAAAACTATGCACCGAGGATTCAACTACCGGAATTCACTGGAAACTACAGTCAGTGGATTACGTTCAAGGATATGTTTCTGGAGACAATCCACAACAATGCAAATTCTTCGAAAGCGCAGAAAATGCAACACTTAAAATCTAAGCTTAAAGGAGAGCCGGAACGATTAGTTCAACATTTGGTCGGCGCTGAAAACTATGAAACTTGTTGGGATATTCTTATTCAGCGATACGACAACAAGAGACTCCAATTTACGAACTTGATGAATACTTTGATGGAGTTACCATCCATCCAGCAGGTCAATGCTGCTGTCTTGAAGAGAATGCATGACGTAATCAACGAATGCATGAATGGCCTACATAACATCGGTCTAAATACATCAAGCTGGGATCCAATAATCGTGTACTTGATGGCACAGAAGTTGGACTCAACATCATATACTGAATACACTAGAGAATTAGAGCATCCAAAGCAAGTCCCGGAGCTGAGTGAATTTTTGGGGTTCTTGGAGACCAAATTCATGGCGTTGGAAGCAGCAAAGGGTTATCAAAAAGATGCATCTAACCAACATAAACAAATATTCAGCAACAAAACGAAATTTAACTCCAATAAACCATCATATGAACCACAAAGAAAAGAAACATCAAGAATATACCATGCGTCATACGGTAAATGCCTTCTGTGCAGCGGTTTTCACGTGATCATGCGGTGTCCAAAGTTCATTGAAATGGACACACGGCAACGGAATGACACAGTAAGGAAATTACAAATATGCAAAAACTGTTTGTATAAGCATGGAGACACAGAATGCACGTCGAACAAAACTTGCAAAGAGTGCAATAAACCACATCATACGATGTTACACTATTCAGCGCAAAAACTGTCGCCAAGTTCCAATATGAACAATATGGGTCAACGTTCTCAACAACGGGAACATCAACCTTCAACATCAACAAACCAACATAGTTCGAACCATTTATCAAACAACTACATTATGGAAATATTACTTACTACAGTAGAACTTCAAGTAAAGACATCAACAGGAGACTTTATAACGTTACGAGCTTTACTGGACCAAGGATCTCAAGTAAACCTCATCACGGAGAACGCGGCTCAACGACTGAAACTACCTAGAAAAAGGATGAACGCTACAATTTCCGGCGTGGGTACGATTTCGGGAGATTGTAAAGGACGACTAGAATTAGAGTGTAAATCAAGATGCACTGACTTTGCATTTTCAGTCAGCACTCTAATAATGAAAAGGATCACGAACAACTTACCTAACAAAACATTTAAAAAAGAAAACTGGCCTCAGCTACAAGGTCTGAAACTAGCGGATCCTGACATCAACTTATCAAGGAGCGTGGATTTGCTGCTGGGAGCGGATATCTATTCGCAAGTTATATTAGAGGGGGTCCTAAAGGGAGATGCCCAAACGCCGACAGCTCAGCAAACCCGTTTAGGATGGATTTTATGCGGCAAGCTAGAAACTTTTAACTGCCATGTCGCTCTTGTCGACCTGAACGACTTAAAGAGATTCTGGGAGACAGAAGACATCATTCAGAACACTGAGGACACATCTAAAGACGACTGGTGCGAAAACTACTACAAAATGACTACTGAAAGAGATCGCGACGGAAAATACATTGTAAAGATGCCACTGATTCCTCGTTATGAAGAAAAATTGGGAAACTCAAAGTCGATCGCAATCTCTCAATTCTTACAACTGGAAAGAAAATTCGACAGAAACCCTAAACTTGCATCAATGTACAAAGATTTCATCCGCGAGTACATTGATTTAGGTCACATGAAGCTTTCAAACACGACACCCGCCAAAGATGCAATCTTCTTACCGCATCATGGAGTACTGAGAGAACAATCAACAACAACAAAACTACGAGCTGTTTTTAATGCTTCCCAGAAGACCATGGGTGGATGTAGCCTAAATGACGTAATGGAAAAAGGTCCTAATCTGCAAAAGGACATCCAAGCATTGATATTACAATGGCGTGGCTATAAATACGTCTACACAGCGGACATTGAAAAAATGTACCGTTCCATATGGTGTCATCCGGATCAACAACATCTACAGAAGATCCTATGGAGAAAGCAACCAAAAGACAATTTACAAGAATATCAACTGCAAACATTAACATATGGGACAAAAAGTGCTCCATGGCTAGCAATGCGAACACTCAAACAGCTTGCTATCGATGACGGCCACAAATACCCAAAGGCCGCTGAAATATTGCTAAATCAGTTCTACGTCGATGACCTAATCAGCGGCCACAACTCTACAAAACAAGCAAAGGAAATTCAAACATCGATCATAAAACTACTGAAGGGAGGCGGAATGAATCTGCGAAAATGGTCAAGCAACGATCCTGAGCTTCTACGACACTTAGACGAAGATCAAATATCGAAAAGTACATTTGATTTTAGAGGCGACGAATCAATGAAAACGTTGGGGTTGAGTTGGAATCCAAAAGATGACGTTTTCATATTCAACTGGTCCATAGACGACTACAACAACGAACCACTAACTAAAAGAAACCTGCTATCACAAATATCCAAACTATACGACCCCTTGGGTTGGCTGGCGCCTATAACTGTGTCAGCTAAACTACTATTCCAAAGGGTGTGGCTAACTAAAATAAACTGGGATGCTGAACTACCTACTGAGTTACAAGACGAATGGCGGCATCTAAACAAAGAACTACATCTAATTAAAAACATTAAAATAAACAGATGGATTGGCAGTACGCAGAAAAATATCCAACTACATGGATTTTGTGACGCAAGCGAAAAGGCATACGCTTGCGTCATATACAGCCGAGTAATCGACGAAAAGGGCGACCCAAGGATCACATTACTAGTATCAAAAACTAGGGTAGTGCCGATTACTCAAAAAACTTCATTGCCCAGACTTGAGCTATGCGGAGCACTACTACTCTCCCAACTCATGGAAAAAGTGAAGAAATCACTAACTGAGCATGAGATATCAGCTTATGGTTGGTGTGACTCCAAGGTGGTGCTAGCTTGGATTCAGGGAGACCTCTCAAGATGGGAAAGATACGTAGCTAACAGAGTGGGGAAAATAAAAGACGTAATTCCACCTCAACAATGGTGTTATGTACGATCGGAACTTAATCCAGCTGACTGCGCTTCGAGAGGCTTGCTACCGAGCAAAGTAGTCAAGTTCAACTTATGGTGGAACGGACCTATGTTTCTGAAAAACTTTGCAGAAACAGAAACACCTCATAATGTGAATTGCCACTTTACTACAAGCGAAGCAAACAGGGTCGAACCCAATGACGTCAGTTCGAAAAACTACAACACTGAAAATATTGTTTACAAGTTGTTGAAGAACCACAGTTCGCTGACTTCAGTAATAAGAATTACTGCTCGAATTGTGCGATATATTGCATCACTAAAGCAAAAATTACGACCAAGCGCTACTTACCTAACAACAACTGACCTACAATACGCAGCAGAATATATAATAAAATATGTTCAACAAAGCGAGTTTGCGCAAGAACACAAACAGTTGAAACAAAATAAAACTGTGTCACCAAAAAGCAACATTTACAAACTCAAACCTTATCTGGATAGCAAGGGAATCATTCGCGTAGGCGGAAGACTACAGCACTCTGATCTTCCTGCAAATATGAAGAATCCCGCAGTGGTACCCTACTCCAGCCGCTTCACTGAACTACTGATCGACCAAGCACATTCGATGACGCTTCATGGAGGAGCCCGTCTGACCCTTACTTACATACGGCAACGATACTGGATAGTCTCTGGAAATCGGGCGGTAAAGGGAAGAATACGACGCTGTGTGAAATGTCATCGTTACAATTCTACGGACAATGCTCAACTAATGGCCGATCTGCCAAAACAAAGAGTAACACCAAGCCGTCCATTCACTCACACTGGTGTTGACTTTACTGGTCACGTAGACGTGAAACTTAACAAAGGAAGAGGAGTGAAGACCTCAAAAGCATACATCGCGGTCTTCGTCTGTATGGCTACGAAAGCTGTACATATCGAATTAGTCTCAGAACTAAGCACGGAAGCGTTTATTGCGGCCCTTCAGAGAATGTGCGCGAGGCGCGGAACGCCTGCTCACATGTACTCAGACAACGGCACGAACTTCGTTGGAGCATCCAAAGTACTGAGAGAGGATTTCAGTAACTTCAAGAAGCTACTCTCTCCTGAGTTCTTTGACGAGATTGGGAAACTAGAAATTCATTGGCACTTCAACGCCCCTGCTTGGCCTAGTGCGGGGGGGATATTCGAAGCAGCCGTCAAATCATTAAAACACCACTTGAAGCGGGTTCTTGGGGATCAAAAACTGACCTGGGAAGAATTCACTACGTTACTAGCGAAAATAGAAGCCTGCCTAAACTCGAGGCCTCTATGTCAGCTAACAGAAGATCCGGAGGAATTTTACAGCACTCTCACTCCTGGCCACTTTCTAACTGGCAGTGCTACGTTGTCTCTACCTCAACCGGAGCCTGACAACAGAAAGATGGATCTGAGAAAACGTTGGCAACTAACGGAGCACATGCTGGATCAATTCTGGAAAGCTTGGTCCAATGACTACCTGAACACCTTACAGTCTAGAAGCAAGTGGAACAGAACTGTACAAAACCTCAAACTAAACGACGTGGTCCTAATCAAGGAAACAAACTTACCTCCTGGCAAATGGGCCATGGGACGAGTGATGGAAACTCATCCCGGTAAGGATGGTCTAGTACGAGTGGCCACCCTTAAAACAAAAACTGAAGTGATAAAACGACCCACTGTTAAACTAACTCCATTACCACAGCAAGAAACACTGCTACCTACCGAAGAAACAACAAATAACAAAAGAGAAGAAGATACAATAACTGAAAACCAAAGAAGAAAAAGGAGCACGCGAACCAACAAGTACAGTTTCCTGACTTTCGCTCTTATAACTTTAATAGGAATGTTAGGAACTGCACAATCGTCACCAGTAACAAACAACTATAAGGTGACCTCTATAACCAACAATCAACCTATTTATTTCGATGAAGCCGGAAAACTGCAACTTATACATGATGAATGGACTCTACTGATCTATTACAACCTAACGTCCTACTGGCAAGCTGCGAATAACATGAACGACTACATAAACCAAATTGATAAACTCTGTCAAAGAATCGCGCACGAGTTTACACCATGCGAAGCAGTTGTCAGACACCTACGTCATGAAATGCATCACCTTGAGAATTATAACACTATGTTACTTTCTCAGCATTCGCGACAAAAACGAGGCTACTTTGATGGAATCGGAAAATTGGCCAGAACACTTTTCGGGGTTTTGGATGAAGACTTTGCGCAAAAGTACGAGAAGGATATCCAAAACTTGCAAATCAACGATAATTACTTGTTACAGTTGATGAAGAATCAAACTTTGATCATAGAGGCTGAAAACAATGTAATTAAAAACAATACGGAATTTATGGACAAACAATTTCACGCAATACAAACCTACATAAATCAGACTTGCAACATAATCACAAAAATTGAGAACAGAGCACAAATTTTATACACAGCAAATGACGTGAACACTGCCGCTTTATCATCAACTTTAATTCTGAGCGACTTGCATAGAATTCAAGAAATGCTAATGAATGCTCTCGCCAACATTTATCGAGGTCATTTGGATAGACACTTGTTTCCTGCATCTCAAATAATAGAACAGCTGAACATCATCTCTGGAAAACTTCCACAGGGACTAGCCTTACCGATAAAGGACATACAAAAAGATTTCCGTGACATCTACGAACTAATCCATGTCAAGGCTCGGATTACAAACAACTTTCTACTTTTCGAATTGCATATTCCACTTTTGAGCGATGAGGACTACAAAATATACCGGGTAATACCTATACCATTCCAGAAACAAGGACAATTGAGAATCGTGCAGCCTTTCTCCAATTATATCGCCATAAACTTCGTGAAAAATTCGTACATCACTATGGAAGAGCAAGATATGCGCCAATGCACGCCATACGGAGAAGACGAGTACACATGCATTTCACGTCAGCCGGTATTTAGCTTACAAGACAAGGACGCACCTTGCGAGGCCAAGGTATTCAGTCAACAAACTTCATTATCCTGCGTCATCAATGATGTAACTTGCAAAGAAACTTGGATCCAATTACATAAACCTAACTGGTGGTTGTTTACATTATGCGACAGACAGCTGATGCGCGTCATATGTAGCGATCAAGTTACGCCAGCAGTCATCAACGGTACTGGGGTGATTGCCTTGAAACCAAAATGCATACTACAAAAGAAAGATGCGACAATATTCACCTATAACCACTTAGGAAGCAAATTTCACATGGAGGCGGATATTGAAGTACCTACACTTAACACGACTATCAACAATTTATTTGATCTAAGTTGGAAAAACGCACAGCTGAATATGACAGAACTGGATACATCTGCAATAAATATCAGAAACATAGATAAGCAAATAATTCAGCAGAAAGAGCAGGAAAGACTACCACAAGAGATAGATATATCGAGTCACGACATATATCTCTACTCTGTGACTTCTCTGCTGTTGGGAGGAGCTGCTTCGTTTGCTGTCTACATTTGGATTAGGAGACTATGGCATAAGAAAACTAAAAGGCCACCTACAAGACAACCTACAGGAATCGACAACAAAGTCGAAATCGAGATGCAAGAAATACGCCATTCGACACCGCCGGAGCCACTATACAGCGACGCGAGGCCGAAACAACTGTTTCACTTTGAGGAGCAGTAAAGCTTATTGTTTTTATGTGTACATGTTTAATTTTACTTACTTACTAATGTTTACTTTACTGTCTTTACTTTTTATTGTGACGTTCTGGGATGTCTTACTTTTATATTTTTACTTACTTAACCTACTTTTATACGGTCTATACTTTTTATTATTGCGTTTTGGAATTTTTACTTTAAAACGTTTTATGTACTGGATGCTCATCCCGCCTTTTCCCTCGGGAGCATGTACGGTTTACGTACATTCCGTCAGGCTGCAAACGCAGCAACCTACTTTTCTCTTTGGTATTTAAAACAATGTTTAATATGATTTTAAGTTAGTTGACGAATTACATACTTACGCGAACACCGCGGATTAGCATCCAACCCACTTTTACTTTGTTGTGATCGGTACTCTAATAAACCTTTAGTGTTACCGAATCTGTGTGTGTTTACATCAACTCGCCTAACTCCAAGTACTGACTTACCACTTCTTACTTAAAGCTACAAGTGTAAGGTACCAACTACTACGGGACCTTACACTTATGAACCACAGAGTTGAAACCTGGACACTCACGGCATGGCTGTTCCATAAATTTAAGGTTGCTTAGCAAGCTATAATTGGATAGAATCCGGAATGAGGGACTCAAAATTTTTGATATAGTCTGTTATTTCATTTTTTTTTCTGTAAGTTAAAACAACCTCTTGTGTGCATGTGGAGTTTACCTATAAGTAATTTTTACACTGTATTTTGATTTATTGCTTCCGTTTCATTTGCTTATACCAGTGTATACAATTGTTTGTGAAACAAATAAATAAAAATACTGACACGACCTACAACCTATTGTATATTACTTAAACACACATACCTCTTAAGTTTTATTTTTGTACCTAACTTAACTTACTAACATACAATGAATCTCTGTTGTCTAAGGAAATAAAATAATTTTATATATTTTTAAACAATAAACGAATCGACAGCAGCACAGTGTTTCAGGATTGCTTGGCAGCTGACATGTTTTAACTAATAGCATATATCGATGTAGTAAGACCTAATAACAAAAATTGCAAAAGAAACTCTATGTCAATTATTCTTAGTTTTCGAGAAAAAAAATGCTAAAGTTGCTAGTTCAGAGTATGTGTCAAATAGTAAAAATGTATTTTTTTCTTGAAGAGTTAAAACTAAAAGTAATATTTAATAACCTCGTTTTAACACATAAAATGATATGTTATTTAAGCTTTACAACAGCTATGAAATGTAAGTAATTACGAAGATATTAGCAAAAAATCGAATTTTCGTTTTTATTTTTTATTATGTTAATGACATCATTTCCGCACCAAATTTTCTCCTAAAGGGTAAGTTGACCTTTTGTTCTTGCTGTATAAAAAAAAATCAGCCATTTAACCCGCAGCATTAAGAAGTTATTAAAAATTTAAGAAAACACTCAGAGCCTATATTTTTAGAAATAGCAAAAGTTCTGTGTGATTTAAAATTTAAGATAAGACAGGCGTACAATTAAACTAAGACGATCAAACAAATATGGAATTTTACTTATTCATCGTCTTCTACAATATCAACTTCTCTAGATAAAATTATTGTGTCATTGTTATTATCAGTGACAAAATCTTCGGTTGAAGTTGATGATGATTCCGCGTCTTTTTCGTTCTCCGTATCTGGGCTAACATCTACAGCTTCCAACAAAGATCGTACTTGATTCGACAAAGGTATTCTCCTCCAACTCTTTTCTTTAGTCGAATACTGGATATTACTGGATCCGATGATTCAAGAGCACGGTGAAACAAGTCTGACATTGTGTTTTTGCGGTCAACCTTTCTGGTATGGTGTTCGCGATCACTGCGCCAGAATTTGTTTCTCATCTCTGCTGCTTGTCTGACAAAAGTCTAACAGGCAAAATTGATTGTTTTATTATATCTTTACCATGAACAAGCAGCTTGTTGATGGTTAGCGTAATTGGGTGCCAGTTATATTCAGTTATTCAGACCGAACGAGACCATATTATTTAAGTAGCTTTCACTGTCAAAAAGTTGTCAATATTCATGTAGAGCCAAACTTATAACTCTACATAATTCTATATATATTTATACGATCATTAGCTAAAATTCTCATTTATTCTATTTTAAAGATTGGGTATAATAATATTTGTTTGATCGTCTAAGTTAAATTGTACGCCTGTCTTACTTTTAATAGCAAACAAATTTTAAATCACAGTACTTTTCTATTTCTAAAAATATAGGCGCTGAGTGTTTTCTTAAATTTTTAATAACTTCTTAATGCTGCGGGTTTTATGGCAGATTTTTTTTATACAGCAAGAAAAAAAGGTCAACTTACCCATTGGGAGAAAATTTGGTGCGAAAATGATGTCATTAACATAATAAAAAATAAAAACAAAAATTCGATTTTTTGCTAATATCTTCGTAATTACTTACATTTCATAGCTGTTGTAAAGCTTAAATAACATATCATTTTATGTGTTAAAACGAGGTTATTAAATATTACTTCTAGTTTTGACTCTTCAGGAAAAAAATAAATTTTTACTATTTGACACATACTCTGAACTAGCAATTTTAGCATTTTTTTTCTCGAAAACTAAGAATAATTGACATAGGGTTTCTTTTGCAGTTTTTGTTATTAGGTCTTACTACATCGGTATATGCTATTAGTTAAAACATGTCCGCTCCTAAGCAATCCTGAAACACTGTGAGCAGGACGCTTCGCCGTCGAAGGTGGAACATCTGTTAAACATACAAATATTCAACTAAACCTTACCTGTGACTTAGTATCAACAGTGTTAAGATTGGAGCCAGTCTTGATGTTCCAGATGCGTATGGTTCTGTCGGCCGTGCCGCCGCCACTGGCGAGGATGCCCGCGCTCCACGGACACCAGGCGAGACCCTTCACTGCTGCTAGGTGCTGGCTGCAAGTGGATAACATTTACATGTTACTTTAGGAGGAAATTGCAGTAGCTAAGTCTTTCGACTATAGTGCACGAGGTTGTGGATTCAAGTCCGGGCAAGTACCAATGTGACATTTTCAATTCATATGTATAGTCAAAAAAAGAGATAGTAAACCAGGGTCGTCGGATTTAGTTGAAGTATAGTAAGAAACCGATGAATGTTTTCGAATAAAATGTAATTACATTAACAGAAAACATACATCGGTTTCTTACCAAACTTCAACTATATCCAACGACCCTGGTTACTTTTCCCTTTTGGTGATCATACATTCGGAGAAATCTCATATGGTTTTGTTAATTTTTTTTTCTAATGAACAACTTACTTGAATGAATACAGGAACTGTGTTTGCGAGTAGTGCTGTCCTTGCGCAATTGGCCAGATATTGAGTAAATTGTCATTGCCGCCCGAAGCAAGACATTTACCATCAGGTGACCATTTTAACCCGCAAATCTGTGAATAAAATAAAAATAATAGTTTAGTTGCAGGACGCCCAAAGTTCGGAAGCTCGAATTCCAAAATAGTAAGTGATTTAAAAAAATAAACAAGCCGGACGCAATCGGGTAAAATATTAACTTTCATGCAAACTTTTATCCCAAATTAACGCCCCTTGTAATTCGTTGATTTAAATCGTTAGTGCTCACTTTCATTATACAAGGAATAGTAGTGCAAACATTTCTTACTGCTAAAACCAGCGGTTTAGGCTGGTTGTGGATGGGGAAGCATGTGGTAAGCAGGCTAACTCGTTGGTCTGGGCTGCCTTTCGTAGATATTTGACAATCGTTTCAGGTACTCAGAAGCCCGAAATTCACGATTACCAGTTAAGACTGATAGTCGTGAATTTCCAAACCCAGCTAGCTACGGGTTATGGAGGTCAAATAGGCAGTCGCTTCATATAAAATACTGGTATTCATCTGCACCCGGTTAGGCTATAAGCCGGCCACAACATAGTTGGAAAAAGGCTAGGCAGATGAAGACTTGTTTTTTATTTATTTAAAATTTTGTAAATAACACCCTAACAGCTATAATGCGCCAATGCGATGTCACTACCAAAAATATACAAGAAAAAAAAACAAATAACATCATACTTAGTTAATAAAAAACACAAGAATTGGCCTTTAAATATTTTCAATGCATCTATACTTATATTATAAAGCTGAAGAGTTTGTTTGTTTGATCGAACACGGTAATCTCAGGAACTACTGGTCCGAATTGAAAAAAATCTTTTTGTATTAGGTAGTCTATTTATCGAGGAACGTTATAGGCTATATAACATCACGCTAAAACCAAGAAGAGCGGAGCAGTAATGAAAAATGTTGCAAAAACGGGGAAAATCGCACGGGTAGGCGATTCGACGCGACGGGAACGGTCGGGGGAACAAGAAATTTAACGCTGACGAAGTCGCGGGCAGAAGCTAGTGAATGAATAAATCCATACCTCCTGTGTATGCGCGTGTATGGTAGCGACGGCGTGGTCGCGCTGGCGCACGTCGTGATGCACAATGTTGCCGTCGCGCGCGCCGCTACTCACGATGTACATGTTCCACGCCAAGGAACCCACTCGCCCCGTGTGCCCGTCCATTACCTACAGAAGATAATTGCTTAGAATAAAGGATAAAATGTTTAGTATTCGCTCATTTCACAAGTATTGTGGGAGGTGGTTAACATAGAGGGGGTCAGGAAATTTTCAAAAAGTACTTTTTTGTAATTTACAGGTCAGTGAGCATTTGTTAGTATTTGTTATGGTTGAGATTCATATTTTAATCTACATCCAATTTGACTCTTTCCTGTAAATTTTGCAATTTGTAGGTATGTAAAGCGATATTTCTTACGGTCGCAATCATTCATATTTAAACATCATACAACCTGACACTGTCTTGGTGTCTGGTAAAGTACAAAAGGAATTTCAATATAAGGCCGCTATCCCAGTAGGCGTTTTACGAGCGTTGACGTCAACGTCGAGTCAACACAGCGTCGACGCCGCGCAGGCGCAACGTTGAAGTCGCGTCGTCGCGTGACAAGCATTAACGTCCGCTGAACGCGACGTCAACGTCGTGTCAACGGGCAAATGTCCGCCGGTCGTAGCCCCCGCCCGTACCCACACGGACAGAGCAGGACGGAGTGATTGTACCTGTTGCCAACAAACGCGACGTTAACGTTGCGCAGAACGTCGCCTTCAGCGGACGTTAATGCTTGTCACGCGACGACGCGATCTCAACGTCGCGTCTGCGCAGCGTCAACGTTGCGTTCGAGAAACGCCGATGCTCGTAATACGCCTAGTGGGATAGCAGCCTAAAACTATTTGAATGGTGGTTGGTTCAAAACACACTTCCTCCCTCTAGAAACGCTAACACAGCTAGATGTGTATATAAGTCTCTAGAATCATCTCTAGATGTGTATGTAAAACATTTTGTCACTTCTTTAACTCTCTACATACCCTCAACCTCTTGATCTTCTCACAGTCCCATAACTCCACAGTGGCCGCAGTAGTCCCGACAGCGAGATGCGACCCTCCTCCCTGCACCCATTGCACGGAACATACCGTCTCGGAACCTTCTAGAGTACATAGCTGCTCTATCTGGCCCGAGCCGGCGTTCCATAAGTAGACTGAGTTGCCAAGAGCGACTGCAAGGATGTTTGAACCGCTCCAGTCGACTAGATTGAGGTCTATTTGGAGAGAATATATTATGATAACAAAGAGTTCTTATTTGCACTAAATATTGAACTGTTACACATATTGTAGAAATGAAGACCATTGTTGAATTGTTGACATATTGGTGGCTTCTTCACATTTAGCCTTCATGAAGTTTAATTTGAAAACTGAGACACAAAACACCATAGCACCAACTATGATGCAAGCCTTTCCAAAATATTGTTCCAGCTTTCTAATAACTACGAGTATTTATAGGTATGCAAATAACATTTTCAGTATTTATTTGATTAAAGGAAAACTTATTAATTGATTATGGCTAATATTATTTTGTCGTGCACTGGATCTTCATCGCATTGCTTAGCGCCGAGAGTTGAAAATGCAAGTGTTTTTTCGACGTGCTGGGATGCAATCTGTTGGATTCTCAATGTTCGGTAACTACACCGTTAAACAATCACAGTTAAAATCCAATTAGCGCTAGAATCCCGCGGCGATATTATTATCTCCGTGCAAACGTAGGCTAACTTTGGAAAAACTTTGTGTTTTATGATCTACTTAGCTGGTACCCAGCATTTTTCTACAACAATATTCCATTGAATCGAATATTGAAAATATTGATTAGATCTAAAATAGATACAAAATAATGAATAATTATAACTAAAAGCACAATAGGTATCAAGCAAACGGATCACATTAGAAAACTTTTTAACAAAAAATTTAACCGCCGAAAAACTGAAAAGCATAATATAATAAACCTTAAAATTTTGAGTCGGCGGCGCTGAAAAATCAATGAACAAAGATCACTCAAAGCGCCGACTCATAATTTTAAGGTTTATTATTTTATGCTTTTCAGTTTTTCGGCGGTTTAATTTTTTGTTAAAAAGTTTTTATTTTATAATTTTTTGTGACTTTAATGTACTAATAATACTTGGCAAGGTACATCCTATCCAACAAAAAAAGAATTATCAAAATCGGACTACTCTGTATAAAGTTATGCGTGGTTATACATTACAATCAGTGAGTGAACAATCAATCATCCCCTGTTTTCCGACCCTTAGGGTTCGATTTAGTTTTCCAAATTTATATGGGACCACCTTGGGAGTATACCCTTTCCAATAGAAGAAGAATTGTCACAATCGGACTACTATGTAAAAAGTTATGCGTGGTCATACATAAAATAAAAAAAAATATACGCGTCGAATTGAGAACCTCCTCCGTTTTTTTTCGTCGGTTGAAAAACCACCCTGCGCTTCAGAACATAAATAAGAGACGTTGTAGAAACAACAGCCCGACTGAAGCGGGAGTGGGCTCGACACGTCGCACGAGTACATCTGCAGAGATGGGCTAAGATCGTCACTCCAGACTTCTGAGGGAGGATATCGCCGTTGAGGTAGACCACGGTGGTGTAACTAGCTAGTTACAAACATGATTAGCTAATCATGTTTGCCGTGCCAGTATGGTCAGAGATCGCTCAAAGGAAAAAGGAAAGGTCTTTGCCCAGCAGTGGGAGTCAATTTAGAGTAACAAAAAAAAAAACACTAAAACTTACAGTAGTCATCCAAAATATCAGGTGCATCCAGTATTCTGTCAGGAGCTTGTGGGATATACCTTGTTGTATTCTTCACTGAAGATGGAACTTTGGCCTGAAATGTTATTTTGACATTAGTAGCAATTTACCACATACTATAAAATATGTTATGTTATTATCACAATGATGTATCAGTATTTTTAGTAAGAATCATTATTAGATCAAGAATTATACAAAACAGGTATATGTGCCATCACCTATTCATGAGGTGATATAATTACAACTTTAAAAATAATAAGAAGTTTGCAAATAATGCTAAGGTTTCGCTACAGAACAGAAAGACAAGATAAAAGCTGTAATGGTTTGAGACACTAATGTAATTATTTACAAGTTTTAATGAGAACAACCCCAGGATAACAAAATACAGTGTAAAAGTACCCACAACAAGAGCGTTTTTATTGTATGCATACTGCACTCAAGAAAAGTTTGCTTGCTTGCTTTTTACAATCTCATTATTACTATTTGAATAGTTCACACTGTACTTACAAGACTTGTTAGTGAACGGAGGGCTAATTGCGTAACTGATTAACAATAGGACAAGCTTTAATTTTGAGAGTTCAAGAACTTTAAATGCAACAACAACACAATTTGCATTTTTGAGTAGACAAATTTTCAAACATTATGAAGCAATGAATTAGCAAAATCATTCTATAGTAGATAGCAAGACCTATTGACAGTCTTACGCAATTAGGGTGTAGCATAGTGTAAGTGAAAGCAAGCAGATATACCTGTGAATACACAACTCTAAGTCTGTTCTGGTAGCCCTCTGGAGCAGCCGGGGCTTTGCAGGTGTACTGTAGAAGTCGTCCAGGTTCTGTGTCTGTGAGTGCTCGACCGATAGCCTCACTGGCTGCTGTTTGAGCCACTACTTCTTCATTCTTGTCTTCGTCACGGCTCAACTGTTTTGTTTAAATATTGATGTAAGTATAATTTATAATTTTATAACGAGGTAAAATTTCTTTGTAGGAAGTAATCTCTAGAATTACCCATAGGATTTGAAAAATCTCTCTTACAGCAATGACTGTAGGAAAGTTATTGATGTAAGTATAATTTATAATTTTATAACGAGGTAAAATTTCTTTGTAGGAAGTAATCTCTAGAATTACCCATAGGATTTGAAAAATCTCTCTTACAGCAATGACTGTAGGAAAGTTATTAAATAAATTGTTAATTTTTTTAAAGGTTTTACAAAAGTGAACACTTTTCTATGCATTCCATTTGGGTTAGTTTTGGAATGTTGTGACTGAAATAATCCTTATACAGGGAGGCAGGGACATTGATGCAACATATTGAAACCGTGAATTCAGTACATGCTTTGAGACCCTCTAAATTAGAAATTTCACGTGAGTCATCAGTATGTTCAGACAGCTGTGCTGCTGGGGAGTTTGTTGCGCTGCTTCTTCTTCCCAGCTAAAGCACTAGGAAATGGTGAAGGACGGACATTTTGGGGAACCGTTATGTAACTTTGACATTCAAAAAGTGTTGACTCTCAACCTAGTTTGAATAAATGTCTTTTGATTTTCTGGAAATTCACATGAGTCATCATTAAAAAATTACTGATTCATAGAAAAGTTTGTCTTACATTCCATGCATCAAAGGCTGGAAATAACAACAAATAGTATGCAAATAGTTTTCAGTTTAAATAATATTTCATATACTAACAAAGACAACCCAGAGTCTTGCATTAAACCTTCAAGGAATAAAAAACTTACCATATAATGACACAAGTCATAGTTAGAATTACTTCTAGATGGAATGAATCTATCAGCTTTGTTCGGAGTCTTCGATGCTTTGTTAGGAGTCGGCGTGGTTGAGCGACCTGCAAGGTATAGACAGATAACTTTTCCTTCAAGACTCTATGCTTCCTTTCTAAGGTAATATTGCGGGTTTGGCAAAGCAAAAAGCTGTTAAAGACAAGTTAGATTTATCGTATAAAGTTCCCACTGCTGTGACATAGGCCTCCTAAAGAGTAGGCCTGTATCGCAGCAGTGAAACATCATTGTCCACCAGGCAGGGGAAGTGCGGATTTGTGGACGACTTTGATTTTTTTGTTCTAGAACATGCTAGTTTCCCCAGTTCTTCTTCACGGTTTTGAGAGCAGTGGAGATGAAATTATTTACACACAGTAAAATGCCTGCTTGGGTTCGCACCCACGATTTAGAACTGGGAAGACGCGGCCACCACTGCTTTAGACAAGATATGGTGTGCAAAACGCTAGGATGCTAGCGCCTAAAAGCTTTATAGCTGCTAATACTACTGGAGAATTTACGTAGACTACGAAAGCGAACACACAGAGCTCAAGTGACTCTAAAACAAACACATGCTAATTTTAACAGAAATTCTGTTTCTTTGTAGTTCATTCAACAACTTTACCTGGAGATTTGTTCTTAGACGGCGTCTTCTTGCCCTTCTTATTATCATTGCGCGTCGGTGTCTTGTTACTAGAGAGCGCGCTATTGTTGCAACTCTGATTCGCAGACAGAGACAACTTTTGCATCGACAGGTTGCAATTACTCAAGTTCACATTCGAATGGTTCTTGAATGAGGTACTCAATGGATTTATGTTCTCACTATTGGACTTCTTCGCCCAACGCTGAAGAGGACCGCGAGTTATCGGCCCATCCATTGTCGCCAAACTATTTATTTCATTGAGATAGTTAAACTGGGCCATACTTCCACTAAATCGCAGGCTACACTAGCAATCTTTAGAAATCAAACACTACCAATAAAAACATAAGTTTTATCGTTCATAAATGCACGAGAAACACTCAATAGAGATAAATCAAATTATTCATCAAAAGAATAAAATCAAAATTCATTGACAGTCTATTCCAAAAATACGTTAGTTTGAAATGTTTGGAAGAGATTTCAAATTAGTAATGTTGTCAGCTTATGAGATTTTCCACTAAAGTGTGGAAAAAAGAATAAAATTTTGCCAGTCATTAGTTTCATTCCATAACAACAGTATAAGATGATTATTTATCTCAACATTACATAGAATATTATGATTATTTTTCTTAATTCCATATAGAATAACGAGAAATTGGGGAGGCCTATGTCTAGCAGTGGACGTCTTTCGGTTAAAATAATGATGATGATGATGATGAATGAACAAAGTCATTTTTCTCATAATTTAAACGGCGACTACGATTAATCGAAAGACAACAATAAAGAAATCTATTCTTTACTAAAGAGTAGTAAAGAATGGAAAATTATTTTTTGCGTAAAAAACTTTTATGATTTCATCATTTCTTCCCATTTATTCGGAGGTTGTTGGAAATAAGGTGTATTCTAGGCACCGCTAAACAATGGTGTAGTGATATTATGAAAATAAATAATTAGCGGTTGCACTCTCAATACATGTAATTGAGAGATAAGAAAAAAAAATGCAAATAAGCCTGTAATCCTTTAACTAAGCAGAGGATATTAAGTTGTTTTTTTTTATTAAACTCATATATATTTGTGAGATATGGGATGTTTTCGATTATACTCATAAAAAATAACTACGTATTTTTTTCATAGTTTTGTCGAGAAATACAATGAAATTATTTTTGTGGCTGAACACGTAAATACTGTACGTGTACCGACATGAATTTAATCAATTTTTTTATTTATTAATTCGCTGTAATTTTTTTCGATCTTCATTTATGAATAAAGGTGGTTGTTTAAAAATTATGCATGAACACACCAGCAGTGTTGCAATGAGAAATATATTATTTCCTTTCTTGAAACAAATTACCCACACCACTATTTTTATAAGTAATGCTAGACTAGGGCTTTCAATACCAGTATTACAGGATCCCGCAATAACGTAATCACGGATTTTATTTTGACCATTTTTAATACCAGAATTGACGCCTCAATATCGTGATTGACCGACATTAATTTGCACGACCTTGAAACCATTATATTATCACCACGTTTCTGTGACTGGACATGCCGAAAGGGTACCGCCCTAGGAGAACATCTAGTGCACTTATTGGTGATATTCTTCAGAAGGGTCAGGTGCGTAGTACTGGTTATCAGCGTGCATGTATGACCGATATATGGACTTATATGAGGCAAAAAGAGTATGTAAGGATGGTATCAGGTGGCATTCTGTAGCTTCTGCCTACCCCTATTGAAAAAGGCGTGAGTTTATGTATGTGTGTAACTAATTCTGTATGGCAGCCCCCCTAAATTGAGGGAGGCATATGTCCAGCAGTGGACATCTTTCGGCTGAAATGATGATGATTAATTTCCTAATAGAACTTACGTTTAATAACGGTATTGATACCGTGAATACGGTATTGACTTTTACAATACCGGTATTTAAAAGCTCAAGTTCACACACAGACATAGAAGAGCTAGCGACAAGCTTGCTGTCAAAATCTGTCTGCACTGTGTATGACTGAGTAACTAAAATATAAAAAAAAACATATTGAGAAATTTGCATTCTCCCTGCAATGGCTTATTTGAAACTAGCTTCTGCCCGCGACTTCGTCGCGTTATATTTCTTGTTCCCCCGACCCGGGGGAAACGCGTTGCTCTAACTCAATCTGAGCATGCTTTACACAAAAAACTTATGCTAATTGGAGTAAAACTAAGTAAGTGCCGCAACAAGGTCAAAAATCAGGCAAAAAAGATCAAGGCACTGCAAAATCTAACGACGAATCCTCAGTTTTTGAAAACACTCGACGAATTACCTAGCACATCAAAGATTTTGACATTATTACAGTTCAGAGAGCATAAGAAAGGTAACAAAGGCCGTCGTTTCACTCTAAAGGAAAAAATTATTGCTTTGTCCTTCCTGAAACAGAGCCCAAAAGGGTACAGATTTCTTAGGAAAATATTTATTTTACCATCTCGCCAAACTCTCCTGAAGTTGCTTAATATGGCAGATATAAATCCAGGAATCAACAAAAATATGATTCAGCAGATAAAGAAAGCTACTGAAAAAATGAAGTTAGAACATAAAATATGTATTGTCCTGTTTGACGAAATGTCACTCAAACCCAATGTGACATACAACGAACGTAAGGACCAAGTTTGTGGGTTTGTCACAAATGGCCTGGAGACACAATCTGATTATGCAGATCATGCGCAGGTGTTTATGGTACGAGGCTTACTAAAAAATTATAAGCAACCTGTTGCATACACTTTTTCACAAGCTGCAACAAAGGGGCCCGAACTTGCAAAGCAGTTAAAAGCTGTAATTACAGAGTTACAAAATGCAGGTCTCATTGTAGTAGCAACTGTGTACGACCAAGGCACAAATAATGTAAACTGTGTAAAACATCTTCTGCAAGAGACAAGGGGTAACCTATTGAGAAAGGGAGAAGAGATACGAGAGAACATTTGTATTATAAATGAACAAGAAATCATACCATTGTATGACCCACCCCATTTAATAAAATGCATACGAAATAATTTAATTACAAAAGATTTGAAATATAAAAAAAATGGGGAAGTAAGATTGGCAAAATGGGCTCATGTCATGGCCTTACACAAAGAAAACCCAGGGTACAAAGGAATCCGATTGGTGCCCAAATTGACAGATGCCCACTGTGACCCAAGCAAAATTCCTAGAATGAAAGTGAAAAATGCTACACAAGTTTTCAGCCAAACTGTGGCATCGAATATGGGCTATCTAGCAGGTAAACATCAGTCTGCACAATTCAATAATGTCTTCATTAGTTCTTTTCTGACGATTACAATGAAATACAAATATTAAATACTTACTATAGTTTTACATTACGCTGGTCAGACATAAAACATTATTTAAAAAACTATATTTTTCACAGATAAGGGTATACTTCCTGCAGAAGCCAAAGACACTGCAGACATCTTACTGTTCTTTGACAAGCTTTTTGACTCCATGAACGGAAGCTTTGGAAAACGCAAGAAACACGGCAAACCTCTCCTAGGACCTGCGACGCCTACTTCTATCCATCATACAACATGGAAGGAGTCTAAAGTTATGATGAAAGATATGAAATTTATTAATACCAAAACATCGAACGATGAATATGTTCCCACAATAAACAATTGGGTATAGACACTAGACGGATTTGAATTGTTATTAAAAAAAATACAAACAAAATATGGTGTAACATCAGTTTGGTTGCGGCATCTGAATCAAGACCCAATAGAAAACTTTTTTGGGGCCATAAGGAGCCACGGATGCCGCAACGTGAACCCAACACCAGAGCGATTCGAAGCAGCATTCACCACATTACTAGTCAACAGCCTCTCTAGTGTCCATGCTCCTGGAGCTAACTGTGAAATTGACAATTGTGAAACTTTACATGAAGTGCTCATCACAAGCGGGGGCATCAAAGAGCAAACAAATTGCGAACTTCCTAATATTCCCGATATAACATTCACACCCCTTGAAGAAAAAAATGACCCACGTGTAATAGGGGGCTTACAATATGTAAGTGGATATTTTGTAAAAAGCGCAAAAAGAAAAGTATTTAAGGGGTGTGTTGAATGTAAAAACGATTTAATGTCAAACAGTGAGCATGAATATTTAAAATATCGGGAATACGCAAATAAAAAATGGCTTTGCAGTCCCAGCAACTCCCTCTTAAATTGTATCTCAAATCTGCAGGATATAAATTATATAATATTAAAAGACAATTTAGAAAAAAAAAAAATTAAGAGAATTAATAAAAACCATGATTTTTATTGCTGTAGATTTTTCCTTCTTAAAATGCCCAATACACAACGAAAAGATAACAGATTTTTTAATAAAAATATCCTGCAGATTTTTTATTTACAACTATTGTAAAGACATAAATAATATATTAATAAATAAGAGGGAGTGTGATGATGATATGGATTCGTTTAAAGTTATAGCTAAAAAATTAAGTAAGAAGTGTTTTAAAAGAAAGAAATAAAAAATTAAATCGAAGATCATTGTTTTGTTGTTTAATAATGTGAATTACTTTTTCGCTTTTCTACATAACTGCAAGCGATTATGTAATTCACATAAGTACCCTAAACCACCTAAACCTTAAAAATATTCAAGTAGTAGAATAAGTAGGTATGTATGTAGTGTAGCTATACTTATGTTGGCATTAGTTCCAAAACCTGCGTCCAGAGGGCGACATTTGACGTTTCTCAGTTTTGTCGCAGAGTTGTACCTCTATTCCATATAAAATAAAAGTACTCTGTGCCCCGACCCTTCCCGTCGCATCCAATCGCCGACCCGTGCGATTTTCCCCGTTTTTGCAACATTTTTCATTGCTGCTCCGCTCCTTTTGATCGTAGCGTGTTATATCACCTATAGCCTTCCTCAATAAATAGGCTACCCAAAACAAAAAGAACTTTTCAATTCGGACCAGTAGTTCCTGAGATTAGCGCGTTCAATCAAACAAACAAACTCTTCAGCTTTATAATATTAGTATAGATGAGCTTATACCAGTTTGAATCGACAGCATTTTTTGCAAGATAGATTTACTGAGCCCACTGTAGCACAAGGAGTGTCATCATGCAATAATCTATTTATTGGCCTAAGCTTCAACATCCCTGTTTTCAGAAGATTCTTTATGCAATTGCTAGTAGATGCGCTATGATAGCGCGCGAAATTGAAATTTTCTTCCCTTAAAAATATGAAAATTAGAATTTCGTGGGGTACCCTTTTTTTGGTCGGTAATCATCAAATGACATCTCCCGCTCTGGGCGGAGCGGAAGGTCGTGTCAGACTTTTACTGACTAAACCCCACCCATGTACATTCAGTTGCCTATATGCCAGGGCCACGGTAACTCTTTCGAACAAAGCGGCCCTAGCAGGTCGTGGGGTACCCTTTATCTTGTAAGCAAGAGGTGTGATGTTTAGTGGACGGTCAACTCAATGGCTGTCCATTGCTCGTTTGCATTGTCGCTGCAATTTCGAGTACTTCCCTTGCGGGACATGTATATTTCAATTTCGCAATGATGTTTATTCTATACTTCTGCCCGCAGCTTCGTCCGCGTTAAATTTCTTGTTCCCCCGAACCTTCCCGTCGCGTAGAATCGCCTACCCGTGCGATTATCCCTGTTTTTGCAACATTTTTCATTACTGCTCCGCTCCTCTTGGTTGTAGCGTGATGTTATATAGCCTATATCCTTCCTCGATAAATAGGCTACCCAACACAAAAAGAATTTTTCAATTCGGACCAGTAGTTCTTGAGATTAGAGCGTTCAATCAAACAAACAAACAAACTCTTCAGCTTTATAATATTAGTTTAGATTCATTGGAACTGAATAAATTGTGCTATAAGTGGCGTTAACTAGCTCATTATGCTAACGACCTTAGCAATTTTCTCCCTATTACGTGCATTACTGGACAAAGAGCACGATACTCTAAAAGGCATGAAATGGGACCACCGCGGCATTTACCTACATATTTAGAGAGTGAATCAACATAGACAATAGGGGGTTATGTTTTTGCATTTTTGCTTACTTAAATCATAAAAAATCATAATGTCAACATACAAATTGAGATGATTGATTTAATTCAAATTGATTTTAATCAAGGAATGAAACGCTTATCAGTTTATTTATATGTATTAAAAATAAAATAACGTATTATCAAAAAATATATTTAAAATATTTTCCTTATTACAAAACCAATTATTATAAAAAAATATAATTTCGATGTTCGCTGAAACATTACAGACAGTAGAAAAATTCAAGATTGCATTGTCATTATGCTGGGTTTGATATCATTACATTAAAAATAATATACTATTTGTAAAAACACGAATTGAGCATTATAATGGTAAGGTTCCGTAGTCCGAAGGGGACTGTTGTTCAATATGAATTGAATAGTACTCAAACTCGCCTATTTTTACATGTATTTCGAGTTGAATGTAATTGACATAGGTTGTAGAATACTACGTACAAATTTAACAACATTCCTCTTTGGTTTTTAATCGATTTTGTATGCTAGGCGGATCTTGAATACAGGACGATTGGGTTTTACGTATATCACATTAGTTACTACGGAACCTTCGCGTACATTCACGCAATTGGGCGGTAATTTTTGATTAACCTTTCTGTGCAGTGGCATAAAAATTAAGATAAAGCTATAATTTTCTAGAAAAATAATAAAATTTTGAATCTAACCACCGCAGCAAAGGTTAAAGTCTATTTTAATAACATTACTATTCCTTTCAGTAAAAAGAATATTGTACAGTTTATAATCCGACAACTTTAAAATAACATTTCTAATAAAATTATGTACATTATAAATCGTTGTTCATTTTTGTTCCCTTCCCAGTAAGGTTCACATGGAGGATGCATTTTAGAACTTAATGCATGCACCACAAGGTATAATTTATATTATACCCTTTTTTACAATTTATCTTATCTTCAACCCTAGTGCATATAAACAGGATACGGCATTTATACTGCATTGGTCTTGTATAAATAACAATACTGGTCTGTCAACTTGTGCGTGATTACCAAGGAAGAAATAGTCTCATCCAATGCCGTTTCTAGTTCACATGTTCTAGGAACATTCCATACATTTATTTATAACTAAAATGGATTTCAAATTTCATAAGGAGTATTGATTTTGTTAACAGAAAATTGTCCTATATTTCTACACATATAATATAGTTGTCGGTAAATATAAACGTTTATAAACTACGTCTTATTATTTAAGCACCATTATATTATTTAGTTCATAATTAAAATTATATTTAAGTTTAACAGAGAGATCTATCAAGGACTTAAACATAATTAGATATTTTAAGAATTGTCCACATTGAGAGTAATTTTGGAATTTATGTGGACAATTTTCTTTTTAACAGTGAGCAAACAAGGATTTTTCGATAACTTACGTATGTACTTGTAATCGTTTGAAAGCATAATATGTCTTACTTCAAACCTTCTTTTGCAGAATTTATCATTTATAATTATTTAATAAAACCGAAAAATGGCACATATTTCATACGTAACTATGATTTATACTCACTTTAGAGATGTACCGAAATGTATGTTACTAATTCTCTCTTATCATATTATTGCAATTATTTTTAGAATACCGATCAGGCGTAAATATAAAACCTTCTGTATTCATGAAAATAAAATAATTGATTTTAATTATAATCTATAGAACAAAAAACATTCAAATTATAGTACCTATTTTGATCCAGGTCTCCAAAATCCAGTATTTGTTTAATTGCATCTACTTAGCCAAAGGATATAAAAATAATTTAATTTTCAAATAATGTGGAAATAAGTTTACCCAAATCAAATAAAGCATACCAGTACTGGTGGGATCAACATTACAATAATCTCATACTTAAATGTACAATTCTAAAATAACAGTTTGTTCATGATTAATATAACAAGGTTATGTAAAGCAATCTCCATTTAAAACAAGGGTGTGGTTAAGAAAATGCATTGGACTAGCACTGAGAAATTGACATCTCAAGTAATATTCTAGTTTAGTATGTACTTGTCATTTACGCTTCTGAGACATTTGGATGACCCGTAGCAGCGGGTCTTACATAAAATAGTATTCGAATGGCTTTAGACATATTTTAACTCCAAAAAAGAAGCACCAAAATTCTAACTACAAACAACCACGAGCACCTTAAAGAATATAAAAGTTATGAGTTAATGTTCACTATTTAAAAATAAATGCATTCAAGGCAGTGTTTAGTCCTTAAGTATTTCATTGAGCAGTTCGTTATTGTACTTGTCTATAGTACTTGATATGATAACGTTTATTACCCTTTTACCATCTACGACATCGCTAAATGCATGTAGCACCGGGTAGAACTAATTTACTTTCTAGCATTAGGATGTCGTATAGCCCTAAGTTACTCTGTCTCTCCGGAAGATGGCAACATTTCAATGTCTTTAAACCTAGTAATAAGTAACAATAGCACCAACGAGAGTGATGACGGTAAAAGGGTTCAGGTATGGACATTGCTTCACGTAACCATAGAGAGAAGTAATCCGTCGTATAAAAGTGAAAATAGACGCTTCTTAACTACGATTTTGAACGCGTGAGGACGATAGTTTCACTTTTATACGAAGTACAGTGCTACAAAGATATTTTGGCTTGCGACTGACATTGACAGGGGGGCGCTGTTAGTGAACATTTGTGTAATGTATCGGAAAAATAAGATGGCAACGTTAGTTCCGAATTTAGCCACGCGGCAAATTAGCCTTGTAGCGCTATATTACTTCTTTTTCTAAGAAATAACATTAAATTGTAGTGGCTTTATGCTATGTGTTGTTCGACCGCATTACGTTCATGATATGGATATGGCCAGGATTGTCGACTGTGACAAAACATGAGAACTTCTCGTCGTGACTTAGCCTCTTCGCGTTCATCCCTGATAGTTTGATGCACGCTAAGATTTCTTTTCTCTTGGAGCCTTGTTTGCACCTGTGGATATAAAGGAATATTAAACATTAGTTTTTCATGTGTATTTCGTAAATTTTGGCCACGGAACGAATATGACAGCTGATGTTATAAGGAGTAACGTAGGCTACTTATACTGTAGAAAATAATTAAAACCCCGGAAAAATCAATAACACCCATGAAATCGAACCAGAAGCTAGTTAATAATAAAAACGAAATGGTGTTCGTCGGTAAGCGTATCACTGGTTGCATTCATTTGGCGATATCTATTTAAATTTTTTTCGTAATAGTCTGAATTGAAATAGAGAGTTCCAACAAAAAAAAATTAAAAAGTCTATGTTGTTCTCAACATAGACTTTTTAATTTTTACTTTTCTTTCTTTCTTTTCTTTTTACTTTTTTTTTCTTTTGACTTTTTATTTTCTTTTTTTTTAAATTCCATAGGAAATATGATGTTCAGTTTTTCTAAACTGAACATCATATTTCCTATGGGATTTTAGGACAGGACAACGTCTATTGGTTCATCATCATCATCATCATTTCAGCCGAAAGACGTCCACTGCTGGATTACTCCCTCAAAATTCGGTGGGTATCGGGGGTTTGGCGTAATCGCCACGCTTGGCAGGCGGGTTGGCGATCGCAGTATGGTGTTAAAATACACAGTGACTGCTGCTGTCCATTCTCTAGTAAGTGTCTTAGTTGACACCCACGAGCAGAAATGGGATGGTGCTATTCTTTACGTCTGGAACCACACGATCTGTCGGGTTACCGAGTAGACAATAAAATCCAATACTTACGTTTTCCCTTTCCACATGAGCTTCCAGCATTGCTGCGGTAGGTAGCCATCGTTAAAGAAGAAGTTGCAAGTCGACGACGTAGCGTTTGAGCTGCTGTTAGCGTTTGGAGTGTCACATCTACTCTCTAACGGACTGCCGATCGGTGTCATTACGTTGTAACTTCTGGAAATGTTGTTTAGTTTTATTTCTAGAGATGATTAAATTCGACTGGCACGGAATTAATAATTAGAGGTCAGTTTTTTTACACAGTCAAATTATGTAAAAAGACTATTATATATTATTTGTAAAAAATATTTTTCAAATAATTTACATCTATGTACTTGACATAGATGTAAATTATTTTAGACATTTTTTTTTAATTCGCTATAGAATAGAATAGAATAGAATTTTATTGTCTCCAGTATTACAGCTAGTAGTAGGTACACACATACACAAAACTATAATACTGGAAGCAAAAGGTTTAAGGCGAAATGGTATCGTGGTCACGTACGTTTCGAGGGGGTGAAGCAGACGCGGGCGGGTAAGAGGCACGCGGGGCCCCGCTCTCTGCCGCACTCGACCGGCAAGCTATAGTCCGACCGCTGTAAGCGTGACCCTCTCTCGTGAACCAAAATACTTCTGCAGAGGCTCGCACATACGGCGATCGGACTGACTCAGCAATTTGCAGATTTACGTGAATTATGTAATGACTACATAATATGGTGCAATAAATAAATATAAAATCATATTTTAATTACGCGCATACACTAGTGTTTTTATTATTATATCTATCTACTTACGAATACTGGCCTACTTATGAGTTCCTATAACAATCCCAATTGGTTCGTTGTTTGAATGGGTACCAGTACTAGAGATGAATCTAAACCGGTTTTTCCAAAAATTGGTTCTTTACACAGGAAATTTTTTATCACTACCCAAATTTTCATAGGGTGATCTACACATGAATATGAACAACTTTCACTATGGGACCAACTCTGAAATCACGGAAAAAAATTTTGCTGTTTTTTACAAAATTCGATACATACTCGAACAAAATGTATGAATCAGCAGATTTTTTTTATATCATGAATATTAAAAAATCTGCTGATTCATACATTTTGGTCGAGTTTGGTAGAACAACCTAGATGAAAATTTGGGTTTTGATAAAAAAATTGCCATGTAGAAATGAAAAACAACTAATTATAACAACTTTTATTTTTAATAAAATAAAATCATTCATAACGTTAGCGGGGTTCTATTACGGATCCACTATCGGCTCCAAATTCTTTGTCAGAGCCTCTCAAAGGCATACCCCGGTTTCGGTGGGAATCTACCAACTCTGGAAGAATGTGTGTGTGATAAAAGTTGACAAGTTTTGGCTCCATTTTATTTTTCCAAAAGTCGTCATCTTTTTGGATGTATACAATTTCCATTTTTTCCTCTTCTCCTCCCCATATCCCGAAAATGCACCGCTGCTTACCCGTCACTCGTAGCTGCCCTTGAGCCTGATAGTACCAGTTACTATTTTTATTTATTGTAACTTCGGTATTCTTTTTCTTATACTTTTAGAATTTGGACCTTGTTTTGTTTGATAGCATTTTCTATTCCGTTTTTAAAAGCAGCTACTGGGCATTTGACCTCAACGATGGTATTTTCTCCAACGACTCCGTCCGGCGTGGCACCAATGTAAAGAAATTCTTTGTCCACAAAAAGTCCACAGTCCTTAATCTGTAAATTTTCTTGGCTGCTCAGTTGTTGAAGCGCAATTTTTTCATTTTTGATTCCATGTGCTATAGATGCGACGGATGAAATATTCGATTTGTACAAAATGTTATTCACCAGAGCAGCAAAACTTTTTTTTCTCTTTATTATTACTCCAAAGTTGGAGGCCGTTATCATCAATCTTCTGATTTGCAACCATTCAGTGCTTTCACGTTGCTGTGTGGTTCGTTTTTGTATACCCTCCCGGTCATTTACCAGTGTCTTCAGATTTGTGATAAAATTGTGCAATTGTGGTGGAGTGACGGTTTTACTAATTTCTTGTGAGTTAGCTGGCAGCTCCGCAATGTCAGACTCAGTGCTGATACGACTTCTGTAAAAACATAATAAACCATATGTATAAAGCTATTGGGGTACATGGAACATTTTTAGAACATAATATTTATCTCTATTACAAAACGAAAGTTGTGTGCTTATACAATAAATACGAGTTACTATGTCAGTGTCAAATGTCAAAATTGGTATTTTTTTGGGATAATAAACATGTACATACCTATTCAAATTCATCAATTTCAGCTTCTTGAGCTGCAGTCTTGAATATATTTTTATTTTATTGCGTTTATTCACCTTTTTTGTGACTAAGTATCAGTGTTTACACTTCAATGTTCGCTTGAGTAGTAGGCGACAACGGGCGCAATAAAGTTGTACACGGGTGCTCTCTAAGACGCGCTGCGGCCGACTGACAGGATGCGGGAGCGGAGGGATGTGCAATATCATTGCACGCTTTTTATAAATATTGCTTTCTAAAATTCTATTTGCTCTGTTACATTAAAATAAACCCATAATCCCCTAATGTCTTTAATGGTCAACGTGTAGACGAAATATTATTGAAATTGCTTTAATAACAATCGAATAAAACCGTTTTTTTCTCATAAACATGCTAATTTTGAGGAAACTTTGCGATTTTTTTGTATCGAGTCAAATTATATCAATCGTGTATTGGCTCTCATAATTCACTAAAAAAAATCTTCAATTTTAATAATCATGAAAAAAAATTACGCAAATTTGTAGTTTTTGATGACAAAAATTGATTTTGCGTGCAGCCGAAATGCGTCAAACATCTTCTTTGGGACCCATTTCACCTTAAACTTCAGCATTATGCTTAGATCCACCTTGCAGGTTTCTAAGCGCTGGTTTTCAGCTTAAATTTATATATATAACTATTATATATTACTGTTTATTAGAAGGTCCAGGGTTAGTTCAATTTATCAGGGACATCATTACTAAATAGGGGTCAATAAAGTTTTTTTTTACACAATAAAACGGATGTAAATTATGTTTGAAATATTATTTTTTTCACATGTTCCATATTAATGTCTATTGGAAACTCCGGGAGACGTCATTTGATGATTTCCCACCCATAAAAAGGGTTAGTTAAATTCGACAGAACAGAAAATTCGACAGACTGGGACAGAATGACTAAGTAGGGGGTAATAAAGTAAATCTAGTCTTCTAGAAATTGCTCAAATAAATAGAGAACATAACTAACCTCTTCCCATACTTCTGCTTTTGCGCCTTCATGACCTGAGTGAGATTCCACCAAACAATCTCAGTTGCCATGGTAACTAGTACAAGCGGTGGTTGTTCGGTATCTACGTCATCGTCTTGTGGCGATGAGAAGTGATACGGTGACTGGACGGGATGCGGTGATGACGTCATCGAGTTGCGGTTGGAGCGGTCAGGGACGGGGGAGAATGAACACCAATGGACTTTGGACTTGTGGTGCCTCAGTAGGCATAGTTGACGTCCACCTCTGACGTTCCATACCTACAAGAGAATGAAGATTTTTTTTTATTAAAAGATTATTTTCAAAACACAGGTGCACAAATTAAATTATCGCATTCATCAAACAAAGACAATTTGTATCTTCCATCAACATGGGCAATTGCTATAATCGTTTTAATTTTTCACATCAACGAAATTAAGGGACGATAAAGCCAAAAACTTTGACAAATGTAAATATAAGAGAAAAAAAATGAGGCACTGAAATAGTGTGTTTGACTATGATTTCATGTTATCTATGAAAAGACGTACAATTACTTCTTACCAAGTGTCATTTAAAATAAAATGAGCAAATTTAAATGGCAAAGACCGCGAAATTCAAATCTAAGATGTCTTGCAATTCGCAAGTCATCACCACAAGTTGCATCTTGATCAAAATATGCTAAATCAGCCCGAAATCACCCATTGCTGCTACCCTTTTTTCTGTCATCCTTCCCGGTTCCCTGCGTCCCTCATCCGGACGTTGTGAATACGTTGACGATCTCATGAATCCAACGCGTTTTGGACGGCCCTAGTTTCTTTGCCCTAACCTTGGCATAATTCGGTCACAGTTTTACTCTACCGGCCATCTCTTCGTCTGACTAAAGTCTTGCTTATCGCCAATTGAGGCGCATCGTCCAGTCACCGACATCGTAGAGTTTCGACTGACGACGGATTTCGGTGTTACGATCTATTAGATTTGTGTTAAAAATATGCATTTTTAGAATTACTAGCTTTTGACAGCGGCTTCGCCCGTGTATTATAGATATAAACCTTCCCCTTAAATCACTTTGTCTACTGATGAAAACTATATTAAAATCCATCGCGTAGTTTATAAGATCTAAACGTACAAACTCAGGAAGCGACTTTGTTTTGTACTATGTAAAGAATAGAATTATCAATACAACTCTTAAAATTGACCTAAAATGTCATGATTACGTAATTCAATATGGCAATATGAACTTAGAGAGTTGTATTGATGATTTTTTAAATTAAAATTCTGGAAATACAAAAATGTCAACGCTCGCGAAACAATTTTTTGAAAAACATACAACATAATACTCACCTATGAATTGCAAAAAAACGTAACAAAAAAGAGTTTCGCGGGAAAACCTTTCGCCTTGATAAATAAAGTCTTGAAAAACTTACCACAACAATTCCAGAGTCGAGTCCCAACGCTAGAATATTTCCGTCGGAAGTGAGATCACACGACACAATCACATTGTTCAGCCTAATTTCTTGAATAGTATGTAGTTCCACTTGATCGTTTGTTCTTTTTAGCTCGAACGTCTGTAAACATAAAACGAAATATTTTTAGAGCATGAGAAAATTCGAGGGAGGTGCGGTCGGTTCGGTATCGATCTCTCCGTGCGTGGCTGTGAAAACACGTTAAGTCAATGGTCGCAGCCCATGGTTGTAGATCTTACACTGGATCTGGATTTCAACTGCATCCGGAACCCGAGCCCAAAGTAGTTGGAAAAAGTCTCGGTAGATTTTAAAGCATAAGACATTTCTGCTAAGCTGACCAACATAGTACATAACATTATACTGTGAACATACCTTAATGACACTAGAGAAGTCCCAAAAGCCCAAAGAAAACTAAGATAATACAAAAAGACACATACCTGAAACGCCGTATTCTTCTTTTCACAAATAACGAGAACATTATTCTGCAATGCCGCCAAAGTGATGAACACATCTGACTGCCTTCCATTGAGTATTGTCAGTAATTTCAGATTAGTGTCCGCCCACAGTTTGATAGTCGCATTGAACTCCACAGTAATAATACCCAAGTCTTTTATATGAAAGCAGTCGACGAGACCGCTTCCTCTGCAAAGACTCTTGTGGTCTCCGTTGGGGAAAGCTCGGTCTCTAGAACCAATGCTTGTCTCGCTGCTCGAACTTGATAGCCTTTCTAAATGGCCGTTCTTTTTCTTGACTCCTGGAAATTACATCATGACTGTAAATACCCAGGATTAAGCAGAGGTTTTCAACCTTATCGCTTAAGTTAGAATGGTGAAAACTGATCTATTACTTTTGTCCGTGGTTGTACATGTAATAGCGGGCGAGCCTATTGCTATCAATGGGCACAAATGCAGACTCCGGGCCGCTACTGAGAGATTCCGAATGGAAACTCCAATAACAGTTTACCCGTACCGGGAATCGAATCTGGGATATCATGCTCAGCAGTAGCGCTTGCGGCCACGAGACGAACGAGGCAGAGAGGCAGAGGTAGAGGCATGGAAATTGTGATCAACAGCTGCTGTCACCAAATCTACGCTAAATGTTTTTGTATCGCCTGAACTGAACTACTATTTACTGGAAATTTTTAGATCTCAATTTGTTAGCCATTAGTTTTTGGAAATAAAGTAAGTAGTCTAATACATAAGCTCAGACGCATGCTGCCAGAATTTGCAGATATTCCAGAGTCATATATAACTAATAGAATGTTTAGAATACGTCAGGATGATGCTTATTCCGAGCTAAAAGTTATAAAATCTGGTGTGCCTCAAGGAAGTGTGCTAAGCCCAATTTTGTACTTGTTTTACACATGTGACGTCCCAGACCTGGAAAACAACACCATTGCGACCTTTGCAGATGATACTGCAATTATGGCTACTGGATCAAGCCACAGAGAAGCAGTAGGAAAAGTTCAACTGGCTGTGAACAAAGTCTATGACTGGACACAAAAATGGAAGATCAAACTGAATGAGTCAAAATCAATTCACATTGACTTCACGAACAAACACTTGGACTATCATCCAATCTACATAAATGGCAAGCAAGTGCCTTATGCTAATACAGCCAAATACCTTGGCATAACTCTCGACGCCAAGCTGCGTTGGAAATCTCATGTCAAAAAGAAAAGACAGGAGCTCGATATACGTTATAAAAGTATTTGTATTGGTTACTCAGAAGGAAATCCTGTCTATCATTACATAATAAAATAACCCTATACAAGCATATTCTGATGCCAATATGGACGTATGGTATTCAACTTTGGGGCTGTACTTAACAAAGCAACGTCAAAATAATCCAACAATTCCAAAGTAAAGGACTCAGGGATGCTGTCAATGCACCCTAGCACATAAGAAATGACGACCTTCACCGTGACCTGAAAATGGAATTCGTCACCACCATTATCCAAAAATTTGCTGAAGCCCATGAACACAGACTGTGACACGTGAATATTGAGGCAATCCAGCTGCTAGACAACACAGACTTAGTGCGAAGGCTAAAAAGAACTAAACCTTTTGAATTAGTGTAGCGAAATAATAATAGTAACAATATTGTGCTATACATATAACACATGAACATAGTGTTTAAAAATTGTATTAGACTCTAAGAAAGTGCTACGGACTTGTGTAAAAGTGCAAATGGACACTATTCTTAGTTTTAACATAATCTATTACGTAACATATTAAGTAAGAGTTAAATTGCTATTGTTAATTGTTGTTGGCTAGATCGTAATTAATTACTAAGAATTTAGTTCTTACTAATTAAGCATAAAAAAAACTTATACATAAATCTTAATATTAGGTTATGGCATGTCATGTCGTGTCGTGTCAAGTCGTGTCTAAAAGACAAAAAATTAAGAAAACACTAGACGAATCTTCTTATTATAATCAGCTAAAAATGTTAACAAGTTAAACATACCTTGAATATCATTCAGTATCTCTTGGGACCCAAGATTATTATTGCCCCTCTGCATCATTTCAGGTTTCCAATCCCCGTTCGACATCAATCGATAAGCCATCAAACACGTATTCTTTCCAGCAACAATTAACAAATTAGGATTAACAAAGTTCAAGTATTGCACTGGGCTGTAAACATCCATGATTGCTACATTTTCTTTCGTACGAAGCGTATATTTCTTGACGGCACCGGATTTTAGGCCGTAGATGATGTACTGATTGCAAGGAGAGATCTTCACTCTTGTAATGTATTCGTCGGATTTTTCTATGATTTCTGTTAGTACTTTTCTGCCGCGCATTACCTGTTGTGAGAAAACTATAGTGTTATCAAATCATGATTTAACTATCCTCAGAAATTCGCCAAGCTTTGTTGTGATGGAATTTACAGACTGTTGTGTAAACGGATTTGTGATACAACTTTGCCGTTAAAGCTTTATCAAATCAAAATAGATAAATGAAACCCTTATTTATTTCACACTATAGTTTTGAGGCTAACAGAAGCAATTAACAAATACTATCATCTGATGTTTGTATTGCTTCTGTTAGTCCCGAAACTTCTCGTACACTAGTATAACTCTTTACTAAGGTCGGAGAAGTTTTCATGGTACGAAACCAAAAACAAAATAGTCAAGAACTAGTTACTGCTTGAAAGCAGTAACTAGTTCTTGACTGTACCTAATTCCGATTTGCAAAAGTCGGAATTAGGTAGAGTTATTTATGTACTTACACTGATTTCATACAACGAAAGAATAAAGTGGATTTGCCCCAAATCCCGGGATTAATTTTGAAGAGCAGAAAAATCCCGTGATCTAATTATAAAGAAGGCGAAGTATAAGTATGAGAATTTGCTTAAGACTATTTATAATTTGTATTGTGAATTTAATACTAATACAAATTGCATTTTAATTATCTTTGTTTTATTTGTCTTATCTATCTCTGAGGTTTTCATTAATATTTACTTGTAATATTATTGGTCACACAGGATTGTCTATTAGAAATCCCGGGAAGATCCATATTAATATCAACATTTCGAGGCAAGTACATAAATAACTCTACCTAATTCCGACCTCTGGTTATTTGTGACAACGCATTTACCCTTTGAGATTTCCCATTAACTCGAAAAACCAAATAGAGTTTGAAATCATATGCAAATTTCATTTTTGACGCCTTTAGGGGATGATTTTTCAAAAATCCTTCCCAACCGTTTACACCCGCGGTTTAGGGTAAGTGATACCAGTCAAATAATGAATTTAAGATTTTGATTAAATAGATATATTATAAAACATACCTGAATATTATTCTTATCATCGACCACAGCCAATAAAGGTTGTAAAACACCATCATTATTATTGCAAATTCCCTTCAAATTCAGCGGTTTTAACGTATTCCTGTCCAAACTCATAGAGTTCTTTAGTAGCGTCTTTACTGGTAATTCTCTATGGTTGAACGATTGATGCCTTCTTGGTGTGCTGTTAGCACTTTCTGTCCCACTGTTTGGTGATGTCGAATTTGGCGTGTGTGGCGACAGCGGGTTGACAAAGCTGACGTCGAATTTTGTTGTTAGACGTACCCTCCTAAAATTGTGAACGATTATATTAGTGTAAGAATAATCAGCCTATAACGTTCCTACTGCTGGGACACAGGACACCACGAGGGCCCAGTGCGGGTTGGCAGATGTCACACATCTTCGGAATTAGTTCTAAGATATGTCGGATCTCTCACGTTTTCCTTCATTGTTATGAGAGCGGCAGTGTTGATAGAACTTTCACAAAGTAAAGGGCCTGTCTGGGTTCGAACCTCCGACCTACAACTCGTTACAACAAAAAGTTGCGGCCGTTAGCACTGGGCTACCAATTATCCTGTAGCGTTAAAATATGAGATTAATTTAAGACCAAACCGGTTTGTTTAATTTCGGTCGATTCCCGGTATTATGTTCATATCTTATATATATAAAAATCTTGTGTCACGATGTATGTTGCCAATAAACTCCAAAACTACATAACAGATTGTTACCAAAGTTCTTAATTATTTGTAATTTGGTCCAACTTAAAAGATAGGATAGTTTTTATCTCAATTGTTGATCTCAATATTTGATTTTTTTTTATAGTATGCACGGCTACAGGTATACATTTCCAGTATAAACTGACATCTGATTGTACGAAAAGCCTATACAATGTGAGGTCAGCTAAAACTGGAAATAATATAGCTTGACCTATAGGTCAAGACTGGCTGGGTTGGCTATAGCCGTGTGTAGTATGTGCGTATTCATTGGTTAATTCCAAGAATCCCTAATCGGTGGCGGTGTAATTTAATTCATCGTATCGTTTGACATCTAGGTCGCGTAGACATCCACTGGATGGTGTTTTTTTTTTTTCTAGATAGTCTTTGCATAATATTAACCCGTTGAATACCGTAATTACAGACACAATTAAAAACCATTGTGTCTATACCAAATGTGGTATCTCAGGGACTTGAGGTTAAAGTCGCTTGCTGCGTCTGTACGCTTAGAATTAAATCTTTTAAACTGCGCAACGGATTTTAATGCGTTTTTCATCAATAGACAAAGTGATTTAGAGGAAGGTTTAAAAGTAGTTTACATACATATTATAGTAGAGAAAAGCTGAGAAATTGAAACATTTCTAATGTGATGTCGTAACAAACATATTTTTTGTGCGCTTAAATCGCAAACGCTGGCTTAACCTTACGAGATAGATCAAATTAATGTACCACGGAATTATATATTTTAAAAATATCGATGAAAAAATCCATGATAGTCTATGTTTATTTCCTAAGGATACCCTAGAAAAACCACTTTTATCTGTTATATATTACAAAAATGTGGGTCATTAACCAAGCTATTTTAAACAATACCGTATCGTTCTTTATCCAATTAAATACATAAGATACGTTGTACATTTCATGTCAATCAAAATTGCACTTTGCAGCATATCATTAAAGTTAATATTTTAGAAGATATCAGAGCTTATATAAAATAGACGCAGAGCGGCTAGCGGGCCGTCCATCTGTCCCGGTTGGTAGCGGTCGGGTAGTGCAGGATTAGTAGGATTGTAATTCATATTACTTTGGCTTCATAGTAAATGCGAATATCATAAACCTTCTTATATATATAAAAATCTTGTGTCACGATGTATGTTGCCAATAAACTCCAAAACTACATAACAGATTGTTACCAAAGTTCTTAATTATTTGTAATTTGGTCCAACTTAAAAGATAGGATAGTTTTTATCTCAATTGTTGATCTCAATATTTGATTTTTTTTTATAGTATGCACGGCTACAGGTATACATTTCCAGTATAAACTGACATCTGATTGTACGAAAAGCCTATACAATGTGAGGTCAGCTAAAACTGGAAATAATATAGCTTGACCTATAGGTCAAGGCTGGCTGGGTTGGCTATAGCCGTGTGTAGTATGTGCGTATTCATTGGTTAATTCCAAGAATCCCTAATCGGTGGCGGTGTAATTTAATTCATCGTATCTTTGACATTTAGGTCGCGTAGACATCCACTGGATGGTGTTTTTTTTTTTCTAGATAATCTTTGCATAATATTAACCCGTTGAATACCGTAATTACAGACACAATTAAAAACCATTGTGTCTATACCAAATGTGGTATCTCAGGGACTTGAGGTTAAAGTCGCTTGCTGCGTCTGTACGCTTAGAATTAAATCTTTTAAACTGCGCAACGGATTTTAATGCGTTTTTCATCAATAGACAAAGTGATTTAGAGGAAGGTTTAAAAGTAGTTTACATACATATTATAGTAGAGAAAAGCTGGGAAATTGAAACATTTCTAATGTGATGTAACAAACATATTTATCCATGATAGTCTATGTTTATTTCCTAAGGATACCCTAGAAAAACCACTTTTATCTGTTACTAGCTTCTGCCCGCGACTTCGTCCGCGTCAAATTTTTGCTCCCGTGACCCTTCCCGTCGCATCGATTTGCCTGCTAGTTTTCGTCCACTTTTCGTTGCTCGCTCCTTTTGAGTTATAGTGAGTCAACCTTAAAAGATAGACATATGCTCTCGCGGACTTTTTTTTAGAACTTTTTAAAAGGAACAATTCCGTCATACATAATTTTTGCGTTACTTTAACCGTTTACGCAGCGCACGCAACGGAAACTCTCAAAAGGAATACATTTTCCCGGTTTTTGCAACATTTTTCATTACTGCTCCGCTCCTCTTAGTTGTAGCGTGATGTTATATAGCCTATAGCCTCCCTCGATAAATAGGCTACCCAACACAAAAAGAATTTTTCAATTCGGACCAGTAGTTCCTGAGATTAGAGCGTTCAATCAAACAAACAAACAAACAAACTCTTCAGCTTTATAATATTAGTATAGATATATTACAAAAATGTGGGTCATTAACCAAGCTATTTTAAACAATACCGTATCGTTCTTTATCCAATTAAAAACATAAGATACGTTGTACATTTCATGTCAATCAAAATTGCACTTTGCAGCATATCATTAAAGTTAATATTTTAGAAGATATCAGAGCTTATATAAAATAGACGCAGAGCGGCTAGCGGGCCGTCCGTCTGTCCCGGTTGGTAGCGGTCGGGTAGTGCAGGATTAGTAGGATTGTAATTCATATTACTTTGGCTTCATAGTAAATGCGAATATCATAAACCTATCCATTATATTATTCCAAGTAAGAGACCGCGAAATAAGGCTTAGATGTTTAGATTTTTGGATGGATTTGGATTTTTGGTTATCCTGGATACTTATCATATAGGATACTTTATCCCGGTAGTAGGTTCCTGGGTGATATTTTCCGACAGCTTTACGGGTGAAGACACTGGCCAAAGTACCATTTCTATAAGTATGTTCGATTTCGTGTCTGGTAAATAATTGTCTGTGTAGGTAAAATAGGAGCGTTAAGAAAAATTAGGAAGACTTATATTTAATTCAATCCAGCTCTATGTCGCAGTCTTCTAACTTTAAATACTATTAGTTTTATTCATCATCATCAAACACACATGATACTCTGATAAAGAATAGAGAAGTAGTATGAAGTAGTACTTAAGAAGTAATATGAATTATAAACGTACTTAGGTTCTCCTAAATATTATAAATTTGAACATTTGTATGATTGGATGTTTGTTTCTCAACCCCGTACCTAACGGTACGGGGTTAATACTCTATACAAATAAATAAAATTGGAGAGTCGGTTTTTAATATTAAAATAACCATACTAAGTGTATATGGTTGTATACACGGTACATATACCAAAACAATTTTTTTTACAATTTTTGTCTGTCTGTCTGCCTGTCTGTTTGTTCCGGCTAATCTCTGAAATGGCTGGACCGATTTTGACGAAACTTTTATTGGCAGGTAGCTGATTTAATAAGGAGTAACTTAGGCTACTTTTATTTTAGAAAAACTCTTTTATTTTAGGAAAATACCTACGTTAATTTCCGACATCCACGCGGGCGAAGCCGCGGGCAAAAGCTAGTACCTATATAGTTTTTGTCGAAAGCCACCAATTTACTTTCCATAGAGGAAAATGGCTATGTTTATGAATTGCTCGGTTGTCAGTATTCTATTACACAAACTAATTTTAATCTCTTTTTAATCTGTACTCTGACAAGGCACTATCGTAATGAAAACATACCATTAACATAATTATGAGCCATTTGAGCAGCCCAAAACGGCTGCTCAAACGTTTGTTAAGGGGATTACCTTGCTGAAATCCGAAAAATACCGTATGTTTAACGAATTTTGTTGAAGAATCCTACCATGCGATTTTCATATGAAGAATATATGTCATACTTAAGGTCATGATAAATACTTTGTATTGTTTAGAATTTTAATAAACTTTCCCAAATTTTAGGAAAATCTGGGAGTAAACAGGTCCTCCTTCAACCTAAATTGAAAATTGTCTCTGTAACGGCTGAATCGTTTGAAATTGCTGAAATTGTCTCTGTAACATGAATTTTATATCAAAATATGCGTACTGATTTATTTAATAATTTCTATTGTTTACTTTTTCTTATTTCTTTTACATTTTTAAATAATAAATAAAAACCCGAAACTGCGCGAGAAACCCGTTGCTTTCTTGTGACATATACTCGCGACGCGAATGACGCCATACATTAGTGCCTTGATGGCTGCCGTGAAGGGTGGACCATACGCGCGTTATTTTCACCAAATAAAATCTAAAAGTTCACGTTTTTTATCTTATCTTATACCTTTAAACGAGCAATTCTTGTATATATATATAATCTGAATCTCGGAAACGGCTCCAACGATTTTCATGAAATTTAGTATACAGGGGGTTTCGGGGGCTATAAATCGATCTAGCTAGGATTCATTTTTATAAAATGTCGTTTTATTCGTGTTTTAAATGACCAACTTAATCGATAATTAACTTGAACATAAACTTATTATTTTAAACATTACAAAAAAATACCGAGCAAAGCTCGGTCAACCAGATATTGATTTCTGAATTCGTTTTGCTTTCTGAACCAGTCATAGAGTAAGCTTGCAATATTTTGTAGATATACCAGTCATCATCAGACATCCAATTTTCTTACTCAATGATGGGAATGTGTTTGGGTCAATTAAATTAAATGGCGAAATTCATCACATGAAAAAGTTTGGTGATCCTAACTAACTCCGTTACTGAGAATCGATACGCACTTACCTGGTTATCATCAGACAAAATAATTTTTGAAAGCTAGGTCAGCAGTCAAAGTCCATCATTTAATTCAAAATAAATATTAATTTTTAATTGTAGAGGATAACAATACATAAGAACTCTCAGAGAGCGAATAAAAATAGGCAAAAACCTACATATCTGTGTTCTTGCTTAATCGTCAGTTCGTTTGTGTTTTGTTATGGTAGATGGCACCAAACGAAAAAATACTAGTACAGAGGTCAAATCGTCAAAGTCATCGGGCAATGTGATAGCCTTAAAGTAAAATCCTACTATTCCTATTTTAAATCTGAATGTTTGTATATAATTTGACATATAGATAGTTTATAACCTGGAGTAACACTAGTTTTTCGGAAAGCACTTCCAGCGTTATTTTATGAAGTCTTCCCTTCTAGATGTAATTATGATGTATGTTGTCGTTGCTAGGTTAGACACTTCCTACCAGGGTTGCGGAATTGTTCGAAAGAGTTAGCCTGGCATAGGCAACTGAAGGAACACGGGCGGGAGACGGCATACGATGATTTCCCACTCACAAAAAAGACCCTTGTTATTCTATATTTCTTTGCTAATGTTCTACATCGCACGCAATATACTTTGGTTAAACGGAATTTCATTGCGTTTGCGGGCGAAGTCGCTGGTATAAGTTAGTCACTAAATAAATATCTTCAGGCTCATGAGAAACAATTGACTAGACATATCACTTACCCATTACGTTGCGCCGTTTGTGAAACATATGAAGCATCCAAGTACCACACTTTAGCAGAGTCTTCAATACATCCGGTGCCTGTGAGTAACACGTCAGAACCTGGCTCGAACTCGTCCCACATCATCTCGGTTACCGCCATAGCCACTACATTCCTGAAATATGACCAAGATACTATACTTAAACGTGTCGAAAGAACAATAAAGTTGCAGTTGTTAGTTTAGCCAGATACAACTCTGCTGTCTTATTCATAATCAGACTAAAATGTTCCCACTGCTGGGATACAGACCTCCTCTTGTTGAGAGGGATTGGACTGTATTCCACCACGCGAGCCCAGTGCGGGCCAGATAACTTCATTTTTTAAGTTCTAGGACATGCTGGTTTCCTTTCACCGTTTTAAAAGTATTAGTGATGCATTAATTCATAAAAAGTAAAGCGACTGCCTAGGCACGAACCTACGCACTAAAACTCGTAAGCCACAGCCGTTACCACTGGACCACAACTGGGCTCATAACCAGTTTTAGCATTTTCAACTTTATTTCCATTTGGGTAAGGAAATAAGCATCACCTCTATACCAGTTGTTTTGTTCTTTTCTTCTTGACTGTTTATATATGTGTGTACATAAATGGTTAAATCAATAAACAAAAACTCACCCTCTCCGATTATCCAGATCAAAGTTTCTGGTATAAGTCTTCAAATCGACGCAAACAACACGGCTGTCATCGGTTGCCACAAACAACAACGTGCCAGTTTTATTAACAGCAATAGTCAAGAAAGACATATTCTCCTTGATATCATCGCTCACGATCACTCGCCTCCATGTCGGGCACGTGTTAGGTTTGAGCGCGTTCGAGTTTATTTTGATTTCGTGCTCCATAATTTCGTTGGGTTTCAACGTGATGATCTTGTTGCTACCTGTAACGTAAAGGTTACATTTCCATTCAATAGTCAATTATTCATATAAGTTCTGCGGGGAAATTGCGTAACACCGTATACGATCATCGCGTTATTTAAGTTACTGAGTATAGAATATTTGAAGCAATGTATTAGCAATATACTTCCAAACGATTCAGCATTGCGTTAAATAATTAGGGTGCTGGTTTCATAACGATTTTTTTTTTTAATTAGCCTACACTGTCCCACTGCTGAGCAAAGGCCTCCCCAAAGTCCTCCAGGTATCCTTTTCCCGGGCCACCTCGATCCAACCCTTGCAGTACGCGTCGACGTCGTCTCGCCACCTCTTCTTGGGCCGGCCTCGCTGGCGCCGTCCATCGTCAGGCAACCACTGTGTGGAGACTATTGCCCAGCGGTCACTGTGCATGCGGCTGGTGTGACCCGCCCAGTTCCATTTTAGCCTGGCAGCCTTTTTGCCTACGTCTAGGATTCCCGTTTTGGAGTGCAACGTGGTGTTTCGTATTCTGTCGGTTCGTTTAACCCCTAAAATGCTGCGCTCCATTGCTCTTTGGCAAACCCCAAGCTGGAACTTTTGTGAATCGGTGAGCGACCAGCTCTGAGCACCGTAGGTTAGGACGGGCAGGATACACATATCGATGAGTTTTCGCTTCAGGGAAATCGGTAGATCACCCTTCATTAGCGTCTTCATAGACCAGTAGCTTTTCCAGGCATTTTGGATGCGGCGATCGATTTCCTTTCCTTGCCTGTTTTCGAAAGAAACTAACTGGCCCAAGTAGATGTACTCATCAACATACTGTATTAGAAAGTTTTTATTTAGGTATTCAAATAACATAACATCACGCCTTGTTTCTCCGAAAGGTTAGGCAGAGGTGTACCTATAGTACACCCACATTTCACCTGTTATGTTTAAGTCCCATGTAATAGGGGGCGAGCCTATTGCCATCAACCGGGCACAAATCCAGACTCCGGGCTGCTACTGAGAAATTCCAGATGGAAAAACCCAATAACACTTTGCCCGACCCGGGAACCGAACTCAGGACCTCATGCTTAGCAGTAGCGCTTGCTACCACTAGACCAACGAGGCAGACAAATAACGTCACAACGTCAATATTTACTGAAGTTACTTTATGGAAAAAAGCGGTTCGTATACGTGTCGGACTCGCACATCAAGAAAGCTATGTTCACATTGACCAGTTGAAGTAAGCCCTTCAGACAGTACGCTCTAATTTACTATGATCTAATTGGTTAAGGGGCGTGGCTAAGCCGAGTGATAACGATGAGTCACTATTTTTTTAACGACAATCCTAACATAGTATAAAACAAAGTCGCATTTTGTGTCTGTGCGCTTAGATCTATATAACTACGCAATGGATTTTAATGTGGTTTTCATCAATAGACAGTGTTTCAAGAGGAAGGTTTATACATATGTATTAGACGCAGGCAAAGCCGCTGGCAAAAGCAAGTGAACTATAAAACTTATCGTATCGCCATCGTAACATGGTGTTTGTCTCGACGTATAAACGGACGTAAAATATCGCGGCAGGATTTTATCGCACTCTGGATTTTAAACTCTCGGTGTTCGACCGAGCATTGAGAATACAAAAGAGTACATCTCAGCTCAGCGAAAAATTAATCTGTTCGATTTTCAAATCTGGGCGCTAAGCAGTGCGGTTGAGGATCCGTGCAGGAACAACTCAGGCTTTAGCTATCAATTTCCGTATACGTTTATGTTTAGTCGTTGTTGAAATGAGTTGGTCCTTAGTATTACGATATATGGCGTTTTTAAATTTTCTAGTTATGGTGTCGACTTCACAGTCACGTTGACTATATACCATTTTGCTAAATGTTCTAGCTGAACTATTTATGTCATCACAATTTAAATACGCATCATGCAAAACATGTGTCCGAAAATTAAGATCACCCTGTTGGCTTATTGTCATAGTTTTAAGGGCGATTTTCGAACTGCAAGTTGAATACTGTCATGCATAAGGCTAAATAATAAATAAAGAATAGTTATTAGTACTTACGAGGAACTGTAACCATATCTAGAACTATATCAGACTCTTCAAATGTGATGACCCTCTCCTTAGTTTTCAAATCGATGACCTCCACACACTTAGCAATACCATCAGTAGCCACTATGATATTCTTATCATGATTACAAGGGATACAGCACAGAATCTCCCGGTCCCTTTCGAAGTCCTGAATGGTCGTGACAATTTTGTTCCTCTCATTTCGAGAAGGGTTGTAAAAGATGATTTTTTTGTTCGTGTGCATGATGAGGTACTCTTCGTTGTTCGACCACGTGCAATTTAGGTAAGAGCCTTGAATTTGTTCGGTGTCGGCGTAAGTGTTGGCTTCTTCTGGTTCTGGAAAGGATTAATACACTGCTGTAATAAAATTCTTAATTTCTGTGAAAAATCAGATCATATCGTGAGGCTCAATAAACTAACTACTATATTATGAAGTCCTTATGTACTGACTGTATGTGGGTCCTTTTTTTTGTTTTCTTTCTTTCTCACTAAGAGCTCTTACATACGAGCGGCATGTTGCCAACGGCAGGTAACTGCAGCCGTCGACACGCGATGATGACGCGTTTCTTTGAAGATGGCGTGTCGCCGGCTGCCGTCGAGACGCGTCGACATCTGCCGTCAGTTGCCGTCGGCTGCCGTCAGCTACCGTCGAGACGCGTGGACGGCTGCCGCCGACACGTATCGACAGTAGCAATTACCTTTGCCGTTGGCAACATGCCGCTCGTGTGTAAGAGCTCTAAGTTGATTATAATCTGGCAGTTTCAGTAATTTATTCGGCCTACTCAAATGTCCTTTCTTTGGCATTGTTTGTCAAATAATTGAGCTTCTTAAGTTCTGAGTTGAGCTGTACGATTAGGGACAAATGCGTGCACTGACTGGACAGGTCCACTCAATCTGTGTGGTTCTTTCCTCAAAATACCAGTTCAGTCACCAATCTACATGGTCTTCACATGATGTGACCAAGATTATGTCTGGATTTTAAAAGAGAATGTGACCTCTGAGTTTGTTTCGGCCTTTCTTCTCAGAGTGATCAGTTAGGAAACGCCGACCTCATCTAGTTCAAAAAAGTAATAGTTTAAAAAAACACGCTTACATAGAAAACCAAACTAAAAAAAGTAGAAAATAATGAAAAATAACTAATATTTATAAATTTTTTTCATTATTTTCTACTTTTTAGTTTGGTTTTCTATGGAAGCGTGTTTTTTAGTTTTTTTAAAACTATTATTTATTTTCTATTTTTAGGGTGTTTCGAATTTTGAGACGTATATCAGCGTAGTTTGTGACGTATGTCAGCGTAGTTTTCGAAGACAGTTTTTTGCTGTCCTGGTAACCCTGGCAAGGATAATGGCACAAATTTATGAATTTTTTATGAAATTATTGCACTGTCAACGGTCTTTGACAGGTGTGCAAAGTTTGAATGAAATCTGGTCGTTTAAAGTGGGTCAAAATCGCGCTATAAGGAGTCGGTTACAAACAAACATACAAGTGAAGCTAATATAAAGCGTGTAAAAATGTTTGTGCAAATCTACTTACAGAAATAAAATCATTTATGATTTAATCAATTTTTTTTTTGTAAATTTACTGGTTGACCAGTAATTTTATGAAATAACAAAAAAAAAACCGAACGACCAATTAGTCAAGAATCAAAAACTTCATTATTAGCCGAAGGACTTCCACTGCTGGACATGGGCCGCCCCCAATTTGGAGGGAGGGTTTGCCATAATGGCAAACCCTCCCAGTCAGTATGGTGGTAAAATGCATAGAGAATGCTGCTGCCCATTCTCTAGTAGGTAGTAGTCTAGTAACGAACTCTAAATACAGTGAAACAGAACGGAGTTATTTTTAAATAAGAAAATAGTCAAATAAAAAGGTAATTAAACCTGTTGACATTTTTTAATTTTACACCTTATATTAGTGTCTACGCAGTTTGTTAATAAGACCTCAAAAAAATCCGCATTCCGAGATCAAAGAAAAACAAAAGCATAAATACCTTCTTCAATAATATCGTCAGTCTCTTCACTCTCTACGTCATCGACGTACCACAGCTTGATGACGCCATCATACGCTAGCGCGGCTACGATTGGTGGGTTCTTGGTACACGACACGCCAATCCATTTGATTGGCGAGCCCGTACCGCGGAGCTCCTTTCTCAGTTTGTTTGTGAAGATGTGGAAGAACTAGACATAAGATTAAAAAAAATATATATACATAAATGTGGTATACTATTAATAGTAGCAGCGACTCAAGAGAGCCCCGCACTTTCCCCTGTGGCAACTAGATGTTCTCGTTGAGTTATGTACTTTCTGATTTTGATTTTCTCTTTATTTCTATTCGGTGGTTTTACTCTAAACCCAAAGCCCTAAATAGTGATTCTTGTGAACATAAATATAGAGGAATTTAGAACCTCGGGCTTTTTTAAGAAGTCTGTAAAATAAAATGATAATTATATCTGATCTTAAATAGATTCATTTGGTGCAAAAAAATTGGGCAAGTATGAGTATTTCACCAATTATTTAATCTTCTCTAGTACATGATATTTTAGCTGTATCCGGTTCGACCCAAATACTTGGGTAAATGCTAGCCAGATGATGACCATTTCATATTTCAAAGGGATGAGTTTAACTAGCATGTATTCTCATAGTACTATTCGGAACATAAATCAATATTATAATAATATTAATACGTGAAGCGAAAATTTTGGATCCCTTTTTACGAAAATTGGGCGGACGGAGGAGTATGAAATTTCGCACACTTATAGTTTATACAGAGAAGAAGTGACGAATGCTAATATTTTTTTTTAAATTTATGCGTAAAAATATATTATTTTCAATAAATAACACGTTACACACACTACTATTAATTACCGTGTATTTAATAAACACATGCATAGATATTCTTTTGTTTATAGTCCAAATCTGTGGTCCAATCGAGAATATCTGTCTTTAATATTTTGTGTCCTACTGAATGTCAAGTATAACCATAGGTAATAAATTAATTTTATAGATATATAACCATTTCATTTTTAAAATTTATGATCATATCGAGAATATTTGTCTTTATTTATTTAAACTTCTCGCACACAAAAAGGTACAAAGGCGGACTTAATGCCTTAGGCATTCTCTACCAGTCAACCAAGGGTGGTGAAGAGATTAGATGGCAGGTGCTTTGTTTGAGAGGAACAATTATTAAAATACTATTAAAAATAAATCCCATACTGAAGTATAAATAAGATGGGAATACTAGTACATAAATCCATACTAATATTATAAATGTAAAAGTAACTCTGTCTGTCTGTCTGTCTGTCGCGCTTTCCTGCTAAAACTACTGAACCGATTTAAATGAAATTTGGTACACAGATAGTTTAGAGCCTGAGAAAGGACATAGGCTACTTTTTATCCCGGCATTATATTCCCGCGGGATAATTTCCGACCACCAAGCGGGCGAAGCCGCTGGCAAAAGCTAGTAGATTATAAACATATAATACACATACATATTAACTAATATAATTATATACTTATAATATATATATATATATACAAAAAATAAACAGAGAAGTCTTTAATATTATTTGTCTATAGTGTTACTGAATGTCAAATATAACCATATTTTTTATATTTATTATTATATATATTTTTTCATTTAATAATGTATTTCTATTCAAATGAAGTACGGTCGAATTACGGTCAATGGGCGATCATTAATTTAATAATAATAACATTAATAGTTTATTCAAACAATAACATACCTTAATGACACCGGAGTTGGTCCCAACGAGTACATAATCTCTCAGAAAGCATACTGCCGTGATCTTCTCCTTTACGTCGATGGTAGAAGGTTTGACTTCATCCACGTTCTGTTCATGCCTATGGATAAAAATTGTGAAGTATTAAGTAGGTTTAATGTTTTGCCTTTCCTTTCTGAAATCTTTCAATTTGCTGTAAGTGTAATTTGTAATTTCTGCACCCCGTCCGTGTAATGTGTAATTTGTAAGTGTAATTAGTAATTTCTTGTAATTTGCTTTAATAAGTGTTACTGGAGAAGGCCCACACAGGTTTTTTATTTATTTATTACGTGCTGTGCCTGCGATTTCATTCGCGTGCTTATTGTTTTTTTTTTTTTGCGCGGAATTTTAATTCTATTTGTAAAATAAAAGTTGTAGCCTAAGTTACTCCGTATAACATCGCCTATCTGCTGGTAGAAATTCCGTCAAAATCGGGCCAGCCGTTTTGGATTCCGTCTGTTCCGGCTAGGAACAGACGGACAGACAAAAATGTTTAAACAAAAGTTTTCTTTTAATAAGTACCGTATATACTTTAGTATTCATATGCATTTGGTAAAAACCTGTTATTCTGATATTACAAGCAGAGACTCAAATTTTATTAATTTGTCTAGATGTGTTACGAGACGTCTATGTCTAGCAGTGGACTACGACAGGCTGAGTTGATTGATTTACAATCTGTTGATTGGCAGTTATATAACTATGATCATTTAAGTAAAAAAACCGGCCAAGTGCGAGTCGGACTCGCGCACCGAGGGTTCCGTACAAACCTGTAGGTATGCTCAGTTTATGCATAAGGTTTAAGTTTATGAAATTAAATGTTTTTTTATTTTTATTTTTATATTTGAGTTGATTGAATGACAGGTAAATTGCGGTTTACGATTTATGACGTATTAAAAAAAAAAACTACTTACTGGATCTCGTTCAAACTTAGTTTCGGTGGAAGTTTACATGGTTATGTACATCATATATTTTTTTGAGTTATTCTCTTATTTTGGAAGTTACGGGGGGGGGGGGGGGGATACATTTTACCAATTTGGAAGCGTCTCTCGCGCAAACTATTCAGTTTAGAAAAAAATGATATTAGAAACCTCAATACCATTTTTGAAGACCTATTCATAGATACCCCACACGTATGGGTTGGATGAAAACTGATGAGTTTCAGTTCTATGTATGGGGAACGCCAATTTTTTTTTTCTATTTTAGTGTAAAAATCTTGATGCGGTTTACAGAATACATCTACTTACCTAGTTTCAACAGCGTAGCTCTTATAGTTTCGGAGAAAAGTGGCTGTGACATACGGACGGACGGACAGACAGACAGACAGACAGACATGACGAATCTATAAGGGTTCCGTTTTTTGCCATTTGGCAACGGAACCCTAAAAAGCCTTGTTTTTTCAATTGAAGTTGTGATAATGTTGGGTTCATTGTCCTTATCAGGTCCGATTTATTTCGAGCGGGTTCTATTTACACAATTTATTTACACGTATGTCATGTTGATACATGACATACGTGTTACCGATGTAAACGAGGAAGTTACGCCGTGGAGTCATTGAAAATAAAGTTTAGTTGCGCAACGATGTTTTCCGCAACATCAACTGTTGCTATCAACAATATTGCGCAATCTTTGGTTGCAATGAACACGTAGCATATTGTATTAGCAAATTGCCAGCAACACTGCGTCATTATACAGGTCACTCATAGATTAGACCCCTGTGTGTCGCTGTTTTTCATAGATTAATTCATTTTTAAGAGTTTGAACGCTCGTCAAGTATTTTCAACCGACGAAAAAAAACGGAGGAGGTTATCAATTCGACGCGTATTTTTTTTATTTTTTTTATGTATGATCACGCATATCTTTTTATATAGTGGTCCGATTGTGACAATTCTTCTTCTATTGGAAAGGGTATACTCCCAAGGTGGTCCCATATAAATTTGGAAAACAAAATCGAACCCTAAGGGTCGGAAAACAGGGATGATTGATTGTTCACTCACTGATTGTAATGTATAAACACGCATAACTTTATACAGAGTAGTCCGATTTTGATCATTCTTTTTTCATCGGATAGGGTATACCTTGCCAAGTATTATTAGTACATTAAAGCCACAAAAAAAATATAAAATAAAAACTTTATAACAAAAAATTAAACCGCCGAAAAACTGAAAAGCATAAAATAATAAACCTTAAAATTTTGAGTCGGCGCTGAAAAATCAATGGACAAGGATCACTCAAAGCGCCGACTCATAATTTTAAGGTTTATTATTTTATGCTTTTCAGTTTTTCGGCGGTTTAATTTTTTGTTAAAAAGTTTTTTTTTGAATTATCTATGCCAAGAAAACATATGTTTTATTTAAAATAATCATACAATCGAGAATGCAATAAAAGTTTTGTAAAGTTTTTGGTGCAAATACAGCAACAAACTAAAAAATATGTCGTTTTAAAGACGATGAGATTCAGATAATTTTCAAAAACAAATAAAAAAATTGTATATCTATTACAGTGAGACTTACTGCATGGGGTCTATGCGTGAAGGATAGCACATGACCCACCTAATCCTCCTAAAAAAATCGTCGACGTCGCATGCGCCAATCACTCTGTTTATTATGTTGCCATTAATACGTTTCCGCAATACAGTAAAACATGCTAAGCAACTAACAAACTTTTACTATAACCAGTGCATGATATTAATGTTATTTCGTAGTGATTAATGTTTGCCTTAACTTTAGAGCTTTACTGTTAGCTGTGTGTGTGTGTGTGTGTGTGCGCGTGCGCTTTTGTTAATGTACAATTAAAGTAGGTCTGGCTTAGTAGGTATTTACCTACTAAGCCAGACACGTCTGGCTGATATGGGGTGATGAGATGTCTGGCTTTGATACAACTAGTAATAAGATTGATATCAAACCCACAGAGATCCGTATCGAAGAACCATCATTTATTGTTATTACCCAAATTGTATAGAGTGGCCCAGTTAATAGTGCTTATAACAAACGTACAGATATGCCAATAAAACTATGCACTTCGATACGTTCGGGTTTCCGAATGACCCCGAAAGGCGCGTCACAAACTAAGTGCTTATACCTATACACGAGTTTCTTGCGGCAGCGGCTGAGGCAACTACAGTCGCCGGCACGTTTTTGGATATCACCGCATTTGAGTACCGTACTCCAATACACGATGGCAGTGTTGGCCTAGTAGTAACGACTTACGAATGTAGGTCGTAGGTGTGAACCCAGACAGGCGCTTTATTTTGTTTAAATTATTTCATCACCCGTGCTCTCAAAACAGTGAAGAAAAATATCTTGAGGAAAACCGGCATGTCTTACAACAAAAAAATCGAAAACAGGTGACATCTCCGTATCAAACCAAACTGGGCCTGTGGTGGATTACAGCCCACTCCCTTTCGGAACGGTATAGGTTGTCGACGGCAGGCCCCGACGCGTCATTGGCTGCACCTGCCTCTGTTGACGCATGCTCCTCGTGTGTATGAGCACTTCTCCCATAGAGGCAAAGCTTGTAAAGTTAGTCATACCGCACATATTGGGTAAAACAGGCGGATTTTAACAATAAAACCGGCCAAGTGCGAGTCGGACTCGCGCACCGAGGGTTCCGTACAAACCTGTAGGTATCCTCGGTCTACGCATAAGATTTATGTTTATGACATTAAATGTTTTTTTTTTTAATTTTTATATTTAAGTTGATTGAATTAAAGGTAAATTGCGGTTTACGATTTATGACGTATTAAAAAAAAACTACTTACTGGATTTCGTTCAAACCAATTTTCGGTGGAAGTTTATATGGTTATGTACATCATATATTTTTTTTAGTTTTATCATTCTCATATTTTAGAAGTTACGGGGGGGGGGGGGGGGTCACACATTTTACCACTTTGGAAGTGTCTCTCGCGCAAACTATTCAGTTTAGAAAAAGATTATAATAGAAACCTCAATACCATTTTTGAAGACCTATTCATAGATACCCCACACAAATGGGTTTGATGAAAAAAAAAAATTGACTTTCAGTTCTAAGTATGGGGAACCCCAAAATTTATTGTTTTTTTTTTCTATTTTAGTATGAAAATCTTAATGCGGTTTACAGAATACATCTACTTACCAAGTTTCAACAACATAGCTCTTATAGTGTCGGAGAAAAGTGGCTGTGACATACACGGACAGACAGACAGACATGACGAATCTATAAGGGTTCCGTTTTTTTCCATTTGGCAACGGAACCCTAAAAACTAAACGCGAACGGTATGACTGAACCACGATCAAGAACTGTCTGTGTAATGATTGCTATAAAATATAGATACTGACAGTTTAGATATCATGATCGAGTTTAGTTGCATTTGTGAAATTGGCACTTAGTCATTTACACTACAAATATTAGACGCCAGCACACAAAGCTACTAGAATCTGTCAAATTTCCATAATAGGTTTTCAACATTATCGCTAAAGTATTAGGTTCAAGATTGATTGCGAAAATTTGAGGCTTTCGGGTAGCTTGATATGTTGGCGTCTGTACCTAACACGTATGATGGAGGGTAACATAATTCAAAACTACAATAAGAAAAGCAATTAGGGACGAGCAAAAAACAACTTAATTAAGAAGAAAAACACTACCCAAAAAAAGGGAAAAACAAAAATACTTACAGAAAATCAAAATACAGCTCATTATTATTACAATTCTCTTGAGCGACCTGCGAAGCTTTCGAATAGAGTATGCCTTTGGATTCGTTCTGTAGGATGCTTTGGATAATGTCAGTGCAGGGGTAATGAAATAGATCGTTTCCATGTGTGCTTAGGAATGCTTTGATGTTGTTAATCAGATCCTTGTCTAATTCCTAAGGAAATAAAGCATGATTAGAAGAAAATAAACAAAAAATATGGCGGTGGATAGTCGGCTGTTGCATTTCAAAACCTAGTATTTGACATTTCTTTTAAATCGGATCTTTTGCTACTGTCGCTCTTATAGACCACCCTCCACGTACTAGGCTAGCAAAAACTTCCAGAAATTAGTCAAATTCAAAGTTACACAAAGTCAGAAACGTAGTTCTACAGAAATCGTTTTTCGGCTCTCCTATAGAATTTAGTTTTATGCAGATACTGGGTTTTGATATTTCACAGCCGTAGTTTTTAAAGCAAGTAGCTAATATGCAAGAATAAAAGATTTACACATTACATTTATTGAAATGTAAGATTAGACCTGCAACATACATGCATTGTGGTTTCCTGTTATGCATACAGTTAAAGTTTTCGAAGTTAAGGAAAACTAGCTATACTGATGATCATAATGTTATGAATATCATTAGTGACCGGAACTATAACTTTTAAGCCACGTCAGTTCTGAACTACGAAAACCAACCCTATTGTTATAGTATTAAGGTGTTTATAAAGTCAAATTGTGAGCATGAATGTGCAGTAGTACACTTTAACTTAATTAAAAAAAATAAAATTAATTCCACAGAGCATATAAATAAGTAAATATGTCATTTTTTTTTATTAAAAGCTGCTGCCATTTCCCTCTTACTATGTCATATTTTCTTTGTATCACACCATATATAAGTCATATTCATGTTCTTTTAAATCGGATGCGTGACGTATTATCGCGAGACACGTACAACCACACGTCAGAAGTAACAGTTGAACTAGGAAAATCGTTCTTATTGCTACGAAATAAAGATTGCTTTTATTTGCCGACCTAGCTTATTCTACCTTTTTTCTCCTTGTCTGTGAATAAGTAATAAAACCATAATAATACTTACATGTTTAACGATATAACTCTCATAGTTTTGTAGATCAGACATCACATCAGCTGGCCCAGTTAATCTCACTTTGTTGCCCAAAAACTTCAAATTCAGGAACAATTTGTTGAACAAACTCCATTTGTCATTGTAATTATCTGTGTGTTTGATATGATAGCCGATGTAATACGCAATGTAGCCATCATCAACGATATCCAGGGGTGGAGAAACCTGATTGTAGTTATAGTTGTTAAGAAAATCTGAATGCAATTTGCTAACATCCTCTCCAGTACTTTTTAAGTACTCCATAATAAGGTCATGTATTTCGTACATGTAGTTTCTCTGCTCTCGGTCATAGAACTCAATGATGAGTGACTTGCTTCGCAGTTCTTTCATGATTGATTCAACCTGAGACGCTTCTTTGTTCCACAGTTTACTCAGCACTTTGGCTGATACTTTAACGTTTTCGGGTAGGATTTTGAGCTTCTTAAATAATGGTAGTACAGACTCGTTGAGTGAGTTTATGCAGACTTCTATTGTTTTCATTGGGTTGTAGGCTTGATTTTTTGGGTAGCTGAAAAATGAAAGTGATATAATTATTGCTGCTTTACAATTTAAAATGGAGTAACAGTGACTTTTGTTCCGAATATATCATAATAAATCATTGGTATGATAAATTAAATAAAAATATCCATTTTTTTGCCCTTTCATCTATTAAATGTGTTAATAATTTAGAGAGAAAAATCATGAATAATTTAACAAGATATTATCCTGTAACTGATAAAGTGATAATCTCTACTAATATTATAGAGCTGCAGAGTTTGTTTGGTTGAACGCGGTAATCGGTTGGATGGCCCATTTACCAAGGAAGGCTATAACATGACGCTAAGACTTTTAGTGGCCGAGCAAAAAGAAAAAAGTACGAATACGAAGTACTCGCACGGGCAGGCTTTTCGATGCGACGAAGTGTTTCAGGGGAGCAAGAAAGCCTGGGAAGAAGTCGCAGGCAGAAGCTAGTGTATATCATAAAATATTTAAACTACCTTTTGTCAGCAATTGGATCCAAAAACACCAGATACGTGCAACTTTTTCTCAATTGCGCAATGTTGGAACAGATAATTTTGTAATATTGTGCAATTACAAACGAGACATTTTTGTCAACAGTTTCTTTTTATAAGTCAGTCGAATATCAACGTAAATAAATAAACAAAAGCACAACTTACAAATAAAAATGATTCTTTTTCTTCAACTCGTTGACATAGTAATTCCAGCGTTTTGGGTCATCAATCAATCTTTCCCTGTTTTCTGCTAACTGCGCTCCAATCAACCCAATATTGAACGGACTACCTTTACAGACCTCATGTATTTTCTTCGCCTGCCATGGTAACTTTGATACAGGCACTTCCAGAGACAACGCAAAGATTTCCAGGGATTCTTTCTCTTCTAAATTGTTCTCTATCTGTGGATTTTAAATTAGGTAAAAAGATATCCTGTCAAATTTTTTGCTGAATATCGCGTGGGGGCAATGACCGAGCGTGATGTAATGATTCTAATTGATTGATGTTTATTAACACCCAGTGTTACATGGGATTTGAAACCTTAATTTCCAGTACACTTAGTTCAAATTGCATTGCAATTAGAATTGTTTTCAATAGCCTTTTCATGCGGAAATTAACTTTGTTAAAGTGTTTTTAAAGATGACATTTGCATTTTCCAGTAATTACTTTTTGCCGTTTTTATATTTGTCCAGACGCAGACAAGAACATAGTGATTTGGCTAATATAGATTACAGAAAGACCTACATGTCTATTAAAATTTAGTTAATTAATAAAAATAATGAAGGTTCCATATACGGAATATAATAATAAAAGGAAAACAATAGCATTTAGTACGCATTACTATCAACTATGGATAAACATAATAAGGAAAGATAAACCAGATTTTTACTAAATCTACGTCACAGAATATTGTTTTTCATTTACACTGACTGGTTATCATTACACAATAAACATGTAATATTACATTTTTTTAAGTACAAATAGGTAATATTAAATTTTTTAAATTACAAATGTGTAATATTATTATTTTTGAAATACAAATACGTAATATTACATTTTATAAAGATTGAGGGGCTAGTGGCTAAGTAATAACAGCTACGCAGTTAACCAACGCTAGCCGCGACTGGTCTGTGGATGGGTGACCATTTTTACATACCAAGACCACTACGTGGCGTCGGTAAATACGTTAAAAAAAATTAGGTCATGGTCAAAAGGGCAGAAGAGACACAAGGCCTCGGAAAGCACATTCAGCAGTTGGTCTCGGCTGTCATGGGTAGTGTTGCAAAGGACTCGAGTCTTCGAGTCGTAATTTTAAAGACTCGACTCAATTATGCAAGACTCAGTGTGCTCAAAAGGCTCGGAGTCAAGCCGAGCCCGAGTCATTCTCGAGTCTAAAATAGGACTCGAGTTTTAAAAAGGACTCGAGTCTAAAATAGGAGTCGTGTTTTAAAAAGGACTCGAGTCTTACAAACGACTCGAGTCTTAAAATGAACTGAGTCTTGTAGCTCATCATTCAAAAAAACTCGAATAACTCATGAGATTTTTTTGTACGCAAACTTACATCATAACAACTAATTTGAATTTATTGCATTCGAGTCTTTTCGAATGATGAGCTACAAGTTTCATCTTCATGCTCCGAGTTTTTCTTTAAGACTCGGGTTCATTTAAAGACTCGAGCCCTTTTTAAGACTCGAGTCCTTTTTGAGACTTGAGTCCTTTTTAAGACTCGAGTGCTTAACTGTAGACTCCGAGCCTTTTGAGCACACTGAGTCTTGCATAACTGAGTCGAGTCTTTAAAATTAGGACTCGAAGACTCGAGTCCTTTGCAACACTAGTCATGGGTGGATCGATGCATAAGTCTCCATAAAATAATGAATGGGGGAAATGAGAACTGTTAAGGTGGTCTTCCAAAGGCGACCGCAGCAGATACTAACGGCAATGGGCGGCAACGTCGCCATCTACGCAAGCATTTTTATAGAAACGATAGTCATGTCGCTGTGGTCCGACACTGCGATTGGGCGACGGTGCCGCTGCGGTTTGCGGTTGCGGTCAACTTCGGTCGCACCTTTAAATACACGTAACAACTATATACAAGTACTCACTTTAATAATCTGCGGATGGTAATTCGCAACCACATTGGTGTCCCTTGTAGTCACCAAGATCTTGCAACCAATATCGAAAGCTTCCAGACACTTCTTATCGTTAACTTCGTCCAGAACAAGAAGGCATTCTTTCAAAGGTTGCTCAGAGAATTGAGCCTTCAGTTTGTCCTTGAGATCAATCATAGTCCACTCGTAATTGGAAGAGGAGTGACTATCGCCATTGGAGCCGATACTCGACATAGAAATTGATGAGTTCATGTACGAATTTTGCGTGTACATTGAGGACGCTTTTCTTAGTAATCTGTGGAAGTAAGGAAGTCAGTAAGCAACTTGAAAGAGACACTATTTCTTGACTGGGTTTCAGCAGAATACGAGTCCGTATATACTTAGCTAATCTATTGCGTACAGGACGATTGTATTAGCTATAGTTTTAAAACCAGAACGCGATAAAAGTATGAAAAGTAACGACTAATGTCGGTGCGTCAAAGTTTGCGTCATGGCACCTATAAGGGTAAAAAGCGCCGACAAACATTTTATAAGCATTTTGACGTCGTATCGCAAAAATCGGCAGAGAGTAGTCGTCAACCGTAGTTTCATAGAAAATGCACGTCTGCCCTTTTCCCAAAGCGACGCCGCACTGCTTTAATTTGTTGTCGGCACCATGCCGAGACTGCTGCGTAGTGCATTTCGATAGAAAAATCCTAAAGATTAATCTCTACAAAAACAGGAGAATAATAAGGAAATCATATTACTCACTTGCTTTGTTGAAATATAATGTCATCGTCAGTCTTACAGTTGCCAAAATTGACCCAGAACACTACGCCGTTGAAGTTCGTAGTGACTAAATCGGGGTTGTCCCTCAAAGCGCTGAGTACGACACATGTCTTCCCTGAACCGGACATGCCGTGCAGCGCGACGACTTTGTGACGTGCCAGTCGCTTCAGGCAATCTGCTAAATTTTCTTCCTACAAGATAAACGTATAATCAAGGTAAACGGCAACGTCAGGAAACTATTGAGTATGTGGATGCTCGGAACTTGTCAATTGTGTGTAAGATATTATGACATGATACAGGGTGAATACTGAGATGATGGCTGAAGGATATATAAAGAGCAAGACAAGTTCCGTAGTTTTCTAATGCGTGAGTAAATAGCTGTTATTTTAAACCCTAACCGATTCGTCATTTCTCGCAAGGAAATGAGGCCAATGTTTGTAGGAAAACCCATAATGGTTTCGGAAAATACGATCTTGTACACTCGGCTACATATTAAGCTAACATATCCAGTTTTAACAGACCTCGCATTGTACAGGCTTTGCGTACAAGCTTATAATGGAAATGTATATCCTGGTTTATCGTCGTGCGTACTGTAGGTAAGTCATATAATTGATGGGGAAAAACGTTACTTAATACTCAGGTCAACTGAATTAGCTCACGTATTTCGAAAATGATTCGCAGAATTTGGGAATTAAAGATTTTTGGCAATTAATTAATTACTTGTGCATGCAGTGATACTTTTAACTGTGTGTGCAAATAATTACACAAAATACAGGAATCTAAACCAGGAATCTGTTATTACGGACTCAGTACATGATTCTGAATCAGTACTCGTTGAAAATTTACAGGTATTAAAAAAAAAATTGCTCTGCTATACATTTTAATCGCGTAGGTCTTGCATTTTTCTATGAAACAGAAGATTTTTGTTTTGTTAATTGACGAATAATTATTTCTGTGCTAGAATTGTGTTCTAAATTCATGGTTTCAGTATGAGCGTTGATGTTCCATGCCACACTGTATTTTTTAATAATTTAATCTAGTTGTTACTCCAGCTGATAATTTTTATCAATTTTCTATTATTTTCATGGGTTTGATGTATTCCTGTCTGAAGAGCTCTTAGTGTTTTCTTCCCGATTCGCGAACTACTAAATATTATTAAGTACATGGATGAATCATTTCAGCCGAAAGACGTTCACTGCTGGACATAGACCCCAATTTACGGGGGGTTGCCAAAATCGCCACGCTTGGCAGACAGGTTGGCGATCGCAGTATGGTGGTAAAATGCATAGAGAACGCTGCTGCCCATTCTCTAGTAAGTCCCTTAGTCGCCTCGTACGACACCCACAGGAACAAATAGGATGATGCCACTCTTCACATTCGGCACCGCATGGAACATAGTTGCCTATTTAAGAATATCTATCGCAAAAATGTATGTAAAACAAATACGTTGTTCTTCACCATCATCAAAGTCATTGATTGAATTGTCTTCTTAAAACGATCGTGTGTCCGACGCATGACTCACGAATTAACATGGTTTAGATTGAAGTGCTATTTCTCTCGTTAGATAACACATGCTAACACAAATCAACGGAGTCAGATAAAAGTGTTTTTTGTAAAGCTTTTCATTGATATTGCTGTACTAGGAAATCAATGCTTATACCATGTCCTGCTAGGGTCGCAGATTTGTTGGAAACAATTACCGTGGCCATGGCACAGGCCAACTGAAGGAACACGGATGGGTTTTAGTCAATAAAAGTCTGACACGCCCTCCCGCTCCGCCCAGAGCTGGATACGTCATTTGATAATTTTCCACCCAGAAAAAAAAATGGTAACCTAGGTACACCTGACAAAATATACCCAGTTCAGTATTGAATCGATTTTTATTCAAGTGGGCTCTTATCGGTCTTCTTAAAAAGCAAGGTTTATCTATGGTTATAAACCCGCGTCAGTTTTCGAAATAAGAACCTCTTTTAATACAAAACTGAGTAAAAATAACTTTAATATCGGAAGTTGGTATCTTTGGATCTGTATTTTCATTTTTTGTCACCGGCTTACGAAATTAAAGGTATTTTATAGATAATTCAATCCATGAAGACGCTCCCCAGTCTTTGACAACTGTACTGAGAACGGTTAAAAACAAAGGAAAGGGGCGCAGAGGGGCGCGTCATCGTGGATTGAACTATCTGTATGTAGTGTGTATTTTCGAAGTCACTTGTTTAATTTTACACATTTTAGTCACTGTACCTACTTTACACCAATTTGTATACCACTAATTGATATGTAAACAAAAGTCACAGGAAGAAAAGATCAAGAGTCATAAAGCGAAACACATTTATCGAAGCCGACGTAAAACCTATCCAAGTTAAAAAAAATAGGATCACCTCTGAAGTATAGCCTATCCAAATCGCAGAATATATTCATATGTATACTTATATACAGAAGAATTGAGAACCGGGCTTCAAAAAGGAAGAGGTCTCTCAGAGGTCAGAGGAATCTCTTAAAAATATGTATACATATTTTGATTTCTTACCACTTTAATCCTCCTCACATGATGATCCGGAAGTCTGGGCACATCGCCCTTGCTAAGGCTGTCCTCGAAACTATCATTAGGCATCGGATTATTATTCTCAATAGCCAATTTCTCCCAGAGCCACTTGTAGTCTTTATGCAGGCTGTCTACAAAAGCTTGATAAGACCCGTTGTTACCATTCAGCATCAACGAATCCAGCAAGAATCGAGTTTTTTCGACGCGGGAAGACTGCAACAAAGTTATTTACAATTCTATAATCATGGATGGGTATCTGATGTTTTGTTATTTTTGCGACACGACGTCCTTCAACAGAAGTTGTAATCCGACTGACGCTTTAGTGTTTAAAACACTGTTTCGTGTAATAATAATTTTCATTCATAATTGTCCGTATTTATGCAAAATGGACCCCACGACAAATTTAGTTTTTTTTTACTTTTTTTGAAGAATACTAATTTAAAAGTGTCCGTATTTATACAAAAAGGAACCACCCAGCAAACACGCACTTCTGAGATATCAAAGGATTTACAAAAACATAGATAGACCACTTTTAAATTTAGTATTCTTCAAAAAAAGTAAAAAAAAACTAAATTTGTCGTGTGGCACCATTTTACATAAATACGGACAATTAATATGTTCCATAATCCTTCGTTTACGTCTACGGAAATAGGTCAAAAGAGACAAAATGACAATGTTATAAAAAATAGCAAATCTAAACAATCAATTAAATAAATCAACAAGGATCTGAAACAAAACTCGCCACAATAAACCCAGTCGATACGAGTTGACGTTGACGCTATTGGTACCTAAATACTTATTTAATTAACCGAGTATTACCATTATATTGGCATGCCTATTCATAAGGCAAAATTGTAAATAATTAATTTAATCTAAACGAACAAATTCACGTGTTTAATTTTCCTTGACGGAAAGGGAGCAACCGATTTGCAATTGGATTAAACCGTCACTCACACAACACACAATATGATAACTTTAGAACCTATTAATTAACTAGGTTCTGCCCGCAGCTTCGTCTGCGTTGATGACAGAAATTATCCCACGGGTACGTAATACCAAGATAGCCTAAGGATATGTCGTTCCCCAGGATACCATCTATCTCCTTGCCAAATTTTATCGAAATTTACGATTACGAGTTACGATTTTAGTGTGGATTCTTAAATATTAAAATCGTATGACATAAAGCTGATACAGCACGCGTGGGATTCAGAGATCATTGCTTAAAAAAATATTGGTGTGTCATAATTATAATATGTACTTACAAGTCTGAGAATATGATCAAACTCGTCTGAAGAAATAACACGTTCTGTGAACAGCTTATCATAGATGTATTCTACTTCTAGATCGTCGATGATGTCCTGCTGGTGCTTCTGCAGCAGCAGCTTCTTGCTAAGGTCCATTTTCCCGGTTCGCTTTTCATCTGTAAGCACACGCGAAGTGAGAAACTCGCACAAAAAACTCGATCCTTAAAACTTAAAACTCAAAACAACACACCTTCACAGTCAATTAAAAGAAAACAATGAATTTGAAAAAGGAAAACAACGAAGATGTTATCTCCGACTAATCCGAGACACAAGTAGACGAATGTAAATTAAGTTTCACACTGAGAATATTCAATGACTTACGAATACGACCTTGTCGATAGCAGCCACCTACATAACAGTTTAGGCAAACAAGTAAGCATATATATTAGAATTCGAGAACATAAGTCGATGACCGGACTGTGATTGTGCGATGGCCAAGGCTGAGTGTATAATGAACCGAGAAATTACAGAGTCATTATTCTGGCTATTTTGCGGAAACACTACCTAGTATAACTTGTCACCTAAGGATAGTTGCACATCTGACAGAAGATGGGTCGGCCACTCGGCCGAGACTTTGTTGGTATGCTCTAACGCAACATCGGTCGAGTGTAAAGTTGAATGTTTCACTATCTACTTGTTCGTTCTGGCGACACGCGACGCCTCATCCATCAGATGTGCCACCACCCTAAAGCCGTTTTTTTTTTCTGGGTGGGAAATCTTCAAATGACTTATCCCGCTCTGGGCGGAGCGGGAGGACGTGTCAGACTTTTACTGACTAGAACCTACCCGTGTTCCTTCAGTTGCCTGTGCCAGGGTCAGGGTCCACCAGGGCCCGCTACCAACATCACCCTAAAGCCTAAGAATAATAATAATTAAACGTCAGTCTGGGTCGGCGCTAATCGCAAAACGAAGCAATGTTGTTGATACATTTGCGTTTCGCCTAATTAAATCAATGATGACTCACAGAGGCTTTATCTCCAATAACGTTAAATAATTGTAATACAATAGTCACGTTTAGGTTTGAATCGGGTTTCATAAATTGCTATAGGTATTCAGTGCCTATCAGTCTATCAAACGGAACCGGAGGAGCTAGGGATCTTCTTTTTTTTTGGATGGGAAATCATCAAATCAAGGGCAGGCGGCTTTTGATAGTCGTCCAGATATTTATTTGTCTTGTGGCCAGATCCGTTCTTTTGCTTGAAGGAATCTTGTTTGAGATTAGTAGGTGGTTATGGGTCATCCGAAGCCCGAAATTGTGACAACCAGTGTTACCAAGCGGTATCGTATTACCCAGTAACTAGGTTCTGGAGGTCATATAGGCAGTTATGATCATGATTTCAGCCGAAAGACCTCCATTGCTTGGACATAAACCTCCCCCAAATTTGGTTGTGTTTGCCATAATGCCCCGCTTGGCAGGCGGATTGGCGATGTTGATAATTTAATCTGCAAATAGACTGGTACAATATAAATGATCAATGACCCCTATGCTAGAGAACGAGCAACAGCGTTCTCTAAAATGCATAGAGAACGCTGTTGCTCGTTCTCTAAAATGCATAGAGAACGCTGTTGCTCGTTCTCTAGCATAGGTGTCATTGATCATTTATATTGTACCAGTCTATTTGCAGATTAAATTAAGTGTCACCCTGTATCTGTGTACTTTACGTCGAATAAATTCTATTCTAATTCTATTCTAGTAATTCCCTTAGTCGCCTTTTACGACACCCACGGAAAGAAATAGGTTGGTGCTATTCTTTACGTCCGGCACACCACGGAGAATAGGCAGTAGCTCCATGTAAAATACTGGCATTAAGATGCCGCTGGTAAGACTGGAAACCGACCCAAACATATTTGGAAAACGCTAGGTAGATGACGACTAGTAACTAACTCATACTAACTCCTTTAAAAGTAAGCAATGAAATTACTTTTGCATATATCGAAACTTTCCATTTCTGCATGCACCTAAACAATGTTCTCGCGGGTAAAACCCAAGTCTAATACTTGGGTTTTACCCGCGAGAAAACTGACCCAAAGTCCTAAAACACAATCAACCTTTTCCATTGTTAGTACACGGGCCTTCTATGTGCGAGGGAATGGATGGGCCATCCTCCACGCGCATCCAGTGCAGGTTGGTAATATTATCACATGTCTTCGAATTTTTGGTTCTATCTAGGACGTGCCCGGTATTCTCATGATGTTTTCCTTTACCGCTTTAAGAGCAGTGGTGATGACGTAATTTACACAAAATGAAGCGCCTGCTTGAGTTCGAACCCACGGACCTACAACTCGTAAGTCGCTTCGGTCACCAGGGCTACCACTGCTCTCGAAGCCCTATGAAGTTTTATAAAATAAATACCCTACAGCACTTTGGACTTGACCAATTAACTAGGACAAAAGCTCAGAAAAAGTAAACAATCTAATAATAATTTATGAAACATTCGGTGGCAAATGTCATTGACCGATGAGCGGGTGATAAGCGGTTAACAAAATACGCATCACACACAAAATGTATACCTATTTAGACTACAGTAGGTAGTAAATAAAACGTTATCGAATATCGGTCTGATTTTTAAAGACAAACGAATTCTCATAGGTGGTGAAAACCAGTTTTTTTATAATTTGTGGTATTGGCAAACAACATGTTAGTCATCATCAGCGCAAGCGCAGTTTAACGATTCGCATCCTAACGGGACTTTAATGCAGTTTTCTACGCAATTTTTGACGTAGAATACATCTTCTGTAATTTCGTAAAAGGTTTTTCCTTAAAGATACAATTAAGGTTTAAGTAGTACAGTTAGCATATGACTCCTAACTAATGGGCAAACGGTCATATAGATTCATTTTCAAGTCATCAGGTCATCTTCATTCTTCAAGGACCTATTACATCGAAAATTTGACCATTTATGGCTCCCAGAAACAGGCGCGACGCAACTCTCGTATAACAATTTCTATGAAAACTTCATGAAAATTGTTCTACAAATGTCGCGTCGTGCCTGTCTGAACAAGCCTTTGTAATTTAACTGGTGCTTGCAGTCTTGCGGTTCATACAGAATTTAGTACCACCTCATATCCTCAATGACGTTATCAATTAAGTAGTGATTCCATTCGACACATTAATTGGGCAAGAATTATATCCCAGCTAAAGCACAAGGAAGTGGTGAAGGGTAGGCGTTTACGGCGACTGTCTTAGGTTATTTTGATGTTCGAAAAGTGCTGACTCCTGGCCTCAGTAAATTACTTTTGACTGCACTCAAAGGGAGGAGTTTGCCATAATCACCACGCTTGGCAGGCGGGTTGCCGATCGCAGTTTGGTGGTAAAATGCATAGAGAACGCTGCTGCCCATTCTCTAATGAGTCCCTTACTACCTTTTACGACACCCACGGGAAGCAATGGGATAGTCCAACGATGTTCATATTCAATTATAAATTATATATGGATGACTGATGGATTGTACCGATTAATTACCCAGCGACAAGGCATTTAAATGTGATTGGAACTCGGTATTTCCGCTTAGGTGGCGTGATCTCCCAACTAGAAAAGAGTAGGATATTTGTGCATTTCGTGAGAAATGAAGTAAGCATTCGTTTTATTGATTCATGCATGAATCAAACGTTATAATTTAGGAGTTACATTTAGCATTAAAGAGGCCGTACACGACATTTCTCAGATTTTGGTAAATTACGTGATTTTACAGTTAAAATTCTGTATTTCTATAAGTTTGAATGCACCATAAGAAAGATCATTACAATATTCATCAAATGAATGAGCTAGTTTTTTACTTTTATCATTTGATTTTAATTGATCGACCTCAAATCGGCAACTGTTTTGTAAATTTTGGGGTAAGAGGTTTAAAATAACACATATTTACGAATTGTTTTGACGTCTACATGGTATTAAAAAATTACAGTGTTGGCTTTGTTGTGAATGTCATCTATACAATGTATGAATCACTTTTTACTACTTTCATACTAAAAACAGAATAAAATAGTTGTTTAAGGGGGCCATACAACAACTCCGCTGCCACAACAAATCGCGGCACGGCGGACAGAGCTCCGGTGTGATCTCATGGCGACATGGCGGGTACGATTGTCGCAACCCAGTGCTGGGCACGCCACAATTGCGGCGGTAAGTCCCCTCTTTGAGGAGTGGATAGAGAGGCGCCACGGCGTCCTCACCTTCCGCCTGACGCAGGTTCTCACCGGGCATGGGTGCTTCGGTGGGTTCCTGTTCAGGATAAAGCGGGAGGATACGTCCGGGTGTTTCCATTGCGAGGATCGTCTGGAGGACACGGTGGAGCATACGGTGGAGGTGTGCCCAGCCTGGGCGGAGCACCGCCGTGTCCTCGTGGAGGCGATCGGCGGCGGCGACCTCTCGCGTCCGGCCCTGGTGCGAGCCATGGTACGGAGCGAAAGGGAATGGGAAGCCGTCACCTCCTTCTGCGAAGCAGTAATGCTCGCGAAGGAGGAGGCGGGGCGCGTAAGGGAGTGGCAGTCTCTGCGCCCTCACGTCCCTAGCCGCCGCAGGAGGAGAAGCCCCGGGCGTCGGGAGTCGATTGCGGACTCCCGGCCACCGTAGGCGCGAGCTTGCGGGTGGCGAGCAATGGGTAGCTCGCCGCCCGGTAAGGACCAAGCTCGGGTCGACGGTGCGCAGTGTTCCACGCGCGCCTCAAAGAGATGTCAGCAGCAGTGTAGGGGTCTACTAGGACCGATGCCTGCCGGGGTCGCGTGATTGTTCGAAAGAGATACCGTGACCCTGGCACATGGGCAACTGATGGAACACGGGTGGGTTTTAGTCAGTAAAAGTCTGACACGCCCTCCCGCTCCGCCTAGAGCGGGAGAAGTCATTTGATGATTTTCCACCCTGAAAAAAAAAAAAAAAAGGCGGCCATACAACAAATGTGATTTTTTGCTCGTTTTTGCTCGATATTGATAACGGCAACAGGTAGACGCTTTAAAAAAAATTCACAGATATATGCGGATTATGCAGATTATAGCGGCAATAGACAACATTATCTGTGAAAATTTCAACTCTCTAACAATCACGGGTCATGAGAAACAGCCTGGTCACAGATGGACAGATGGACGCACAGCGGAGTCTTAATAGGGTCCTGTTTTACCCTTTGGGTTCGGAACCCTAAAAAGGAGCTCATTCATGAGATAATAACTGAAACGATATTTCATGTTGTGCATTGAAACTTGTGGGAATGCAGTATTTTATCTGTAAAAGCACGTCTGTAATATCAAGTAAATCAGGGGACTAAGAAGTTTCACGCGGACGATGTCGCGGGCAGAAGCTAGTCAATCAAATGTAAAAATCAAATGAGGAGCATTAATCATACCCAAAAGAAGAGAAGCGTGTCTCTAATACAAGTCAGCCATATTAATGAGTGCCACCTTGAAACAGCGTTTGGCATAATTGACAAAACAAAATGATGCTTCTATGCCAAGGTCACCTTATCTTGTACTAGTCAGCAGCAAATTAGTGTCATTTGAACGGAAACTGGTCAAGTGGACTGATAACAAGCACTTATAGAATAGCCATTTGTGCAGTATCGGTGATTCATTGTTTCCCAAGTCCTGAGCATTTTAAACCAGGTGGCAACAAGTTATAACTTGTACCATGAATAGTATATGTTGGTAGTGTTGGAACAATTTAGAATCGATTATTGGTTAATAAATTGTAATTCAACGAAAAGATGACTAAGTTATTTATTAACTGTCCTAGTTTCTAGAAATTTGGATTAGTGAATTATTTAAATTTAATCATATACTTATGCTAATTGATATTGTCCAAAAAATATTTTTAGTTCGGGATCTTTACTGCAATAAAGGCGAAATTAAAAAAAAAAACCTACTTAAGCATGATTGTGTCAGGGAGGACGATCACAGGCAGGCGATCATTTTTATTTCACACTAGCTGCTGCCTGCGGCTTCGGCCGCGTGGATATTGGAAATTATCCCACGGTAACGTATGTACTCCCGGAACAAAAAGTAGGCTATGTTACTTTTTATAATATCAACTATATGCCAGTGAAAGTCCCGTCAAAATCGGTTCAGTCGTTTCAGAAATTAGGCGGAACAAACAGACAGACAAAAATTTAATATGAAACTAGCTTTTGCCCGCGGCTTCGCCCGCCTGGATGTCGGAAATTAACGCAAGTATTTTTCTGAAATAAAAGATTTTTTCTAAAATAAAAGTAGCCTAGGTTACTCCTTATTACATCAGCTACCTGCCAATAAAAGTTCCGTCAAAATCGGTCCCGCCATTTCAGAGATTAGCCGGAACAAACAGACAGACAGACAAAAGTTTAAAAAATGTTTTTTTGGTGTAAGTACCGTATTTACTTTCATATGCATTTAGTGAAAAGCTGTTAATTTGAAATTACAAACAGATACTTCAGTTTAATTTATTTGGTGTATAAAAGATTACAAACAGACACTTAAATTTATTTGTATGTACTTAATAGATTTTTACATCCCGAATTCTCTTTTCAGCCATTGTCCGTTTTTTGTCTTTAAAAAAAAAAAAAATTCATCATTATTCATTAATACAAGGATCACTTTAGTTTTTGCTTTTTGTATGCAGGCAGGCGATTTGGTTTCTATGTAAATATTGGAAAAACATACCTGAGGGAAACTTTAGGTTTCATGTGTATAAAAAAAAACATTCAACCTATTAGGATAAATGTTTGCACGATACTGATAGAAAAAATAAAGATATCCCAGGACTGATATAATTATGACACTGAAATTGTTGTGAAACTTCAATGTCGAAGCTACATATAGGAAATATGCAAAATGCTTTGCAATAGTTGTCACAACCAGGCTTTGCAAGCGTAGATAAAATATTACATGGACAGTTGGAAGCCTAATTAGTAATTACTACTGTCACAGAAGACAATAAGGTGCATTTTTGCACGACGGCATTTTGTAGGCGATAAAAAGGCAGCTTTATTAATGTAAGTATCTACCTCTCATTTCTTATGAATGATTGTGGATAATAATTAAGAATAACTTAGCTAACAGGTGGAGTGGATTGATTTAGCCATAATGATAAAGTAATTGAGTAAGCAAATAAGAAAAAAAATTATGTAGAGATGGAGAGGGGAGGGAACAGACAAAGTAATATGTGAGTAAATTAGAAGAATGGCAATGACAGAAAAGTGGAAAGGGAATTATTTATCTTAATATGGTTATGGTTTATTAAAAAGGTGGCTGGAACAGGCTAGATGCGGAAGGTAGAGGACAGGGTGTTGTGGCGCAGTATGGGAGAGCCCTATTACCAGAAGTGTACTGCGATAGGCTGAGTAGATTGAATATGAGCATGTGATGAGGAGGGATAATATGCTTGTGACTAAAATAATGAAGAAAATGTATAATTAATAGTTTGCAAATCTTACCTCACACAGTCAAACTATGAATCTTTTGTAGTATTATTTATTCAATAATTTGTATTGCTCTAATTAGTCTGGGTTTTTAGCTCACTTATCACAGTCATTCGGTTTTGTATTTCTAGTTGATAGCCCGTTTAGGAATTAGCGTGAGCAGTGTTTCCTTGTTAGGTGCCGATAGCTTTTTAAAGAATAATCCACTGCAAAGTAAATACTTCATTACATCTCGCCTGTTTTCCTTGTAGGGTTATGCAGAGATGTACCCGTAGTATGGCCCCCTTGTGGCCAGAAACCACAAACTTATTCTGGTTTCCAAACAAGTATGTTTTATTAATTTTTTTTTACTTGGATTAATTTATAGTGATAAGCTTAAAGATGGTATTGAACAGTTGTGGTAGTAATGACATTAATAAGGAGGTATTGAGTTAACCATTCTGATTTAAAAGAAGTATACAGGATGTAAGGGACAGCCCTCCGCAGACTGATGGGGTGGATTCAGTATATCATACTAAGATGACCAGTACAAGATATTATTTCAGGACCGTTATGGGAATCCAATAAACCTGATTTGTTTTATTCCCTCACACGCAATGTATCTCGGATCAATTCGGAAAGCCGCCTTTGTGCAATCGCCGACGACGAGTTCGATGAACTCTGTAGTTAGACTGGAAGTAGTGATGGGCAGTGGATAAATACTCGGAGGATAAATACTCGAGTTTTTATCCGAAACGGATAAATACTCAATTTTTACTCATTTTTACTGAGTATTTACTCAAAATGATGGATAAATATATTTTTTGTGAATTGGATGATTCTTTTATAATGTTAATGACATGTACTGTTATTTGAACTTTCCGAAATACTATCTTTTTACATTATTTAGTTCTATCATCAATTGCCAGGGATGTAATTGTGTCAGGAGTCCCACTGTGTCTAATAGAACGTACTCTTAGATATTTTTTTTAGAACCTTTATTTAATGTTAATGAGAGTGTACAGAATCGCCACACAAGTGAATGTCTCCGTGTAGAAATTCTAAAAGATATTATAAGCACGGTGAAGAAAAGTTTGGTGTTATTGGTGACCACGCTAGAGACGCAGTTAGTAAAAGATGTTGACCCTTTAAATTGCGAAGCACGCACTATTAATTTGCTGGCTCATGGGTCCGAAATATGTAAATTTCAACAGTTTTATAAACTATGCTGATATAATAAAATCTATAAAAAATCAAATGAACTGGTATTAAACCAGTCATTATAAAAGGGAAATAATAATGGTTCCGAAAAACAAATTAATCTCCAGCGATCTGTGGCCGACTATTATTCTAATTAAGGGTAACGATTGGAGGACACGGTGGAGCATACGGTGGAGGTGTGCCCTGCCTGGGCGGAGCACCGCCGTGTCCTCGTGGAGGCGATCGGCGGCGCCGACCTCTCGCGTCCGGCCCTGGTGCGAGCCATGGTACGGAGCGAGAGGGAATGGGAAGCCGTCACCTCCTTCTGCGAAGCAGTAATGCTCGCGAAGGAGGAGGCGGGGCGCGTGAGGGAGTGGCAGTCTCTGCGCCCTCACGTCCCTAGCCGCCGCAGGAGGAGACGCCCCGGGCGTCGGGAGTCGATTGCGGACTCCCGGCCACCGGAGGCGCGAGCTTGCGGGTGGCGAGCAATGGGTAGCTCACCGCCCGGTAAGGACCAGGCTCGGGTCGACGGCGCGTAGTGTTCCACGCGCGCCTCAAAGAGATGTCAGCACCAGTGAAGGGGTCTACTAGGACCGATGCCTGCCGGGGTCGCGTGATTGTTCGAAAGAGATACCGTGACCCTGGCACATGGGCAACTGATGGAACACGGGTGGGTTTTAGTCAGTAAAAGTCTGACACGCCCTCCCGCTCCGCCCAGAGCGGGAGAAGTCATTTGATGATTTCCCATCCTGAAAAAAAAAAAAAAAAAAGGGTAACGATTGCCTATAAATTTTTCCGCCTATCTGCTTGACTCAGAAGCTTGCTGCTTGGCACGTGGTACGGAGGACGAACGGTACGAATGTCGATGACTAAAATAGTAGGGGGAGACGAAAGAAACGATGGCTGAACTGTGTGAATAATATGGATAGAAAGGGTGTAAAGATGGCGACTAGTAGCAAAGTGTGGAGGAAAGAGACAAGTTGCACCGACACCAAATAAACTGGGATAAGGGCAGAAGAACGATGATATGATGATCTGCTTCACCCAAAGACTAAAGGTCGAGTTAAATCAAGACAAAGAACTGGATGCCATAGATTTTATAAGTGGAATGTCGAAATGGTTTTTTGGATATGGAAGAAATGCCAACATTTTCTGCATAAGGCCAGGAAAGGTTGTTGGTGAAAACCTTTTATTTAGAAGAACACTAACGAAATAAGCCCCTTAGCCGAGCGCGAGGGAGAGGCAATCTCTGCTCTCTCACGCCCCTAGCCACCGCAGGAGACTCCCCGGGCGTCGGGAGTCAATTGTGGACTCCCGTCCACCGTAGGCACGGGCTTGCGGGCGGCTAGCAATGGGTAGCTCGCCACCCGGTAAGGAGCAGGCTCGGCTCGACGGCACGTGTTCCGCGCGCACCTCAAGGAGATGTCAGCGTTTTTGATGGGGTCCGCTTGGACCGATGCCTGCCAGGATTGCGGATTTTTTTTGAAAGAGTGACCGTAGCCCTGGCATAGGTAACTGAAGGAACACGGGTAAGTTTTAGTCAGTAAGAGTCCACGTACACGTCCTTCTCCTCCACCCAGAGTGGGAGACATCATTTAATGATTCCGACCCGAAAAAAAAAGCCTGGCTGAAAGAGATATGTTTTTCGACAAAGTTAACTAAACTAGCAGTGGGTATTCTTTCAACACCGTATACTTCTGTTGCCAAAGAAAGGCCTTTTAGACCACACACGAATATTCACAGAAAAAAAATGTGACGACAGAAAAAGCGGCAAAACTTGCATTTATTAAATATAATTGGTTTATTTTTAATGATTGATGTCATTATTTTCTGACGAACTCTATTCATGATTGAGTGAAATTATTGGAATACAGTCTTTTTAAGTGTTAATGTACGGTACACAACTTATTTTTTTAAATTTTTATTAACTTCAATCCTTTTCTTTGTGAAATGACAAAATTTTCGTTAATTAAACTTGAGACAGTATTTATCCGTTGTTTTGGATAAATACTCAGTAAAAACGGATATTTATCGAGTATTTATCCATTTTGAGTATTTATCCGGATAAAATCCCAACACTAACTGGAAGTGAACATTACAGCTGATTTTACGCGTCGTTCGTTAGAGTATTTCAACATCCATTGCTGCTTTTTTGATTTTAGTCGTATTGTTTACATAAATGGAGTGCTGCTTTCAGAGAATGTAATTTTACATTAAAATAAAACTGAAAAAGCTGAAAAACGTAAAAAATAAATAAAAAAATCCTGAGAAAAATTCCGGTGGAATATGATTCAAAATAAGGAGCTAAATGCACTCTGTCAGTTTGTGGAGGGCTGTCCCTTACACCCAGTATACAAATATGGTTCCTTTTTTATATAGAATTTTGTTTGCATATGTATAAGAAGTTTTTGGTGTCGGTCGAAGATAAGCTACGCTTGCCGCGGTCAGTTTGTGGATTGGTGACTATCTATTACATTTCGAAAGTCGAGAGCTGCTGTTGTTCTTGGCAGTATGTAATTTGTCAGTCATTACTCATTACAGATATTCATAAGGCCAAAAAGTATGACAACTAGTATGACAAGGGGTATTGTATTACCCAGCTAATTTAGCTGCCTATCTAGGCAGCTCCATGCAAAGTACTGGCATTCAGCTGTATCTGGTTAGACTGCAAGTCGACCCCAACATAGTTTGAAAAAGGCAATGTAGGTTGACTTTGTGGGCAGGAAGTTTGTACCAGTATATTAATTTCTTCTTTTTACATTATAAAAACTACATACCAGCACTTTAATAAAATTAATATTTAAACCATTCGAAATTCTTGAGACTCGTTTACTAGTTCTAACTTTAGAGTCAAGGTTATTATCATTGAGAGGGCATAAAAATAGGCAAAAGTGTTTGATTGAATGTGTGATGTCTGGGTGTTAGTCTAGGCAACTAATAAAGAGATTGCAGTGGATGATGGTTGATATAGCAGAGGGAACAGATTATAATATTTTTACAAAATTAATTACAGAATTCTGCTATTTTGTGGAATTTCCAAATGATGAATTATTAATCAAACATCTCAGAGTTCTATTATTTTGTGGAATTTTCAGTTTTGAAGGTTTATAGACATATTATAAACATAGAGCCAAATATTATAATTTATTGTTGTTAACTCATTTCATATAAATGATTATTAATCGAACTTCTGCCTGTGTGCAAACCATTCAGTCAAATTTAATATCAATCAATCTTATTTTTCAGATTTAATTTTTTTTTCCATATTTGTGCATATTTATCAAAACACTATATTTGTGAAGAGAGAAAAAATAAACATCTAATATATCTTTTCATGAAAATATTTTATTTAGCAGATGTGTAGAGACTTTGTTACCAAAAAATAACAAATGGTGCTTCATTGTCTCTATTTTTATAACTATGTGAACCTTTTTGAAGAGAGAAAAATAAAAAATTATATAAATATCTTATTATAAAGACGTATTATTTTATTTGACAGATGTTTAGAGACTTTGTTAACAAAAAATAACAAATGTTGCTTTCTGGTAAAAACATAGTAAAATTTCTTTTAAGCAGTATACTCATGAGAAGCCTAATCCTATTAATACTGTAGTACAGTATATGAACATACATCTCAAAGGTCTTACAGTAGTACGTATATCAACCTTAAAATCGCTATTATTTTGGATGAGTGATGAGCAGTGATCAGATATTCGGATGCATATTTACCTAATGTTACTATTTAGCTGTGAAAGCACAGAAGCGGCTTCATATTTTTTATTAAAGCCGGGTTTCTTGGATCATCACATTTATTTAAAATTAATGTTTAACCCCAGATGCAAATACATAGGGTGGTATGTGTTAGTTAAAACAACACACAAAACACGGTAAAAACGCGCATTCCATATTAGCCAACATTTCAACTTTAGGTGAATGTGCATCTGAATATCTGATCTCTAGTGATGAGTAAGTAAAGATCTTAGACACATCGGAATTTACACAAATGTGATGAATAGAATCTATGACTAAATCAAGAAGCATTTCTTATACTAGGTAAATAAACTAATTATTAGGAATTGTTTCTAGTAGTAACTTTAATGTTGCTGCAGTAGCTACTTAGTTTAAGTTTGTTTGGAAAGTTGTCAAACTCAACTTCTTTTGCAAGTATGTATTCAGAAATTATTATATTGTTTTTTGAAATTGATTTAGTGAAATATGTATGTACACACAGCTACACATCAAGCTATACACTGTCAGTTTTAGCTGACCTCACATTGTATAGGTTTTTCATACAATGAGAATTCAGCTTATACTGGAAATATATAGCTTGATCTGTAACTGTGCATACATATTTACATACTAATTATCAGTGAACCATAACAATGTACTGAAGACGAAAGAGACTTGTTTAATAATCTATTATAAAGAGGTTAAATTGTTTATTTGTTTAAAAAGTAATCTTTGGAAGTATTGACATAATTCCTATGAAAAATTCTGTCACTGGAAGAAATTTTTGTAATCAGATAAAGACACTATAGGCCACCTGGTGTGATGGTGCTATTGCTGATATAGGATATGATTTATGTTAACACACACAGACAAAGTTGCGGCCAGAAGCTAGGAATATATTTGATTCTAAACAATCAATAATCTCTCTAATAACTTGACACCTATATGAGGGATTGGTCCTTATCGAAGCTTAGAGACAATAAACTATGATTTTTTTTTAAATTTTAAGTTATATATGCGAATTTATATCAGTATAATTCTTTAAACAGAAATGGTATTGTTTAAAAAATTCTTTGCTATCAAATTACATGATTAGTTGCATCATCAAACATTTTACTAGGAACTACAGGTGATTGACCACAAAAATTACTTTGTTGCCTGCTCTGTGTTGCGTCACAAAATAATTGCACAACATTTACCTAATATTCAGTTTGTTGTATCAAAGGATACATAACGACTCTTTAGAACTTTAATTATGTGAAAGTATTAGAAACACACATACAGACGGACAGACTGGATTTGGAAAACGGAAGACAGGATGTTCTAGCGCAACTTGGGAGAGGCCTATGTCCAGCAGTGGACTGCCATAGACTGAGATTCTATAATAAGCCTATATTGCCCCTCTGTAGAGCAAAGACCTCCCTTTCCTTTATCCACTCAACTCTATCCTGAGCCTATAAATGATGTACTATTGAGAAGTTTTCAGTTAAAAAAAATTGTTACTATCATATCTAAAGCTTTTGCTTCATTAAGCTAAATTTCTATAGTTACAGTGATTCTAAACACGTTAACAGAAACAAAAGCTGTAGATAGACTTCTATTGTTATCACACACAGTAGCTTTGATTATATTAAATAGATACTGTGCTTCTGAGCTCGGTCGTATTTATTCATTTATAATATTGCACAGAAAATAACCGTTCAAAAAGTTTAAACAATAACTTGTACTCACTCCTTTAGTCGCAAACTTGTATCCATATTTCAATGCAGGTTTAATTTCTCTTATATTAAGATGATAATAGCACGACACAATCAAAAACTTGTTGAGCACTACCTACGTTCAAAACAAAGCAAACAAAGTGAATGCAACACAACTGCAATGGCTCACGATGACCAGACTGTCAAACTCAAAATGTGTATAGTTTATTGTCAAGTACGTATACAGGTATTCCAAACGAATCATTGCAGATTTATAGCATAAGACAAATATGATCTTTTACTTTATTATATGGCACAGACAAGGAAAGCAATGCTAAACAATGCTAAACAACTAAATAATGACGACTGACATTTGTCAAATGCATTTTTTGCCCTTGGGTTACCAGTGTATAAAATTAAATAGTGTTGCTGGAGAACTGGTGTAAGACAAACGCAAGGGGTCTCAATTCGCAAAAATTAAAATCCAACATAACTTATGATTTCGAGAACTTGCACATTCGGTCATTGTTGTGAGTAGCTAACTAATGATAGATTGGAAATTTTGATAAATTACCATCAAAACTAACCGAAGTTTGCGTGGTCACCTTCTGACCCGGCCGCGTAACCACTCTGGCTGCTTTAAAATGTTCAAATGAAAAAACTAAATATTATTGCATTTTAGCTATGGTAATGCCTATGTTAATGTTATAGTGGTTTGGTTTTCGCACTTAGTCTTTCCCATGGTAATGTCTAAAATTGGTACCTAGTAAGGGTAGCACACGAAATTAAAATTTTCATACGTTTTGTAAATTGTAGGTCAGTGTCAGGCTATATGTTGAACAAAATATAATTCGCGACCGTTTCAAATAGGGAATTATCATTATCATCAATACAACCCTTTAAGTTCATCCATATTCGCGGGCTATCCTGGCACTACCACCTAAGTCTATTACTTAGAAAACAATTAGGTACCTTTTTAGGATTCCGTTGCCAAATGGCAAAAAACGGAACCCTTATAGATTCGTCATGTCTGTCTGTCTGTCTGTCTGTCCGTCCGTATGTCACAGCCACTTTTCTCCGAGACTATAAGAGCTATGCTGTTGAAACTTGGTAAGTAGATGTATTATGTGAACCGCATTAAGATTTTCACACTAAAATAGAAAAAAAAAACAATACATTTTTGGGTTCCCCATACTTAGAACTGAAACTCAAAAAATTTTTTTTCATCAAACCCATACTTGTGGGGTATCTATGAATAGGTCTTCAAAAATGGTATTGAGGTTTCTAATATCATTTTTTCTAAACTGAATAGTTTGCGCGGGAGACACTTCCAAAGTGATAAAATGTGTCCCCCCCCCCCGTAACTTCTAAAATAAGAGAATGATAAAACTAAAAAAAATATATGATGTACATAACCATATAAACTTCCAACGAAAATTGGTTTGAACGTGATCCAGTAAGTAGTTTTTTTTTAATACGTCATAAATCGTAAACCGCAATTTACTTTTCATTTAATCAACTCAAATACAAAAAAAAAAAAAACATTTAATTTCATAAACTTAAACCTTATGCATAAACCGAGGATACCTACAGGTTTGTACGGAACCCTCGGTGCGCGAGTCCGACTCGCACTTGGCCGGTTTTTTTTGACTGAATTAACTACAATAGTTTGGCAACGTTGTAGACCATTTTGAAATCCAGAATTCCCATTTTACGAAGACTAATACTAATCTCTATAACTTTCTAATGTTTTTCATTTCTACACATTTTTGTCATAATTTTATTTTAATTCAAGTATTTATAATATTGTTCCATCATTTTCTTTGTCGGAAACCACGAAATCACACAAATGTAATGTGGTGTTGATGTGGCAAGAATAGTGGACTTCACAAGAAACACGAATAAATTAGTACTAATAACGCCATCTGTTGGATATATCACCAACTACCAACACACATGGTCACCTTGAGCTTCAACAAGTTCCCGAGATAAATACCTGTTCGACTTATAACTTGATAACCGGCTGTCTTTTGTCGTGTTTCCACCAGCGACCCGTACTGTACGTACTCCACAAGGGGTGGGCCACTGTACGTGTAATTTCTTACGTTATAGAATGTTATAAAGGCACAGGAATGTCCGGTGCAGCAGCTATCAAGTACGCTCTAATGTTGACCTGCGAGAACCCATGCAAAAAACTTACCTCTCCACTAGTTTTTTTTATATGTTGGTGTGCTTTATTTGTTTATTAAGCGTCTCAATTAGCGCAAAAAATGTATTTACTTTTATTTTTTTCTTTCAACTGTGTTGTACTGTACCAATGTGTTGTTTCTTCTTTGCTGGTATTACCATTATTAAACATGTTGCTGATAAAGTATGGTGTTGCAGTGTTCCTTGTTTCTGGTAGCAAGTATTTTATGGATAGGCAGCTTTGTCTATCTCCTATAAAAATAAATGCTGCTGATTGGTAAGCGTGTTCATTCCAATTCAGCCCGTTCCTTGCTGCCCTCTTCCAGCGATGCCCTAATACGAGCCCCGTAACCCACAGGGAGTGCCCTTAGCGTGTAGCCGCTCTAGTTTTAAGTTTTTAAGCCCTAATTTATTAAAGTAGCCACAGTCAAGTCCGGTTAAACAGCTGGCAATCTCACAGGTTATTTAACCTGCGAGAAGTCATTCAAAAAAAAAAAACTGCATCACTTGAGTAGGTACTTACCTAAGGCAGTACTACCGATTTGGCAATTTAAGCAAAAAACAACTTTCCGTAAAGAACAATGGGAAAAGTTGCTTAGAACATCACAAATTCGGGAAAAAATGAAAGTCTTTTTTAACCGACTTTGCAGAAAGGAGTTTCTGAATTTGGTTGTATTAAAATAAACAAATGTTTTGGTACCTCAGAACTCCGTAATTAATAAACCGATTTGAAAGAAATGTTCTTTGATTTGAGAGCGTATACTTACCGCGTGGTCCCATATTTTGCTATGTTCTGATTTAGTAGTTGTTTTTGAGTAAGCTTCAATATTACATATTTCTTCCACGTAGTGTGTATTGAAGCCGGCAGCAGCCCACAGCTTGGCCCGCGTGGATGTCGGAAATTATCCTACGGGAACGTTCTACCGTGTTATAAAGTAGCCTATGTGTTACTCCTTTTAACCTCAGACGCGTATCTGTCAGTGTAAGTCCCGTCAAAATTGGTCCAGCTGTTCCGGAGAGTAGCCGAAACAAAAAAAAAAAAAATGCAAGTGTCTTATAAATTTTCTTAAGTATTTAATAAAAAACCTGTTATTTTGATACTACAAGTAGACAGTTCAATTTCATATAAGTGTATAGTTATAGATGTTACAATAATTTTCTCTCACTGTTATTCACTTACTTAGCAAGTCGAGGAACCTATAAGATTTTCTGTGGTGCAGGTATACCACACTTAAAAAGTGAAAAGTAAAAACTTTTTAAACTAAAAATAACCGGCTTAAATTAAGATGGTGGCAAAAAAAAACGAAAATACAAAACCAATGATACCGACTTCAAAAATCAAAGTCATTTTTTCACTTTGTAGTGTTTTTTTGGAAGTCGTTTGTTTTTCTCTATAGAAGTTAAAATTTGGATAAGGCAACATTTGTCGCATTAGCTAGTATTCGAATAAAATTCAAATTAGGCGCCTTTCAATGCGATGAAATGATAAATGATTTTATTTCTGTAAATATGTAAGTTTGCACAAACACTTTTACACGTCAATCATATTTTTAAAACTAGATGAGATCGGCGTTTCCTAACTGACTACTCTGAGAAAAGGCCGAAACAAACTCAGAGGTTCAGTCTCTTTTAAATTCCAGACATAATCTTGATCACATCATGTGAAGAGCATGTAGATTGGTGACTGAAATAGTGTTTTGAGGAAAGAACCACACAGACTGAGTGGACCTGTCCAGTCAGTGCAAGCATTTGTCACTAATCGTACATCTCAACTCAGAATTAATACAGAAACCTTGGCGTGAAGTCAGTCCAGTAAAAAATCTGAAAATCTGTTAAAATTACTATAGGTATACACTTTGCAAAATCTGATACAAATATTGTTACATTTCTTACCCTATATCACGAGCTTTCAGGTAGGTAGAGCAGATGTGCGCCACGACAAAGGCTTTTAGCAATATCTGTAAACAAACCATTCTTTTGAGGTCGGATCAAGGCCGCCATGAATGACGTTGTGGCGGGCCTAACTTTTAATAAGATTTATTGTAACCGATCTTGTTTTGACAGTCACAATAGTGTGATTCTTGGCCGTAAACGGACATCTTTGTGTGGTCTTGGGGTTTATTGAAAAGGTTTTGAGTAAAGTCAAAACTGAGTTTACACCTGGTGTAGAAAAAAAGTGAAATTAGGAAACGATTTCTTGGGTGTTTTGCATGAGCTTGAATATTTTAGAATTTAGAGCTTAGGTGATTTTTTTTAAAACGAAATAATTAGATAGTTAGGCAGTTACTTACTCACAATCTGAATCATTTTGACGGATATCGCTAATCAAATGCTTCAAATGTTGGAAAAAATCATTTGCTCATCAACTTGTTTAATGCAATGAATGTTGTTGAACTGTCAAATGCAAGCCATTCCTACTGTTAGTGTGTTTTGGAATTACCCCGCTAGGTAACTATTTATTTTAAAAATATTTATTTTAAAATTGCATAGTAGGTAGCTAGAGTCTTGATTAATTAACTAACAGGTAACTCCCTAGATTCACCTAATTTAGAATAATGCCAAAAACAAATGAAAAAACAATAAAGAAATTAAAAATCAAGCCTTTCGAATTTTATTTATTTACATTCTTTATTTCAAATCTATTGTTACTGCGAACAAACAATTCTCTCGACCGTCCATAACTCTATCTAAGAAGCTTCATTTCGAACGACTTTAAAACTTACGGGTTGCTATAACAACTCACAAATGCTCCATAACAACGATAGCGTTGATACTCACCTGAGTTATGGTAATGGGTCCGGAGATACCTCTATAGAGGGCCCTTCCCTCCCTGCAAGCCGCTCTGCCGGACCCTACGTTCGAAACGTAGGACCAGTTAATCTTAACGACATATAAACATAAAGATGTCTACTTCCACGTCACTAAAAGGCAATTGTTGTTAAATTTAATGGCACATAAAATAAAATAGTCTGACTCACGATAATTAGTGACGGATAACGTCTTTGGTGTTAGGTCTGGTTAGTGTTGATTTGGGGATAAATGATGTTCACAGTTTAACATGATAGTTCTGCTGCAAAGAGAGCAGGTCAAAGTGTCAATTTCACCAATAAAACTGAACGCGATCTGCACACCGCATCCGTAAACCGCGTTCAAGATCTGTCAGTGTCAATAGTCCACAAGCATGATGATATTGACAGCTCTCAAGAGCTGCAAGCGTTCAAACGCAGTTTAGATGTTCTAATCAAGTTCAGTTTAATTGGTGAAACCCGCCCGTAGAGTAGAAATAGTATTCATTTTGACAGTTCCACAACATTCATTGCACTATTTACGTTGTTGACCAGAAACCCTTTCGAAAATATGTAGCAATGGATCAGCAATCCTTTAAAATAATTTAGACTGTGATTAATGGCGTGTTAAGTACGAAATTAGGGTTGAGAATTCAGCACCCTTGAACAGATTCTCATGAAGTTTTCTTATGAGGAAGAATACAGATGCTAGTTTCTATACAGATTTTTGCACTGGTACAAGATATCTTCTGCTCATCGCTATTTGGCCCGGCTGTCCTAACCTATATGAGCACTCCATAATAAATGCTCCACTATCATCAGAGCGTAACAAAGTCTGTTGTAAGAAAATACTTCTTTTATTTAATCTTACTAAACATATACACCTAGTTTTACATTAAACCTGATATAATCCGGTACTTAGCAATGCCCTATTTGCTCCATGAATGTCATGTCCCCTGTCATTGTTGTCCTGCACTAACAATCTCGACACAAATAAATTAAGAAGATGTTATATGTTAATGAGCCAATTAACGTTAATTTCAAGAACGAGAGGTAATTACAGGAATCTTCTAAATATGTTTGAATTTATCGGTGACAGTATAATTTCCGCTATTCATCGTTTTTAGAGTTCCGTGCCCAATTACTAAACCTTCGCTGGCTAAGTCCGTTCGGACTAACGTACGGCCAGCGAAGGTTTGTGTGTCTGTCTCTCAGCGGGCTGTATCTCACGAACTTTAAGTACCTACATAGATGGCTGAAGTTTTCACAGAGTGTGTATTGCTATTGCCACTTTAACCACAAATAATAAACTTATACATTGTTTTTGTTTGTTTTGTGTTGTGATTACAACACAAAACAAACAAGAAACATTAAAGGGTTTTTGATATGGAGACCCCCCATACCAGAAACGTATTTTTTTGGCATTTTTGCCATGTGTAGCAATTTTCAGTTTATCTTACAATGTCTCTTCATTGCCCTATAATACTTTTTTTCTTACCAAGGTACATCGGCTTACAAGTTTCAGTGGTAGACAAGCAGGAGATCCCCTGATGGTTAGTGATTGATGGGCGGATCACACCAATTAAACTGAACGTAATCAGCACACTTAAACTGCGTTCAAGAACTGTTAGTGTTAATATTGCACAAAAATGGTACTAGCAGCTGTAAGACGTGGTCAACGGACTTGCACACGAAAGGTTACGGAACTTTTCGTGTGCAAGTCCGTCGACTCGCACTTGGCCATTTTTGTGTAGTAATGGGTTGTTAAACTCTGTTTTTAAAAATGTTGAGTGGAAGTGATTAGGTTTTCTTATGGTACACCAGTACGTGGCTTTCCTACCTGTGCTTTGAGCTACTGAACATCTATCGAAACTCGAAAATCGGTGATGCTTTTAGTGTTGCAGACTAGACTAAGGACAACATTCACCAATGATAGCATGTCAAAACCACGTCTTACAGCTGTTAGTACCATTTTTGTGCAATATTAACACTGACAGTTCTTGAACGCAGTTTAAGTGTGCTGATTACGTTTAGTTTAATTGGTGTGATCCGCCCATCGATCACTAACCATCAGGGGATCTCCTGCTTGTCTACCACTGAAACTTGTATGCAGATGTACCTTGGTAAGAAAAAAAAGTATTATAGGGCAATGAAGAGACATTGTAAAATAAACTGAAAATTTTAGCTTCTGCGCATGCACTTCAGGGTGGTGGATTGTTTTATTTTTCAATATTGCCTAAAAAAGTGCCTTATCGGACTAAATAATTATGGCAATGTGAAGTCTGCCAGGGTTGCGGATTTGTTCCAAATAGTTACCGTGGCCCTGGCACGGGCAACTGAAGGAACACGGGTGGGTTTAAGTCAGTAAAAGTCTGACACGCCCTCCCACTCCGCCCAGAGCAGGGAGACGTCATTGATGATTTCCCACCCAAACAAAACGGGCAATGTGAAACGAGAATAAGTGAAATACAATGAACCTAATTGTGTGTAGGATTAATTCCTTACAATGTAGGCAGGTAGATAAGATAATAACACCATTTGAAATTCTGGATCGACTTCACTCGTATATTTGAAGTATACACCTACATACCTACGATTGTACCTTTTACCAAAGGGATAAGACCGTTAGATAAGTACCAACATGCTTTTCCAACATCTGAAAGAAATCACATTAAACTAATGGACATAAAAATAGTCGATTTCGGAGGAAATTGTAACTATCGTATCGAACTTCGGTGTTCGTGAATGCTCACACCGAAATTCTTTTGCGAACAATCTTTGATGTTAAAACAGGCGAAGAAAACTCCAAAACGATCCTGTTTCTCTTTAAACTAGCTTCTGCCAGCGACTTTGCCCGCATAAAATTTCTTATTTAGCCATCCCACTTCATCGTGTCGCATCGCCGGTTCGCACTATTACTTAGTCTTCGCGTTACTGTTTTCATTTGCTCGGCTCCTCAGAGATGTGTGATGTCAAAATAGCCTATAACGTTCCGTAAAAATGGAGCTATCAAATAAAAAAATAAATTTTCAAATCCGTGAGTTGGTTTCAGAGATTAGCGCGTTCTAACTAACAAATAAACTCATCAGCTTTATTATTAGTATTATAAAGATAGGTATAGATACATAGAAGATAGATAAATTAACTTTTCTAATTCTGTCACCACTGTTACGGTGAATATAGAAATGCAATTAGGATGTCCCAATGTCGTTTAATCACCCACATTAAACAAGCAAATGTGGTGGACGTCTTCAAACTTCGTTCCTGTCTGGAAAAACACAAAGAAAATAAACAGGTTAGGCACGTATTCATTAAAAATTTTTGTGTACATCATTAATTGTTTGCCAACTGCATTAATTGAGACTAATTATGCTGTAAGGACCGTTTCAGGATCGTTAGTAACACTTCAATTAGTTAATGAGGCCAAACAAAATACGCACGTTCGTCTCGTGATCTTGTCATGTAAATAGATGTTAATTAAACATGACAATGATCATAACAAGTATGGTCTTATTCAGGAATCCAACATTAGCCATCTAAGGCAAGTCGTACAAAGGTAAGACCTATAAATTGGCTTCATAAATATTGCTAATATACCAGCATGTCGGTGTGACAACAATGGGTAAGGCTGAAGTAAACATCAAGTTCGATAGTCCGCGCACGTCCGTGATTGGTCATTTCAGTATATCTCTGTTAGACGCAAAGCGAATCTCGAATGAATTACGGGAATTGTTTACAACGATACACGCCGATTTGGTGAAGATTTTCGATAAAAAGTTGAAGAATTAGGGTGCGCCTGACATCGTTTAAATAGCAAATTCTCGGATCAGCACTTTTGAAGCCGGTTTAAAATGCGCGACGCTTGAATGCTTGATCGTCAAACGCGCCTCGGGAACATGCATTTTTTATTTGAATGAGCTTTGTATTAGATTAGATTCATTTATTTGCCTGAAATAGTATTTTACAGATTTTATAACACACTCAATAGTTCTTCATATTCCGCCAACTAAATTCGGCATGCAAATTTTGTAATAATAATGATGATTCTAATTTTATAACTTTAAACAAAATAATTAAATTGCAATGTCAAAAAGACTACTAAATAAAAAATTGCCTACATATTAAATTACACATGTCAAAGAAAAATAATTATTAGAATAATAATTATTAGAATAGTTATTTCTGCAACAAGAGACCAAAGTCGTTTTTTGCTGCGAGTGCTGATTTTGAATCCTGAGCAAGGGAAGGATTCAACGATTAAATCACGAGCGTAGCGAGTTATTCTAAAGTTGAATCCTGAGTGTGGCGAAGGATTTAAAGGCACGAGATGCAAAAAACTTTGCTCTCGTGTAACACACATAACTTTTCACTTCAGCAGCGAGAACACTTTAGGAGATAAAATAATAAACAGGAATAGATTGAAATAACTATTTATTGTGAATCAAAATAATTAACATTGTAGGTACCTACCAATTCAATAAAATGGAACATTTTAAAAGTTAAAAGTAAAATTACTGCAATTCTACAAATTAAAAGTAACAGATTTCATCATCAAACTAAACTCAATGCAACAATAACGTTGCCAAATGCAACGTTATTGTTGCATTGAGTTTAGTTTGATTTTGATTATCTGGAGTTAAGGTTTCTGTTTCGGTGGCGGATTGAGAAGGAACAACGGTGAACGTTGACCTGGTGACTCTGATCGGCTTTCGGACTGTGCGTCATTGGAAGTGGATGGGCGTGGGTGAAACCAAGGATCCGAGGTCGAATTCAGATTTATTGTTTCCACTATACGCTTACAGATTTTCGACTTATTTTCTATTCAGTCTTCAATATAGCCTTCTGCAATCGTATTGGACTTCCACCCGCCGTGACGTTTTAAAGTGGTGAGATCGGCTCCGGAATAAGCCAAGAGCGTTGCCGAAGTTCTCCGAAAGCAGTGACCCGTCTATAGCTGAGACTCTTCCAGTTTTAAAAAAAGTGGCAATTGCTCGTGGTATAGCACCTATTTTATTAACTCCCATAGGCTGTCTTGAGCATTTATTATTATGGTATTGTATGAAAAATCGGTCGGTTTTTATATTGGCTGGACGTAAATGTTGGTATTTTTCTACAATAGTTACATATTTTTCGCGTACGACAAAAGACCTGTCAAGGTTTCGTCTACGTGTTTTTCAATTTTACTAACAGTAATTTATCTGAAAGCTTTTCAATAGATATTATTAACTGTTAGCTGTAATAGCTAGTTATTGCGACACGCTCCACTAATTCCTATGATCAGTACAACCTGTAATGAAAATATTACATAATTAATATGCATAATTTAACATTTACAGCATCTTTTACATATCTTATTAAATATTTTAACAGTATTGCTAAGCCAGACTAGGATTCATTGCGCCTCCAAAAATTAGTAGAAGGCAGTAAGTACCTTTATACAAAACCATAGATATCCAGAGATATGCCTTCATTGCGGAATAGTAAGGAGTTCTAGTGTCGCCACTTATCTCCCACCCAAAAAATTTCAACATTAACAAATAGTGTACTGACGACACACATTTAAAATTTGAACACGCACACAAAGAAGAAAGCAGCTACACTAAATCAATTTCTAATAGCACACATACATAGAATGGGCGGGGCATTCACTTGTAAATACTTCCTATTTGCGAACATCCAATGCACACGCATGCAATTAGGGAGTCGAAAGCGATGGTCGATTATTTTTATCGATATTTAATTTTAGCACATTCTTGTATTAAAATAACTTCGTTTAATTTCCTTTAAATATCTTTTTTACCTTTCCGAAAATATAGTTAACTTTACTAAAATAAAATGGGCATATTTAAAAAAAAAAATGTATTATCGGTTAAAAGGGAGTGCTCTCTGTTACTTATCATGCTGTATAAATAAATAAAATAAATAATATATTACTTAACCTTAAAAAAAAAACACAAATACCTACCTACATTCAGGTTTGGTTTAATTCAGTTAGGCTAATGTTATACTCATATTCAAACTCGATCGCGTTAAGACATATTTCTAATGGAATTAAAATAGCGCCATCTAGCAAACTATTTTAAATGCTGACAGGAGCGAATTCGGACGATTGTGGTCTTCACGGTGTTTCCACTTCCAGCGGAGAAAAGCGCAATATACAAATGCAAAGCCGCGAAACCACTCTCAGTTTGCGCACTCGCTGTTTACGTCGTTCGTGAGTGTGGAGCGGGTATAATAAAGAGTAGGCTTGAGTCCTAGCAGTGGGAACTGTTATAATAAAAAACTTTTTAACAAAAAATTAAACCGCCGAAAAACTGAAAAGCATAAAATAATAAACCTTAAAATTATGAGTCGGCGCTGAAAAATCAATGAACAAGGAACACTCAAAGCGCCGACTCATAATTTTAAGGTTTATTATTTTATGCTTTTCAGTTTTTCGGCGGTTTAATTTTTTGTTAAAAAGTTTTTATTTTATGATTTTTTGTGGCTTTAATGTACTAATAATACTTGGCAAGGTATACCCTATCCAACAATAAAAGAATTATCAAAATCGGACTACTCTGTACAAAGTTATGCGTGTTTATACGTTACAATCAGTGAGTGAACAATCAATCATCCCCTGTTTTCCAACCCTTGGGGTTCGATTTTGTTTTCCAAATTAATATGGGACCACTTTAGGAGTATACCCTTTCCAATAGAAGAAGAATTGTCATAATCGGACCACTATGTAAAAAGTTGTGAGTGTCAGTGAGTGAACAATCAATCATCCCCTGTTTTCCAACCCTTAGGGTTCGATTTTGTATTCCAAATTTATATGAGACCACCTTGGGAGTAAACCCTTTCCAATAGATGAAGAATTGTCACAATCGGACCACTATGTAACAAGTTATGCGTGTTTATACGTTACAATCAGTAAGTGAACAATCAATCATCCCCTGTTTTCCAACCCTTAGGGTTCGATTTTGTTTTCCAAATTTATATGGGACCACTTTGGGAGTATACCCTTTCCAATAGAAGAAGAATTGTCACAATCGGACCGCTATGTAAAAAGTTGTGAGTGTCAGTGAGTGCACAATCAATCATCCCCTGTTTTCCAACCCTTAGGGTTCGATTTTGTTTTCCAAATTTATATGAGACCACCTTGGGAGTATACCCTTTCCAATAAAAGAAGAATTGTCACAATCGGACCACTATGTAACAAGTTATGCGTGTTTATACGTTACAATCAGTGAGTGAACAATCAATCATCCCCTGTTTTACAACCCTTAGGGTTCGATTTTGTTTTCCAAATTTATATGGGACCACTTTGGGAGTATACCCTTTCCAATAGAAGAAGAATTGTCACAATCGGACCACTATGTAAAAAGTTATGCGTGATCATACATAAAAAAAAAAAAATATACGCGTCGAATTGAGAACCTCCTCCGTTTTTTTTCGTCGGTTGAAAATAAGGAAATACAAAATAAAAATCAAATAAAATTATTTATTGTCCAGTAAAATGTAAATATGGAGAATCATTCATTTGAATTTGTAGATTTAACTAAATAGCGACGGACCGCGAATTCTCTAATTTAAACTTCGAATCTTGGCTGCTCGGCTTTATGATTGACTAAGATGGGCGTGCGATTTAGTGATCAATAAAATAATATTACGCAAAATATATTTTTACTTTCAACAATATTTAACCATCGCAATCTTCAATACTAATGTTACTCGCTCAATAATATTGCGTAATATTATTAATCGTCTATGGGCCCACCTTACGAAACCGCCAAATAGACAGATGAAAAAAAAAGAATATTTTTATATGCAAAAATATTCTTTTTTTTTCATCTGTCTATTTGGCGAAAACAAATTATTGTATTTTTTTTACCAAATATAAGTAGTTCGATGAAATATAATATTTATTTATCATATTACTTATCTTATTGTACTTAAAAACTGTTAATTTGTGAAAATCTTTAGGTATAATATTACTTTAGTTTTTACACTTCACGAATAACTATATTGGAATTATAATGTCTTAATTTGGTTTAAACAACATTTAATTAATAAGTAATTTAACTCTTTTACTATACAAGTAATACGAGGATATCCATTGAGTTCTGTAAAAAAATATTCAACAGCAATAATACGCATATCGATAAAATCAGCCGCACGCAAACGATTGCACCACTCTACATATAAAACGTTCGTTTCGTTCGGGAAGATTCGGGCTAGTTCGGGTTAGTTCGAGTCGCTCTGGACGTAAGTTAGTAAATCATTTAAAAATTGATTTAAAATATAAAACAGTGACTTAATTGTTTACTAACCAGTGGTAGGACACGCCATTTGTCTTCAGGTTGATACTATTTGACCTGTTTTTACAAATAATTACTGCACAACTCGGCATTTTGGTTTTTTACGCACCAATAGTGCACTGTACGCAATCGCAAAGCGACTGAATGATGCGTACAGCCGGCACTCGAATATAAGACCAATTTTATAATATCGAGGCGGCACGTGCCACGCCCCCAAGGCATATCCCTCGATATCCGTGTACAAAACAGTCTACATACAAATTTTAATAACTAACAACGTAGATTCATCTTTAGCGGCAAGAAAATTGCAGTCCGGAGCTTCATTAAGAAATTTTTCTATGTTAAGGGCCGTGAAAATTTTGGACTTTTTAGCCTTATGCCCAACTGACATTCTTTTTAGAAAAGATACGAGTTCTGCGTATGTTTCAATATGCACGTTATGTTTTGTTTTTATAGTAGCTTTCAAGATTGAGTAAATACTCCACATTGTAGATGATCGCCTCGTCTGTGATAAATCTAAAAAATAAGATAGCAACACCGTCTCCGAAAAACTGCTTGCGCCCTTTGTAAGTCTCCCTTAATTGAAGACATGGACTGCTTTCAGATATTTCTCGCAAGACTTCTCAGGTAGGAAACTTAATTCTGCATTAATAACTTGTTGTTTTAACTTTTCCGGTGTTAAAATACTGTTTTCGTCGCTAGTTTCACTCATATTTTACGATTATTTTAATATTTTTTAACTTATTCAACTCTTAACGCCAGTTACGAAATTTTATTCCCGCTCTTTTATTTAAATTAAGGCGTGTTCGGAAATAGCACCCATGATATTTTATTATTCAAAATATTTATGTAACATTATTGAAACTAGAAATAAATATTTACAGGTTATATCAGTTTTATTATTATACTATACTATCAGTTTATATACTATAATATCAGTTTTACTATTATACTATTGCAGTAAATACTTATTTTCGTTTAAATACAACAATAAGTTAAAATTCAATAAATTACATTAAAAGACATAAATTATCTTTTTGCAAAATTTCTTTAGTTAGTACAAATTTCGGAACGTGTTTGTCTTTGAGGTCGAATTCAAAATCGGAATTTCGAAAGGGCTGGTCTTTGTCTCTCTCTCTCTTTCTAATTGCGGAAAAGAGATAGAGTGTAAATGTTTCGAATTATATGACTAACCCAAGGCTGAATAAGATATTCGCGGCTTTCTGAAAACAAAAATTAAAAAGTTATTTTGTCTCACTCAGTGAGCAAAATCGCATTTTGCTCACTGATTTCAGGCAGCAAAACCTACATGTTTGAGCTACTGAAGTGAAAAAAATAATTACATTAGAAATGTCAAAGAGAACTAATTAAAATTACAAATTTCAAAAGAAATTACACAAGCCAAAGAAAAATAATTAAATTACAAATATTGTTACATTTAATTTTCGTGTCATGCAACTTTCCCATTTGTCATAAAATCCAGAAATTCACTAACAGTGTAATAGTTATTTGTTATACAAGAGTGCAAAGTTGCTTTTTAACCGCGTGCTCAATTTTGATGACCGAGCAAGCTAAGGATTCTAAAATTGAATCACGAGTGCAGCGAGTGATTCAAAAATTAGAATCCTGGGCGTTAACGAGGGAATCATAAGAGCACGAGGTGAAAAATCTTTGCACTCGAGTGCAACACGTAACTTTCATCCCACCTCAGCGAGGAAAAAAATCAACTAAACAACTAAATATGCAAAAAAAAGCATTTCAATCACAAGATACTTTTATTTCAGTTTTGGTATTAACATTTATTATGTACTACATTATGATAGGTAAGTATTACAGAATAATCTTTAAATTATTTCAAATGATACTTAGGTATAATTAAGAAAAATTGAAAGTAACGTTGCTACAGTTACTTAAGTCGAGTGTAATATTTTTGTTAGGTACTTGTAATGTTGGTGACGTGAAAAGTAAAATGGCGCGCGCAAAGCAAATTAAAAAAAAAAAGTATATCAAGAAGGTTCCGAGTCTAAGTTTTACAAATTAGAAAAAGGTTGAATGATAAATTCGGCACCATGGAGATAGAAGTAAATAGATTTAATGATGTTTTGAATTCACAAACTTAGTGCACACGATGTTCTAAATTCAATTTACTTTATCCTCTAGTGGATAAAAACGGCTTTTCCACTCAGATATTGAAGATTAAAAATACTCTTTCCGAGATGGTGGGATGAAATAGTTATTTGTTATACAAGAGTGCAAAGTTGCTTTTTAACCGCGTGTTCAATTTTGATGACCGAGCAAGCGAAGGATTCTAAAATTGAATCACGAGCGCAGCGAGTGATTCAAAATTAGAATCCTGAGCGTTAGCGAGGGAATCAAAAGAGCACGAGGTGAAAAATCTTTGCACTCGAGTGCAACACGTAACTTTTCATCCCACCTCAGCGAGGAAATGACTAAATATGCAAAAAAAAGCATTTCAATCAAAAGATACTTTTATTTCAGTTTAGGTATTAACATTTATTATGTACTACATTATGATAGGTAAGTATTACAGAATAATCTTTAAATTATTTCAAATGATACTTAGGTATAATTAAGAAAAATTGAAAGTAACGTTGCTACAGTTACCAAAAGTCGAGTGTAATATTTTTGTTAGGTACTGTAATGTTGGTGACGTGAAAAGTAAAATGGCGCGCGCAAAGCAAATTAAAAAAAAAGTATATCAAGAAGGTTCCGAGTCTAAGTTTTACAAATTAGAAAAAGGTTGAATGATAAATTCGGCACCATGGAGATAGAAGTAATAGATTTAATGATGTTTTTAATTCACAAACTTAGTGCACACGATGTTCTAAATTCAATTTACTTTATCCTCTAGAGAATAAAAACGGCTTTTCCACTCAGATATTGAAGATTAAAAATACTCTTTCCGAGATGGTGGGATGAAAAAACTATTTTCGATGAGCCATGCTCTGAGATGCTTTTGGAATAAGCTAGTTCGCAGTTCTCTAATTATTAAAACAAACAACCTTGAATACTTACTTTAAAGTAATTAATCTCTACTTTGGTATATTCAGAAATACGAGCTCTCGGAACGAGCTTTGCAAAGAAAGTGTTTAATAAACACACAGTCGAAATGTTGAATACATTTGTGGGTGTTCCAAACGTTATTTATGACATACTGTGGTTTTATTTCATTGCCGTAATTTATCATTACGTATTGATGTCATTGTACACCCGCCATTAACTGGGCTTAAACGATTTAATTTTCGACTTTCCCTCAAAACATTGATGGCACCTAATCACGGCCCACGGACAAGATAATCCCAAAATTTATTGGCCATAACAACAGACTGTCGTCAATCGAATTGATATTGTGGTCATTCAGATTTATAAACAGTTTGGTGCTAATGAAATTTCATTGAATTGCTATAAATTAGAGGCGAGGCGACAATGTTCGTTTCTGGGGTGACCAGTCACCACAATGATGGCTATTTACAATGCCCCGTATTTGGGTTAAATAGTGGTCACAAAATAAGACCACCCTAAATGTTTGGGTGCGTTGTGGTCCACAGTCACAATAGTGTTGGGAGCAAGATGTTTGGTCTGCTACAAGAAATCAATGATGTAATTTATTGGAGCAGTTGGCCAATGAGTAAGTAGACGTTAAGGTTACGTCCAATAAAATATACTTTAACAATGTGAGCTGTGTGAAAACTTTCTGTGATATTTAAATATTAAAACACGTAATAAGTTCAAGTTACTGACATGTTATGGTATAATAACTTTTTAAATATTATTTTGACTAGGGTACGGGAGGATACAAGAGTTGCTCAGCGCGCTCTACCACTATGTAGAGAAAATGAGTATACGAATAACTGGCATTGGGGGTTTAATTAAAGAATTAATTTTATATAATATCGGGGTTATTCTCACGAGCTTCCATTTGGTTCATGACGTGTCTAAATTCTTGTGGACAAAGGGCCTGGGGCCGGTCGGGCATCCAGGAGCGTAGGTAGCATCGTCCGCACAGCCTTCCGTCAATATCGTGGACAGCGGGGCACCATTGTCACTCGGCCCATTGTACCCGCTGACGCTGCGAAGCACAGACCAAAAATCATTAATTTTGTATCACAAAGCAAGAACCCACAAATCGAAGGCCTGAAAAAAATTAGGGCCCATTCAGGAGCGGTCACTGACACACGTTGGGATGCGCACTCGCGTAGCTACGTCGATATTTCGATTTGAGTTTTAATTATACTATTTTATATGACGATGCGGCCGACAAAGGAGTACCTCAGATGAGGAGTCGTTCTGATATTGAAACCTTGTGGACTATGGATAGTCATTACGTTCATAGTGCATTATTCAGAATCGTAGTAAGCCAGTAATATTTCTTCTAAACTAAGAATTTGTTCCCATTTAGTCATATTTTATTTACAGCCATGTTTCAAGCACTTGTAAAAGTAATAAAATACATAACAATGCTTTTGTTGTTCTCGAACGTGAAGCTACTAAACTCTAGTTTGAACTGTAAACGAATCCGTGCTGTTGCATAGTAACATAAATCACGGGGTTTTTGTGATTAATGTCACAGTTAAACATAAAGATTCATATTTAGTGCAGTCGAGTTCGTACTAAAAGGCTCCGTGACAAACGTAACCGGATTAACTAGCAGAACTATAAAATATGTTAAAAAATAAAACATTTCAGCTTACTGTTTACAGATCACGTCTATAATTATTTATTAAAGTCCCCCACATAAATTAAAATTCTCGTGTCACTGTGTAAAGAAGTTTTTAGAGTTCCGTTTAGATCAAAAGGGTTTAAATTAAATCCATGGCCATTTATTACCCACATAAACACAAACAGTCTAAGCCACATTTGTACGCCTTGCAAAGCTGAACACAGTGAGTAATTTTAAAACAGAGATAATGGTACCGATTCCCTTGTTCACAAACTAAACTAAATTTAAATTCAGTCCATCTTTTTCTTTGTATTTTATTAAGAAGAGGACAAAAGAAAATTTTTAGTTTAGTCCTGTCAAATTAATCAGCGCCTGTCACTACTCCATACAAGTTTAGACGTGATTAAAAACTTGCCTACTAAAATTACGTCAATTTACGTCAAGCGCTGATTAATTTGACAGGACTAAACTTAAATTTATCTTCTGTCCTTTTCTTAATGAAATAGAAAGAAAAAGATGCACTGAACTTAAATTTAGTTTAGTTTGTGAATAAGGGAATCGGCACCACTGTTTACCGTAGATATATTTTTCAGGATTTTTACTTTTTGGATTAGTAAATTAATGGTCGTTTTAATAGATTTCATAGGTAGCCCTTACTCGTATAGTATCTAACTTTCGTCTGTCACCGTCGTGTGTACGTAGATACTTATAATTTGCTGCAGGCATCCTACCAAAATTTGTTTTTAATGAATGTCTGAGATGAATAAATGTAGAGTCGGCTCTACAGAACCCACTCAAGTATAATCCCAGCCGTAAACTCCTGGTATCCTCGCACCAAAATATTTAAACAAACCATTCAACTATCAATAACGTGTGGCGCAACAAATGCGATTAAAGCCGCTATACAGTCCCAGCCACCACAGATGTTTAGGGGGGAATTAAAAAGCATGTCAAAAAAAACCTCTTTGTGACGACGAATTTCGCTTTATCCAGTAAACCGGAATCCGCGACCCTCCCAACAAAATAATGCTAATCATAATGGCATTACATTCATTCGTCGGATTTTGTCAAGTATCTCAAGATAGGTCTCGAATTCTCATCATTTTTTTCTCCCTTCTTGTGCTTTTCTCATTATTAAACGTTAATGTAAGCGGCGGCTGCGACTGTGGAGGCTAATCAGAAATGCGATTTGTTAATTGTGTTAAATACGTTAAATGGAGCCTCTTTTATAAGTTCATTCTGGAAATTAATTAATTCAGAGCCCGGTAAGTCGGATTTCTACAAGAATCCGAGCTAGTTCTAATAAAGTTGAATATAACGGTGACTTGGACAACAAAATTTATTAGACATGGCATACATTTTTCAGTGATAAATTATATAAAATGAGAAAAGCTATATACCACACAGAATGCCCTATGGAAATGGAAAAGTATTTCTCATACATCAACAAACATTCTCAATTTGAAAGGAATATGATTTAGTAAAAATAACGCACATTTGGCCACAATATCCCCGTACAAAACAACAATATGACCGTAATGCCGACTTTACAAACCATTAGCACAACTGATACAAAATATTTTGACATTTACTACCACCAAATATGTATGGCTCTTTGGGGATCGGCCATTAGAACCCTGGAAACACGGGAACAAAGTGAATGGCAGACAGCTAGGAAGATCGATTCGATTTATGCGTTTTTTGCCAAATCCCACAATGGACCCTATTTATTGACAGATAATAGAATCCAGAAAGCATAGGGAACAGTTGGCGGGAATCGATTCAAGTTGTAATGTGGTTAGTTATGGTGATCAAAATCACATGTTGATTTCATTCGATGTCATTAGGTTAATGCGGTATATCTGGCTGCCAAACGTATAAATTATCATGTTATACATCAAACACCTGTGTTGGATTCAAAACTTTTTGTAATAGCTATTTTAACTTGTAACCATCGTTTTAAAGCCCACTTACGAAAGAGTTGTCACCGTTATTTTAATATTTATAGTCGCGGAAGAGAGTTATTATAAACAATTTTTCAGAATATCAAGGTCCATTGAATAATGGATTTAATTTATCATCGGTGACATTCTGTGGTGCTGATTCATTAGTAATATGAACTATTACAAGCGAAGATGTTGACCTTTTATTTTTTCTGAACTGCAGTGCCACGCAGGATGCACATGTAGGTAATAAAAAGTAGATAATGACATAATATTTTCAGCAGTTAAATTAATCTCGACCAGGTTATTTAGAACTGTGGCGTTGGAATAAAGCATGAATCTGTCTCCTGTTTAATAAGAAGTACGGGGAATAGGGAAGATCAATTTGAGCTGGTAAAGAGAGCAGTTGAGATTTACAACTTCCTGTAGTGAGTAAGTGGCACGTTAGCACTGAACTTGATAGGACAGGGACATTTATTGCAAAACATTATAACTACCGTCAACTTTAGCATCTTTACCTTCCATGAGCAACTTAACGTATGAGTATTTGAATGTTAGTTACTAAAAATCTTACACAAATAGTTTTTTACTATTGTATCGCTTCGAAATTAAATGGCTGGAACAAATGTTTAGTAATTCAGATAGTAGTAAATGCAATACTCATGTGTAAAGTTGCTTTTAGAAATTAAAGATGCTATAGTTGCTCGTACACACGGCTACATATCAAGCTATACAATATAAGCTGACCTCGCATTGTATAGGCTTTTCGAACAATGAGAAGTCAGCTTATACTGGATATGTGTAGCTTGATTTGCCGAGCGTACCTACCTACATTTATTGCGCATCTTTATCTATCCTTGATTATGTAGTTTTATGTCCACTCCAACAAAAAACTTGAAGATCGATGCTCGCTATCAACGATCGTTATCGATGATCACTTTCGATAAAGATCACAATATTTTATTAAAACTCGTTTTGACGTGAGCTGGATAAATATTTAAATTATGCCTTTAACTTTTTGTTTTATCGAATGTGGTCTCTCTATTAATTAAAGCATCGCTGTTAGGGTTCTGTGGCTAGATAAATAAGGAACTTTCGTTATTTTTTTGGTAATTTTCGTTTGTAGAAAAATATGACCATCAGTATAACAAAAACACCGGCCAAGTGCGGGTCGGACTCGCACAAGAAGGGTTCCGTAGCACAAGGTAAACAAACGCAGAAAAAATACGTTTCTTGTATGGACACCACTTTGATGATTAACTTTTTTTTTTTATTATAACGGAAACAGAAATACTCATCTGTGGAAATTTCATCTGTCTGCCAATAGCGGATCATAAGATACAGCCCGCTGACAGACAGACGAACGAACGGAGGGAGGCTTAGTAATAGGGTCCTGTTGGTTACCCTTCGGATACGGAACCCTAAAAGGAAGAAAAGTTTCAGAAGCTCTAATTTCATGAAAACTTCAGATCTTTATTAAGCATTAAAATTGTCGGGCTAAAATAGGATTTATACAATTTGTAAAGAGTAAACACAGGTCACTAGATAATTAACTTGATTTTTTAATGTTAAAATATATTCAGTGTAAAAATTATGGACGGAATCCTACCGTGTGTTGGTCTCACTCGCACTTTAAAAGTTTAATGTAAGGCGTGGCAATTTTTTTCTATTTTGAATTTATGTTCGATATTTCTTCGTTAATTTAAGCTTTATGCCTATGGCCAGAATTTCTTTCTCCTCTACCATTATTTATTCTGTGTCTTTACTAGTTTAGTTTCCTACCTTTCAATTTTTATAAGAGCTTGTATTTATAATTGAGCTGTAATACACCCGGCCTTGTATTAATACAACAATCGTACACCACTTACTTGTTTCTGCTTTCTATAATTTGTTAATTTTTGTTTCATGTTTGTGTTTTTTTTTCTGGTTTTCTCGTTTAAATTCTTTCAACACGCATGGCATGCCTGTACATACAAATATCCTACTAATATAATAAATGCGAAAGTTTGTATGTATGGATGTGTGGATGTGTGTATGTTTGTTACTCTTTCACGCAAAAACTACTGAACGGATTAGGATGAAATTTAGAACACAGTTAGTTTACAACCTGGATTAACACATAGGCTACTTTTTATTCCGGTAGTACGTTCCCGCGGGATATTTTCCGACCTCCACGCGGGCGAAGCCGCTGGCAAAAGCTATTTATATTATAACGCTAAAAATAATCATAATCCTATTCCACTATTTACTAACAGCTTCGTGTGTCTTTCAGTCGTATGCGAAGATTTTAGAAAATCTTCTTTTTAGAAATCCTACAGACTGCAATAAGAGAAAAGCAGTCAATCAATACTCAATCAGTTCGGTATTCTTCTCCCGATTATGTTGGAGTCAGCTTCCGGATCTAGAAGTGTACTAGTGTTTAACATATAACGACTGCCTATCAGAGATAAGACAGACAGTCGCTCTTACTGGGTAACATGATACCCACGCAAGACTGGTTGACAGATTTTCGAACTCCTGATTAGTACGTAGCTTTACCTTCTTTACTGATCCGTGCAACTATTATTATTTATCCACGACTCCCACTGAATCATCAGTGTACTTCTATATATACGACTGACCTGTTAGTCTAGTGGTTAGTGACCCTGACTGCTAAGACTGAGGTCGTGGGTTCGATTCCCACCAAGGAAAAATGTTTGTGTGATGAGCACAATCATTTGTTCTGAGTCTGGGTGTAATTTATCTATAATATGTATGTATTTAGAAATATATAAGTATGTTTATCAGTTGTCTGGTTACCATAGTACAGGCTTTGCCTAGTTTGGGATCAGATAACGTTGTGTTGGTTGTCCTAACATATTTATATATTTACATAGTAAAAAACTAAGTCGAATTTCGTGTTTGTATGCTTAGATCTTTTATACTAGGCATCAGATTTTAATGCGGTTTTCATCAATGCACACAAGTCAAGAGGAAGGTTAATATGTATAGCACGCAGGCGAAACCACTGGCAAAAGCTAGTTATCTATACTATCATCATATTATAAAGCTGTTTGTTTGTTTGAACGCGCTAATCTCAGGAACTACTGGTCCGAATTGAAAAATTATTTTTGTGTTGGGTAGCCTATTTATCAAGAAAGGCTATAGGCTATATAAAATTACGCTATATTTAAGAAGAGCGGAGCAGTAATGAAAAATGTTACAAAAACGAGGAAAATCGCACGGGTAGGCCATTCGACGCGACAGGAAGGGTCGGGGGGAAAAGAAATTTAACGCGGACGAAGTCGCGGGCAGAAGCTAGTTGGTAATAAAATCAGATATCCATAAATCCACGTTATGCCACCGTCCCACGTCAGGTCGCGCGAAGTGCACTCGTTTAGATCAGTTAACTCTTTGCGGTACAATTTTTGTGTTGCGCCGCCGAGAATGCCAATAAAGCCCTTTTCATGTTCCCCGACGCCTTTTGTTTGTCCAACTGAATTGCGTGTTCGCTCTTACATTTGATTCTGTGATAAAATACCAAAGAAACCGAAGCATTGAACACGTCGCCGTACAGTAGTTCAGGTATTTTGAAAACTGAATGTGTGAATGTTATTTTTATGTGGTATTTTTTAATTAAAGGTCAGAATAGTTAGTTTTGGTACATTTTTTAACTTCCTCAAATAGCTTTTGTGAAATTAATGCGGATGTGATGAGAAAAGATTTTTAATGTGACTCTACATTGTAGTTTAAATAAATACAGGGTGATTTAAATAAATAAATGTTAATTTAGTATTTTTTTAAGTGCATTGATAATGTGGTGTAAAGAAAGTATCCATTAGTGCTGATAAAATTACAAAACCAACAGTACAGAATTGATTGATATAGCCGAGGAATCACTAACTACGCACTTCACACTTTAATCCTTTAGTACCGGATTATCGGTCGTCCAAAAGTTTCCAAAGAGGTTTTATGAAGATAGGAACTCGTTACTGATGACGTCATCATGAGTAAGTTGACAGGTGTGCTCATTGGTGAGAGATAACACGTGATATCGCAAAATGCGTCATACTTCAGGTAGGTCCCGATTGTAGAACAAAAGCAAATTGTCAGAAATGACAGTGTAATTGTGCTGCATTATCAATGATCATGTGAAAATATGCACGTTCTCACCTGATAACAGGTGATAAATATCTTAGGTATCTGTCTGTATCTATTGGTATTGGGATTCCTGTAAGATTAGGTACACTTATTGCATTGTTGTTTTGAGTTATCAGAGGATTAAAAAATGTAATAAGTTATTATTGAGCGATAATGCATGTTATTTTACAAGCCTAAATACACGATTTGTTTTAATATCTTTGCTATGTACGCTCCTATTATTAATTTTGTAAGTATCCTGGTCTTGTCCAGTAAAAAATCTTATTGTCCAGTTAAGTAGTTGCGAGTTTCAATTTAGACTTTGATATAAACTTATATAATTTTTTAGTTCGCACACTTTTCAGTCGGAACTCTATTGAAATTTTATGATTAGACAAAACAAACAAAGTAAGCACCGCCATGTTTATAAAAGCTCGCAAAGCGCGCTTCTGTTCATGCCAATCTTGCGGCGAGCAACTTGTTGCCGTTGTGAACTTTTTAACAGACAGAGACAGACGTATCGGAGCTCTCTGTCGGGGGAGGAGCAACCGTGCGCGGGGAGCGTGCCGCCACCGGCCGGTCGCTCAACTTGCCTTGCGCTACACTCAGTCGCTTCTTACGAGTCTTCGAGAGAGGCGCTTGCTGCACCTCAGCTCGCCAACTCGTGCCGTTATGTGTCGCACTTCGAAACAAGTTTGACGGGAAATTCGTGAAGTTTTCCGAGCGGGTCCGGACTAACGTAGCGATGTGCGCGATAATATCAACTCAAACGGTGACAATTTAAATAAAGTGACAGTTTAAAGTGAGTTATTCGAGATGTTATCGATGGGATTATTGGCTGTGTGGTATGCCGCTTGGAGTTGCATGTACTTGGGTGCCGGCGCTGCTTCGCTGACGAGCCGCGTCGCGGAGGCGCCTCAGGAGTGCGAGTGGCAGCGAGTGTCGGGGGATGCCAGTGAGTCCACTCGCGTCCAGCTCGCGTGCTCGCTCCGTACTGCAGCCGGCGCTACAGACCTACTAGCCGGTCTCAGCTCCTCACAAGCTCAGCGCATCACTGTCCTAGACCTACATTGCACAGATGTGCTCTTTTTCGAGAGCTCTCTCGACTTTGGAAGAAGAAAAGAAGAAGGAACTCAACTCTTGTCCCGGTTCCACAACCTAAGAGAACTGAGGATAGAGTCTTGTAAGATTCGATATGTCCCCTCTGCAGTGTTATCCCCGCTTAGTGGATTGAGGAGCTTGACTCTTCGGACACACAACACGGATTGGTCAGCGATGTCTATGGAATTCCACAGAGACACATTTCGAGGCCTCACTGACTTACGAACTTTGGATTTGGGTGATAACAACATTTGGAACTTGCCTCCTGAGATATTCTGTCTGTTGTATAATTTAAAAGAGCTGAATATAACACAAAATAGATTACAAGACATATCAAATCTTGGATTCTCCGACTGGGGCAATGGACCGACTGCACCTGGTAAATCATGCAACACGGTGTTAGAAACATTAGATATGTCGTACAACGAAATAAGGACTTTACCTGACAATGGATTATCAAGTTTACGCGCACTTCAAAAGTTATTCTTACAAAACAATAGAATATCAGCTGTAGCGGACAGAGCTTTCGTGGGCTTGAGTGATTTGCAAATTCTAAATCTGTCAACAAATGCTTTAACTGCCTTACCACCGGAAATGTTCCAGTCTTCGAGAGATATCAAACAAATATATTTGAACAACAACTCGCTAAGTGTACTCGCCCCTGGACTATTGGAAGGATTGGATCAATTGCAAATATTGGATTTATCTGTGAATGAATTGACAAGTGAATGGGTAAACCGAGACACATTTTCAGGACTAGTCCGTTTGATTGTTCTCAATTTATCGCACAACAGAATCACAAAAATTGATGCACTATTATTTCAAGATTTGAATAACCTTCAGTTCTTAAGTTTGGAACATAACAACGTAGCACGCGTAGCGGATGGTGCATTTTCTAATTTGAAAAACCTTCACTCGCTTTCTCTGGCTCATAATAACATATTAGAAGTCGACAGCGGACATTTTTCAAATCTTTATGTACTGAATCAGTTGTTCCTTGATGGTAATAGAATAACGAAAGTTGATTTACGTTCCTTTGAGAATATAACGAAGCTTCATGACTTGGGACTTAGCGGGAACCAGTTATCAGACGTACCGGAGGCTATCAAAACTTTAAGATTTTTGACATCTTTGGACTTGGGTATGAACAGGATAACGAAAGTCACAACTGCTCAGTTCGAAGGATTGGATGATTTGTATGGCTTACGTCTTGTTGGGAACAAAATAGAAAAGATATCAAAGGATACATTTGCTGCATTACCTTCTATGCAAATATTGAACTTGGCTTCAAACAACATAGATCAAATAGATGACGGAGCTTTTGCTTCAAACCAACAGCTAAAAGCAATCGGACTGGACGGTAACAAACTAGTGGACTTGAAAGGCATATTTACTAACACCCAACCGCTTGTTTGGTTAAACGTGTCTAACAACGAGTTACTTTGGTTTGATTACAGCCATATTCCTACCAATCTTGAATGGCTGGATATGCACGAAAACAAAATTGAAAAGCTTGAAGACACATATGGTCTGAAGGAATCATGTTCAGTAAAAATGCTCGACATCAGTTACAATAAATTAAGGAGCATTGATGAGTTCTCTTTTCCAAGTAGTATAGAGACGGTTGTTCTGAACAATAACAACATTGATAAAATAAGCCCAGGGACATTCCTGCAAAAGTATAATCTGAACAAAGTAATACTGTATGCAAATAAAATACGAACACTGGAGCTCGGCGCCTTTGCGATATCAGCTGTTCCTGATGACAAAGATTTACCCGAGTTTTATATTAGCGAAAATCCATTTGAGTGTGACTGCACAATGGAATGGCTGCAGACAATTAACCAATTAAGTGACCTCAGGCAGCGCCCGAGAGTAATGGATTTAGAAAGTGTAAGGTGCTCTTTAACCCATTCACGAACTAGATCGGATATGCTTTTGCTTGAAGTAAAATCTTCAGAATTTCTGTGCGAGTACGAGTCACATTGTTTCGCGGTGTGCCATTGTTGTGACTTTGACGCCTGTGATTGTAAGATGACTTGCCCGGATAAATGCTCGTGTTATCATGATCAAACCTGGACCACCACTAACGTGGTCGATTGTTCGAGCGCTGACTACGATCACGTGCCGGACAGAATACCGATGGACGCGACCGAAATATACTTAGATGGAAATGACTTGAAAGAGTTAGGGAATCACGTTTTCATCGGCAAAAAAAAGTTACAAGTCTTGTATCTCAATAACAGCAATATCAATACAATACAAAATAGAACATTCAACGGTATCGAGTCATTGAGGATTCTTCATTTGGAGAACAATAAATTGGAAGTTTTGAGGAACACGCAGTTTACAAGATTACCAAATTTGAACGAGCTCTATCTCAGTGATAATAAGATCAAGGTTATAGAAAATGATACATTTAATTACCTGCCTTCACTGGAGTACTTGGGTCTAGACAATAACGGGTACGTTGATTACATGCCATGGAGAGTCATTACAGACAACGATCCCCGCACTCGAGTCTCAGTAGATGGGAATAACTGGATTTGCGATTGTAAAGACGTCAACCAGCTGAATCAGTGGCTAGTAAAAAAGTCAAAAGACACAGAAAGTATGATGTGCTACTTTGCTCATGGTCAAGCAATGAATAAAACCATCGCAACAGTAGCTAAGGAATGTAAATCGGAGACAACAACTGAGGAGACCGGCACCGAGACACTGAAGCGATTATTCATTGAATCGCATGACGGTGTCGAAAATTACATTCCATATATCGCTGCGGTGCTGATAATAGCAATTATTCTCTTACTAATGTGTGCTTTGCTCTTCATGTTCCGGGAAGATTTTAAATTATGGATGCATTCGAGATACGGTGTAAGAGTTTTCACTTCGACTCCGAAAGATATGAACGACAATAAAAACAAACGGTTCGACGCTTTTTTTGTGTACAACCCACGAGATGAAGACTTCGTGACGCGCGCCGTTAGTTCCGAACTGGAGAATATGGGACATACGTTGTGCTTACAACACAGGGACCTGCCCTTGGTTGAAAGACGCTCAGGTGACAGTTTAGTGAGTGCCTCCGAAAGTTCTAAAAGACTCGTTATAGTGCTATCGATAACATTCTTGCAACAAGAATGGTACGCGGCAGAATCGAATGCAGCTATACAAAGTGCGATAAATTCAGTGAACGTTAGGCATAGACGTCAAAAGATAATATTCCTTGTGACGACGGACTTGAGTGCCATAAACATTGATCCGGACTTAAAAGTGTTACTTAAAACGTGTACAGTGATCGTGTGGGGTGAGAGAAACTGTTGGGAAAAGCTAAATTTTCGGTTACCGGATGTGGACGTGACTCTTCCAAATCGGACGCTTCATAATGCGAATAACATGAAAAGTGGTAGTAACAGGGAGGCGTTTGGTCGTCATGGGAATTTGAGGTACACGGCGCCGCCGACGTCTCATGACCCTTGGTATAAGTATGGGATGAATCCACCTGGTTTGATGATGTCAAGCCCAATGCATTCGACTAGCGCAAGCGCGGAGGTTTCAGCGCGCAGTACGGAGGACGAAACCTGTTCGGTGGCTAGTAGTGAAGGTCGTCCTGACGATCGGCTACCTCACCATCACAGTTACGTCTCCATTGACAATCACCAGTGTGAGGAGCGTCCTCTAAGGCCCGCCCAACAAATTCCTATGTCGAGCACAGCGCATCCTAGAAAGACTTACTTTGTATAAGCGAATGATCATTGTGATTGAAACCGTTATCTGTAAATATCATTGTAAAGAACATATTATTAATATAACTGGCATATGTACTGGACGCAAATTGTGTTTGTTAGCTTATCTTTGTTGGTGCTGTAATATTAAATTGTATTATGTAACAGTAATCGGTCTTATATGCCAGACTTGAAAAATCTTTTTTTTGATTGTACTTTAAGTACTATTGATGTCTATAACGAATTCTGAACATATTTGTAGAATCTTTTGTACCTGTTTGAATAGCATTCTTCCTTTTTATGAGTTTGTTGTAGATAAATGAAGTTATGTAAACCCATACATTCCTTTTTGCATATGTGCATGCATAGGTTGTAATTTAAATGAGTAATAATTCATACACTGGTACTTTAAGGTTCCTGATTAATTTTAAGACCTGACATGCTGAGTATTTTGTGATAATGTTAAGTACTTATACTGAATTTATCATGTGAAGTGAGAACTGTGTGAAAATATGTACTGTAAATATTACTATGTAAGTAAAAGGTATCGCAGAACTGAAATGTACCCTAGTCAATTGTAAATAGCTTAACTGTAAGAAGTATACGTAAGTAAATAATTTTGTGATGTAATTTTTAGCTAGGATATGAAATTTTTTCGTATTTATTACGCTTCCAAACGCAGAGTATGAATAAAATAATATTTTTATCTACTATTATTGCCTTTTAATGACTTCATACATTATACAACCCGTACTCACTGTTCACACACATACACAAGACAAATTACGCGAGATACAATCTACTGTTTAAGAGAATTTTCAAATATAAGTCATAAGATTAGAAAACAGAGAGACTAAATTAGTGTGCACAGTCTGAAGCACACAATAATGGTAAAAGCTCAAGCTAAGTCCGAGCGCAACCATCTGTCAAAGCTGTCAATGAAAAGTAAATATTATTTAAAGTGTTGCCCATATAAATAAAATGTTTAGGCTTACTCCACAAGTTTGTAGCCGACAGGTAGAGGCTCTCGAAAGCATCGGATGAACCTATTGAACTGTTTGCTTTAGTCATAAACATTATCTAATAGACCTGTCTCGTTTCTAAATATTATCTCTCATGAGCTTTGCCCCCAAAAGTTCACATTTTAAAGTGACAGAAATCGATACAAAAAATGCATGAATTTAAATCTCACGTGACAAGACGGAACATTTTATAAATGCATATCTTGAAATCGAAACAGGTGATAGAATAGGGGCAAACGTCGAAACGTCAAATAAGTTTTTCATTGACGTAATCAATTTACCGAACGCTTTGTTCGCCCATCTAGAGTCAAATGTATAAATATTTATTTTATCTAAATTGATCGAGCCGGATAAGATCACGCCCGAGTCCGTACGATTTTAATTTAAAAAGCGACCGCGACAGTGCGCGTGCGGCGATGGCCCGCTGCGAAATTATAAATCATCTGCCGAGCGGGCCAATGATGATTTGATGAATAAACAGCATTTTAATTGACTTTTGATTACGACGATGTCTCTTCATTGTTAAGTAGCGGTGTGAGCAAGTGGAGCAATCGATTACGCGTTAAGTGCGCAGACGCATATGTCAGGTTCCATTTGATATTTCAACTAATTGTGAATCTAGTAAAGCTTTATGTTCGTTAAAGAGTTTAAAACCCTTAATTAAAAAAGGTTTTTATTAAGAAGTTAGAAATGTAGATTAGATTTAAGCAACACTGAATTTGATTTCTTTCCAACCTGAACTAGTAATAAGGCCCGGACGATTTTTTGATCGAAAAAAAACTTCTAATGTCGTAAAAGTATTTTTCTCACATTGGATGCCTTTGACATTTTATTCGATATTAAACCTCTCCTATGAAAAAAAGCAAGTGAATAACTAAATCGAATCACTCACGTAATATTATATCGATAAGAATTCAAACTTCGAATATCGTTAAGGATTTAAATGATGGTCATCACTAGGTCCCATGTCTATGACATGCGGGCCATTCATTTACGCGCCAAGACCACGACAACGTCCACTCATCACCCTTTTTTTTCTCCATGCAATACGATATCCTATCGTTTATTGTCCACGGACGATTCTAAACCCGTTCCAAATGGATCTTAGACATCTTAAACTTAGGTGGGAAATATCTAAACCCGAAGTGACAATTGATTATGTCCCTTGTAAAGACAAAAAGCGGAATTGTTCGATTAGTTATGTCGTCAGCGGGCGTAGGCCGACTGGAAACAATAGATTGGGTCTGCTTTATGATTCTATAAACGTTTATGTCCCTATAAACGACCTTTTAGCTTTTGGTGAAGTTGAGATTGTGATGTTATCGGTGTCCGGACAGGTTTATTACAAAAGTATTAATGGCACTTCTTATGAAAATGCTGCAATAAATTTCGGTTGACATTTTTAGGCCTTTTGCAAACTCAACAGTGAATATGTAAATCATCAACGATATCTACCACATTTGAGTGCAGACTGGGACTGTTCCATTCGATTTGTTTTTTATTATTTGCGTTATGATATTTATGTTTCAATTCTAACCTCTCAATTTCAATACGTGGGAGGGTAAATGAAGGCTGCCTCTTATTAGCTACAAGTTAAATGTATCGTATCCTCATTAAATGATACTTCCATAACCGTAATCGTGACCGCCCATAGCTATCCAAAATCGTAAATATCCCAGGCCAAACTAATGAAATGTTTAAAGAAATGTTCAAGTCTCTGAGATTCGCGTAGGACGTTCGGATGTCATAATAAAATAGTTCGGTTATGGCTTTATAAAAACAAATAAAATACTTGACAGTTGAATTAAAGTTGTAAATGGAATTATTGGTATTGATTATGTGGTTATGATCGATAATGTTGTTGTCATTATGGACACTAACACGATTGTCACTAAACCATAGGTTGATTAAGCTAATTACTAGGCCTAGTAACTACTAAGACTAGTGATTAGTATTTTATGAAACATTAACAATTTGTTTCTTCGATGCCAGCTGGTAAATTAATAACAGTTTTCAATAGATGATTAACAATAAGTCTAGTTGTCTATAGCGTTGCCCAATGCTCAAGAGTCCATGTTTGTAATAATTAGGGCTGCAGCTGCTTCCGTCGGTAGGAGGAGTCACAGGTTTTTTTAATAAATGTTTCGCTGTTATTGGTAGGAGCGAAGGAAGGAATTACAAATTTAAATTTGCCAGGGAATAGCCCGTGACAGTGTTGAAAGCGGAGAATGTAACGCATATGTTGTTGTTCGAAATTAGCTTTCCGTTTTTAATGTTTCCGACGTAAAAATTAGAAAAACATAGTTTATTTATAAAAGTGGTCCGATTTTTACCATATTAAACAAGTTTTAGATAATGTTAAAACTTTAAACATCGCCGAATTGAATCATTTACGACTTAACGATACAGATAAAAAGGCAATTTTAATCGACAAAGTCAAATTGATAGAGTCAAAATTTTGGCGTACATAACTTATTTAGGCCTCTTTTAATTATAATTTGTAAGCGTTAAGATATAGAAGCAATAAAACTAACATTAGCGATAATCGCTGATAACATCGCCAAAAAGCTTTGCGTCATAAAAATGATATAAAAATTCGAATGTGTTAATGAAACTAACGTTTGATATATATTTATTTATTTATGTAAAACACCGTAGCGTTACTTGGGTGGCTTGCTAGATTTGGAAGAGATAAAAATTTAATTTTCATTATTATCATTGATCGAGGGCGAGCGTGTAACCCCTAATTTCTATTTTTGATATACGTCTACGTTTCGGAAACAGCTGTAGGCCATTAGTCATATGAAGCTACGGTATTAAGTCGGAAGTTTTTACCTTTGCGTATTAAAAGGAATGCATGATTTTAGGATAAGGGTAAATAGTCCGGTACTAAGATTTGCGGATAATTCCCCGGACGTGCTATAGACGGATGCTGCAAGATAACGTGCATTTATCTAAGTAAACACAGACATAATAAATGCTTCTGGGACCAACGTGAGTCATTATGTAGCAAGAAAATAATTACCGAGCATAAGTATCTATTTGCATAATCTTCGCAAATATTCTGAAGTATTGTAGATCTTGCTTCTGTTTTTTTTCTTCTTGTTGGTTATCGGGATGAGGACTAATATAGATTTTTCAGTTTACTTCAATTATATTCTTCTACATTGTTGCTTTTCATAAGCTACAGGTTTTTAAAGGTTTTTAAAGCTTGCAATAATTTGAACTAACTTAGATATTATATTCATAAATTCATAATGTGTATCAATCTCATTGATTTTCCATTATCTGTCTTTCGTCATTTGTAATCATCTCACGATTCAAAAAATAATTATAAAACTGAAATCAAACCAAAACATTTTTATTTCACGAATAAACCTTTTTTAATTTATACTATATATATTACAGTGCAGTGGTGGCCCAGTGGTAACGGCCGCGACTTACCGAGTAGTAGGTCGTGAGTTCAAACCCAAGCAAGCGCATTACTTTGTGTAAATTATTTCATCACCACTGCTCTCAAAACGGTGAAAGAAAACATCGTGAGGAAACCGGCATATCTTAGAACCAAAAATTCGAAGACGTGTGACATCTACCAACCCGCACTGGGCCCGCGTGGTGGATTATGGCCCACTCCCTCTCACCGAGAGGAGGCCTGTGTCCCAGCAGTGGGAACATTATAGGCTGATGATGATATATATTACAAATGATTAATTTATAATAAACCCTTTTTTAGTTTATACTATAGATATTACAAATGATTAATTTATAATAAACTATTACAAAACAATCAATAATACATTACATTACAAGAAAATAATAGAAAAGTATTATAAGTGCCCTATTTTTTTTGTAAGTGATTTAAAGGTGGAATAACTGATGAATACGCCTTACAAAGCCAATAATTTAAAGTGCACACAAATAATTATAATCCCATAAAGGCAGAAAGATAAAAAGCTATCGAACATTAAATTTAAATAACACAGTGAGTGTGGTTAGCAAAAATCTGGCATATGCGAATAAATCTGGAGGGTGTGTCACAAAATAATAAGTGGATGAAATTGAATAGGTACATTGATTAGGAGACAGACTGTGGCATGCGCATGCCCCGATACATACATGGTTCGTTAAAAACTACCCCGCAGATACAAGTGTAGGGTTGAAAGAGGAAACGAAATTAATGTGTATTTGAAATAGAAATACGTTACCTTTTTGTTTTCTTTGAGATTATATAGGTATGCTAATTTAAATTAGGTTTGCGTTCTCTACGACTTCAAATGGCATTAAGACTTTTATAGTATGTGGAGTAAAATAAACACTGCTGATGTCCCACAAAATTACCTATGTAACGCTTTCTAGTATTTTAACCAGTCAATTATCGGAATTCCAGACCCAATTAAAAAACCATTATGTCTATACCAAATGTGGTATCTCAGGGACTTAGAGGTTAAAGAACGGTGAATCAGCTTACTTTATAAACTACATAGTCTACAACAAATTATCTCTTTGGCTGCGACAATGTCCAAGGGATTCGTCGCAGCTAATTCACTATACTCCTTCCATCCTAGATCGTCCCAAAAAAAGAGAACTAAACTACTCAGCTCCAGAGAATGTGACGTTCGTCTCTGTGTACGCGGATCCACATTCCCTTTACGTTTGCCGCCACAATGCTCGAGTTATTCTAGCTTTTTCATTTCCGTCACGGTCCTTGAATTACGTAATTAGCAGCAGCTTATTGGAAGTTTGGGGACGTCCAGTCGGTTCCAAATGTGATTAGCTACTGTGCCTAATAATTAAGTACCTGCCGCCAGCCAATTTAATTTAATTGATTTTAGTGTACGTATTTGTTCGAAGGTCTTTTGTCAGCGGACGATACGCAAATGTCAGTGTAATTTCACGCACTTGTTTGTTATTGTTAATAAAAAAAACAATTAGCGACAAGTGGTCACAAGTGCGACCTCTATCATTCATTTTATTGTATATCCGACTGTAGTACCCCAATTCATATCCCATTGTAATGGACCCCTATAAATAAAAATGCACATTTGGTGTACGGCCCGATACAAAAGATTAAAAAGCGGGATCGCATAAAAAACATCAGTGGTTATCTATTAGTATCTAGTTAGAGTTACTCGTACAGATGTTACTAAAATAATAATCCCTCGTCGTGGCGTTTCGACACGAATGCGGGGAGATCGTGCGTTGGAAAAAAATATTATCTTTTACCTGAACGGTAAGTTAGTTAGCGACGGGTCCCGTTAAACAAATGTGTGCACACGAATAGACGAGGTGTTTTTTGAAGATTTGACAGGAATAAACTTCTACCACTGTTCGTTTGAATAATTTAGCGTCACTACTTTGTCGTACGTTAAAGATAATCCTAAACATTCCGTAGACGCTTTACTCAAGATTAAAAGAGAAGACAGTTCTTGTAATTACATGAAACAAAACTATAAATTAGAGTGTCTTTGGTCCTAAACCATAAATTGCATAGATAGTTACACTTGTGCAACATAGTTTACAGTAGCTTTAAAATTCACAAAACACAAACGCAGCAGCAGATGGTGTTTATATGCGAAATTCAATACTCCCTGGTCCCCTACTGCAGCGAGCAATATAATAACTACGTATACAAGTAGTCATGTTTGAATGGAAGAAACTCCAAGATAAATACACGTGGTTTGTTAACAAAACGAACAGAACACAGACAGATCAGTCAGTGGCAACAAGTTCGAAATTATTTCCTGTTTCGAGACACACCCATCTGCTATTGCCAACAAATCGCTTAAGAAAATATCGCGTTACAGTTTGTACACCGAGCGCATTGAATGCACGGATGTTGAAGCTTTGGGAGATTTCGGGGTGCCTTTTTGTGTTTTTTCGAGCGCATTACGAGATATTAAATGACTGCGGCTGAGGCCAATTAATGTGGATCTCACAATGGCTTACGATGGGCGTGCAACCCAGTTCCGACCGGAAAGGTTCGATCGCAATTCGCGATACACAATCGAACGAAATACGATGCCGTGCGAGGTAGGAGCCACCTGTACCGAGTTGTCCTTAGTAGTTCGCAATGAAAGCGAACTTGCACGGATTGCATTGGAAGTTATAATTTTACGTTTGACTAAACCTGTTCCGTAGCCTCGTTGGCCTTGTAGAGGTACTATTTTGGGGAACGGACGTCAAGTTCAAAACTCAGCGGGGATGAATAATTTGTCGCGGTGTGTTTAGGACACAGTAGGAGGCTTCTATCTAATTAGTGAAACAGGTTAAGATTTATAAAATACGTAGGCAGTTGCTAGCATTAATGATCTTGAATGTGTTTGCAGGCAGCACGAAGCTATGATGTGAGAAATAGGTGACATGCAAACGATTAATATTAATATTAATGTTATGAAATATTTTATCGCGTGGATGTCGGAAATGAACGACTATATTTTTCTAATATAAAAGATTTTTTCTAAAATAAAAGTAGCCTAAGTTACTCCTTGTTACATCAGCTACCTGCCAATAAAAGTGCTGTCAAATTCGGTTCAGCCATTTCAGAGATTAGTCGGAACAAACAGACAGACAGACAAAAGTTTAAAAAAAATGATTTTTTGGTGTAAGTACTGTATTTATTTTCATTTGCATTTAGTGAAAAGCTGTTAATTTGAAATTACACACAGACAATTCAGTTTTATTTATTTGTATAGATATATAGATGTAACTACACAATATAGAACTTGGAAGAGCCTCTGCTATTATTTAAATTTAGAAAGAAGTGGAGCTTATGATGATAAATAAATACATAGTATAAATGACAATATACTACTACATCTAGAATAAATATGCTCTAAAGTTAGTAACTAAAAGCAAGTCTGGCTTGCAACGAACAATACTGCAAAACAATGTTAAATCACATACAAGTCTCTACTAAAATTGAGATAAAATGTTCAGTAGGTAACAATATTTAAAGCATCCCGCGTCGTCCCCATACATTCGCAGATTCGCAGTGTTCAAACATCGTTCGTAGTTATATGCGTAGCGCTACTGAAACCAGTCCGACAGAGCGAGTTTAATACGAACTTTTCAGTTTTCAGCTGACCAACTCGTGTGGAGTGAAAACGCAAGAGGGCGCTACGTCATCTGCCTTTGTAAGTTCTTTTTTTAAATTCTGTAGATTTTTGTTCTCTATGTTTACATTGTTTAGTTTATAAATGGTAGAGGATATATTTTAATGTTGTAGTATTATTGATAGGAAAAAGACAAGCGAATTGAGAAAGCTGAATATGTTTACCTAAAATTATGTGTACCTGTAGTATCAACAACAAATTATAAGGATGTTTACATGTAAATATAAATACATATTGTTTTGTGTTGCATGAAAACAACATAAGTTAAGCCCATATTGGCAACAGACCAACTAATGGCAAGGATGTTACAGAGTAAGAACAAATGATACCAATTACTTGCAGGACTATATACGAAACCTACGATTAACGAGATGAAGTCGATTAAGTACCGAAGAAGGCAATTAGAAATTAATAATTCCAATTAAAATAGATACAAAATCACTTGTGCAGTAATCGTGCCAATACCGCAGTTTACAGACAGTAATTTATATGTGGGACGACATTTAATATCCAAGTGATAAATTTTAAATATAGTCTGTGCTGTGTGGTGGCCGCCTGTGGGGGGTTAAGCGAATAATTGTGTGGCCGAGGCCGGCCTCCCTGGCTATATTTCACTCTTTAATAGCTACCCTTAAAAGAACATCTTTTTAATTGCCTAATCTTAATCCAGATGCTAGGAAGTCTATCTATGATATATTGTTTGTAATATACGAGACTGTTTCTGTATGGACTTACGAAGTTAATTCGATGAATTGACTCGGTCGTTCTGCTATAGGATCTAGAAGGTTTATTATTACACTTTTATAATCCAATACTTATAGTAAATTAATTCAATTTATATAATTCAAATCGCTTTCAGTTTTATGGCTGTTTAGGCGGATTATCCAATAAAATAATATGCGGCATATACTTAATTTTAATAAAAAAAAAAAATAAGTTTATTACGAAGCTCGCATATAAACTGTTACTGAATAGACATAGAAGGAATTATACGAGTTGTAAAGGTGAGTTTCATTAAAATTCACTCCGGGTGACTGAGACAAGTGGGTCCATACCAATAATAAACAGGATTTGGTCGTCAAGTGACAGTATGATTATACTTTTCGGAGATTTTAGTTCCTTCACATTAAATTTTTATACTTTTAATTTGTTCTAAGCCAATAAATATTTGGATACCACATCGGTCGTAAACTTCATCTCTACCGGCTAGGTGTTAAGAATACATTCGCATCATAATTTATAAGCGTAACCATAAATAATAAAGTCGACCGATTCGGAACTTTGTTTAATTATATGGGTATAATTTACTTAAATAAGAACATAAATAACAGCGGCTCTGTTGCCCTGGTTCCGTAAGAAAAATATAAAAAATCTTTTGAAAATATTCACAAATCCTGTAAAGCCGAACCGAACGACACTATAGAGTCACTATTCAATATCAAGTTACATTAAGACGATTATAATATTTAGCGTCATAAATAAAGCGGGTCACCCACTAAGATCGTGATAAATAACATGTAAAACGTTTATGGGGATATAAAGAGTTGTATCGAGCAACCGTTTTGTACTGGGGCGCTGCGCAGGCGCTTCGGCCAGATAACTCTGGCGCGAACGCGATAAAACGAAGCTTGCGACTTTCGCGCTGCGTTTTGATGGACCGAAACGGGCCGGGTGCGACCATGCGTGCGGCCTGCTTACTGCGAATGCTGAAGAATGTAAGGAAAGAAAGAAAGAAAATAAATTGATTTGACCCACACAATATACACACAAAAAAGCAGAAAAATATAAAATGAGAATCTGATCATCTCGTGAGGATATTATGAAAATGTGACCTGTAATATTTTCTTGGAAACGATAGGTACATACTAATTGGTGTGATCAACCATGATTGCCTATCGTCGCGAAAGATCAGGTTTTGTAATTTTAATGTTATGGATATCGTTTGGATCCCTCATAAATTAGGTCACGGTCAGATGTTTGTTTCAGACATGATGCGTTTATTCGAAATTGTGTAAAAGTTCCATTCTGGAATCGTCGCTTAGCTTTAATTTTCAAATAAAGCAGTTTTAATTCAAGTTTTAGTCTACAAAATAGGAAATTTCAGCCTAACTAGCTTCATTCCTAGAGAAGCAGGTACGGTCAACCAACGTAGTTCACCTTATGAATATTTTCTTTCCAAACGTTTTATAATGGGTCATTCAAGACAACTGTTGTTTGTTTAGTTGTCAGTGGGAGACGATTCAGTATTTTATTTGGACATTTTGCAGGTCGGCCTATGAGGTTGTCGGCTACTTAACCGGACTTTCCTGAGGCTACCTTAATAAAGTATGGCCGCCAGCCCGGGCTTGAAACTAGAGCGAGTACTCGATAAGAGCACTCATTGTGGGATACGGACCTCGGCTTAGGTCTTCGCTGAAAGAGGGCAGCAAGGTACGGCCTAAATCGAAGTGATGACGATTCAGAGGCTATGCTGCCACATATACAGCCTTTGAATCGCCGCTCCAATGAGTTACTAATTGATAGTATTGAGTATTGTAACATTCGTTGCAGACAAGCCGCACTCGTCAGTTCCCGCGCTATCGAGCTCAAAGCGCCCGCCATGTTTGCATTTCGATCCGCAAGGAACCTGTGTTTAAGTTGACTCGGGAATTATATCGCTGCGATTAGTGTAATAACTGGTTGGCTCGCGAGGCTTTTTCTTGTATCAGCGCATGCGCTTTCACTTCAACATCCCTTCGCATTGCATCGACGATTTCGATTGTTCGAATCGAGCGCATTGTTTTCCGCGCCATAAAATTTATCCGTTTATTTTATGATTGCCTTTATTTTGTCTTGTCGGCGCAATTAATTCACTTTTTACTTTTATTCTGTGAATACCCATGAATTCAAGCTATAATCGGTATTAATTGAAAACGAACACAATCGCGGTGCAAATTTAATTTGTCGCACAGCAATCACTTATTTTATTAATTCGCTGAAAACCCATTTGTTCTTGATATCGACGAGAAAAACGAAATGAGCGATTTCAAATGACTGAAATGATAATGCATCGCAATATCATTAACTGGGAAGATTGCACGGTGGGTTATTTATGCACGGACACGAACTCTGCGGGCCGGCCAGTGTGCGCCCACCCTTACATAAATCGCTATGTTTGTAACGTGAATGAAATTTCGAGTCGGAAATTGATTGCCGGCTTCACAAACATGGCGTGTTCGTGGTCTGGAGCCGGCGCAGTAATGTACTAGTGTGTCCTGCATTGTCTCGTAAGGGAATAAATATTGATTGTACCGCAAAGAGGCGCTTGTAATTGCGTGTGCGGCCGAACGGAGCTTTTATAAAACTCGTTGGAAACCGCTCGGAATGTAAACCAGAATGCTCCAGGACATTAATGTGTATTTATTGAGAGCGTCGAGTAATGTTTTTATCGGTTGCGTTAAAGGCCTGAACGTGGCGATTCGCCCGGATATGCGTTAGTATCGATGTCCTTTTGTTATTTAAACGTTACAGATATCGTTATTTCGCTGCGACATTTATATTTTTGTGCATCGTTTGAGTCGTCCCATAAATACATAGATAACGATGGAGTAATAGATTGTGTAATAATGTTATCTTAATAAAAGAGTAACGACTAATATATTAAACAAAGCAGGTTGTTTATTAAGCGGATGTTAAGTTGGCGCTTACTCTTTGTGGATTGATATGTGAGCAATTACGGCGCATAGCAGCTGTAGGCACAGTGTACGACGATTAGTGCCTCGGGGGTATTAAAAAGCAACGAGAGGCAGAGTGCCAGAGAATAAGTCGTTACACTGTCGTGAAATGTTTGTTATGAAGCGATTCAATGAGGAGAAATGCTAACGTTTTTTGAGCCGACATTCGACTTTTAAAAATATCTTTTCAGCTGTGTTAGTCATTCGGATGCGTTGATAAAAGCTGTCTTTTGTTTTTCTTGCGTCATTCAAGTGTGCGCGGGTTTGTGTGCGCGCGCTATTTTCGGCCTCACATATGCATGAATAACGTTGCGATGACATAATCGCATAATTAGTTGCATATTTCTGTTGTTGTTGTCTGGCTTTGTTGTAAAGGGTCGTTAGCATTTTGGTATCTCGAGATTAGATAACCTATTTATATGCATCCGTGAATAATCAGCTTACTGAAAGATTAATACATTTTTAGACAAGTATTCAGTCGCATTTGTCGATGGTCCCATTAAAAGCTTATTGCCTACTTACTAATTTTTTAATGATTTATTTCGAGGTTGCTGGGCTAGTTTTGAACTCGTACAACGGAGCTGTTCTTTATGGAGCCAAACGTAAATTATAGCACCATCCCATTTCTTCCTGTAGGTGTCGCAGCAGCGTTCTCTATGCATTTTACCACCATACTGCGATCGCCAACCCGCCTGCCAAGCGTGGCGATTATGGCAAAGCCCCCCAAATTGGGGGAGGCCTATGTCCAGTGGTAGTCGTCTTACGACTGACGTGATGATGATGACAACGGAGCTGGTCAGTCGACTTAAATAACCAAAAAGCTACTATGAAAAAACTTTTTAACAAAAAATTAAACCGTCGAAAAACTGACAAGCAAAAAATAATAAACCTTAAAATTATGAGTCGGCGCTTTGAGTGATCTTTGTTCATTGATTTTTCAGCGCCGACTCAACATTTTAAGGTTTATTATTTTTTGCTTTTCAGTTTTTCGACGGTTTAATTTTTTGTTAAAAAGTTTTTATTTTATATTTTTTGTGGCTTGAATATACTAATAATACTTGGCAAGGTATACCCCATCCGATGAAAAAAGAATGATCAAAATCGGACTACTCTGTACAAAGTTATGCGTGGTTATACATTACAATCAGTGCGTGAACAATCAATCATCCCCTGTTTTCCGACCCTTAGGGTTCGATTTTGTGTTCCAAATTTATATGGGACCACCTTGGGAGTATACCCTTTCCAATTAAAAAAGAATTATCACAATCGGACTACCATGTACAAAGTTATGCGTGATCATACATAAAAAAAAAAAAAAAAATATATACACGTCGAATTGATAACCTCCTCCTTTTTTTTTCGTCGGTTAAAAATCAAATTCATCCTTTCTTTATCCTTTAACATTCTATAAGGAACTGTAAATCGGAGACTACCTACGTAGTGGAGCAACCGCTGGTAACTACCATCCGATTGTTTCAATTTAATTCAATTAAATTAAGTGGCCACATCGGATGACGCCGCCTGTCCTGACTTGCCAGTGTTGCCACTGCTGCAATGTTTACAGCTTCGAGTATGAATAAAACAAGCTTCTCTTCGACAGTGCCTACAAAAAGCTGCTATCTATATTTAAACTACTACATCTTTCTTCTTGTATCGATGGCAAAAACTGACTGCTTCGTTGGTCTAGTGGTCACAAGTACTACTGCTGTGCATTATCTCCTGGGTGGGCAAAGTGGTACTGAGTGTTTCTTTTTGGAATTTCTCAGTAGCAGTCCGGAATCTGGATAAGTTCCCGGTTGATGGCGATAGGCTCGCCCCCTTTTACATCGGACTTTAATATAACTGGCGAAATGTGGGTGTACTATGAGTACACTTCCTAAAAAACTGTCCAACTCTTCAACTGTCGGGGAAACAAGGCGTGATATCATGTTTATCAATGGCAATTATATATGTTTGGCCCAATTTTCAGCTGTATGAACTCCGCTCACTGACACTTAAGGATATGAAGGGCCTGGCAGCTTTAGATAGAAAGAAGTGGAACGAGAGTGGTGCGGGGATTAAGAAACAGGTGACATTTTATCTGAAATAAAAACGGCACAATTGGGCCATTTCCGAGTTCATTCTCGACCTCTGGGACTACGAGGTTTTTTCACAAGAATGAATAGCAAATGTCTATATTTTATTTTGAATATATGGCGACTAGTAGTATGTGAAGGAGTATGTAACGATCATGGCAGGTGACGTTCTTTAGTTTCTGCTTATCTCTTGGGAAGAGGGCGTGAATGTATGTATGTTTTTATGGCTTCTTCAGACAGGCACGATGCGACATTTGTAGAAAAAATTCGATGAAGTTTTCATAGAAATTGTTCTACGACAGTCGCGTCGCGCCGGTTTGTGGGAGGCTTTAGTGGTCATTTAGCTAGTTCAGATAAATTTTTGATAGCAAGTCACATTGATACTTCAGTATTAAGGCAAGTTCACATAAGCAAATGTACTGTAAACGTTGCAGATTCGATATGCAATTTTTGGTTAATCGTTTCCACGGATATATGTCTGTGATAGGTATTGGATAATTGGTGACGCGTTTTAGTTGATGGTAAAACAGGTTTTGTCGCTACCTTTGATGCTGTTATAACGGAGAGTTTCTAATACATAGACACTGTAAGATATTAGCAGTAATTATTTTAAGATTTCATGGTTTTCTGGACATTAAATATTTTCTACTTTTGTAATTACAAAGTGATTGCCCATAATTACTTTGTAATTACAAAATTATGATGAGAGTGTCCTTAACCACCGAAGTATGCTCGTTTAAAGGTTGGCACCACGGTTTCCAAGGCCGAGGTTCATAGTTATTGCTAACCATCAGGTGGTCTACTAGTGCCTGTGACTCTGCATTTCCAAACATGTTCCATGTTTCGTGTATTGCCGGACGTAAAGAATAGCGCCATCTTATTTCTTCCCGTTTGTGTCGTAAGCAGCGTCTAAGGGACTTACTAGAGTATGGGCAGCAGCGTTTTCTATGCATTTTATCACCATAATGCGATAGCCAATTTGTATGCCAAGCGTGGCGATTATGGCAAACCTCCCCAAAATTGGGGGAAGCCAATGTCCAGTAGAGGACGTCTTTCAGCTAAATGATGATGACGATGATGACTTCTAAATAAAAAACTTACTGTTCGTTAAGTTATTTATTAGAACAATATTTGAAAGCTCTGCTTTTAATAAATCCAATTTCTAAACTCTTTTTACGTCATGTAAACAGAAAACATTCATACACACACATACACACACACATTCATTCATTCATTCATTCATTCTAAACAGAAATGTAACATAAACATCACGCCTTGTTTCCCCAAAGAGTTGGGCAGAGGTGTTTCTTTAGAACACTTACATTTTACTATTTATGTTTAAGTCCATGGAATAGGACGTGCGCCTATTGCCATCAACCGGTCACAAGTCCAGACTCCGGGCTGCTACTGAGAAATTCCAGATAGAAAAACCCAATAACATTTTGCCCGACCTGGGAATCTCACACAGGACCTCATGCTCAACAATAGCACTTGTGACCACAAGACCGAAGAAGCAGTATCTCGGCAGCAGTGGTCTCGAACGTCATAGAGCGAGATCGGTAGAATTGCCAGCTAAAAACAGTAAATCGGTAAATGACAAAAAAAAAGACAATCTAATTCGTTTATTTATCTAAAAAAACTTACAGACTTAATTTATAACAATCATACTTAAGTAACGAAGTCTCGAACCTACCGAAAAATCGGTAGGTTCGAGACCACTGCTCGGTAGACACAGCCACGTCAATGATAAAAGAAAATATTGTTCAAAAAATCAGTAAGAGAGAGAATGGGCCTAGAGAATGACAATTGCCTTCTTCTAATTGATCTGATTGATCCCGAATAAATCCCGGAGACAACCGAGTCCAGTCACAAATTGAATTAAAATCCATTAAGACTGATGTACCCGTCAATTCGTTTGATATACGTCGTTACGTCTTCAGTCAAGATAGCTAAATTAATTTGTTTTAAACTGTTGTTTCGCCTCGAGCGTGATACAAAAAAGCCTGGTATTTCTCAATCACAGCCGCTTAGTGGCTATTAGCAAATTAATACTAAATATTTGATAATTCGCTGCATAAACTGGCGATTAGATGAGTCATAAAATTGATATATATTCTGAGTCCGCCATCTTCGTATCGGTTATGATGGTATAATGGATATGAATGACGGAGTCTTCATATTTTTTGCTTCCCTTAGTTTTTGGGAGACCACTAACAATAAGAAAAATCGTGACACGACCCAGGGTCAATGTGTAAACCGTTAAGAATTCTGTCATTGTTATGAAAAATTTCATCACTATGATCCCTTGCAGTCTTTTCCATCTATATACAAAATGAAGTTTCCGACTTGTTACTCTAATATCGGTTCTTAGAGTTTTAATTATTAAAAGTTTATTACTTGTTACTTACCAAAGTAACTGTTACGTATCCCTGTTAATATATGCATTCGTTCCCGTGATATGCGTACAGCGTAAGACAATTAAGAAACATAAAAACGTGTACATTTTACGACAGATTCCTTCGCATTCTTACTAGCTTTGTTTGTTCACTTGATGTCCGCGTTCCCATCAAGGATTCCTCGCCTTAAATGAATCGGATGAAGTTACAGTCAATAAAATGCTCGCGTTTCTACCAGCCAAGAAAACGTTTTAGAATAGCTATCAAGCCAACTTACAAGTATGATAAAAGTTTAAAGACAAATCGTTGTAAAGTACCAAGACAAGTTGTCGTAATGCCTGTGTAGGTAATTGCGCAGGAAGTGATTATTTTGCTATTCAAAGGTGTCTCAGAGAGCAGTTCTAAATCCATTACCCCTTCGATGTCACACGGCAATTTTCCAGTAGCTGCTCTTTCAAATTTGCCCACACGCAGTCGGGTCACAATCAAAATGAGCTAATAACTATCATCTAAAATAGTTGAGCAGGCGTCAGTGAAAATTATGATTAATATCTGTTTAGGTAACGGTGTTCGGCGCAAGATGCCGTACTGATGGGAATGTAGTGTTGGGAGCTCCGCCGGCCGGCTTCTAAACGAGCGTGCTTATAAAACAATGTCGGCTAACGGTACAGGAGTTTTCTAAACAGAAGTTTACTTCCCTCTTCGTTGGTGGTTTGGTATTAGTTTGTGAGTGACGTAGTTTTCCTGTGTGAAATCGCTGTTGGTTTTTCACGATGAACGTTCGTAGTGGCCGCTAACTTCGATGCTCTACCCGGTGTTTCACAAGCTCATTCATTGTCTGCAGTGCGGTGGCGTGCAGTTATTTCTATTGAATTCGAAATATCTAAAGGGCGTCAACTAGTTGATGCCCGAACGAGCGGCTACTTAGCTGTTGATATCCGTAATAGTACTTTCTATCATTCACACGTTCTCGCAATTTCTTTGTTCCGTGAAATTCCAACTTTTTGTACGCAATAAAACAGATTTGTAATGGGTTACCGGCGTTCATTGCTGATGGAGTCACGCTTTATCGCATCTATGAGTGTCCGTTTTTAAGTTGTTTCTACCACCTATTATCTGAAGTCTTAAACTGTTCATTGAATGTTGCCGTGCAATTGTTTGTTCTATGTTAAACGGCATTGAAATTCTGTGGATATAAACCTTTTTACGCAGATAACATTGAGATAGATATGATCGATTTGATCGGAATCTCATTGATTTACGCATATCATAACAAGACTATCTTACATATCTCTTATCTTGTTTCTACAAGTGGAACAGCGAGTTTCAGTTCATAAATCTAAAATATCTAGATCCCGGTGTTGACTAACGTTCACCAATTTTCCATGTTGGTAATACATTTTGAACGCATTGGAACGTTAATCAAGTGTTTAAAATACGAATGTTCCGCTGTTCGATGTTGCCAGTCTTACAAGTTGGACATAACATCGCGGGATCGCGCTAGGAGGCGGCCTGCCGTTTCACTGACAGCCCCCTATTTAATAATAGTCCTCGCGTGGAAGATTATCTGTGGTCGCTAGTCGGTGCGTCCGCCCAGAGCGCTAGCTAGCAGGCCTAGTAGCCCTGTCCGCCGTCATTATGCAATTGAAACTTAGTGAATTATTACGCACGATAATAATCTCCATAAATAAATAAATGGAGCGGAGGGCTCAGCGGCGGGAGATTATGTTGTGTTGTACTCTCAAGAGGCTTCCCTCTTCCGTGAAGCTACTATGTGTGCTGTGTTTTGTTTGCTTTGCCTACTGTTCATTTTCTTTGGGTTTTGTTTTGAAGGAATACAGCACTTTTAGTTTTTTTTTTTAATCATTACATCATAGTAAAGACTCATTGGCCATTATCTATTGATGGACAATTACAAAAAGCAATAAAGACGTAATACACGGAAGAGAATCACGGAAGGCAAGGCGGATACAAAATAATAACTTTTGTGCACGAGTTCTTATAGAGCCAGCCTATTTCTATAGCGTGGCTATAGTAGATATAAATATTTACTTCCTCTTTGATATAATCTCGATTTTTCGGGAACAGTCATACTACATACATCTCTCTTTACCTCTTCAATACTTAAAGCTTGATTTTCAAAGACCAGTCATTTATGGACCGCAAACTCGTTACCTCGTTTGGAGTGAATTTGTACAGTCAGCGTCAAAAATATTGGGACAAACAGATTGTTCAAAATGATCCCAACAATTAATTCGATTGGATAAAGTTCGTGTCAGAATCTCAGTTTCGCTCTGTCTTCATTCTGAAACATACCTTGTGTTGTGTCATTGGGTTAATATTTAATTTTCATGTTTTTATAAATCATTATGAACAGTTTGTTTGGTGATATCATTAACACAGACTGTATCTCAATTATATCGTTGATTCAGCAACAACAAAAATAATGCACTAAATATTGAATAGCTACGTGAATCTTAGAAGACGGAAATTAATCTTATTTTCCTCCTCCAGCTTTCATTGGTTGTAGTCATAAAACTGACCGCCTTAAGATTATACTCCGCGGAAGTTCCTTCGTCGGAATATATTCTAACAGTTTATGCCGTTGTACCAATTTATTTTTAAGACCTTTTTATTGCGATCTGACTATATTATATGACTTGAACATGATTAGTTTTGTAGAAATGCTATCTTCGATCCTTGAAGATGTGGATTTTCCTGTAACAGCAAGGTGGTCTGATATTCGCCTTTTCTAGAAATTTTAGTTTCGATTCGAATTTCATTAGATGCTTCATTAGGTAAACGGTTGTTAACATATCATTTGAAGCTCGTGAGAGTTCAAATATAAGCTTTATTAACTTAGCTTTAGAGCTTAAAGCTGACCTCAAAAATGATTGAGAGAAGGCTAGATAGATGACTCAAGTAAATGTTAAAATTGATTAACTAGAAAACTGGATGTAACTTCCTTCCGATGACGTCACTTAATCCGAAGAAAAACCAAAAGAAATCCCAGTGCAGTGCAATGCGTCCAATGCATACGATATTAACATGTGTTATCAGCGAATCTGATTAATGCATTGCGTGTGCTAGCGGCGCGTGCGATCCTGCAATGTTCAAGATTCACGACTTGGGCAATGCTGTGATCTATCATTCTAGTATAGTATAAATGCAATGAAATTTAATACGTGTATTGAATTCTGTTCAATAAGATGAGTAGCCAATACTACCTGGAAATGTAGGTCAGTACTTCTATTGTTCATCTACATCAATCAATTAACTCAGCCTTTTGCATTCCCGTACCTACTGGACATAAGCGCTCGCCCTGGCTGCACCACAACACCTTAATCCTCCGCTTTCCGCGTACAGTCTGTCACAGCCACTATTTGAAGTCGTCGGTCCATCTACAAAGATCAGTAAGAAAAAAGGAAGTTGGCAGAACATTCACCTCTCCATTACGAGAATTTACAACTAGCCAACGTAAGAGCAAGAAATAGCTGCAATGATTTTTCCATAAAATGAATTAAATATATTACAGGCTCCAATGGCATTTGGCAAGTTGAGCCTCTTGATTATGAAAATCTATGAGAACAGATGAAGATGCTGTCAACAGCAAATATGCAGGCTCGGTAGGTTCCCAAGATTAAAAAGATGAATTTGAACTTAACTTGAACGTATGAGTGTGGCAAACTGTAAATATGAGTTGATATATGTATGTTATATCCCGGCAAAACCTAGTTATTAATTTATAAATTTTTATTTTATATCAGTAGCAAAAGCTCCTCCTGTAGAAATAACATAAAACCAAGCACCAGAGTGTGCCGATCCTGCCAATATACCGCTTCAACTGATCGTTATAACGGTTTATGGGAGGACTAGTTCAACAATATAACATTTACGACCTAATGTGATGATAGACTAACCCAAGATTACTACAGACTTCCTCAATGGAAAATAGCTAACCATTCGATTTCAATAAACCATTTCAACAAGCCATAACACTACCGCGTCAGGCGAACTAGCGAGGGCTCATAAACCGAATAATTTACTGCAAATAAATATACTCATATCACGCGCAAGAGACAATAATTTCCGATATCAATTCCTAAAGGGTTGCCCGGGTTTCATCGTCAACCGATCAATTATTCCATATAGTTATGTCTCGAAAGGCAGTGGGAATTGTGGACCGGCACCGAGGTTGCTCTAATTGAATTTATGCAGGATTGCGACCGCCCTAAGACGAAATGGTTTATTGCTAATTGATCGAATATTGAAACTGGGATATGTTATGTGTTCCGTGATATTGTTGACTATGAAATATGCATGGTTATGTGCGGGTATCGCTGCTTCTTTTACAATGTTTTGATTTCCTGTCGGTCTATCACGACTTGGAGAATATGGAATGGCTGTTTTTGTTGGACATGGTTGTTTATTGAGGATGTCATAGACCAGGAAGGTTGGAGAAGGTTAGGGTGAAAAATACATGCTTGAAAAAGTCAGTACGATGATGTGTCAGTACAGTTGATGACGAGGGAAATCGTTGGAGAAGGCTAATGTCCGATGAAGAAACTAATCCGTATGTTAATATAGAAACGTGTATTCTTCTTTCATCATCATTTCAGTCGAAAGACGTCCACTAGTGGACAATGACCTCCCCCAAGCTTCGCCACTTCGACAGGTTCTGTGCTTCTCGCATCCAAACGGATTTCTGCGGTCTTCACCAACTTATCGGTCCACAATGTGATATGCCTTCCAATGCCATGTCTTCCAGTACTTATTTCCATCTTTACTATTGCGCATTCTCGATTCATTCTTTCGTCTTTTTTGGCTTATTTTGGTGGAAGCTAAGTATGTATTTTGCTTGAGTGCTGTTTCTCGGCCTTATTGCAAAAGATATCAGACATACCTTCTGGATTAAAATACAGCGATGCATCATACAATTACGAACCTTGTACCAATTTTCCAATAATTTTGCGAAATTCATGTTAATAATGCTATTTGTTATCTGATATCAAACTTACTCATTCACCGTGTAGCTCAGGAAGTGATTAGGTTATCTCAACTGAAGTAGGCACTCAAAGTGTGTTATCAATGTTTATAGATAATAGTGCCTTTGTGTTGTGTTATGATTTCATCAGTATTAGCTTAGGTTATACCAAAGGTCTTCTCCTAGAAGTCTCCCTGAAAACGTAGAAAGTTTTGAATCATCACCATATCTCACTGTTCAAACAATAAAAAACCAAATAAGAGTAATTTTTAGGTAATAAACCAAATGTCATCATAATCAGCATTCAATGTTTCCATTGCTGGGACACCGACATTCTCTCGTAAGCACTTCGGCGGTAACATAAAATAAATGTAATGAGATCAACACTCAACAACAGCAACAACATTTCACTATTCACCATAATTTTTTCCCACTGCTGGGACACAAACCTCCTCTCTGTAAGAAACAGTAGGCCGTAACGTAATCCACCACGCGGGCCTAGTGGGGGTTAAATGTCACATATCTTCGAATTTTTGGTTCTAGGATATGCCGGTTTCCCCACGATATTTTCCTTCACCGTTTTGAGAGCATGTCTGGGTTCCAACCCACGAACTTAACTCATAAGTCGCGGCCTTTACCACTGAGTCACCATAGCTGATACAAAATGTGTTATGTTTTAAATAGCGTTAGTTCTTTCATAACGTTTCGCAATCAAACAAAGAATAAAGTTGGATAAATAGTGAAATAATTGATATCGTAAGAATAAATAAAACGATGCTAATTAAAATTACTTAAATGGCTATATTGTCGCGGTAAAGTATCATCATTTTTCTTATCACGAACGGTGTTTAATTTTAATACTTGAGTAGCAGAGCGTACTATAATTACGACAAAAACAAACAAAGCACGGCTTAAATTAATACCCCGAGTACAAAATTAAGTTGCGCGTTATAAACAAAACAAAATCAGCATCAATAAGATCAATGTGGTCGTGCTCGGGTTCTTTTACAACTTATAAAAAATTTAAAAGTTAATTACTAATCACTATAAAGCAAACATTCAATTTACAAGGCGGGTTAATTGCGTTGGCCCGTAAGATGCTTTGTAAAAAGTCAGCTAAAAACCGTATCTCAACTTATTTCTTAATTATAGACCAATTCGTGGCGGCGACGCAGGCTACGTGCCAGCACAGTCTTGACGGACCGTGGACCTCTGCAACACACCTTTAAACTCTTATCATAAAGCTATAAAGTCCATTTTCCCATGAACACCATACGTTTGTACTTGAACGTTAGTAGTCTCGGCAAATGGTATCTCCAATAATTATACGGTTTGAATAAAGGTTATCAGCCTCTTAATGTCCTGTATATGTTCTTTATCTGCCAAGATCTGCACTAATTTATGATGGTTTTGTTGACTTTACTAAGGTGTACGTAACATAAGAAGAATGTTTATTCAAAGTGAATTGTGAATTGAGGAAAAGATGTAAAATAGATAATGAAGCAATGAGGAAACAGAGTGAAGTTGGGAGTAATGTGAAAGAAATGCGATAGTGATTCTAGATTTCTATAGTAAAAAACTTCCTTTTTAACTTTTATATTATCCAGCGCTGTCTCTTTATTGAGTCCGTCTACTCCTTCCATTTTTCGCAAACCCGCGCAGCGCCTTTCCAGTTTTGACGACACCTATCCAGTACTTTTATCTTTTAAAACGTACACATAAGAATAACAATTAATTCTTCTTCAGTTCATCATTTATAATTTTAACTTATACTTTCATTGAAAAGAAGGATGAGTTCCATTCACTAGCAGTCATACGCTCTACGCAAAAAGTCAGCAACAAATATTTCTGCGAAGATGGTGTTTAAAGTTAGCCTGAGTCTACTTAAGCCCACCGAGCTAAAGGTAAAGTCCTATTGTTACGATAGCCTTGCGTTGGGCGACAAATGGAATGGCTGCTAGTCCTCAGACGGTATTAAGCCCAGAGCTCTAATTTGAAAAAGCCAGACATATAAATTTTACTCTAATCCTACAATTGTGTGAGAGAGGAAAATTGGACGCAATTTCGTACGCACTCGTTTGCCCTTTAGGTTGCAAATCGTCACTGTTTATTGCATAATGAGTGTAGGGTGACACGAAAAAGGCCATTGCGAATACATAAATGTTTAGCGCAGACATTAATAGCAACGGTAGCAATTGCCTACCTACATGATTTCATACGAACATCGCGATATTCTCGTTCCAAACATTATAATGATGAGCTCTTTGCAATTTGATACACTTTTACGTTCGCGGCTTAATTTTGATGGGCGAACGTGTTTTGTTCACTTTCGAATACATAAACAAAGTTGTCGGAATAATGATCATTAGCAATACACATGTTGATTGTAAGAACGAAAGTTTCCACCTACACGTTTTTTCCTCCGACATTCATTAAAGTATCTACAATGAACTATTCTGCTGCCGTTCAAGACGAACAAACGTATAGGATGAAGTCGTACAGGCAGTCGTTTAGAAAATTGCCTTTATAACTAGCTCACTAAACTCTTATTAAGTTGAAGTTGTTTTAATTTTATACGAGAGGCATTGTGCCGTGGCGTGTTTATCCTGGATCTCTGAGGCCATTTGTCGCCGTGAAATCCGTCTGAGTGACAAACAATACGGGATGGGGGACATAATGTTGTGCCCCGGCTCTGCCTCGACACGGACTCTTGTGTTCCTCGTCTGCCGACTGCTATGCATTGCTCTGCGATCCGGTTAGCTGGTTAGCTCGGCCCTAAAAGGTCTCAGGCGAATATAATGGATTGTAATTGTGTTCTCATAAGCGGCGCACCATGTCGCCGGTTCGATTCCGCATGTGCCTACGATTGAGTCAGCGATACACGAGTAATGCTGTAATTGACGTTTACTATGTTCTTGCTCATTGTTTTCGGATGATATGTGTCGGCTCGGCAAGGCTCGGCTTGGGAAAGAGGCGGTGATCTCAGCGTCTAGCTGCACATAGATTAACCAAGCGAAATAATGTAAGGAATTCTCTAAAAGGCGAATATAATACGTAATGTCTTTTTAAGTTAGAATTATGCAAATAAAGCTTGGCTTCCTTTTATGTTGGCAGAGTTCCAAAACGTGCGTTATAAGGTCTTGGAACCGTAAAGTAACTTATAAGGGCAAAGATCGCGGATTCACAGAGGTAATGACAAGTTGCTTGTTAATAATCCGTTGCCTTCGAGAATCAGTGGCTCGTCCCGTTCTCTTTACTTGACCCATACCATTTGATCTGAATCATGATGATGGGCCGCACTGTATGTTTTTCGTTAAGTTACTTCATTGGGTTAGCACTTAATTGTTGGAAGACACTTACTCGTATTATATACACAGGCCCATATCGAACCCGTACTTCTAAAACGTGATCTTAATGAATTCAACACGGCCACATTCATTGAAAAAACCCATAGAATTTGAATTCTAACATTTCCGTCGCTTACCAACTATTTTTAACGCTACCGGAATACAAACTTCGAAAAAAGCCCCTAAGAACCTGATACAGTTACACATGCGAGCCGTTGCGTGTCTCGGATCGATTTACATACTTTTTTTTGACAGCTTCTAATACAAGCTACTGTCTTGTTACTCGTGACGTTTTTTGTCGCTAACAAGGAGGCTCGTGATGAAATTCTTGACATTAGAGGCAATTTCGAGAATATGATAATTGTGGAAAATTGTCGGGTACGGTTTCTTCCTGTCGTCGCTTATTATAAGTAAACCACTTTGAGTATAATACATTGTTACTGTTTGTAGCATGAAACTGTTGAATTGAAGGTATAATTATTATTTCAATGTTGTTTAAACATTGCTGGAATGTGCCATGTATCTGTACCGTAGAGCATAGATACTGCCGTTGCGGCGATTTTGTGCTTTGTGATCTGTACCTATTCTACAATAGACGTCTACATTTGTTGAGATAGGTAGGACCAAGGACAGAAAGATCCTTGGTTGGATTATGTAGGTAAATATCTCGCTACAGATTCAGTCATGTTCCAGCATAAGTGTAAAGCTATGTAAGACTATTCGGTACTATCGAAACAGATGGAAGAGGCAGGAGAGAAGGAGGAGATATAAGAGAACAGTGAAGAGTATGTACCATACAGCTAAGTAGAAGTCTTGGTTATAGACACGCGATGTGTTAAAATATGAGTAGTAGAAAAAGTAGTAGTAGAACACAGTTGTGGTAGAATGTTTAGAACTTAAAAAAAAAATAACCCCATATTATGTAAAACTAAATTCTTAAAGATAAATCAATTCTAATGGTAAGATGTTACAACTACAGTCATTCTTCTCGACACAATCAACGTAGTAGACGCTTCTATCGTTTGGGTTTCATATCCAACCGTTTGTTGTTTACTGCAAATATATTTGTAGTAGAGTGTATAGGTTCATGTAAGTAATTCCTTTTTATGAGACACTTAGGATAGAAGTTCGTTATAACCTTGTATAGTAATACGTCTACTATCTATAACATATCTAAAATAATGATTTTCTTTGTTGAAACAAAGTATTTGGTCCATATATTTAACTTTATTAAGGTCGTAAAAAACCCGTTACCGATAGGTATGTTAATAAGTAGTTATATTGTGCATTAGTTGCCTACAATACGGAACATGCTTCTAAGTATTTATAACGTGAAGTGTATGGGAAAATAGCGCTACCTTTATTGTTAGTAGAACAGTGAAGTGTAATTCTATCTTTGTCATGTCACCTGGGTGTCTACGAGCTTCATACGAAAAACATTGTACACAGATTTTAATTGCATGATGTCATCCATCAGTGTGCTAGTTCTACTTCTCTCCCATAGTTAATTATTCGGCCTTGATTCCAAGGTGTTCAATTTTCATATAGACATAGATATGAGAAATGCAAAGCGTCTTTCCGATTTTTCGTAACAAAGAACTGCGGTCATCCACGGGTCATTGTCTTTTGGCTCTTAGGTTACAAAGACCTACGTAAGATAACAAAATTACATCAAAATTAATCAGGCTGCCTGCTGTTCAACCAAATCAAAGCATAAACGAAAATCATTATCGGTTTTTTGTTCTAATAAATCTGTTCGCATGGCAAGAGTGCATTGAAGCGTTAATTGAATTAAATCGATATTATTGTGGACGCAAAGCAGAACGATTAGAACGAGTGATGGCACGCAGCGATTTGTCACAGTGAGGATCGTGGGGCCCCGTGGTTTACGTTCTACTCCATCCACGCTCGCACTTCCGCCGCCATTCACTAATCGATCGAATATCGAATATCACCCACCATTCATCACGAAATCGATCGAAGAATCAAACGTTTGAGGTATCGATTTCACGGACACGTTCCCCACCATTTGTTAGGTTATCACCGTTAAGTTTAGTTTTGTTTAGCGGATGTATGTTTTTTACGGTATTCGATTATATCGGATCTGGTCAATACAAATATTTTTCGGTTCGGTTATGTAATTGCTTACATTCGGTGACTCAAAAACCCGACCGTCCAGTCGGCAGCAACAATATTTTTATATTCAGTTATTTATTTGTAGAAGAGAACTTGCTCCGTCTAAATGAATAAAATTGATTGCTTATACAAACTGTGCGCCCAAATACTCAGCCATCACAATAAATAAGGGCTTTTGAAGAAAGAAAAAAAGTTTAAAAGTGGACTGTGGATGGACGGCGCGGCGGTCGGGCGGCTCGGGCGCGGGCACGCCAGCCCGACCTTGGCGCGCTCTGTAAGACAAGTCGATTTTGTTATTTGTTTATACACAACACTACCTGTTCCCGACACCGCCGTACGCCGAGGTGTGGTGCTCGCACGCACACTGGCTCGCTCGCGCCGCCCGCGCAGCCCTCGCATCGATGTCGAATCGCTCAGGTATTTTACGGCGATTTCTGTAATGAACATCGATTTATTGTAGCCACGGTATGCCGCTCAAAAACTGACTTTGTAGATAAAACATACGAGCGCGATTACGATCAATTTTATTGAAACGAGACACGCAGAGTATAAAAGGAGCGCACACTCTACTCCAATTAAAAATAAATCTGTAACGGAATTTATATTCGACATCGTTCGATTTAAAACAAATATTTATGGATCCTTAAACTGTAGAGCGGCTCGAGCTATCGCGATACGTCGCCAAGATGTTGTGAAATGTCGTTGATGTAATGTTTCTATGAGATATGAGCCATAAAACGTCGTAATAGGAACATGTAACTAGATCCGGCGGACAGTTTGAAAGACACGGAAGCCGCCTGCATCTGAACGCTATAAAAATATTTCACCGCGGGCATCGGCGCTACCTGATAAGGATACGCAGTCATTTGTAGTAGCCTCGTGATCCAGAGCGCGACTCGAGCCCGAGACTCGGCTCTCCATACAATTTATGTGTAAACCACTGTCAATATTATCTACTTAATGTGTTTTTAGACACGTCGCTTAGATACCAAACTTCCACGTCTAAAAGGACGCCGAGCTTTTTTCGTTGATCCTTTTATTCGTAAGTCGATCGGGCCATATTCGGATAAAGCCTTCATATATCGATCGATTGGTTCGAGACAAAAACAAACGGAGATGCTGTACAGAAATTTGGTGTGTGACGTGACAGTATAATTGACAAAAAGTGCTCTGTAATAAATGGCATCCAGAGCGGCCTACCTTTTTTGTCTTCATAAATATTGTCCAATAGGAGTGCTTCGTGACCTCTGGTTAAAATCAGTGTTGCGATTACGTCCAGTGATTTAGATGGCCATTACTGGGTCGCCTCCACAGATGGGTCGTTGAATTACAGTCTTCCCGTTTGCTTTGTTGGTTTTGTACCGACGTTAGCTCGCCAGTAATTATGAGATCATGTTTCATAGTTATCTATTGATTTAGAACTGTTCGAAGTCTCAATTATGAATCATCGATTATCGTTCAAATCGAGAGTTATGTGCGACGGTCCTCTATCATCATCGTTTTCCTTGGTCCGGCGAGTTTATTCACCTCGCATCTGTGGTGGATCTATAATTTTGTGTTTTATTAATATTTTATGTACTAAACTAACCTTTGCAATAAGGTTCATGTTGTTCATTGATTGCTTAATGTTCTGTGTTTTATCAGAGCAATGCCATGTCTGTCGAGGGTCGTAGGTCATCTATAAAACTTACCGCACTGTAGTAAACGAGGCCAGGCTTCTATTTACTTTGGAGCTGCTTAGGGTCTTGATTAACGGCTTTGTTATGGAGGTTAATAATCGTTTAGAAAGTATTAACCAGTCCTGTGTTGTCCGCTGACGAATATTGTAGAATGTAGGTTTTACGTTTTGGGGAGGAATTTGACACATTTCAACCAAAATCCCTTCAAACAATGTCCCGGATAGAACCACAACAATAAATATTGAGGAAGAAGATTTTTCGTTTATAATTTTAAGTTTTCTGGCAGTGATTTTCATTGTGATAAATTCACTTATTTTCATATTTCTCAGTTATAAATCAACAACCTTTGACGGATGCTTTTCCAACTTAAAATTCCATAAAAGCCTTCAATCTCCCTGAGGCTGAAATTCTTATTTCGCAAACAGTGCAGAGTAGGAGTGTACTGGTACAAGTGTAGCGTTCGCGTGACCGGTCCGACACGATGCGCCTGCGCCATCATACGCCATCGTAACGTTCTCACGACACATTTTGACATTTCATTGAACAAATATAGAAGCCATTTTTGATTGGAACGACAAACGCGCAAAGAATGCGAATATATCGCTCCTACACGTTACGTGAGGTACGATTTGACAATAGCCCCATATGTGTGTGGAGTTAAAAGGTCGCATACCTATGGAGATTTTATAGAGATTGAGGTAAATATTTCGACTCTGTATTGCCTATTTGCTGATATACCAACATTGTTGTGGATCGATTACCGTCATCAATAAGAATATACGCTACGAGACGCTCGAAAAACTGCCCAGTAAGACCGCAGCTGATTTTAATATGGCTACCGGAGAACGCTCTCTGTTTTTCGAGTCTGATTCCGGACCAGTTAAATGCTACACACCGAAAACTCAATCAGTGCCCATGAAATTTACAAGCAGATAAAATTTAATTTAATGTTTTATCGATAGGTGTGCGGCTAGTGGCATGGGTGTGTGTGTGTGTCTGTACACAGTAATTATGCGGCGGATCGGGCGGCGCGGGCGCAGCGCTGGTGGTCCGGCCCCCCTCTCAAGCCGCGCCGTGCTGTAGAAAAGCTCACTACATCTGGGAACTCACGGCCGGACATTTAGTATGGTATTAGTATTGACTTTCGACTCGGAAACTGTGAAGTATTGTTCATTGTTAAACGGCAGACTTGTTTTAAGAGTGATTTAATGAAACTCGCATGTTACATGTAAACCTGATTAAATTTTTAGTTCGTTCTTATTGGAGTAGGGAAAGTGTGAGAATCGCTCGGAGGATGTTTCCAGTGTGACTCAAGAGCGACCGGCGACATCCACGGACCACGTCGACGGCGCGCGAGGCTCCCTTTGTCTACTTTTATTTGCCTGTCACTCACAGCGCCTCACTCGGACGTGCTGTAAGCGCATGACAATGTACTTCATTGTCAGAGGCTTTAGCGACCTTTACAACAGTAAATTTCGTTGTCATGCATAAAACCATGTGTTTATATGGAACACTGTAAGAGAGGTTTATTCTGTTGGAAATAGTTTGCTCTCTCGGTGCGTGTTACAATTAACTCTTGACGTTTTACAATTGTATATTGGTCTTGAATCATTTGGCTTTGCACAACTTGACACTTTACTTACCTACCACACAGGTATATTTTCCATTCAAAATACTTCTCAGGCGTGTGTCAATTACAAACAATTCATTTCATAAATTGATTATTCAATATCGGTTTAGTAATTGGTTCTGCGAACGCCATAACAGCTTGTAAAGCTTCATAAAGTATATTCAGTTCATCAAAGCGAATAAACCTGATAATAAAACAGATGTCGTAAAAAGCGAAGCGGTGTGTGATTATTGACTTTATGACGACTGGCTTGTTGATAATTATATCAAATAAATACCGACGAACCTTTCTTAGGAAATTAATTGCGAGCACGGTGCAATTCGATATAAGAACTGACTATATATACACATATGTTCATTTTGAAATAATACGTACAATTTCACATTAATAAATAAAATGCGCATGTAAAACGTTATGATTGAATGTAACCGTGTCTTGGTTTTTCCTACGGCAATTTTATTACCTTAATTTTGTGTCTTGTTGGCGAAATATTGTCAAAAACAATAAACAAGAACATGTACTTAACTCTTTGGCTCCCGTGTGCAACGGAACTTTAATCCCTTTAGGCAGTAAATATTTCTTTGTGTTTTGCATTCGCCGACAGCCCGTTACACCCTTTGTCTTTAATTGGTGAAATCTCAGTTTTTAGAAGGACCTTGCAAACAATTTATTTGCTGCAATAAATAAGCCTTTTACCGGACTAACGGTTCCTCCTGTCACAACAAATGTTGGGTTTGCAGATTCGAAAGCGTTTATTGTTTTATTTGCAACTCTTTTTGCGAACCCTTCAGTACCGTTGATTTCTAGTTTTATGTTAACGGTCCCCAATAAAAGGCGGCGCTAACGCACAGAAATTGCATTGTGCAATGGAAGTAGTAAAAAGTGGGAAATCTAAAAAGCAAATATTAGCAAATGGAATGTTTTAACGCCTGTGTGAATCACCTTTTTGTATTTGCCGACTATGGTGTAGAAAGTACATTAGACCCACGAGATTACAGTAACGGGATTTTGTTTCAAAGTTGCGACATCCGTGCAATTTGTCTAAATTGACACTTAAGATGTTGTCAAACATTGTCATCCTGCATTACAGCTAGCGCAAACGATCGACTAACTGTTTCTGTGTGTCAACAATGATACAACTGTTGTTTTAAGGCAAAACGACAGTTTGGTGTACCATCTATGCATACATCCACATAACCACTTGCTGGTCGATTGACTCTGTAAATGCATCGATCTAAATGTACTTATATATACTCTGTTGGAATCCGGCATAGTAAGTTTATGGAAGCATTTCTTCAGACTATCAACGCAACTGTAATCCAAGACACCAATTCTGCGAATGAGTCCTAAGAAACTCCAACCGCTTAATAACACAGAACCAGAATAACAATAACATTTAAATCTGAAAGATAATATAGGACGTAATATTCAAATTGCGGTCTCTCAACCGCAGGGTCGTATCTCCAGCGATCAGGTATGCGGCGTTTCAGATCTAGCTGATAAAGTACGATGGGGTTCGACTCGAGGAGATTCATTGCGAATTGACAACGCAAGAGGTGCTAACGTAAGTACGTAACTTACGCTGGAAGAAACATGCACAGATGTGAAGATTAGATACAGAACGCTACAATTCCTGTTTAGAACAGGATCAGGTGATATGCCGAGTTCATTGTGATGTATGTGTGGTTTAACAAGAATTTTTGGTGCGTATTTTGGAGCATTTAAAACTCTACTGAGTATTGCGGAAACCGTTTCTGCCAACAAAAGTGATTTCGGAACTTAGTCTTGAAGAACGTCTTGATATCAGAGCATGAGAAGCCGAGATGCAACATCGTTAGACATCCGAATTGTGAATTTGTTTTGTTATTTTTATCATATCGTAAGCTGCACCGGAAGCTGGGACTGTGTCTCCTATTTCGACGTATTTATTCATAAGTGTATTTTCTTTCTTTCATCTTCCATTCACCTTTTTACCTAGATGTCCTCTTCAAAAGGTATGCTCGTTCATCTGTTTCTAATGGCGTTCCTTGTAGTATTTCTTTTATAACAATAAAGGAAATACTACAAGAGCTGTAAGTGCAAACTGCCTCTAAATTAGACTTACTTCTGGGGTCACATACAAGCGTCTCAACGACAAACGTGGATATTTTCCCGAGTGCGTGACTGTTTCCAAGAACACATATCTTACAGTTAGCCTTACTTGATCCTATTTTTAAGTCCCTACGCTTTCAGCACGTAGTCAAACAGTATGGTTCGTAAGAAAAATAAAAGAGAGCCTAACTCGTATTATCATAAAGATGTTTTCCAAATACTACCGAGGTTTGCTTTCCCTGTTGACTTTCGACGCTTCATTAAGTTTATTCCAAACCTTTGTTTGTATATGAGAACGACAATGCTTCTGCATACATTCAGATTCCGTATATCGGTATAAGAGGTCCTCATATTTGCATGTTAAACACCTGCATAATCACATAATGCGTAGCTTTCATTGATTTTTTTTCAAAGTTATGTAATGTGTGTAGAATTTATTAATGTTGAGTATAATAATTTCTCACGTGAGTAATTGGCGTCCGCTTCGCATGCATTAGCATCTCAAGCTGGATACGTTAAGGGTTCCAGGTCGCGGGGTGCAATTACGCAAACAATATAATAGCACAGTGTCAGCCCAGTACCAGGTGATGTCCATGCCGGCTTATTTACTGCTACACATCGCCTCGAAGAAAAGAAATGTCAAGACATCCTCTTGTGTTGCGATTATCGTGTCGGAATCGCTTGGAGCTATGCTCGTCGGACCGGGACGCTCATACATAAACCCATAAAATATGCTTCGCTACGGGGAGAAGACAGCAAACAGCCATTATGCTTCATGTATCTTTTGAAGCGTCTTAGGTAGCAGTTTCGTGGTGGCAATAGGAATCGTAAGTGAATATTGTTTGTGGATCTCAAGTCAAATAGTAAGATTTAAGGGAACAAGCTTTAAGAATTCAAAAACCGGATGGGTGAATCCCACCAGATTCGAAAATTATTCCCTCTTTAGTTTATTCAGTGAATGACGGTCGCTGTCTATTGTTTCTCGTAGCGTTAGCAAGAAATGAATCATGTCGTGAATGACATCCACCGAGATGAATGGCGTCCAGTCTAGTCACACCAAATTTAGTTATTCTTAAGGCCATCTCCCAAACAGGTTTCGATTTTTATGAAACATTACCATTTCCAAGGAGGCCGACGTGTAGGCTCTTGTCAAGTGGCTTTTTTCTAAATTTTAGCGTATCACGAAGACAAATCTCAACGCGGAGTCTAGAGTCCGCTCACACCGGCTTCTTTATCCTTTCCACAAAGGACGTAATAACCATATCAAACAGCGTGTCCCTTTGCTGTGTCGCATACATATCGTCGGGTACGAGCGAGCGACGCCTTTATTCTGTATTAAAAAGTAAAGAAATGCGTTTTGTTTCCGTTAGGGTGAGGCTTCCATACCTAATAGTTACCTTTATACACGTTGTCTGAATACCTGACATATTCTCAGATAGATACGACCAAGGTTTGGTATGACTCCACCCTTATGTCTCCATAATTGGGACACCTCCGGCATTTATTTGTTTGGTTTATCTTTAGCTTGTTTCCTTAGACTCGCAGAATTATTTATCAGCATGATAATCTAATCTTAGTGAAACCAATTTCCGTATTTTAGTCACATATTTTTATAATTCTTTATCATTTTAGTATCAGGTCATAAAGCTAATGGGTTCCTATGAAAGGCTCATTATTTTGTGTTGATAATATTTATATGTGACGTGGGCACAGGTAAGCGTCACCGAGATGCTCCGGTTCGCTGTGCTTACGTGAGGGGCATGAGAACCGACCCCGCACATAATTTTAGTGGTCTCGTCCTTTGTACCCGGTCGTCATTGTTATTAAAGTAATCACGGCCGCCCTCCATCATGCTCCAATCGAAACATTATGGGATATAAACAAAAGAAAGCAAGAGGAATTCAATGAAAAGCCATTATGTCGCCGCGGAGGGCACTCGACGAGCCTGTTGTCTCAATATTTTTCTTAGTGGATGGAGTTGACGCGTCATTCTCTCGCGTTCGTTCAAAAACACCGCGTGGAATTTTGAAGGGCCTTCGATAATGGCCGATATTTACTGCCTTTAGATAATGTTATTTAAGCGATGGACGATTGAATTATGGTAAATAAAACGTGAATAATTGTCACGTGGATGTCCATATGGACTCTTTGTGTGATGCTTCATTCATTGATGGGTTTTTGATTTCGACACGATAGATTAAGGTTAAGTGTTTTAATATGATAATAAACACAATATTGTGTAAAGATTTCAACAAATATATCAGTATAGCTATTCGAACGGACCACCTGTGCAAAAATCCTTTATCACCAAGTAGTGATTCTAATCGTTTATCCACACTTTTATATAATACTAGCTTTTGCCAGCGGCTTCGCCCGCGTGGAGGTCGGAAAATATCCCGCGGGAACGTACTACCGGGATAAAAAGTAGCCTATATCCTTTCCCAGGCTCTAAACTATCTGTGTACCAAATTTCATTTAAATCGGTTCAGTAGTTTTAGCAGGAAAGCGAGACAGACAGACAGGGTAGGTAGGTACACAGATAGTTTAGAGCCTGAGAAAGGACATAGGCTACTTTTTATTCCGTGACTTTGTCTGCGTCCGCGATAACCGACATTTACGCAGACGAAGTCGTGGGTAGAAGCTAGTATTGTTATATTTCTCTTGACTGTCTCGTTGATCTAGTAAGACAAGAGCTATTGTTGAGCACGACGTTCTGGGTTAGATTCCCAGGTCGGACATAGTGTTATTGGGTTTTTCTATGTGGAATTTTTCAGTGGCAGCCCGGAATCTGGATTTGTGCCCAGTTGAAGGCAATAGGCTCGTCCCCTATATGGGTGCACTATAGGTAACTCAACCCTTCGTGGAAATAAGGTGTAATGATGTTACGATGTGATTATTTCTTCTATAATTCTATCTTCTAGTGACATCATCGGTGGTTATATTGGAAAAAGCTCATGAAAGCGACACTGTCTCGGGGATTTGGTTATGTGACACATTATTTTGATGGAGACGCGTGATCCGACAGACGGCTAATGCGTTTATTGTCGGAACTTTTGAGTTGCCATTAGGAGCCCACAACAATGTCGGATTAAACCTCCTAAAGATCCTTAAAGGATTTCGTTTAACATTGATACCTGTTTGATTCGTAGGTAGAAATTTTGGGTGGAGAAAAATGTCAACTTGTTGAATGATCATCTAAAATTCTCAATTGACAACATCATTCACATATACAAATAGATATAATATGTAAATGATAGTAAAATTAATTGACTATCATTTATAAAGTCAACGGATATTGTTGGATATTCCACATCCTTCATTGTTCGAACATATTTCATGGTCAAAATTGTGACATTTGTTTTTACAGTTACTTAGACATATTTAGAATCGTGTTTCGTTTGTTCCGAGATGTATTTGATATTCGAAAATTGTACATCTGCTATTAGTAGCAGCAAAAACAAAACTACTTATAACTTTGCCATTGTTTAATTAAAAACGGCAAATCACCCTATTAGACGAAGTTTTATGAACACAAGAAACAATTAAGTTTATCAAAATATCTTTTATAGCAATAATACCTAATTTAGTGAGTCGGTTGATACTTATCTAGATTTTACGGCAGACTATTTTAAACATTCTAAATTATTCAAAATTCCGTCTATATAGAATAATAGCGCAATAAAATCTTAAGTATATTCACAGACGAAACTCGGATTTAAATGGAATGGTCATGTTTAGATACTCATAAGAATATTGTGCTCGACAAAAATGCCAACCGTTCCTCCGCACGGAGAATGCTTTGGGGCAACTATACTCGTAAATTGGGAACGTAGCAATTCCAGATTGTATCGTTTGTAGGCAGTTTAGGCTCTGAACGAATGTTTTATAGCTTTATGTGGAAAGCCGAAACTAAATTAATGGCTTTAAGCATGCCATAAGCGCTTTAAGAAAACGACTTGAATCTCTAACGACACAGATAGAGAATTCAGCGACAAATGTCAAAGGCTGATGTATTCAGATAAATGTAAATATATGTACACTAGTTTGATACGTTATTTAACAGTAGCTGGAACAGCAGTCAATATTTAGATAACTCTCGAACAGTTCCACACTTAATAGGTTACTGAGTCATCTGTCGTTGCGAAAGCTCCCAAAGGGTTTGCGAACAACAAAGTCTTTGTATTAGTTTGTGAAAGATCTGCAAGTATTTATGTTATTGTTTACGAGTATCGCGACAACCCTTTGTTTTGTGATGTGGGACAATGAAGTTTTAACTGGTAAATGTTTTATTGCTGCAGGATTGCGAATTGCTGTCTCGAATGGGTTGTGTCTCCATCCGAAGTATTGTCGGGTAATAGAGTGGTCCCGTTAGTTTTATGTTGAAACAAGATTTATGATCCAGTTACCGAGATGTGAATATTATGGGTTTTTTATTGGTGTCGTTTTAAAGTGTATAAAATATAGGCAGTTCAGATAGCTTTAAATGGGAGGTTTCGTATAAAAAGTAATCAGATACTGCTTAAAATTTTCCGCTTTGTAATTTGATGATGTGTGAAAAATCTGCAAAGTTATGTGCGACCTAATCATTAATTAAACTATGTGCATTAAATTACTCATATAATTAAGAAAACCTACTTAATTAGAACAATGTTGTGTAAATGAATACAGAGTATTTAAATTAATTAAAATTGTTGGTATTATATTAATACAAATCGTCATTAATGGTCTCTTTTGAATTTTAATACGCACATAATAAGTAGTTATGATAATTTTAAATGTCAGGTATTGTTTGTATATTTTTTTTTATTGTAAAATGATTTTTGTTTATTTTGGTTTCTATGAGGTATACAGGGTGCAGTTAAATATGCTGGCAATACTTTACTTTCGTTGGTTATCGATATTACAGGCCTGTTGGTCTAGTGGTTAGTGACCCTGACTGCTATGCCGGAGGTCGTGGGTTCGATTCCCACCCAGGACAAATGTTTGTGTGATGAGCACGATCATTTGTTCTGTGTCTGGGTGTAATTTATCTATAATATGTATGTATTTAGAAATATATAAGTATGTTTATCAGTTGTCTAGTACCCATAACACAAGCTCTAGTTAGCTTGGGACTAGATGGCGTTGTGTGATAGTTGTGGAATATTATAATAATATTATTGAAAATTAATTAAATAAAAAAATCATCATTCCAGCTTTGTTCAAAACTTTAAATGAGTGTTATTCACATTAAGGTAACCTAATAGCTGTTATGTTCTGATTTCTAAAATAATTAGTTTCCACGAAAATTACAAACACAGCTGATCCATGACGGACTTTCGCTCATCGAATTTAGTTTTCAATAGCAATAACACGTGGGTATTGCCGGCTAATTCAGTTTGATCATGTACCTATATGTACAATGTTTAAATTACAATATATCATCTGCCTAGCCTTTTCCCGATTATGTTGGGGTCGGCTTCCAGTCTAACCGGATGTAGCTGAATACCAGTATTTTAAATGGAGCGACTGCCTATCAGAACTCCACAACCCAGTTACTGGGTAATACGCCCCTTGATAACACCGGTTGTCAGACGTTCGGGCTTCTGACGACCCGTAACGACTGTCTAAGATTTACGGATGACAGCCGGGACCAACGGCTTAACATGCTTTCCGAGGCATGGAAGGGTCTTGGTATGAAAAGATGGTTACCCATCCACGGATCAATCGCGGCAAGCGTAGCTTAACCTGAACGCTCAACCTGTGCGGCTGTTAAAACTTAGTCACGAGCCCTTCTTAAATTACAATACAATATTGTTCAACATAATAGCATAACCAAACACTATTATCTCTTTTTTTTTTCTAACAATCTTTGATTGGTTATCAGTTAGTACTTACAATATTTGAATGCGACGCTAACATCTCGCGATATCGGCAGGATGGCTGTCTCACCGTATCTAACGCTTTAATCAAAACATGTCAAATAAATATTCCAAGCCGCTGTACCAAGCTAGACAGATGGAGCTCCAAATGTGGATTGAAAATGTTGTTGTTTTTTTTTACAGGTACTTGATTAAAGGCATGCGTCGTTGGTCTAGTGATAGCAAGCGCTACTGCTGAACATGAGGTCCTGGGTTCGATTCCCAGGTCAGGCAAAGCGTTTATTGGGTTTTTCCATCTGGAATTTCTCAGTAGCAGCCTGGAGTCTGGATTTGTGCCCGGTTGATGGCAATGGTGGCAAGAGCAGTGGTGGCCCAGTGATATCGGCCCCGACTTACGAGTTGTAGGTCGTAGGTTCGAACCCAGGCAGGCGCTCTACTTTGTGTAAATAATTTCATCACCACTGCTCTCAAAACGGTGAAGGAAAACATCGTGAGGAAACCGGCATGTCCTAGAACCAAAAATTCGAAGACATGTGACATCTACCAACCCACACTGGGCCCGCGTGGTGGATTACTGCCCACTCCCTCTCACCGAGAGGAGGCCTGTGTCCCAGCAGTGGGAACAATATAGGTTGATGATGATGATGGCAATAGGCTCGCCCCCTATTACATGGGACTTAAACATAACAGGCGAAATGTGAGTGTACTGTAAGTACACCTCTGCCTAACCCTTCGTGGAAACAAGGCGTGATGTTATTGATAAAAGGAATACTTACGAAGTAAAAGGAGTATGTCACAATCGTAGAAGGTGGCGTTCTATAGTTTCTGCCTACCCTATGTTAAGGAGACGTGAGATGTGAATACAGCGCATAGTATCAAAAATGAGGCTTAGACTGAAGAGGTACGTCATCATCATCATCATTTCAGCAGAAAGACGACCATTGCTGTACTTAGGCCTCCCCCAATTTGGGGGGCTTTGCCATAATCGCCACGCTCGGCAAGCGGGTTGGCGTTCGCAGTATGGTGGTTAAATGCAGAGAGAACGCTGCTGCCCATTCTCTAGTAAGTCCCTTAGTCGCCTCTTACGACACCCACGGGAAGATATAGGATTGTGCTTTTCTGTACTTCCAGCACCACATGGAAGAATTACGTAGTTCTTTAGATTATGTAATAAATGAATAGAAACGTGACATTAATAGAAATTATGATTTAAAAGATGCTGGCAGTTATTAACCTAATACGCAGTTAAAAACCTTTATTTAATGATTTTCTGTTTTACCTATTAATGAACTCGAAAATGTACAAACTGCAGTCCAACATGCACTGTAACCATTAGACTTGGCAATTACACTTTCGGACAATTCTACTTAGATTCAAAGAAGTTTTTTGATTCAGCTGTCCAATATTACAAAAGACTACTTACCTCCTTCAGATATTATCTCTGTTCTCTCCAACACTGATTTGGCTCAGTGCATAACTACCGCAGTTTTAAATTCTATATATTCATCCGAATCCCATGCCTCAAACAAAACTATTACCAAACCGACTTATTAGTTGATTCGCACAGTTTTACTCGCCCCAATCGGAAGAATCGATACTTTTATTCGACAACTCCAGAAATACGTAATAGGCAATTGGCATATTTTGAACTTTATTGCAATATACTTACGAAAACATGTATATTTTTCTTATTAGAAAATAGGATAAATTTGAACTTATGTTGTTACTTTATTGAAAAAAAAATCAAAACTTGTCAATTGGCTAGTACTTATTTTTAGAATTGTAGATTTGGCCATTAAATAAATTTACTTCATACGAATCGTCTACAGAAAATATTATAGTGTTTATAAGTGTCAATACGCCCATTCCATAGGAGTAAATGCCGCCAAATCAACAGAAAACTCCCCGAAAATTTCTAAGAGAGCAAAAGTACAGCTACAAATTGTAGCCTGCATATCCCTCTGGGAATCATAATCGTGTTGTAGTTACTATAACCCGCTTAGGAGCACAAAATAACCTGTTTCCCCCAACGCTCCTACAACTTGGGGGGTATGATAACCGTCTGATACCACTCTGTGTTTTACTTTTATTTCTAAATTAGCATGAGAACAAATTGAATTCGTAGCATCGTGATCCTGTTCTCTCATAACAAATTGAGATGGAAGGTTTTTAAGAGCTTGTAGGTCTTGTTTTATAGGCCCTATCCGAATAATTATTACGGCAGGTATGGTTGATATAAAATGTTTTATTAATATATTAATGTAATGGACTCGTAATGTATGTAGCTGTGCTCTATCTTAACAAATTCTTTCGGTTGCGTGCGTAACTCACATATACAAATTCCTCGCATAAAATCACGGTATGAAACGTAAATTATATCAAAGTGAACGATTTACATATTCATATAAACAGGACTTAAGCGTAGTACTATTTTTGTTTATTACGTACTTACAAAGCCTAGCATTAGTAGGCAGATACTCTCTCAGAGAATCCATTAGTATATCCATCGCCGTACTGTAATCAAATAACCAGTTCTAGTCTAAAGGAATAAGTAATTCATAAAAACGTCCCCTGAGTTAGGTCTTATATCAATATAATTATATCCTCAGAGTTTGCGTTATAGTTTATCTTGAAAGCACTGGAGGCGATGTATCCATTTTCTTATAAAGTTCTTTACAATGTAACCGCAGAATCGCCTTAAGCTACTAAATGCTACTATAGACATAAAATATAATGCTTTTTGTGTCTTTACTACGCCAAGGTTTTCCGTTTCCCAAATTAGACCTAAGCCTTTTCGGAACAAGGTTTAGATTGAATTGTAGTCGATTTACTGTACTCCGTACAATTTGTTAGGGCAAGTTTACACAGGATCCGAAGTGCAACGTCGAGACAAACATTAAGCTTTGTGCTGCTCATGGAAAGGGTAAATATTGACCCTTTACTTCGGGGAAAAATGCGTTTAGACAACAGGCAAGCCGCTGTGTACTGTTTTAGTTATTGGTATTAGGTTGAGGTGCTTGTCGATGCCCACAGCTATTGTTACCGCCTATTATGTTCCTTGTTTAAATTTGGTTTTTGATAGATGCCGACGTCTGTGCGTTGGCGGTCGATACAAACTGATCGAGCATTAATTATCGGAGTAATAAAATGAGGTTCATGTTTGTTTTGAACGGTAGTCGCGAAGTTACTCTTAATGGTTTTGGGTTAGAGTCGGAAAGGGCGTATTATCATGGTCAGGTATTTCTTATCGTAGACATAAAAGTTGTTTCGTTAGTGACTCAGTGGTAATGTAATGGTTGTGACTAAGAATTCGGAAAATACCTAGAAAAATATATTATATCTATTCTTAGTAAATATTTGACATGTCATTTGTTAGATGGTTAGATACGAGATATAAATAATTTTAAGCGATTTGTGACTGTTTATGATAATTTGGTAGAAGTTTAATAAGTCCATTTTTGGTCCGTAAATCTTATCTTCTACTATACATATATGTTCGCACAATCATTATTTAAAAAAAAACTAGTAAAGTTTCAACATTGTAAAAACATGCAAAAGTTCTGACCAAAGACAAGTCATCCGTCACTCACAGGTCCCACATCTTTTTACGCTTCTTTGACAATTAGTTTCTACTCTTATTTCACAAACTGTTTGTCATTTATCATTGTCATATCATCAACTTTACAATAGATTGACAGTTATCGTCAATTTCCTCATCGTCCCGCCAATCGCCATTTTCCTCTGTTATGCGGTTTACAATCCACGGTCTATAAACGTGGTGTAAGTCCACCATTGTGTAGACAATGGCCAGGAGTGGGCATCTTTGGGGGCTGGTAACATTGTTATGTTCGGCCTTTGCGTATGTATGCTAAATGGTTGAATTGTTTCCTACAGGTGGGTTACCAAACGTTGGGAGGCAATGTCGGACTGTGCTTAATAAAATTTGTTTAGTTCAGTCCGAATGTGAAGATAAGGCTTGTTTGTCGATTCACACAAATTTACTCGTCCGAAACGGGCAAATCGACACTTTAAAATAAAATATTATTTTCTGTGAACGATTCTCACGAAGTTAATTTATTCGTGACTTCATTTTGAATTTCGTGTAATAAAGTACTAAAATAAGATCGATATTCTCCTATTTTCTATCCTAGTAAAATAAAACATTTTTTTTTAAATATCTGCATAAAACTTAAAACTTTATATTTGCCTAATACGCATTTCTGGATTCGAACCGCGTAAACAGGAATCTATTTTATTTAAAAGTGTCGATTCGCCTTCTAATTAATAAGCGGAAGATAATGGTCATTAAATAGATACCCCTACAGTATTATGCAGAAACCAACAATTTTAAACAGTAAAGTGAAAACAGTATAACACTTAAGAATCATTTCATATAAAATAGATATTAAAGAATTTGAAAGATAAAGTAGATATATGAGTAAATAATAATACATGTTTTATTATTCCTCCTACTACTCTATTATCCTTAACATTAGTCCGTAACGGTCCATTTCTAATTGACCGTGCAGCGGTTTGTGATGAAATATTGCCGCCATTACAAAGCAAAAACAGTGGTGACCGTATTTTATTAGATCACATTGTGACGCTTCAGCCTCTTCTTTAAAACAATTCTCCTCTCCTTTTGCGACACCCACAACCAGCCACAGGGAAGCCTTTTCTTCACCAGAAGTCACACGGCAAACAAAACAATTCGAATAAAACAGTAGCTTTTAATAATACAGGAATATCCTTAGACAATGGTGATCCTACAAACACAAGAAGTGCACCAGCTATATGGCGACCATAAACCCGCAATATAAAGCGACAATGTCCATTCACACTGGTATCCTAAAATATTTATCGTCTTCCACCAATGATATGGTATTAGGGAATGTGGAGGGACATTGTGCTGCCTACGTCATTGTTGTAAAATGTAGTAATGGTAGTGGAGTGATGTCGCACCCTAGATAGATAGACAGATAAAACATTTATTTAATGTACATAAAAGACATAACACAACACACAAAAGTATAATTAAATAATAAAAACAATAATAAAAGAAAGAAAAAAGAAAATACAATTAGTAACAAAAAAAAAATAACAGGGTGACATTACATGTTCTCAAATGGAAAAAAAATCTTAAAATATAGGTAGTTAACACACTATGACATAAACATAATATAAATGACAAGGTGTGGTGTGCGTCTCAAGGTTGCACCAAATGGGAGCCCAGCTCAGCATATGTCAGGCGAATATACCAAAGACCGAGTACTGTTATAATAAACTTGAACTTGGCTTGACACGCTACCACGTGTCTAGATATTAAAGCCATTTAGATGACGGAATCGTAATAAGATTTGTGCGATTCCGATTAGAAATGACGTTCAAAGAATAGATATTTCGCTCAAAAATAGCGTTCGCCAAGTGATTTATGAATTGATGAGAAATCATAAGGATTTATAAATGAATAATAAAATAGATGGATAAGAATTCTGGCTGAAAGTAAATATCCGGTACGTTTCAATCACATATACTCATCAAGAACTTCCCATTTCGTAAACTGTTTTTTATTCCTAACCAGAACAGCCGGCAGTTTTTGCTATACATTCAAAGTTGCAAGTGTTAAGATTATCATCCTGTCTGTAATTGGGATTTCCGTTACATCAACGACTTAATTACAAACACTGTCAGTCGTGTAGTCTGACTTATTAAAACCACACTTTTTATCTTTAGTTCCGAGTACTATGAAATAGAGAACGCAGAATTCTCAATCGCATATCAGATTTCATAAGGTGCTAAAGACCCGCTTAAAATAGTATCACATAATTTTTCCGTTGAATTTATTTCTTACATTTGCATACATATATAAAAACAAGCATTCTAAATTAAATTTATACTGAGATTTTAACTGATATGAAGATGATAAGTATAATAAAATGCCTAAGATACGCGTTTAGGTGTTGTTAAAGGAAACACATCATTAAATCTTTGAATAAAGTTGTAAATAATTCTTTGTATATAAATTTTGTTTTGCGTAAATGTCAGTTGGAGATCGACTTGTCCATAGCTTATTGTAACATTATGTGTTATATGACCACCTGAGCCTATCAAGTTTTTGGTGCTATTAATAAGATTTTTATTTATTAGCTTTAAAACTTTCTATAAGTTAATGAGTTTGAGATAAGAAAATGTAATCGAGAAGAATTCCTAACTATATTTTTCACATTTTTATCATTTTGCATCTATAATATCAAAATATGAAGAAATCATCATTATCTGATCTTGATCTTGATCTTTTGGTTATCAAAAAGACTGATTGTAGTGTAGGTTATGACGCACATGTTTGAACGTTGAAATCTTTTCTTCGACGAACGAAACCTTGAAACAACGAACGGCATAATACTGAATGGTTTGTATGACTAGCCAATCAGTATCCCGTATGGTCTAGTGGCTAGGATACCTGGCTTTCACCCAGGAGGCTCGGGTTCGATTCCCGGTACGGGAAAATCTTTTTGTAATTTAAAAAAATCTTTTCGCAATGAAGCTAAATATAAGTGAAAAGTTTATGAACGACACCATATTTTTATTACATTACTAGCTTCTGCCCGCGACTTCGTCCGCGTCAAATTTTTGCTCCCCTGACCCTTCCCGTCGCATCGATTTGCCTGCTCGTTGCTGCTCGCTCCTTTTGAGTTATAGTGAGTCAACCTTAAAAGATAGACATATGCTCTCGCGGATTTTTTTTTGAACTTTTTAAAAAGAACAATTCCGTCATACATGATTTTTGCGTTACTTTAACCGTTTACGCAGCGCACGCAACGGAAACTCTCAAAAGGAATAAATTTTCCCCGTTTTTGCAACATTTTTCATTACTGCTCCGCTCCTCTTAGTTGTAGCGTGATGTTATATAGCCTATAGCCTCCCTCAATAAATAGGCTACCCAACACAAAAAGATTTTTTCAATTCGGACCAGTAGTTCCTGAGATTAGCGCGTTCAATCAAACAAACAAACTCTTCAGCTTTATAATATTATTAGTATATTAGTATAGATACATTCTTTTAACATAATATGGATTTTTATCACGTAAATGTGTATACGCACTTTTCTTACTTTTCCTTAATTATCTCATCATCATTCATCACTACTTTCAAAGCAGTAAAAAAAAAAACTTAAGGAAACCGGTATGTCCTAGAACCAAAACCACAAAAACTTGTGATATCTATCACATTAGAATGGTGGTAGATTACGGCCCACTCCCTCATACAGATAGGAGGCTTGTGCCATAGTACTGGCAACAATATAGGCTGATTGTTTACTTTTCCTTGATTTCTAGTGTGTGCCGGAAAAGTCAGCAATGTAGGTAGATACGTCAGTTTGACAGATAGTAGAATCATTTCATAAAATCATACTACTAGTGGTTTCCATAACAGTTGTGAAAGTTAGGAATCTGTTTGTTTGATTCGAGTAATAACAGAAATTCAAATCGAGAATAAGGAATATTTCACAACTTATGAATGATAATTTAAAACAATTATTATTATAATAGATGCCTTAAAAACACAGGTTTATTTATTTATATTTTACTAGCTTTTGCCACCGGCTTCGCCCGCGTATATATACTGTAATATAATATTATAAAGCTGAAGAGTTTGTTTGTTTGTTTGATTGAACGCGCTAATCTCAGGAACTACAAGTCCGAATTGAAAAATTCTTTTTGTGTTGGGTAGTTTATTTATCGAGGAAGACTATAGGCTATATAACATTACGCTACAACTAAAATGAGCGGAACAGTAATGAAAAATGTTGCAAAAACGGGGAAATCGCACGGGTAGGCGATTTGACGCGACGGGAAGGGTCGGGGGAACAAGAAATTTAACGCGGACGAAGTCGCGGGCAGAAGCTAGTTATAAATATAAACCTTCCTCTTGAATCGCTCTGTCTATTGATGAAAACCGTATTAAAATCCGTTGAAAGTTTAAAAGATCTAAGCTTACAGACACGGGACTCAATTTTTAACCGGCTTCAAAAAAAGGAGGAGGTTATCAATTCGACTGTATTTTTTTTTTCATTTTTTTTTTAATGTTTGTTACCTCATAACTTTTGACTGGGTGAACCGATTTTGATGATTCTTTTGTAGTTTGAAAGCTGGTGCTTCCCGAATGGTGGTTTCATTCGGACAATGGGGTCCATGTGAAAACCATATAAGTCTTAAATTTGCATTAAGTATTTGTGTGACAAATGAACGAATAACGCGATTAGATTAGTGCGGAATATCTACCATAACTAAAAAGTTAAAAATAAAAACTTTTTACAAAAAAAAAAACAACCGACTTCCTTAAAAAAACACTACAAAGTCAAAAATAACTTTAATTTCGGAAGTCGGTGGCAAAAAATCCTTAAATACAGATCGTAAGACACCGACTTTGTTGTGTTTTTTATGGATGTCGGTTGTTTTTTTTTTTTGAAAAAGTTTTTTGTTTTACACTATGTAAAGATTAATTATTTGTATCTATACCAGGTATCTCTACATAGTATATAACAAAGTCGCTTCCGTCTGTCTGTCCCTATGTATGCTTAGATCTTTTAAACTACGCAACGGATTTTGATGCGGTTTTTAGGGTTCCGTTGCCAAATGGCAAAAAACGGAGCCCTTATAGAATCGTCATGTCTGTCTGTCTGTATGTCTGTCCGTCCGTATGTCACAGTCACTTCTTTCCAAAATTATAAGAGCTATGCTGTTGAAACTTGATAAGTAGATGTAAGAACCGCATTAAGATTTTCACACTAAAATAGAAAAAAAAAACAATATATTTTGGGGTTCCCCATACTTAGAAGTGAAACTCAAATTTTTTTTTTCTTCAAACCCATACGTGTGAGGTATGAATAGGTCATCAAAATTGAGGTCTCTAATATAATTTTTTTCTAAACTGAATAGTTTGCGCGAGAGACACTTCCAAAATCTAGTAAGTAGTTTTTTTTAATACGTCATAAATCGTAAGCCGCAATTTATCTTTCATTCAATCAACTCAAATATAAAAAATAAAAACATTTAATTTCATAAACATAAACCTTATGCATAAACCGAGAATACCTACAGGTTTGTACGGGACCTTCAGTTCGCGAGTCCGACTCGCACTTGGCCGGTTTTTTTTTATAGATAGATTGATTCAAGAAGAGGGTTTAGTTTATACGTATAATACGCGGGTGAAGCTGCCAAAAGCTAGTACATAATATAAATAAAAGTCGCTTTTCGAGTCCATCTGTGTGATCCCGTTGTTCTTCTATAATGCAATAATTTTGATGACATTTTCACTATCATTTAGAAATGTTATTCTGGAAGGTTTATGTGTTAAATCAATCAATACTAATAATGAAATTGAAGAGTTTGTTTGTCGACGGGGTGGGTTGGGGCAGCAAAAATATCATACGGATGAAGCCGTGGGCAGAAGTTAGATACAGAAATCTGGATGGTTTTTCAAGTATTTAATAACCGTGCTAGCGAAGACGCGTCACTAGTAGTTAATCAGTTTAGATATGGACAGAACTATAATGACAATAACTTCCTGCAATATCTATGCTGATTACTACACTCATTGCATTTATTTATCCCTATCTATAAAATTTAAATATTTATGTCTCTTTTACTCTCATAATATAATACAATAAAGCTTATAAATTTTAACGCGGCTGCAGCAAATTTTACAGAAAAGGCTTTTACATAAGACCTGACTTTGCATGAAGGTATAAAACCTAACTGTCTAACAGTATAGTAGTTTGAATCCTTAATCGGCTATTATTTTAACACTTCATGTTTTATTTGATAATTAATTTTATACCGGTATTCAGTTGTTACCTTAGGTTTACGAGACAAGTTATGAGTTGTAAGGTGAATCGTTTTAGTTAATGACTGTCCGTGATATTGTTTTACAGGGAGTAAAATGTACAGAAACTTTGGAAATTCATGGGCGCTGGGTGGCATGGTAGACCAGGGTTGATAATTTTTGAAACCAAAAAAAATCACAGTAGGATGAAACCCATTAGAAAAGGAGGGAAATATGATAAAAATTAAAGGAAAAATAAATTACGGATGATCCGAGCTCGGGAAGTGGGAGGGGTTTTAAGGGTAAAAATGGTTTGTCTTGATTTCCGGCAAAACTACAAGTCCTATGAAAAAGTTAAATAACAAAGTTGTAGGTAGGTAATAAAAAGATCTACAACTTTTGTATTCGCAATTTTTTGACATAACCTCAAAATTTTGTGAAAAATTTAAATAACCAAGTTTTTGGTTTTTTATTTTTACCTTTTTCAAAAAAATGATTTTCTCTACGAAATTTGGTGAAAACTTACCTTATTATATCCCAAATACACTGTAATTTATTTGATTTAAAATATTTATTTTTTTACCTTATTTTGACTTAATATCAAAAAAGCACCCTAATTTTCAACCGAAAATTCTCGAGTCAAAATATCAGAGAGTCAAAATGTTCTCAGAAAATGCAAAAAATTAAATAAATCTTGAATTTAATGTTTTTTAAATCATTATGTAAAATTTCATCAAAAATATGTAATTGCTGCAATTTTTTTCAGTTAAAAAGTTTATTTATTAAATTCTAATTACATTCATGTCATGGTAAAAATTTTCTTTTGATATATTACCGAAAAACCCACCGCAGAGAAAGCAATGAGATTGAAAATTAAATGTAAGAGCGTCTTTATTTATTTCTTTTCCTTCCTTTAATTTTCTGTGACTTAAACTACAGAATGTAGCTATTCCAGTCTCATCATTATATTGACTTTGACAAGTTCGATGAATAAAAGCTGATGTTAATGTTTCAATTTTTTTGTATTTATTGTCGACTCTTTTCTTGCTAGACGCCACTAAACAATTCAAAGCTGCTTTTTAGGGTTCCGTTGCCAAATGTGTCTGTCTGTCCGTCCGTATGTCACAGCCACTTTTTTCCGAAACTATAAGAGCTATGCTGTTGAAACTTGATAAACAGATGTATTCTGTGAACCGCATTAATATTTTCTCACTAAAATAGAAAACATAACAATACATTTTGGGGTTCCCCATAATTACAACTAAAACTCAAAAAAAATTTTTCGTCAAACCCATACGTGTGAATCTGTGAATAGGTCTTCAAAAATGGTATTGAGGTTTCTAATATCATTTTTTTCTAAACTGAATAGTTTGCGCGAGAGACACTTCCAAAGTGGTAAAATGTGTCCCCCCCCCATAACTTCTAAAATAAGAGAATGATAAAACCGAAAAAAATATGTGATGTACATAACCATGTAAACTACCACCAAAAATTGGTTTAAACGAGATCTAGTAAATAGTTTTTTTTAATACGTCATAAATCGTAAACCGCAATTTGCCTTTCATTCAATCAATTCAAATATAAAAATTAAAACATTTAATTTCATAAACATAAACCTTATGCATAAACCGAGAATACCTACAGGTTTGTACGGAACCCTCGGTGCGCGAGTCCGACTCGCACTTGGCCGGTTTTTTTATTTCATACACTTGCTTATGATCTGACTTATTGCAGATTATACAAACAGATTCATCCATACTGATAATCTGAAAAGACAAAATCAAATTAATAATGCCTTTAAAGTTTTATCATGACTTGAACTCGTTGATTCGTGTGAACTCGGTGAATGCGACTATCTAGGATACAATGGGGAGACGGGGCTGCGGTTTATGTGTGCAGTGCTCCCGCGCCGCGCACGCCGCATCACTCGAGATTAAAGTACGTACCGACTGATACAGTTGTCTTTGTCCATACTAACCAGGATCACTTTATTTTTTTAAAACCAATCTATGATCAAGGAGTATAAAGTTTTTGCAAATTGTATAAAATAACGTGTTTTACTTATAATCGACAGTTTCAGTTAGTATCCTATCTCTATTCGAAAGTTTTCATAGGTGCGCTTCAAGGAATAACATTTTAATATTTTGAATTGATATCGGGAGCGCTACTAAAAGGTGCGCTCCGAGGAATAAAAAAGGAGCGCCTCATTAGGTGCGCCTCAAAATGGTAGCGCTTCGAGGAATACCTCAAATTTGTTTGTCTGAAATAAAAAAAATACTATTTTTTATTCTTGTACTAAAATATGATTCAATTTTATTTTTTTTAGGTTATGTTACGTTAAACATACTAATTTTTGAAATAAAATATTACTATTTTTATTTTAAAGTTGATTAATACAGATAGTATTTACCTTGCTATGTAGATTTCAAACGTTTCCTTGAAAGTAAATTTGTCTCAATTCTTTTAAAGTAACTCAGCCTGCACGTGTATTTTTAAAAACAATGTTCTACACTGCTCTGTATCTCGAATACTGGCTAACGGTTTTTACAGCTGCTACGAAATAACAAGTATGTAGTAAGGCCCAGACCCTCCTAGGTCCGTCCCTACTTACATACATACATTCATTCACGCCTTTTTCCCATGGGGGTAGGCAGAAACCACGGAAAGACACCTGCTACGCTCTCTACACACTCCTTTTGTCTCTTTTGGGTTCATACAATTGGTCATACATACACGCCGGTTGCGAGTACTACGCACCTGACCTTTCTGAAGAACATCACCAATAAGGTCACTATATGTCCTCCTAGGGCGTCCCCTCCCGGTGTTTCCGCTCACATCTGCCTTGTAAATACCGTTCTTACTTCTCTATGAAATAACTTACAATGGGCTAAAATTTACCGTAGGTCACTCCGGTATATAAATTATCTTAAAACAGCATCAAAATCAAAAGTAATTTATTCAAATTAGGCTAAGGATCAGCACTTTTCGAACGTCAAAATTACATAAGACAGTTCCCCAAAAACGCCCGCTCTTCACCACTTCCTAGTGCTTTAGCTGGGAAGAAGAAGTGGCGGAACAAACTCCCCAGCAGCACAGCTGTCTATCCAGCATATCATCATACATTTTTGAGTAATTAAAGTGTAAATTTTAATAAATAGCTCAAAATTGTACATAATGATTAAAACAATTTCGAATTCGGGTTTTTTTTTTAATTATTTGCATTTTCTGAGAACATTTATTAAGGCGATGTATATTTTTGTCACACCATCAGAAAGTAGAGATTTCAACGAACAAAAAGCCCACCGATTTTTTGAAAAAAGCTGATATTTTGACACGAGAATTTTCGGTTGAAAATTAGGGTGCTTTTTTGATATTAAGTCAAAATAAGGTGAAAAAATAAATATTTTAAATCAAGTAAATTACAGTGTATTTGGGATATAATAAGGTAAGTTTTGACCAAATTTCATACAAAAAAACATTTTTTTGAAAAAGATAAAAATAAAAAAAACCAAAAACTTGGTTATTTAAATTTTTCACAAAATTTTGAGGTTATGTGAAAAAATTGTGAATACAAAAGTTGTAGATCTTTTTATTACCTACAACTTTGCAATTTAACTTTTTCCATAGGACTTGTAGTTTTGCCGAAAATCGAGATAAACTATTTTTTACCCTTTAAACCTAACCCTCTCCCACTTCCCGAGCTCGGATCGCCCGTAATTTATTTTTCCTTTAATTTTTATCATATTCCCCTCCTTTTCTAATGGGTTTCATCCTACTATTATTTTTTTCATTATTTACCATTTTTGAAGGTTTTGGCCGCCAATGTATAATATTATTATATTACATGGAAATAGGACGTGCGATATTGTCCATGTAATATAATAATATTATACATTGGACAGCTTGCTTTTCTCGATAAAATCACAGGTTAGATTACTGAAATTAAGACACTTGTCGTGATGACGGAGTCTAATTCGGAAACAAGCAGACGTGATTTTTAACCGAGTGAGTGGAATTTTGGAAACGAAACGTAATGTTGAAAAGTAGAAGAGAATGAAGAAATACTTCTTGCTCATTTTCAGTTACCTTTATATTCGTAGAAGAAAATGAACTGAAATTACAAATTACTTAAGATAAAAGCCACTACCGGTGAACAATACAGACCTATTTAAAACGCAACATTAGACATTAATTTAAAAACGTTCTTATTTTAGTTAAGATACGAAATAAACGATTCAGCGACGCTCAATTCGATCCATCGAGCAATATGTTAGCACCGGGCTTACTTTGAAGATAAATTTACAAATGGTCGCGGCGCCGCGCGTTGACAGCGGGCTTGCGTTGCGCGGACGCATTGTCGCAGCTGCGGTTGGGTTGTTAGCGACTAAATATAATATGGATAATATCAAACGATTCCATAGAATTTGGGAAACAGGTTAATCTATCACGCTTTTCATTTCGCCTTTGATTCTAGTTGTTATGGCTTCAAAGGGAGTGTGATTTCTGGGACATGGTAAGAGTGGATAACTTGATTGCTACTAGACGTTTATAATAGTTGCCGTTGCTATTTTTGGTAATACTTGTATTTCTGTTTTATCCATGGGCGCCGGCAAGTTTATCTTCAATTTCATAAAGAGAGGTCGACATTTTTTGCACTTAACGTTGGTTATGGCTTTTCGATTATTTAAAGGAGTTGCTTCGTTGACATATTTAGAAACGTTTAGCACTTTAAAGAATGAAGGATGCAAGAGAGCTCGATGGTGTTTGCATTTTCGAATGAGATCGGTTTTATTTGTCCATTCATACTGAAAGAGGAGTTACTGTATCGATTTCGACAGAAGCTTAAACATTAAGATAGAGTGGGATGCAAGAGCGAGCGAAGTACCTAAGCTCGAAGAATTTCGGAAATAGGAGCGTAATACTACGTCAACTAGGCGTCAGACTTGAGAAATTACTAGAAAATTTTAGGATAGACCCTTGAATAGGTTCTTTTTTATCGTATTAGGTGTTTTCTTTTTTTTTTTAGTTCTGTTTGTTTTCATATCTATACGTTATTTTGAATCCAGGAAGGTGAAAATACACCCCGCTCCCGGCACTAATTGTTTCACCAATATCAAGAATTTTCTTCTCTTATTCCGACAAATGTTATCTTCATTACCATCGTTGCCATCTCTTTTCCGCCAGTTTATTATTTCTACACGATTGCCTTTTCATTCACTTTATTGACGCATCTCAGTAAGTCATAGTCCTGTTTACCATCTTCTTCTTAGTTTCTTTCTTTGCATTCACAAATATATTCCAATTCCTACCATGCTCCGATAATATACTGACCTATTGTGACTTAACTTATTCAAAAATGCTTTATGCGTTCTTAAGTATATGAAAACGTATAACTGTCAACTCGTACGCAGTGCTGACTGGGTTTTTAAATGAGCCGTCGAGTCTCACCCCCTTGTCAACTCGCGTTTACGTCAACGCATTTGATGTTTCTTGATGCGAGACATTTTTGAAGAGATTCAGTAGTACAGTTGCATCATCGCTCAAATTAGCTTTGTCGACAACAGCTGCTACGAAGGCTTGTGGTTAAGTAATTATAGACGGGTCAATCGATCAGGTTAAGCTACGCTTGCTGCGGTTGGTTCATAGATGGGTGGCCATCTTTGCATACCCAGACCTCGTGCCTCGGACACGTTAAGCTATTGGTCTCGGTTGTCATTCACGGATTTTCGACTGTCGTTACGGGTCGTCAGAAGCCCAAAAGTCTGACAACTAATTTTATCAAGGGGTATTGTATTATCCAGTAACTGGGTTGTGGAGGTCAGATAGGCAGTCGTTCCATGTAATATTCTAGTATTCAGTTGCATCAGGTTGGATTAGAAACCCGCCCCTCCCAAAATAATTGGTCTAGCCATCTGATGATGATGATAACAGCTTCTGCATGCCGATGCTTGCTTGCTTCTGCTTCTTCGTCTTCTTCTTGATTCCCATGAAGCACTGGAAAATAGGGGAAGGGAATTAATAAAACATAGATAAAACAACTTTTAACAATTTTTAATATACATTTAAGGTGTATCTATTCATACACGAAATATTTTAAGAGGTACACCTGTAGGTGGTAAAGAAGCTACAGCAACGAAAAAAAAGTTTTTCTAAATGTATTTTTTTCAAAATTTTTATATTTATAAATTATTTGACGCACATAAGAAATACCGGCTCCTTCTTATTTTTTACGGCCCGAGACACCACTGCCATGCTCGTGCCGTCCGGTCGCCGCCCTCGCAGCGTCAGGCGGGCCATTCATAGAATTTGGAGTAAAGGTTTTATTCAAAACGTCTCAAGCAGTTTTAAAATTATAATAATTACGAGAATTCAAAAACGCTTAGATAAAAATTTTCTTTTTTTTTCTATAGCTTCTTTACCACCTACAGGTGTACCTCTTAAAATATTTCGTGTATGAATAGATACACCTTATATCATTTAGATATTCCAAAAAAACATCTGAAATTACTTAAAGGAAACGTTAAGGAAACTGCACACATAAAGGACATCCTAAGGAAAACGCTTGTAAAGGAAACGACGTACATAGTTCTGGTTTTATTTATATAAAAATATCTATTTCTATTTATGGTAATAGTTCTTTGCTCGCGAGCGGGTGTGTACCTGTCGGGTCGCGTCTATACCGATATTCGTTACGCGACTGACTCTCGTTTAGTGCTGACACATTGACTATTATTTCCATGAATAAAAAGTGACTTGACCGTTCCCGTTGACATTCGGGAGCTGGTATAATAAGTAGGAATTTACATTCCATCGGCTCATACGTCCCTTCGTTGTTTCTTGTGTTTTAAATTTTAAATTTAGCCCTCCCTGCACCGCATCGCCTATATTATCTAGAAAACCTTTTCCATGTCGAAGTTTAATTTAAAAAGTTGACGGGTAAAATAATGGTAACGTTAAAATTCGACGTTATACCCAGTAAAGTGACCGCGTTCTACGCTCATTAATTACATACTCATTTATGCATGTAGAGCTGAGCTTGAAGACCCACCCGCGCCATCGTCGCTGCTCTTTAATGAATTTTTAACAAAAACTTAATTAAAAATCGTATCTCGCGTGTTCGAAGGAAATGAACTCATTCTTTCGACTCGCTGACTGACGGCTGAACTGACGGGCCCGTCATTATGAAGAGCGTCCACTGTATCTTGACCTGCGATGCCCCCTGTTGCATACACAAAATTGTGGCCCCCGGCGGAACCAACGTGCAGTCAAAGGTCAACCAGCACTGGTGCAGGTTGTATGTTTTGGAAATTTTGTAGTTGACGAGGTATGCGGTAAATGTTATTACGCACTTAATTATTAATTATTGGTTCATGTAACGTTAACTTCGGTTACTCGGTAATAAGCGTTTAATAATAAATGCATGTTCGGGTTGGAAATTATTTTATGCAAACGTAGAGTAACCATATATAATAACAAAGTTATATTCCATACTGAAATTTATTCAAGAGACTATAAGAATCGGAAAGCGAATAACACAGTACATTGTAGAACAATGTGCATCTTCCAAAACCAATACAACGAAGTAAATAGAAACTCATACCGGGTATACAGGTTTGATGGTAATTCAAATATTCTATTGTATTCGAATCATATCGCATACATCGGTAAGAAGGGCTTGTAAACATTTTTTCACGTCCACTCTAGGTGTATTGAGGTGGCAAAAAGTGTAAAAAGCTTCGCATGTAGGTATGAAGACGCTGGCTTCAACAAAACCAACACGGGGCGGCCACAAATTGGCGGTTCAGCGAGACGGGCACGTCGTGACTGCGCCGCCGCGCCGCGGGCGCATCCACTTACAGAGGACAGAACATCAGCGGAGCGGTAAGCGGGAAACAACTTTGGAAGAAAAATAATGTTTAAGTTACTAAAACAGCTGAAGATAAAGCATTAGAAAATAAATTTAAGGATTTTGAACTTGTTAATGACATAGCTGATGAAGCAGACGAGTTTAACAGTATTGTGCGAAGTGAAACATGTAACATTAATAGGTTGTATTATAGTTTTGATGATGCTACAGTCAAGGGTCAATTGACCAATGCAATGCTGGCTGCAGGGACTTAAACAGTCCTCTCATGATTAGTCAGTGCAAAGTCTTGAATCAAAAAGTTAGTTAACGAGAGGACAACTAGGCCCAGATATGTTTTTGATGAAATGCGTTTGAAGTTCGTTAGTTGTGACTAGCGCATGACGTTAATTTAAAATATGTATTTCGAATCTTTATGAGCTTAAGATTTAAATAATGTAAAAATAGAAGGACCAAATAACGAGATAGAAACAAACGATGGAAAACATATCTCGTTAGAAGAGCATCCTAATAATTCAAAAAGTACAAAATTATTTATTACGCGCACATAAATTGTGTTAATAGACAGCGCAATAAGCGCGCACCCTTACGAGTCCAGTACGATTATTTGCTCAGTAATGGTAGAAATCCATTAAACAAGCTCCTTTTAGTGATTGAACAAGTACAAAGACTAGAATGCATTTTTGAATTGCATCCAGCCAATTTACAGGCACTAAATTGCAAGGCATGGAAATGTGAATCTTTTTTGGTTCTTTTTTATCGTATTTCGAAATTAATTTGAGTGCTGAATTATAGTTAATTCACTCAAGTTGATTATTGTGAGAATGTTTATTGAGTTATATTGTTCTGGTTTACGACGATTTATTGGAAAATAAGTACTTTCATTTCAATATAAGTACTTAACTTGTTTCATTTTTAATACTCACTACAAAAACTTGAAACTGCAAAGTTTTATGAAACTGAGAATAACTGTACTAATATTATAAATGTGAAAGTTTGTGAGGATGTATGGATGTTTGTTAATCTTTCACGCAAAAACCACTAAACGGATTTGGATGAAATGTGGTATGGGGCTGTTCATTAATCACGTGAGGCTCGAAAGGGAGGGTCCATAAAAAATCACGAAATATCACAAAGGGGGAGGGGGGTGTAGTAATATATCACGTGTAATTTTTTTTCTTGTTTTAATTAGATATTTAAAAAATTACAAAAAAATAGATTCTTTGTAGGTACTAAAAAAATACACGTGATATAGGGAGAGGGGGGGTAGTCTTAAACCTTACCATGGGGAGAGGGGGTTCAAAATGCCAAAAAAACATCACGTGATTAATGGACGGCCCCTATACACATAGTTTATAAAATTTACGAGCGCATAGGGCGCTATGTGTTAATAAATTTTATAAACTATCAATATCTATATTTTTTTATCCCGATAGTACGTTCCTACGGGATTATTTGTGACCTCCACGCGGGCCAAGCCGCTGGCAAAAGCTAGTTCAGAATATTTGAACTGTTATTGGTAGCAAAGATTTAATTTACAAAATGTCTAGACAGGAATAACGTGGCATTTTCAATTTTATTTCCAAGAAGCTATGTTAATTTTATGATGTTATAGGCAATGTTGAAGTATAATTCTGTTGTCAACCTAACAACGGAACGCTCAATATGTCTTTCACATAAATCCCGTGTAGGTTCTGACAGTGACCATCATAGAAGATGGTAGTTATTTTTTAAGTGCTGTTTTACAGCCCACGGCAGTGCATTTTGACCCCTCACAATATCATAGTAAAATTTATTGTCGATGAAAAATATTATGGGAACTTAGTCACAGTTCTGGGGTATATATATTTCGCAAGACACATCTCGATAATTTAGTGGGCAGTTAGAAATATAGGTGATAAAATACTCATTTCTACTCACGGTCTTATGTCAGGCCAGTAGTTAAATTATATTTATGAATACAGAATACGGATGAGCCTTTTATTGTTCGGCTGCAGAAATAAAAAACCGGCCAAGTGCGAGTCGGACTCGCGCACCGAGGGTTCCGTACAAACCTGTAGGTATTCTCGGTTTAAAAATATATTTTTTTTAATTTTTATATTTTAGTTGATTGAATGTAAGGCAAATTGCGGTTTACGATTTATGACGTTTTAAAAAAAAACTACTCACTCGATCTCGTTCAAACCAATTTTCGGTGGTAGTTTACATGGTAATGTACATCATATATTTTTTTTAGTTTTATTATTCTCTTATTTTAGAAGTTACGGGGGGGGGGGACACACACATTTTACCACTTTGGAAGTGTCTCTCGCGCAAACTATTCAGTTTAGAAAAAAATGATGTTAGATACCTCATTACCATTTTTGAAGACCTATTCATAGTTACCCCACACGTATGGGTTTGATGAAAAAAAAACATTTTTGAGTTTCAGTTCTATGTATGGGGAACCCCAAAATTTATTGTTTTTTTTCTACTTTAGTGTGAAAATCTTAATGCGGTTCACAGAATACATCTACTTACCAAGTTTCAACAGCATAGCTCTTATAGTTTCGGAATAAAATGGCTGTGACATACGGACGGACGGACAGACAGACAGACAGACAGACATGACGAATCTATAAGGGTTCCGTTTTTTGCCATTTGGCAACGGAACCCTAAAAAGGCTTAATAATGGTGACTTCAGTTTTGAAGTAAAAGATGAGCAGCTTGAAAGGAATGTTACTGTAATTGATTTTAATAACGAAGATGTAAAGAGATGTTGTGAGTAGTGGTGGACCAGTGGCAACGGCAGCAACTTACGAGTTGTAGCTCATAGGTTTGAACCTAGATAGGTGATTTATTTTGTGTAAATTATTTGTTAACCACTGCTCTCAAAACTGTGAAGAAAAACATTGGGAGGAAAAAGACATGTCCTAAAACCAAATATTCGAAGACATGTGACATATACAAACCCGCACTGGGTCTTCGTGGTAGATTACAGCCTACTCCGTCTCTTTGAGAGGAGGCTTGTGTCCCAGCGGTGGGACATAATAGATTGTTTATGTAAAGAGACTTAGACTGCGGGAAGCACAGAACCAGTCGTAGTGGCGGTGCTTGAGGAAAGTCCAGCAGTGAACGTCTTTCGAGTGGAATGTTGATGATGATGAATAAACTTAGCTGTTATTACACTTGGCTACAGTTTTGTTTTTGACGTTCGAAGGTGCCGTTATGTGTCTGTTTGAAATAAATGATAGGACTTTGTATATTCTTAAACAAAGGCGCCTGTAAGCCATGTATGCAGTTTAGAGTTATCGCCTTTATCAACTTTCTTCACGTGATTGTTGCCGTCTGTTCTATCGAAGTTTGGGTAGAAATCGAACAAATCCCTGATAGTGCTTATTATATGCGTCATCTAATCACACTTTAGTTTTCAATGGTAGTGATATTGGAATCATAAACAAAATATATATCATACTTTGTTCAGTGAGTGTCCTAATCATCTCAGCCCGGAATCAGTCACTGCTGGGTAAAGGTCTCCCCCGTTTTCCGCCATACATCTCGGTTCCGTGCGTCTCTAATCCACGCGATTCAGCGACCCTGACGATATCGTCAACCCAACGCGCTTTTGGATGGCCTTCGTTTCTTTGGCCTTATCTTGGCCACCGTTCGGTCACCGCATTACTCCATTGGCCATCTCCTCGTTTTACTAAATGTCTTACTAGATGTAGTACCTCATTGAGTGTACAGCTACTAAATTAAGAACAAAAGTAGGCACTAGTGTCTAATCTGATAAGTTTCGATTTTCATGTCTTATAAACTCATATAGTTGCTAGTCGGCTTTAAATATGCATCAGTATTTGGCTTCGCATATGTTATAAAGATTCAATTTCCTAATATTAAAATTATTTCCACTTCTTGCTCATATGAAATACCGTTGAAAACGCACATGTTTCAAAAAGCCAGTACACAAAAACTTCATGAAACATACAAAAAACATTCACATACATTGCGTAAACTGTTCCATTACTGTTTGATTACGGGCACGCAACGAGCAGTGTTTTGTTCAGCAAAAAAGCACAGCGTACGACCGTCACCGGACTTCATTTACATACAGCGAACATAAATTCTCGTTTGTAAGAACACACTGGCACTTTTATTGTGCAGTCTTCGTTGGAAGCAAAAAACTGACAGTTTTTTTAACGAGATAGACCTCCGCTACATGACGACCTTTGATCGCGTCTATACAAATATTAATTCTTCGCATGTTGAGGCAGTGAACTAATCGTTTTTTATTGGTCACGGCGCTTGTACGGTCGTGAGCTTTTTATGTGGGAGGTATTGATTCTATAGGCAATTTGACGAGTATGGATATGCATGGAACAAGTATTACTTGTGTATCTGATTTAATACCGGGCCCGTTTCAAAAAGAACGTAAGTGGCCGAGTGTGGGATTTTGATTCGGATTCCTGATTCGAACCGAAGCTAAATAATGTTGAATCACACACTAAAAGTGTTAAGTGTGAGATAAAATTGTGCGATAAGAATGCCTAATGCGATTTTAATGCAGTAATCACTTGTCACTACTTCGAACAAATTGTTTGCTCAACTTAAAAAGAGGATTGTAATATCGTAACATATATCCTCATATCTGAGTTGAATATAAACGTGTGTTATTTTTGGGATGTTGATAAGGAGCACTTTAGCGATCAAACCCTTTCCTTTCGGTTTTATTTGGGTCTCGTAAGTAACCATACTGCGTAATGGAGCAAATATTGTTTGTTGCGTATGAGTTTCGGGTATTGTTTAAATATTTCCCGTATTTGTGTAAATAATAAAACTGGCGTACGTTTACATTGGCGGACTCGTAAACGACAAACAGGCAGTGTTCATCGGAAACAGTAAATATTATAAATAAATAAATATCTTAGGACAACCAACACACCATTATCTGATCCCAAACTAGGCAGAGCCTGTACTATGGCAACCAGACAACTGATAAACATACTTATATATTTCTAAATACATACATATTATAGATAAATTACACCCAGACACAGAACAAATGATTGTGCTCATCACACAAAGATTTGTCCTGGGTGGGAATCGAACCCACGACCTCAGTCTTAGCAGTCAGGGTCACTAACCACTAGACTAACAGGCCAGTCAGGCCAGGCCATTATTTAATTTTATAAATACGGACGCGAATGTTGAGAATCCTGGAATGGCTGTTTTCACAATACCAGTCTGCGAGAACATGCTCATATTTTACGTATGATCATCAAAAACGTTGTAAAATTGATTTACAGCAACCTCAGAGTGATTGCAGCGTCAATATATGAACGGGAACGCTAAAATTGTATGAGATATTCAATGAACGCTCAGTCATTTGTTAATTTTGTACGCCGCAGTAATATTTAGTGGCAGTAAATATTACAGCTATAAAACAGTCCAGAATGCTCTTAATATTTTAGCTCCCGTTATTTTAGTTGTCGGATTTTTTATGAGTTTTTACATATTATATATAATGGTAATAGGAAGTTATGACATACATTGGTGCTATATTGTTTATAAACAACGCATTTGTTTATAATTTTGACTGCAAAATTAGGGATTTCATAAAAAATATAGACATTGGTACCGATTCCCTTGTTCACAAACTAAACTAAATTTAAGTTCAGTGCATCTTTTTCTTTGTATTTCATTAAGAAGAGGACAAAAGAAAAATTTTAGTTTAGTCCTGTCAAATTAATCAGCGCCTGTCACTACTCCATACAAGTTTAGACGTGATTAAAAACTTGCCTACTAAAATTACGTCAATTTACGTCAAGCGCTGATTAATTTGACAGGACTAAACTAAAATGTATCTTCTGTCCTTTCCTTAATGAAATAGAAAGAAAAAGATGCACTGAACTTTAGTTTAGTTTGTGAATAAGGGAATCGGCACCATTGTCGAGGAGTAAATCGTTTTCAACAGATTTGTCTTCGAACCCGCCTCAGGATATTCCATGACGGCGGTCTGAATGGATAACCCTATAATCAGTGAAAGTTTTTTTTTTGTCTGGTATGGGATTCTTTCGATTGTTATTCTAAAAGAAATCAATAATACGTTTAGAACAATATACTTTTTGGTCTGTTTGCAATACAACACTAAACAGTTGTATCTGTGTTGCTACGGTTTACACATTCAATTCTTGCTCAGTGATTCAGACATATTTTTTATAAAATTATAAACTGACTGCCTGACATATCAAGGCACAGCTGAAGCTACTGGGACTAGGAACGTAAAATGTTGCATACGGCCTTGAAAATATAAGGTAGAACTAGGAAATGTTTTTTAAAAAATCGACCTTTAACCGGGTGTAAAGGGGTGATGTCGTTTATATGAAAAATCATATTCCTAGAGTTAAAACTTAAAACTGGCACATAATAATTATCCAAGCAAATCATAAAGTATTTTTTTTACTTCTCCGATAAGCACCTAAAAGTTAGACCATACAATTTAGTAACTTATAACAACTTTCTATGTTGGTCAAGTGGTCGCAAATACGCTACTGTTGTTTATGAGGGCCTGGGTTCAATTCCCAAGTCCGGCAAAATGTTATTGGGTTTTTCTAGCTGGAATTCCTTTCTAGTTGATGGCAATAGGTTTGCCCTGTATTACATGGGAATTAAATATATGTGCCCATCCCTCGTCGTGCGAACCAATACTTACACCCGAAACTACACCATCAACATATACGCATATCCACGGATACTATAACTTGCATAGGCGTCATTTACACCTGCTCATATTCCTGGTAGCCTAGTAATCATGAACTCGCTACTGAATAAATCTCTATCAGACACGGAGATTAATTTATCGGAACAAGAGAATAAAACGCCGCCTAATTATGCACCCCAACGGGTAAAAAGAAGCTGGGAAGATATTTTTATTAGTGATCAGCTGGATGAATTTAAAAAAGAAATGAGAGAAATGATGGCACTTTTCTGTGGTAAACAGGAAAATGAGATACAACAAATTACTCTCACTTTAAAAGACATTCAACAATCCAATCTTAAAATAGAAAACTCAATCTCATTCGTAACTGCACAAAATGAGGAGCTACAAAAAAAAATTGACAAACTCGAAACTCAGGCCAAGGAGGATAAGAAATACACCACATTGTTAGAGAATAAACTTGAGGAACTTCAAATGGGAAGTCGTAAATCGAATTTCGTAATAAAGAACGTACCAAAAAAACCCAGTGAATCCAAAGAAGACCTCATGGAAATGGTTATGTGCCTCTCCAAAAACATTGACTGTACTATGAGCAAATATGACATAAAAGACATATATAGAGTACGCGGAAAAAACACGGAAATTCAAAACTCGCCCATTATTGTGGAAACTGGTTCTACACTATTGAAGGGTGACATTATGAAAATGGGAAAAGCTTTTAACCTAAAACACAAGTCGAAGTTGTGCTGCAAGCACATAGGATTTAAAACTCAGGAAGACACCCCTATATTCCTATCAGAACACCTGACTCCTAAAGGGTCCCGTCTGCACTTCCTTGCTCGGGATTTAACTAAGTCTGGAGCCTACAAGTTCTGCTGGACCGCCTATGGCAAAGTTTATCTCAGGAAGGACGAGCAGTCACCAACTTTAACTATTAAAAGTGAAGAACAGGTACATCAGCTTATGTTAAAGAAATGACTATTAGACCACAATTCTATGTTCCTCAGATACCTAACTCTAAAAGTAATTATGCCATCGTCTTATATTATTTTTTTGTTACCTACTCTCAGTTATTATACAAAATCTTATATACTGTTAACTAAGTATGTTTACAGGGATGCCACATTAAGTTACTTGGTTACACATTCACACACTTTCTCAGAACTTTGTAAATACACATCACATATACACATAATCACGCACATTCATAATACAAGTCCACTATACATACTCAGACACACAAAATCATGCATACAAACTCTAACACAGCTGCGCTGTTTTTACAAAATCACTTCTATTGAATTTGACCTCATCCGACTATTATCATCAGTCTATAAAATTTATGATATTCTTGTTATTGACGGTTATTCTACCAGGGTGATATTAAATGGGTGACAACCTACAAACTATAAATGAAATTGACAATGTTGAAATTGCGCGTTCGATAGAATGTGATTGCTCTGAGATCTCTAAGTATATTTCAGTAAATAATAATGACTTGACTATTGTCTCTCAAAATATAAGGAGCGTTTACTGTAACTTCGATGATTTTTCACTATTACTATCTACTTTTAAATTTGAAACGGATGTTATAATTTTAACTGAGTGTAGACTTAACGATAACAAACCAATTCCTAAACTTAGTAATTACCACTCTTTTGCCTCTACCAGACATCTAAACCAAAATGACGGGGTGGTAGCCTATGTTAAAAACACATTAAAACCAAAAGTAAAAGAAATAAAATTGGCCCAGGCATCTGGTCTCCAGCTAGATATTCTGAATACTCATATTTTGTGTATTTATCGGTCTCCATCAAACACTAACACTGACAGTTTCATTGACTCACTTAGCACTCACCTTGAAACAATAACATCGCAAAAAAGCGTAGTAATAGCGGGAGATATAAACATCAATATTGGACCTAAAGACATAGAGACGTCACGGGATAGTAAAAACAGAGTGAACTATTTGAATATGTTGTCATTACATGGTATCCTCCCTGGGCATACATTACCCACCAGGGAAAGGAACTGTTTAGACCATTTCATGATAAAAATTAACAAAAAAAAGACTTCGGCATTTATCGCTATCCTACATACTACCATCACCGACCACTATACTACATTTATGTCACTGCGTAAGCAAAAAACAACACAGGTTTCAAATAAAACCATTACTAGTTTAAATTTCGAACAAGCTTTAAAACAAATACGTGAACAACATTTTTCAGATTTACTATTCTGTGATGATCCCAATCTATTGACTGAGTTACTTATCGATAAACTAACTGAAATAATTAATCTCAACACTACCACAGTAAAAGTTCCAAACAGTAAACGCATTATTAAACCATGGCTAACCCCAGGCATACTCCGTTGCATTAGAAATAGAAATAAACTGCAAAAGACATATAAGAGTGACCCATATAACGAAATCAATAAAATAACATACAATCGATATAGAAATCACTGCAACAAGCTCATAAAAAAATTGAAAAGAAAATATGATAGGGAATTACTTGCTAAATCAAAATCAAACAATAAATTACTTTGGAAAAATATAAAAACTATAAACTACACTAATAAAACTAAAACTCAAAACGTTGAACTCATAAATATTAAGCCCACCCCTACTGAATCAGCAAACTTTATAAATAATTATTTTGCAAATATTGGCAAACAGCTGGCCCAACAAATTCAGCCTATTATAAATAATGACCCTACTTATGTACCTGATCAATCGGCAACACAAGTTAATTCATTTGTACTCATGGACACAGACCTCAATGAAGTAGATAACATTTTGATGAGCTTAAAGTCAGATAGTGCCGCTGGCTGGGATAATATCTCGACAAGATTTTTAAAGTACATTAGTTATGAAGCTGTCCCAATTATAACCCATCTTGCAAATCTATGTTTTAGACAGGGTATCTTCCCGGCCCCTCTTAAGCAATCCATTATTACTCCAGTTCACAAGGGTGGGGACAGAGGCGATGTCAACAACTACAGGCCGATATCCGTCCTTCCAGCTATATCGAAAATCTTGGAGAAATTAATCAACATTAGGCTTCTCAAATATTTAAATAAATTTAAAATACTATCCCCATCACAATTTCGATTTAGGCAAAATTTATCTACCGAAGATGCAGTTACTGCACTAAGCTCGCTTGTGGCTAGTCAACTTGATAATGGCAACAAATGTTTAACTGTCTTCTTGGATCTTAAAAAGGCATTTGACACCGTCTCTGTGCCAATCCTTGTGAACAAACTAGAGAAAATTGGTATAAGGGGAATTTCACTCAATCTTCTTAAAGATTATCTCTCTAACAGGAAACAACGGGTTAAGTTGGGGCAATATGTCAGTGATGATGCAGAAGTATTATTTGGCGTGCCTCAGGGTAGTGTTTTGGGCCCCACACTTTTCTTAACATATATTAATGACCTCTGTAATATGAAAATTAATAACGCCAAAGTCTTTTCTTATGCAGACGACACGGCAGTTGTTTTTTATGGAAGTTCCTGGGATGAAGTAGAGCAAAGTGCTTCATGTGGCATGGCCCAAATTGCTAAGTGGCTAAATAATAATCTACTGACATTGAACACCTTAAAAACTAATTACATTTGCTTTAGTATTCGTAATCGTACACAACCAAATAAGGACTTCACAATCACAGTACATGAGTGTGGTGATATTAAAAACAAGAACTGTATGTGCCCTACCATTAATAAGGTCACACACACCAAATATTTAGGTATCATGCTTGACCAAAGATTGTCCTGGTATCCTCATCTTGAGCTGGTCACTAACAGGGTTCGGAAACTAAGCTGGATTTTCAAAACATTGAGACATATTGTTCCAAAAAATCCTACCAATGTTGGAGGCCCATCTAGGAACCTATTAAATGATCTATATCGCTTTGGTACAATCAGTCTTGGTTTACTGCATTCCTATTTGGGGAGGTGCAGCTAAATCTAAATTTATTGAAGTGGAACGAGTGCAACGAGCCCTAATAAAAATTATGTATTTTAAAAAGATTAGATATCCCACCGAAAGCCTTTGTCAAATAAGTGATTTGCTTTCGGTAAGAAAACTATTTATTATTTATACGACTTTAAAAAAACACAAAGAGCTGCCTTATGATACCAGTATCCTGTCAAAAAGAAGGAGAGATATTATAGCACCGATTCCACAAACAAAAACTAGGTTTTGTGATAGACAATACGGGAAACGGTCATCTCAACTTTACAATAAAATAAATAAAGAGATATATGTATATAATAAGCAATATTATGAATGTAAAAAACTTATAACTAAATGGATAAAACAACTGACCTACGAGGACACCGAGGCCCTATTGCAGCACACATCATAACTCACTCATTTATGCATACACTAACTCCTATGTACCACATGTACACTTACACACCACACATACACCCCACACACACATATCACACATACTCAACTCACTTGTAACATACACAAAACAGTTTAAATTTCTCTTTTTAATTTTTAATTTTACACATACATACATACATACAATCACGCCTTTTTCCCATGGGGGTAGGCAGAAACCACGGAACGCCACCTGCTACGATCTCTACACACTCCTTTTGCCTCTTTAAGGTTCATACAATTGGTCATACAATTGGTCATTGGTCATTGGTCAATTGGTCATTGGTCATTGGTCAATTTTAATTTTTTAATTTTTAATTTTGTAATTTACCATGTTGAATTTATATGTATAAATAGTAAATACCGGATTTTGTATGTACATTACTATTATCTAAATTGCGGAAGAGTGGAATGTCCTAACACAGGCAATTGTTTGCTTAAAAGGACACTCCTACCACTAGCTTTGTTGTACAAATTTTGTTAAAGAAAATAAACTATTTGTATTTGTATTTGTATATAACTGGCGAAATGTGGGTGTAGGTACTATTGATAAATCTCTTCACAACCCTTCGCGGATGTTTTCACGGCATAGAGGTGAAGTCAGTTACTGCACCATTGTCAAGATTACAATTATCAATTCGTATATACATTACTACAAGCGAGCATTCAAAGCAGCAATCCCAAGGACGAGTTAAATCTCTTCAACAAAACAATTCCAACTTTTCAACAGCATTTAACTCCCCATAACTTTATTTAAGCAGTTTGTCCACGAAGTTTATATCAAATGTTTTCTTTCAATAAACAAAGCTGAAAATCACGTTGTCGTTGTCTGGCAGTCGCATCTGTAGTGTGATCGCTTGTTCGGATCGCGAACAGTTTTATGTGGGTATAAATACTGGCCGATCTGTCCCCGTGGTCGCTTGCTTTGCGAAAGGTTGCCTTCATTATGTCTTGGACGGAAGAATAGGGTGCGAGTGTTGAAAGTGTTACAAATGAGTACGATATAAGTGTGAGAGTATGGTGTGTGAGTATGAGTGTATGCCAAACGAATTTCTGCAAATTGAAGTTTATGCTATTCGCTGTTATGCTAAATAATATGATGACATAAAAAGTTCTGCAATAAAGGGTATACCCAAAGAGGACATGTGAGGTTGGAATTTGGATCACTTAGTTACGAATCGCTCGTGGCTAAATTATAACAGCTGCGGTGGTCGATTGATCAGGTAAAGCTACGCTTGCTGCGGTTGGTCTATGGATGGGTGACCATCTTTACATATCAAGACCCCTCTATTCTAAAGGAAGCATTATAAGCTGTTGGTCCCGGCTGTCATTCATAGAACGTCGAAAGTGTGTCTGCCAGTCTTACCAAGGCGGTAACGTAATATACAGTAACTGGTTTGCGAAGGTCAGATAGGCAATTGCTCCATGTAAAATACTGGTATTCATCTACCTTCGGGTAGACTGGAAGCCGACCCTAACATGGTTGGGAAAAGGTTAGGTAGATGATGAGCAAACAGTGTAACTTTTAATGTGGGTACAGTACCAATAGAACAGTGGTAATCCAGTGGTGTCGGCCACGACAGTGAGAACTATTATGTTTCAGTCAAAAGGTACCCAGTAGGTACTATAATGGGGATAATTATGAAAAAAAACTAAAATGTGAACCTTGCTATATCTGCGGTTTGAATTCATATAGCCCACGTGCATTAAGTTGTGCGTGAAGATTTCTCTGCGGCAATAATAATATCAAAGCATTATTTAAGAGTCCTGTCTTTTCTGCCTCCTTCTAATCTGCCCCTGCTGTCTTCGTGAGGTTGTCAGCCAATCTGGCTGAAGGGCGTAGCACGCAACGCCTGCCGGAGCTTCGCATCTATCGAAGAAATAGCAAAAAACGCCTTCAATTAAACGTACAAAAAAACTATGCAGTTAGGGCTATACTTCGGTAGCGCTGCCAGGTCGCACCGTCAACAAAATGTCGGGCAGGTTTGGCAGCCAGAAGACAGTCAGGTGAGACTCCCACCATAGAGGTTGTGTTACAGTTGGTACGGCAACCTGGCGACGTCACCATGGCGAAATTAACAGCTAGAGCAAAGGTTTGGCACGTGAGAAATTGACGCGAATATCAGGATCGATTTGCAAATCGATTCAAGACAATTGATTTAAATTTGTAGCTAGTGTTATACTAATAAAGTTGTCATTATCATCATCTCAGGCGGAAAACGTCCACCGCTACATGCCTCTCTCAGAGCGAGGGGCTTTGCCATAATCGCCACGCTTGGCAGGCGGGTTGGCGATCGCAGTATGGTGGTAAAATACATAGAGAACACTGTTACCCATTCTCTCAGTAAGTCGTTTAGACGCCTTTTACGACACCCACGGGAAGAAATGGGATGGTAATATTCTTTACATCTGGCACCAAAAGGAACAATTATGTTCAATAAAGTAGAAGCAAAACTTTAATAATGAGTAGTACTGTTGTACTACTGAACAATGGTACCCAGTAGCTAAGGTCAAATCTCGTTAAACAAATTACAGCACACTTTTCTCAAATCAAAAGGCAAACAGTTCCTTACAATCTCAGCTTTATAAAGTTACTCTGTATACAAACTCAACGACAATATCGTCTGCGATCAAATAATACGACAAAGTTCTTTGTGACGCCGCCGCGGAGTTTGCGCTCACTCTAATTAAGCGCGCGGACTGTAGGTAGTGAAAAGATTTTGTCGCGACGATTTCAGATTTAAGTGAAACTTGTCCCTTGTCTTCCTTCGTGTGTAGGTGTGTATTGTATTAAGATCCTTACGACGTCTAATATTTTTGAGACGAAAAAAAAAAAATTGCGTGTGTAGCTTAGCTGGCTGTTGGCGAGGATTTGCTGAATTTTGTCGTCGTTTCGCAGTGTACTATTATTTTGTCGTCTCTTTAAATGCACTGAAAGAAATGGTTTTCTATTTATGTGGCTTGAATTCGAATATTACTTACAGCTAACAAATGAGTGTGATGACCTAGTAGGACTCCCTGTGGCACACCCCAGATTTGGATGCCTCTTCGAAGCTTGTACAACTAATATGTTCTAAACCTATCGAAATGAGTATTGATTCTAATGTCAAGCGGCCATAGCGTCAGTTTTTTTTATTTTTTTCGTATATTCTGTCCTGTTTTTACACTGCTACGTTACGTAACCGTACGTGCCTGCGTTCAGGTTTTGCAGTACATAGTTTAAGTCAAGATTAGTTTAAATATTTACATTAACCGCAACGAATTACAAGTTTACCTTTACCCAGATTTTGTGTAAACATTTATGAGAACAAACTATACAAATAGTTAAATTATTATGAACAAAAATGTCGTAACTGTAGGCGGGAAGTCAAATACAAAGCCGGTTGCCATAATAGGCAATAAAAAAAAACAACTTGCATTCGTGTTGCCAGCTAAAAATGCTGTTTACATAAGACGATCATCACTCATGTGATAATAGTGTATTCATGTAAATTGTTCTCATTAGCTGTCTTGATTCTATTTGCCTTCGTACAGAAGCACCGACTAAATAATTAGTTGTATATGAACGTATTTTATTCACACCCGTGTTATTTGATTAGTTTAGAATTGCGGCCATCTTATGTCAATATATTTGAATTTCAAACACCTTGCTTCTTTCAAATAAAAAGCCGTTTTGAATTTAGAGTCACACTTCGTATTTTAATGTGAATTTATATTGAAAATAAAAAAAATATGATTTGATGTTGATTAAATATTTTCTGTGTGGGAAAAATATATTTGATTTTTCACATTCAGAGAAAATAATTATTTACTTTTAAAGCTGTACCTACTTGAAACACTTTATGAACCGTAGTAAGGATTTATAGGCAAGTTAAATGACCCTTAAGCACCTACCTAGTCACAATGATTTAATATATTTTTTACTTAAATGTTGGGCATGTTCCCTCGTAAACTCATTCCGTTCACAGAAAATTCGGCTCCATTTGGTTTACGATCAGGATAACGACTCGTGTTAAAAACTCTAAATAGGTTTTTAAGTACCCATAGTCAATTAAAGGGAAAGTCAGTTGGAAGAAAACTATTTTACCGTAAATTCGGTTTATCTTATCCTAAACAAGGGTTATAATGATGCACTTAAAGTATGAACACATGATTTTATGAATAACAGCATAAAAGCACTCATGATTTTATAGTGTTATTTTACAAACAAGATTTTCGAGTAATAACGCCATGAATGGGAGCCTACCTTACAAGAACAGATTTAATTGGCGGTTTTAGTGATAAAAGGTGCCCGTATTGTTTTATAATACGACAGACGGATGCACGCGGAAACTTGTAAACTTCAAACGCAAACAGAAAACCTGCTCCGAACAAGTTGAGTTGTTACTCATTAATTTATGAAGCTCAATAAAATGATTCACTAATTCGAGAATAAAATATTCTTATTTGCGAATTCAATAATGAAGTTTATATGAGCTGTTTAAAAAAGGACATGAATTATAACTTTGTACCGGACATAATTAAATTAATATTAATAACAGCATTAATAAAAGAAGATGGTCTTGTATCGCAGTTCTTCGTATTCGGGCCACATAGCGTTCGATCACATTGAACGAAATTTGTTTTTGCTCGACGATTAAAATATATTTTTTTGGTCTCCTTTGATGAAACACAGCCCTTACGTCAGTTGGAACATAATTTTGAATAATGAAACGTGTGTCGTTATACATCACTCTGTTGGACAATAACATGGGACTTGTACAATGCGAGCGAAATTACATGCGGCTCATATTGACCGGCGCAAATAAATATTTTGAACTGACGTTTGGATAGGTTTTTTGTCCTTTTTTAAAGTAAAGACAAAGGCAATATCCGCCCACGACGTCGGACGAAGGGCACCGAAAATTATTATGGACCGTGTTCACTTTCCGAGGCATTCCACGACTAATGATTTCGAGAGATACCCTCCCCTTGAATGTAAAACGACCCCGCCCCTCGAATGAATTGAAACACTGGCTGGAATTTTTTATTTATATTTATTAATTGTTGTTTTTCGACGACTGGTGGCCGAACGGGGCAAAAACTCTTATTCTATTTTTGAAATCGTTTTATAGAATGAGAGTTTTAGATGAATTATGGCTGCGGGAACTTTGTGCCTCCCACGAAAATTCGATTATACGGTCAGAGACAAGTTTTATCTTTGTAATAATATATAGAATTAATTATATGGATAGCTTGATTGCGATTTTTTAAGCAGAAGTCATATCACTTAATTTTTATGAGCAGATACGGAGAATAAAATGACATGTTAATGGAGGTATTGGAATAGTGTATCTGTGGGCATGTTTTGACATTTCGAAGTGGAGTAACATCTAAGTCTTGGCTAAACTTGTCCTACTCCCACACGGTGCATGAACGTATAATGGCGGGCAATGTCTGGTGCTAAGTATAATTTATTGGCATTATATTTCAGTGTTATAGTAACGAAGTAGTAACAAGATTAGCATTAATGTGAACTAATTAATATTGATATTAATAAGGTAGCGGCTAATAAAGTGGATCACTTGTTATTTATCGTCTAGAAGCAGGAAGCCAAAATAATTAATTTAGTCCTTTACTGTCAAATCTAACATTTGTATTATAATGAATTGATGATAGTTTAGCTTCTTTTAATTAAATTCTTAATAAAATATTAAGCTAAGTGAAATGTGTTTATAATGCTGACAATATTAACACATTTCACTTAGCTTAATATCTGAGATTTAAAGAAATTCTAGATTCGTCCAATTTCTTTTGATTGTCATATGTTTGTACCATGAAATCCCTTTGACCAAAAAAAAAAAACAATACAAAGTGAAAAAAAAAATCGGGAGACTTTGGTTTTGCAAATTTGTTTTTTGCTACTGAATCTTAAAAGTATTTTTTCAGTTTGTAGTATTTAGTCGTGGTACCTACTCCACACAAATTCGTATACCTACCACTACTTGCTATGTAAATAACAGTGACAGGAAGTTATTGTAACATCATCAATATACACTATGTAGAAAAAAAAAATGCACTCCGGGAGTGCCGGCAGAAGTGAAAACTTAAATATTAACGTAATGCATTTTTGATATTTTGGAATGGTTAGGGAATAATTTTGCACGAATTGCTTTAATTATCAGTATAAAAGTACTATCATTTACGTAGTAGAATACAATATTTATTTATTGCGCTATGGTACACAAACATGACAATTTATATTACATTAAAAAGTTTATCTCTCAGAAAAATCACTCTCCGTCCGTCTTACGAATTTTAGATCAGGTCACGTGTTCAACATTTTTTACCCATTACAAAAAAAGTGCACAACACCGCTAAAGAAGTTTTCACTTCAAAAATCGTATAACTGAAGGCTAACAGACTCAAGACCCAAAAAAAGTTAATACAAATTATACAGGACCATCTCTGAGAATTCATCCATCCTATTAATTTAAAAAGATTTTTTTTATATCGATCCACAATTGCCAAAGATAAAGCGTAACTTCTTCATTTGTGAATTCGACATAAAAAAAAAATGTATCACATCTGCCATACACGCACTTAGCAAAATCATTGCTTCTAAATATACCACCGGTGAGAGGTTAAAATAATTTAGAATATCCCTATCCATTAGGGTGGCATAACTCATCAAAAGATCTAGTTACGCCAATTTCAGTCGCTAATGAGCGGATCCCTGTACATTAAAGTTCCTGCTTTTATACTCCAACCAGACTGTGAAGCGTGAAACTACCAGTGTACACACACCTTATTGTCGAAGGAAAAGTCAGTGAAGTTACATTGCTTATTGACACATTTCTATCTAACGTTCGTTTTTTTTAATCCGAGAGAGTAATCTGATATTTTCTTTTGTATGTGTATTTGCCTTTTACTCTTTGAGCGTGATTTTATATCTGTCTTAGTTAGGGTCACCCTCAAATCCAGACGGGCAACCTTTTCCAGAGCCACCACGATACAACCCTTGCGGTCTGCGGCTAGGTCGTCTCGTCACTTCTTCCTTGGCCGGCCTCGCCAGCACCATCCATCTTCAGGAAACCACCGTAAGGAGACTGTTCTCTAGCGGTCACTGCGCATGCGGCTGCCGTAACCCGCCCAGTCCCATTTCAGCCTGGCAGAATAATGTTATTGGAACTGAAGAAGTTTAAAATATATTTCATACGACAAAAGCATATAATTAGAATAGTGATCGCCCATTGGTCGAAATTCGACCGTACTTCAGTTGAATAGAGAATATACATTATTAAATGAAAAAAAAATATATAATAATAAATATAAAAAAAGAATATGGTTATGTTTGACATTCAGTAACACTATAGACCAATTGTTGACGCTGTACTACTGTGGAGAGGGTTTGCTGGCGGGATGGTGATGGCCAAGACCAGGCCGTAGGTGTAATGAGTAAAGAATACTTCTTCAGGACTCTCTTCTTTATTTTCTTAAGACTTCTTAACTGCTGGATATGGAATGAATTATCACAGAGCTCTGTTTTTATAGAATTTTCCCTATTATTTTTAGTTAATTATGACAGTTCAAAATGTCATAATTATAACCAGCCTCTACAATCTATGACCAGCCTATACAATCGTGAGGCATACAATCTCTACAGTTTGCACACGACACTAAGTTTTGTATGGGAAACTTACTAATGCCATGCTTGACACTCCCCATAAAACCACAAAAAATATTTCTTATAATTCTAAACTAAATTCCTATCGTCGCTAATACAAATAATATTAAAGACAAATATTCTCGATATGATCACAGATTTTAAAAATGAAATAGGTTATATATCTATAAAATTAATTTATTACCTATGGTTATACTTGACATTCAGTAAGACTATAGACACAAAATATTAACGACAGATGTTCTCGATTGGACCACAGATTTGGACCATAAACAAAAGAATATCTATGCATGTGTGTATTAAATACACGGTAATGAATGGTAGTGTGTGTAACGTGTTATTTATTGAAAATAATGTATTTTTACGCATAATTTAAAAAAAAATATTAGCATTCGTCACTTCTTCTCTGTATAAACTATAAGTGTGCGAAATTTCATACTCTTTCGTCCGCCCAATTTTCGTAAAAAGGGATCCAAAGTTTTCGCTTCACGTATTAATATATAGATATACTAGCTGACCCGGCAAACGTTGTTTTGCCATATAAATAATTTCCTAGGCGGGGATAACTAATTAAATGACGATTGATCAGTTTTCGACCGGAGAGGAAAAATGATTAAATTACTAAAATGGCTATTAAAAAATAAGGGTTGATCGTAGAAGGGTGAAAATTGAAGATTGTATGTATTTTTGTATGTTGTATCATAAAAAAATAGAAATTAAAAATTTTGTCTAAAAAATAAAAAATAAAATTTAGGGGTGGACTACCCCTAACATTTAGGGGGATGAAAAATATTTGTTGGCCGATTTTCATAGATACCGGATAAGCACAAAAAATTTCATCAAAATCGGTCAAGCGGTTTCGGAGGAGTATGGCAACGAAAACTGTGACACGAGAATTTTATATATTAGATGTACCAACTATGTGAATGAAGGTAGGTATATTCAATCGTGACATACCAATTTACTTGAACAAAAAGATTTGCATTTTTTAAGTGAATTAATTAATAACATTGTATAACAGTTATATTCGACACCCTATATGAAATTATTATGTTTTTATAAAGTAATATTTATAACAGTAGCTCAAGTCGTGACTGTATGTAATAGAGTTACTTCCTCTATGAAATCATATTAGTGAATCACGTGATATTTAATATTTTATTGTAAACTAGGTGTGCCCGCGACTTCGCCAGCGTGATATTCGGAAATTGCTGCAGAGCTGAGTCCTGGTTTCTATTCCCACGTCGTGCAAAAGGTTTATTGGGTTTATCCATTAGGAAGTTCTTAGTAACAGCCCTGAGTTTGGAAGTTGGCGGTTGTGATACCCCCGTGCCTCGGAAAGCACGTTAAGCCGTTGGTCCTGCGCCTGATCTCTCTCCGGTCGTGTCGGATTGCCGTCCCATCGGGCTATGAGAGTGAGGGAAGAGTGAGTGCTCCTGTGTCTGCGAGCATACTTGTGCACTGTAATATCGTCAGCAGTGATGGCTAGTCTTCGTTGAGTTTGGCCGCCGTGGCCGAAATACGGTTTGGAGGCCTATATATATTAGGACATTATCATACTAGGACGTGCTACTCAGACAGAAAGTAGCCTATATTACTCCTCGTAATATCAATAATCTGCCAGTGAAAGTCCTGTCAAAATCGTGGCCGTTCAGAGATTAGCCGAAACAAACAGGCAGGCAGACAGACCAAAATAAAAAATAAATCATTTTTATGTTATTTTTTTTATGTAAGTATCGTATATACTTTCATATGCATTTAGAGATAAGCTGTTAATTTGAAATTACAAGCAGAAACTTCAATTTTATTTATTTGTATGTATAGGTTATTAAAAAGTTACTATGGGGAGGGAATAAGTAAGGTGGAATGAATATGTGTTGTTATACTAGAAAAAAATATATTTCCCACGAGTTTGAGTCAGAACGTTAATGATTTAATAATTGTTGGATAATGTCAAATATAATCATTGATATCTACCACAAAATGATTGGAAATAGGGTGCATAAGTTTTGTCCAAATAACATAATTATACTAATTATTACGGGACATGCATGGTTTAACTAAATATGTTTTTTTTTTCCATTTCATAAAGAAGGTTTATGAGCTAGAAGAAATATTTATACTTCGGCTACACGTTTTTGTCAACCGTTGACAAAATCTTAAAATAAAGGAAATCCTAAATAGCTATGAACATTAGCATTTTGTCGGGAAATCATCAATTTTAATTAATTTAAGTTTTTATGAACATAAAATATTTTCATAACTTAGGTATTATTTTGCGTTTACCATCAGTATCTGTCATTTACGGTCTGGCTAATCATGCGTCACGACACAGGTATCAAAATTCTATAAAAAAATATTGAGTATTAAAATAGGCAATAACGAGAGGTGACACGTCTATTTAATCATAGAATAATAGCACATTAAATACATACAAAGTTTCGTTGACATACCACGAATTCATGGATGCAATAACATGGTTAAATAATACTGGACACTAAAAAAGTATTAAGATAGAAGACCCACTTGAAACAGCATGCGATCATTTCATTGTGGTCAAGCCTTGTATGTGTGACGGCTGAGATCAGAGGGGTAAAGTTAATTTTCATTGTATGTATTTAGTATTCATTATTTTTCGAGTTATCTATCCCTTATGTGACACCTGCCATGTTTTTCTCTGTATCACCTTAAGTTTGACTGATAGGAAATGCCTCGGGCATTAAGTACGCATTTATACAGTAGTTTTATTTAGTCATAATATACAGTATATACAGTAGTTTTATTTAGTCATTTTTAATAAGTAAATAAATAATGGCGTAACATACTAACAGGAGGAATGTCTTTCATTTTGACAGATTAACAAAATTCATTGCGCTATTTACGTTGTTGAATAGACATATTATTCGAACAAAAGACGCAATGGATTAGCTATCCTTTATAATGATTCATATTCTGATTGATGACGTGTTTGTTTACGTAATTAAGGTTCTGCAATCTTCCTTCTCTACGACAAACTGTTTTTAAAGAAAAAACAAAGTGATCGATTTAGCCGTTAGTTCTATAGTCGTCTTCAATGAAATAGTCAGAAAACGGTCAAAACACAGTAATATTCTCGTTACGATGATTAAAATGGTAGTTGTCACACTAAAAAACAGATAACGGAAAAAGCCATAAACTGCATATGTATTCAAAGGACATTAACACACAACGTAATGAAAACGAAACAAAAGGAAGTGAGTGAGGATCGTAGCATGTAGCATTCTGTAGTTCCCAACTACCCCCATGGGACTTTTTCCAGTCGATAAGATCCTTAAACATTTCGCTTCGTTTTCAGTATTTTGTAGTTACAATGATTTTCGTCGTTAGTTTATGTGTATGAAAACGATGGTTGAAGAAATGGATACAAAGGTTCTCAACCAAAAACGTTGTATACGTTAGGCTGTGAAACTTCTGACTTCACTATCTTATTCCATAGTGTGTGTCCATCGATACGGCCAAAGGTCGTCCCGCATTTGATTTTGACGTTACACAATGAACGAATGAACGAAATTCACGCTTTAAACATGAAAGCTGATCTCGATGTTGCTTAATCCCATCATGTGACGACCTTTGGTGCACTTACGTGAGACAGCTTGAGAATATTGTGGTATTAGAATATTTGACGATTTTTTAAATAGGAACTACATAAAATATATATCGTTTTAATTCCACGAAGGGTTAGATAGAAGTGTATCTGTAGTACACCAAAAGTAGTATTACATAACTAGTGAAATGTGGGTACATTTCACTAGTTATGTAATAGGGGGGCGAGCCAAATCCAGACATTGCATTAATTGACTAAGTATTGTAAATGCAAAATACGAGGACATAATGGTCAGCAGTGGCCTTGCAACCAATAGACCAGGGGTTCCCAACCTTTTTTTGTCTACTGCCCACTTTAAGAATAAATTATTTTTTAACGCCCCCCTTTTTAAACATACTTAAAAACCGCTAAGTACTTATAACTGATTATTGAAACGCAAATTTATAGTATTCGGACAGAGTATCTTTTATTGAAAATAAAACAAACATAATCAATTCTTATATAAAAACTAATGTGAAGGTTGAATCTGATGCTGTTCAATAAGTTTGTTGATATCAGGTTCCAATTTACTCAAAAACAGCCGCAAGTCGCCACGTTCGGTAACACGCAAACGATTTCTCTTTTTAGTAAGCAGCGTTGCCACAGCACTAAATCCACGTTCACACAAATATGACGATGGGAATGCTATCAAAAATCGTTGAACAATTGACCACAATCCAGGGTACAATTGCGGGATCGGTTTTTGTAGCCAAAATTCTTGATATCCATTTTTGAACTTGATTTTTATTTCTTCGTTTGTTGTCAATTCTATAAGTTCTTCTTCCAGCTGAGGTGACATTACTGTGTTGACATTTGAAAACGGATCCAACACCCAGTCTGGTATTTCCAAGTTTAAAATGTCCTGGTATCGTTCGGTGAAGTCAATGTGGAGGTTTTCCAAATGTTGGCAGTAGGCAAACAAGTCGTCGTTACTGCAGTATACTGATAAATTCGGAAAATTGTGAAACTCACGTCTGCCCATATTCTTTTTGTGCAGAAGCAGTTTGGCTGCGAAAGCAGCAACGACATTTTTTGTTTTAATTAAATTTAGTTCATCGCCTTGCAGTTGGAGGTTCATGTCGTTGAACATTTTATACAGGTCTGTCATGTAAGCTATATCATTCTTTGATGTTATGAGCTTGTTGCGCAGTTCTGTATCTTTAGTTTCCAAGAACTCTATGATAGAGTCAAACAGGTTGTAAAATCGAATCAGACAATTGCCTCTTGACAGCCAACGAACTTCAGTATGAAGCAACAAACGGTTGAAATCTTCGTCATTAGTAACACAAAGCTGATGAAATAATCTATCATTCAAAGAGCTGCTACGGATTTTATTGACTGCTTTGATGACATATTGCAGTGATTGAAATAGCCGTTCAATTAAGTTTCTAGCAACCAAATTTTGTCTATGAATAACGCAATGTATAGCAAGGACATCTGGAATTTTATTCTTTAAGTATGCTATGAAGCCTTTATGGCGCCCTGTCATAGCCGGAGCGCCATCCGTAGCAACTGATATAATATTTTTCAAAGGAATCTCTTTCTCTTCACAAAACTTTTCCAATGTATTGAATATGGTTTCGCCTTTTGTATCTGTCTCCAAATTTCTGGCAAACAATAGTTCTTCACGTATTTTCTCATCTTTAATAAACCTCACGTAAGATAGCAACAACACTTCATTAGTTGGTAAAGTGGACTCATCGAGCTGAATTGAGAATTGACTAGTCCTCAGATGATTGCACAATGATTCTTCAATGTTTTCAGCCATTTCATCAATTCGTCTTTGCACAGAATTATTACTCAAAGGAATTTTTCGGATAATATCTGCGGCCGGTTTATGAAGCACAGTAGTTATTACTTCCTTTATTGCTGGCAAAATTAACTCTTCTCCGATGTTGTGTGGTTTGCCTTTTTGAGCAATTAACAAAGAGATATTGTACGAAGCTCGAAGTCCGTCGTCATCTTGCTTAGCAGCCGCCGAAAATAGTTTTGATACACTTGGCTGAGTATTATGCTTCTTCTCTAGGTCTTGAAAATATGCTACATTCTTTTCTGTCTTATCTGGATGCATTTTATTCAAATGATCTTGCAGTCTTGAAGGCTTCATTGCTTCGTTCGAAAATGTTTTTAGACATAGAAGACACAAAGGCGACGACGGGTTTGTGGGATTTTCAATAAATCCGAATTTAATATATTCCGCAGAGTATTGCCGTCTCTTCTTTTTTACTTCCGACATTGTTTTGTTTTAAGAAATACGTAAGTGTTGAAATCAAGTACCTACTGCTTATCTATTATGCGCGAAACCGCAAATGAAAATAAAATAAATTTACGTCGTTTATATAGGATTGCATAAGCAGCACGCACCAACAGGAATAAGACAAACGTGCATAAACTCGTTTATCTCATTCGACGCCCAATCGTACTCGCCAAGCAAGAACAAGTATTATAGAACCAGCCGATTGGTATAGGAATGTACAATTCGGATTATTTAACAAAAAATTGTTAAAACATGATTGCCCGCGGTCTTTTATATCGAACCGAGTTTGAGCTATATCTTAATTAATATTAGTTGATGTTCACAAGATGTAGTCGAGAGTCGAGAGCTCAGTCGGTGTCTAAGAGTCTTCCTAGCTAGGTAGATGAAATTATAAATCGACCCCAAAGCCCTACACAATGCCCCCTTTTTTTCTGGGTCTCTTACCTGTACGCCCCCTTGTGGGCGCTGCAGGCCTAAAGGGGGGCGCCCTTTAGGCCTGCAGCACCCACAAGGGGGCGTTATCGCCCACGTTGGGAAAGACTGCAATAGACCATCGAAAGAGTCTACACGAATTATATTCTAATTGCGTTTAACCCTCTATCAATCAGAATCTTAATCATTTCGAAGGATATTTCTAATCTCCATCGTTTCATATGTTCGAGATATTCGTCTGCCCAATAATGTAAATAACGCAATTAATGTTGTTGAACTGTCAACTGTTTCACTTAAACGAATGTTATAATAATTGGATAGAAGATTAATGGTTTAATAATATTATTAAGCTGAAGAGTTTGTTTCTTTGTTTGGTTGAACGCGCTAATCTTAGGAACTACTAGTCCGAATTGAAAAATTATTTTTGTGTTGAGTAGCTTATTTATTGAAGAAGGCTATAGGCTATATAACATCACGCTACAATTAAAAGGAGCGGAGCAGCAACGAAAAATGGACGAAAACTAGCTGGCAATTTGATGCGACGGGAAGGGTCAGGGGAGCAAAAATTTGACGCGGACGAAGTCGCGGGCAGAAGCCAGTGTTGTAATAATTGGATAGTAGATTAATGGTTTAATACGTTTCCTGCAAATAATAACTGTATGTATGGTAAGTTCACTGAAAACTTATGACTTTTGATCCGGCATGAAATACAATAACTATGTATTAGAGCTTCATCATGTACTAACCTGGACATAATCGTTGTATCAGACGATGTCTTCTTTACATGCTATAAAATCAAGTTATTTCCTGTTGGTACGCTTAGATCTTTTTAACTACGAAACGGATTTTAATGCAGTTTTCATCAACAGACAGAGTGATGCAAGAAGGCTTATTTGTATAACTAGCTTCTGCCCGCGACTTCGTCCGCGTCAAATTTTTGCTCCCCTGACCCTTCCCGTCGCGTCGCATCGATTTGCCTGCTAGTTTTCGTCCATTTTTCGTTGCTGCTCGCTCCTTTTGAGTTATAGTGAGTCAACCTTAAAAGATAGACATATGCTCTCGCGGACTTTTTTATTGAACTTTATAAAAGGAACAATTCCGTCATACATGATTTTTGAGTTACTTTAACCGTTTACGCAGCGCACGCAACGGAAACTCTCAAAAGGAATAAATTTTCCCCGTTTTTGCAACATTTTTCATTACTGCTCCGCTCCTCTTTATTGTAGCGTGATGTTATATAGCCTATAGCCTCCCTCGATAAATAGGCTACCCAACTCAAAAAGAATTTTTCAATTCAAACCAGGAGTTCCTGAGATTAGCGCGTTCAATCAAACAAACAAACTCTTCAGCTTTATAATATTAGTATAGATACGCGGGCGAAGTCGCTGGCAAAAACAAGTTTTTATAAAAAAACCCCCGACACAAAAACCTAATTTCCCTTTAAAAAGTAAAAAAATAATAAAAAATAGCTCAATCTTAAAGTACCTAAGAATGTATTAATAATTCAAAAAAAAAAAAAATAACGCCGCGTTGGGGGACCGCTTCAAACCTTTTTTTTTTCAGGATGGGAAATCAAAATCATCAAATGACTTCTTCCGCTCTGGGCGGAGCGGGAGGGCGTGTCAGACTTTTACTGACTAAAACCCACCCGTGTTCCATCACTTGCCCAAGTGCCAGGGTCACGGTATCTCTTTCGAACAATCACGCGACCCCGGCAGACCGCTTCAAACCTGACAATTTAATTACCAATAGTCTTATTACCTAACTAAGCAGTCAACGACGTCTGCACTCGCGGAGCGGTCCCCCAACGCAACGTTATTTTTTTTTGAATTATTAATACATCCTTAGGTACTTTAAGATTGAGTTACTTTTTATTATTTTTTACTTTTTAAAGGGAAATTAGGTTTTTGTGTCGGGGGTTTTTTTAATTTTTAATTTAATTTTTTATTTTGTACTTTTTATAGGTACATACTTAATATAATGTAGAATCAAACGAAGCTAAGAACACACTCGATTAATTCATCAATATTCTCTTTCAGTGCGCTTTCATTTGAGACCCCACTTTCATTTGAGACCCCACTCGAGTATATTTGCTGACATTCGGTTACTCTTCCCCACTTTCCCCCTCCCACAACTTTTAAACGGCTCAAACGATTTTCATCAAACATATCTAAGAACACTCGCAGATAAGTCACCTTTAATACATTTTTTTTTTTATTGAAATCGCATCATCCGTTCGGGAGCTATGATGCCACAGACAGACAGACAGACAGACACGTCAAACTTATAACACCCCTCTTTTTGCGTCGGGGGTTAATAAAAGGAGAAAATGATTGAGTGACATAACAACGCACAGCTGAAATTACTGAGACTAGAAATGTGAAAATTTTCAAATAGCTTCTTTTTAAATGTAGCGGAACACTGAGAAAGGTTTTCGGAAATTCGTCCTTATAGGGGGTGGAAAGAGGAGATTTAGTTTGTTTGAAAAATCTTATTCCTTCGGTTAATACACTTGAAACTTGTTACGAATACTAAGTAATTCATAAAGGTAGGTATAAAAAAATACCCCATATACATAATTATAATCCCCCTTGATTAGGAGTTGTTAAAGTTTGTAGGGGAAAATATGAAATCTACGTGGATGAAGTAGCAGGCGAAGTGCAACTAAATGTTATATATATAACCTTTCTTTTAAATCCCATGGACTTGATACACCTTGAAAGACAGCTCAGAAGTTATATTTATACTACTTTTATAATCTTCCCATTGCAGCATTGGATAAAAGGGCTCTGTTCACAGTAGCGACTGGATTTATGAATCATAATTCTTATCATATTTATTATTTGATTCAAAATGTTTCGTTGTTCCGATAAAGTATAATGTGTCAGTATTCATAAAGTTAATAGTATTCAAGTCAAGATAGATAACTAACATTATGGCGTACAAGTAGCTCCCATAGTAAAATTTTATAACCCAGGCAATGTGCATAATAATCTTATACATGGAGTTTTCATCCGTACCAAACCTCTATGGAAATTAAATATCTGTTAAACCGTTATGTTTATTGCGAACCTTAGCCTTTCCTTCTTCGTTGTAAGTTAATATATTTATTTGTCAATTTATAAATGGTTTTCTTTGACCCATGTTCCGTTATTTAGAATATTATATTATTTTGAACGTCATTGTGTTGCGATATTTTGTCAGTGGTTTCCGAAATGTCTTTTAGTCCTTCCAGTGAGTTCTATGTCTAGCAACTCTTTTCCCATTTGGACCCGCTTCGAGCTATATTTTTTTTCCCATCGCTTATTTTGTCTTTCTCTCTTCCTTTTGCTATCTCTGGGATACTATTTTGTCACAAGTCTTTTGCATTTGTGCTGAATGACTCTAAACATGTGGCCTATCCATCTCTACTTTTGCTGGTCTGTTTTGGTAAGTAAGTTAATAACTTTTGTCTTTTCTCTAATCAGGGTGTTTCTTATCCTTATTATGGTATTTTGTCTCAATTTAAAGTTTTCCTAATCCATGTTTGTCTGATCTCAACGACGATGAATATATTTCAATTTTCTTTGTAGCAGATTATATGAAAGTGAATTATTTTCAAGTTTACTTAGTCTGTACGCGATCTGACCACAAATAAAAACCGTTGTTTTTTTGGTATGTACTGTATAGATTTACTAAAGAATGGGAAGCAGCGTTCTCTATAAATGTTACCACCATACTGCGATCGCCAACCTTATGACAAACCCTGCTAAATTTGGGGCGGTCTATGTCCAACAGTGAGTATTTTCCGGCTGAAATGATGAACGATGAGAAGATTGTGAAGCCTGGAGTGCTACAAGGATATTTTATAACTTGAATGATATTGATAGCGCGTTGTTGGTAAACATTTGTATTTGTTCATACATTTTATTGGCACTACAAGATGGAGCCGTCAGTCCCGATTTACGTCAAGCGCCAAATTAAGCTGTAACGTTGTAGAAGCTTAGCATTATATTTAAAAAATATAAACTTTATTTCCTCAACGTCTTCAACGTTTGCCCTTGTCAGAAACGGGTGGTAGCTCCCACACATCCCTTTGTATTGATAATAATCAATCAACATAGTGAGCATGTTCATATAATTGACATGGGTATGACATACCGGACGTGATCTCTAGGCATCTTTTCCTGGTATAAAGGACAGGATAATTGGCTTTATGTTTCCAAAGGCAGCTAGTGTAGTAGCTTATAATATTTTTTGTAACGAAACTTTCTCGAAGAAATATAGGTGAACAGCGAACTTCTGACTGAAGATGTAAACTAAGAATAAAGAAAGTGTGATCTCCAGAGTGACAAATTTTACATTATTAATTTATTAATTTTATCTTATTGGTATGTAATATGTTTTGGATACAAAATTTTTAAACTAAAAAAAGTGAAAAATAACTTTAATTTCGAAAGTCGTTGTCTTCGGTTCTATGTTTTAGTTAGTTATTTTTCAATTTGTAGAGTATTTTTTGGAAGTAATTTTTTATATTGTATTTTTACTTATGGTAAAAGCTATCCCACACTCATTCGTATACCACTACTAGCCAGGAAAACAACAGTTACTGGAAGTGTTAGAACATCATCACGATACACAAAGTAGATGAATAAGTATTGTATTATCGAAGCTAACGCAAAACTACACAAGCAGTCATTAAAAAATGTTTATGGAAAATAATAATTTTTAATGAGACGTTATGCTCCAGGGGTACCTAACCCCTAGAGCATAACCTCTCCATTAAAAAATATTTTTTTGAAATAGAGACATAGTTGCCGGAGATATCGCGGAACAAATATACAAACGAAAAAACCAGAAGAATTGAGAGCCTTTTTGAAGTCGGTCAAAAATTTGAGAAAATTGTTCAATCTTGAGTTTCTCATTGATCCTCAAAGTTCTTGAAATATCCTATAACAAGAACGTTCTTAATACGCCACTGCTTCAACACCGATAAATTGAAATACGTTTCTCAATAATAGTTTCAGAGCAAACGGGTTCAGACGCAGCTGTATTGGCACTATTGTCTCAATGAATAATGAGAATTGAGACCATCGTCACTATGAAGTAGTATGAAGTAACTCAGTAATCTGCGCATTGAATAAGACAAGGTTCTATTACAATAAACAGCTGATGATCAATAAACAGTAGGGGCTTCAAGATTATCAAGCTATGCTTGTGTGGTCCAACGGATGTACTACACAGATGGAAGATAACTAAGGCAACATGCAATGCATTCAATATTAAACAATACTACAGAATACAAGTCGCGATGTTCGTAATTATTTTGATTGGTGCTCGCACTTGATATAATTAATCATTCGGTTTCGTCCGCACTGTCTGCGTTTATTAATCGCATGTAATCGGAATGGCCACACTGCAAATGTGTTAAACTGATTAATGGACGCGAATCAAATTTGATTATCTGAAAGTGCTTTATGTGGCGGTGTTTCACAATATTCAAAATGTTGCAAAAACATTTCAAGTGGTCAGTCAACCGTGTTGTTAATAATGTTGTTCTACAGACAGGATTTATTAACTTTTGACCGTAACATTCATATCTTTAAATTCTTTTTTTGTTTTAATGAGTATTTCTGTATCAAGGTCCGTTAAGAATTTTGGCGTTTGACACCCAGACCTTTGAATTTCGTTGCACAAAATGTTCACGTTAAAAAAAATGGCCTCATGGTGCGAATTATAAATACTGGCTGGAAAGAAGAGTGGTCATGGTAGCAGGGCTTGCAAATTTGCAATTAATCTTATAAATCTGCCAATAAATCCAAACCAATTACTTTTTTCTGTGATCTTTAAAAGAGGCTCATTTGATCACAGTCCACAGGTCGCCGATACAAAGGTATTTATATGTAGTATGGCATGATGTTTAATAGAGAATCCTGAAAGAAAACCCTACTAGTGGCAAGAATTGTATTTACCTACTGGAAATCCAATTATATTTTTTGTATGACTACAATTTCCTTATCAGACTTCAAATAGACTAATGTGACAAATCATGTTGGTTTTATTCTAGTCAATATTGGCAATGTCATCCAACGTGTCAAAATGACAATAAGTTTTTTCTCAAGGTTTTTATTTGACATTGTTGTATTTCTTTCATTTTGATTTCTATTTGTTCTACTCTCGAAATAGGTACCTACATATTATTAATGGTTTGTTGTAGGTATTATTATGTTCTAAGTTACTGCAGCTAGTAATGAGTTACTGTAAAATGAGTCACTCATTTATCATCCTTTATATATAAACATACAGTACACACATACATACAAATAACAAAATTGAGGTGTATGTTTGTAACATCAACGTAATAGCTTTTTACTATATGCATATGAAAGTATACATGGTACTTAGTTTATTAAAAAGCATTCTTTTTTTTAATTATTGTCTGTCTGTTTGCTCCGTCTAATCTCAGAGATGACTGGAGCGATTGTCGGGAGTTTTAGTAGTAGATAGTCGATGTTATCAGGAGTATTACTGGCTAATGTTTTTTCCCGGTAGCACGTTCCTGTGAGATAATTTTCAAGTTCCACGCAGCTGGAGCCGCGTGCAGAAACTAGTTCAGAGTAAATTCCTGTAACATTTAAAGAAATTAATATAATGACTGTGCCTTCACAGTATATTTTTGAAAATCTTTTATATGCCCATAAGAATATTAAATTGTTTAAAAAATTCAGTGATATCCATAATATAAATACTAGGAATAAACACAAATTTATTGTACCTTCAACAAGGCTCAAGAAAATAGGTGGCTCATTCAGATGTCAATGTATACGCTTTTATAATAAACTTCCAAGCCATGTTCAAGATCTAAGTCTCAATAAATTTAAATCATTCATTAAACGTAAGTTGTGCCAGAAAGCCTTTTACACTGTCAAAGATTATATTGAGGACAAAAAAGCTTGGGATTAAGCTGCTCCAATTTTTGATTTTTATTTTTAAATTATTATTGTACTGAATGATATTTTTTATTTTTATTATTAATTACTTGCCTTTTTTTATTAATTTTTTATTGGGAATATACACTTTGACATTTTGATTATTGCTTATACACTTTGACATTTTGATTATTGCTTATACACTTTGACATTTGATTATTGTTTACACTATGACATGAATATATACTTTCAGAAGTATAATATTATTATTATTATTTAAGTGATTTTGAATGTGAGGACTATGTAGGTGATGTTTGTTTTTTTATATCTCTCTTACTCATTCCATTTTAATGATAATCTGGCAGTTTGAGTACTTAATGCGGCCTACCAAAATGTCCATTCTTTGGTATTGTTCGTCGAATCTTTGTGCTCCTTATGTTCTGAGTTGAGCTGCAAGATTACTGACAAATGCGTGCATTGACTGGACAGGTCCACTCAATCTGTATGGTTCTTTCCTCAAAAGACCATTTCAGACACCCCCATGTACATGGTCCTCAAATGATCAGACCGGGACTATTTCCTGATTTTATATACACATTGACATTGGTGAATTTTACTTATACAATGACATGAATATTTACTTTTAAGTATTATATTGTTTTAATTACCCATTGTAAATGTGAAGACGAAGTGGGTGTTCTTTTTTTTTTTTGGTTTCCTTTTCTTCTAATTTAATTTTTTACATTGTCTGGCAGTTTGAGTAATTTGTGCGACCTTCACAAATGTCCTTTCTTTGGTATTGTTCGTCGAATCATTGACCTCCTTAAGTTCTGAGTGGGGCTGCATGATTACTGACAAATGCGTGCACTGATGGGACAGGTCCACTCAAGCTGTGTGTTCTTTCCTTAAAAGACCACTTCAGACACCAATCCACATGGTCTTCACATGATCTGATCAAGATTATGTCTGGACTTTAAAAGAGACTGTGACCTCTGAGTTTGTTTCGGCGTTTCTTCTCAGAGTAGTCAGATAGGAAATGCCGAACTCATCTAGTTAAAAAAAAAAAATATGATTGACGTGTAAAAGTGTTTGTACAAACCTACTTGCAAAAATAAAGTCATTTATCATTTATCATTTAACAGTATTGAATGCGTAATGTAATTTATGTCATTATTGGATGGTTTGTTATTTATTTTCTTAGTTTATAGATATAGTTTGACATTTATCTTGTATGTCGTCAAACTTAATAATAAATAAATGCACTATACCACATATTATAAACAACATGACGCACGTTTTAGTAGTAAGATTAATAAAGTGTTTCATTTTTCCCTATATAAAACTTCCAGAGGCATAACTACCATTACTGCGGTCTTGTTGTATTTGTATCTACTTATAAAAGAATATAATATAAAAAAACTGGTTTGTTTTTAACATTGTTCAAATACATTCACCAATACAGAGAGAGAGAGTAACCAGGGTCATAGGAAAAAGGTGAAATGAGTGAGAAACCGATAAAAGTTTACGAATTAAATTAAATGTAATTAATAGAAAACCATCATCAAATTAAATTAAATTTAATTGGAAAACATTAATTGGTATTTTATCTCTTTGGTGACTGTACTTGAACATTGTTAAGAAAACATTAATTTTTTACCAAATGTAATTAGTTATATTATTACACGTGGACACAGCAAGAGTTAAAATAAGAGTTTTTTAATACGCTTTTATTAGTTTCAAAAGAATGTTTGTATGTGCCTATGTATCGGAAACTTTGAACATAATTTTGACCCCCTTCGTAACGTCGGATTAACTTGAAATTTGGCATACATATCAAGGACCGATGACAATACAATAATTTTATAAATTTGTGCTGCTATCCTGGTGACCCCAACAAGGATCATTATCCTGTCACCAGGATTGCAAAAAAAAAAAACACACACACACACACAGTAATAGTTAAAATAAGAGTTTTTTTAACATTACTTCACTAACACGGTACTTAATTAATTCCAATCAATAATTACTATTTATGACAGGACACAAAATTGCGTAAAATTAAATGTAAACATTTAAAACAAATTTAAGATTTTGCAAAAATAAAGTAAAAAGGACCGAAAACCCTAATTGAGCGTTCATCGGTTTTATGAGTATGTTATCTTTATCTCGTACACGACACCCAATATCAGTTTCATATAAAACTTTTATTTTATAGCCCTGCGTTAATTTTGTTGATTTTATATCTCAGTTGCCATGTGCGATTGAAAGTTAAGAGTTAAGGAGATTACGACTTAAGTGGGACATACGTATCCAGAATAATATCAGCGGTGCATCATTTCAGTCAAAATACGTCTACTGTGTGTACCGTGAGGTGCCGGACGTAAAGAATAACACCATCTTATTTGTTCCCGTAGTTATCGTAACAGGCGACTAAGGGTCGGTTCACATCTGACGGAAGATGCGTCGAGCGTATCATCGGTCGCGTCTATTCGGTCTAATAGTGTGTTTTCATATCTGACGGAAGATGCGTCGGGCGTAACTTGTACTTCCGTGATAAATCGTTCTGTATCAAACATTTTCAATGCAAAAAACTTCGAACGGTCTGTACACAAACGATCTCCGCTGATATTACGCCTAGTCTGAATGCATCAGTCAAAATACACGTGGCGGAACGTTGCCGCTCTTTACGTCGGCCGACAATGCGTTGACGGAAACGGAACAGACGCACTAACGCATCTTCGGTTAAGTGTGAAAGGTTGAATGTTTTCTCATATAATTGTCTGTTCTGGCATTACGCGACCGATGATACGCGACGCATCTTCCGTCAGATGTGAACCGACCCTTAGGGACTTACTAAAGAACTGGAAGCAGCGATTTCTATGCATTTTACCACCATACTGCGATCGCCAACCCGCCTGCCTATCGTGGCAATTCTGGCAATCCCCCATCAAATTGGGGGAGGCCGGTGTCCAGCAGTGGACATCTTTCGGCTGAAATGATGACGACCACTGTTGGAGATAGACCTCTTATTATAAAGGTACACTTATTGTGCTTTTCGCGACCAGCGAATTTCTGCGGCCTTCACAAATTACCGAAAATAATCGGAAAATTGCGAAACATGCACGTGTGTGAAACCATAAACAGTTATTGTTAGTTTTAATGTTAAAATTGCCAAAATTTACTAGTAAGATCAGGAATAACAAAGCGGCTGATGAGAAGCTTTCGTGCACTAGATCCCTGTGTCGAATATAGTCAGCTATTTCCACTTCTTTTAGAATTGCTAGCAAAAACAATGCTAAAAGACGATCAGATGGATTCGATTCGATTTCTTCTCGATACTGTATGAAAATCTTTGTTCCTAATTATTAATTTCAGAAGTACTCAAGTAGTAAATACACAAACCAATCCGGCGTCTTATGATTTTATTTATAGAAATTATTATGCCTAGCTTTATCCCAACTATGTTGGGGTCGGCCTCCAGTCTAACCGGATGCAGCTGATTATAAGTATTTTACATGGAGTGACTACCTATTTAACCTCCACAATCCAAGTACTAGGAAATACGAGATACGTTAGTAAGACTGACTGTCAGACTTTCGGGCTTCAGACTACCCGTAACGGCTGTCAAAGATCTACGAATGACAGCCGGGACCAACGGTTCAACGTGTTATCGAAAGCACTGAGGGGTCTCCATATATAAGGTGTATCTATTCATACACGAAATATTTTAAGAGGTACACCTGCAGGTGGTAAAGAAGCTACAGCAACGAAAAAAAAAATTTTCTAAACGTATTTTTTTTTCAAAATTTAATTTTTATAAATTTTTTGACGCACATAAGAAATACTGACTCCTTCTTATTTTAACGGCCCGAGACACCACGGCCATGCTCGTGCCGTCCGGTTGCCGCCCTCGCAGCGTCAGGCGGGCCATTCATAGAATTTGGAGTAAAGGTTTTATGCAAAACGTCTCAAGCAGTTTTAAAATTATAATAATTACAAAAATTCAAAAACGCTTAGATAAAAAAAATATTTTTGCTTCTATAGCTTCTTTACCACCTACAGGTGTACCACTTAAAACATTTCGTGTATGAATATATTAGATACACCTTATTTAAAGAATGGTCACCGATCCCCGGAACAACCTTGGTAAGCTTAACTTTTTATCGACCCGTCCGGCTATTATAATTTAGCTACGAGCCACTCAATAAACATAAACCAAAGCATACAAATATGCCTAGTCAATATCAATCAGTTGTACCATCAACAAAGTCGTCCTTTCTTTACAGAGTAGCCAAGGTCACGGACAGACAGCAAAAAAGTCGTAACGATTAAAAATCATTAATCAAGATATCTAGCCAATGATTAAAAAAAAACTCGCCTTAACGGTTCCGCGAAACCAATAGCCAATCAAAATAAAGTTATTGTCTTGATTAATTTGAATCTTGTTCTTTATGCTTTCATAAACATCTTATTCTGTGATCGTGCATGCAACGTTAGTAATAACCGAGGTGTGCTAGAAGCAGGGATGGGCCAATCATCACTCAGCCGAAAGACGTCCACTGCTGGGCATAGGCTTGCTTCAATTTGGGAGGGTTTGACATAAGCGCCACGCTTGGCAGGCTGGTTGGCGATCGTAGTATTGTGGTAACATTCATAGAGAACGCTGCTGCCCATTCTCTAGTAAGTCCCTTAGTCGCCTCCTACGACACCCACGGGAGAATTGGGATTGTGTTATTCTTTACGTCCGGCATCATACGGAACATGGGCCAATCAGCTATTTGTAATTGAGAAATTTCATTTTTGAGAATTAAAATAAATAAAAAATTGAACATCACAAAAATCAAGATTTATAAAAAAAGTAAATAAAAGCTGAGATATGTTCCAGTTTTTTGTGAATATGGTACTAACGATATATTTACCACTAGCTTATCCCACCGTAACGTGCTACCGGGACAAAAGTCTTTTAAAACTTTTTTTTTTCTATTGCATTATTACATAAAAATATTAACTTCTGCACCTTCTCCATCTAAACGTTAACTATGCCAAATTTCATTTTCCTCCGTCCGCGTGATTTTCGTAAAGACCATACAAAGTTTTTGTTTCATGTACATAAATAATATAGATAAATCAACCACTAGAACTGAAGTTGAGTCGCATGTTTATTTGGTCGGAAATGTCAGTAAAAAGGCTAATAATTATATAGTAGTGTAGGGAAATAATAACTGCTCATTATTATCATTTACTGTGGCGAGGCCGTTGCCCAACCGGCCTGTACTAATGAGCACTGTGTTTGGACATAGTGAGGACATGCTTTCCTCGTTTATGTTGTTTATTGAACAAGGAGGATTATTATTTTTGTTACTCGTTGTTGCGCAGTTTTGAAAAGAGAAAACTGTACATTATGTTTATGACTGCGAATACTATGTAGGTCGTGATCTGAACTTGAGACCTGAGATTTCTGAGTGGCCAGTGTTATCAGGAGAACATTTAAATATGAAAGGAAGGTTCAACATTCGATTTACCAAAATGCTTTTTTTCATAGCAATTCGAGATAATAGACTTGACGCCGAACTGTGGGAAAGATAATCATTAAAACATAAGGTAAACAGATTAGTAATAATATTAATAACCGCGGTTTTCACAAACATCTCAAAAGCTCCATACAAAAGCTTACAAATAAGAAACGGAACTAATAGAATTCTGGTTTTCAAAAAAACTGCCCCTATCTCTTAGTTCATTGCGTCTCACATGCAACAGGCCTAATGCTTGTAATTGTAGCAAATCCGATTCAAGTAGCCAACCGACGCAGAAACTCCTCTTCCGCCCGAGGGCACACCAAAAAACCGGCGCATCCACGAAATTGTAAACGTCTTTCTAACAACCCGACTAAACAACTAATATCGAATAATTCACTCACCAAACACTACAGAAGACTACTAAACATTTTTTCTTCTCATAGACAAAATAAAACAACATATGGATGACTATGGATGTCGTCATAATTCTTGTGCCTTATTATAATCGGCGTCAGGTATACATCGTCTATTGTTGCATGTTTTTTTTCGGAAATACAAATAGTTTTAAAATTCGATCGCTACCTGCACTCGAGTGCGGATTTTCGGAATTCTGTTTTTGAAAAAAAATTGATGCTCACCGCAAACATTGTTTTTGTAGCGGTTTGAATTTAATTCGGGCGTAGCAGGGGTGTTCAACCTTTGAATTTAGAAACTGGTAAGTTAGGGAGAAAAACCCAAATGAAATAATGTAGTTCAAAACATTTCATAGACTTTACTCACAACACACAGACAGATAGGCACTAAAGCCATTTCCGTAAGTGATCATTGAGCTCGTTCTCTGGAATCTCTTTTCGATTTTATGACCCGCTTAAAGGCTTCATAGCTCTACGCTCAAGCAATACACAAACATTATGAAGTAATTGACTAGAACCCAATATAGAAACGAAGGCCTAAATAAATAAATAATAAGGTCAATAAAACCCCAATCTGTACTCTAATGACAGTGAACGATCTCTAAATTATTCATAGCTGCTATTATTCGTAAATTGTTTTTAATTACAACGGGTTTTCTAATCGCCTCCATAAAAAATAGTTCGTGATCCCTGATCCCACGCCACAGGGTACTAGAAAAGTAACAAAAGTTAAACGTTGCAGATCTTCGCCGTATGGCGCAACTGTCAATAAAGGAATGTTTTATGTGTAATGCGTTACACTGATGGTTCCAAAGTAAAATTTGCAGCGTAATCTTTGAGATATCCCGCAATGGACTCTGTTAATGTTTTTTTATAGCGGTTATAAATCTTGCAAAGGGCGGGTGGTGATGCGACGTCATACTGCGGTGGCGGCACGAATTTATCTTTGTTTATAAGATTGTTAAAAATTAAGTTGATTTTTTGCATTGTTAACTTTGGTCGTAATCGCCAGTAATTTATTTATTTAACGACGCGACAATGATGTGGATTCTTTTGTACCATGTTTTGCAATTTTTATTCGAAGATACCTTTTTTAACTTTCGAATTTACACAGATTCGAAATGACGATGTCAGAAATGTATACGGCCAGTAATTTAATTAGTTAATGTTTTTATACATAACGACTGACATTGTTACGAAAATGCAAAAATTGTAAAATAAACGTTGTTTACATCGAACGACGTATGAAGACCACGAATTAGCGTCTGCATGACAGTATGAGATGGAATTTCACGTAATAATTGCAGTGGTACAAGTTAATGGAATAATTATAATTATATGAGAGGTAAAGGGGCCGGCGGGCCACCCGCTGTCCGCGCCAACTTCGCCGATTGTTATGCCCAAAAAAAGCAATTAAAAAATGAACCAGTGAAATTACATTGGATTGTGAAAGAAATAACTTTACTTTTTTTAAATCCCTATTCTGATAAGCCGAAGTTTTTATAGGCTACGTTTCTTATGATTTGTAAATGACAATCACACAAAATAGTTACAATGTAAACGTGGTGGGAAATTGAAATCGTATTCTGTGGACGCGATTCGTAACGTTAAAAAAAATCTATTACGTGCAATGCGAAAAAATACGGACGCTATATAATATTGATGGGGTTTCTGCTGAGATTAGATTAGGATAGAGTCGAAGGCGTTACTACCGTCAAGTTGTTTATCCACTGTGAAGTTGGATTTTAATAACAGTTTTATTGGTTGTCAGTTTGAAGAATTGCTGTTTTCAATTTGTTTGACCGATCTTCTTTGGGCGGTGAAAGTGATACTAAAAAGCGTAGTCCGAATATTTATGTTGAATTGGATTGTGTACTGTTATGCTATTACTTCTTTCTACACTGGGCCGGACAGTAAGGTCGAATAAGAATAAATCACCTAATCGCTTCTTTTAGGGTTACTTCGAAGTTAGCAGGTCGATTGGCCATATTTAACTGGGTTCTCATAGAAAATAGAGCGTCCAATTGGCAAGTGAGATAGTGAAAATATTTTTTTGTTAAACACGACTCTTTCAAATAATATATTATTTTTATAGGCGACTCGCACGTAGTCAATTTATTTGTGGGCGAATTGACTACTGCAGAATTTGGCACAGTTAAATTTTATCCCGAGAAGGAGTGTAGAACGCAAATATTTTAATTTTAATGATTAATGGTCGAATTTCAACGAGTGAGCGACCACTAGTAAGAATAAATTAACTTCGTGCCAATCGACTAATATTCCAGTCAATCATTTGTGACACCTAGGATTCGATTAATAAGCGTGAACAATTCAAAACTTGCCAAAGAAGAACATCACTTACATCTTCACACCAATGAAACAGTAGGAGGATTTGAAGGGAAAACGAAATGTTATCCAAATTGTAAATTGTGCAGTGTCACAAGAGCAATAGCGCCACTTATGTGACGTTGGGCAACCCGGAGACATGGAGTGCACTCCCCAGCACTCACTGCGATGACACTTCATTGAGTGTCTTTGCTCACTCTAGAGCTACAACTGTTGGAACTTGTGACACTTTAGTCCATGAAAGAGTACCTATGCAGTTTATTTTACTGTACTTACTTACGCCAGTGTACCTACCATTCTTAAAATTGGAAGAAACGAGACTCAATAAAAGAGAAAGATTTGGTAAAGCTTGAGCGGATTTCAAAATGATGAAAATCTTTCATAAATCCATCGCCAAAATAAGCTAAGACTAATAAATGAAAAGTTAAGTTACACATTAATAACCTTCCTCATTTAAAAAGTATTTATTCCAAGGTCAGGTAACAGTGAAAGTGTACAATAAAATCACCCCAACGAAATTATTCCAAAATCAAAAAATTAAACATGGCTGCTTAGAGCTGACAGGAACGATGCATCAAAAGACAATTAGTTAATTCCAAATTTAAAAATAAATACATGCAATTAGTAATCCTAATAGACATCGTTGAAAGTACCAATATCAGATATAATTGGCCGAGAACGGTTCTATCGGTGTGGTTCGTATTGCGAGTGAAATTGAGCTGTCAGCCGTGTGTATATTAACAAATGGGTCGCTATGAATATTAATAAAGCATGCTATACATTACGTTTCACTACCTCGCTGCCTGACGCCGCCCGTCCAAATTACGTGATGTATTGGTCCGATTAGATAACTCACATTACTCTGCCACTACTATTCCGAAGAACTTTTTATAGAAATCGTTGAGATTAACATGTCGTTTGACAACATTTTTTAATTATTTTCAAGTTATGCTCTTGTGTTTTTAGTGGGAATTATGTGAGCTGTCAATACAGCTTGTTTGTGTCCATAAATCTGTTTAATTCTTTGAATTTTTACATCGTGTAATTAACATTTTTCTTATTAGTAGTTGACATTTTTACTCTTTTGAACTATGTGGAATATAATACTAATGGCAGTTTATGAACAAACATACAAGTTGTTCCGATTTGTAGGCAATAGTTTATTAGGAAAATGGAATCAATGCTTGCGCTGCACGTTGCTTCGAATGATTAATAGTTAGATTTATGTGATGGTTATTCTCATAATAAAAACAAATAAGCCAGATCATTTCTTAGATACTGCATTTTGAACGTCTTTAATTATTTCGATAACTTCCGTCCTTTGCCTTTATTGGCTTGAACTCATTTCCTTGAAATAAATTGGTGTGAGAATTTTGTTTTGTAGTAGTTTTTGATTCGGAAGCAATGATCTATTTTCAAGATTCTTCATCTATATTTTTGTGCATTCAAGGATTAGGTATAGTTGTTGCATTTTAGCATGGCAATAAGGGTCATTGCCTTTTCCCTAATATCTTTCCGAATTCGAACATTAAACTATGGATGGTTTTTCGTAATTTGAACACGATGAGAATCATCAGATAGTAAACGCCGACCTCATCTAGTTTAAAAAAATATGACTGACGTGTAAAAGTGTTTGTACAAACCTACTTGCAAAAATAAAGACATATATCATTTATCATAGTTATTGAGTCAAGGCGTTAACGGGCCTTTTTTCAGGTAGGTGGTGGTGGTGGTTGTGTTTTTAGGTAGATGAGTCAGTGACCGTTATTACCATTCTGAAACGTGAAAACTATATGTAGTAAGTACCTACTGTTAAAAACTGAGTGTCATTCACTAAGTGATTATTTTTTTAGACAAATCGCCTTCAATATTTCTAAATTTTATTGTACATTTAATCTGTTTCTGTATAATAATACTTAAAATGTGTACCATAGAATCTTTCAGTATTACCCCGTAAGTGAAAACCGCCCCAAGTGAAACATTGCTAACACGGGGTCGTTTAGGCCATGTATAATATTCTGGGAAGCTGTTCCTTACATTGTATTGATGGGAATTAACCTCTAGCCTGTATTGTCTGCGGCGTTTTCATACTCAACGACTTGTGATAACACGTGAACTTTATTAAATTCTTGTGCCTCGAGAGATGTTTGAGGAATTTCATGTCGGTCTTTTCTGTCGTTTGTTTGGTTTAGAAGCTGTGTGAAACTTGACTGTATTGTTGTTACATGTACAGTGTCCGGAAGCTTAGCTTTATTTCACTGCCTGTAAATCAATATCGTTTTTAACCGACTTCAAAGAATTAGATTTTTTTTTTCTTCAGGTCTCTGTAATTTATAAACCGATTTGAAGAAATCTTATTTTGTTTAAAAATTATAAGTAAACTTTTAGAGTGGTCTCATATAATTTTGGTCAAGTTATAATTAGTGGTTTTTGAATTAACTTCAGTAAAACGGATTTATTCCACTGTTGATGATTTTATAATAACTTCCTGTCCCTAATATTTGCCTGTCACGTGAAAGCATACGAAGTTTTTGCGGTAGCAACAGAAACTAAAAATATTTCATTAAAAAAATCCCACCGTGTACCAAAAATAAACACTACAAAGTGAAAAATAACTTTCATATCGGAATTTAGTGGCAAACAAACAAAAATACAAAACCAAAGACACCGACTTCCAAAATTAAAGCTATTTTTAATTAAGTTTTTTTTTGGAATTTGATTGATACGCTTCAAGTGGAGTAGGGGAGGACTGGTTAGATGGAGTAAAGCTATGACCATATTGTGAACAAGGTTAGGCCAAAGAAACCAGGGTCATCCAAAGGCGCGTTGGGTTACCGATATCGTCAAAAACACGGGGAACACCTGAATGAGAGACGCAAGGGACTGGGAAGTATGAGTATGAAGAAAGGGGAGGCCTAAGTATACACAGCCAGTCGGCGATTCCGGACTGGAATGCTGATGATGAATTTGGTCATATCAGGTTCTGAACGCTCAAATATTGCATTAATCACAGACACTGGTTAATGAGAAGGTGATTGTATTAAAGAAAGTATAGCATCATCGTGTCCAAAAAGAAGAAAAAGACTCTTTCAATTTCAGTAGGCTTATTTTGCTTTTACGCAGCAATCGTGATCGTGTTTCACTGTTTAAAAATAATAAAAAATAACAGTTTGAATCAAACAGATTTAAGATATCACGTAACGCAAGTTTTTCTTTCAAAACTATCAATGAATGAACTCATTCTTGAGATATTTTACGTTGTAAATAAAAAAATTAATATTAGGATCACGTACAACGCACATATAAACAATCTCCTTTTAAATTGTGATATTAGTCACGGCACGAACTAAAGTAGAACAAGAAGGTATAACAGTTTGTTTATTATGTTAAACGTGAAACTTCTCATTTTTATTCACAAAAAAACATAACCTATAAAAATGAAAAATCTATACATTCCTCAAGGAAGACTTAAAAAGTTCATTTCATTCAGCAATAAATGACAAAACTGTATTTTAGGAACTGGTGGACTCTAATTGGGAAGAATATGACAAAAATTTTCCTCTAGCAAAGAAGCATTGATAGTTTCGTAGATTTGGCTGGATTTATTGGATGTAAACAGTTCTAATGGTCTTGGTAATGTCTGCTCCAGCATTTGGCATCCCCAAACCGATTATATCATTATTATCATTTCTCCTTTCGTAGGTCTGCTGGAAGAAGTTTCTTACGAAATAAGCAGTACCCTTATACTCAAATATATTACTATGCCATATCACTCTGTATTTTAAGTATTTATTTATTTTAGTATTTATATACACACAGTACATAAATAGTAAAATAAATAAATACTTTGAAATTGCCTTTATAACTTTTTATGGCTGCAGATTTCAGTAGTTTATGAACTACATATTTACTTAACGATGGATATACCTAAATTGCAAGTTAACCCTTTCTCTAACTAAACTACATCCTAAATCAAACGGGAAGCATTGGAGCGAGTACTAGCTCAATTGTTTCGGTCGGTTCGTCAAAGAGCTGCTCATTGGCAGCTGACTGATGTCAGTAACTGTTTGCCACTTCACGCGTACCGATCACGCACTGTGTACTAATTATGTGTGTAGCATTGACTTCTGGGGAGTACCTTTGGTACAGGGTAGCAAGGGTTCGTTATGGCTATGTTTATCAGCATGCGTAGCATGACCACCGTAGAAATGGATTTTGTCGACGAAGAATAGACAAAATTACAGATTGTAGCAAGATTAAAGACAGATTAAAGATTATAGAAAGATTTGTACCGTTTTATGCTGGCGTAGCATGACAATTCTATCTCTATTCTACCAAGAATAGACAAAATTCTTTCTATAGTGGTCATGCTACGCGTGTACGTGTAGGTATATATCGTTGAAATAATGAATTAAACGCAACGACTCCAGCGTAGTTTGGCCAGACTCGATGAATCGAATGATCCCCAAGATTAGGATTAGCTCTTGAAGCGTCATGCTTCATGATGCTACAGAGACCAAAGCATATCAAGGAGGTGACCTCGCCACCGCATTGGTAGGGAGACGTTCCCGTAGGCTTGGGAAGAATGTCGGAGCCGTATCGGATGTGCCCCTTAGAGTAGGTACATACCTACTCTAAGTAGCACATCCGATACGGCTATACTATACGTTTATGCATACATATGCATAAACGTATACATATAGTAAGATAGTGGCATATTACAAAATTAACACTAATCAATATTTCGTTTCATAAGTTAGAATAGAAAATATTCAACATGCAGGCAGTCCAGACAGCAGACTGACTTCTGTTTGTCGGTATATTTTTAACTAGCTTCTGCCCGCGACTTCGTCCGCGTCAAATTTTCTCTGCCCTTCCCGTCGCATCGAATTGCCTGCCAGTTTTTGTCCATTTTTCGTTTGCTGCTCCGCTCCTTTTGACCGTAGCGTAATGTGATATAGCCTATAGCCTTCCTCAATAAATGGGCTATTCAACACAAAACTAATTTTTCAATTCCGACCAGTAGTTCCTGAGATTAGCGCGTTCAATCAATTAAACAAACAAACAAACTCTTCAGCTTAATAATATTAGTATAGATTAATATAAAAGTGCTAGATACTAAATAATAACCATATGTCAGAGTTTAATTCTTCCTTTAGCATTGGGCACGGCCATCTCGGGGAGGCTCTTCTAGTCTCCCACAGTACCTATCATATCTAGTTTTTTTTTTTGTAATAACATTTTTAATCCTTCAAAATAAATTTTCTCACTATATCTAACAACAATTTCACGTACAACTTTAGCATCATTCCCATATTTAAATGACGCAATCTCATTCAGAGCTACATTTCCCAACAAAAAAATATTTACAATCCTACTTAGATAGTGTAGCTACTATAACGTTGTTAGGATTCTGCTCACGAGTGTAAGTAGATTTACATGTCCTCAGCACGTGAGCTTATTTTGAATTTTACTCAGATTGCTCTCCGGCCTTCTTGAGACAAACTTTTGGGAACGAGACGTGTTGGATGAAATAATGATTTATGCTCATAAAAAAGTTCTTAAGTTTTCCTAGGAAGATTGGTGGAGCCCTTCGTGGAGGTCTGCTTATCCTCAAAGGGGGAATGGCGTGAGAATCTATCATCATTATTGGCATTATGAATTTGACAGATTTTTTGTTGAAAATTCTGGGTTCTGAGGATCTTGCCGTATTGTTTGTTCTTTGAGAGTGATAAGGGCACAGTTAAATCAGCTCAAAAGAAATTCTGGAATGAAAAAGACGAAGATGTTCTAGATAAGTACGAAAACGTATTACCTACTGATACCAATAATTATAAAGCAAACTGAAAGTCTGAAGCAGACAAAAATGTAAATATATCAAAGTGCTATCTTCGATCACATTACAAAATATAGCGATAGCGATTTGAGTGAGACAAAAACGTCTCCTAAGTAAATATGTTGTACTGTGTAGCGATTCCTTAGTAGGGCTTAGGCTTAAAGGCTATCTCTTTTCCATCTTTGAGTTTTGTTCCTTGTCTATAAATAGCACCTATAATGGCGGGTTTATTTGAAGAAATACTATATACGTTAAAGTTCACCATACCTTCGGATTTACCCTCGCAATATTGTGACGATTATGTCGTTACCTCGTTGGATACACTTTTTCAACCGACGAAAAAAAACGGAGGAGGTTCTCAATTCGACGCGTATTTTTTTATTTTTTTATATGTATGACCACGCATAACTTTTTACATAGTGGTCCGATTGTGACAATTCTTCTTCTATTGGAAAGGGTATACTTTCAAGGTGGTCCCATATAAATTTGGAAAACAAAATCGAACCCTAAGGGTCGGAAAACAGGGGATGATTGATTGTTAACTCGCTTATTGTAATGTATAACCATGCATAACTTTATACAGAGTAGTCCGATTTTGATAATTCTTTTTTGGTTGGATAGGGTATACCTTGCCAAGTATTATTGGTACATTAAAGTCACAAAAAATTATAAAATAAAAACTTTTTAACAAAAAAATTAAACCGCCGAAAAAACTGAAAAGCATAAAATAATAAACCTTAAAATTTTGAGTCGGCGCTGAAAAATCAGTGAACAAAGATCACTCAAAGCGCCGACTCATAATTTTAAGGTTTATTATTTTATGCTTTTCAGTTTTTTCGGCGGTTAAATTTTTTGTTAAAAAGTTTTTTTCTTGTATTAAGACTTCTAACGGTATGGCATTCTGTTTTATCTGGATTGCATTGAACTTGTTTCTAAGTCCATTCACACAATCTACATTCACACACTTATCAATAAAATCATGCCAGTATTCGCTGAAGGGTAAGGTAGAAGTTTGCCTATAATACACCCACATTTCGCCAGTTATGTTTGCGTCCCATGTAATAGGGGGCGTGCGCATCAACCAGCCACAAATCCTGACACCGTGCTGTCACTGAGAAATTTTTGATGGGAAACTTTACCTAGGCTACTATATCAACGAGGCAGTTCACATATCCATATACAATGACTTCACAGCCATGACAACTGAGGTATTGCCCTAAGTAAGCATCGCTTTAAGATTTGATATATTCATCTCATAATTTATATCGAACACTTAATCTGACACGATCCCTGCCAGAAGTGAAGCAGGTCTGTAAAGGGTGCTAAGAATCTCACCGTATTTCATATATTCTCACATTTCGTCCGCTATTTATCATAAAAAAACTGGTTGGGCCTTAGTTTATCAGTTTTATAGCATAAACTTCTACACAATATATTAAAGTGTTTGATGACCATTAAGCTTTTATCTGCCGCTGCAGATAAGTTCATGGCGTGTTTATGTCTCGGCAAGATCGATTGGAGGCCCTTTGCCGCAAGGCTCCTGATAAGATAAATGTATTGATCGAATAATTATGTTCTTACAGACGAATAGTAAATTTTATTTATTTCGGGAAACTGGTTATGACGAGAGTGGTGTAAAAGAAACTGGAACAGTGCTATAAAGCAAGAAAAGAGGACTAATCAAATGGAAGAAAACAGAGTTCAAGATGCAGAGTTTTATGAATTATTTATTTAGTTATTTTATGAAGTATTTGGGTGATGTAAAAGTCCATAATCAGCCATAACATGCATTATCAGTCTATAAAGTTCCCACTGCTGGGCCACGGGCCCGCTCTCTGTGAGAGCGAGTGGGCTATAACGCTACGCTGCGAGTGCGGCCAAGTGCGAGTTGGTGGAAACCACATGTGTTCGACTTAACACGCCAGTTTCTTTACGACCTTTTCCTTCACCGTTTTGAGAGCAGTGGTGATAAAATCGGTCATAAAAAGTTCCTTCCGGGATTCGAAATCACAACCTAAAGCTCGTAAATCGGGACCACTGCTCCTGGCTCTATCCAATAGTTTCGAACCAAAAACCACAGTTACGTGATTTACACAACTAATTACTGACACCGCTTATTGAATATATACAACACTATTATAAAACATAACAGTACTGCTCAATAAAACGAACGCCATTTTAATACATCTTTACGAGTAACATCCTTCCAAAGGCAAATGAAGAACTTAACTCAATTTGATACTTCATATTACGAGCCGAAAATTGGAGTTGATATTGAAATCCGAGTTTTCGCCTCTCGTATTTGACCGGATTTTTTCCTACGCATATTGGCTACGTGACAGTCGCCTTCCAAGTGAATCGGAAATCTTTTACTTATTTGTTAGTGAAAGTAGAAGCATGTTTCACTCAATTATACAAGGTTCTACGGTATTTGTTGGACAAGAATCATGTTCAACTCAAGTCGAAATTAAATAGAAAGTACCCTGTCCACTACTGTTCGTGTATTGATAATTGGTTTTCTTTAATAACTCTTTTAATGTATAATGTTAGTATGAGAATAACTTTATTAACCTTTGGGGGCCAAATTATTTTCTGACAAACGTTGTATCGAGAGTGTATGTTCAGATAATGATTATGGCACCTGATGTGAACAGTGTTACACCATTAAAACTTCTGCGTTCAAATCCGTAGGTGTACGGTAAAAAATACCGTAAACAATAATTAATTAGGCCTTGTTTCGTGTGCAGGCAAGCTCTTTATCATCCTGCGTGGGTAGAGGCTTGATTATTGGGTTAATAGGTAGATGATGAGCTAACTAGTTATCGCTACCTACTTGTTTGAGGTTTACACCTCATTTAATTTAGGTGATAGTAGTTTTCATATTGTATGCTGTTCTCATTTGTAAGGTTGATAAGGAACAATGATAATGATCCACCAACTAACGGTTGTTTTAGCAACAAAGATCTCTATAGTTAACAAACAAGGTTTGCAAGCTGACCATTTGTCTAGCACGAATGCTGAAATGGACCTTTTTGGTGCAGGTGTGAGGGCACATTAGCATGGTCAGCCTATAATGGTCCTACTGCTGAATCACAGGCCTCCTATTTGAGGGAGTTGGCAATAATCCACCACGTAGGCTCAGTGCGGGTTCGTGAATGTCACGTATCTTCGATTTTTAGGGTTCCGTTGTCAAATGGCAAAAAACGGAACCCTTATAGATTCGTCATGTCTGTCTGTCTGTCCGTCCGTATGTCACAGCCACTTTTCTCCGAAACTATAAGAGCTATGCTGTTTAAACTTGGTAAGCAGATGTATTCTGTGAACCGCATTAAGATTTTCACACTAAAATAGAAAAAAAAAACATTACATTTTGGGGTTCCCCATACTTAAAACTGAAACTCAAATTTTTTTTTCATCAAACCCATACGTGTGGGGTATCTATGAATAGGTCTTCAAAAATGGTATTGTGGTTTTTAATATCATTTTTTTCTAAACTGAATAGTTTGCGCGAGAGACACTTCCAAAGTGGTAAAATGTGTGTCCCCCCCCCCCCCCCGTAACTTCTAAAATAAGAGCATGATAAAACTAAAAAAAATATATGATGTACACAACCATATAAACTTCCACCGAAAATTGGTTTGAATGACATCCAGCAAGTAGTTATTTTTTTTTAATACGTCATAAATGGTAAACCGCAATTTACCTTTCATTCAATCAACTCAAATACAAAAATAAATAAAAAACATTTAATTTCATAAACATAAACCTTATGCATAAACCTAGGATACCTACAGGTACGGAACCCTCGGTGCGCGAGTCCGACTCGCACTTGGCCGGTTTTTTGGTTCTAAACCATGCCGTTTTCGTCAAGATGTGTTGTCTTCATCGGTTTGAAAGCAGTGGTGATGTTTAATACACAATTTAAAGTGCCTGCCTGGGTTCGAACTTACGACCTACAATTTGTAAGTCGGGGCAGATCCCACTGAGCTTCCACTACTGAGGCACACAGTATTATTCTTAAAACATTATTTTTACTTTTTGTTTCACGTTCAGTGTCCAAAGAAGCGTTATTCTTTCTTCCTAACTTAAGATTTCTTTCAAGTAATGATGTTCTTAAGTTAATATCAGAGTATAATATTCTCCTCAAGCTTTCTTTTCATTTACTTATTTCACTCTTCAATAATACATCATTAATAAGTTGAAGCATGAGTTAGTCAATTTTATCAGCTGCATAGTATACCATATGTGTTAACGCATTGTCGTTAACTATACAGACCGCGTCGGTTAAAAGGTCAACTCAATAAAAGGGTCCAATACTATCGCAAACATTTGACATTGAATCGATTGTGTCAATTTTGACAGTAAATCAATTTGGAATGCTTGAAATTACCATCGAATCATGACCATAGAATATTTTTCTGTTAAAATTTCTAACAACCTAATTCTAAAAGGCGTAAGACGCAAAATCGAATAGATCAATTTCTAAAATCGATTTAGAGAACAGCAAAAACTCGTTGGTCGCTCCGAATGTAACAAATATCGATCGTCCAGCCGATAGCCGTAGGAGTTGTTGAATCGATATAGACATGGCGCTTTGATTACTCGATTCAATCGAACTCGTATAAGCACTCGGATCTCCGATGCCGCAAACCATGTTGTGGATTGTGGTAATGTCCGATACCTATCTTTGTCGGCTGGCTGTCGAAGCGGCGATCATTCGAGTATAACACATTACGTATTCATGTTGGGCAATTGATATAACTTGTTACGGTGTGTACGGTGACCGCAACTTCGCTATAAACACTGTAAGTACTAAACAGGGTCAAATTGTATAAGTTAGCAATTCTACACGTGGGTATCGATATTGAAAACTAAAGAAATAAAAAAATCGTCTATCCAACTTAGTTCAAAACTTTAAATGACTCCAAGATGTACAATAAGGGAACTAAAGAACTGTTAGATATGTTATGTTTTTTGAAAATTCATATAAAATATCTATTCCACGAAAAATGGCAAAAACAGCGGAGCGATTACGAGCAATAATTGACCGTGATTTATTTTTTCACCCAATACTTTTCGGTATTGATCGGGTTCAAAATGCGTGGCTTTACCTAGGTAATTTAATTTGATCCTGAAGATTGATTTAGATTCAGGTGCAGTCATATTTCCAATTCTTTCTTTATTTCTCTTATTCCAACATTATATATCTCTACGCATGCATCGGCTAATGGGGAGCGTATCGCAGTGTAATCAGAACGAGGGTCATTTAAAAGGTCCTTAGCAGAAAATAAGAACGCTGCAACTGAAACTGACCAAGTGGGTGTTATAAGAGATATTTTTCAAAAGAAATTGTGGATTGTAATCAAAGCTGTTCCATTTATATGGTAAATTATTTTAATTTGCTATGCTTTTGATAAGGTATCAACAAACGTTATTTTAATTGTCTTTATTTGAAACTAGCTTCGAATTCATCCTCGTGAAATATTTTTTTTGCAACATAAAATATATCCTAAAATATATCCATCGTCACAAAAATTGGGCTATCGAATGCTAATAGATTTTTGAAATCCAAGGGGGAGTAGTTCCAGAAATTACCTACTACATATAAACTAACCAAGAAATAAATTTGACTTTTTCTAATATCTTCTTCTTCTTCTCTTCTTTTTCTTCTTATTCTTTTATATCTTCTTCTTTCTTTTTTTTCTATCTTTTCTTTTTCTATATTTTTTTCTTTTTCTTTTTTTATCTTTTTTTCTTTTTTCTTTTCTTTTTCTATTTTTCTTTTTCATATAATAAAACAGTAAAAAAACTGTCTGTACATTGAATATATTAAAAAAAAAATTGAGGGGGGTTTAGAAACAATAACAGAGCAGAAAACGAAAAAAAAAAATCTGTCTGTTTGTCTGTTTGTTTGTACACGCTAATCTTCGGAACTACTGGACGGATTTGAATGATTTTTTTTTGTTGTATAGGTATTAAGTCTGGGCAACATATAAGCTATAATTTATCTTAGAAACTTGAACATCTGATGCAGAACCGCAACAGACCAGCTAAACTATAAGAGATACAAAAATGGTACCATAGCAAAAATTGTTTCACGTGATGAGCACTCTCTGTTGTCATATAAAATTTGGAGATCTGGAACAGCTGATGTGGAACTCCAAGAGCCCAGCTACACTATAACATATATAGGAATGACGTTTTAGCAAGAGTTGTTCAGCGTGATGAGCACTCTCTGTTGTCGTATAAAATTTGAAGATCTGGAACAGCTGATGTGGAACTCCAAGAGCCCAGCTACACTATAACATATATAGGAATGACATCTTAGCAAGAGTTGTTCAGCGTGATGAGCACTCTCTGTTGACGTATAAAGATTGTAGATCTGGAAATCAAAATTATCACTAATTTCACTGTATAATTATAAAATAACATAAGCTGGGAGTACCTCCACGCGGTGAAGGCGGTAACAGTTTAGGACTGATTTTCGATGAAAATTCTATGAATCATTGAAAATTTGACTCTGCTGGCTCTGTTTGCTGCTCCGCTCCTTTTGACCGTAGCGTAATGTGATATAGCCTATAGCCTTCCTCAATAAATGGGCTATTCAACACAAAAATAATTTTTCAATTCCGACCAGTAGTTCCTGAGATTAGCGCGTTCAATCAATTAAACAAACAAACAAACTCTTCAGCTTAATAATATTAGTATAGATTAATATAAAAGTGCTAGATACTAAATAATAACCATATGTCAGAGTTTAATTCTTCCTTTAGCATTGGGCACGGCCATCTCGGGGAGGCTCTTCTAGTCTCCCACAGTACCTATCATATCTAGTTTTTTTTTTTGTAATAACATTTTTAATCCTTCAAAATAAATTTTCTCACTATATCTAACAACAATTTCACGTACAACTTTAGCATCATTCCCATATTTAAATGACGCAATCTCATTCAGAGCTACATTTCCCAACAAAAAAATATTTACAATCCTACTTAGATAGTGTAGCTACTATAACGTTGTTAGGATTCTGCTCACGAGTGTAAGTAGATTTACATGTCCTCAGCACGTGAGCTTATTTTGAATTTTACTCAGATTGCTCTCCGGCCTTCTTGAGACAAACTTTTGGGAACGAGACGTGTTGGATGAAATAATGATTTATGCTCATAAAAAAGTTCTTAAGTTTTCCTAGGAAGATTGGTGGAGCCCTTCGTGGAGGTCTGCTTATCCTCAAAGGGGGAATGGCGTGAGAATCTATCATCATTATTGGCATTATGAATTTGACAGATTTTTTGTTGAAAATTCTGGGTTCTGAGGATCTTGCCGTATTGTTTGTTCTTTGAGAGTGATAAGGGCACAGTTAAATCAGCTCAAAAGAAATTCTGGAATGAAAAAGACGAAGATGTTCTAGATAAGTACGAAAACGTATTACCTACTGATACCAATAATTATAAAGCAAACTGAAAGTCTGAAGCAGACAAAAATGTAAATATATCAAAGTGCTATCTTCGATCACATTACAAAATATAGCGATAGCGATTTGAGTGAGACAAAAACGTCTCCTAAGTAAATATGTTGTACTGTGTAGCGATTCCTTAGTAGGGCTTAGGCTTAAAGGCTATCTCTTTTCCATCTTTGAGTTTTGTTCCTTGTCTATAAATAGCACCTATAATGGCGGGTTTATTTGAAGAAATACTATATACGTTAAAGTTCACCATACCTTCGGATTTACCCTCGCAATATTGTGACGATTATGTCGTTACCTCGTTGGATACACTTTTTCAACCGACGAAAAAAAACGGAGGAGGTTCTCAATTCGACGCGTATTTTTTTATTTTTTTATATGTATGACCACGCATAACTTTTTACATAGTGGTCCGATTGTGACAATTCTTCTTCTATTGGAAAGGGTATACTTTCAAGGTGGTCCCATATAAATTTGGAAAACAAAATCGAACCCTAAGGGTCGGAAAACAGGGGATGATTGATTGTTAACTCGCTTATTGTAATGTATAACCACGCATAACTTTATACAGAGTAGTCCGATTTTGATAATTCTTTTTTGGTTGGATAGGGTATACCTTGCCAAGTATTATTGGTACATTAAAGTCACAAAAAATTATAAAATAAAAACTTTTTAACAAAAAAATTAAACCGCCGAAAAAACTGAAAAGCATAAAATAATAAACCTTAAAATTTTGAGTCGGCGCTGAAAAATCAGTGAACAAAGATCACTCAAAGCGCCGACTCATAATTTTAAGGTTTATTATTTTATGCTTTTCAGTTTTTTCGGCGGTTAAATTTTTTGTTAAAAAGTTTTTTTCTTGTATTAAGACTTCTAACGGTATGGCATTCTGTTTTATCTGGATTGCATTGAACTTGTTTCTAAGTCCATTCACACAATCTACATTCACACACTTATCAATAAAATCATGCCAGTATTCGCTGAAGGGTAAGGTAGAAGTTTGCCTATAATACACCCACATTTCGCCAGTTATGTTTGCGTCCCATGTAATAGGGGGCGTGCGCATCAACCAGCCACAAATCCTGACACCGTGCTGTCACTGAGAAATTTTTGATGGGAAACTTTACCTAGGCTACTATATCAACGAGGCAGTTCACATATCCATATACAATGACTTCACAGCCATGACAACTGAGGTATTGCCCTAAGTAAGCATCGCTTTAAGATTTGATATATTCATCTCATAATTTATATCGAACACTTAATCTGACACGATCCCTGCCAGAAGTGAAGCAGGTCTGTAAAGGGTGCTAAGAATCTCACCGTATTTCATATATTCTCACATTTCGTCCGCTATTTATCATAAAAAAACTGGTTGGGCCTTAGTTTATCAGTTTTATAGCATAAACTTCTACACAATATATTAAAGTGTTTGATGACCATTAAGCTTTTATCTGCCGCTGCAGATAAGTTCATGGCGTGTTTATGTCTCGGCAAGATCGATTGGAGGCCCTTTGCCGCAAGGCTCCTGATAAGATAAATGTATTGATCGAATAATTATGTTCTTACAGACGAATAGTAAATTTTATTTATTTCGGGAAACTGGTTATGACGAGAGTGGTGTAAAAGAAACTGGAACAGTGCTATAAAGCAAGAAAAGAGGACTAATCAAATGGAAGAAAACAGAGTTCAAGATGCAGAGTTTTATGAATTATTTATTTAGTTATTTTATGAAGTATTTGGGTGATGTAAAAGTCCATAATCAGCCATAACATGCATTATCAGTCTATAAAGTTCCCACTGCTGGGCCACGGGCCCGCTCTCTGTGAGAGCGAGTGGGCTATAACGCTACGCTGCGAGTGCGGCCAAGTGCGAGTTGGTGGAAACCACATGTGTTCGACTTAACACGCCAGTTTCTTTACGACCTTTTCCTTCACCGTTTTGAGAGCAGTGGTGATAAAATCGGTCATAAAAAGTTCCTTCCGGGATTCGAAATCACAACCTAAAGCTCGTAAATCGGGACCACTGCTCCTGGCTCTATCCAATAGTTTCGAACCAAAAACCACAGTTACGTGATTTACACAACTAATTACTGACACCGCTTATTGAATATATACAACACTATTATAAAACATAACAGTACTGCTCAATAAAACGAACGCCATTTTAATACATCTTTACGAGTAACATCCTTCCAAAGGCAAATGAAGAACTTAACTCAATTTGATACTTCATATTACGAGCCGAAAATTGGAGTTGATATTGAAATCCGAGTTTTCGCCTCTCGTATTTGACCGGATTTTTTCCTACGCATATTGGCTACGTGACAGTCGCCTTCCAAGTGAATCGGAAATCTTTTACTTATTTGTTAGTGAAAGTAGAAGCATGTTTCACTCAATTATACAAGGTTCTACGGTATTTGTTGGACAAGAATCATGTTCAACTCAAGTCGAAATTAAATAGAAAGTACCCTGTCCACTACTGTTCGTGTATTGATAATTGGTTTTCTTTAATAACTCTTTTAATGTATAATGTTAGTATGAGAATAACTTTATTAACCTTTGGGGGCCAAATTATTTTCTGACAAACGTTGTATCGAGAGTGTATGTTCAGATAATGATTATGGCACCTGATGTGAACAGTGTTACACCATTAAAACTTCTGCGTTCAAATCCGTAGGTGTACGGTAAAAAATACCGTAAACAATAATTAATTAGGCCTTGTTTCGTGTGCAGGCAAGCTCTTTATCATCCTGCGTGGGTAGAGGCTTGATTATTGGGTTAATAGGTAGATGATGAGCTAACTAGTTATCGCTACCTACTTGTTTGAGGTTTACACCTCATTTAATTTAGGTGATAGTAGTTTTCATATTGTATGCTGTTCTCATTTGTAAGGTTGATAAGGAACAATGATAATGATCCACCAACTAACGGTTGTTTTAGCAACAAAGATCTCTATAGTTAACAAACAAGGTTTGCAAGCTGACCATTTGTCTAGCACGAATGCTGAAATGGACCTTTTTGGTGCAGGTGTGAGGGCACATTAGCATGGTCAGCCTATAATGGTCCTACTGCTGAATCACAGGCCTCCTATTTGAGGGAGTTGGCAATAATCCACCACGTAGGCTCAGTGCGGGTTCGTGAATGTCACGTATCTTCGATTTTTAGGGTTCCGTTGTCAAATGGCAAAAAACGGAACCCTTATAGATTCGTCATGTCTGTCTGTCTGTCCGTCCGTATGTCACAGCCACTTTTCTCCGAAACTATAAGAGCTATGCTGTTTAAACTTGGTAAGCAGATGTATTCTGTGAACCGCATTAAGATTTTCACACTAAAATAGAAAAAAAAAACATTACATTTTGGGGTTCCCCATACTTAAAACTGAAACTCAAATTTTTTTTTCATCAAACCCATACGTGTGGGGTATCTATGAATAGGTCTTCAAAAATGGTATTGTGGTTTTTAATATCATTTTTTTCTAAACTGAATAGTTTGCGCGAGAGACACTTCCAAAGTGGTAAAATGTGTGTCCCCCCCCCCCGTAACTTCTAAAATAAGAGCATGATAAAACTAAAAAAAATATATGATGTACACAACCATATAAACTTCCACCGAAAATTGGTTTGAATGACATCCAGCAAGTAGTTATTTTTTTTTAATACGTCATAAATGGTAAACCGCAATTTACCTTTCATTCAATCAACTCAAATACAAAAATAAATAAAAAACATTTAATTTCATAAACATAAACCTTATGCATAAACCTAGGATACCTACAGGTACGGAACCCTCGGTGCGCGAGTCCGACTCGCACTTGGCCGGTTTTTTGGTTCTAAACCATGCCGTTTTCGTCAAGATGTGTTGTCTTCATCGGTTTGAAAGCAGTGGTGATGTTTAATACACAATTTAAAGTGCCTGCCTGGGTTCGAACTTACGACCTACAATTTGTAAGTCGGGGCAGATCCCACTGAGCTTCCACTACTGAGGCACACAGTATTATTCTTAAAACATTATTTTTACTTTTTGTTTCACGTTCAGTGTCCAAAGAAGCGTTATTCTTTCTTCCTAACTTAAGATTTCTTTCAAGTAATGATGTTCTTAAGTTAATATCAGAGTATAATATTCTCCTCAAGCTTTCTTTTCATTTACTTATTTCACTCTTCAATAATACATCATTAATAAGTTGAAGCATGAGTTAGTCAATTTTATCAGCTGCATAGTATACCATATGTGTTAACGCATTGTCGTTAACTATACAGACCGCGTCGGTTAAAAGGTCAACTCAATAAAAGGGTCCAATACTATCGCAAACATTTGACATTGAATCGATTGTGTCAATTTTGACAGTAAATCAATTTGGAATGCTTGAAATTACCATCGAATCATGACCATAGAATATTTTTCTGTTAAAATTTCTAACAACCTAATTCTAAAAGGCGTAAGACGCAAAATCGAATAGATCAATTTCTAAAATCGATTTAGAGAACAGCAAAAACTCGTTGGTCGCTCCGAATGTAACAAATATCGATCGTCCAGCCGATAGCCGTAGGAGTTGTTGAATCGATATAGACATGGCGCTTTGATTACTCGATTCAATCGAACTCGTATAAGCACTCGGATCTCCGATGCCGCAAACCATGTTGTGGATTGTGGTAATGTCCGATACCTATCTTTGTCGGCTGGCTGTCGAAGCGGCGATCATTCGAGTATAACACATTACGTATTCATGTTGGGCAATTGATATAACTTGTTACGGTGTGTACGGTGACCGCAACTTCGCTATAAACACTGTAAGTACTAAACAGGGTCAAATTGTATAAGTTAGCAATTCTACACGTGGGTATCGATATTGAAAACTAAAGAAATAAAAAAATCGTCTATCCAACTTAGTTCAAAACTTTAAATGACTCCAAGATGTACAATAAGGGAACTAAAGAACTGTTAGATATGTTATGTTTTTTGAAAATTCATATAAAATATCTATTCCACGAAAAATGGCAAAAACAGCGGAGCGATTACGAGCAATAATTGACCGTGATTTATTTTTTCACCCAATACTTTTCGGTATTGATCGGGTTCAAAATGCGTGGCTTTACCTAGGTAATTTAATTTGATCCTGAAGATTGATTTAGATTCAGGTGCAGTCATATTTCCAATTCTTTCTTTATTTCTCTTATTCCAACATTATATATCTCTACGCATGCATCGGCTAATGGGGAGCGTATCGCAGTGTAATCAGAACGAGGGTCATTTAAAAGGTCCTTAGCAGAAAATAAGAACGCTGCAACTGAAACTGACCAAGTGGGTGTTATAAGAGATATTTTTCAAAAGAAATTGTGGATTGTAATCAAAGCTGTTCCATTTATATGGTAAATTATTTTAATTTGCTATGCTTTTGATAAGGTATCAACAAACGTTATTTTAATTGTCTTTATTTGAAACTAGCTTCGAATTCATCCTCGTGAAATATTTTTTTTGCAACATAAAATATATCCTAAAATATATCCATCGTCACAAAAATTGGGCTATCGAATGCTAATAGATTTTTGAAATCCAAGGGGGAGTAGTTCCAGAAATTACCTACTACATATAAACTAACCAAGAAATAAATTTGACTTTTTCTAATATCTTCTTCTTCTTCTCTTCTTTTTCTTCTTATTCTTTTATATCTTCTTCTTTCTTTTTTTTCTATCTTTTCTTTTTCTATATTTTTTTCTTTTTCTTTTTTTATCTTTTTTTCTTTTTTCTTTTCTTTTTCTATTTTTCTTTTTCATATAATAAAACAGTAAAAAACTGTCTGTACATTGAATATATTAAAAAAAAAATTGAGGGGGGTTTAGAAACAATAACAGAGCAGAAAACGAAAAAAAAAAATCTGTCTGTTTGTTTGTACACGCTAATCTTCGGAACTACTGGACGGATTTGAATGATTTTTTTTTGTTGTATAGGTATTAAGTCTGGGCAACATATAAGCTATAATTTATCTTAGAAACTTGAACATCTGATGCAGAACCGCAACAGACCAGCTAAACTATAAGAGATACAAAAATGGTACCATAGCAAAAATTGTTTCACGTGATGAGCACTCTCTGTTGTCATATAAAATTTGGAGATCTGGAACAGCTGATGTGGAACTCCAAGAGCCCAGCTACACTATAACATATATAGGAATGACGTTTTAGCAAGAGTTGTTCAGCGTGATGAGCACTCTCTGTTGTCGTATAAAATTTGAAGATCTGGAACAGCTGATGTGGAACTCCAAGAGCCCAGCTACACTATAACATATATAGGAATGACATCTTAGCAAGAGTTGTTCAGCGTGATGAGCACTCTCTGTTGACGTATAAAGATTGTAGATCTGGAAATCAAAATTATCACTAATTTCACTGTATAATTATAAAATAACATAAGCTGGGAGTACCTCCACGCGGTGAAGGCGGTAACAGTTTAGGACTGATTTTCGATGAAAATTCTATGAATCATTGAAAATTTGACTCTGCTGGCTAAAACTCCCATTTATTATTTTATTTTATCGAAGAAATATGACTTCGGGCTTATGTTATTTGAGTGTTTAATTTCCTTTTCCATTTATCTTCGTGACACGTTAGCCTACCCGGTAACGCAGGGGAGCAGTCACTTAGATTTTAATTGATCAGATATCTTCAGGATAAAACTATAACCATGCCTAGAAAGAGGGCAAATCTTTTCCAACGTTCCAAAGGAGCTAAAAGATTGAGGATCATAAGATCCCAAGAATCTACCGAAGAGCGTCAGGATAGACTTGATGCTGTTCGAGAACATCAGGCTGCATCTTCGGATCGCGAAGCTCACTTGCGTTCTCAGCGTATTTATGCATCTACATCCAGGTCTCTAGAGACCACTGAAGAATATGATGCGTGACTGTCCGCTGATCGTGAACGTCACGCATTGTCTTGCGAGTCGGAGACGTTTACGGATAAAGAATTGCGCTTGAGTTCTCAGCATATCTACACATCTGCTGCTAGGTCTCTAGAGACAAGTGCGGAACATGATGCGCGACTGTCCGCTGATCGTGAACGTCACGCATTGTCTCGCGAGTCGGAGACGTTCGCTGATAGAGAATTGCGCTTGAGTTCTCAGCGTATCTACGCATCTGCTGCTAGGTCTCTAGAGACAAGTACGGAACATGATGCGCGACTGTCCGCTGATCGTGAACGTCACGCATTGTCTCGCGAGTCGGAGACGTTCACTGATAGAGAATTGCGCTTGAGTTCTCAGCGTATCTACGCATCTGCTGCTAGGTCTCTAGAGACAAGTGCGGAACATGATGCGCGACTGTCCGCTGATCGTGAACGTCACGCATTGTCTCGCGAGTCGGAGATGTTCACTGATAGAGAATTGCGCTTGAGTTCTCAGCGTATCTACACATTTGCTGCTAGGTCTCTAGAGACAAGTGCGGAACATGATGCGCGACTGTCCGCTGATCGTGAACGTCACGCATTGTCTCGCGAGTCGGAGACGTTCGCTGATAGAGAATTGCGCTTGAGTTCTCAGCGTATCTACACATCTGCTGCTAGGTCTCTAGAGAAAAGTGCGGAACATGATGCGCGACTGTCCGCTGATCGTGAACGTCACGCATTGTCTCGCGAGTCGGAGACGTTCACTGATAGAGAATTGCGCTTGAGTTCTCAGCGTATCTACACATCTGCTGCTAGGTCTCTAGAGACAAGTGCGGAACATGATGCACGACTGTCCGCTGATCGTGAACGTCACGCATTGTCTCGCGAGTCGGAGACTTCCACTGATAGAGAATTGCGCTTGAGTTCTCAGCGTATCTACACATCTGCTGCTAGGTCTCTAGAGACAAGTGCGGAACATGATGCGCGACTGTCCACTGATCGTGAACGTCACGCATTGTCCCGCGAGTCGGAGACGTTCACTGATAGAGAATTGCGCTTGAGTTCTCAGCGTATCTACGCATCTGCTGCTAGGTCTCTAGAGACAAGTGCAGAACATGATGCGCGACTGTCCGCTGATCGTGAACGTCACGCATTGTCTCGCGAGTCGGAGATGTTCACTGATAGAGAATTGCGCTTGAGTTCTCAGCGTATCTACACATCTGCTGCTAGGTCTCTAGAGACAAGTGCGGAACATGATGCGCGACTGTCCGCTGATCGTGAACGTCACGCATTGTCTCGCGAGTCGGAGACGTTCGCTGATAGAGAATTGCACTTGAGTTCTCAGCGTATCTACACATCTGCTGCTAGGTCTCTAGAGACAAGTGCGGAACATGATGCGCGACTGTCCGCTGATCGTGAACGTCACGCATTGTCTCGCGAGTCGGAGACGTTCACTGATAGTGAATTGCGCTTGAGTTCTCAGCGTATCTACACATCTGCTGCTAGGTCTCTAGAGACAAGTGCGGAACATGATGCGCGACTGTCCACTGATCGTGAACGTCACGCATTGTCTCGCGAGTCGGAGACGTTCACTGATAAAGAATTGCGCTTGAGTTCTCAGCGTATCTACACATCTGCTGCTAGGTCTCTAGAGACAAGTGCGGAACATGATGCTCGACTGTCCGCTGATCGTGAACGTCACGCATTGTCTCGTGAGTCGGAGACGTTTACGGTTAAAGAATTGCGCTTGAGTTCTCAGCGTATCTACACATCTGCTGCTAGGTCTCTAGAGACAAGTGCGGAACATGATGCTCGACTGTCCGCTGATCGTGAACGTCACGCATTGTCTCGTGAGTCGGAGACGTTTACGGTTAAAGAATTGCGCTTGAGTTCTCAGCGTATCTACACATCTGCTACTAGGTCTCTAGAGACAAGTGCGGAACATGATGCGCGACTGTCCGCTGATCGTGAACGTCACGCATTGTCTCGCGAGTCGGAGACGTTCACTGATAGAGAATTGCGCTTGAGTTATCAGCGTATCTACGCATCTGCTGCTAGGTCTCTAGAGACAAGTGCGGAACATGATGCGCGACTAACTGCTGATCGAGATTATCATACATTGTCCCGAACACGCACACAGCAAAATATTCAACATATAGGCTATACATAATTTATTTTGGAAAATGAACACCTGATGCAGACCGCAACATACCAGCTAAAGTAAGTATAATAGATATGTTTTAAAAATGGTGCCATGGCAAAAAATATTCCACGTGAAGAGCGTTTTCTGCTGTGAGAATAAATTTGATGATCTGGAACACCTGTTGTGGAACTTTTAAGTAAAACTCTTAATAACATATTAAGGAATGACGTCTTAGCAAAAGTTGTTTAGTCTGATGGGCATTTCTTATTGACATACAAAAATGAAAGATCTGGAACGACTCCAATCGTCTCGCTCATCCCATTGTTTTCCCGTCCCCGAGCCTTAGAGTTCTACATCAGACGTTGCAGATCTTCGATTTTGACGATCCCGTTGTCGCTGGCATAAGCAACAGGATCCGCGTACGAAGTCGCGGCCAGAAGCTAGTTAATAATAAAGCGTAAAGATTTCCAATGATGTCACATCAAGACCTTTCCTGTTAGCACGAATATATTCCTGTCATCTAAATATATGTGATGATACAAAATACATTTCATTGCATAATCTCATCACGCCCTGTCCAAGTTGACCCGCCTCTGAAAGACTTTAATAGACTGAACAATGTGCCCCGAATCGAACTTCACCAACAATACACGCTCTGACTGTCCAAAATTGTTCGGTACTACTAAAACTATCTCAACATACATTGATGTTATTGTAAAGAATTTGAAATATGGAACGGTATTAAAATATCAATGGACGTTTCATAATTCGAAGGTTTCGAAAAGGTGTGTGTCGAAAAGAAGAACGGGTGTAGAAGTATACGGTTGATTGTTTGGACGTTTTGACAGCTGACCACGCTCGTTACCACTGTCGTCGTGAAAGGCATCAGTAATCTAAATGCAAGGCTAATTGAATACAAAAGAAGCGATAACTATGGAATGCACTTTATGGGGCCGCGTTGTGTAATAAAAATATAGGCTGAAGTTTGAGCAAGCACGGTTTATTATCATTGCTCTTATCATATTTGCGCCTTCCATTCTTTTGTTTAGAAAGGTTATCTTAACTGCCCACGCTTCACGCCACACCTACGGGCCTGTCGATTCTGTTGAGGAAAAATATATCAAGATTAGTAGTATTATTTTTCCAAAAAATATTTGGAAAAATAATACAAATGTGAGAATTTGGCTTATTTTGTAACTCGCCCGAATCGGAATACGCCAGAACATGTTTTAGGCAATTGGCTCGTTCTGTATTTTATCTAATAAGAGAAAAGAAAGAAAAAAAATACGTTAAAGTTAAGTTTAGTTTGGTTTGCACTTTTTTAACTTTTCGTTGTTTCCTTACATTTTTATGATTTAAAATGTGCTAATACGTATTTTCGGAATTGTCGATTCGCCCACAAATTAATTGATTTCGTGCAAGTCACCTACTGGAAATATCGTATCATAATTTCAGACGAAAGACGTCCAATGTTGGACATAGGCCCCTCCCAAAAAATAAGGAGTTTGCCATAATAGCCACGCTTGGCAGGCGGGTTGGTGATTGCAGTATGGTGGTAAAATGTATAGAGAACGCTTCTGCCCAGTCCCTGACTGAAAATATAATATTATTAAAAGTGACGATTCGCCCAAGTTTATTCGTGCGAGTCAACAAATAAGCCAAGAAGCTTCGAAGATTTTTCAAAAAGAAACCAATTATAAGTACGAAGACAGCCAATTTCACACAATAACAGTAAATCGGTCCCCAACAACCACAGAATCATGTTCCATCATAAATAAAGATTTCATTCTTGAAGCTAATTCACACGGCACAGTGACAAAGCTAGCGATGGGACGCCTGAGGCATGGTACAAGACTCCTGTCTCCTGCAGTTAATGACGTCATTAAATATGAACCGTGTACCCAGCCTTTTTGTAAAGGTCTGCACACGTAGGCAGGTGCAGGACAGATCATATTCATCTGCCTTGCCCCTAGCTGCAAAATCGAACAAGTGGGTCTTTATGGTATTTCTTTAGGAGGTTCTTTTCTTTGGTAGGTAGTTAAACAGGCGTTTGGTAGTTTTATGTGTGTTATGGTTTTGTAAAATTTATGTATTTTCTTTATTGGATAATAGTTCTGAAAAGTTCTGTATCGTTCGTTTACGTATTTTTATTTTCTATACCAAATAAATTGAATATATAATTGCACACTGTGGCTATTGATGTCAGTGTGAACTGAAGCAAACCGAACTGAAATTAGTTTTCTTGATTTGCATGTTATTAAAAGTCTGTGTGACTGTTTTTCGTTACCTACTTATTTTCACTAGACAAACTTCGTTAAATTATTTAAGAGATGGTAATATTGCGCTAAAGGTAGCCCGCGAAATTCAAATTTTCTTAGTAAGTTGCTATGACTTTTCCATGACATCATTCATTCAACTGGATTAAATAAACTTAGGGGGTTGTGTTAATGATTTTAATGATCGCGAATATTATTATCAACACATAACCTGAAACTAATCTGCAAATTGCAAAAACCTAAGAATATCTTACTTCTTAAGAAACTTACTTCCACTTTTCGTGTCAAGTGTCGAGTTAATGAATAACAGTTTAGTGTATTGTTCCTAACCACTATTAAATTGTGAAGACACTTTCATTACACTATGTAAACAATTGTTAGGCCACCTATCACACGAACGTGATAAGTTTGTAACAAAGGCATCCGTATACAGGTACTGTTTAGCGTACTTAGAGTTGACAGTTGTTTTAAAAGTATGTTTTATGCCGCGGTCCCACAGCCTGGAAACTGATAGGCCGCGCTAGGCGTTGATACGTCTGTCGTGGATCGTCGCGGCCCGAGCCGATCGTTCCCAAGGCCAGATAACTGATAGGCCACGCCAGGCTCTGGTAGGCCTGACGGGGCCTGCCGTGGGTCGTGTAGAGCATTCCCATATAAAAAAGCAAAGAGTAACGCGTTCGTACAGGCCCTACAGGCCGCGTCTTTGAACTTACCGAATCCCTACGCATTAGACGTGTGGCGATGGGGCGCCGCAGGCCTCAGTGGATACTACGGCCTGTCGCATGTTGGCGTGGCCCAACCATGGTGTAGCCCGTCGGTTAACGGGCCGTGGGACAACAGTATTATATGCAGTTCGACATTATTTTGAAGTAGGACGAATAATCTCTGTGTCGTGGCCCGTGTCTTCTTCAAATAGACGTAGGTATTCCTAATTTTCCCATTACGTGTACATTTTTATTTCCAAAAAGAAAAAGATAGCTCTGAAGCTGGTTTAAATCTGTTTTTTAAAGTAATTTTGGACGGCTTTGGCTACCGGAACCTAGCTTTCATGTTCTTCAAATGAAAGTATTTCAAGTTGAAAGAACAATTTTATTGATCACTAGCAGCGAGCAAACGAAGCTTTTGGTTTCCCCATCTTGACGAACAATTAAATGATTCTCTTGCGTCGTCTATTGGGATAGCATAATTAAAGTCTTAATAAATCCATTTCCTCTTGCTTCTAAAAATAGATAAAATTAATAATGACTATTCCAGTGATGTCAGTAGCCATTTAATAGACAAAATGACGCAGCAATTATGACTACAAGCGTGCATGACCACGCATTCATAATGAAGTGTGGGCTGAGCATGCGCAAAGCATTTATTAGCTTTACTCTGCTCCTCTCGATCATACTGTACTTTGTTGTTATCGTACGATTGAATAACTGGAACTTTTGAAATGTGAGGAACATTTTACATTGCTGGCAGCGTAACTCTGAATGTGCGAAGGGTCCTTGGATATCACGGTGTCCTTCCAAAAATCTAACCTTCCAGAGGTTAGATTTTTGGAAGGACACTGTGATATAAATTATTTAACATCAAACAAAATAATTAACAGCTATAATAGATGAATAATGATGCATAACTGTTTAAGAGACAGAGACAATTCCAGGTTCTCACCAGTAATGACAGAAAAAGAAGAAAAATCTTAGGAAAATAATTTATAGGTACAATTAGTACTCATCATCATGATCATTCTCGTCGCTTTATATCAATTTATTATGTTGGTGCAACATGTATTTTTGTTCCACACCTCTATATTAGTCGTTATCTCGGTAGTCACCCCCTTCTATTTATATCATCATTCCCACAGTCCATCCATCGTTTCTCTGGTCTCCCGATACTCTTATAGCCATCGACATAGAGACTCAAAACTTTTCTCATGACAATTTTACTCATTCCTCCGTATCACGATTACAATAAACACCGTGCACTATAAAGAATTCAGCGTTCAGCCGAGTGCATGTAGAATAGGTATTGGTGGAAAATGGATTAAAAGAGAACTCTTTACAAAGAATATTTAGGTCTTTACTCGCTCGCACCTTTTATGAGTTATGCCTGTAGATAGAAGTGGGAAAAGTATGGAGATAGGCGGATCAAATCAGATCTCTAGGGGACATGAAAACGCAGTTTATGCAGGAGATCAGCTCAGTCATACTCGTTAGATATAGTTTTAAAATATTGTAGTAGCTAATATTTGTTTATGATTATGAAAACAACTAACAAGGGGACGGCACGAATTTGGGGAAACGGATTTGAATGAAAATACAAAAATTAAAAAAAGAAAATAAAAAGTCAACTAGCTAGACTCGAACCTGCGATGGTGGGAGTACGAGTCTAGAGCATTACCGCTTACGCCACGGTACGCTCGAGCGGAATGTAATGTAACTTATACAAGTGCCGGCTGAACTTTGTATGCGTTTTTTTAGCTCCTACAGGGCATTGGACGGAAATATTTTACAGTGGTAGTACCCACATGGAAATTTCATTCAAATCCGTTTTCCCAAGGTCGTGCCGTCCCCTTATAAGTTAAACAGCTCATAAATCAATATGAAGAGCGAAAATCCTATGAACTTGAAACTTTGTAAAGACAAATGTTTCAGCCATTGATTACAATAGGTGAAGTGCACAGACTTGTCTGTGCACTTCACCTATTGTAATCAATATATATAATAGTTCAATATATATAATAGCTTATTTTAATTTTTCTATATTTGTGCTTGAGAATACAAAATATTGAACGCATTGCGACATCGCATAGAGTTTGAAAAACATTTTTCAAACTGCAAGTGCAAATAAAAGAAGAGTGAAATGAAAATACTTCTGTCTGTGGGAACGACCTCAGCTCCGGGAATACAAACGTGACGTCATTTGTGGGTAAACTTTATCTTGTTTCAAACCGCCCGTTGACGGAAACAAACACTTTCCTATATACGAACATATGATAAGATATCCACTTTGTAACGCAACAATGATTCGTTTTCGGGTTCGGCGTACTTCGTGTCTTATCGTTTCCTCTTTGGGACACTCGCCCTATTGTAGCCAGATTAGTTAATGATTCATTAGGTTTGTTACCTAAGTTCGGCGTCGGTTTGTTCTCGGTTGATCGGGTAGCCTAAAGTGATTTGAAGGAATCTTTTGTAGGTATCAAGATTGGGACTAGAACTTATCCAAATTGGCTTATCGAGTCGAGAAGTTTAGCTCTCGATTTAAAATTTATCTGGATAGATTTATAGTCAGTAGATAGGTGACCATTGAATTTTCGGGTTTATTTCGTTTTCATTCCTTAATTTTTATCTTGAACATTCAATTTAACCACCCCCGTTACAAAACAAGGTTTTTATTTAGATGAGGTGTTTACACCACAAGCCAATTTTTGAATTAAGAACCGTTACGAACCAATATGTATAAAAATGTTCATTTTAGAAAACTGACTACTTAGTCCGGTGCTAAGTTGTCATTTTTGTAATAACAACTTTAGCCAAATCGAATTAAAGTTTGAACTGCATAAACTGGTTCAGAAGTTTAGCCTACAACTAAAATTGGATAGACGAAACAAGTTTTTGGTTAGTCGCTCAAACGGTCTTATAAAAGTCAGTCTCAGTTTTTATTATATCAGTTATTATATTAAAAGGCATAATTTCAGTTAGTAAACTGGGTGCGTTTATGTCGGTATGCATCGCTAAGCAATGCTTTCCTACACTAATTATTTACAGAGTTGCAAGGTGTACGCGAACGAGGTATTGCTAGTGGAAGCCAGGTGTAACAATTACACGTAGGATTTAAAAATAGCTTCTAAGTAACTGGTTATTGCATTGGCGGCTCGAACAAAAGATCCGAGATTTTATGTAGAACTAATTAAAAGTCTGCATGAATCAGCCAATATAACGGTCACTGATGCAGAATCCGTCCAATTTGTTAGGGAGTATGAATTGAAAAACGTCAGCGTTGGTCCTTTTGTCTTTTTATAAACAATCCTCGACCTTTGTATGGGATGTCAAACGTGTATGTAAAATAAAAAGGTGCCTTCGTGAGGCGAGGGTTCCGTCAAGTATTCTCTCAGTACACATTACAAATTCGTCTGATTGAACCCACCACACTGTCAATCACCACTCACATCAATGGCGGCTAATGATTTTTATTAAATTGACGTATTTTTTCTTTTGATCCAAACAAAAAATTATAACAATAATTGATGGCTCGTTTTTATTCGTTGTTTATTAATTGATATCAGACATTTCTGAAGGGTGACGTCAATTGGTATTAATAAAGATTATAAGATAAGATTATCTTGATTCGATACGCGTTGATGCAAAAAGTGCATTTTATGTTGCGATTAATATTCTCCTGGTCTTTTTGTTACAAAGGGTTATAAAGTGACAACATTTTCTTTCTTGTGATTTAATAACCTGTTCTCTGTTTGTTCTGCTCTCATCTAAACGCAACAGTTACTCCCGCAGCTAGTAGTTAATACGAGTATTTTTTCCATCTTGAAGTATCTATTGGACATTCTTCCGTATTCATATAATAATGATTACTCTGTTCATCTTCATCTGTTCATCTTATATGTAACTCATCATCATAAACCTTACTTTTTTCAAGCATGTTGAGGTCGGCTTCTAGTTTAGCCGAATGCAGTTGAGTACGAGTATTTTATATGGAGCGGCTGCCTATCTGAACTGCATAGCCCAGTTACTTCGTAATACAACACTCTTTTTTGCGTGGAAAATCATCAAATGACGTCTCCCGCTCTAGAGTGGAGCGGAAGTGCGTGCCACACTTTTACTGACTAGAACCAACCTGTGTTCCTTCAGTTTCCCATATGCCAGCGCCACGGCAACTCTTTCGAACAAATCTTGCGACCCTGGAATACGACACTCTTTGGTACGACTGGTTTTCAGACTTTCGGGGTTCTGACGACCATTATCGATTGTCAAAGGACCAACGGCTTAGTTTGTTTTCCTAAGCACGAAGGCGTCTAGGTATGTAAAGATACCCATCTAACAGCCGACCTCGGCAAGCGTAGCTTAACCTAATCGACCCGTGGTTATTATTAGCCACAAGCCTCTCCTACTTTATTTATTTATTTATTTACTTAGGGACAAAAAACAGCAGTGTACTAAAAGTAGACACAGGTTAGAACTTAATAAAATAGGTAACAAATACACTACTCACAACGTTATCCACATATTAATAAACATAACTACTAGTTGTTCCGAAGAACGATACAAATAAAAATAAAAACAGAATAAAACTAAACATTACTTAACTATTAGGGGTTACTTACATGTACCTATGCTACTGTATGTGCGGGAATAGAGGCCTATTCCTAGCTAGCAGTGGTATGGTAAAATTTGAATTACTTAACGTATGTAAGCCGGCAGATGTAAGCAAAATAATATCATTTTCCATACATACTCGTATATACGCAGTCAGTATTTATGATCTGGTTGCATACCTACTCGTACTTATATTAGCATCTTTTGCTTCTCTCGCAAATATATTTTATGATGCTGAGAATATCAAAACGATTGTTCGATGTATTTCCATACAATCGGTTCAATAATGCAAGAGCTTCTATTAACAAGTTCCGTAATACCCGTTTATTGTTTGCTGTGTGTCATGTAGCTGGTATTATATAATATTACCACAGAAATCTTCAGAAGGAAATAGAAGTCACAAGTCGCTAAAGAATTTTGTATGAAATCCGGATTCACTAAGTTCCCACTAAGATACAACATGCTTACCATATCCTGAAATATTATTTCTTCCTAGAATCATCATCTGCCTAGCCTTTTCCCAACTATGTTGGGGTTGGCTTCGAGTCTAACTGGATGCAGGTGAGTACTAGTATTTTACATGGAGCGACTGCCTATCTAACCTCCACAACCCAGTTACTGGGTAATTCGATACCCCTAGGTAAGACTGGTTGTCAGACTTTCGGGCTTCTGTCGACCCGTAACGACTGTCTACGAAAAACAGCCGGGACCAACGGCTTAATGTGCTTTTCGAGGCACGGAATTATTTCTTCCTAGATCATTATCAATATCATTTTAGGCAAAAGATGTCCATTTGCTAAACATAGGCCTCTCCTAACCATCGCCTCAACGACCGGACATGTTCCACCACCATCCAGCAACCTTCACCAGTTCGCCAGTCCACCTTGTGTGAATGTCGCCAGCCTCTTACGTAACGATACTTCGAATGACTTCATGTTCTGTATTTCAAATTATTGCAGATTTGGCTTTAGTACTGGTATTATTTATAATCATGATCTATGCAAAGGTTCCGACTTTGAGGTTTGTATGTACGGCTATATATTTTACAGCTGCAAGTATAGGAGCCATCTATTCCTCTCTTTTGTTTCCTGTACATTATGACCCTTGTATTTGGTTGTAACACAAACTAATCACTACAACAAGATGCCAATACATCTGTGCGTTATCTAATCTCAATTTCAATGATGAATACGAACACGGTCGTATGTCGTGGGAATCTTTGGCCAATTATTCAATTTTCGAATTGTTCCTATGTTTGATTGAAGCTATTGACGGGTGAAGTATAAAGGCGAGGATATACGGTGGAACAATGGCTTTTGGATCTTGAGTTATGAGAAAGATTATGATTGAACGAGATTCCAGCAGAATATCAGTGTCAGGTATATTTTCCTTACACACGCTGAACTGGAGTCCCATTTAGTGCATCCCTGAGATGTATGTCCGATATTTCATTGAATTTTAGCTTGTCATATTGCTGTATCATCACTATTACAAACTATTACAATATTTTCTTATTTTTTATTATATGTTGTGCTTGTGCTGTGTCTTTGGTTTGCACCAAACGACTTTTATTTTAAAATTGATTTCTAATCATCTTAAAGATATCATCTTGATAAAATTTTCTATAAACACACTGCACGAAACGCACTCACATAAATCACCTAGGACGTTATAATTTGATACGTGAACATAAAAGAGAATTTACTCTTGAAAGTTTTTCAATTTATTAGCTTAGCTGGTCAGTATAACTCCTTACGTTTCGACAGACATATTGGCTATCGCGGAGGCCAATTTTCGCATTGCCCCATCTATCATCGCTTGCGCTTGCGATCCAAAGTTAGCTGCAAGTGTTTTAGATAATGACGCCGATCTAAAACACTTGAGCGGATCGCGTCAGTGGAAATTATGATTAATATCGGGCTAGTTAACGGTGCTAGAGAGGGGCACGACTCGTAACCGTTGAGGCCCGAAGGTGCCCGAAGCCACGGATGTCCGTGCGATGGGGCGGACTCATCATTTGTTTGCCCACAGACCGGTCCACGTCGCTACTGCTTCAAATTCATAATTTTTCAATGAGCCTTTTTTTCTACTGGCCGCTACGTCTCGCTGACAACTGAGCTTATGGTTCCCCAGATAAGATCGCTTTGTGCGCCATTAGCTAAAGTGATTGACGTTGTTAGTTTGTTGTCAGTAATTTTGTTTGAAATTTAGAGCGGCGAACGTGCGTTTTTTTGTTCCGTATGTGTAAAGAGAATCGTGTTGACATGAGAGACTATTGCGATATGTCCGATAATGTGATTTCAAAACCGAATAATACAAATTGAATCGTAATATACGGGCTTAATAACACAGTGGACCACTAATGATAATCTAATAGGTTTGTGCTATTTGTACGATTCAATGTCTTTTGTTTCATCACATAAGCCACGAACAGAGGCATTTTGATAATGAATTATCGTAATGAACAAGGTTTCGGTAGTTACAGAAGAAACATTAGCGAGTAAAGATCGCATGAACGAATCTTATCGTTAGCTAGTCGGACCTCGATTTGCTTCATATCTTTCTGCCAGGACATTAACATCGGTGACAGTTCAAAACCAATCAAAAAGCTATCCGAGCATATCTGGCTTAACAGTAACTAGGTGATAAATAACAAAGCTGTCAGTGGAGCGTTTAACAATGAGTCAGAGTAATTATACGGACGACACTATTGCACAACGGTGAGCGGTCGGTATCTGTCGAATTGTGAAACAATGGAAACTTTTAGAATTTTGCTAGGTACGATACGTGAACGACACGATATGCTATCAGCAGATATGGAAACACGAGTGACGGCGATTACTGTTGCTGATCTCAATAGTAGTTATAATGTTCGACTTGTTGGCTTTACACACATACTTTTTTTCATGTAATTTGGACTCTTTCGAAGCTGTAAGACGAGTTTCGCATATGCCTTCGCCTTCGCCCTTTGGCTTTCGCCCAAGTTTACAATTCCCACTAATATTATAAATGTGAAAATTTGTATGATTGCATGGTTGTTAGTCAGTCACGTAAAAACAACTTAATGGATTTGGATGAAATTTGGTACACAGATTGTTTATAGCATGGATTAACAAATAGGATATTTTTATCCCGGTAGTAAGTTCCTGTATGATAATTTCCAACATCCACGCGGGCAAAGCGAGCTGCTGGTAAAAGCAAGTACCTTACAAAATAAATGCCATTGCTGAAAATGATGGACTTTTAGAAAGTTTCAATATTAGATAATCTCAATAAAAAATCATATTCTACGAAATAGCTTCGAGTCGCAATCGTATCGTAATTCATAATGTACCAAATCATAAAAGCACCCAATGAGACACAGTCTGGACGATATCGTGACCGGGCGAAATGTGGTACAAATTGTAGATGCCGCGTTTGTCCATGTTATTCGGGTCGCCATTGGTTCGCATTTGCAAAGCTCTGTGGTTCCCCAGTAAGGTCGAGGTGGTTGTAATTAAAGAAATCATGCGAGTGATAGTTGTATGAACCGCAATCATCGAAACGTGCACGACGGTAAATGGTTTTTGGTCGACGAGTGATGAATTTTATATAAGTGTAGCTATTAGCAGATTTAAGAGAGTTATTAATATTGAAATTGAAGAAACGAAGAAGCTTGAGGCTCATATGAATTTTATTTTTTTAATTACTGTTTTCTGTAACTATGGTATGGGAACTAAAAGATGCAAGTTTCTTTTATATGTGTGCCCATTAAAGTTACCAAACTATCTTCTCAACACAGATACCTGTGTGTCTTCTTAAGCATTGCGTAAAATATGTCAAAATTTTATCAAAATCCTTATACTCCTACAGTTTTCAAAATCACCAGAGGTTGAACAGAAACACCAAGTCATCCCAGATTTTTCCACAAAATGGTGTTGATTTTTGCGACCCCCCTCGGTCCGCGCTCCCAAAGTTTGTGCTAACTGCAGCCAAGTGATAACACGCCAACGCTAATCCGAGAGACGACCGCGCTTTCAAATCTATTTTATACAAGCATAGAGAGTTACTGAAAGTGGCATACTATATTGGAAACAGGAAAAATATGATTTCATACATTTTTGTCACACATCAGTGCCGCAGGTAACTAATAAGCCGATTCCTGTCGGCTTCCCTTACGAAATTATGACAGTCAGTAGTTCTCAGCAGTGTTTAATAATCACACTGACTGTATTTAATCTTACACCATAAAACTAAAGTATTACAAAACCGCAACCTACATAAAACAATATTTGTCTTTATATTCCAACGAAAACAAAACATTAAAAGTGCGCTGAATCTCCCGCCACCGCGCGCGAACATTTTGCACCAGTATAACTCGGTCTACACTCCGGGTTATGAACACATACATTTCTATACAAAATAATCTCGTCATGACGTCACTTCAGGTCATGTGACACGCATTTTTTTGAGGCCTTGGGAAGGCGGAATAAGTCGAGTTATTCGAACGAACTGAGTAGCAATATCGGTCCTTTCGTTGAATTTCGTACGTATTCGGGACGCGTCGGGTGGAAGGTTCGGCCCTTCCCCCGCCCCCTTGAGCCCCCGCTCGACGCGACAGTACTTTTATCATTTACATTTTAAATGTTTTTTGACCATTGACGTAAATAGAATTATAACCTTAAAACCTTTTATTTTGTTGATTGTTGTGGTTAATTAGCATTTATTTTTCGTTGTATTCATATAAGTTATTAGTGTAATATTAGTGTAACAATTAGAATTTGATAATTGTGAGTTTGTTATGAAATTGTGCGTTCGCAATTAGGAATTTGTGGTAAGTCGATAGATTAGCAAGTTGAAATTACTTTTTTAGAGTACATTTGAACAGTTATTAGTAGGATGGCGGCATTAGTAGTTTTAGATTGTTGTGTGACAGATTATTTGCTTCGTGAGGAAACATGCTTTTCAAGGTTAAGTTTTGAAAATAAGAAACAAGTAAGGTTAGGTCATAATTCATTATTGTGTGACACTTTTCCACAAATTACAACATTATATAGTATATTTTTGACACTTCCCGTTACAGTTGCATCCGCGGAGAGGTCGTTTTCGGCTTTGAAGCGTATTCATACGAGTACATACCTAATTCTCAAAAACAAGAACGATTATCTGATCTAGCCATTTTTTCTATAGAAAAACATTTATTGCTGAAAATTAAGAATTATCCCGGCTTTTATGATAATGTCTTAGCGCACTTTGTACTTAAGAATAGACGAATAGCTTTAGAGTATAAGTAGTATTATAAGTAGAATAAGTCAGTAGTCTTGTAGTTAAGTAGTTTTTTCTAGTAGGCATCATACGTCAACGTCATCACACTGATCACACCACAAACGGCTTTTTTCAAAGCCACTTTTATTATACTTGCAAGACACTGTTTCAATCACCAGTGCTTACACGTATAGTAAAGGTGGACTGAAGACATCTGCTTATAAAAGACTGAAGCCAGGAAGTCAGTCACAGATTTTAAGTAACTGGACTACGTGCGCCACGTCCGCCCTAGGTAAGCATTATCTTTGCTCCGGCTTACCTCTCTAATAAAATCACCCTTCGCCACTGTCACACATGGTTGTAATCTTTCAAGAATGAGTCGTTGACTGATAAAAAATGCGAATGAATGATTTTTTTTTTCATTTGCCACTTTGACAGGTTTGGAAAAATATGATCATGCAGGCGAAGTACCATCAGGAACACAGACGATAAAAAAAAACATTAAAGCAGTTTACTTTCGGGATCTGACGAAGGGTCCATAGAACTGGAAGATTATGAAATGAAACCTCTTCTTTTTCTTTGTAGCACTCTTGTCCGAGCTTTCGTGGTCTTCATAAAATTTCTTGTCTAAGGGCTGATGTCATTCACCTCACGATTTCTCGCCATCAAATGAAACCTAACATGAACCATACTATGAACCAAAAATGAAACCCAGTCATAATAAAATGTTTGCTAAATCTCACGTTTCGTTACCTCAGTTGGGTCTGATTCGAACTATTGTCAAGACAGCTTAATCACCATCATCGTTATGAAGTCAATAAACATTCAATACATTTCGTTGACCTTGTCTTTATGCTACATGGCTACAATACTACAGTTTTGTCAAGATACACTGGATGGTGACAATGATTAAAAGTTCTCGCTTGTTTTCTTTCATTGTCTAGTTTATAGTTGAACTATGCAGCTGCTGTCCGCGATTTCATCTGTGAACCGGTGTGTACCTTTTTAATACTTATATCCCCGGATTTTGACTGCCTCGTTGGTGTAAAGGTCGCAAATGCTACTGCTGAGTATCCGCTGCTGCTGAGGTCCTGGGTTCGATTCTTCGATCTGGCAAAGTGTTATTGGATTTTTCTATTAGGGGTTCCTCAGTAACAGCCTGGAGTCTGGATTGTGGCTGATTTATGGCAAAAGGTTCGTCCCCTATTACATATGGTACTTAAACATAACTGGCGAAATGTGGGTGTACTTTAGGTACACCTCTGCCTAATCGTTCGAGAATTATAAGCATGATGTTTTGTAAATATTCGGGTGAAAATTAGCTTATATTTTTCTTCAAGGCTCAACCTACAGATCTGTCAAATTAAAAAAAAGGTACCAGACATACAGAGTTAACTTTCGCATTTATAGTATTAGTGTAGATATAATTTAGAAGACAAGCAACATAACAGATAAAGATTTACATTCCGAAATCATCAACCCTTTCTTTTCAGTCGGTCTTATTGAAAGAGGTAGAGGTAGGAGTACCTACTAGGTACTCCTTGGGAGGGAGGTATATTTCTTTTGAGTTGCTAAGTACGCGTTACTTGCGTTGTCTAGACATGTAAATAAAATTTATGTGTCTGGGTTACTTTTAAGGATCTTGTACATTTCAGAATATTTCATGTGTTTAGTTTCTTTATAATTCTTTTATTTTTCCTCTTACTGCTTTTATAAAAAGTCGATGATGCATGGTTTGAGAATATTCAGAGTCAGGAGATTGGTTTTATAATTTTAATTTCTAAATTCGATTCACCGTTTTTAAATACACAATTTAGTCTTTTGATACGGAAAATAAATCTTCAGATATACCTACTGCTACAAAGATGAATGATTTATTTTTAGTTAAAGAAAAATATATTTTTGCACTGTTTATCGTGCTGCTGGAGAATCCTGCAAAGGTATCAATCATTGTAGCACTGGTTTAATATTTTGAACTCATTTACGTATAGGATACGCTAAGAAAGTAGCGTTACGGGTCTAAGTAGGAGCAAAATGGTGTTCGAGACACAGCAGCGCACGTAGGAAATGGCGGGATGAGCTGGATAGGTTCCGTTAAAACTGGAAGTAGGACGCGCACACTGGCAAAAGATGGAAGGAGTGGAGGGAGACCTATGCCCAGGAATGGGACAGCGTAGGCTATAATAAACCACAAGAAAGAAAGAACGTAGAACGTCATAATATCTATCTACAAATTACGATGTTGTAAAAATTACAAAGCTGAGTAGAGACCGGCAAAAAATTACGCAGTCCCTTCCAGCAAATAATTTAAAACAACATAATCCGAGCAATCATTCAAACCGCGTAGGGTTGCATAATCCTCGTCAATGCGTTTGTCATCATTCACGCACGACTTCGGCTTTTACAACGTAATCGACTTTGACTGCGGTTTTGTTCTGTCTGTCCCCTGCCTTTGATTTTGAAACTTAATTTTTGTATTATATTCAGTATTATTTATTTTATTTTCAATGGCATCCGTACAATTTTTTGTAATACAGAAATGCTTATGAGAAACGATCTCTAGTGAAAAATATATACTCGTATTAGCGGATAATCCGATACTGATGCGCGTGTATACTTGACTGCGTGCTTTCCTATCCAGCTAATATTGGAGAATCCCGTCGGTCTCATAATAGGCATAGGATACAGCTGGCAGGTACTACTTAATAAAATTAGCCTGCCTCGTGGTCTAGTGATTGCAAGCGCTACTGCTAAACAAGAGGCCCTGGGTTCAATTCCCAGGTCGGGGAAAGTGGTATTGGGTTTTCTTCAGGAATTTCGCAGTAGTATCCCGGAGTCTGGATGATTGCCCTGTTGATAGCAATGGCGAAATGAGGGTGTACAATAGGCACACCTCTGCTAACCCTTTGGGGAACAAAGCGTGAGGTTATGTAATGTTATGTAAAATTATCCTTTATAATGTTTTTTACGCAACTAATGGTTTAATCTGCTGATTGAATTCGTGATCTTTAACCTGTTTTAACTTAATGTTCTAATAGGCCGTTTGGGACGGTAACAACTCAATCTACTAAATTGCTCTCTCTTGATAAATGTTTAGTTAGACCACTTTACTTAACATATCGATCAAGGTTGATAGTTTTAGTTGATGCTCTAAAATTTCCGAGATTAGTTTAAGATAAAAGTTTTCTAATTTCTTTATTCGAATCTAATATGAAGTTATACAGGCTGGTTGGAAAATAAACGCACAAACTGTAGGCAAGAATTTAGCACATAATACTAGTTTTCTCACGTAGTTCATCGTCGGATATTAAAAAAAATTGCATCATAGAAACGTGCAATAACAACGTGGGCATGGCATTTTGGCCTGTTACAGGAATTTCAGTTTATAAAAAAAATTAAATATGACTTTTAGGTTTTAATTTCATTTTATTAAGTACTAGCTTCTGCCCGCGACTTCGTCCGCGTTAAATTTCTTGTTGCCCCGACCCTCCCCGTCGCGTCGAATCGCCTACCCGTGCGATTTTCCCCGTTTTCGCAACATTTTTCATTACTGCTCTGCTCCTCTTAGTTGTAGCGCGATGTTATATAGCCTATAGCCTTTCTCGATAAATAGGCTACTCAACACAAAAAGAATTTTTCAATTCGGACCAGTAGTTCCTGAGATTAGCGCGTTCAATCAAACAAACAAACAAACAAACATACAAACAAACAAACAAACTCTTCAGCTTTATAATATTAGTATAGATATTGTGTTTAGTTTCTGTGCGAGTCACAATAAAAACTTTTTCTAGCATTCTTTCTTTTTGGACAAAGTGTTCGGTAGAGATTTTAAATGTTAAATAACTTACGAAAAATGTTCACAGGGATGTTCAGAATCTCGTATGGAATCCAGTCCCGGCATAAATATATAGGATGTATATTTGTGCGCATAAAAGTACCACGTTCTCATAAGTATTGGATTTACCGTATACAAGTTAGCGGCATTTATCTCTACTTCACACTTATTTCCTTATTATATTTACTTCACACTTATTTCCTTATTAACTCATCATCATCTTCCGTTGTCAAATTAGCCGCGAGTGTGTGAATAAGACCTTATCTTTCATCGGATGTAGAATTTAATGAATACGTATTGCGAATGTATTTGTTCCAATGCCAAGAACCTGTTCTGTAGCACCTTTTTCACTTGGTGATTAATCATTACTTGTGTATTTCGTATATGTTCAATCATTATCACTTCTCATGGATTTTGTTATGCAATTAGCTGTGCCCGCGGTTTCGCAAGTATGGGTGTCTGAATTTATACAAAGCTATAGCAATATACTCCATATAACATTGGTTACCTGCCAATAAAACTTTCGTCAAAATCGGTCTAGCCGTTTCGGAAACTAGCCAGAATAACGGTAGGACAGACAAACATCAATTTAAAAATGTATTTTTTTTGGTACATTCTTACATTTAGTAAAAAGCTGAAGTCACTGTTTGTAATGTAAAATTACATTATAAACAGTGACTTCAATTGTATTTATTACGGACATCGCCCATGACTTCGTACGAGTGACATTTGTACCTCATGTAACTGAAAGTAGTATTTGAGTTTTTCCGTAACAAACACATCATTTGATTTTAAAACTTATAAACAATCAAATCTTGAATGAGAAACAATCGAGTATATTAAAAATTAAAAGACGGAGAAGAACATAGAGAAGAAGATGTACTATTTGTTTAGATGTGTAGATGATAATTAGCGAATTATTTCTTTTTTCCCAAAGCTATAATAGAGTTAAATCGGTAACCATAAGGAATACCATGCAGATTGCTGTGAAACCATACACGGAGAGAAATTCGGGGATCACATGCCTTTTTGTCTTTAGGTTCACTAATACCCTATTGGAATTCAAATTGCTCAGATTTATTGGGCTAAAGATTCTGTGGGAAAATGCATGCGACCGACTCTTAAGCACCTGAATAATCAGGGTCAACCACCAGTCCTGGATAACAGACGTCACTTAAAAATAATTTGAAATAAATATGTTTAAAAAGTTTGAAAAAGAATTAAATGTTGCCAAATTGCCTGCATAACGTTTGTTTTACGACTTTTAAAGTTCGTTATAAAATTAAAGAATCGTCTTTATGTAATAAAATTGATCGCTAATTCATCATTCTTTATGGCATGTTTTTACTTTGTTGAACCAACAAAAAATAATACCGAAGTAAACTAGTTTCGGGGGTCGATAATTTGTGAAGCGCGCGACATTCACTTCGGGAAGTTGTTAGTTTTTTTTCTATCCTCGAGAAACTGTGTATAGTCGTTATGTTGTTTATTTTGTTCTTCATATTAGGGACCCTAATTTACCACTTGGTGCTCTCGTTCGGCATAAAAAATAATATCTACATGATTTGACGTAATTTGTACCGTGTTATGACGAAAGGTTCGTGTGTTTAAGAGTAATTTCTCCCCGAGCCGTTATTAACCAGTAACCGTCTTTTTTATTTTTGTCAGAAAAAGTTAACGAGTATTAGACATGAAGCACGATGTTACATTTTTGAAGTTAACGAACTAAAAGGATAAAAGACGGCAAAAATAGGGAGTCTATTCATCGTTCATTATATTGAACATCGCAACATATTTTTTTATTTTTTAACTGAAAAAAAATATAGTGTTTTTTTTTCTTATGGCCTTTTCACTTACACCGGGATTTGGATTCTTTCGTTCTTTTTTGTATTTTTAATATTTTAACTTTTTGATTGGTTGGCACAAAATCAAACAAAACTGATTAGATCAATCGAACATATCTTTGTAACAATGTATCTAAATAAGTTTCATCTGTTTATAGCTATTTCTATGTTTAATGTATGCCGTGGCAGCCTTTAATTAAGGCTACGCTATATTATGTCGAATGTAAGTGCTTTATAACATGTATTTTAGTGTAAGCTTTTTTGGTTGTCCTTAAATAAATAAATATATTTTTTTATCCACACTATTACAACACAGATAGGAAAGTTTTATTGAAATAAATATTATGCTTAACATAAGCGACATAATATTTGATGTTGGTACATTCAAAGAAATACATTCTGAATGCGATGGCGATGCTTAGCTATGGCAGTATTAACCATATTCAGAATATAAAATTTTTAATCCGAATTAGGTTTCCAAAATATTTGCTTAAATTTTATTTATATTCAAACAAGAATATAGTTTATAGCTCGTATCTCAATATATCGAAATGGTATTCCAAGAGTCGGCATTAATAAACGAAGGCCCACTAATCGATTGTGAATAGGAATGGCCTCAAGATGTAAGACGTAATATTTGGACGGATGGATAAAGTGAATATAAATTTTAAACTTTATGTAGTTTCCTTTATAGTTGTGCTTAGCGAATGTTTTAAATATTGATTTGTATTACCAATTTTTCTTCGTTAATGGCTACCAAGTCGGTATAGAAGTTACGACTAGTTATTGGTAATAATTTATATGTTGTGGAATGTTTGGGGCGGCGCTAGGTACGAATATAAACAACCTTATTTTAAGTTTTCAATGTTGATGGCATTCTGGGAAGTACGGTAGCTACGTCTACCTCATTATGAGGAATTAAGATGATAATTAGGCGGTAAGGGGAGAGCTCGCATTCCGTCGACTCTATAAATTTTTTCTTATTTGATTGTATCAGCATTTGGTTTTAATTTGGTACCAAATTCTTTTTGTTGTCTTTCGAAACAAGTTCTTTTGACTAATTAAGCTTTTGAACGAAAGGAAACCGTGAAATTCTTGGCTATACAACTGTGGGCTATGAATCGTAAGCTCCAAGCGTAAAACTACTAGTTTAAACCAATAGGTTTTTAGTAAAGCTATTTCCTTTATGTTTTGAACAAGTATGTGAAACATTAACTTCAAAAGACAAAGTAGCTAGAGTTTCTACAGTGTAGTCGTAAATTTCAGCGCGTCAAACATAAACATACATGTTTACACGGCCATTGTGGGGTCAAAGTTAATTTATTTCTTTAAGTTACGTCCGGAGAGCCACTCGGTCTTGCTTAACTAACGAACTACAATGCACAGGAATGTACAGAAGTTTCATTTCCGCTTACAGGCTCGTTCAGACTAGCGCGACGCGATGGTCGCGCGCGAATTGGCGATTTAAATCCGTAGAACAATTTCTATGAAAACGCGCGCGACACTTCACATAACATTCTTGATGTTAATATAACGAAGAAATGTATACTGTAGAACGAAGATAGAACGAAGAAATGTGTAAGAAATGTATTGCATGGAGCTTGATGAAATTATCTGTGGTCGATATATTTTCATCTTGTTTTGTTTTTCTAAGTATAAGTATACTAACATCTTCTAATATATAAAATTCTCGTGTCACAGTTTTCGTTGCCATACTCCTCCGAAACGGCTTGACCGATTTTGATGAAATTTTTTGTGCTTATCCAGTATCTATGAGAATCAGCCAACATCTATTTTTCATCCCCCTAAATGTTAGGGGTAGTCCACCCCCTAAATTTTATTTTTTATTTTTTAGACAAAATTTTTAATTTCATTTTTTTTATGATACAACATACAAAAATACATACAATCCTCAATTTTCACCCTTCTACGATCAACCCTTATTTTTTAATAGCCATTTTAGTAATTTAATCATTTTTCCTCTCCGGTCGAAAACTGATCAATCGTCATTTAATTAGTTATCCCCGCCTAGGAAATTATTTATATGGCAAAACAACGTTTGCCGGGTCAGCTAGTTAATTATAAAAATGTTTTAGCATTGTTTCATGCCTAGGCCCAGTCATGCAGATGTTCTTGTACTCTTTAGCAATGGACTCCCAGGCTTCCTGTTTCTTCTGTATATATATAGTAGGTATGCCCTTGTAGTTTATAAGATAATTTAGTCTCTAACTTTTGTTAGAGACTAACACAAGACATAAGTCACAGACTACATGGGCCCAAATTTTTTTGGGCCCATGTAGTCTGTTAATAAAAGATTTTTATTTATAACGAAAGTCTGTTAGTTGTCGTTAGTAATATCGCAGCCGGTTTCTTCGCGTACTGGAACTACAACGCACTGCTTAGCACCGAAGGTTGAAAATAGAACAGTGTGTATTTTTGAAGAGCTGAGATGCATTCTGTTGAAATATCAATGCTCGGGTCAACACCTAATGTTGAAAATCCAGTGCACTACAAAATCCCACGGCGATATTTTAACGTCCGTGTAACAGTCCCATTTCATCTTCAATGATCATCTTTAGTAGATCTCTTTAGTCTATCCCTTAGTCACCTCTTACGACACCAAAAACGGGAAAAAACGTCATTGTGCTATTCTTTGCATCTGGCATCACATGGGACCATCACGGATCCATTTTAAATAGTCATCCACTGCATAAGACTGAATACATGACCTAGTAACTGGTCTGAAGGTTTGAGTATTTTGCATATGGCCTACGGTTAGGTCCTGTTGAACTGGTAGCGGCTTGTCAAGTGACGGATTTAGCTCCCTAATATAGGGGATTGAGCTGCACGATGACTGGTGCATGCAGGCCGTCTTGTTGCGACAAATAAGCTGCAATGGCTCTCTTTCAAGAAGCCTTACCAGACAAGGCCCTGCATTGTTAGACTCACATAAAATCCTAACAATATAATGTTTGGATTTTATAAGGGACTTGAAGTTAGAGTTTCCTATGTGACTACTCTGAGTAGAAAGGCCGAAAAATACTGAAGAGTTTATTATATGTTATTAATTATTATATACAATATTTGTATCTAGAATGGTCTTATTAGGAAAGAACCATACAGATTGAGTGGACCTGTCCAGTCAGTGTACGCATTTAATACTAATCATGCAGCTGCAAATGTTCTTCAGAGTCAACTTTCTGTACTTACTTTCTTTATGCCACCAATATTTCGTGCCCGTTCATTTAGGCGCATTGTCACTTGTGTCCAGCCACTTGCACATAAACTCGGTAACTTGTTGGGCGTTAAACATTTTTGTAAGGCAACGTGAATGGAAGGTGCCGATAAGATTTAGGTAGTCGGCCTGAGAACTAACTCACTGAGTTTTGCGGTTAACTTGATTGGTTTGGGCGTGATTGGGACACTGGTGTCCCTTGTTACTTCAGAAGGACAGTATTTTATGTTTAGGAATGTGACAAGTAATTATTTTCTGCCACCGTTGTTGAAATGTTTTGTTTTAACCGCAAAAGAGGACAGTGACAGAGGGCCAATTTGTTTTACGATACAGTGAAGTTTAATATTTTTTGACATAAAATCACTTCTTGGGACCCCGAAAGGTTAGGTAGAAGAGTACACCCACATTTGGCACAGTTATGTTTAAGTCCCATGTAGTAGGGGGTGAGCCTATTGCCACCAACCTGGCACAAATACAGACTCCAGGCTGCCACTAAGAAATTCCAGATGGAAAAAATCCAATAACACTGTGCTCGACCCGAGAAACGAACCAGGACTTCACGCTTTCAACCAACGAGGCAGTTAATTATTTTCCTATAGAACAAATTAAGACGCACCTTACATTTATTCAATAGGAATTTATTTATTTATTTATTTAAACTTCTCGCACACAAAAAAGGTACAAAGGCGGACTGAATGCCTTAGGCATTCTCTACCAGTCAACCAAGGGTGGTGAAGAGATTACATGGCAGGTGCTTTGATTGAGAGGAAAAGTTATTGAAAAATACTATTAAAATACATCCTATATCAAATTATAAATAAGATGGGAAATATAAATAGACTATAAACTTATAATACACACATACATATTTACTATAATATATACTTACATACATATATATTTATATACATATACACAGATTAAACTGAGAGAGATGTTGAGATGACTCTACGCTATTTGTTTTGAAAAATAACTCCGCAATTTCCGCTTAAACGCATACCGAGTGGTGGCCGTCCTGATATCGAGAGGGAGCGCATTCCAAAGAAGAATGGACTGAATATTAAAGGACGAATGAACAAAGTCAGAGGTATGAGAAGGACAGAGTAGGAGAAGATTGTTAGAAGAACGCAGGTTTTTGACGTGAGAAGAACATAGATATTGAAAGTGAGACACGAGATAAGAAGGAGGAGTGGGAGATTTGAGAAGGGAGAAAAGCGTGGTCAAAGCGCGCAAACTTCTTCTTTGGCGAATGGGCATCCATTTGAGCTCAGACCTATAGCTAGACACATGGTCATATTTTCTAAGGTTGTAGATGAACCGTATACAGTTGTTGAGCAGTCTGTCGAGCTTATCCAGAAAAACCGCATTCAAGTCAAAATAGCACACGTCACCATAGTCGATCATAGGGAAAATCAGAGTCTGCACAAGCATGGCTTTTGTCTTAGCGGATAAAAAGCTTCTCAAACGATACAGGGAGCGCAAAGTACCGTTGACCCTTTGGCTAACACTAGAGACCTGGCGTTGCCAGCTAAGAGTCGTGTCTAGATGCAATCCGAGATCCTTCACAGTAGGGGTAATGGGTATGAAGGTACCATTAAAAATGAGAGGAGGAAGAGAACCAAGCGTCACCCTACCCATCATGCGCGAGCTTCCAATTACAATGGCCTGACACTTAGAGGGGTTGACTGACACCCCAAAATTATCAGACCACTTTTTGATTGAATCCAAATCTCGGTTTACATCTGCTATAGCGTCCGACAAACTTTCCACCCGCTCAGATGTATACAGTTGAAGATCATCAGCATAAAGATGATACGAACACCGAAGACAATGAGTGATAAAATTAATGAAGATAGAAAATAATAATGGAGAAAGAATACCGCCTTGTGGAACACCAGCATCCAGATCACGCCAACTCGATGAACTCTCATCAACGCGAACCGACTGCTGACGTCCCTGAAGATAAGAAGAGAACCATTCCAGAGCCTCGGGCGAAACCATGAGATGAGAGAGGATAGAAAGGAGAATATCGTGACTGACGGCATTAAAGGCATTAGAGAAATCAATTAATACCAGAACGGTAACTTTGGTATCCTCCATTGCTTCTCTAATGTCACCAGTCACTTTAAGGAGGGCGGAGGCTGTACTGTGACCAGGCCTGAATCCAGACTGAAAAGAGCTTATAAGGTTGTTCTGATGAACAAACTCCGTAAACTGCTTGTGTACGCAGGCCTCAAGCACTTTAGACAGGAATGGGAGAATAGAAATGGGTCGAAAGTGACTGGGTAGGGAGGGATTCGGAATTTTCGGGAGTGGGCGGACATAGGCCATACGCCACAGGGATGGGAATTGTCCGGAATCAAGTGAAAAATTGATAATGTGGGTAATCGGAGGGAGAAGGCTGTCAAGGATCCAAACGACCATACTACGACTGATGCCGTCGTATCCCACAGCCTTGGATTTTATAGAAAGGATAATCTTTTTAATTTCGTCCAAGGTGACCGGAGAGAAGTGAAATGGTTCTATGAAGGGACCAGCTAGGCCAGTGATGAAATCGACCGTTTGGGATAAAATTTTGTAATCCAAAGGACATGTGGTTGTGAAGTGACGGTTGATGTCATCAAGGCCTATTGTATTGGGAAATTCCACATGCCGTGGTCTGCCGATACCTAGAGTACCAAGGAACTTCCAGATATCAGCAGATGATGAAGAAGATATGTTCTCGAGAATATGGCGGCGTCTAGCGTTGCGTATCATCTGATTACACCGGTTCCTAGCAGCTTTGAAAAACTTGTGATTTTCTTCACTGCGATCTTTTTTAAATTTACGGAATGCTCGATCCCTGCGCCTCATCGCCATTCGAACTCCTGTCGTCATCCAAGGAGCAGGAGGACGCCGAAGTTTAACCTTTTTAACAGGAGCGTGTTTGTCGTAGAGAGCAAGGACCGACCGATTGAAAATACACAGTTTCTCGTCCACATCTGGCGCCGCTGCCAGGAGTTCCCAACTGAGGTCTGACGCATCTTGACGCAGTTTCTCAACGTCCATGCGAGCAAAACACCGCATGTGCAGAACTTTAGGAACAGGTTTAGGTGGTTTTAGGACATAAGAGAGGAAAATGAGGTCATGATGAGAAAATCCAGGAGCAGGACACTGGCCATGATAGGAAACAAGGGAGGGTGTGGATGTAAGGATTAAATCAAGCCAAGTGTCATTGCCTGCGATATTAAAATGGGTAGGTTGCAGTGAAAGAATATGAAGGCTAACGGATTCAATGATGTGTAGGAGTTTACGGGATCGAGGAGAGTGGTGAGAAAGGTCAGTGTTGAAATCGCCCATAATGACGCAATGTGCATACTCTGACCCTACGGACTCCAGCGCCAATTCAAGGTTGGAAAAATAGTCAACGGCAGGTGGACAATAGATAACACCAAGTAGCATCTTGACGCCTTTGATATACACCTCCAAAAAGAGGTATTCAGCGGAGGCATGGTATTGTGAAGGAGATGAGGCAATGATTTTGAAAGAGAAGTCGCTACGAAGATAGATTGCCACTCCACCCCCTCCCCTTCCAATTCTATCATTGCGGATAAGAGTGAAACCTGGGAGGGAGTAGGTGGTGGAGAGAAGATGAGGTTTGAGCCAACTCTCAGAAACCAGAACGGCATGGGTATTGGTGTCGGTAAAGGTATCCAACAGATCATTGTAGTGACTTGGGACACTTTGCGCGTTTATATGGCACACATTAAACAAATGACCTTTCTGTTAGACGAAAGTCCGACGCACAAAGTCACCAATGGTATCAGTCAGAGAACTGAAACTTGCATTAGCGGAAGAGCTAGAGGAATCAATGGCAGAGTAAAAAGAATCATCATCAGAAAACATACAATAAATTACAAATAAAAATAATATAAATATTAAAAAATAAGCAAATAAACTACAGCTAAGATTGCTCTCACTTTAGGTGCAACACCAATATCTGTGCACCACCCACCAGCAACACTGGCTCTGTAGTACATAACTCCTCCGGCGCGTGTTAACAATCAGCACTAAGGTATCTTGTATTTCGTAAGTAACAAAGTTAATCAAGCGCCTAAAGACCCCTGCACCACTGCATAATAGTAAAAAATATAACAATAACAGACATAAATATCAATCTATAGGAAGAAACTGCATTGCATTATTACAAAAAATTGTGAACAAGCAAAGAACAAAACGAAACATTATAAAGTTCTGTAAGTAGAAACGGAACGCTATTTCCGAAACTCAACACAAACATCGATCACGGTAAATGGGACGTCAAATTCAATATTGACAGATGACAGTTGACAGGTGACAAGTAATGACGAAACTATTTTACGAACACAAACATAAATATCGAAGCTATTTGATTTATAAGTGACTTTGGAATGAAAATAACAAAAAGTAATCAGGTAGATGTGCACTAAAATTATAATAATTACCTGAATTGACGTCCCAACCACAAAAAACCGAAAAGTTTTATAAACACCGCTCAGTTGTGAACACTTAGGTTTTACGCGCACCACTATCAGGTTTGCCTGCAGCTCCAGCAGATGACTCTCCAGCCTTCTTAGGGTACTTTGACAGCAAGGGATTGAGTTCGTCTAAAGAACAAATCTTGTGCCGTGTTCCATCGGGGGCTCTGATGACAATAACCCCGTCCTGAGTCCAGCATGCCGGCATCCCGAAGTGAACGCGCGCCCTGCTGAATACCGTTTGCCTAGACCTGGTCAAGAACTCCTTGACTGTGATTGTGGAACCCTTCAATGCAGACTTTGCCTTCCAAACAGTGGATTTTAGATCAACATTGGAAAATCTTACCAATATTGGTCTGCTGGATGTTGGTCCTTTGCTGGATGCTCCAAGTCTATGACACACTTTGATGGAAGATACAGTGATGTCAGGGAGTGCCAGTTTTTTCTTCAGAACATCCATGACAAGAGCCTTGCAATCCTCCTTGTCGGCTTCAGCAAACCCAGTGAAAATGAGGGCTTTCCGACGAGATCTGGTCTCCAACCCATCAACCACTCTGGAGCACTCCGTGATCTGCTTCCTGAGCAGTCCCAGCACACCAAATATAAGCTCACGAAATGACCGGAACTCTTCAGCAATCTTTGCTACAGTGTCCTTTGCGGGGCCAGCACATTGAATCTGTGCCTCAAGCTCGCCCATCTTTTTAAGGAAGCACTCCTCAAGGCTCTTCTGCGCCGATTGGATATCATCCAGTTGAGATGACATGGTGAAGTGTGCAGAACTTGCAGTGACTATGACTTACTTGTGAGAAGCTGGTGGGTGGTGTAGTATAAAATGCTTATGTTAACATGGATTGTTTCACCAATGTAAGTGCAGCTTATTTAGCAGTTTATGCACCAAATACTAAAGTTAAAAGCAAATAAAATACTTATTTATAATTTTAATTAAAATAGAATTATGAAGATGTGTCTTAACTTTTATACACCTACCCACCCAAACATACACAATGAGCTAAAAATAAAAACGATTGAACAAAACTAAATGAAAATTTTATGGGACCAAATGGCAGGTATACTGTATGCAAAGAGATTTAAGACAAAGAGATTTAAGGAATCTGTAAACCACTGAAGCTTCCGAGCACCGTCATACTGGATAAGTTTTTATCCAGTGCGTAAATTGTAACCATGAATTTTTTTATCTGAAATTTTTTATCCAGTGCGTAAATTGTAACCATGAATTCAGCATATCATTGTAGACCCCCTTGCGCAGAAATTTTTCGTCGGTTTTACAAAAACGGGCTTTTGTCCGCGACTTCGCCCGCGTGGATATCGGAAATTATCACAAGAGGACGTCCTACCACGGTTAATGTTTTGAATGCATTAATCCAGGTTATATAGGTAATAAAAGAGCAGGGTGCTTATTCTCGAATATAATTCCAATTGATTGACATTGGAATTCTCAGTCAAACGTCAGGGATTGGCTGGACTCACTGAGTCTAGCCAATCCCTGACGTTTAACTCAACCAACTGACGTTTGACTAATGTCGATCTATTGGAATTATATTCGAGAGTAAGCACCCAGTTGAGTGAGAGCAGCAGATGATTGAGTGTCTGTATAGGTAGAATACGAGCGTTAAGAAAAACCAGGATGACTAATATCAATTCCATCCAACCCTATTTCACAGTCTTCTTACTCTGAATAATATTCATCAAACACACATGATATTCTCATATACTATGAATCCGAAGTAATATGAATTATATACTTATTTACCACTAATATTATAAATGTGAACATTTGTATGATTTGGATATTTGTTTCACAATCACGTAAAAGCGGCTCAATAGATCTGGGTCGAAAATGGCACACATATAGTATTTATTACGTATACATGATCAGCCTATATTATTCCCACTGCTGAGACACAGGCTTCCTCTCGGTGAGCGGGAGTGGGCCGTAATCTACCACGCGGGCCCAGTGCGGGTTGGTAGATGTCATATGTCTTCGAATTTTTGGTGCTAAGACATGCTGGTTACCGCACGATGTTTTCCTTCACCGTTTTGAGAGCAGTGGTGATGAAATAATTTACACAAACTAAACCGCCTGCCTGGTTTTCGAACCAACGACTTACATTCGTAAGTCGCGGCTATTACCACCGGGTTACCACTGCTCTCCGAACGTCGTCACTCGTTTTTAATTCACTATGGTTCCCAGAACGAAATCCACCATCTCCGGTTCCTGTCACATACACGGTTCTGTATTTATTATCAATGAAAATGAATTAACGTAAAATCGAAGTAACATACCTATTGGCAGCACAATATTGAGTACATGCCAACAGTTAGTACAGCGATCTGATCTAGTAACATTTAAACAAGCGACTTTAGGTTCTTCAGACGTGACATGATTATCCCACTACAAAAAAAACCCTAAAAATTAAATTATGTCATAACATCACAAGCAGGGGCGTTGCACATTTCTTTGTTTATTGTTGAATAGTCATTATATGTAAATAGTGAAGTCGTGATGATGGGCAGCATGATAGTGACGAGGCATGTTTCGCAAGCACACGGAATGATAATTGTCTATGGTCGGAGACTCGGCACCCGTGGGTTGGGCGCACCTGCCTATCTTTCTCGGTAGACGTAAACTCGTAGAGATTCCCCGTGCAGATATAACTAGATTTAATATTTCATAAACGTGATTTTTTGAACGTGCTCCTATGAATTTTTAGTTTTTATGGTTCGCTTGGGCAAGTGGAAAGGTATCTCAGAACGTACTTTTATTTTGGTTATAGCTTGTGTAAACAGTAGTTACCTTGCTAATAAAGCCCACATAAAAACGTCATTATATTTTTTCTTTCTTAAGCTGCTGCTGCTGCTATTATCTTTACTACATACTATTTGTCGACGATAACAAAAATCCAACTCGTGAATATAACTGTGCGTTATCATCTAATTTACAATGTATAAGACCATCGTTCGAATTCTGTCTCTATACAGATAATACCTAATACTTTAATAAAATTATCTCGCCGCATTGAAATTATCTGACAACACGACCAATTCATACGAAAACTGTACTAGAACTGACCTTACCGAACTATCCTATGAACATTTTAGTGCACAATGTCAAACCCTAGTACAGAATGTCAAAGATACATTCATAGTTCATATATCGCACCTGTCCTCACGAGTGACGTACTAATACTACTTTTATTGTACTGAACTTGAACGTCGTGTGAACTAAAACTATACGGAGTTTGCACTGTGGTTGGCATTGACCTATAAACATACTTGTAATGTCCTGAGTTGCACTGGAATTGCACTAGTGTTGCACTCGTAGTGTACTAGAATAGAACTGTTAAACATGCCCAAGAATATTATTAGGTATTTTTACTGATAGTTGAATCTGTCGAACACGAGTTTAATGAACGCGCTGATATTATCAGTAGTGATAACATACGACATATCAATAATCAATTTATTCGATTTGATTGCAAATTTGTGAAGCGTTTGATGATTGATTGGTTCGATGACATCAGATTTGAGTAAACCGTATAAATCTGTCACTGTAATTCGTCTGTAAGGGGCAGTGGAGGCCCAGTGGTATTTTTTTTTTGATCTCGAGGTGGAAATCCTCATGAATGTCCTCGGGTGGGCGGAGGGGTCTGTCAGACACTTACTGACTAAAACCACCGTTCCGTCCCACACCTGCGTCGAAGAACACGGGAACTAGTGCATCTTCCGCGATTCCCAACTGGAGGCCCATGGTATCTGCCCCTACTTACGAGTTTTAGGTCTTGTTTAATCACACTGCTCACAAAACGGTGAAGGAAAACATCGTGAGGAAACCAGCTTGACCTAGAACAAAAAAATCGAAGATATGTGACATCTACCAAGCCGCACTGGGCGCGCTTGGCAGTGGTAGATTACAGCCCACTCCCTTGCAAAGAAAGAAGGCCTGTGTCACACCAATGGAAACATTATTGGCTAATTATGAAATAATATCTGGATGACCGAGCTTTGCTCGGTATGTTTTGGTAAATTGTGTTTAAAATAATACGTTTATGTCCAAGTTGATTATCGATAAAGTTGGTCATTGAAAACACAAATAAAACGACATTTTATAAAAATGAATCCTAGCTAGATCGATTTATCGCCCCCGAAACCCTCTGTATACTAAATTTCATGAAATTCGTTGGAGCCGTTTCCGAGATTCAGATTAAATATATATATACAAGAATTGCTCGTTTAAAGGTATAAAGATGTGGGGCGCCATGACATATCAGGAATGAAACAATTTTATTTAAAATTGAAGTTATTAGAGATAACTAATGATGACTCAGTGACCGTAAATATCTGTCAACAGCCACTATTGCCCTTATGTGTCTAGACGCTGGAATGGAGTTAGTTCCTGAACCGATTGTGTTTCCTGATAACTAATAAGGAAATATATACACCAGGAAATGATTCATAGCAAGATCAGTCTAAAACGTTCCCATTTCGATATAGAGCCAGAGGACAGAGGTCTCCTTTCTATGAGAGGGAGAGTGGGCCATAATCCTCCAAGCGGGCCCAGTTCCAGTTGTAAGTACTTGAATGACAATACCTACCAGCTGTTTGGCAATATACCTGAAGGAATTTCAGCTCCTAAAACACAGGCTTTTGGCCTAGTGTAGGAGGCATCAGTACTTATGTATATTTTTTTCTAAGCGTATAAAGAAACATTTTATTTGCTTCTTTTATGTCGGTGAATGCCCAATAAGTTATAAATTATTTGGGCAGTTATATTTATTATCAAAAAGAAGTATTAGAGTGACCTGTTTATGATATCAGTAAAATTTAAAAGATACAGAAGTCTCTTTGGAAGCAGGCCTTTATCATGGCAGCATTCTAAAATCAAAAGCAACCGACCAGAGTTTTTTAAAGGCAGCATTTATAAACGCAGAAAGCTTCCGTTTTTTAAACGAAAAAGCAAATATATGTTAGTAGTAGTTTGGTAGTCTAATTTAAAAGTTGGCGCAGCCTGATAGTCTATCAGGAGTTGGCTAGCTTCCGATGGCAGGTGCCTGTTTAGGTTTACTTGGCTCCACGTCCCTGGTCATTTGGCTCCGAAAGTTGGAAAGGACAGTTAGCAATATAATGTTGGCAAGAACGTCCTTTATGCTGCCTAATGGCTGACGGTTGTTGTTATCTTGAATGTTTTTTGCACTTAAATGTAGGTAATAGAGGCCAGAGCTATTTGCCCTGGGATATTTCAAGATAAATGAAATAAAAACAATTGAAGCCTGTAAAACGTTCATAAACTGTTTTGAGTGTTCAAAGTATTGATCTGTGCGGTGCAAAATGTACATTACTGTATTTAAATTAAGGCGTTGTTTATTTTATTTTTTTTGTTATCTATAAGTACTTGCATGACACTTAATACAAATTGTATGCTATTATAACTGGAGGAACTTTGTCTCCTAAAGCACAGGTTTTTGGCCTAGTTTAGGAGGCATCAGTTTGCCTTTTAATGTGACTCTATTGTACAATTTTTTCTTTTTCCTTAATGTGTACTTATATATGTTTTTCTGTCTGTACAAATAAACATTTTTTTTATTTTTTATTATTACATGCTGATATTAGAAGTCAATGAGTGTTATCAAATGTTGTAGCGACAAAAAATAATTGATGCAAAATTCTATTCGTCGTCTCTTTTATGAACAACTAACTTTTGCCAACGGGTTACCCCGCTTGGGATTCGGTTATAATCTATCTGTGTTCCAAATTTCATTCAAATCCGCTTAGCTGTTTTTGCGTGATTGACTAACAAACATCTAAACATCCAAACATTTAAATTTATTATATTAGTAGGAAGTATGATTACCTAATTGATCAAGATCTTAGGAGGTACCCAATCTAATCTAATTATGTTTTTAACTCATCCTTAAGCAATAAAACGAATTAGTATTACATCATTATTTTACGTTTTGCTCCTTAAGTAATTAAACCAACAGCAATGGATCCAGAAATACCCATTTATTTTGCGACCGGTCTGATACAACAGTATATTTTGCTAATAAATAGCCCGCATAATAAACAAAGGAGTGTTTAATTTTAATAGTTTTTTTTTTGATAAATTTTTGGTCTGACTGGACAGGTCCACTCAATCTGTGTGGGTCTTTCCTAAAAAAAACCAGATCAGACACCAATCTTCATAGCCTTCACACGATCAAACCAAGATTATGTCTGGAATTTAAAAGAGACTGTAAACTCTGAGTTTATTTCGGCCTTTCTTCTCAGAGTAGTCAGATAGGAAACACTGACCTCATCTAATTTTTAAAATATGATAGATGTTGCAAACCTACTTACAGAAATAAAATTATTTAACAATAATTATCTCGATATAAATAGCGACGTCATTATTCAGTTGTCGCCCACTCGGTGACGTTGTCGGCCGATAATCTTGCTCTACATGTGCTAATTAAAGGACATTCTCTTACACAATGATCCCGGCTGTCCGCCCAGAGAACATGAAGGGCACGCCATGCGAGCAAGTCTTTCTTCCCAGTCAATGACTGACTTCCAATACTACCACGCTCTAAAGTAAGCTTTTAAGGTGAACGCTCCAGGGATGCTCAAAATGTCTTACGTTTTTTACAATCTGCAGGTTCGTGCCACGTCATCTGTTGATTAAAATATGAATGTTTTTTTTAATAAATGACTGTTTCATGAAATATTACTAGAATTGTACTCAGAGGGTTATACTGGTAACTTGAATTATTGTAATTATGTATTTAAAGCCATATCTGTTACGGTCACAAATCATATTTCGTTCAACATAAGAGTAACGTTTAAAAGAGTAAGGGTGCAGTTTCTTGCCCATACTTCTCCATACGAATTTACTTTTTGGAAGGGGCGACTAGAATCAATTCTATTTTAATTTAAATGTTGACGATCAAAAGTACTTTTTTGTGCCTTATTAAAATAACTTTGACTTTGACATACAGTGTGACACTGACTTGAAAATTGCAAAGAGTTTCGCGGGTTTCCCTTGAGCTTCCACCTTAAAGCCTTTTCAATATATTTTGTTTTACCGCATTCCTTTTAGCGATACTTTGGAATCTAGAACCATCCATTGCGGTTGCAGTATCCACTTTCTGAATCCATTTCGAGATGCGCGGGAGATGGTATTTGCATTCATTGATAGGGACACATGTTGCGGTTCGGATCTGTTACTCAGGGGCGATTCAGTGATTGTCTCGTGATAATCGCGATCACGGGCGACTGACGTTTCTTTTATTTTATCGCAAACGGTCGCCGTAAGATAAAACGGCAATAAATAATCTGGGTAAGACATGGTGGCTATGTGTGCACGGTTGCGCTTTCCATATGTATTATGCGCGTAATTATGCCTTACACAATGTATGGTGAGTTTTATTTATGGTATCGTTCGCAATACTAAGGGTAATCGATTGTAAGTGGCCAGTGATCAGTGAAGTGTGTTAATTTAAATGGTGTTCGATTGATAATGATGATCTAGGCTGTAAACAACTAGTGATTTGGGTTTTATTTTTCTTTTTGAAGCAGACAATTTGAATCCGTCTTCATTATTCAAAATAGGCTTCTATATTATTTACATACCGAGTCTTCTTCGTGCCTCCAAAAGTAAGCCGTTGGTACCAAAAGCCACATGTGGATTTTTTGACAGTCGTTACGGGTCGGCAGAATCCCGAAAATCTGACCACCAGTCTTACTAGGGGGTATGGTATTACCCAGTAACTGGTTTGTACAGAACAGATCAGATAGGCAGTTCCTTCATATAAAATACTGGTATCCAGCTGCACTTGGACTGGAAAACAACTCCAACATAGTGAGGAAAATGTTAGGCAGATGAAGTAGACAACTTAAATTCGCCGCCGCTATTCAAAATAGGCATCTAATGAATTTCCCTACAATTTCGTTAATAACTTAGAATTCTCATTGTTATCTACATATGAATCTCAAGAATACACACTGAAGACACACTTTTATGATCATCATTCGTAAAACACAGACACACTTCCTTTTGTCTATAACAAAAAAAGAACAAAAATCGATTGATAAATAGAGTTATGCAGTTTGTGTTATCTTTCAATCTCTAGGCGATAGATATAAATATTCCATATGTGTTCGCACAACATGTTTCGAGAAATCTTTTTGACGGAAAATATCGGTAACACAATAACTTTGTATACAAAACAAAATAGGACATTATGCGCGACGCATCTCCTCCGTCGCGTCTTATTCCTGTGAATCTTAAGCCGGGCCTCGAAATCGGTGGACATCAATACTGATTTTTTTTTTGTAGAATGGGTCTCACGTACGACGATTTCTTGTGAGTTTGTAACACAAATATTGGTATTGATGTCGTCACTGCGTGTTCCTGTAAGTGTTGTATTAAACATTAACTGCGTAAAACTACTTATAACATATTTTCATCCATGAAAGTAACACCTTTTTGGGGTTCCGTTGCCAAATGGCAAAAAACGGAACCCTTATAGATTCGTCATGTCTGTCTGTCTGTCTGTCCGTCCGTATGTCACAGCCACTTTTTTCCGAAACTATAAGAGCTATGCTGTTGAAACTTGGTAAGTAGATGTATTCTGTGAACCGCATTAAGATTTTTACACTAAAATAGAAAAAAAGCAATAAATTTTGGGGTTCCCCATACTTAGAACTGAAACTCAATTTTTTTTTTCATCAAACCCATACGTGTGGGGTATTTATGAATAGGTCTTTAAAAATGATATTGAGGTCTCTACTATCATTTTTTTCTAAACTGAATAGTTTGCGCGAGAGACACTTCCAAAGTGGTAAAATGTGTCCCCCCCCCCGTAACTTCTAAAATAAGAAGCTGATAAATCTATCAAAAATATATGATTTACATTACCATGTAAACTTCCACCGAAAATTGGTTTGAACGAGATCTAGTAAGTAGTTTTTTTTAATACGTCATTAATCGTAAACCGCTATTTACCTTTCATTCTCAAACATAAAAATTAAAAAAAAAACATTTAATTTCATAAACATAAACCTTATGCATAAACCGAGAATACCTACAGGTTTGTACGGAAGCCTTGGTGCGCGAGTCCGACTCGCACTTGGCCGGTTTTTAATAATAAAAGACACTATAAAGCGAAAAACAATTGAAATTGTGGTCAGTGTCTTTGCTTTTGTATTTTCGATTTTTGCCACCGACTTCCGAAATTAAAGTTACTTTTAACTTTTAGAAGTCGATTGTTTTATTTATAAATTTGTATTTCTGTTATGTTTGAACCAGATGCTTATTCTACCTACATTTACTAAGAATACAGTGATAGGAAGTTATTATTATTGCTATAACATTATCAAATATACACCAGTAGACGGAGTTCTGAGGTAACAATCGTTTAAAAAAATAAACAACCAAATCGAGAAATCATAAACTCTGCCAAAATACGTCCACTGCTGGACATAAGCCTTCTCAATTTGGGGGGCTTTGCCATAATCGCCACGCTTGTCGGGCGCGTTGGCGATCGCTGTATGGTGGTAAAATGCATAGAGAACGCTGCTGCCTGTTCAGCAGCTCTAGTCAGTCCCTTAGTCCCCTCTTACTACACCCAAGGGAAGAAATGGGATACACACAAAATCGCCTGCAATGGGCGAGATATTTTGCATTCAAAAACAATTTTTATTACAATATAATTTAAAGCGACAAGACGTGGTCATCATTCTAACATCGCACTGGTGACCTTTGGTGTGCCTCAAGGCTCTTTACTTGGTCCCCCCTTTTGGTTATTTTATATATCAATGACATCAGCCAATGGTTTCGCGATACCAAGTTTTACTATATTTCGTTGACCTGAAGGTATATAGAGCCACACGACAAACAAATGACTGCCTTCCGCTGAAGCTAGATTTGTACAGACTAGGCTTGTATTCCTAAGAAAATAAGTTGCAACTAATTTTACCCAAATTTCTTACATTTTACAAAATATAAACTAAAATAACTATACTTACACGTTGTGCGACTCTCCCCTACTTTGTTCTTTGTTCTTGATTTTTCAGTCCTGAAATTTATTTATAAGTACATAAAATATAATTTCTTCTTATAACTTAGGATAATATATTGTAGCCTAAAGTCTGACTTGGCTAGTTCTCATATACAAATTATTATGTTCAATGGCTAGTTTCTACCAGCAAGCCAAATTTTCGGTTTAAAACTTGCGAAGGTTATAATATAATTCGTATATGAAAACTAGCCAAGTCAGATCTTTGGCTACAATATATTATCCTAAGTTATAAGAAGAAATTATATTTTATGTACTTATAAATAAATTTCAGGACTGACCATTGAACTTGGCACCCATTTAGATCTCACTTCTTTTGTCGTTGAAGTCAACAACCAAAGTATACATCATAATATTGAACTTGGCTCTCATTTCACATTTATGTTTTTGATGGGATATCATTACTTTTTGTACATAAATTATTAGTAGGTACTTATTTATAACAAAATTAATACCAAATGGTTTTTGTTATAAGTGTTCCTAATAGAATCAATTAAGTGAAAAATTATAATAAAATGATAAAAATTTACCAGTTTCCGATTTATTCCTTTGTATTCACCTAATTACCTATCTGCATGCCAAATTTGAACTTTCTAGGTCATCTGGAACTGGGTTAGAGTTTTGATCTATAGGTCAGTCAGTGATAAAAATGACGATTGAGATGTGTTTATGAAATTTGGAGCACATATTTATCTTGCAAGTTTCACGATTTGAGCCAAATTTGACACGTTTATGTGAAATGGTTTTTGAGTTATTGGGAGGTCAAAAGTGGCTCCAAATGGTTCGCGTAATATTACGCACGGTGCTGCTTGCCAGTTCTGTTACTTGAACTTGGCTTGACACGCTGCCGCGTGACTAGATTTTTCTAGTGTTCGCACAGTGGTTGAAATTCGACCTGTATTTTAACTGTGCCAAATCTTATTCTCCTCTGTTCTGATTTTCATAAAAAAAGGGATACATCGTTTTTGCTTCACATATTAAAAGACTTAGATTTAAATGTGTTTGTTCGACCGTTTTGGCCGAGTAAATTAATGCGAACCGACTAATAAGCCAAATAGACGGGCACCAGTTTACCATTTTCATTGCAAGCCTCGTCTACGATTATCTATTCTGTGCACTACCCATTCCCGCTATCCTAGAGGCCTCTCCTAGGCCCGGTCCCTATTCCCGTCACGTGTTTCCTACAGGATGTGTTACTGATAGGCTCGCGATACACGAATTGAACGAGTTTGAGCCTCCTCGACTCCCCAAAGCACATCTAACTGTATTTACGCCAACAAATATGCATTATTTTATTTTTTACGTCTTTTTATGCTCTTTCTGTATGCGGACTGTGTCCTAGCGTCATCTGTTTCTTCCCAACTTTTAAATTGTGGGGGAGACAAAGTGGTTTTGGGAAGTTATTGGGCCTACATAGGGTGTTCTTTAAAGTATTGATATTGCATAGGCAGTGTGCATGTTAAGTTGGAGTTTTGTTCTCTATTTAAGCTGTTGTTTAGAAATATTCGTTCTTGAAGGAATAAATAAGAAATAAAAACTTTATTCCGTTCAGGAAATTACTGTACTGTAGATAGTTTGCAAAAAACGACCTCACGGTTGTATACGCTAGCTATAATAACCGTAATACATTCGGACTGTCGATTTATTTAGAATAGAACAGATAAAAATAGTAGGCGATATTAGACATTAGGCTGACAAGCAAAAGGAAGAATTTTAAATGAGATTTTGTACAATGCTATATAAATACTTACGAAATTAAGTGTACAAAACTTGTTTTATTCATAGATCCTGCTACAGCGGGGCGAGCATCGTCTACTCATCTGTGATAGGCTCGAATCACACATTTTTGTCACAGTTTGGGAACGAAAACCGTGATAAAATGCGTGACTTATGCTTATCACAGACGCCGTGCTCAAACCGCAAGGCCCCTGCCAGGGTCGCGAGATCGTTCGAAAGAGACACCGTGACCCTGGCGCATGGGCAACTGAAGGAACACGGGTGGGTTTTAGTCAGTAAAAGTCTGACAAGCCCTCCCGCTCCGCCCAAGAGCGGGAGACGTCATTTGATGTTTACCAATCCAAAAAAAAATAAAACCGCAATGCTCTTATGTAGAAAAAGAAACTGATTTTCATTCTTTCGACCTATTGGAAGTATGATAGCGAGCATATTTTCTGGAATTTATTTTATACCTCAGTTAGTCGAAACATAAAGTCGAAACTATTTATCCTGCATAAAGAATTTTATCGAACATCGCTTGCACGATAGAAATGACGTTATTCACTTCGCGTAAGTCAATCTTTTTCTTTGTAACCGAGGAGCGACCGCTTTACTTTATTTTAATTTTTCATAGAATAGCTTTCGAAGGGTTTTTTGTTCTATAAAACATTATGTAAGTTGCGACTAAGTTCCGTACTCATGAATTGGAATAGATTATGGTAAAAGTACCTACTAAAGTTGGCGACGATCGAGTGTAGAAGGAAATATAAAGTAAGAAAGTGAACTTTTACAAAAGGAAATATGTTAAAGAAATATTTAGGTTTTGCGTTTTTTTTTTTACTTACTTGATAAATTGAAGAACTTAACATCATGCCTTGTTTCCCCGATGGGTTGGGCAGAGGTGTACCTATAGCACCCACAATTCGTCAATTATGTTTAAGTCCCATGTAATAGAAGGCGAGCCTATTGCCAGCAACCGGGGACGAATCCAGACTCCGGGCTACTTCTGCAAAAATCCAGTTAGAAAAATCCAGTAACACTTTGGTCGACCTGGGAATCAGAAGTAGAGCTTGCGACCGTCTAAACAAAGGCAGTCACAAAAAATGAACTGAGTCGAATATTGGAATCAACCAACTGAACTTCCTGCTTCATCGTCCAGCTTCTTGCTTGCATCTTCATGTGTGATGAAGATGATAATAAATTAGATTCGTGCTCATGGTCAACCAGTAGTACTTGCGTCCACTAGACTAACGAGGTAGTCGTTGAAATTGTAAATTATTCGTTATAATATAATAAAAAAAAAACAATATTAATTTAAACCACTAAAATCTACATAAAATTAAAAAAATTATAGATCATTTGAATTTTTTCTCACATCGTGTCACTTGTCGTTTGCTTACAAAGTCGTCAAAGCCAACCGGCCAATCTAAATCGAATTTTTTGTTGCTCAATAATAATCAATATAATTATTGAACATAACTTTAATTGAACATTCATAATCGACGTCACGCTACTGAGCGGAGCATAACGAATAGCTTTACAGACAAACGTCAAATGACGTCAATCAAAATGGCCGATTCCGAATTGTCACTTGTAATCTGTCCGGCGATCTTTTAAGCCATCGGCCCCTTTGACGTTCAATTACAATCTTCTTATAACTCGAACCGATCGGATTAAACTAAAAGGCTGTTATGTAGACACGGCCTAACGTGATTCGGGTGTCAATGTTGATCGAAGAAAGCTTAGCGATTTGTGTTCGGGAAATTATTTTAATTGCTTTCGTTTCTGTTGCTGTGTTAAGAATAATGTATACATAGTTCTAAGGTGAAAAGCTAACATAGAACCTACAACTGTCCGACTTAATGTTGTAACTGTCAATTTGACAGATCAATTAAATTAATATTTCCGAAGCAAATTTAATTTAATTTATGAATTATTCCAAAATCCTAATTTAACACAAATTGATTAAGAAGTTTCAGAGACTACTTTTAATGAAGGAACAAACTTTACCCCTTTACTTATCACAATTTCTTTGTTCAAAAGTTATTGGAAAGATCGTTTCCTCGTACAATCTATTCCAAAGATGTAACTTAAAATGTTCAACTTTGGCGAAATTAACCCAGAGTTTTATGCTCCAGAATATTGAATCTAAAAAGTATTGCCATTAAGTTGAGAACTAATTGGAGGTCAGGAGAAATAGTACGGCCTTATTTTGTATACGGTATATTTTTAGCCTAGCGCAACATCTCAACTTTCAAAATGTACAGTCACCAAAAGAGATAAGTAACTTGGGTCGTCGGAAAGTTGAAGTTTAGTAAGAAACCAATGGATATTTTCTTATAAAATTTAATTTCCGTAATAGAAAACAAACAGTTAATTTATTAAATTAAATTTCAATCGAAAGCATCCACTGGTTTCTCAGTAAAAATGTTGAACTTGAAAAGAGAGTCCATGGAGTTTCTTGCATGTTCTTCTCCAGAAATACCTACGCTTTGGAATGGGCCACTAGCTTCACTTTTCTGACTCACCGCCTCTTGACAATTCAAAAGTGCATGTAATTGGTTTATTTGAAATAAATGCCTTGAGTTTGAGCAAACTTCAACTATGTCCGACGACCCTGGTTACTTATCTCTTTTAGTGACTGTACATGCTTTTTAAATTCATTGCCTTATTATTTGCTCTATGTTTAAACGAAGTAAGCTCCGCCTTGATGATGTTACGTTCATAATAGCCCATAAAATAAACACAATAAATATTACAGTAAGTATCTGAGTATTAATTCAAAATATGCGTCACAATGACGAAGGTCTCGTTAACCATTTAGTTAAGCGGCTTTTGACGTCAAAATATTTTTCCCGGGAAATATACAGGCTGTGTATATTGAGCGCATTGCATTGTTATGGCAAAGAGGCTTTGTGAGTTCTATTGTGAGGAGTAAACGAATAAAATTCTGCTGTTTATACCTTTAAAGGATATTCAATTTCTCAATTTCCAGTCATCAACCTATATAATATATCAGCTGTGCAATTTCAAAACCTAGCAACTGACATTTCTGAAAATAAAGTTGACAAGCACAATATTTCGGAAAAAAGTCAAAAATGCCAAAACATATTTTTTTGGAGAAAAGTCAGTTACTAGCTTTTGAAATTGCACAGCCGATATGTGTACATATTTCTAGATAGCTACGTATATACTGCTATTAGTTACCAAGTAAGCCAAGGTTATCAGGATCGAACCCATATCAGTATTACATTACAGATTGTAAAGCACCCCAGACATACCTATACACTATACGTTATTGTAAATTGTTACTTCGGAAACATGAAAATTGATATCAAAACTCTCTGTGGAAAATCCAAACAGCTCTCCAATTTTGTTTAAAAATATACTCTGGATATTATTACAAAACAAAGTTTTACTTTCGTAATGGCTTAAACCATCAATCTAGTTTTTGAAAATCGAACGATACTATATTAAAAATTCAGTTCTTTTTACAAGCCTGACAATTTAATCCGTTGCTAAGTAGTCGGTTCTGTATTAAGAACATTACATTTGTCGAAATAAAGTTCGAAATTTAAAAAAATATTTTCTCTTTGTTCTAAACCTGGCTCTGAAGATAAACCGTAATGAGGCGGTCTAGTTTTACGAACTTCTGAATTCAAAACTGGAGAACAATTTACTAGAATAAAAAGAAAACCAGTTAACAACCAGACCTTCGTCTAAAAATTCTTGTACAAAATTGCCATTAAAACAAGTAACTTTCTTGATTTAATTAATACAAATACCCTGTATAAGCCCATCGGTCTTACCGGCCGGTAAGAATTCAAGATGCTATCACAGTACCGGGAGCTTAGAATTTTATGTGACTTATGGTATAATAAATAAAACATACCGTTAAGAACGACACCTACATACGTCATCGGACCTACGTAATGATCACTATGAACTTTTATACGATCTTTTGTCCGTTAATGATATTAAATTAGATTTTGTAGATGTGTCGGGTAGATATGCTATTTGCAAGTGGGTTGGGAGGATATTATTCTTTAATATAATGGCTCGTTTATATTAGGGGATAACAAACGACTGTGTGATGGCTACGAGCCAGATAAAGCAATGAGTTTGGGATTCGAAGAGGTTGAATAGATCAAGAAGTATTGGAAACTAACGTTATTGTGTAACTATGAAGACAACGCCCAGAAGTATGTGGGTTTTACATAACAACACGCCTTGTTTCCCTGAAGGGTTTGGACAAAGGTGTACCTATAATACATCCATATTCCGCTAGTTATGTTTAAGTCCCATGTTATAGGGGACGAGCCTATTGCCATCAACCAGGTACAAATGCAGACTCCGGGCTGCTTCTGAGAAATTACAGATAGAAAAACCCAACAACAGTTAGCCAGACTTTCTTTTTCTGGGTAAAATCATCAAATGACTGTTCTCACCCTGGGTGGAGCGGGTAGGCATGTCAGATATTTATCGACTAAAACCCACCCGTGTTCCTTCAGTTACCTGTGCTAAGGCCACGGTAAATCTTTCGGACAAATTCGTGACCCTGGCGGGACTTAACCTGACCTGTGAATGGACCCCTGAACCACTTGCTCAACAGCAGCGCTTGCAACCACTAGACAAATGAGAAACGGCTAGAAAAATTTAAGATCTAGACCGAATTCTGTTTCATTCAGCTCAGAGAAGAGTTCGCAAATTTGGATGGGATTTTTCCATAAGATTTAAAAAGATCGATAAAGTAGGAAGCTTATACTTGAATACCTCCTTGGTTACATACCAAGGAGGTATTCAAGTATAGCTTCCTATGTTATAGATATCTATCTACTATCTTATAAGCAGTGTTGGCTACGGCCACGCCTTACGTGTCGTAGGCTGTAGGTTCGAACCTCGACAGGCGTTTTACTTTATGTAAATTATTTCATCACCACTACCTCTCGAAACGGTGAAGGAAAGCGTCGTGAGGAAACGGGCATATCCTAGAATAAAAAAATCCAAGACATGTGACATCTACCAATGCGCACTGGGCCCCCTTGGTGGATTGTGGCCCACTCCCTCTCAACGAGAGGAAGCCTGTGTCCCAGCAGTGGGAACGTTATGGGCTAGTTATGTATACCTATGTAAAAAAAAAAATGAAAACTACAAAGAATAAAATACGAGTGAGAATTTATAGTGACACATAATAAGAAACAATAAGTGCTACGTGAAAGAGCTTATACATAGTTGTGTTTTGTTTTACTTAAATCCCTAACATTCACGATATTTTCACAATTCCCTAGTATTTCTTGTATTTCTTGAAGTCACAACAGCAATAAAATAGCGGGTTTAACTATATCACAATGGTCCAAACATGACAGGTTCTTAGGAGCCCGCCTACGAACGAACACTGATCGGTTTTCCTCGGCTTACATTTATAACTTAGGGTCTTATAGTATAGCTTTAGTTCGGGCAAGTTCACGGGTTTCTTTTGTATTTCAGTGACAAAGAATTTCATAGTTACGAAATAGTCTATGCCAATAGCGTTTCGTAACGAATTCATTTTTATGTAATTTTTCTTTATTCAAATAAAATCAAAATATTTTATTTCACAGAAATCTATGGGCAGTAATGAAACGTCAGAAGTTTGGTGCACAGTTCCGGGCTAGAAGACGAGCTGGAAAGAAACTCCATGGTTACTCTTTTAAAAATATTGGGTTTTAGAATGGTTTCAAATTAAATTGTTAATAGGTATTGGCAGGAGAGTGTATGCCTGTCAATAAGTAATAGAAAAGGTACTTACTCATAATATACAGCCAAAATACGTTCAGTGCAGGACATAGAACATTCAAAAAAAAAAAAAATGGGCATGGTTTGTCATAATCGCCACGCTTGGCGCTTGGGTTTGCAATCGCAGTATAGTGGTAAAATGCATAAAGAACGCTGCTGCCAATACTCTAGTCAGTCCTGTAGTCGCCTTTTACGAGTGAATCCCATCCACCCCGGTCGTCCCACCCCGTTAACGGGGCAGTTGGGAAAAATTGTTGAGAAAACACAATACTCCTATTCTCCCCTCTTTAAACAGTACCGGGGCGTATGCTACTCAATCTGTGCTGTCCGCTTCGTTAAAAACACACCGGGGTAGATGCGACTAGATATGTGCTACCCACCCCGTTAAACGACGAGGTCGGCATCACCGGGGTTGATGCAAAAAAAAATCCCAACTGCCCCGTTAACGGGACGGGACGACCGGGTGGATGGGATGCACTCCCTTTTACGACGAAAATGTACTACTTAACAAAATATGAGAAAGTATTTTCGATAAATAAGTCCAACATAATTTGGTACTTCATTAAAAATATTATATCATACGCATGTATGTATATTGGTTAGTAATATAAAACTCAACTTGAACAGAAAAACGTGCAAAAAAATAAATTAAGTTATTAAATAAAAATTCACTTTGCATTCTCAAAAATAATTGGATAACATCCGCATCCCTGTTGATATGATAATTTTACACGAAGCGTTTTAATTCAAAAAACATTCATGGACCAAAGATGATACTCAAAGAGTAAGCGTGAAACCGAGAAGACAGTCCCATAGTCCCGAACGTTTAAAGTCGACAGATGAGATGTCAGCAGAAAATTGGATTTCGTAAAATAAATATGTCGCATTCACTTTGAATTAACTGCAGCTCTCACAAATTGAACCCTATCACCAACCACATAAGAAATAATTTCAATTGCTGAGCACCCCCACGAAGATTTGACGAAAAGTTAATTTTAAGTGCGAATTTTATGCTCACAAAAGATTTTTGTCCACTATGGACAAGTAATGCATTTTTTTGCAAATAAGTTATTTATTCTTCCTTTAGAGGCACGGGGATTAATTTTGCGACAGCTGAGACTGTGAAACGCATACCTTGTTACATATTTGAATGACACTTTCCAGTTTTTAATTTAAACGTAGCATCGCCAAATTGAGACGAGAGCTCTTAATCCTTTTGTTTCCCTTTGTTCGAACGTTAATCCTGTAAACCTGTGCCTTTGATGCGTCGTCGCCATTGTAACCATTTCGTCGTTAATTGTTCCTAATTCCACGTCTTTATCCACCTCATCCATCTAGTTACTTTTACTTTTAGTTAAATCTGTTTTCTTAACTTTCAATTTATGCTCTGATATTTTAATCTCCTCAAGATCTTCTTTCAAGGTCTCGTTCGTCGAGCTCGTCGTTTACGCTTCCTTCAAAGTTGGTGGATTTAAAATTACCCTCGTTGCCTATTTTGATATTCGGTCCCAGTGTCCGACTCAAATTACAGTGGACGAACTTAATTAAGTTTGTTTTACGACTATTAAGGTAATTAGGGAGAGGCAGGATAATATAATTATTTATGTAAATAACTATTACGGGTCACGGCCCATATAGTTTGAATGTTAACGTCGCCTGTCGGTGTACGCAGGGTATTTTACGAGGATATAAAGTATACGCTAATAAGCATCTCACTTGACGCCGTAAGCCGCGCGAGGTGTGGTCCGAATTTCGCACGGCTTTGATGATAGCCCTTCGAAACGTTTTAGTGTCCCCAATCGGCTTTCGTAGATATCCGCTAAGTGACCGAAAGAATGCACAGACCCAATAAAACTGGATCTTACGAAACTCGAAGATTTTAATACGGAAATAATGTCGTGCACCCACGCGCGCCATCCTAAAATACGGATTCCCGACTTGTAAACTTGTGTAGCGTAACTCTTTAATATGAAAGCGATTAATATGTCTAATATTTTAGTTTTTGTCTATGATGATTTATAATTTCCTCGCTTTTATGTTGTTTGTGTGCAATATTTGGTATTCTGACTTTAATCCATTGATTTACCGCGATCCCAATAGTTTGTTTACGTTTGCGGGCGCTTCGAATCGATTACTTTGTATATTTTGTTAAATAAAAGAAATAGTATACAACAGAAATATGGCCGGAGAATGTGTGGTATGCATGTTCCTACAGCAATTAAAAACAAAAAGTAAATCACCAGTGTGGCCGATACTGTCTATACATCCTTAATCATTTCGAAATTCATTCGTTAACTTTGTGAAATTGTCTTTTTATTAAGGTAGTGATTTATTTGACAGGCAATACAAGCCGAAGAGGCCAATAAATGTATCGAGCCAGTCCCGACCCTTGTTTTAAAAAAGGTACACAATCCATAAAATGAATATTAAAAGTATAAGAATTGACAGTTGTACGAGAACTTAATATATTCCACTAACTTACGTAATTCATATAGTTAACTTGAAAAAAAAATTTTTTTTCTTATTTATTTTGGCAGTATTTTACGTGTTAATATATTTTTGAGTGACATTACGGTGGATTAAAGGAGAAGGCCCGTAAAAGTGAACTCTATACTTAAGAAAATATGTCGTACTGCAAAATAATGGGGGGGATTTAATTTCCCAGCGGGCAGTCTTTAAGGACGTTGCATATGATCAGGGATACGTTTATATTAGAGTTTTTATGTGATAGGACGTAACGATCGCCGACAAAGAGAATGATTTTGGTTATTCATTTCGTGGTTTTCGTGTCAGCATGTTAGTGCCTTAATTACCTAACTACCTGCATGTTCGACGTTAACTAGAAGTCGTGATGATATAATAATATTCTTAAATGAAATTTTATACTGGTCTAAGAGATTCATTACAATAACCCAAGTAACATGTGCCTTTAAGCTTCATAATCTACCTAACCTATATCGTTCCCACTGCTGGACCACAGGCCTCCTCTTGGTGAAAGGAGTGGGCTGTAAACTACCACGCGGCCCCAGTACGGGTTGGTAGATGGTGGTGATGAAATTATTTACACAAAGTTTAGCGCCTGCATGGATTTGAACCGACGACCTACAACTCGTAAGGCGAGGTTTATACCGCTGGCCCACCTCTGCTCACAAGCTGCTTTTAAGCCTATTTTTTTGTAATAGTCACATTTTATTTCTGAACATAAGATTGTCTATTTCAGACATCGACATAAAAATACATATGCATCGAGACACGGACACGAACAATATGCAAAAAGACCTTTGTTTTTATACATTAAGTATATGCTTATTTTTTCAACGACCGCCTTCCGTTGTCCAACGACGCATTCAACGCCGTATCCACCTTTATGCAAGGATGTGGCTACATCATAAACATTCCATCATGTCACACAAACCGAAAATAGCTTTCCAAAACAAACACTGTGTCTTCACCCTCGGTCTCTCTACGTTGATTATGTTCTTTATTACAGGCATAGAGGGGCGACACAGGACTTGTATGTGCTCTTTCAGTGTTTCAACATAGAGAAGCTTTAAGATAGTCATACGTTGACATATTACGCTGATGCTTTAGTGTCTAGAGGGGCTTGTGGCTAAGTAATAACGGCCGCACTGATTGATCGATCAGGTTAGGCTACGCTTGCCGCGGCTGGTTCATGGATGGGTGACATCTTTCCATACCCTACCCTTCCGTGCCTCGGACACCAAGTTAAGTCGTTGGTCCTGGCTGTCCATTGTGGATCATTGACAGTCATTACGGGTCGCCAGAAGCCCGAAAGTCTGACAACCAGTCTTTTCTAGGGTTATCGTATGACCAAGTAACTGGATTATGAAGGTCAGATAAGCAGTCCCTCCATGTAAATTACTGGTATTCAGCTGCATCCGGTTAGATTGGAAGCCAGCCCCAACATTGGGACAAGGCTAGGCAGATGGTGCCTTACTGCCTAAATTTGTAGTTTGGCAAAGCATTAAAAAAAATAAACGTTCTTGATACGAATTTGAAGGCAATTCCCGCTCAATTGCGTAAGAACGTTTTATCTTCCACCATTTTTGAACATAGAATTCCATTTTCAAATGTATTTGCATCTGTGAGTGAGCTTGTCCCACAAATGTCGGACTTAGTTCCTGTATCGGATATATGGCAGTATTTGACGGAGGCATCCAAAAAGGAAACGTTCTTGATACGAAATTAAAGACAATTGCCGCTCAATTTCGTAAGAACGTTTCTTCCTCCACCATTTTTAAACTTAGAATTCCATTTTCAAATATTTTTGCATGTGTGAGCGAGCTTGTCCCACAAATGTCGGACTTAGTTCCCATATCGGATATATTGTAATATGGCGGTATAGTCGTATGTGAAGCGATATCGAACAAAACAAACGCTGTGCCGTCGCGGTCGCGTGTTTCCGTTTCCTTCCACTAACTCGCCGCAGAGTTCCGTCTATTGCATCGTACGATGCATGCTGATGTGGTCTACCTGGCTATCTTGATGTAAATGTATTATTAACTTTATTGGCTGGATGGATTTGATTGCGGATCTCTGCTTATTATCTTTGTTTGGTTAAGTGTTCTGAGTGGGATAATGGTTTTCTTTATATCTTGCGTAAGCGGCTTTGATGATTCTTGTTTGAACGATCAATGAGCTTCAAACTGTATATCCTTGTATTTGCTCATCTTAGTCACCAACATGCTCATTGTTCAATATATGGAAAAATTCTAATGGAAGTTCAAGTTTTCTGTTTTTACTCAATAGAAATCTGGCAATTCGACCAATTTTCAATCTAAGAAGTAACAACAAAAGGTCCATAACCTTGACTGTTTTACATTATAATAAAAAAAAAAAACATTAATTTTACAATTAATCATACCACACAAATCATCATGGGTTTAACAGTGGTATGGTCTGACACGGCAACTCGGTGTCACTACAATATCTTAATTAACAACAAACAATATAATATCTCAACAAATTTAAATATTATTTTTGTTGATGTTAGTTCCGTACATACTATCATGCATTTAGTGAAAAACTGTTAATTTGAAATTACAAACAGACACTTCAGTTATATTTATTTGTATGTATAGAGTATTGATGTTAACAACAACATTTGCGTCATCCTTCATTAGATGTAACAACGTACCGATGATTCTTCAAGGCACCTTCCTCTCTCTGCTAATACTTCCGACAAGGCTCAAGCTCAATCAATGCAAATCTCGATATCCAACTCGAATTATCATCCTTACGTCACTAGTACCTATCAATCGATTAGAATCGTGCATTCGATCCCGACTCTAATTATAATCGAATAAGAAAAAACATGCAATAAAACATTCTGGATGCGTGCTTTACTAGTTTATGATCATTCGAAAGTACCAATGCTACAGCTGATGTATAGAACGCGGTAACGAAATCGAAAACTATATCTACGGGCTACTTTCGCCGACCTTGAGGAGTTATTGAAAGCTGTATGTCTAATTGTGTGTTGTGCAATCTTGATTGTGAACAATCAAAATAGGGTTGCTCAATTTATTAGACGCGTAGGCTGCCATCCAATAAGATGTTTGAGTGGTGTGTTTTTATTTTGTCAATTTAATTTTCCTAGAAAATTAAAATTGACAAAAAATGACAATTCACTTTATTGCATTTAAAATTAAAGTTATAAATTGTTTATTGCTAACTGAATCTCGATTTTTCTAGTGACAAACTATGTAGTTGTTTATATTTTAACTAAAGAATGTAAGTGCTTTTTGTCTATTCTTTTAACTCTTTCTCGGATAGCAATCAACCACAACTGTAAAATCATTAGCGGTTTTATTGGTAATTCAATTCCTGATACTAAAATTACATCATGATGTTAGACCTTAAAAGTGATGAACTGTAAAATTAATCTATCACATTTCAGTGCTTTGCAAACGGAACCCCTAATCAGTGTTAAATGTAAAATCCTATTATGTTCAATGCTATTATGTTCCATATTTTATTGCATAACACATTTAATGATGATTAGGAATTCCGTTTAATGATCATGAGATGACCGCTTAATGTGTAGAATCTATATTAGGAAGGCTAACAAAATAATGGAAATATTTATTGTAGATCATAATATCAAATTTAATCCAGTCAATCTATTAAGGCAGATTTACCTTTTCTAAACTAGGTTGAAGTCGACTTCCTGTCTAACTCCATCCAGTTAGACTAGGTTGTGACGGATAGATAAGCAGTAGCTCCATGTAAAAGGAGCGATGTCTTATCTAACCGCCACAACCCAGTTACTGGCTAATGCGATAACCCTTGGTATGACTGGTTGTCAGACTTTTCATAATAATTTAACCCGTGAATGCAAAACACAGGAAAGTCAAGATTAATTATTATGATATGATGTGAAAATACTGTAAATCTAAGCACGATAAAGCATAAAAATATTAACTAAGGAAATCCAGGTACCTTGTAATAATGATTCGATAAATTGTTCTATTGGCTCGGTGCCTATAAACCGAGTGGGCAATGGCAATCATAATATCGACGAAAAATCGTCTAGAAAAATAAATAAAACATTTTATTTCAACCGAACCTCGAAAGCAATTAATGTGCGCAATAATTACGGACATGTTTGCTAACTACTATTAATTGTTGGTGGGATGGAGTCGTGATTTTATAATGAAGTAGTATTCGAATAGACAGTAAATGTTAATCCGTAGAAAAAAGTTGCTAATTCCACAAATGCCACACCCTGTGCATATTTTGAGGCCCGTCTAGACGTAGCCTGTTGATTTGATTATGACGATTGACGCTTAATTTAAATATTTGCGGTTAAGAGTCGCGTTTTCTTAATTATTTTATCTTTTTTACAGACACGCGGCTTTGTCATGGTGTTAGTCAGAATTTTTGGCAACACCAACTTTCATACAAAGGAACAAGATATGAAGTGACGTCCCCTAATTTTGGCGCGGAGTTGGGAGCGGAAAGTGTTCCGATGAAAAGTTCTAAGATATTGCAAATAGAGTGCAGATTTTTAGATGAAATATTTATAGAATGCATATAAATCATACATAGATATTAATATTAAAATACCAACGGACTGCCTCGTTGGTGTAGTGATCGTAAGTGCTACTCTGTCCAGGTTCGATTCCCAGGTCGGGCAAAGTGTTATTAGGTTTTTTCTTCAGGGATTTAACCTGTTGAATGCCGTAATTACAGACACAATTAAAAACCATTGTGTCTATACCAAATGTGGTATCTCAGGGACTTAGAGGTTAATATCTTAATACCTAATATCTTAGGACAACCAACACAACATTATCTGATCCCAAACTAGGCAGAGCCTGTACTATGGCAAACAGACAACTGATAAACATACTTAAGTATTTCTAAATACATACATATTATAGATAAATTACACCCAGACACAGAACGAATGATTGTGCTCATCACACAAAGATTAGTCCTGGGTGGGAATCGAACCCACGATCTCAGTCTTAGCAGTCAGGGCCACTAACCACTAGACTGATAGGCCAGTCAGATTTCTTAGTAGTACGCTGTAGTCTGAATTTGTGCCCGGTTGATGGCAATAGGCTCGCCCCCTATTATATGGGACTTAAACATAACAGGCGAAATATGGGTGTACTATAGGTCATCACTACCCAACCCTTCGGGGAAACAAGGCGTGATGTTATATGCATGTACTTAAATAAAAATATAATTTCAATAGTTCTTTATTAAAGTTACTGTCTTATGGGAATTTTATTAGCCTACCAGCGGCATTCTCAGCTTTTCCACTTGAAATATAAAGAGCATAATCTTATAAGAACCCAACCCCACTAGACCTTGGAACCCAGTACGCTTCTTATAGGTTAAGTACCCATGGGCATTTCAAGGTCCCATTATTTCAATTGTTGTGTAATTCCCTTTAAGTGGAATGCAAAGATTTAAATCGTGCACCATTACGCTGCTTATATGGTTATATTTTAAGTAAATAAGTAGGTAATACAAAATAATGATTATATTTTCAGTACACGAAGAAGAAAAAGTGAAGGGCCAAGGTTTCGTGACATCACGAGTTCAAATATGGTTCATTCAGTACTTAAGTATTTAATTATACCAGTTTATCCTCAGTTATTCATCATCATCATCATTTCAGCCGAAAGACGTCCACTGCTGGACATAGGCCTCCCCCAAGCTCCGCCACTTCGACCGGTTTTGTGCTTCCCGCATCCAGTGGATTCCTGCGGCCTTCATAAGGTCTTTGGTCCATCTTGTTGGAGGCCTTCCAACTCTACGTCTTCCGATACGCGGCAGTTATTCATATTTCTCCCTTATTCATGACCAGACCAGTGGTAGACATGGGCAGTGGTATCATCACCTTTAGGAGTAGTAGGAGATGGGTTCGCTCGAACCCAGGCAGGCGCTTTACTTCGTGTAAATAATTTAATCACCACTGCTCTCAAAACGGTGAAGGAATACATCGTATAGAAACCGGCATGTCCTAAAACCAAAAAAATCAAAGAGATGTGATCTACCAACTCTTAGGTTCCGTGTGGTCGATTACAATACACTTTCTCTGGAAGAAAGGAGGCCTGTTTCCCAGCAGTGGGAACTTTGTAGGCTGGTTATGTTATGCATGACCAGCAATCCGTTTCAACAGTCATGATAGTTGACAAGAGATGTGTCAGTGGATATAAGGAAAGAAAGAAATAAAGAAACGTTTGTGAAAAATTAGTATTATGTCATTATAATAAAACTTTAAAACTATAAAAAAGCAAGAAACAAAACAATGATAATAATGCCAAAAGGGCCTCAGCTCAGCAAAATGTCATATGACAACACAAGCTGTGCCGCCCGACGCTGATTTTCAGCTGCAACCCACGAGTATCATACGCTAGAATAATAAATACATAGAGTGGGTCCGCAACAATAAATGAAGAAAGTCAAAAATGAAATAAGATATTTTGGCGTATATATGTGTGAATTTGTGCTGTCTGTCGATTAATAAAAAATCTGCGTATTATTCAGGCGAAACTTTATATCTGTTGCGGGATTCTTTTGGTCCTAATTTCGACACCGATAAGATCCAACGACATAGTTATACCGGCTGTTTGTTTACCCAAAATAAACGGTAATTGTAATGTTCACAACGCCCTTAAGTGCATTCAGTTTTAGATTGAAACTAACAAAGATGGGAGTTTAACTCCCCCTCAAAGTTCGACATATCACAAGTGACAGCCCACAGAATCGACATAATTAAGTGACTTCAAAGTGAGATAGTGTACACGGTCGAATGAACTGTCCAGGACAATTTGGCCGACGAGACGGAAATATACCGGGGCAAAGGAATCGGCGAAAGAGTGTTAAATACTGCAACTGGGAACAAACACGTCCGTGGATGTCATTTTATTTTGTGTCTCGCCGAGAAATGTTGCGTTGTGGGCTGGCTCTTTTGAATGTTCTGTGGGACGTGCGAATTTGCCGCGTCCCTATGAGTTATATTTACAGGTACGGAAACTGTAGCTAGAATAAAATTGTATGACTTTCATTACAGTGTTCATGCAGAGAAGTCTACTGGGGGTTTGGTTAAGTTTTGGTTTCAGGTTTTCGTTCTTCATTACCTATAGTCACCAAATTAAATAAGTATCCAGAGTCGTCGGAGTTAGGTAAAATACAGATGGATGTTTTAGAATGAAATTTAATTTGATAAATGAACTGTTTGTTTTTCATTGATTAAATTAAATTTGTTCCGTGTGGTGTCGGAACCCTTACTAGACTGGGGACAGACTTACGAATGGACCAGCAGCGTTTCCTGTACATTTTACCACCATACTGCGATCGCCAACCCGCCTGCCAACCGTGGCGATTATAGCAAACTCCCCATATTGGAGGAGGCTTATGTCCAGCAGTGGACGTAATTGGGTAGAATGATGATGATGAAATTAAATTTTATTCAAAAACATTCATCGGTTACTTATCTCTTTTGGTGATAATACATACGGCGAAGTCTCATGTAGTTTAGTTAAGTTTTGGGTCCAGTTTTTCGTTTTTCATTGGGTACAATAATTTCACCTCAGTTTTGCTTTATATTGCACTTACTGCGACAGAGCTTATTTAACATTAGCTCTATCAATTACCGTTCCAATTTACTCCTTGTAGCTATAGCTACAAATACCAAAAACCCTTACAAAGCCGTTATAGTCAGACAGAATAGCGCAAACAATTTTCGGTCCTCACGTCTAATCCTGTTCAGCAAACCTGTTGTTTTCGGCTGAAATGGAACTAAGCTCGACCGCAGCTTCAGCATTCATTATCAAACACTGGCCGTGGCTTTGCAATCCAAACAGTTGGACTCTAAACCAACCACGTACGAGAATAGGCTTACTTCTCTAGCTCTATGCTCCAAATAACTGCATATAAAATATGGTGTCGCTGTCAAAGGGCTATTTGTCTCTTTCGGAATTGTAGCAACATTTCACGGCAATGTACTCACATTTTATCTCGACTCTGTTTTTCTATTTTCCTCACTTGATGTATGGGACGCATTTCCGCACTTTCGAATAACACTCCTGTATTCCCTTTTATGTGCGCACAGCTTTAAAAATGTATTCGCATTTAGGGGTGGGCTTTGGCGATACGAAGATGTGTAAAGGAATTATTCAAGAAGCCCTAGCATTTGGGCTACGGTTGGGGTGCAGGCTTTCGATGTTTCCGATAGAAAAAGGAAAATTGATCAAACAGAATATTTTTGTGAGAATAGTTCACGTGTGGTCTAGAGATAGGTTTGACCTTTTTTTCAATATTAGCTGTAGGTAAAAATAAAATAGTTTCCGCAAAAAATAAAATTTACACAACATAACATAACATCACGCCGTGTTTCCCCGAAGGGTTGGACAGAGGTGTACTTATAGTACACCCACAATTCGCTGGTTTTGTTTAAGTTCCATGTAATAGGGTGCACGGCTATTACCATCAACCGGGCACAAATCCAGAGTTCGGGCTACTACTGAGAAATTCCAGTTAGAAAAACCCAATAAGACTGCTCTATCTGGGAACCGTACCCAGTACTATATGCTCAGCAATAGCGTTTGCGACCACCAGGCCAACGAGGCAGTCACAAAAAATAAAATAATTATAATATTCGAACCAACAAACTAAACTTCCTGCTACATGTGTGGTGAGATGATAATAAATTAGATCCAATGTCTTTATTTCCACGTCTAAACACAACATTAAATTGAAGTACCTAAATTGCTCGATGTTCAGAACCGGTCAATTAGCAGGAGGGCAACACTACGTGCGATAAGTTGTACGTTCAAATCAAACATACAACACGTCATATCAAGCGAACCTTATAAGAACTGTTATCAGTAAATAGAATCTCACGTCCGACCACACGCGGCGATGTTTTTGCGCCAACAAATTCTAATCGCCCATAGTAATGACCTTAGTACAACGTTTACAAAACAAGTATTAAATTACCACTGTAATATATTACAATTACCGTTGGTGAAGCGTATTTCAATGGCCGCGATATCGATCGCTTAGCATTTCATCAGGGCGACAGAGGCGGATGCATTATCTAACCGAACTAGGAAGAGATTGCAATTGTTGATCTATCTTCACTAGTATGCCAATTAGCCAATTAGAGAGCGCATACAACGCTCGCCGGTTGAGATAAGAGAACGTTTTCGTGGACATTCCTTTTGTGCAGTTAAATCATTAATTCAAGTGAGGGAGGGTTAATGTATTTTTATTGGCGGCGCAAAGGTCGACGCAATTTGTTCGTGTTATACTCGATTGTAAGCTTAATTTTCGAATTAATATGCAGCTTATGAAGGTTCTCATTAGATGAACGTCGGGTTACAAAGTGTTACAAAGTGAAACGTTTATTTTGTTGACCATTTATAGAGACGTTGTCGTCGATGCGGTTTTGTTTGGAGCTCTATTCTTTAAGCTCAGAGTAAAGAAGTGCCGCTCGTTACCAATTTGAATATTAGATTAAATCATTCGATCTAACGGTGTATCTAAGTGCTAACCAAATGATCTGTTCTTGAACATAAATGCAACGGGAATCTATAGGAGGTGTAGGAGATATAAGTAAAGTCTGTTCATATTTTCTGGATTTTTATTATCAGAAAATTTTGTTTTTATGTTTGTTTCATTGCCATGTTTTTTTTTTGGAATTTTTTGGAGAAAAGCATTGAGAGTAATCTGAATAATAAATAAGTTAATTGCTTTATAACATGTCTAGGTAGTAACCGATAAAAAACTGAATTCATGGTTTCAGTATCTATTGATAGTCAAATCACCTGTCTTATTAGAGGTCCCGTTTCTACTCTTCAATATTACAACAAACACAAAATTCAATCTTATCACTATCAAAAATAGAAAATATTTTAAACCATCTCTATTTCGTCTATTCATTTAAATTCGAACAGTTTGAAGCACAGCCCGCCCTAACGAAAGAAAGTTTCATAGCTGAGGCTTAATTTGCCGGGTAATTAGATGTCACAGAGAGATCGTGAGGAGAGAACCGACGAACGTGTAGTGAAGTCGACGATTCGTGAATGGGCAAAGTTGTGTGGTAGTGCAGGTGAAGATGAGTAGCTTCATGCGGTGAGAAAATTTAACGTGAAGGAAAATAAGACTTGGTGTTGTGTTTTATGACGCTTGTTAGGCAAACTGTTACGCAAAACAATACGCGTGTGGATGTGGATTTCGTGAATTAACTTTTTTTTAATTTCATACTGCTCTTTTGGTATCATTACGCTTTGTCACTGAAACATATATTTTTTCATACAATCAATGAAATAAATTGTACTACTTTTTTCTATAAGTAATTGTTGTTTTCATAGTAGAAGTACCTATTTATTTTGTTCATTTCTGATTACCTCGACTGTACGTCGCCATATTCGTAACAATCGATAATTTTTGGTTTTGATTGCCCATAAAAAGCTCAAGTTTTAGTTACTGTTTTAAATCAGAGTGTAGTACGATTTTATCCACTTTTGATCGAATTTAGCTTTCCTAATACGTAAAGGCGTCGTGGGTGTTGTAAAAGGCGACTAAAGGACTTACTAGAGAATGGGCAGCAGCGTTCTCTATGCATTTTACCACCATACTGCGATCGCCAACCCGCCTGCCAAGCGTGGCGATTATGGCAAAGCCCCCCAAATTGGGGGAGGCCTAAGTCCAGCAGTGGACGTCTTATGGCTGAAATGATGATGATGATGATGAATACGTAAAGGACTTCCCCCGCTACACGCTGCCCCCTATTACATACTTGTGAAATATTGTGTACTATAGGTACAACTCTGCCTTACCCGTCGGTGAATACAGGCGTTTTGTTATGTCAAGAAAAATAATATAAATATTAGACATTTAATTGTAAAATTATTGATTTGAGCTTCTGCCCATTTCCCTGTATCATGCAAATAGCCCGACTATTTTCAATGATCCCTCATAAGCTGTTGAATGGAATGTCAGTTTAATTTCGGAGTGATTTGTTCGTTTGACAAGTTTCTGGTGTCCATGGAATTAGTTGCCCTTGGATGACGATCAAACTACTTATGAATATCATAATCCTACTAATATTTGAAAGTTTGGATATTTGTTACTCGATCACGCAAAAACAGTTGAATGGATTTGGATAAAATTTGGTACAACTGGATTAATATATAGAACCTTTTTACCCGTTCACAGGTTTCCTTGGGATAATTTCCGACATCCATGCGGGCGACGTCGCGGGCAAAAGCTAGTTACATTAGTATGTTATGTTAATAATTTGAAATATGATTTATTTTTAATAAAATAAGGTGTCTGAAGCCTTTTTTTTTTTTTTTTGTACAATTGAAATTATCTTAGTAAGTTATCAATTAATTACCAAAAATAGTGAAATACAGAAATATACTGCTTAAAAAAAAAGAACTGGTAACTGTTAAAGTTTTATTTAAAAAAATCTTAAACAACCAAAATTATGGCAATTTTTGTCTCGCGTGACTTAAAATAATCAGCATCATCCTAACTCTCATTTAATTTGAAAAAAGTAAAACTATTAACGACTTTTTGCACATTAAGAAAAAAACATTAAGTAAAGCACCGATATTATAATTTCAACGGTAACATTAGTTTAGTGAGCTTTAATTTTTCTGCCTAATAACAACTCTAATGGCGCCGCGCCGTTAGAAATTGTTTTTCTTATATTATTATAAGTCATCATGATTATGCTTACGTGTACTCGTAATAGGTAATAACACAAACGTTTCCTGCAAAGAGTAGTAAAATAATACAAGTACATATCGGAAATTAGTTTTGTTCTTAATTATAGGTATTTTCTCGGTACAATTTATATGGAGCTGGTCTATTTTATCAGCGCTGGAAATTGATATTTGATTTGTATTCCTGTTTTATTTTCGTATCCTGTATTATTAAATTCTGCTTCCTTACTGCTTTTCTATGAAGTGCGGGTTCTTGACACCAGATTAAACGTAGACCGTCTTATTACAAAAGAAGAAAGAAGATTTAAAGAAAGAAAAATAGTTTATTATTGTTATTGCACAAACAAAACGCACAACATGAAATATTAAATAGTTACAAAAAAGAAAAATGCACACGTAAAAGGTAGCCAAAAGCCCCGTATTCAAGTTAAAAAAGTAAAGAAATCTATCTTTAGTTTTAGCCATTTTTTTTTGGCTTTTGTGGCAAGATGTCATTCGCAGGTGGTGTATGAGGTTGTCGGCTGCTTAACTGGACTTGCTTGTGGCTGCCCTAATAAATTAACTGCCCCTACTTAACTTTTTATTGAATAACTGCCCCGTTGGTCTCGTGGTCGCGACTACTAAGCGTCGTTTCTGGGTTCGACTCCCAGGTCGGGCAAAGTGTTATTGCGTTTATCCGATAGGAATTTCTTAGTAACAGCCCGGAGTTTGGAAGTTGGTGGTGTTGATACTCTGTGCCTTGGTGCGCACGATAAGCCGTTGGTCTTGCATCTGTTCTCTCTCCGGGCGTTTCGGATTGCCGTCCCATCGGAATTTGAGAGCGAGGGAAGAGTGTGTGCCTCTGTGTCTGCGCACACGCTTGTGCACTATAATATCTCCTACTATAGGAATACAAGTCAGAAATAATGACATCCGATTCCTGTGGTTTGGAAAGAATTATAATCAACTAGCTTTTGCTAGCGGCTTCACCCGCGTGGAGGTCGGAAAATATCCCGCGGGAATATACTACCGGGATAAAAAGTATTCTATGTATTGATCCAGGTTATAAACTAACTGTGTTCCAAATTTCATCCAAATCCGTTCAGTAGTTTTTTCGTGAAAGGGTAACAAACATACACATACACATACATCCATCCTCACAAACTTTCGCATTTATAATATTAGTAGGATTTATTATTATTGTAAGTATTATTTATAACCGTTGTCACTATTAACGTTGAAGTGATTACACATTAACTCTCTCTCTTCCGATCAGATTCAATAACTACTTGGGAACCTGTAAGGATATTTCTTATTTACCCGGATAAACAAATACATTTCCATCCTAATAACACAATGCAATATATTCGGACATTTTCCGAGAAAAATCTCGATTCGTTAATTTCCGTATTTACCCGAACTACCGGGTAGGGGTGTATCAAAGAGCTAAATCCCGTGTTAACGAAGGGCCGCATTGTAATCCCGGGCCCGGGACATACGGACACAATTAACAGGCTACAGTATTGTTCAACATGTATATTAGTAGTTACAGGAATTAGTGAAAGATACAATACGTACATTGCCGGATTTGTTCCTAATGTAATACAAATACGTGTGTATTTAAACTGTTGTGCTGAGAGACTAAAATAACAGTGTACGTGAATGCTAATTGTATTTATTGGATTTGACTTTCTGACTTCTATGTTTAAGTTCATAATAATGTCGGATTTTGTAAACAAAACAAAAGAGGTGTATCTGAATGTACCAAATAATGACTTGACAGCTTTCATGAATAATTTATGAGGATTTTTTATTGTTTGAATCATTTTAAGAAAATAATATTTCAATTCAGGGCCATTTTCACACGCGCCTGAAATTATGAAATAAGTGCATGATTTTCTAACGTCACTTGTCAATCTTTCAATGGTTCTAATTTTTTCTTTCGTTACTTAAGCCTGACGCCTCGTTCTTGAAGACAAATGGCACGAAATGTTGAAAATTCGTTTAGACCAGTGCTTGGATATAGTAAATTTTGTTAGTAGCTTTTTCTAGCGGCTACACCCGCGTGGGGGTCGGAAACAACCAATGGGAACGACTACCGTGGTAAGAAATACCCTGTCTATTAATCCAGGATAGCAAACATCCACACATACAAATGTTCACATTTAAAACATTGTATAGTAGTATTAGTACTATCAAAAGCTAATATTTGTCATGGTTCTGGTCACGAACTAAAAGGGCAGAAGCAAAACTGAATAACCATAAACCTTATATTAATCCAGCAAGCTAAATGACGTTCAATTACATTGCCGTAAGTTTTACAAGTCTGGCCAAACGACATACACTGCGGTGCATTGTTAGTATAAATTATCGAATATGTCCCCGGCATGCTGTAATGTGTATAAAACTTCATTTGAATAACTCACTGGACGGCCATGCTGTTCTATAGAAAGTCGTATGCCTTCATTATGGAAAGAGAGCAATCGGTTGTTAGCAATACTGTTATGATTAAGGCGGAAGTCTTGGATAATGAACGAGGAAAGGGAATAGATATCGTTTGTCATTTTGTCTGGAATTACCAAAGGCTTTCGATACAGTCTAACACAACGAGTGTTGTTGTATGTATATGTTCCGCTTACAAAGTATTTTGTGGCTTTTTGATGTACAGCAAAATATTCTTCATAAGAAACGGCTTGCTTTTTCTGCTTCGACACATTGTGCAACAAAGTTACACAGAGAATCCTGCCGATACGCAAGCAGAAACTACCCGATGTCAACATACCGATACAAGCACAATTATTGCAAGATGGTTGCCACTGAAACTTACAATATAATGCCCCAGCCAAGCGGCTACCTTTGTAATTTTTTTATCCCATTGTATAGCCTTATTAATGCAGATAGGTAAATTGTATGACAAACATTTAATGAGGTGTTTCTTGCATATAAAGAGAGACAACGATCGTTTATTCTTTATGTTTTCATATTGATACACCCAGTAATGGTTTGTTGGGAACTGTTTATAAATTATGTTGATGTGAATGGGTTATTTGTAGCTTTTAAACGCCATCGCGGTTCCCTTTAACGTTTAGTTACAATGCATCCGGTCTTTCACTTTGAATAGTAATGAGTACGTGATCAACGTTTAATAAATGCTTTTTAGTCGTTTTTTTGGTTGGATCCTTTGGATGATACATGACAAATTGTCCTTGCCAGTATGCTGCTAAATATTAAATGGTGTTACGAAGGAAAGCTTGTAAATATGTTTTAGGGGTGTCAGTGAGCCATTAAGTTGAATGTATAGACATTTTCTGTATTTGTTGACCATTAAGTATCTCCGAAAACATCATTGCCTAGATAAAATGAAGGGCGTCTGAAAAGGCAAAATATTGGGACCTGGGTGATATTTGGGATCTTCTGAAGTTATCGGAATGTATATTTTTGGTATAAAATATTTAAAAGCTAAAAACTGTGCTCCCTCGAATACACCATCAGTATCGCTTTGAGGACGCGTTAGTGAATTTGAAAAAAATGGTTTTGAAACAGGTACTAAAGACGGATGAAATGATTCACAGAAGGATAGTTACGGTGATTTGGTCAAACATATTTAGTTCATATGTTGAGGTACGTAAATTTATAGCTTTTTCCTTTGTGATTTCTGTAACCATATGAAATATAGCATTCAGGGTTCTTTTGTACGGTACCTAAAAGTCAATATTAATGTGTTGTAGGTACTATCTTATATAGCTTATTCAAAATATCTAAGAAGTATTCCCATAGCATATCCTTATATTGTACCACAGCCACTTAAGAATTTCAAATTAGCCACAGATTATTAAGTATAGATTGTTCCGTTTACCGTTTCAAGACTCGAAATTCGAATGTGGATTTTCTTTAATAAATCATGTTCTGGTTCGCAGAAGAGATTACATTGTGTTTGCGTAGTGGCTTGGCAGCCTTACAGCTCATTGTTGCTTGATCATTGCAATATTTCATAAAGCGGTCTGCAAAGGTACATGACCATCTTATCTGTTGCCGTTGCCACAAAAGCACAAAAAAAAGAAAGGATGCTTTTGAATTTTCAAAATTTGAATGTCGAATAAAGAATTCGGCGAATGATGACTAAGTTACAGTTTTTGTTGTTGTGTTCATTGGTCTTTGTATTGACGCTGACTTTGCAAATGTCTCCTTTATGAATAAAATTTAATTAGGTTCCGATTTTAAAGAGTTATAATTTTTCTTTTATATTCGATTGCGGTGGCTGCAGTTACCCAAATAAGTTAATTAAGATCACCTTAACTATCAACTGCTGCGCATGTCAATGAACTTACATATCATTTGTTGAAAAGGGAGCATTAACAATGTCAAAGGTCCTTTTAACAACGTCAAAAACATTCCCGAAGACGATACTTCGACACAGTAAAATGAAATAATTAGATATACAAAAACACTAATTAGTATTAATGTATTCTGGACACGATGACAGCGACGTCGTTACGAGAACTCTCTTTGAAAATAAAAAAAAGTGTAATCCAAAACACTCTCCATAACAGTGGACCTACATACTTTGAATATAAATTAGCAAGAACTCAAAACTACGGCATACTTCATGCCTAATAACGAAATAAGATGATAGACAACCGTGTCTAACAAGTAATTTATAGCCTTATTATCATTGTTTTCTATTACGGAACAATAAAACCCAATTTTGTCTCGGAAGATGAGTAATTGTTTGAATTAGTTACGATACAGCCTGCAGTGAGCCACCAACTGTGCTCACATAGAGAAATGAGGAATTTGAGGATAATGTCACGTCTTTAATTTATATTATAGGTAAGTATAACACAACTGGTTTTGCAGACACTAGAGCAGAAATAGTGTTTAACAATGTAATCCACTAAAATTCCGAAGTCAAACAACGCGCGAAATTTTTATACGGTCCGTAATAATTAATACGAAATAAAAGAAAAAGTATGAGTGTCCATAAATTAAGCGAAGCGGAAAGGGTCCGACGCATATCGAAGGACCTTTTAAGAAACCTGTACACTCGAATTCCATTCCGAGAGCCATAGTTAAAATGCTCAAAGAATAGCTATTCATTAGCGGGTGCGAGAATGAGAATTCTTCAGGCACTCTGAATATTCCATTGGCCGAGAGGCTTGTATTGTCTTTTAGAAAAATGCCTGAGCCTTTGGCTGGGTGCTAAATTATGTCGCCGCGATGTAGCGAACACGGCACCTGACAAACACTAGAGGAGCCGATACGGGAGTGCGAACATCCTACTTCATTATTTATACTCCATAGATTTTATTTGCAAGCAAAGCAACACCAAACAATAGCCATAGTTTATTGCTATTCCATTAATTATGGTAATTCTACCAGCACTACAATATATGCAATAGCTTTCATTATTATTCTGAACGTACATACCAAATATAATACCACTGATTGTAATTAAAACAATTTTAGCTTAATTTCACCTTACCGTGTCAACGCTACAGCGCAAGGCTGAATTAAAACGACACGAACCATTAAGAGCGTGTAAAATTATTCAGCATCCTGTCGAAAGAGTCCCACAAAGTTTGCACTTTGCATATTTAAAGAAACACTCGCCTTATCTGGCTCATCGCCGATTCAGTTCACAGATATTCTCAGGAGAAAAACGGAGCCAACTAAAGGCCAAGATTCTTATAGCCCGGTGCTCGCATTAGGACAAAATTAAGTGTGGTTATGTGTTCAGCTGTCACATTAAAATACCATCGGCTACTTCACACCGCTTGTGAAAAAATAAAGCCGCGTAAACTATTGGCAGTACAATTATTCGATGAATCCTTTGCGTTTACTTTGTGTTCGAAATTATGGTCCCCTTGTTAATTTATTGGCTATCGTGTTTAATAATGCGGTGTAGTAACTTTTGTTCTTTATACTTTGTTTGGCATATTATCCTACACGCCTATTTTTATTTTATAGCCAATTGACCGAAGCAGAGTCTTTTTATTACGACTATATTTTATCTTTGTCATCGTTTAACTATAATGAAATTTTAATAAAGCTCGTTGACATCTTAGGTATGTATTCAACCAAGACAATTGACCAACCCATTTTGGCTATAACGGCAGTGACTCAACCGTAGAAGGAGTCATTTCCGTAGCGAGTCGATTAGTCTCGAGCATTGAGATCAATTAAATTGTAGGAACGGTCCAGTGACGGTGTGAGTACGAGATGGAATCCCGCGGGAAGGTCGTGCGACACTGAGCCACGGGTTCTATTTTTTAAGGGATAAAAAATCTGGGAAGTGACGCGTTAGTTATATCTCAAAAAGAGGACTCCAATGGTTATTTTTTCGTTGAATAGTTGATTGATGATGCTGCTGCTGCATAAAAGAATAACTTCGTCCGATAGATTTGTATGTTTTTCGTGAATGAAAAATTTGGGAGCTATGGTAAATTAAAACTTTTTTTGTAATGACCGTTCCCAACTCTGACTAAATTAAATGAAAAGTATATTAATATTGTTAGACTTTGATCTTGTTTCGATTAAAATCAATTCTATGTTACTGATTGAATATAAATAGTCTTAATTTTCCAACTAATAATACCACAAACGAGTAAGCTTGCAAAGTTGATCAATAATTTATCAATTCTGATAAGCAAATTATATTATTAAACCATGTGTTTAAAATAATGAACAGCGGTGTACATATACAACATAATTAAAGTCTAATTACCATACGAATGTTCTGATAGCCTTAATATCATCTTATCTCTATAGAGTAGTTGAGTGGGTTATTCAAGTAAAGATTACAAGCTACAGCTGACAGCCGATAGGTGGGATAGCGAGTTTACAAGGCAGAATAGAACTTCTCGCATTCCTGCAAACAAGACTGAGGTATACTGGTTATATCTTAGTAGAATTTTGATTTACAGTGCATTTTGCGCTCCTGCTTTTCAGAATGTCTTTCAACCTGAACTGAAAAACTTCTCAACATTCCCAATTGAACAGTAAAAGCCACATTTTTCCTTATAACTGTCATAACAATTAAGGACATTGAATAAACGTACAAAGTTGTAAAAGTTCCGAAGCTATTTGCTTTGATATTTTATAAAGCTCTAAAACGTTTGTGAAGAAGACGGTAGACGCAATCATCGTAAACCTACCAATAAAGCGAATTAATTCCGTAATCAACAAAATATATTTATTGCTTAATCATACCAACATTATAAGTGAAGAGAGAGTAATGATTAGTTTTCTATCATTTCGTTTTAATTTGGACTCTCTAACAAGGTTCTCGTGTCCGATTTCGTCACGCAAATAAGATTTTGCACGGCCAATCCTAGTTTCGGTGGTTTCGGTACCAATTAAGTGATTGTTAGATCAAACTACACAATCCTGTTACGGTCGTTAACGTGGCCTATCTGAGCTAACCTTGGGTCATGTTTGCCAATCAACAGGGCTGGATTGAACGAAGAAGTTTGGAGGAAAATGAAAGCCAAAAATGATGTTGCTGCTGCAATTACAAACTATGCAGACTCGGTTATAGATTATGAAACTTGTTTGGCTTGAACGATGACTCAAAAAAAAGCAATGCATCAGTGCCTCATGTATACTTCTTTAACCTAGTTTCACGACATTCTTAATTGAAAAACATTTTCCCTCTAATGCATACTCAGCGCACGACAGTCACTTAATAAACATTGCAAGAGCTTGCAACTCTCTGCAAGCTGATCAAACAACTTGTGGACGTGTAGTACCACATGTTAAGTTCAATACAGAGACGACAGCTACCGTTCCGGTCGCGAATTAATTATACTACCGTTAGCAATAGAGTAAATAAAACTAGTTTAGAGCCTACGGCTGAGTATGATTTATGTGTCCACCGTGAGATTATGTGGGGTATAATCTAGGACTTAATTTTAGTGTCAACATTGACTAGACTCTTGGTGAAATTGTAGGAAGATTAAATGATTTCGCAGAAAGCGCATCGATTTGTTTGGTTGTAGCTGCAAGGGGTATTGCTTCAACATTTAAATCTTTAGGAGTGATTTTTTTAGAAGCACGATAAAAAATATGCTATATAGCTGTTACTTCTCAATCATCACATGTTTACAAAAAATCGTCAATGGAACGCACAACGTACATTTATCTCACTCTCTCACTAAAATTTTAGCAGTGTTATTGCCATAAGTTATTTTTTGCAAACAAAATCGTCATGTAAATCAATTAACTATCTGCTAACAAATAACAAAACAAAATACACACTCAATCTACACATTCATCAAAAATCGTTCCACTACAGGTTTTCGATCTTAAAAATTGATTGCAATTAATTTTTCAATATTTTGCTTACGCTAATAACTCGACAGGCTCATAGCAAACACGTTGGAAACTGGTATCATCTGCATAAATACAGGTTTATATAATGATATCTAGTAGCTCCATACTTTTTTTGATAATCCGGTAAATAACATAGCCATCTGGATTATTGTAAATGGCGATTATGTTTGGAATTGACACTCAGTTTGTTACAGCAAAAAAAACCATTTGTAGTCTAAAATGTTTCTGTGCCATTATTTGCTTCACTAAACTTTACCTGTTCGATTAGATTTCAATAGTTTTTTCGCCAGTGACAATTAATTATATTGTTTGCGTTCAAAATTCCTTCGTCGAATTCCAATCAGAAGCTATTCGCCGTTTTGTTACTTGGAAATTAATGATTATTTTTCGATGTGTTGTTTTATATTGCTATTCTACTGTCATGTTATCAAGCACGTACAATTCTTTAATATTATCTGAACGAACACTTTGTTTCTACTCGGCGTGATCGTCTATTTTTGTCCGTTAGTTTTTTATTCGACCGAGCTTTATTGATTTTTTGCTACCAGAATTCTTTCACATTAATTTGCTTCATCTTACTGCATAAAAAGTGCCGTCTATTGTCTTTCGGTATTCTACATTGCCTCGTGTCCACATGTTTTGTTGTAAAAAATGCTTTGTCATCGTTCAATGTATGGTTTTTGATTAGGCGTCACGTATCTAAAATATATTGGTGGCGGTAACTGTTGTGAGAGCCATTAAATCATTCTCATTATAATTTGAATCACCAATTTTCGTTTTACCTACAGCCGTGCATTAAGAAAACTTCAATTTCACTATGTGGTTTACCGTTAGCTAAATAGTGGTATCAATCATAATCTTCATTGGCGAGATTCGCTCAAGTATTTTGATGATTGTTATTAGTAGTTCTGAGTTATGAACCTCAGTAGTGAGCTCCATGAGTACCGCTTAATGGAATTTTAAGAGGCAATTTGATTAATTTCGTACGTGCAGAATTTGTGTTATGTCTACGTTAATTGGGTGATTTGGTTTTCTGTGAGCTTTCCCATTTAAATTCCAGTGCAATTAATCACTTTAATTTTGTAATTAATTCTCTTGCAAGTGGTAATGCAAAATTAATTACTTTTCGTTATTGAAAAAAAAAAATCCTTATAAATATACCTTGATGATAAATTTTTCACAATACATTAAAATTACAAATTGCAAAATAATTTACAAGTTTTCCAACATTGACAAATAGTAATACAGAAATAGTATAAAACATTGAATATTTACCGGTTTCAAGTGATCATATACGGCGTAAATAATAATGATATAAAGCCCAATAAATTGCCATTAATAAGGAAGCAATTTCTTTGCACTTCCACATGAAATATGGGCAGAGGCGGGAGTAGCAATTATTTTTTAAAGCCCCCTGCCTGTGCTTACTGACTTTAAAAATCGACAAGATATTTGTCTTGTGAAGCTTTAATGTCCATTTTCATACCGTTTACAATCAATAATGATCCATAAAGTGCGGGCATGCAATCTTCTGCAATATTTTAGTGGATGGTACTACAAATGGTTTATTGCAAGTACCTACTTATTATTTCTGTTCATATAAATCGTGATTGGCTTGTGTTTGTTTTATAGTTGGTAACATAATGCTTTTATGGTCTCTTCTGGGCTTTACGGTACAAAAATTTCTCTAAGCTTAAGATTAATGCCAAGAACAATATTATATTCTGTACTTATCGGCTAACCATAATCTAACTCTGTGAGACAGTCTCACAATTTATTTTCATTTTCAACCATTATACTATACACCTCTGTCCAATCCTTCGGGGTATGTTTCATAATTATTTCTATTGCTTTTGATCCGAACTCAAAAAAAATATCGCGTTTGAGTTCCAGGACAAGTACTATTTCACTTTCATGGTCTACGAATACTTCTGCAGAACTACATATTCATTTTTAAGTACTACAAACAAAATTTTGTTGACAATTTAAAGTTTCCACTGAGAATTTACGACTCAACCTGTGTTAATGTTTGGTCGTAAGATTGAAGTAGCACTTCAACTGTGCTCCTAGGCAAGCGCCAAGCTGTTAGTACTCATGCACTATTGATGTTTTATGTCAAGAACTTGTTTTATTTATTGTCTCATACCAGACTCGGTAACAGTCAGACTTGTAAGCGTATCTCGGATCTGTTCAAGCGGTAAAAATAAATCAAAAGTTGTAATGGAGCTCCTTATAAAAGGTTTCGTTTGGGTTCCTAGCATCATTGTTATTTCTTACGACGGGCATTCCGGTGTTTTAGTTTAAAAAGTCTGCTCTCTTTGACATTACAGGGACAAGAGATTTCTCAATTTTAGGTACAGATTTCCAACACATTGATAAATCTCTTCCTTTTTCAGGAACTTAGAGACGTTGATAATCACGATCTATTTACCCTTTCACACTTTACATCAGCATAGAGATCATCAAAAATTCGATCTAAATCAAAGTCGATTCTTTCGATACACACGCATTCAACTAAAGTGGAAATGAGCAGTTCATGTTGCAAGACTGCATGACAGTAAATGGGTCAAAAATATGCCTTCTTGGATAAGACCGGTTGGCAGAAACCGTAAACGAGGCAAACTACACATTTGTTGGGAAGACGAGATTGTGCGTACAGCTGAATCACGCTGGATTGACGAAGCGAAGGGCGGAGGAAGCTGGCATGCCCTGGAGGAGGCCTTGATCTCAGGGACTTAAATGAAAACTTAAAAAAATATAAAGACTGTAAAATAGGAGAAATATACTGGTCTTTTGGCATAACTGTTTTAGGATTACGGTTTGGAGATTTTGAGTCATACATTTATGATGTTGTTTATATTGAAAGCTTTGTAATCGAGCCGAGCCGTTGCTGATAAAACGCACACAACTCACACACCCGGAGGGACATCAGACACAGACACTTATTCATACGCCCTGTTGCTCAACTAATCGCTAAATAAATTACTCGTCTAAACGCTCCATGTCCATGCCTCGGGTACACGAAGGTACCTACAAAATTTGTCCGAGCCGTCAATTCGTATTTATGTTTCTAAGTGATATAAAGCGCAGCGGCTATCGAATTAACTCGTCATCCCGTCGGGACGTTATCGTCCCACGACATCGGTAGCCGACAAGTCGGTTGATCTGTCGAGTGTCGCGTGCGTTTTATTTTACGCACGGTGACGTGCGCCGCCTGTCACCCGGCTGCCCTTGCGTTAATTTAAAACGAAAAAGGAATGTCATTTGATGGTTTGCGATAATCGATAAGAGTTTTCAAGTTCTCGAAATACGGCGGCACAGAGTTCTAGTAATTTTGTTATCGATTTTTGTGAAGTCGTAAATCAATTAATTAGTGTAGAGTACTTGCTTTGTATTGTAGCTACAACTGTTTTTGATAAAAGCTTGTAAAGAGACCGACCGTTATCAGTTATCTTGAAGTCATAGAAGTGACCCATGAAGATTAAATAATACAAAGTTATGTTGATATTTAAAAATAAACGAAGGCGGTAATTGACTAAACTTTTTTAATACTGACTATAGATAATTTAATTTGTTTTGAATTCATTTAATTAATAAATGCAACATATCCCCTACGGCTAAGGTATCGCGCTGGCTGTTTATAAAAGATATCACTTAATAACACGCTGCGAACTGCCTACCGACTGCGAAAACTATTTTTATGAACGTGGGTGGGTGGCGTTGTATACGTTTGTATTAAAATATTTGTCTAGCTCCAGGCTATAAGCCTATCTAATTAACAGCGATCGACACTGAAAATGCCATTAAATTGTCAAACAGCAAATAAACTCAGGCAATATAGTAAATTGATCGGAACATCAGATGCCCGCTATTCAATGATGTTATCATTACCTCTAATATATATCCATCTCTAAATTAATATGCAGACCGTAGCACACGATATACATTTCAATTTTTGAATCTTAATTAACGCTACTTTATACTGACAAAAAACTAATTAAGAATGCGCAATAATCTCCCTCCTGTCAATAGGTGGCAATAAAACATAGATTTGAAAATCTCCGCTTTTTTGTTTTAATCTACAAAGAAATATATGCGTTTCACATTCGAACACATTCGAATTCGGGTTACAATTTCTATTTCGAATTTAGAATGTGACAGTATTTTAAACGATTCTTTTGTGTATCGATAAAAACGTCGGTCTTGGGATATTTAGATTGGCTGTAAAGTGTCAAATGGAATATAAAGCAAGCGCAATGATAATCGCATAGATTGAGTTGGAATCGATAGACATAAGCAAATCTTTTATTATTCTATTGCCTTTGATCGAAGGATACGTTGTTCGTTGTGACCGTTTGGAGTCCGATGCGTGTTCGTATTTTATGGGGGCATAAATATCAGTGGATGGCCGTCGAAACGGGCCGACCGCGACGCGCGCGCAGGCCGCGGGCGAACAAACCGGTCGTAATTTTTATTCGCCGCTCAGTGAACAATTTCGGTAAATTTGTTTGCATGTACTGGGTTTTGTTTGAGCATTAGCAACAGCCGAGTTATGGATGCGATCTTAAATAACAATAATTGTGGACGTCCGAATGTATGAGAGTTGAGAGCGTCCATATTTATGGAGCTGTATTTTTTTAATGACGCAACATTGTTCGAATTTAAATATTTATTTCTTTTGGGTGGGACATAAATTTTAGCAAACTAACAAACCGAACCTATAATTATTCCTTAGGCATGAAGACATCAACATTATTTTTTATTGACAGGCGCTCATTTATAGTTTTTTAATTGTTTGTTTAATAGGTATGAATAATTTTCGGTCTTCCAACAAACTAACTTTTAGCAGGTTTGTTGGTTGTTGATCTATAATAAGTAATGTTTTAAGCACACATGCAATCAATTTGATTAATTCCATAGCTCCTCGGCATAAGCTCCTAGACCTTTTTTATCACTCAAATTCTTTGAACGCAATTCGAGAATACGATCAGAATCTTTATCAATGAAATAAGCACTGCTACCATACCGTACCATAGTTATCAAACTCACTTCTATCATTCGTCCCAAAAAGTACCACTATTGGTACCGCTAGATAATGCTTCCATATACCATCTAAAGGTCTCCGTTCACTTCCCGATCACTACATCCATCGATTCTTCTTGATATGCGTAGGTAAATAAAATGATGCATTGTGCTTCCAGTCCCACGCATCTTTACGACTAATATAATCAGATAGGGTTAAAGAATTAGCCATCAATCATTGATGATAATGATATTTGACGTGCTCTTATGATTGTGCTCCCGATAATTTTATAAATACCACATTTGATTGATACGATGCGATGCCAAATTTGTATGCGAAGTTGAGTAATCCGGGTTTTTGTGTTGTGTTGGTTGACATACCGGTTGTTAGTATAATACGTATGCGCACTTCCTGTAGTTACTCATGTATAGGGTTCCGTTGCCAAATGGCAAAAAACGGAACCCTTATAGATTCGTCATGTCTGTCTGTCTGTCCGTCCGTATTTCACAGCCACTTTTCTCCGAAATTATAAGAGCTATGCTGTTGAAACTTGGTAAGATGTATTCTGTGAACCGCATTAAGATTTTCACACTAAAATAGAAAAAAAATCAATAAATTTTGGGGTTCCCCATACTTAGAACTGAAACTTACTTTTACTGACAGTTTATATGGGTAGTTCATATAATTGTTTTTTTATTTATTTTTTTTTATTTAACAGATTTTGTTAATTTATTTATTTATTTTTAATTTCATGTATTGTGGACATAATCTACTCATTACAATGATTTTAAATGAGTTGTATTGCAACATGTAGTTAGCTAGCGACCTCGTCAGCTGTTCATAATATTCTTGCCTGACAAACCGGCAGCAAGTTCGTCATGCTCCCTTAGATGTCACTGCTTGCGGTAGCGTCGGGGGTCGGGTTACCACCTTCCCTCAAATATGGCGAGGGGGGTAATGGCTGACCTTTGCGTTATGCTCGTGAACGGGTGCTGCTTGTGGTGACTGGTCGTCTTGCTGACCATGGTTTTTGTTATTGTTATTTGTATTAACTGTTATTTTATTCTACTCCGGAGGTGCTAGTTTAACTATTGTAACTTCAACTTAGCTATATGCATCAATATGGATCATTTTGCATCGTTGAACATGTAAGCGGGCACGCCCTGTATGCCTGGAGGCTTTATTTAGTTTTTAAGTTTTGTTTACGTTTTTGTTTTGTTGCCAGGCCTGTTGGTCTAGTGGTTAGTGACCCTGACTGCTATGCCGGAGGTCGTGGGTTCGATTCCCACCCAGGACAAATGTTTGTGTGATGAGCACGATCATTTGTTCTGTGTCTGGGTGTAATTTATCTATAATATGTATGTATTTAGAAATATATAAGTATGTTTATCAGTTGTCTAGTACCCATAACACAAGCTCTGCTTAGCTTGGGACTAGATGGCGTTGTGTGATAGTTGTGGAATATTATTATGTGGAATATTATTATTATATTATATTATTATTTCAGCTTGACTTTAATATTCAATTTTTTTTGTTGGTATATTGGCGTGTGCTAGCTGACATATGGCGAATAATGTATGTTTTGTTTTATAATATTAATTACTTACACAATATTGTATAGAATCAAGTTCTTCTAACTTAACAGACAGCTGTGCTGCTGGGGAGTTTGTTCCGCCACTTCTTCTTCCCAGCTACAGCACTAGGAAGTGTCGAAGGGTGGGCGTTTTGGGGGGACTGTCTTTTGTAACTTTGACGTTCAAAAAGTGCTGACTCTCAGCCTAGTTTGAATAAATGACTTTTGATTTTGATTTTTTTTTTTGACTCAAATTTTTTTTTTCATCGAACCCATACGTGTGGGGTATCTATGAATAGGTCTTCAAAAATGGTGTTGAGGTTTTTAATATCATTTTTTTCTAAACTGAATAGTTTGCGCGAGAGACACTTTCAAAGTGGTAAAATGTGTCCCCTCCCCTATAACTGCTAAATGATAAAACTAAAAAAAAATATATGATGTACATAACCATGTAAACTTTCACCAAAAATTGGTTTGAACAAGATCTAGTAAGTAGTTTTTTTAATACGTAATAAATCGTAAACCGCAATTTACCTTTCATTCAATCAACTCAAATATAAAAATTAAAAAATAAACATTTAATTTCATAAACCGAGAATACATACAGATTTGTACGGAACCCTCGGTGCGCGAGTCCGACTCGCACTTGGCCGGTTTTTGTTTCTTAGAACGTTGTTATCTCGGCCTGAGATAACATACTCTTTATTTCAGAGAACAAAGTTTTAAAACTTACCATAAAATAAACATGATCAGCCTGTAATGGTCCCATTCTTGAGAGACAGGTCTTCTCTCTGTAAGGTAGTGGGCTCAGTGCGGTTTGGTGAATGTCAAATGTCTTCGATTTTGTGGTACTAGGACAAGTCGTTTTCCTTTACCGTTTTGAGAGCTGTGGTGATGAACTATTTTACACCAGGTGTTCGACGCCAGGCCAAGGCCCCGACCATAGGATTTAATTATGTACGTGGAAGCGTGATGATCGTCGGCCTTGGCTACAAGAGTGGAGCGCGAAAAGTCCGCCGTGCGCGGAGCTGATCAATACAAATATTCAAAAGACTCACCTGGTTGAAGAAAACTGGTTCTGGAGCCTACCTGGATTTATGTATGTAAATGAGTGTATATTGTATTGTGTAGTGAAGCTGTAAGTATTCCAAGATACCAGGCCGCTACAATACGCTAGAGTTTTTCTCAGCACGCGGCTCCCAATGGTCACTATCACATCAAACTATTTCAATCAAAGTCCAAAGATCAACCCGTTCTATCTCGTCAAAAGGGGTTGGTTACACACAAAATAATTGGGTCACAACAAATTGTCCACAAAACGACCGATTCAAGACGATTAATTACAACAAAGGTCGCAAAATTCAACGACCGTCCATCTTTCAAAGATCAAAACCAAATGGTGTCAAAATCAAACTGACAAGTGACAGTTGTCACTTCGTTACACGCACGCTCCGTTAGGCGCACAGATTAAACAAGTCAAACGGGACGAAATATCTACCCCCCCGGACGGGCCTTCCCGTCCGCTAATCAATTGGCAATCTTAACAAGGTTGCGACCACTCTCTTCACGACCGATCCGTCCACCAAAACCTCTGCAAAATGAGGAACCCCATCGGTGCCAGCCCCCAAATTGAGAATGCGCCCCCGGCGCCAATACAAAGGCTTAAGGTTGGCATAAGGTTGGCATAAGGGCGGATGCGTTTTATCAGTCCACTTGACGCGCTGCTGGAGGATGTGCAAATACTCCAAGCTCCAACGCTTCCAAAAACTCTGAGCGAGCTGCTGCACCAACTGAAACCGCGATAGCCGATTTTGGCTCACATCGACAAAAGGGTACTACGGCAGGGCGACAAGTGGCTGTCCAATCAAAAAATGGCCCGGGGTTAGGGCCTCCAAGTCGTTCGGGTCCGAAGACAACGGGCACAATGGACGCGAGTTCAATACAGCTTCAATGCGGCAAAATACCGTAGCTAACTCCTCAAAGGTGAGAACGATGTCTCCCAAAAATTTGCGCCAAAGTCCCTTTGCCGCTTTCACCGCGGCCTCAAAAATACCCTCCCAATGGAGGCAGGCTGGCGGATCAAACAACCAAGTGACCCCTCGGCGAGCTATCAGAATCAGAATCAGAATCAGAATGTTTATTTGTGAAACATAGGTATTTACATAAAGATCTTAGGTTAATATATGTGCGCTATGTTTTGCCGTGAAGGCGTACAAATATTGAAATAAAAACAAAATAACAATTAAACTACTAACATAAGAAGAAAAACAAAATTAAACTCTTTTATGAGAAAAGGAACTATTTTAAATAACTTTATAAAATGTAAAATTAAATAGAACTTAAAAACAAACAGTCTTAAAAATCTGAAAACAGTCTTTAAAGTTACATTAAATACATATAAGTGTTTATCTCTTAAGAAATATTAAAATTATTATCATTAATAAAATCTTCTACAGTATAATAACATTTTTCCAATAATAGTGAGTAGACAATTTTCTTAAATTTTATCAGGGGCAAATTTTTTATGTTATCAGGTATTTTATTAAAAATTTTCGGAGCCATGCCAAAAAAACTCTTTTTCATTAAAGCGGTTCTGCATTTTATGTTGCACAGTTGGTTTATATATTGAGAACGCATTGGAGTTTTTTTAACATCAGATAGTTTTTGAAACAGATGTAAATTGATTTTAACAAACAAAGCAGTTTCGTAAATGTACATCGCTGGAAATGTCAGTAATTTTAGTGATTTAAAGTGAGGTTCACAAGTTTCAATAGTTTTTAAGCCACACATGGACCGAATACATCGTTTTTGCGCTTTAAAAACCGATTCTCTTTCAGAAGATTGCCCCCAAAAAATAATTCCAAACCTCAGAACAGATGCAACCAATCCATGATACGCTAATAAAAGAGTTTGTGTATTAACTTTTTTCGATAGCTGGAACAGGGCATATGCAGATTTATTTAGTTTTAAACAAATTTCTTCGATATGGGGTTTCCATGTTAGCTTACTATCAATCAAAATTCCTAAAAATTTTGCTTTGTCCGTATCTTCAATTTGGCACTTGTCATATATGACATGAACTGGAAGTTTTTGACATCTTTGACGAAAATGCATTACTCTTGTTTTGTTTAAATTAATTACCAGGCCATTGCTAAATAAGCCACTCAATTATATTATTGAGGCAATCATTTATGTCATTCTCGTAATAGTCAGGGTTATTACATTTTACAATGGCTGTACTATCATCAGCAAAGAGAACCATATTTTGAGTTATGAGTATCGGGAGATCGTTTATATATATTAAGAAAAGTAGCGGCCCTAGCACGCTACCTTGTGGCACCCCGTATTTTATAGTTCTTTGCTGAGATTTATGAATTGTTACTAATTTACTTTTATGGCATAATTGTGAGATTTCAGTGCATTGTGATCTGTTATCAAGATATGACTCCAAAAGTCTTAGAATATTTCCCCGAATTCCATATCCATATAGTTTTTTTAGTAAAATCTTGTGGTTCACATAGTCAAATGCTTTTGTCATGTCTGTATATAAAGCACAGACCGGAGATCTTTCATCGACAGACGTCATAATATAAGAAAGGAGGTCGAACAATGCCATATTTATATTGGTGTTTTTTCGAAATCCTTTTTGCTCGCTACAAAATAACTTATTCTTTTCAAAATAACTATATATAGAATTATAAATTACTTTCTCGAAGATTTTTGAAAAAATTGGAATTTTAGCAATGGGTCTATAATTTTTTACATCTGATTTATCATCTTTTTTGAATAAGGGCTTTATAATTACTTTTTTTAGACTATTGGGGAAAACACCATTTGCTATACATAAATTAATAATATGTGCTAGTGGTGGGGCTATAATTTCTTTGACAAATTTCACAACTTTTGTACTTACTCCATCATACCCAACAGTATTTGTATTTTTCAGGTTATTAATAATTTTTACTATATCAACTGGTAAAACTGGTTGCATATATAATGATTTTGTAGTCAGATTGTTAAAAGTAATATTAGTATTCGAATTAACGTTACTATTTATATTTTTTTCAATAACATCTACAAAAAAGTTGTTGAATTCGTTTGCGATATCCGTGGGATGTGTGATAATGGAATCGCCTCTCGATATAAATGGTATTAGATGTTGTGGTAGGCGAAATTTGGGTTTGTTTATTACTTGCCATGCAGCTTTTGACTTGTTTTGAGAAGTGTTTATAAAATGATTATTTTGAGTGGTCTGGGTAAGTCGTATAATCTTTTTGTAAATACTAGTATAATTTTTAAAATCTTGTTTATTTTTATAGTTAGGTTTTAATCGATACGACCAAAGTAATTTTCTTTGTTTTTGACAACAGATTTTTATTCCACGGGAAATCCATTTAGATTTAGTGTTTGTTTTTATCGTTACATATTTTATTGGAAAACATAGTTTATACAACATCAGAAAATCATCTGCAAAGCAGTCATACGAATCATTTACATCATCAGAACTATAAACTCGTGTGAAAGATAAATTTCTCAAATAATTTTTAAACTTCGTTAAATTTTCTGGGCATATATCCTGCTTCTGAGTTTTCCAATATTTAAGTTTACATGATTTATTAATAGGTACACTTAGTATTTGCGATGTATGATCTGACAGAATTAAGTCTATTATTTGTGCTTTACAGTCTTTTCTATAGGTGTGGGCAAAGTTATCTATGCAAGAGTTGCTGCTTAATCTAGTAGGTTTATGAAAGGCTAAGTAAAGATTAAATTGGGCAAGAAAATTTTCAAATTCTGTGGTTATTTTATTTCTTTTTAAGGTATCAATGTTAAAGTCACCTGCTAGAATTACTTTTTTATTAGCGAGTGAACAGTATTTTCTTAATATATCCTCTAATTTTTCGTAAAATGTATTATAATTGTGTTTGGGTATTCGATATACACAAATAATAATAATGTTATGGTGGGTTAGTTCTACAGCACATGATTCAAAAACACCTGACACTGACTGTTTTGCTACGTCAGATATTTCTTTAAATTGAAGTCCGGCTCTTACCAGAATACACGTACCCCCACGCTTAGCCTTTCTAGAAAAGAAGGCTGCTTGTAAAAAGTTAGGTATGTGCAATAAATCTTCATAGCCTGTCTCGATAAAATGTTCCGTGATACAAATCACATCAATATTAGTTCCTGCATTGTTAAGCTCGTCTATTTTGACTATTAGGGTATCTGATTTGTTCATCAGTCCCGCTATGTTCTGATGAAGAATATTTACATACTTACAGAAAAAACTGCGAATTATTTTGAGAGTCTGCACATGCTAAGTATTTTTGTGTTTTTTGGGAACAATCAGCTTCGGAGCTAACAGTAGACATTGTTACCATAGTGATACAGTATGATATCAAGTCAATTAAATCTAAAATAATAATAAGTAAACCCCTTTTATTAAGTGTCCCGTAATATGGGCTATATGAATTGTAAGTGAATGGTAAATTAAGATTAGAATCTAAAATAAATGCATAATTATTTGTTTGTGCATCCACAAAAAGTAGATTATTAAAGGTCTCAACTCTGCTGTTGAACATAACATTTACATTACTCATGTATTTAAAAGTTGGTAAGCATATTATAAAATTAGTGTGATTAAGAGGTAAAATTTTTTGACGAATAAGTGCAACAAGTTCTGTGTAATTTTGCGTTCTTTTAAAATCTTCTTCACCTATATAGATAATACAGAAATCTAATTTAGTAAAATTCTGAACCTTACCCTCTATATTGTCCAATATTAGTTCTAAATTACAATTTGGCTTACGATAGTGACAGATTTCATGACTATTTGGTAAGTTAGTTCCATCCATTATTTTACATATTCTACTGCTATTTTCACTACTTATGATGCAAATTTTATTCTTTATAGGTGACTGCTTTAAATGAGGTTTGATAACATTGCTTGAAATTCTATTAATTCGAGACGAACCACGAGTGACAACTTTGGTTTCGGTTTTATCATCTTGATTTAAAGAAGTATTTATATCTGTTTGTGTTTGTTTATCTTGTCTTGTCTGAATTTTCTTGGGTGTTGTTAACTTGTGTTTCACTGGAGAGCTAGCAATTTGCTTATATAAATTATTTTTCTTGGATAAATCTTCATTGGTTTGTTTCAAACTGGTATTTTCCAAAGATAATATCTCAATTTCTTTATGCGCGCTGTTTAGTTGAGACGTTAACTCATCAATCTTTTCCTGTAATATTTTTATTTGGTTGTTCTCTTCATCTTCCGACATTTCCGGCATACTAGTTGTAGTGCAATTCAAAGTTGTGTTATTGCTGTCATCATGGTTTGATTCCGATCTTCTGCTGCGGTTTCGACGGAATGTTATATTATCGAAGAAACTCATATTGGCAGATAATCTTTTAAAATAATGTTAATAAAAGTATTTTATTTTATTTCTTCAATATAAAATAAAAACTACCAATATTTTTTCTATATTTTTTAACTGTCAACACTAGATTGAGACAGGTATCACAATAAGACTATTGACGTTGTTGTTAATGGATAACAGATGTCGCTATCTGTAATATTTATACTAAAACCGTGATATTCATTTCTTGCAACATTATGATAAGTCTTGTATCACTTTGTTTTAATTCTGCTACTCAATACCAGGTGGTGCTTTTATTAATATATTACGATTTTTGAATAAAAAACGGAAATTGTTAATGTTTTTGTTTGAATTTTTGCACTCTCACTGTATTTTAAAATGTTTAATGGGTGTCAATGTTTTTATGGTTTATAAATGATAATAACATCACACAGTTCCTTATTTTTACGTGAATCAAGTCACTGTTAAAAAGTTTTTAGATCACAGGTAATTTTGTTAATTAGTCCACAAAAATACTGAATAACACTTTCACAGCTTGTTTATGAGTTTATTTTCACTTTTATACACATTTCAGTAACCAGATAAACGAAAAACTATTTATTCGGTAATTTTAAACGAAGCACAACAAATCTAACGTTTACTAGAGGGCGCCATCTAGCGACTTTTTCTAATTTGTTACCAATGTCAGTCTGGTTCTCAGCAAGGAAGGCGTATACCTCTTTCAAATAGTTACTTGTACCCTTGTAATTGGTACTTCAATCCGACCTGATCAAAGTAGGTAACCCACGGCGAGACACAAATCTATCCAAGGTCGCCACAAAGGCCTCCGTCGAGAGGGTGGTTACCAACTCCAAGTGCACTGCCTTAGTTGACAGGCAGACAAACACACACAAATAAGCCTTAACAATTTTACTATTGCGAAGAGGAGACGTCTTCACCAAAAACGGACCAGCAAAGTCCGTTCCGATGCCTGCAAAGGGTCTCGCCTCATTGACACGATCAGCCGGCAAGTTTCCCATCATTGGCTGCATAGTAGAGGCCTTAGTCCGGTAGCACGGCAAACAACGGAAGACGATGATACGAATAGTACGACGGGCCGACAATATCCAAAACTCTCGCTGCGGAATGGTCAATAGCGCATTGCAACCGGCATGCGAGTTCTGAATGTGACGATCAGTCACCAACAATTTAACCAAATGGCCCTCCTTAGGCAACAAAAGGGGGTGACGGGCCCCATAAGGAAGGCTAGAGTGCCTCAACCGTCCCCCAACACGCAAAAGACCCGTATCGTCCAAAAAGTGGTTCAACTTTCTAACGGCTCTCGACAATTTAGCCTTACCAGACTTCAAAGTTTCAATCTCCTTCTCAAAGTGTGCAGCCTGCACGGAGCGGACCCAAAGGAGGAGTGATTCCTGTCGCTCTTGAGGAGAGAGAATCGGTGACAGGCTTTTGTTCCCGGGATTCCTATAATTATGACCAAAATGCCTGATCCACGAGGTAAAGTTCAACAATTTGTCGAGGGAGCTGTTTCAACAAAAAATCAGGGTCAAACGGAGAGTCCTTCGTTCCAACAGCGAGCACCTTGAGCCCGGGCAAAGGACCCGACATCATGACTGTCGTTCGAGGCCAATCATCCTCGGGGTGAGTCAGCCAGTCTGGTCCCCACTATAGGGGGTGAGCAATCAGGCGGGGTGCCATGCACCCACGTGAGGCCACGTCGCCTGGGTTCAGATCTCCAGGCACATGCCTCCAAATCAAATGCGTTTCAGAATTTTGAATCTGGGGCACTCGGTTCGCAACAAAGACCTCCAAAGAGTGGACGGACGTCTTCAACCAACACAAAACAATTTGACTGTCCGTCCAGGCGTAAGAAGCCCGAATGTCCACAGTTCCACCCAAAGTGTGAGCAACGTGGTTCAATAGACGAACAAGAAGCGCCGCCCCTGACAACTCTAACTTAGGGATGGTCAGTGCCGTCCGGAGGGGGGCCACCTTGCTCTTGGCCATGACCAGTGACAACTTCACCTGGCCTGTCACGCTGACGGTGCGCAGATAAACAACAGCTGCACAACCGTGCGAAGACGCATCACAAAACCCATGAAGGGTAGCAGTGTAGCTCCCAGGGGGGAGGATAGCGCAGGGTAACACGACCTCGTTGACTGCAGGGAGTGCGGATACAAATTGGAGCCAATCTTCCAACAGGGTTTCCCGAAGTGACTCGTCCCAACCAAGTTCCGCAGTCCAAAGGCGCCGAAGAAAACATTTCGCCCAAAACAATACACAAACAATAGACAAAAGGCAACCCTGGGCTCCCGTGTCCAAAATGCCACGGACCACAACAGAGTCCCCCGTGGGCCCCCAGTCCCTGACCGATGCCGTTGGCAACAAAACCGTACCGATCTGAGGGGGTACCTTAGCGGGGCAGGCGCCAAGTTCCTAACAATGCCTGGGCGGCGACCGATCGCCGCACCCAGGCTCAAGTCTTTCGCGACGAGGATGGAGGTCAAATTCCTCGTCCGCGTGGTGTCCCGAGCCACGCGCCATCGCTGGAAGGGCATATCCCACCGGTTGCCTGAATGGCGGGGGTGACTCCAACCGGGGACGTTCCGCCAATGGAGGGGAGGGAAGGCGGTGCTGGTCTGGCCAGCGCTGCCTAGCAACAACTGCGTAATCGCCTTTACGCGGGGAGACCAAATGGCGGTCGCGCGGCTCCCGATCAACTTGCGCGGGGGGTGGAGTGCGGCGCTCAAAATTGCGGGCCTCTCCCCGGTTCTGAACCGGTGAGGCAGAAGCCCGGTGACCAACTCCATGGTAACCCCCCGTACGCGAACCGTCATCAGAGGCTGGTCTGCCAGCGTGGTTCGCGTTAGCACACAATATGTCCAAATGGGACCCCCTACAAAATCTACAAGGGCGGGGGTTGGGGCAGTCCCGATGGAAGTGAGCCCCCAAACATGAGAAGCACAGGCGGCGTGCATTGGCAATTCGGCGGCGGGCACTCACGTGCAATTTCAAAAAGGCCGCGCAAGTTGCCATGCCATGCCCCGTGTCCCTACAAAATTCACAAACAGGACGTCTCCTGGGTGCCAGCAAAACGGGTGGCGGGGCGACTATCAACAGGCCCGCGAGCCCCAGTCCGTCCCTGGTCTCGTGGCCGGGAAGACGGCTGGCGTGACTCGGTGTTAACGCCAGAGCCATCCACAAACCGACACTCATCCTCCAAAAATTCGACGAGGTCACCAAATGGGGGGAGATGCGTGACAGCCCCACCATACTTTTGCTCGAAACGAGCCCTCAAATCTGCAGGAAGCCGTTGCAGCACAACATGCACCAAAAGGTAAGGCCAATGGTCCACCGGCAACTCCAATCGCTTTAAAGCGTTGGTCGCTGCCACCAACAGGTTCAACAGGTCAGTACGCAATGCTGACAATCCAGTAATGACCGGTAACCCCAAAATCTGTTCAATATGAACGTCAGCCAAACAACGTTTGTTTTTATACCGCCGGGTGAGTAGTTCCAAAGCGGTAGGGTAGGCTGAGTCAGTCACCGACAAATGCTGTACCAAGGCTCGGGCCTCACCTTCCAGGACAGACAACAAATAGGCCAACTTTTGGGTGGGTCTGAGGTCCGAGCGTGAATCAACCAAACTTTCAAAAAGGTTTTGGAAACCCAACCAATGGTCCAAGCGACCGTCAAAGTGTGGCAGTTCCAAAGTAGGCAGTCTACTCAATAGTCCGGGACCTGAAACAACCGAGGTCTCCGGGTTGACCTGGACTGGTGTCCGGCTCTCCAATATTTCCTGAGTACGTTGACCAATGACATCCCCCAGGTCCAAGATCTGGTCGTAGTCAGCAAGGACCTTATCGCGTGCTGCCTGGTCCAGCACTTCCAGATCCACTTCACAAATGAACTCGTTGAAGCGGGTGAGTAGAGTATCAACGTTGCCGAGTCTTAGGTTCAACTGCTCGAACCGAGCAAGCGTGAACCTTTCAAGATCCGGGCGCTCAGCGGTCGCTGCAGCTGAAGTGAACCACCGCAGCTGTGTGGTCAATCCACTGATTTCCTCTCTCACCGCTTTTATGCCATTGCACAAACAAAATAATTCAAATAAACAAAACAAAAAAATAATTAAATAACAAAGTTCAAACAATAAATAACAAAGGAAATACAAGCAAACAATTGGTTCCAATCCAATGAACAACAATAACCTTTATTCCAATTTAAAACAATGTTAATGCTCAAAAATGCCAATTTCAAATGTTAATTTTCACAAACAACTATGTCAATGGTACAACAACTCCCATATTTTAATGCCTCCAGACATCCAATAACAACAGATCAGATACAACAAGGGGCTACAACAAGGGGCTACAACAAGGGGCTGCAACATAGCCCAATCCAATCAACTTTATTAGCACATGTAACCCGGCTGACTTTGGTAACATCAGTTTACTTGTCTCAACAATTCAAACAAACTAGTGATCGCCCATTGGTCGAAATTCGACCGTACTTCATTTGAATAGAAATACATTTTTAAATGAAAAAATATAGATAATAATAAATAAAAAAAAATTATATGGTTATATTTGACATTCAGTAACACTATAGATAAATTGTTGACGCTGTACTACTGTGGAGAGGGTTCGCTGGCGGGATGGTGATGAACAGGACGTAGGTGTAATGAGTAAAGAATACTTCTTCAGGACTCTCTTTTTTATTTTCTTAATACTTCTTAACTGCTGGATATGGAACAATATGGAATGAATTATCACAGAAATTTGTTCTGTTTTTATAGAATGTTGCCTATTATTTTTAATTAATTATGACGGTTCCAAATGTCATAATTATAACCAGCCTGTACAATCTATGACCAGCCTGTACAATCGTGAGGCATACAACCTCTACAGTTTGCACGCGACACTAAGTTTTGTATGGGAAACCTACTAATGCCATGCTTGACACTCCCCATAAAACCACAAAAAATATTTCTTAAAAATCTAAACTAAATTCCTATCGTCGTAGATTTAAAAATGAAATAGGTTAAATATCTATAAAATTAATTTATTACCTATGGTTATACTTGACATTCAATAAGACTATAGACACAAAATCAGGCTTACCAACTTAGGGGTTTTCCCAAATTTAGGGATTGAGATTTTTTAGGGGCGTTCCATTTTTAGGGGTATTCTTAGGGATTTGTTGCCATCTAACATTTCTCATTGTGTTTTTTTTTATTACAATAAAAGTATTAGCGACTTCTAGTACGGTTCCTCGATACTCAGAATGCAGAGTGAATGATTAACAAATGTCGCGTAATAAATATAGACAAATATTACTACTATGTGCCGGTCTATGATTACTGAACATTCGTTGGTTATTTTCATTATATTTTTTTAGTGGATTTTTTAGTAATTGTGGCAATTTTAGGAGTTTTTAACTTCAGCTTTAGGGGTAAATATTTCTGGGTGTTGGTAACACTGCACAAAATAATAAAGACAGATTTGGACCATAAACAAAAGAATATCTATGCATGTGTGTATTAGATACACGGTAATGAACAGTAGTGTGTGTAACGTGTTATTTATTGAAAATAATGTATTTTAACGCATAATTTAAAAAAAAAAATTAGCATTCGTCACTTCTTCTCTGTATAAACTATAAGTGTGCGAAATTTCATACTCCTCCGTCCGCCCAATTTTCGTAAAAAGGGATCCAAAGTTTTCACTTCACGTATTAATATATAGATTACTTCAATAAACAAACAATTACAGTTAACAAATATTTACATTGAATTACTATTTCCCTTAAAGAGACTGCCAAGTAATTAGCTCACTGTAAATTACCAATTCTTGTTGGTTGCATATCTTACAACCACGCTCTGCTGCCAAGAATGTTCGACGCCAGGCCAAGGCCCCGACCATAGGATTTAATTATGTACGTGGAAGCGTGGTGATCGTCGGCCTTGGCTACAAGAGTGGAGCGCAAACTGTCCGCCGTGCGCGCAGCTGATCAATACAAATATTCAAAAGACTCACCTGGTTGAAGAAAACTGGTTCTGGAGCCTACCTGGATTTATGTATGTAAATGAGTGTATATTGTATTGTGTAGTGAAGCTGTAAGTATTCCAGGATACCAGGCCGCTACAATACGCTAGAGTTTTTCTCAGCACGCGGCTCCCAATGGTCACTATCATATCAAACTATTTCAATCAAAGTCCAAAGATCAACCCGTGTTATTTCGTCAAAAGGGGTTGGTTACACACAAAACAATTGGGTCACGACAATTTGTCCACAAAACGACCGATTCAAGACGATTAATTACAACAAAGGTCGCAACGCAAAATTCAACGACCGTCCATCTTTCAAAGATCAAAACCAAATGGTGTCAAAATGAAACTGACAAGTGACAGTTGTCACTTCGTTACACGCACGCTCCGTTAGGCGCACAGATTAAACAAGTCAAACGGGACGAAACACCAGGTTAAGTGCCTGACAGGTTCGAACTTATGGCTCAGAACTCCTAAGTCGCAGCCGTCTCTATGGGCCAGCACTGCATAAAATAAACAGTATAATTTTTACTGTATGTCGGGATATTCCCTACAATATACAATATTTATTTTGTATGTTATTCCAATTCAAATTTAGTCAATCTAGATAACCACGGGCCATAACTTAACTTTAATGAAGAAAAAAGATCAGGCACTAAAGTGTCAATTCCAAATACCAGCTCACTACCTTATGTGGGTCTACTTTAAAATTTAGAGAACATTGTTACAAATAATATGTCTTAATTAGATCCTCACAAGACAGCCTACTATAATTAACAGTTTTACTTCAAAAACTGTCATTTACAACATCACTAATCTTTTTTCCTACTAATAAAGAGCTCATTAATGCATAAAATGGTATATCTAAGACTTGAACAAGGGCGTACAAAAAGCACACATTAATTATCACTGTCTCAACAGGATGCCAAGATGGAGAAAAACCATGAGAAGTGTAGACGACTGAATGGCGATTGAAACCGTTTTATATCGATGACGGCCGAACCATTAAAACCTGCATTTCTACAGATTTTGTATTGTAAAGTAGATTTTTTTAAAGAAACAAAATACTGCAGTACGTTGCTGAGCTAAAGTCAACGTTATTATTATATGAATTGATTCCACCAAATATATACTTCCGTGTAATTGCTAGCAACACAGAAATGTTGATGTTAGTAATGTCGTCATATGAAACACAGTATGTTACTGAAATAGTTGAATAGCTGTAATGTGCAAAAAATAATATAAAATAATTAAAATGAGATGATATGTCTTACTCTCAAAATTGGTAGAAGTTTGTCTAAAGCAAAAAAAACGCTCTATTGAGTCTGTTCTGAAAACTTTAAGAGATGATGAGTTCATATCACTTTTCAAAGAAATGTTGTTCTTCAGATAATTATTACTTAGTTTTTCGTGGAAATTATAAATGATGGGTATGTAAAAGTCAAAGGTATACATTACTTTTTAAAATGATTAATGAGGTTGTTTACCTTGTAAGTTGATAAAACAAATTATTGTAAAGAATTTAGAGATTAGTTTAATGAAGCGATATGCAACTGCTTCACTTCCCCACAGACAACAAGTATGTAAACGATTCATAAACCCACACGCGAGCTTGTCTCCGATAAAACGCTACATTGCAATATAATTATATATTGCACTGTAGCGTTGTTCTCGATAATGTCGACCACAAGTCTATTACAACTTCTTATATCGTTAGTACATTATTACCTGCTGAGAAGATCGATCGCGAACTGCGTTGTTAAAAAGAAATAATCATTAAATCCAATGTAATGTGCATGGCCAATCTAAAACAATTAGGCGGTGATATTGGGAAGGAGAAAGTCATAATTTCTATTGTTAAACGATTTGGTGTATTTATGGTTGTTTTAAGTGGCCATGATAATCGTAAGAAGTATCAATCAAGTATAATATATATAAGTATAGTATTATCAAGTACAATCAGTAAAGAAATAATGTCTGTCACCAAGTTTGGTCCAAATGTTTGAACCAACTCTCGTGGGTGTCTTTACAGCTGTTGAATAAATGCAAGATGGCAGACGAATAGCAGTAATTATAATATATGACATACACAACATTATCAGCATTGTAATTATCCAGTTGATCAATGATAAAACACTTTCTAGTTTCCTGCAATAAATGGCCTTGAAGAAATAACGATGATCACCATTGCATGAAGAGATAACATTACAGTGGTCATGAGGACTTTGATCTCCATTCTGATGACCAAGTCCTTGTTATTAAGATCCTTCACAAAATTATTCAACACAATAGAAGACATATAAAAGAGTAGCAGAAGACTGTTAGCTCTAAGTCATCATTTACATATGCGCATATGTGACATTGAATGAAAAGGTGAAGGCCCATAGAAGCTATAATTAATTTATATATAAAAACAATAGAAGAAAGAAAATTCAGAATAATAGCAGCAACAGCAGTAATTGTTTCTCAGAATAAAGAAACACCTAAACCTAATGACCTTATGACACAAGACAGAAAACAATATTCTATTTTAATAATATCCTTATTGCAGTAGATCTTAATATTAATATGAACCATCGCATGTCAACGGTCGCACGTGTAACATACACTAATCATACGGTACGGAGAATGTGTGTCGCTATTGAGTAGGAACGAGGGTAGTCGTGAGCTTAGATTTGTACGGTCTACTTGAACAAATTACTTGGTGCAGAACTTGAATTTTGTATATTATTCAACAGTTTGTGTTTTGAAATGTATGTAGGTGTTATTTGGTACTTAATTTAGGTCGATGGGTATGGTATTCGTTAGACCATGAGTTCTTCCAGCTATCCGAGTTCATCTATATTTGTTCTTTTAGACAATATGTTATCATCTATGTTGTTTTCTTATCTCCTGGCTGGACAAGGTTCGGTTGGCTTCTGTGCTTTGGGTTCATTTTTACTTAACGAATATTTATTAAAATATTATGATCTATAGATAGTAATTGCCCACGACCTTGTTGTTTGAGAGTATTTGATTGCCTTAAAACACTGCTATATGCCCTTGTGATTGAGAGAAATTACTAAATCTGTAAGCAATTAAGAAGAATCTCGTCGACTTTTTGTCGTTTTTGGTTAATTATCAAGCTCATATACGTGCAAGTTATCTTGATTTTAGCAAGAAGCATGTCAAATTAAGCCGAGCTCACCAGCCGACTTATCTAGTCTTTCAAACCATTTTTACGCCATATATCTGTATGTAACGTAGCGACTAATTCAAGATAACGTGTGTATGTCCCGTGTGTGACAAGAGTCCGCAGGTACCCACATTGTTGGGAGATTCGTTCGTGATCTAAGATTTTGATGCCCTACTTCTCTCGCCGGAATGCAGTACCATCAATATTACCGATGTTTAAAGTTTTGGAAGTGATTCTCAACGTTTGAATCTATAATATATATATTATCGAAGTTACAAAAAAAACTTTATTTAAACTAATTAGTTGCTGACTTTTGACTGTTGTTTACTTTTTCAAGTGCAGCTTTCAGTCTGAGTGTTTGTTACAATTATGTTTTCTTCGTGTAGCGGGCACGACTGTATTTAAGATCTTGTTGGCCCATAACTTCGCCTCTTTCATCGTCATTTCCTCAATCATTCAGTAATCACCAAATAGTAGGCGTGAAAACGCTTACCTTATACAGCGTGTCGGTTATATTAATTGAAATTGTTACTTTGTTCTCGAGATAAACTGCAGCCTATGCAGATTCCCGTTATGGCCGTGATTAAGATTGTGCCTGATAAATGACTGTAGGCTCGCCATCATAGGTCGAGCTGTAGGTGTGCGACGGAATATCTGTTACTCTAACTTATGTGCTCAGATTACCGTATCATTTAAATTGTATCTGCCTCATTGGTCGCGTGGTATTAAGTTCACGAGCGTGTAGTCTGTTTAATTCTCATGTAGGGTAAAGTGTTAATGGTGAACCGTTTTGGGACATAGTTCAATTTAGGAATCAGACATAGGAAACTCTACAAACCGTGGTAACAGGCTCGGCCATATTGCATGGGACCTTACCAACATCGTTGCTTTGGCAATCTGATATATAACAATGTTGATTTTGATTGCATGTTATTACGCTGACGACTAAAATTACATATTTTCTAATACACCATTGATACACGCAGACCATGCAGAATATTTAGATCAACAATACCAATTTCTCTACCGTGCCACAATTTTAAATTGGTGTGCCTTACACCGAAACCAATCAAATTTCTACGGTACGTATTTCACAACGCATTTGTCAAGAGCGAGCTTTGTAATTACTCATGATGTTCAGCAAATTGATATTACAACCGGTAACATTATTAGAAAGTGGATCTTTCCTATAGTAACTGACCCACTGCTTGATGGAAAACATTCACATGCAACGATACGAATCTATTATAAATATAATATGACAATGGTGTATTAACAATGAAGTAGATGAGACGGGGACCGGTGAACGATAAAGATCGGTACGGTTCATTCATCATTCAGTGTTACTGAACGGTGGGAGTAAAAATATTATTATGATAAATAAACTCCTTGATAGTATCGATAATGTTTCAACTATTAATACTTTATGGCATCTTGGATAGATCCCGGTAAGATCAAAGTTCGATGACTTAGAAATAGCTTCTGTCAAACTTTATCGTGTGACCAACATTATCGTTACCTACTTAGTTCTGTGTGTTGCCAGACGTAAAGAATAGCACCATCCCATTTCTTCCTGTGGTTATCGTAAGAGGCGACTAAGGGACTTACTAGAGAATGGGCGGCAGGCGTTTTCAATGCATTTTTAACCGACGAAAAAAAACGGAGGAGGTTCTCAATTCGACGCGTATATTTTTTTTTAAATTATTTTGTTTGTTTTTTTATGTATGACCACGCATAACTTTTTACATAGTAGTCCGATTGTGACAATTCTTTTTTTATTGGAAAGGGTATACTCCGAAGGTGGTCCCATACAAATTTGGAAAACAAAATCGAACGCCAGGGGTCGACAAATAGGGGATGTTTGATTGTTCACTCACTGATTGTAATGTTTAACTACGCATAACTTTATACAGAGTAGTCATATTTTGATAGTTTGATAGGGCATACCTTGCAAAGTATTATTAGTACAGTAAAGCCACAAAAATTATAAAATAAAAACTTTTTAACAAAAAATTAAACCACCGAAAACACGGAATTAATTTAATTATAAATATATAAAGTTTAATTTTTTGTTAAAAAGTTTTTTACCACTATACCGAGATCGCCCATCCGCCTGCCAAGCGTGGCGATTATGGGGAGGCCTATGTGCAGTGGATGTCTTTTGGCTGAGATGATGATGATGATGACTTATATGGGAACCGTTCTGTAGTAACCTGGTTTTAAAGGATGATAACCTGGCCATATTGCGCCTCAGTTATCGAGTAACCATCTTCCACGACCGGCTAGTAGTGGAAGATGGTTTAAATGGTTCCTGGGATAGGCTCATTTCAACAGTCATCTTTAAATCTTCGGCTGCTCAAAAAAAAAAAAAAAAATGGAGAGTCATCGAATAAGTTACCTTCCGATGATTTTTTTACATAATTCTTCGGTACTTAATTCTTTGTCATGGTTGTCGCGATATTGATGTTTTTTTTTTTTGTGTACGTTTGAGTAGGTCCTTTGCCGGAAGGTTTGTATAGGCTGGAGTATATGGTCAGCTAGTATATTAAACCCTTAAAATCATTGTCTAAAGTACCTAAAATTTTTTAGTCGGAATACGGTTATTTTTTTCTATGACCATGAAAATGAAAATACAATAGCTAGGCAAGTAAATAAGTACAATTTTCTACTAACCTTAATCTTAATGTACCTACGTCGCATGCCTAGACCATAAATCAGTAAAGGTAAAAAAGTCTCCACGTAAAAATGTTACCTACCAGGAGACCATAAATAAGAGACGATAGTGAGTGAATTAGTCTGTTTTGGTTCCACTTTTTTTGTTGTTTATTTGGTCATGGTTTACTTGGAAACTACACTTTTATGGGAACGCGATTATCAATGGTATTTGCATATTTAGCAGTCGTCCTTGGTTAGCCTTTTTTGACTGTGCAGACTTAGACGGTAATTCCCGTAACTGTCTGGTTGATTAGCTATTGAGAAGTCAACGTTCTGATCGTATTGGTCCAAGGTATTCGCTTGTAGTTACTTGGTTTTGCAAGATGATTTTAGATCAGCTTAGACTTTCAAGGTTCGAGGATATTATATTTTATGCAAATCTTAATCACTCCATTGCTCATATATGGGTGAACATCTTTACATACCAAAACTCTTCATATATTCCGTGCTTCGGAAAGCACGGTAAGCTGTTGGTGCCGGCTGTCATTTGTGGGTCTTTGACTGTCATTACTGGTCGTCAGGAGCCTGACAGTCTGCCAACCAGTCCTATCTAGTGGGTATCAAATTACCCAGTAATTGGTCAGATGGCAGTCACTCCATGGCACTCACGACTCACGACGCCATCGTAGTTGGCAAAAGACTAGGCAAATGATGATATTTTGAACACACAATAAGGTCTACTAACGAAAAGAAATTGACACAAAAAAAGCTACGCCCAACCTAAACTTGTCAAACATTATTTAAAAGAAAAATCGTTAACCCTTCGCCCTAAAGCACTAAACTTGTATAAAAATAAAAAATAGACACCAAAACCTCCCATTGTGTAATTCTATCGCTGTCGAGATTATCGAAGCTTGCCCTTAAGCAAACTATTCATTAAGGCCAAGTTGATTGATGTGGCCGATTATAAAGTTAAGTGCGTTCCAGACGGACGCGCGGTTTCGTTTCCACACCTTATTTGTCTGTATAAACGGGGCAATGAATTAAAACTATTTTTATTACGTACAGTTTGGGAAATGAACTCGTTGAAAATAATTTATTAATTGATTTGTATCTCATGATTAGCTTAATTAAAGCAAAAATAATTCTGGTCTTTAATTAAAATAATTGCTAGTGGTGAGAAATGAGAAACTTTTATTGTGTCCAGTAGGCCATATGTCAGTAGTTGCGAACCGATAATCCACAGTTCGGTCATAAAATAACTCAAGTAATCGCAACGTTTTGTTCCCTATAAATTGAAAAGCCTTAAAAATATTGGACGGTCAGTATATCAAGCACTCTTTTTCGTAGGGTTGAGCTCATGAAATACTAATTAGTTTCTATGAAGTTATCAACTGTGTAGAAAAACAAAACAACACAGACATTTTGATTTGTGCAGGTGAGTCAGTCAGCTGCTCATAAATTATGGTTGTTTCATTTGAGTCCTTTGAATTAAATGAGATGGAACTATGAATTAGTTTTTTATGTTATGGTCCTTAATTACATGATCAGCAAGCCCGCACGGGTTGTTAGTGACATGTCCCTAGTTTAACTCCTTTATTATATTTTAAACTAGCTTTTGCCAGCGGCTTCGCCCGCGTGGAGGTCGGAAATTATCCCGCGGGAACATACTACCGGGATAAAAAGTAGCCTATGTCCTTTCTCAGGCTCTAAACTATCTGTGTACCAAATTTCATTTAAATCGGTTCAGTAGTTATAGCAGGAAAGCGAGATAGACAGACAGACGAGAGTTACTTTTGCATTTATAATATTAGTGTGGATAGTATGGATGTGTGGATAAAATACACAAAGTGGATTATAAACGTATTTTTGAAGCTAACGCAAAAACTACAAAAGCTAAGTTAATACAATTTTTATTAGACCACACTTTTTTTTTATGGATGGGAAATCATCAAACGACTTCTTCCGCTCTGAGCGGAGCGGGAGGGCGTGTCAGACTTTTACTGACTAAAACCCACCCGTGTTCCATCAGTTGCCCATGTGCCGGGGTCACACTCACGGTATCTCGCTTGAACAATCTCGCGACCCCGGCAGGCATTAGACCACCCTTGAGACATACCCGGTCTGTTACAAAAATAATTTTAAAAATCAATCGTCAAATGGCGGAGAAATTGGAGGATATACATTAAAAAAAAATACGAGTACATACAGTTGAACTTAGAACCTTTTAAAGTCGGGTAATTAGTCATAATATAATTCATAGCTTCTGCCTGCGGCTTCGTCCGCGTCAAATTTTTGCTCCCCTGACCCTTCCCGTCGCGTCGAATTGACAGCCAGTTTCCGTCCATTTTTGCAGATTTTGATAATTTTGATTGAGATTTTGATTTGAGATTTGAACATTTTGATTCTCCCCGTTTTTGCAACATTTTTCTTTACTGCTCCGCTCCTCTTGGTTGTAGCGTAATGTTATATATCCTATAGCCTTTTTCGATTAATAGGCTATCTAACACAAAAACAATTTTTAAATTCGGGTCAGTAGTTCCTGAGATTAGCGCATACAATCAAACAAACTCTTCAGCTTTATAATATTATTATTATATTATTATACTAGCTTCTGCCCGCGACTTCATCCGCGTCAAATTTTTGCTCCCCTGACCCTTCCCGTCGCATCGATTTGCCTGCTAGTTTTCGTCCATTTTTCGTTGCTGCTCGCTCCTTTTGAGTTATAGTGAGTCAACCTCACGCCACGCCACCACGCCACCACGCCACCACGCCACCACGCTCTGCTACCAGATAGTTTGAAGGTTAAGCAAAGTGTGACGCTGTTGGGACGAGTGATTTGAAGACCGCATGCTGTGACCTCCTCCAGCCTAATTGGAAGCGGAATCTAACCTGAAGAATACTCGTAACGTCACGACACGATACACATACACTCACTTACACACAGAACTCCAGGTTGGCACCAGAGCAGTGTCCTTCAACCATGAGGTAAGTGCCTTTGTTTGTATATTGTACCTTGTACTTGTATTGTCTGCTCCGCGTACGGCGGACAGTACGCTAGCCACTCTTGTCTCTAGAGCCCCACGATTATAACTCTTCCACTGCGCATTTAAAACCTTATGTGGGCCTAGTCTGGCAATGTACATTTTGGTATCAGAGGCGTGGTTTTAACCTACAAAACCACCAAATTGGTAATTTACAGTAGGCTAATTACTTGGCAGTCTCTATAAGGGAAGTAGTAATACGCTGTAAATATTTGATAACGGTAATTAATTGTTAATGGAAATAATTTGTTGGAATTTGTTGAGTTGAGTAACTCATATTGCCGGGGTCAACCAGGTTTGCATATACCATCAGAGTTGGTTAGATTGAGCTATGTTATAACCTCTTGTTGTTGTTATTTGACCTCTGTCTTGTATTGAATGTCAGGAAGACATTAAAATATTGAGTTTGTACCATTGATATGGTTATTTGTGAAAATTAATATTTGAAAAATTATTGGCATTTTTGAGTATTACCATTGTTTGAATTGAAATAAAGGTTCATTGTTGTTGTACCATTAACAAAGTGGTTTGTGAACTTAACATTTGGAATTGGATTAGAATTTGAATATTTGAATTGAATTTGAAGTTGAATGTTGAACGTTGATATTGGTTTAAAATTAAAATAAAAGTGTATTGTTGAATTGAAAAGAAACCAATATTTTGTTACTTCTTGAGTTGCTAATTAGTCAGTTTGGATTGAAACCAATTGTTTGCGTTGGATTTCCTTGTTATTTATTGTTTGAACTTTGTTACTTAATTATTTTGTTTGGTATATTGAATTGTATTGTTTGTGCAATGGCATACAAAGCGGTGAGAGAGGCAATCAGTGGATTGACCACACAGCTGCGGTGGTTCGCTTCAGCTGCAGCGACCGTTGAGCGCCAGGATCTAGAGGGGATCACTCTTGCTCGGTTCGAGCAGTTGAACTTGAGACTCGGCAACGTTGATGCTCTGCTCACCCGCTACAACCAGTACATTTGTGAAGTGGATTTGGAAGTGCTGGACCAAGCAGCACGTGACAAGGTCCTTGCTGACTACGACCAGATCTTGGACCTGGGGGATGTCATTGGTCAACGTGCTCGGGAAATATTGGGGAGCCGGACACCTGTCCAGGTCAAACCGGAGACCTCGGTTGTTTCAGGTCCCGGACTATTGAGTAGACTGCCTACCTTGGAACTGCCACACTTTAACGGTCGCTTAGACCAGTGGTTAAGTTTCCAAAACCTGTTTGAAAGTTTGGTTGATGCACGCTCGGACCTCAGACCCGCCCAAAAGTTGGCCTATTTGTTGTCTGTCCTGGAAGGTGAGGCCCGAGCCTTGGTGCAGCATCTGTCTTTGACTGACTCAGCCTACCCTACCGCTGTGGAGTTACTCACCCGGCGGTACCAAAATAAACGTTGTTTGGCTGACGTTCATATTGGATTGATTTTGGGGTTACCGGTCATTACTAGTTTGTCAGCATTGCGTACTGACCTGTTGAATCCGTTGGTGGCAGCAACCAACGCTTTAAAGCAATTGGACTTGCCGGTGGACCATTGGTCTTACCTTTTGGTGCACGTTGTGCTGCAACGGCTTCCTGCCGATTTGAGGGCTCGTTTCGAGCAAAAGTATGGTGGGGATAGTGTCACACATCATCACGAGGTCATCAAATGGGGGGACCCATTTGATGACCTCGTCCAATTTTTGGTGGATGAGTGTCGGTTTGTGGACAACTCTGGCGTTGCCACTGAGTCATGCCAGCCGTCTTCCCGGCCACGAGACCAGGGACGAACTAGGGCTCGCGGGCCTGTTGATGGTCGCCCCGCCGCTCGTTTTGCTGGCACCCAGAGTCGTCCTGGTTGTGAGTTTTGTAGGGACACGGGGCATGGCATGGCAACTTGCGCGGCCTTTTTGAAATTGCACGTGAGTGCCCGCCGCCGAATTGCCAATGCACGCCGCATGTGCTTCTCTTGTTTGGGGGCTCACTTCCATCGGGACTGCCCCAACCCCCGCCCTTGTAGAATTTGTAGGGGGTCCCATTTGGACATATTGTGCGCTAACGCGAACCACGCTGGCAGACCAGCCTCTGATGAAGGTTCGCGTACGGGGGGTTACCATGGAGTTGGTCACCGGGCTTCTGCCTCGCCGGTTCAGAACCGGGGAGAGGCCCGCAATTTTGAGCGCCGCACTCTACCCCCCGCGCAAGTTGATCGGGAGCCGCGTGACCGCCGTTTGGTCTCCCCGCGTAAAGGCGATTACGCAATTGTTGCTAGGCACCGCTGGCCAGACCAGCACCGCCTTCCCTCCCCTCCATTGGCGGAACGTCCCCGGTTGGAGTCACGCCCCCCGCCATTCAGGCCTCCGGTGGGATATGCCCTTCCAGCGATTGCGCGTGGCTCGGGACACCGCGCGGACGAGGAATTTGAATTGCATCCTCGTCGGGAAAGACTTGGGTCTGGGTGTGGCGATCGGTCGCCGCCCAGGCATTGTTAGGACATTGGCGCCTGCCCCGCTAAGGTACCCCTCAGATCGACACGGTTTTGTTGCCAACGGCATCGGTCAGGTCTGGGGGCCCACGGGGGACTCTGTTGTGGTCCGTGCCATTTTGGACATGGGAGCCCAGGGTTGCCTTTTGTCTATTGTTTTGTTTGTATTGTTTTGGGCAAAATTGTTTTCTTGAGCGCCTTTGGACTGCGGGACTTGGCTGGGACGAGCCAATTCGGGAAACCTTGTTGGAAGATTGGCTCCAATTTGTATCCGCACTCCCTGCAGTCAACGAGGTCGTGTTACCCCGCGCTATCCTCCCCCCTGGGAGCTACACTGCCACCATTGTTTGTGATGCGTCTTCGCACGGATATGCAGCTGTTGTTTGTCTGCGCACCGTCTGCGCAACAGGCCAGGTGAATTTGTCACTGGTCTTGACCAAGAGCAAGGTGGCCCCCTCCGGGTGGCACTGACCATCCCTAAGTTTGAGTTGTCAGGGGCGGCGCTTCTTGTGCGTCTATTGACCCACGTTTCTCTCACTTTGGGTGGAACTGTGGACATTCGGGTTTCTTACGCCTGGACGGACAGTCAAATTGTTTTGTGTTGGTTGAAGACGTCCGCCCACTCTTTGGAGGTCTTTGTTGCGTACCGAGTGTCCCAGATTCAAAATTTGAAACGCCTTTGATTTGGAGGCACGTGCCTGGAGATTTGAACCCAGGTGCCGTGGCCTCACGTGGGTGCATGGCACCCCGCTTGATTGCTCACCCCCTATGGTGGGGTCCAGACTGGCCGACTCACCCCGAGGATGATTGGCCTCGATCGCCAGTCTTGATGTCGGGTCCTTTGCCCGGGCTCAAGGTGCTCGTTGTTGGAACAAAGGACCCTGAGTTTGTTGAGTTGATTTGGCTCCCTCGACAAATTGTTGAATTGTTGTTTTTTGTTGTTGAATTGTTGGTGACTGATCGTCACATTATGAACTCGCATGCCGGTTGCAATGCGCTGTTGGCCATTCTGCAGCGAGAGTTTTGGATATTGTCGGGAGCCGTTAGTAAGTTGAACCCCTTTTGGTCGATACGGGTCTTTTGTTGTTTGGTTGTTGACGGTTGAGGCTCTAGCCTTCCTTATGGGGCCCGTCACCCCCTTTTGTTGCCTAAGGAGGGCCATTTGGTTAAATTGTTGTTGTTGTTGTTTGGTTGTTATTGTTGTTTGGTTGTTTTTGTTGTTTGTTGTTGTTTGACCCGCCAGCCTGCCCCCATTGGGGGGGTATTTTTGAGGCCGCGGTGAAAGCGGCACAGGGACTCTGGCGCAGATTGTTGGGAGACACCGTTCTCACCTTTAAGGAGTTAGCTACGGTATTTTGCCGCATTGAAGCTGTGTTGAACTCGCGTCCATTGTGCCCGCTGTCTTCGGACCTGAACGTCTTGGAGGCCCTGACCCCGGGCTATTTTTTGATTTGACAGCCACTTGTCGCCCTGCCGGAGCACCCTTTTGTCGATGTGAGCCAAAATTGGCTATCGCGGTTTCAGTTGGTGCAGCAGCTCGCTCAGAGTTTTGGAAGCGTTGGAGCTTGGAGTATTTGCACATCCTCCAGCAGCGCGTCAGGTGGACTGATAAAACGCAACCTTGTCGGGATTGCCAAGTGATTAGCGGACGGGAAGGCCCGTCCGGGGGGGGTAGATGTTTAGTACCGAACGATTTGTTTACTCTATGCGCCTATGTTTCTAAACTAGTAACAGAGTGACATCTCACTTGACAATTTGACGTTGACACTTGACAGCGCTCTCTTAATTTTGCCGCTAAAAGAGGCCCGTCGCGTTTTGAGACGCCCGCGACGCTTTTGTTGAAATCAATCTCTTAACCGGGCGTTTTTGGTGGACAATGGACCATGACCCAGTTGTTTGAGTTAATAACCCCTATCTTGGTGTAATAACACGGGTTTTGGACATATTTTGGATAGATAGTTTGAAGGTTAAGCAAAGTGTGACGCTGTTGGGACGAGTGATTTGAAGACCGCATGCTGTGACCTCCTCCAGCCTAATTGGAAGCGGAATCTAACCTGAAGAATACTCGTAACGTCACGACACGATACACATACACTCACTTACACACAGAACTCCAGGTTGGCACCAGAGCAGTGTCCTTCAACCATGAGGTAAGTGCCTTTGTTTGTATATTGTACCTTGTACTTGTATTGTCTGCTCCGCGTACGGCGGACAGTACGCTAGCCACTCTTGTCTCTAGAGCCCCACGATTATAACTCTTCCACTGCGCACTTGAAATCGTATTGTACGGGGTCTAGTCTGGCAGCGTACAATAGACATATGCTCTCGCGGACTTTTTTTTTGAACTTTTTAAAAGGAACAATTCCGTCATACATGATTTTTGCGTTACTTTAACCGTTTACGTAGCGCACGCAACGGAAACTCTCAAAAGGAATAAATTTTCCCCGTTTTTGCAACATTTTTCATTACTGCTCCGCTCTTCTTTGTTGTAGCGTGATGTTATATAGCTTATAGCCTCCCTCGATAAATAGGCTACCCAACCCAAAAAGAATTTTTCAATTCGGACCAGTAGTTCCTGAGATTAGCGCGTTCAATCAAACAAACAAACTCTTTAGCTTTATAATATTAGTATAGATACATATTATATAGTACCTTTAGATTAGATGTGTCCTCCCACTCAATGACAAACAGTCTAAGGAAAGTATAAGCCTGTGGCGAGATGGTGCTTTCCTACCAAATTATTCGTTCCACCTGCTGAAAATCTCCCAACTGTACATGAGTTGCTTTGGCTTTCCTAGAAGTCTTTAAATAAAATCTGCTCTGCGAAGCAAAGAAAATCTGCTCAAGATTCACAGATGAATCCGCCGGACACTACTGCCGTAGGAGTTGACGGACACACACCAAGCACGTAGCCAAATTCTAGGCTGACTTTATTTAGACTGGTATCAACTTACTAAGAAAAGAAAATCCTTTATAGTAAAGTTGTACTTTATGAGTCAATATTTTCCATACTGGAAAACCTAGAGCTAGAAATTAAAAATTACTCAGTACTTTTCAGCATGGTTTTTGAAAGTATAACGTAACATCACGTTTGTATTCCCCAAAGGGTTAGGCAGAGAGGAAACGATACTAGACCCAAATTTCGCCAGTTATGTACCAAGTTCCCAAGTAGGTAATAGGTGGTTAGTGACCGCTAAGACTGAGGTCGTGGGTTCGATTCCCACCCAGGACAAATCTTTTTGTGATGAGCACGATCATTTGTTCTGTGTCTGGGTGTAATTTTTCTATAATATGTATGTATTTAGAAATATATAAAGTATGTTTATCAGTTGTCTGGTTGCTAAAGTACAGGATGTGCCTAGTTTGGGATCAGATAACGGTGTGTCGGTTGTCCTAAGATATTTATTTTATTTTATTTAATCCGGGCTGCAATTAATTTCCCCAACCTGTTTTTTTTACATTTTGATCTATTTATCACCTGATGATGACCACGATTAACTAATACGAACCAGCCCATTTTTAGCCAGGGACCACACCATGGGCATTTACACCAAACGCTGTCATAAAATTTTATACTACCTGTTAGTACCAAATTAATTTTAATGTTTCCCTAAAGACGTCTTATATTACATGCTTGTACATTAATTCGTTGACGACAAGCATTAAAGACAAATCTTGCAACATTTTTACTTTCGGCGCCACGGAAACGATATTTTAAAAAGTCCTCCTTATGATCTGTCATAAATATGATCTCGTGTACCAATGAATGGTGTCCATTGCCCGTTCGTCAACAACTTCCGACAAGTACTGAGTTGGGCAAACTGTGCCCGGGCAGACCGTGCCCGATATATTTTAGTGTGGACATCCATTCATCTTTGTACGGAATTTACAGAGTAGATTCGCGGGCAGCGTGGGAGCAGTGTCACGATAAAACATTCTTGTGGGACACAAAATGTACCGCCTTCGAACATGATTGAATTTTATTGTGCGCTTAGCGCTTACTGGGAGTATTTACTAATATTTTATAGGCAGGATCAAAACGGTAGCGATAGTATATCGGGTTATTAAGACGGCATAGAAAAGGGCGTGAATGTTTGTTGCAACAACATCCAAACAGGATGTTGTTTCTTAATCACGATGAAATTTGGCACACAGATGTTAGATAGTTTATAACCTGGATTAACACTTTATCCCTATTATATGGGACTTAAAAATAAACGAGAGCAGGAGAGAGAGGAGAGCAGTGGTGGCTCAGTGGTATCAGTCCGACTTACGAATTGTAGGTCGTCGGTTCGAACCCAGGCAGGCGCTTTACTTTGTGTAAATATTTTCATCAACACTGCTCTCGAAACGGTGAAGGATAACATCGTGAGGAACCAAGACATGTCCTAGAACCAAAAATTCGTAGACATGTGACATCTACCAACCCGCACTGGGCCACGTGGTAGATTACGGCCCACTCCCTCTCACCGAGAGGAAGCCTGTGTCTCAGCAGTGGGAATAATATAGGCTGATTATGTATATTATATATAAACATTTATTTTTAACATTTGTGTTCCTGCCTAACCCATTGGGGAATACAGGGATAACATTTTGCGTATAAATAAAATAAAATGGAGAAACAGAAACATTTAATATTGTTTTCCCGCCGCCACACCGTCGCATTTGCCTCGTGCACAAGATGACCGCCTCAGATTTTACTATTGACACTTCTTCCAATAAAAGGGACCCCATAAACGCAGCCCTTGGGACAAATAAACTGAAGCCCCGTCCGTATGATGATACTTTAATATGCATAGAGTCCATTTTATTTGTGGTTTACTACGAAAACTGCAGTAAATAGCCGTAACAGGGGCACCCACCTCGTATTGACAATTTGGGTGTACTTCCGATTTTATATACCCATGAATAATATATCGTGTTTGGAGTACTGGGTAGGATTTATGAAGGGTGGCTACGGTTTTAATCTTGTTGAACGACCATAACAAGACGTATGGGCAAATTACTGAATCCGTTATGAGGTAACTGAAGCGATTTAATGGCTCCTTGAATTTTGGGAGAACCCTTTTAATATTTTAATTTAATAGATCAAGGCGGGATTAGAAGTCACGATTTATGCGTTTTGTGCTCTCGTTTTGTTGATTACGTATTGCGTTGGGTGTGAGGTGAGCAGTTGAATGATTAATATGGGTTAATTAAAACAAGGATCCCAAATTACTAAAAAAAAACATAGTCCTATAAAGCCTAATCTATCGTCTGAGATGACTTTAAGAACGAAAAAGTTCAAATGTTAAAAATAAGTTTTAAAAGGCGTTGTAAATAAATAATTCACAACATTTTAATATACACCACAGAAGCTTTTAATACCGCAACAATATCATAAAACTTTAATTTTTGAGCATGTAAAAAAAGTTCTCTATAAAATATTCGTTGGACCATATTGGTGCTGTAAACATATTTTAGCACTTTGATATTCATCTTGCAAATATAAGATTCGGCGATAGACTCTTGACCCTGGAGATTTTAAATCTACACGTTTTAGGATTATTATAATTTTATTGCCAAAATGTACTAAAATATATGTTCTAAGACTTTTTCGCCATCCTTATGTTATTTACGATTGAATTTATGACAATAATCTCAGAAAATCGGCTCCCGCAGACTTCTGTAGTTTATTTTATGTTGTAAACGACAAAAGTAGGATTTCTGTTTATAGGCACACTTTGAGGTGATTTTGGTACTAAAGGTATATACGTACTTGGCACAGTCAAAGAATAAAATAAACCATAAAGGTCTGACGTCATTATACTGTGCTTTGTGACGTATGTACTATGGCCGTAGATTTTTAGTCTCGTAACTGCGGTTGCAACTTTAAGAGCATTATTTTATATGGTTTTATGGGTTGTAAAATTTAGACCTACGTTTATTTCTGCTGTAAAGCAGTCAGCTTAGTACTAGCTATTAGGCTTTGTAAAATAATAATACGCCTTTTTATTGCTCAGATGATCGTCAATGTTTTTTTCTATGCAGGGATTTCTATGCAGTACTGAAAATTATTTTTGTGTTGGGTAGCCTAATTATTGAGGAAGGCTATAGGCTACATAACATCACGCTACGATCAAAGGAGCGGAACAGCAACGAAAAATGGACGAAAACTGGCTGACAATTCGTTGCGATGGGAAGGGTCAGGGGGCAAAAATTGGCGCGAACGAAGTCGCGGGCAGAAGCTAGTGTATAAGTACACCGCTGCTCAACCCTTCGGAGAACCAAGGCTGATATTATGTTAGAGAGATTTTGTTACAGGCCTTAGCAATATCATTATAGTATTCATATTATTGCAAATATTTACGTATGTTATACCTCAAGGGATGAAAATATATGAAGTCTAGAATGATAGTTCTTGGGTACAAAATGTGGTACCAGGTGTTGTAGCAAAACTAAGGGGACTCTTATTTCTAGCAATGAATTTAAACCTCTCCCAAGTTGAAAGTGTTTTCTGATAAATAATATATCTTAAATAATATCTTAGGACAGCCAAAACAACGTTATCTGATCCCAAACTAGGCAGAATCTGTACTATGGCAACCAGACAACTGATAAACATACTTATATATTTCTAAATACATACATATTATAGATAAATTACACCCAGACACGGAACAAATGATTGTGCTCATCACACAAAGATTTGTCCTGGGTGGGAATCGAACCCACAATTTATCTTAGCAGTCAGGGTCACTAACCACTAGACTAACAGGCCAGTCAAATAAAAGTCAGTAAATATAAGGTTTCAGATAATCAAAGGTAGGCTTACATTTTTTGAGGTATTTTAATAAAAATTATGGGTGCTCTATTGTGTGACCTAACTTTTTTATCCATAATCTAAAGAGCCATATTTTTTTTTGTCCTAATCATCATTTGTCCGAATGATAACTTGCCCGAACTAAATGTCACATAATATCACATGCCATACAATTGAAATCCCTAAATATAATATGCCCTAAATCCGTTTGTCATAAATATTACTATCAAATAACATACAAAAGACTTAAAACTGTTTTCCATAAAAGTTATAAGTTCTAAATTCAAATTATTTATGTTTATTTATCCTAATTATATTTTTAAAACAAAGTATTACGGAGCTCATTAAGAATTTCATTATTTTATCAAATTCAACTGATACAATACTAGTAAAGATACAAAAGCATTATGGTATTTATCAAGGCCTGGCATGGTGCTGCATGTATTATCACTCAATAAATACAATATCACTCAATAAAACAGGTGATTGTGAACAAGTGATTTTATTTCCCTCTAAGAAACATACAAACAAACATACACCATGCATGCATGCACGCGAGCAACATGCAATCGAGCATGCAAGCAAGCATGCATCATGTAGCATGCAAGCAAGCATGCAGCATGCAAGCGAGCATGCATGCAAGCAGGCAAGCAGCATGCAATCGAGCATGCAAGCAAGCATGCAGTATGCAAGCGAGCATGCATCATGCAGCAGTCATGGTTTCTGTCACGGCGCCGGCACTGCGGGGCTTAGGCGGTCCCACGCGAGCTTATCGTCACAGACGGTTTAACGATCACCACCGCAGCTTCGTCTTGCTGGCCGGCTTTGCCGGCCAGCCTCAGCAGCGGCGGCGAGCGTTACAACCACCTGCTCCTCAGCTCGCGGGCCGCCTCGCCCCACCGCGCCTACGCGATTTTAAATTACACTCTAGGGGTAGGGCAGACAAGACTACGTGGAGTCGGATTTACAGCGATTCGTTTCTGTCACTAAAATCTAACTTGTAGCATTTTTTTACTACTAACGATTTTATTATAAATGAACATTCGGCATAATACAATTTATATAATACAATACTTAGGACATATGACTTTATAACATGCAAAATTAGGAGATTTAATGATTATAGTTTTTGATATTGTGACAGAATAGTTTTAGAAGCAAAGATAATTATGTAAAACAAAATTTCGACTTTTTGAATATTATGGTTACTGCCGTTTATAGCTAACGTGTTATGGATAATGATTTTCGGACAAACAATTTTAGGAGAAGAAAGGGAGTACCAAATTATGTTAATGCATCATTATGAATACCTACCCCACCCCGCCCCGCATTAACAGCCCCGTTGGTTTTGTGATCGCAAGAACGACTACTGAGCGTGGAGTCCTGGGTCGATTTCTAAGTCGGGCAAATATGTTATTGGGTTTTTCCATGAGGAATTTCTTAGGAACAGTCCGGAGTTAGGAAGTTGATGGTATGATACCCCTATGCCTCGAATATTACATTAACGTATTGGTCCTGCGCCTCATTTCTCTCCGGTCGTTTCGGATTGCCTTTCAATCGGACTGTGAGAGTGAGGGAAGAATGGGTGCCTCTGTGTCTGCGCACAATCAAATCAATCAATCAATTGTTTGGGCACTATAATATCTCCCGCGCCGATGGCTAGTCTTCATTGAGATTGGCTGCCATGGCCGAAATACGGTCTGGAGGACTACATATGAACACCTACAATTACCTATGAGTAACATTTTCTGAAAAATCCAACATTATAAGGCCCTTTGCACACAAGGATTTTGCCGTGCAAAACTTCGGTTTATTCGCGGTGTGTAGGCACGGTCGTCAGTGTTGTATGGATTACTATGGAAGCTTATACATGGACACGATTTTTCTACGCCGCGGTTTATACGCCATACCGTATTGAAACCGTGCCGTATACAAAATGTCAAATTGGATTACCTATGAATAGTCCTCCAGACCGTATTCCTGCCATAGCGGTAAATCTCAACGGAGACTAGTCATCGGCTAGGGAGATATTATAATGCACAAGTGTAAGCGCACACACTCTTCCCTTACTCTCATAGTCCGATGAGACGGCACTCCGATACGACCGGAGGAAGGTCAGGCGCTGGACCAAGGCACGTGGATATCACACTGCAAACTTCCAAACTTCGGGCTGTTACTAAGAAATTCCAAACCGAAGTTACTAAGAAATGGAAAACCCAAAAACACTTTGCCCGACTTGGGAATCGAATCCAGGACCCCACGCTCAGAAGTCGCGCTTGCGACTATGATACCAGCGAGAGCTGCAATTTTTATGTTTGTGATTAAAACTGTCAGAATCTCAACTAAATCATGATCACAATGCTTTGATAGGTGTGGGCAGATAAAATGACGATGTTCGAAACCCTTCAGTAAACCTTTGAAATACGCCCACTTTTCGCAAAAGGATTCTACTCTTTGATAGACAAAACCACTAAGCGCAACACAGACACTTCAGACCAAAAATACACCATTTTATAACCAAACAAAAAAATATATTCGAGCATAATGAATAAAACTAAGCCATCACGTCTATCAAGATTAACGTCATTCAAGTCAGATTTATATGAACACGCACAAAAACATATTTTTGTACCTGTTATAGTATTAGTAACGTTAAGAAATGTGGCTCTCTGTGGTTTTAAATGTCAAATATGCTAAGTTGGGCTGGTTCGAGGTTTCATTCGGGTTCAAGTTTTCTATTTAAGTGAAAGTTCGATTAGGTCCATGCATGGTCCATGGTTATCGTCATCTTTGTCCCAGGACGTTGTTAACGAGGTAAATAAATTTGTGTGGGGTAGACATCCCAGCTAAAAAGTAAAAAATAGCAAGTTTTTTTTATAATCATCCGACTTTCAAAAACCGGTGCCATCGGCGAAATTATGTTTTTTGAAGAAGTCGGTTTTTTTTACTTCCTCGTTGTTTTAGTTTCAGAAAGTGCGACTGTGTAGTGTTGTGTAGGCTTTTAGCTCGGTGCGATCTTCAAGTTTGAAAAAGTTTTATTTGGCATTTTGCGAAAGAAAATTCTGAGTCCAGATTTTCTAATCCAGAATCTTAATTTGTGTCCCCTATCACAAGATACACTTCTGCCTTTCCTCGTCCTCAGAGAATACAGGCGTAATATTTTCAAAGCAACAAATAAATTATTAGAATTGTTACGAATGAAGGAAGCGTTAAATAAATAAATAAACATCGTTAGCACATTTTACTATTTGTTTGCATAGTGGCTTGAATGAAAAGCGAATTTATAGCCGTTTTCCTGCCGCTTGAACAGGAAAACAAGTTAATTCTTAAACCAAGCGAGGAAACTACTCGTTTTCTAACGGACTAACTGCCATTATTACTACCGCACATGTTTTACTACGTTTAGAATCAATACCATTTGTAACTTTTACGATGTGTGAAGGATTCGTTAAAGGTAAAGTTTTCCTATAGCTGATGTTGCTTGGGTCTTTATCTACAATGTTTTTGTGGCGTTATCGACTAAGAGAAACATAACTGGTTTTCTATTTGAAACTGATTCTTGTATAATCAAATATAAGGTTGATATACGATTCTCGTTTTTCATCAGTTAATCTCTTCTTTTCAATACAAACATCATCATCATCTTCGGAGCTCGGGATCCGATTTCCTGCTTTGAACTCTCCACTTCGGATGGTCTTCTGTATCCCTTATAGTAAGTCTATTAGTACGATTTTCATTCGCTACGATGTCACGCCAGCACTTTTTTCGGATGTTCCTCTTTTGCCAGGGTCCAGCGGAAGCGGCATCGCCAAACATTTGTTCCTTTGTAGCGTGCTGGTTTCCGAACAACGTGCCCGTACCAATGTAAGTGACACTCCTACAATTCGATGGTCTCAATTAACAATGTCGGTTATGCATTTTTTCCAATATAAACTTTTTTACATCAGTAGAATCACAATAAAAAGATCTATTGTACGTTTTTTTTTTTTTTTGAAAATCTGATATTTAGCTAGTTTTAAAGATAATATTGTCGGTTGTCCGGGCAACATTGTTAGTAGTAAAACAAATTTTGAACTGCTCTACTGAACAGTAGTCTTTTTGCAGAACCGACATTGTTAATAGGGACCATCGAATTTGTCTGTTATGTCCCGGATATGAAGGCTACCGCGAATGCATGAGTTGAAGCGGTCTCTCCACGTAACTCGGGACATCCAGCGCAACATACTCATCTCAGTGATACGAAGTTCTTGCTTATGCCGCCCAAGTACTGGCCAAGCTGCACTACCATATAATAGGACAGGCCTAATAATGCTAGTAAACAACAAATGATTAGGCAGAGGTGTCACTACAATACACCCACATGCACGAGCGAGCCTATTGCTCTCAACTGGGCACAAATCTACACTCCATACTGCTCCTGATAAATTCTAGATGGAAACACCTAATGACACTTAGCTCGACCTGGGAATTGAACCCAACACCTCATGCTTAGAAGTAGCCCTTGCGCCACGAGTTCAACGTAGCAGTCTTTTCTTCTTAAAATCGAAAACTATTTCTTTTATAAATCTTCTGTATAGTCGGTACGATTTTTTTTTTTTTTTTTTCAGGATGGGAAATCATCAAATGACTTCTCCCGCTCTGGGCGGAGCGGGAGGGCGTGTCAGACTTTTACTGACTAAAACCCACCCGTGTTCCATCAGTTGCCCATGTGCCAGGGTCACGGTATCTCTTTCGAACAATCACGCGACCCCGGCAGGCATCGGTCCTAGTAGACCCCTACACTGCTGCTGACATCTCTTTGAGGCGCGCGTGGAACACTGCGCGCCGTCGACCCGAGCTTGGTCCTTACCGGGCGGCGAGCTACCCATTGCTCGCCACCCGCAAGCTCGCGCCTACGGTGGCCGGGAGTCCGCTATTGACTCCCGACGCCCGGGGCGTCTCCTCCTGCGGCGGCTGGGGACGTGAGGGCGCAGAGACTGCCACTCCCTCACGCGCCCCGCCTCCTCCTTCGCGAGCATTACTGCTTCGCAGAAGGAGGTGACGGCTTCCCATTCCCTCTCGCTCCGTACCATGGCTCGCACCAGGACCGGACGCGAGAGGTCGCCGCCGCCGATCGCCTCCACGAGGACATGGCGGTGCTCCGCCCAGGCAGGGCACACCTCCACCGTATGCTCCACCGTGTCCTCCAGACGATCCTCGCAATGGAAACACCCGGACGTATCCTCCCGCTTTATCCTGAACAGGAACCCACCGAAGCACCCATGCCCGGTGAGAACCTGCGTCAGGCGGAAGGTGAGGACGCCGTGACGCCTCTCTATCCACTCCTCAAAGAGGGGACTTACCGCCGCAATTGTGGCGTGCCCAGCACTGGGTTGCGACAATCGTACCCGCCATGTCGCCATGAGATCACACCGGAGCTCTGTCCGCCGTGCCGCGATTTGTCGCGGCAGCGGAGTTTCGCCCCGGCGTTTCGCCTCCTCGCGCCACTCCCACATGTGGGCGAGGACCTTTGCCTCCAGATCCCATGGCGGCACTCCGGCAAGGAGGCTCGCTGCCTCGCAGGAGACCGTGCGGTATCCCCGGATTAACCGGATGGCCATGACCCTCTGGGCCGCACTCAACCGGCGCGCTGGGCGCAGCCTCAATGAGGGCGCCCACACCGGTGCCCCGTAGAGGGCCATGGACCGCACGACCCCCGTGTAGAGCCTCCGGCAGGAGGCGTTTGGACCCCCCAGATTGGGCAGGAGCCGCTTTAAGGCAGCCCCAGCCCGCTCCAGTCTGGGAGCCAAACGTCGGAAGTGCTCGTCGAAGTTCCACCGGCTGTCGAGGACAAGTCCCAGGTACTTCATCGTCGACTCGACGCCGATGTGAACCCCTCCCACCGTGAGTTGGGAACCCACAGGTGGCGCGTTCCGAGGACCATGAAAACCCATGGCCTCGGACTTGTGCAATGCCACCTCGAGTCCCAGTTGCCGGATCCTATCGACGATTGTCGCAACCCCGCGTGTCATCAGTTCGGCCGCCGCCTCGTGCGACCTCCCCTGCGCCAGGACCAGCGTGTCGTCAGCGTAGCAAACTACGCTGACGCCGCTAGGGAGGTCGGCGCGCAGCACCCAGTCGTAACCGATGTCCCACAGATGCGGCCCCAAGACCGATCCCTGTGGGACACCGCACGACATCTCTCGCCGGTTCCAGTCTCCCTGGCGACCGGGGTAGATGACGGCTCTATCCGTCAAGTAAGCCTCGACCACGCGACAGAGGTAGGTCGGCATCCGGTGATACCGGAGTGCCTCCCTAATGCAACTCCAGGGCAGGGTATTAAAGGCGTTGGCGATGTCTAGAGACACCGCCAAGACGACCCCACCCCGGGCCACTGCATCCCCCGTCGTGAGGGCTCGCACGCGCATGATGGCGTCCACCGTAGAGCGCCCCTTGCGGAAACCGAACTGGCTGTCCGCCAAATATAGTCGGTACGATGACTTTCTGCTAAGCAATTCAAGGTATGTCTATTTTCCGCTTCAAAGTAATTATGACTATATAGAGCAGTGGTGGCACAGTGGTAAAGACCGCGACTTACGAGTAGTAGGTCGTGAGTTCAAACCCAAGCAGGCGCATTACTTTGTGTAAATTATTTCATCGCCACTGCTCTCAAAACGGTGAAGGGAAACATCGTGAGGAAACCGGCATGTCTTAGAACCAAAAATTCGAAGACATGTGACATCTACCAACCCGCACTGGGCCCGCGTGGTGGATTATGGCCCACTCCCTCTCACCGAGAGGTCTGTGTCCCAGCAGTGGGAACATTATAGGCTGATAATGAATGTGTGAAAACCAGAGGCACGTTCCACAAACCACCTCTAATCCCTATCACAGTTAACCCGTCTTAATTAAAAAAGAAAACACAGAAGTCCCGGGACTTTCCATCACGACTGTAAATAATTAATTGCCACACCTATTACCCGGGGATGCTCGCGTCTCTCTGTGGCGTGGACTAATAGCTCTAATTTGCTTTCTCCACAAGTCATGACGGCAGCCAAGATCTCGCCTGGACTCATGACATTCATGACACGGTGATCCTATGTCGTGCTCAGCTTAATTAGCCCGCTAACCTAGCATCGTGACAATCAAGATCACGTATGCGAATTTGAATAATATACCTAGCCTTTCGCGGTCTACCTTTGGATTGTTAGGTGGAAAACGCTAATAGACCGTGTGTACTTTTTGTTTACCATCTGTACCTATATGGAAATGTTTAATGGCCAGTATTGTGTGTTCGATACGCAGTGCATAATTTGAGTTTGATAAATCAAACTGTTTCATAAAAAATATATGCATTGAAAACACGAATCTAACTTTAAAATTAGTTGCATACGGTAGCAGTCAGTTTGTGATAACCATCGGATATTAATATACAATATGTAAAGATATCAGTTAGATTATGAGTCGCTTCGCCCGTTTCGAATGGTCGGGTAATCGAAAATAAAGTAATCAAAAATCGATGTTTTTCTTGAAATAACTGCATCGTATACGCGTTATGACATATTAAGCAACTTTTCATTAACCTGCCCATCATCGCTGTGGAATTTCTAAACTACAAAACACGTTTGCAAGATAGCATCACTCGGGTATACCTGTGTAAATACCAATAAAAGAACATTATAATTACGATAAAATCTCGTAGCGTCGATGTTTGGGCTCTAATATCGGCGTGGTCTGTTAAACAATGTCCACCGACGCGCTGCCCACGCGCAAGTCACGCCCCTTATAGATCTCACATTATTGTTTTTATACCTCGTGTATCGACAATATCTCACCATCGATGTGTATTGAAGAATGCCCAAATTGATAGGCATCGGACACTGCGAGACGTTATATTAGGACGATACGTGATGGATTTTACATTGTATGCGCTTGCAGCGTGTTATTATGACCAATCGAGAAACACATTGTTCAAAATAAACAGTGTGGTCTTGAAAATAAAGAATGTGAATGAGGTCAAAGATCGTAGTTACCATTTTTCCATTGACTGAACATTTTAGTTTAGAGCAAGTGAACGTGAAAGATCTAAATCTCACAGAATTACTTTTTTTTGTTTCGCAATTCGGGCTCAACGAATTGAAGAAAATGAAACGTTCCAGCCCACAGTTTCTTAAACTTTGATCGAATACGGACTAGTAAGAAATGTTCAAGGAGATTTACAAAAAACAGAATTAATATCGGGATCATTTCGTATTCGACTCGTGCGCAAAAAGGAGTTCCAATTATGCGTAAACGCAGCGTCCACTTAAGCCGAACATTCGCTTCGTTCTTTATCGAAATAAATTGACTGCAAAAATTGCTAACCGACGCAAAAAATATATTTACAATGTAATGTGAAAAACTGTGGAAAACGTATTGACGTTTTTACATGTTTGATATTTTTAAATTCCCATCCCTAACGTCAAACAAAAGTTACTCCATATGTCATTGTGTCAACTGGAGGCGATGCATAATGCATTGTTTCCATTACACTACGAATTTTAACATAAACTCGATGTTAAAGTTTCTTTCATGAATAAAATACAATTTTTTAGTTGTCAGGCGACTCTGACTCGGGTCTAAAGCACGCAGGAGAGGGACAGCATCAGGACCTCGTTTGTTTCTTAAGTCTCTTGGTAATAACGTTCATTTTCATGCACTTTGTTTCAAGTGTGTTTTGATGAGCTGTGCGTAGTAAGCAAGAGTTTTTTTGTATGTGATTCGTATAGTAATTCAGTAAGCTTGTGCAGAGAATTCGGAAACATTCCGGAAAGGTTTATACGCAATGATCAAATATTTCATCAGTTGTAGATTCCTTGCGCTTCAGATTGTTATCTTTATTTGACTGCGTTTTCATTTTTCTTCTTTCGTAATAATGCTTACAGGGCAAACATTAAAAAATAACGTTGATTTTGTTAGCGACATTCCTGTGTTATTGGCAGCTAACTGTATTGAACATTCACTGCTCTGTTTACAAATACAAACCTGCTTCAAAGTACGCTTCTTATACAAATACACTGTGATTTGCTATTCCGTACCGTTGCTTGTTCATGTCTAATATTTGTGTTTGTCGCCCAAGACAAACTGTGCGTGCCTCGTGTCTTGTTCTCGACCATATCCGAACCATAAAACGAGTCATATTATTAACGTTAAAGACATAAACTTCATGACATAATGAGATACACTCAAACCATGCATTTTAATTCAGAATTTTCTGTGGGAGAGTTGGTACACTACTTTTATTTGGAGCATGCTTACTTAAAGCTTGTTTACTTAAGTAATAGAAAGGAAAATCGAGTTGGTAAGCAAGTTGAGACCACCAGCGCTGATCTAGACATGCAGCGACATCATAATTATTACGGGCCGCTATACTCTGAACGTAACCGGCCAACTTCCCACCGTATAATAAATTGTGGTGTGTCGCTTGATTATACCCTGCTGACGTTTCAATTTGATAGTTTCCCATTGGGTCTTATCACTTTCTAGGATTATTGATCGATTTAGTAGGGCGTATCGTTGCGATCTCAGGGCGTCGTATAAATTACTAGCTTGCATCGGCCGGTCGCTGGTCCGGCCGCGACTATTGTCAAAGGAAGTGCATCGGTTATTGTTCCCGTCGCTTTGCGTTTTATCTGCGCCGCGCTATCGCAATCGGAACGCGCAGAGGACTGCAATTTATCTCGCCCTCTATTTGATCGTATTATTTTACTATTGGAAATTGTCTCGGGAAATTGACGCATCATTATCGGCTTTGAAAAATCGCATTTGCATTCTATGATTATCGTGTATTTTGTTCATGAACAATGATTATTTTTTTTATGATGCGTATACGCATATTAAGTGATAAATTACAGCTGGCTGGATTGTTTGATAAATTAATATCATGATTCACCGATTTCAAGCAGGTTCATTCGTAAACTACCAATATCCTCATGTCGCTGCATTAACGTTTATTGAGATTCCAAGAAGATTAAGCGCATTATCTTGAGATACGATCTTTTTCCAAGGGCCCTAATTAATTTTAAATTGCTAGAGGAAGTAAGCATTCATTCTCATGACTTCGATTAAGAGCTGCTTGATAACATCATAACATCAGAACTTCGATATCTTATTCATAAATCCGTTGCAATCGATTGTATTGATGTCATAGTGAGTGACGCTCGATCAGCATAATCGGTTTACAGGCTTCCTGCCCCAATTGTTATGGTAATACTCATTGTACTACCAGTTATTAATGTCCCATATGAGACACAAACCGTCACGGTTAATTTATTTATATGTCTGGAGCAAAATAATGAAGAATAGTGTGGTCTCGAGACGACGATTTGGAGTTTAAGTTTGAGCATTAATTAAGGTTTCCATTAAGATCCAAGATTGTTTGTAAGATGCTAAGTTTTGGTGGTTTGTTTGTCTCTAGACGAATGAGTGAGCAAGCACGTAGGTCAGAACACGTGAAGTTACTCTGATGATGAACTTAAGAAATTATGTAGAACGTTACACTGGCTGTTCATAGAAGCCATTTTTGTGGTTATATACTCGCAGAACTTTAACTATGAAGGTTACATATTAAACTAGATTAAGTTCCAAGTGTAAACCTTAATACTGTAGTTATTATCATTAAACTTTTCTATATAATACTTGCAAATTAAAATGGAACTAATCTACTAGTGTAGATAACGTAATTTTAATTCCTCTATGACATTTAAAAGAAAATTCCATCTTAAGGTAAGAAATCAAAAAGTGAAGAAAAGTTGAAAACACAATTTATGCATATTGACATTCTCAAAAGCATCATAGTCATGTAAATATCTACTTGAATAATATATTTCCGCCTAGACCACACGTGATTTAAATAATTTGGCAATTTATCGATGCCAGATATGATTTGATGTTGACTTGCACCTACTTTAATGGTTACTGATAGCCATAATGTAACCGAACACGAGATTGTAGATATTAGTTTTTATTTGCGGTGGCGATGAAGAATTTTTATAATGATTAATGACGATCATTATAACTGTTGATTTGTTTTGATCGAAGCTCTTTAGTTTTATTGCACCAGTATTAAACCATGGTTAATTAAAAACTTTTTTCTACATTTCATCGTTTTCGATGCCGTGGGAGGGTTCTGGAATCTCCTAATGGTTCTCCAGGGACACCGGCTGTAACAACCCCCATTTCACTTATGATTTATAGCACTTTCCGATCACCTATAGGTTGTAAAACCGATTTATAATCTCAGTGATTTATTGACACAGTAAAACTTTTTACATCTTCAGAATATCTTGTTTGTGATCTTTTTATCGTTGGTCGTTGTGAAAATATTATCACAGATTTTCGAATCGTCGGCAAGTGGCTCGGAGTAAACGGCGCGAAGCCTGCGATACTCAATTGCAGATTCTGCAGATTGCTGTCATGGGGTCCCATTGAGAGCGCTGTTTAACTTGTGCAAGCTATTATTAACCGTTCATTGCTGGTGGATTTATACCGTCGTCGGCGTCACGGACTGTTCCCGTACGCAATTATCCGACTCGCGATCTCCCCATTGTTGTCGAAATTTAAAACAAATTTCCTGTACAAGGGGGGTCGCGTTTTTCTGCCCTGCCAAATTGGATAAGCACTGTAATTACTCGTTTAAGTTCCGAACGCTCGTCGGTTTGTGGGTATTGAGGCTCGGTATGTATACTTTGAAGGAGTTTATGAGGCAGAACGCATTCCTTGTCGAGGCGTAGGGAGTCTGAATCTGAATACTAACAGCGTCTTAATTTAACAAATGTACCGTTTACTCCTACTGCGGAGGTTGGAGCACAATGGGTAAGGATGTCTTTGATAACCAAATCAGATTGACATTATTTCCAAAAGTGCTTATGGTATAGTAGCCGGTGGTCTGATTTATAGCGATAAGAGTACTGAAGAGGTGGAGTTATCGGGAAAATCGCAAGAGCAGAGCCAAGCACGGTCTGCGCGAGTGACATCGTATGACCGATGCGATTGCTTTCGCAGTGATTAATTGCTAAGGTATCTTGAAGACTTTACTGTTATCTAAATCTGCACTGTAGATAGTTCTTGCAACAAAGTTGCTTATTGTTACTAGAGATGATTCATTGTCTTTCATGGTCTATCAATCTGATTTCTAGTTAATATTTATTATTCGCGGATCTAATATTTTGATTAACTAGAGAACATCAGCAAATCAAATATCACGATTTAACGAATACTGTTGGTTAAAGCTTAGACACTTCACCCTTCGTTTACATTTTGACAGATGAGATGTCAGCAGAAAATTGGATTTCACAAAATAAACTTGTCTTCCTTCTTTGGCCTTCGGTCTTTTCCATCTCGAAAATTAAACTCTATTGCTGATTGATAAAGTTGTTTTTTAGGAAGTTTTATGTGATGAGAGAGTGTTGCACAGGACTCTTCAATGGTGTTTCCTTTGTAAGTGTTCCGGTCAAAAGATTGGCTTCACGGCTAACAGCTGTTGGCCGAATAAGGCGAAACATTTTATTTGCTTAAGGCAGATTGTTCTCACATACATATGCAAAGCGTTCCCAGATACCATCTTGATGGGGATTTGATGAGTTTATTAAAATTGCAAAGAAATGAATTATAAACAGGGTCCGCAGATTGAAAACGAGATCCATGCGATATTTATGCGATGAAATGCGAAACTGATAGCGACATACATATGTATAGCATTAATTAGTTTGACCTATAGTTGGAATAGTTTCGTTAATGATAATAATTTCATTATGAGAATCGCGAAAATAGATTCGCTTGTTAAAGTAAGATTTGATTTTAAATTGGCTTATTTTATTAATTTGTTATGCATATTTTTCTACTTCTGCTTTTCAACTGCCTTAAAAACAAACACATTATTCATATATTTTTTATAATTATTGTGTCTCAAACGATTGTATATTATCTATAATCAATTTGTGATTTTATAAATTTAAATCCCTATTTAAAAATCCATTGCCGTGCGTTAGTCTCGCAAAAAATCGAAAATAGCTTGCCCGTGCGACCATCATAATGATGAAACTTCGGTAAAATATTGTGTGAGCGCCGGATAAAATTCTTAAGAAAAGAAAAAGTGATCAGCACTAGTCAGTATAGTATATAAATCACTATATCTTCAAATCGTCGAGGATGTTCGCAAAGTGACTAGTGAGACTTTCATTGGGTTAAATATATTAATGAGAATCTCTAATGTTACCTAGTCCATATCTTGGTATAATTGTGAAAACGTATCTACGACATGGTTTCCCATTGGGTATATGAGGACCAACCGATGTCTATTCTCAGTTACCAACATCACGAAATTTTGTTGTGATACCAACTTTTAAAATAATTTCAAAAAAATATGGTTCCAGTAATCACTATCAACGGTCATATCTCACCTGCCCCGACGTAGATTGCCAACATGACGTCTGACGGGCTCGAAGTCAACCCTCGCCAATGACGTGGAATCGACGTCTGACGTCTGACTGGCCACGTCACTCGGACTTGACGAGCGTCCGACAGTCGGACAATGCGGCTATGACGTTACTGTACATGAAATTCGGACAGTTGAGGCGAATGTAAAATATTGATGTTTTGATCATTGCGTATGCCAGTTCGATGATCTGGGAATTGAAAAAAGTGGTATGCAAAGTAATCATCCGGTAGTGACTGAAAAAAATGATTGGAGGGATTGTCAAACTTTGTAGGTTTGAACCCAAACAATGCTCTCATAACGATGAAGAAAAACACAGTGAGAAAAACCAATATTCTGGAATCAAAAATTCGAAATCATATGACATCTACCAACCTGAACTGGGACCACGTGGCGCTTGGTGAATTACTGCCCATTCTTCACCAAGTGGAGGCGTGTGTCCTAGCAGCGGAAACAGTATAGTGTAAGTAAGCTAAACTATTTATTTAAATATCCAATTCAGTACCTTAAAATATGTCATGATCGTTTACTTTGTAGCTGTACCTAAATATTTTTTTTTTCTATTAATCTCAGAATTTAATCCATAAGTGAAAGTAGTAGCTCCAAAAGACACTGTATCGGTCTAAAGTTTGCTTACCACATCAAGGAAAGAAATTAAAAACAAATAAAAATATTTTTATTATGTGAATTCGTATCAAAAATAGTCTCATCACTAACTAAAAGCTCTTTTACGAGTGTTCATTTTCAAAACAAATTATTAATTTAACAACTTATACGACCCTCTGAGATTATATAGTTTCATTTTATGTCTCGGTTGTTAAGTTTTGTGACATATCCAGTATCTTTTTACGGAGTTACTGATACTTTTTGGGCGGTGAAGGCTCGACCTCAACGGCCTAAACTTTTGTCATAGTTACAGAGTCGTAAAACCAAAAATCGTACCCGTCATTATCGACTATAAACATCGATAAATAGTTGAAGTGTTATATCGTTCATACGGCCATTTAGTCGAGTATATCAAATGTCTATAAAATGAGAATGCAATTTAAATTTGGTTTAGATATCTCAATAGATCTAATCGTGGTTTTATACAGGGTGGTGATTTAGACACCTACATCCATAAAGGGGGTTATTCTAGATCAGCCTTTTCCAAAGTGGGCGATAACGCCCCCTTGTAGGCGCTGCAGGCCTAAAATGAGGTGGTAAGAGACACAGAAAAAAAATGGGGGCGTTGCGTAGACTCTACACAACGTCCCCATTTTTTTACGCCCCACTTTGGGAAAGGCTGTTCGAGATGCGAAAATTTCTATAATAATATAGACATTTTCGCAGTTAAAATAAAAAAATTGTACATCCGTCAAAATATTTGTTTTTTGGAAAGAAGTTCTCTGACGCAGTTTGCTGTTGGAGTCAAATTTTTGAAATGGGCACATAACGAAAATAGCGTTACGTAACGAAAAATTATAAAAAGTGCCATGGATATGGGCATATCGCTTATGCCTATATCCATAGCACTTTTTATGATTTTTAGGAGAAAGAGCGTGTGAGATTAATAAAAAGGGTCTTCAAGGGTGCTTTAACCAATGGTGAGGTAAAAAATTAAAATCCCTATGACGAATGCGCAAATTTTCAAGTTCTCATCATGGGAGTCGTTTTCGCGGTTATCCAGAGTGCTGAAGCTGGTAGTGAAGTCAAAATGAAAATCCAAAGTAGCTGCTGTGAACACATTCAAAGTTTTTATCAGGATGATGGGTGCTGAAGCCGATAGGTATAAAGTTTGAGTATTTTTAAGACACAGTAAAAGATGTTACATTTGGAGTAGTAAAAAATGCGTAAGGAACTACGTTCTTGACGATAACGATACCAGTTCTGTATCGAAAGTTATTGAACATGACGAGTAGAATCACTTCTTAGACTAAATTAACCACCACCACCAATTGGCCACCCTGTATTTGGGCTATAAAACTGCAACCCATTCAATTCGCTCTATTAATAAATAATTTTCAAATATCGGCTAAAGGCTGTAAATTATATTTTACGACCGATACAAAATGGGCAATTTCTTTAAAAGTAGCTTTTGGAGGCGGAGTCTCTAATTTGACGACACCAATTAACGGCGCTTATTTTCGAAAACTATGACGTCATGATATAGCCTGATAGAACAGCCTTTAATAAAGAGATGGCCATCTATATTGGTGGCACTGCCATACAATTTGTCTCGACTACGCTATAAATTGATTGTACGCGCAGCGTGGCGTCTATCTGATCAACTCAGTATTTATAAATGATTTTGATAATATGAGCCTCACCTACATATACGGACGAGTCAAACATGATCATAATAATAGTATAGCATCATAACAGTGAGTTACTTCTGTGCACTCGTGTGGAACAGCCATTATGAAAGCTGCATGTTTTATTGTGTATACGAACTACTCTCACTGTGTATCATTATGTGTAATGATAGAGTATTTTTAGTAGTGAAAGTGTGGCCTATTGCTTGTATATTTTGATGTCACGACTTCCAACCAGGATTTGTATTTGTGACAGTGGTTTTGAGGCAGTTTTTCAGGCTGAACACCATCTATATTTTCTAACCTAAACTGTTAGGTGGTACACCCACAGTGGTCCAATTTTATTTCAGACTAGTTTGACCACACGGCGACATATTAAGCCGTACATTTCCAATTTTAGCTGACCTCGTATTATATAGACTTTTCGTGCAAAGAGAAGTCATCTTATACTCGAAATGTATAGCTTGATATGTCACCGTACGTACAGTCATGGAATTTAATTTCCTTTCTTGTTGCCATTTTATATACAACTCTTCTATACTTACTGACAATGTAAAAGTTGGGAATTAATTTCCTTGACTTAAGCTAATAGGGTGCGGTCCAATTGCCACTAACCGGACCCAAATCTCAGACTCCAGATTCCTACAAAGAAAATCTAATGGAAGAATTCAATACTTGACACTTTGCGCGGGATTCCAATCCAAGGCCCCATGCTCAGCATTCACACTAACGAATACTACACCAACCATGAAGTAAAAAAGTGTTGATAAAAAAGTTCTAGGTGGTTAATACCGCAACTTTTAGCTAACGATATTAGATGTCAATGTTAGACTTACAGATACTGCAATAGCTCAAGATCGTACATTCTGGCGGTCAATATGGGAAATGTATGTTCAGTACCTGACATTTCCCGGTAGACATAGTATGCAATATATTACCTGCAAACGTAGCGTATGCACGTATTGCTCTGAGTGGTACATAACTCTTCTTAGCGGTATTTCACTGGTACATTAGTTCGGGACTTTAATTAGAGAGATGATGAGAATTGATGCATCGTAAAGATGTCATTGGACAATATATTATTCAATAATATGTAAAATCTTGGCAGTTATTTTGATTACTTTTGTACCATTTTGCAAATCTATACTAATATTATAAAGCTGAAGAGTTTGTTTGTTTGATTGAACGCGCAAATCTCAGGAACTACTGGTCCAAATTGAAAAATTATTTTTGTGTTAAGTAGCCTATTTATCGAGGGAGGCTATAAGCTATATAACATCACGCTACAACTAAGAGGTCCGCTCCTCTTAGTTGTAGCGTGATGTTGCGTGATGTTGCAGTAATTAAAAATGTTGCAAAAACGGGGGAAATTTATTCCTTTTGAGAGTTTCCATTGCGTGCGCTGCGTAAACGGTTAAAGTAACGCAAAAATCATGTATAACGGAGTTGTTCCTTTTAAAAAGTTCTAAAAAAAAGTCCGCGAGAGCATATATCTATCTTTTAAGGTTGACTCACTATAACTCAAAAGGAGCGAGCAGCAACGAAAAATGGACGAAAACTAGCAGGCAATCAGTCAGGAGAGCAAAAATTTGACGCGAACGAAGTCGCGGGCAGAAGCTATAAAGAAATAAAATCATGAAAGTCGAAAACCTCGTAATCGAAAGAAAGTTAATTTAAAAAGTTACAGGTATGTCAGCGAGAGATTGTAAAGTGCAATACTTTTTCGATAGTTTATAATCTGTCAAAGGCAAACAGATAAAATGTGAACTACTGTATTATACTTCCACGCGACGGATCGTATCTGGTGCTAATACTAAATAGCCAAATAACTGCGACCCATTTAGTCGTGATACCTTGGTTTTGTTTCTGCGGCCAAATCGGTTACTACCTAGAGCGACAAATCAGGAACGGTTCATAAATTCATAATTTAACGCGTAATGAAATCGGAGATGAAATGAAATGTTTATTTATGTAAGGAGATTTTTAAGATACTTTCATGTTTGTTACTCAGTTTTTGAACCCTGTCGACAAGTGCAGGTTTGTTAACAATTTTACATTTTTTTATTGGTTTGACATGGATTTTTAATTGGTATGAACTATCGAAAATCAATACGTTATATCAAGTGTGTAAGCAGTATGGTACAGTTTACAATTTTTCAACAGTTTACAATAGCGTAAGATTATGAATTAACGGTGTTCACAATCATACGGTGACAGATACAATTCACTTCGCTTTCCTTTTTATTTAACGTGAGCTTTTAGTAATACTCGGAAATATAATCGCAATCAGACTTAACAGCTAATGTGCTTGGTTTCATATTCGTATTATTCCCGATCCAATTCACCATCATCCAATTATTTTCAGAATTGTAAAAGCTTATCTTATTGTCTCTACTAAAAGACCGTTTAATTTATTTTAACTATAATGATTGCATTCTGTTACGTCCAATTTCGATTATTTTGATTTTTGTTTTCAACGCTGAACGCTCTACGACTCGTTCGAAGTGCATTACCATATTTAATTACAAACAAAATCATCTTAAAACGGAAAGGTTTTAATCAGTACATAAGTACGTTCCTAAATCGTATGTAGATTATAAATATTCATAGAAGATCAATACTATTTCGAGCTTATTGAAAATCTACCGGTCAATTGCGACTTGGACTTCCACACTGTGGGTTTCGTACCTCGAAAATTATAGTTTACTTTCTTTTTATTATTTACCATTGTAGAGACTATAAGACACCATGCTGTTTAATGAAAAAATCTCAGGCCTCTTTTTGAGTAAGGCTGTAATTCACAACGTGGGCTAAGTGCGAGTTCGCATGTCACATGTCAAGTCTATAAATTTTCGATTCTAGGACATGCCGGTTTCCTTACGTTGTTTTTATTCACCGTTTTGAGAGCAGTGGTGATGATATTATTTACACAAAGTAAAGCGCCTCCTTGGGTTGAATCCACAAGATCTAATTCGTAAGTCGGGGCCAGCCACTGAGCCATTATTGCACTACTAGGCTACCAAATATTTCAACTGAATAACTACTGCTAACGCTTTCTGACTAACAGACACTCTCGTGGACGGATGGACAGACAGACAGACGGAGCGGGCGTAGGGTAAGTTTGTAATATGGTCCCGTTTTAGCCATTTGGGTAGGGAATTCTAAAATGGAATACCTATTAAGAATCGATTTTTGAACTATTCTCAAGTAAATCTTTCGAATATTACCGACTACTGGTATCGATAAATCGTACGGTACAGAATCGGCTTGTTTCAGTTTGCGGCTCTATAGCAATAACGCATTGGATTTAACGATCGCAATAGTGCACGTGTGTGTTTTAAACGTTTCTATTTTTAACTCGCCGCCGGAAAAAGTGGTCTCTCTGAATTGTACACAAAATAACAACTAACCTCGTTTTGTGAGTTGTGCGGCAGAAATACGCGAATAATGACAGGAATGAATTTACATGGTATTTTATTTGAGTCGATCTAAAGTTTAATTTTATGTAAATAAAACACAGTTTCTGTCAGTAACTAAGACATACATTTAATCAACAAGGTAAATCAAAAGTGGTTTAATTGGTGCCCTGATTGACCGATAAAATAATGACGGTAGTAACACTCTTAAGTAGATCTGTGGTGACATTTTCAAGACAAGAATCAATTCGATTTATAAATCTTGATACTATATTTTATTTTTTAATTGATTTATAAACCTCTGACTCCAGGTTTTTTTTTTGTGAGTGGGAAATTATCAACTGACTTCTCCCGCTCTAGGGTGGAGCGGAAGAGCGTGTCAGACTTTTACTGACTAAAACCCACCCGTGTTCCTTCAGTTGCCCATATGCCAGAGCCACGGTATCTCTTTCGAACAAATCTCGCGACCCTGGCAGGTCTGACCCAAGGTGAGGCGAATAAACAGCGGCATAATTGCGTTACACACTTACAATGGCAATGCTTTTAATTCTGACAGTTCTACAAAATTCATTGCGTTATTTACGTAGCTAAGCAGACGAATGGTTCAAACGTATAACGCAATGGATTACAAATTTCATTTAACATCTAATCTTTTAGTGTACGATTGAAAGTTTCACCGCAATTAAGGTACGGAACATCTAACCTTTATTAAAACTCATTCATTTAGCGGTAAGCACACTTCACAGTAATCGAAAAAGTTCTTTAAGTCAATTAAACAGAAACAATACGATATTATCAGCCCCAGCTTTTTGGAAAATTTCAATTGTTGTTGACCACATTTTAAACGTAATTGCATTTCATTAAAATTCCTGTCACCCTTTCGTTAAGGGCATTTCGATTCAATTTAAGTTGCTTAAGAACTCGTTAGTTATTCGTGTATCAATAAAAGGGTTGGTACAGATATCGTTACCGATTTACCGAAGGGTATCGGCCAATTGGTGTAGTCTCGGTTTTATTCATGTTTACGTCTGTGATGTTATCTTTTGACTATACGGGCGCTCCACCCTTTTATTAAACTGCCACGTTAAAGAACTGACAGGGAAAACTGTTGAGTTGTCTGCTGGTACATTATGGGGCGTTTGTTTCGGTTGCGGGTTGAGTGATATATTTTCAATTGCAAGCATTCATCCTATGTGATGGGCGAAATGTGGTTTCCGACAGTTTTGGCGTGTTCTATTGTGTTGGTATTAAACGTATGTCAAGCTACTGCAGTATGACTGCGGATGTTTTAGAAAATAAAAAATCTAATTCACGATAATATTTTTGAAAGTCTTAGAAAAAAGGAATTTCAAGACGGATGTAGGTTACTATTATGTCAAAAATTTACGAATCACTAGAGTACCAAGCTTACGTAAAAGTAACTTACGTATAAAATACAGGGTAAATTCATAAATAGCCTAATTTTAATTATTGTAATAGGTAAATGATTGATTATTGTAAGAAATATTGACTATACATATTTGCACACATGTTATGGTAAAGTATGGTATAAGGGGGTTGTCCGCCAAATTCAAAATTTTGTTTTTTCCATCTTTGCTGGTCATTGTTAGGCTGTAATGAACTTGGAACAAAATATGATTAGCAAACCTTGTCAGGTGTGTATTTACAGAATAGACTTAAAAAACTTTTTCCCTCAAAATACATTTAATCCCACTGACCTTAGCGCATTCACTTTAAAGAAATTTTGTTAGATCACCTTATGAATGACCGAGACTCAAGCGAATAAATGATTTGATTTTAATTCTATTACTCGTAAGTAAGATACAGTAACGTTAACAGATACAGTAAATTACAGTAACGTTGTATTTTAAGTGGTTTTTCGTGTTTATCTTATTATTTTAAATCAAAGTACAATTATTTTTTCAGCCAAGAACGTTCTTTATGTTTTCACAAAGTTTATCTAGTTCGTCGACGAGTCAACTCTACAGTTTTCATTATTCCATTAGCAAGCGAGGGTGTGTGTTTAATGAAAACAGGACAAGAATTTGAATTTAATGTGTTTCTCGTGGTCGTCTCAATATCGTTACTCGATAAGTTTATTAAATGGTCCGGGATGGGTCAGTATGAAATTCCATAGCCCGGATTTTTGGGACCACAAAATAGGGGAAGATGGTCTCAAACGATAGTGGGCGTGTAGTCTATGTTACAGTCCTGTTTTACATTAAAATGCAATTCTGTAAATTGCATTTTAATGTAAAACAGGACTGTTTGTTATTAATGAACTTTGGTTTCAAACTTTGTATATTATTTTATACTAGCTTTTGCCAGCGGCTTCGCCCGCGTGGAGGTCGGAAATTATCCCGCGGGACCATACTACTGCGATAAAAAGTAGCCTATGTCCTTTTTGGGCTCTAAACTATCTGTGTACCAAATTTCATTTAAATCGGTTCAGTAGTTTTAGCAGGAAAGCGAGACAGACAGACAGACAGAGTTACTTTTGCATTTATAATATTAGTATGGATTATAGTGTGGATGGTGGCTCTGGGACGTGAGGAAAACATTTAGTAACGGATAATCCTCTTACCTTCGTTAACTCGGGCTGCTGAGTCGTTGCAGACTGTATTTAAACAATATTAATGGTAGATTAAAGTGAATAATACTAGGTATGTGTTCAGTTTGACAACCCGTCTTACCGGGGGTATATTACCCAGTAAATGGATTGTGACGGTCAGATACGCAATCGCTTCACCTAAAATATTGGTACCCAGCTAGAGTAGATGCTCAACTCCAACATTTTTGAGAAAAGGCTAGGCACATGATGACTATGTATAGGTTTATTTTTTCTAAAATTACATTCCTATCGGTTTATAACTTTGTTTTATTAGGTATCACTTTCAACATTGTTAAAAATATAACTACAAGTATGTCTTCTGTGCTGTTCATAAATCATGATTCTTGTTTTATTTTCTACTAACTTCTGCCCGTGACTTCGTCCGCGTCAAATTTTTGCTCCTCTGACCCTTCCCGTCGCATCGATTTGCCTGCTAGTTTTCGTCCATTTTTCGTTGCTGTTCGCTCCTTTTGAGTTATAGTGAACCTTAAAAGATAGACATATGCTCTCGCGGATTTTTTTTTAGAACTTTTTAAAAGAAACAATTCCGTCATACATGATTTTTGCGCACGCAACGGAAACTCTCAAAAGGAATAAATTTTCCCCGTTTTTGCAACATTTTTCATTACTGCTCCGCTCCTCTTTATTGTAGCGTGATGTTATATAGCCTCCTCTTATATAGGCTATAGCCTCCCTCGATAAATAGGCTACCCAACACAAAAAGAATTTTTCAATTCGGACTAGTAATATATAATATATAACAATATAGATCCTGAGATTAGCGCGTTCAATCAAACAAACAAACTCTTCAGCTTTATAATATTAGTATAGATTTCTTGTCTTTTTACCCGACTGCCGCAAAGTACAAAATGAGGGTTAAGTTTTAAACAGGCTACACAAGATTCCATTGCGCATGCACCAATGAACCCAAAAAAATGTCCACAACAAAACTTCACCTATAAAATAATTCAGGGACCGCAACCAGGTTGTAAAATTTTGTTGCAAGAAACCCCTTCGTGGTTTAAGCCAATGTCCCCATGGTTCCGTGCCGTAAAAGTTGATTAAACAAAAAGAACCCCGGTTAAATTTTACTACTTGGTCGGGATATCCTCAATAAAAACGAGTGTATCATGATTTTAAGAAAAAGACTGCAGTTTCATTCAAACCACTTTTACAGTTTGCAATGGAAAATAAAAATCTATGTTTTTTTTGGTTACTTGTGATGTTTATATACTTGTTTTGTCTGGTCTGTGGGGCGAACACGGCCTACTGTGATAGCTTGAGTCACATATTTTTATCACAGTTTGGGAACAAACACTGTGATAAAATGCGTAACTCAAGCCGAGAGATATCTTTAGAATCGGTTCATTATCGGACCAGCCAGCCTCCTCTCCGTAAGAGGTAGTGGTTCATAATCCACTACACGGGCCCAGTGCGGATTGGTAGATGTCCTATGTCTTAGAATTTTTGGTTCTAGGAATTGCCGGTTTCCTTACGATCTATTCACCATTTTGAGAGTAGAGATGGAATTAAATAAACAAAGTAAAGTGCCTGCCTGGGTTCGAACTCACGATCTCTAACTCTTAAGTCAGCTCGATACCACTGGGTTACTACTGCTCTTTAGATTTGGTTACCTTAAATAATATTTGGTCGTAGAACAAGATTCTTGTTATGTGCTTTCACCTTAGTGGTATGATTTAATAGTCTGCGGTGTAGTTGACCAACTGACCACCCGTACCTTAAACCGAAAGACAATGATCATTAACGTATTTATTTACCTGGTCAATTAGCCAGGTAGAGAAGTGTTTCAGACAAACTAGATTTTATAATAATACTAGCTTTTCCCAGCGGGTTCGCCCGCGTGGAGGTCGTAAATTATCTCGCGGGAACGTAGGTACTACCGGGATAAAAACTACTCTATCTGTTAATATATGGTTATAGACTATCTGCGTGCCAAATTTCTTCCAAATCCGTTCGGTCGTTTTTGCGTGAAAGAGTAACAAATATCCATCCACCCACACAAACTTTCACATTATAATCTTAATAGGATAGTGTAAATCAATCTGCCAAACCTTTTTGCCAACTATGTTGGGGTTGGCTTCCAGTCTAACCGGATGCAGCTGATTAGCATTTTACATGAAGCGACTGCCTACCTGACTTCCACAACCCCGTTACTGGATAATACGATACCCCATGATAAGACTAGTTGTCAGACTTGGGCTTCTGTAAGTACAGTCAAACATCTACACATGACAGCCGGTACCAACGGCTTAGCGTGCCTTCCGAGGCAAAGAGCGGACTCGATATGTAATGATTGTTCACCCATCTACCAAATAACCGTGGTAAGAGTAGCTTAACCTTCGATGGACTCATCAGCTGTTATTATTAACGAGACTCTTTCCTAGATATTACAATAACCACATTCAAATTATTTAATGAGAAATAATAATTAATAATTTAAAACATCTCAATCTAATTTTCAATAAGAAAACAAAGGGTAAACAGGTAGTTGAAACTTGAAACAACACGGCTGTTTTCCAGTCGTGAGGTCAACGACCTCCGAACTGTAATGGCTGGCCACGTCACTCCGCCGTCACTGGCCGTCACTGCAAGAAGAGTTAATTTTCCCTTGCATTTAATTTACTTATTAAAAAAAGAAGCAATTTAAGCGACCTGTGGGTTCCGTAATTGTAATTAAGTTAAGTGGGGCTTTCGAAGGTAAACCAACCTTTGTTGATGAATTACATTTTTTATTAAATATGGTTACAATTTGTTATACTTATACAGTGTTGTTGTTTACGATTCATTACTTGTACGAACACATCGCACATTTATTGAGAGCGCTAGTATAAGCATTTCTATCTAATGTAAACTTATCACACCTTCAAAATTATAGAAACTGATAAGAAATTTAAAGACTTCAACTTTGACTAATAAAACTATAAACTCTTATTAAAACAAAGGCGTACACCCACATAATAAGTCTCTATTTTAAAAGGAGTTTTATAATTTTAAGGGTCAAAGTTGAAATCTCAAAATTTCTAATGAGGTCTCTATAATTCTGAAGGTGCATTTTGTATTATTAATTTTATTGAGTACCGAAACTTTTGACTATTGTATACATTGTTATAATTAATAAATCAATTATGAAGAAATCAGCAAGATTATTGAATTAAAATATGTATTGAATTATCAGCTAAAATTGATCGATGACTCCAAAACCCCATTGCTGTGACTATTATCTAATTCACACTTATAGCGTCTCATTAAATAGGATATATCATGTCTTTTGCATTGTAAAGTCAAATCACGTCCACAAACAAGCCGACATTCATATCCCCCAGGCGGGTTAGTAACTGAACCCTAGCCGTGTTCAGAAGGGTTAGACGAAATAGTTAACCAATGGAACAAGTTTAATTCTGATCATCCAGTTAATAGTATAGAAACAGAAATAGACAAAATTTTAAAGAAGTGTGAACAATGCGGAAAAGAGGAAGGTTCTATAGACCGAATATAATATCAATACCACAACTTTTGAGTAGCCTGTCGGTTTTAAACAAAGATGAAAAATAAAACTAACTCCTGTTAGAAGCCAATAGGCCAAAAGCCAGTATGATAAATTAATAGCATCTTTGTACTTACGTCAATAAATCAAATGCATAGTTTGAACAATCCTCATCATAATTTCAGCCGAAAGACGTCCACTGCTGGACATAGGCCTCCCCCAAGTTCGACTACTTCAACGATTCTGTGCTTCCTGCATCCAGCGGAAAATATTATTAAATAATGTTTGAGCAATATAATTAAATAGTATTATCAAAAAATCATACGTGCTCTCCATCAAAAGAAATCACTCCACAAAAGAACCTTCAACAAAAATACCAAGGGACCCTGAACTCAAAAGCTCATACGCGCATCATATGTTGTTTATCTTTAATTAGTTGAAAATTGCTGATTCACGTCGCCGAGATAACGTCCACCCACGTACGGGGTTCGGTTCCGGACTGCGCCTGCGTCTATCATAACATTGGTGACGGCTCCAATGAGATATAAGTGTTTTACATAATGGTTGTTGCAGCAAATTGTGTTTTATGTTTGTTTGTTTAAGGATGAAAGGGTAGATTAAGTAATTGTTGTCCTTGATGACTTTTTGATTAACATAAATATAGGATAAGCGGTTTATAAGAAGATGTAGTGATAAAAATTGAAAAGAGTATGCTCAGATAGTTTGGTCATGTTGAGAGGATCAATGAAGGGAGACTAGCGGAAGGTATTTCCAAGGCAAGATGTGAGTGGAAAGGCTGGGAGACGACGCCCTGGAAGGACCTATAGTGACCCTATTGGTGATATTCTTCGAAAACGTTGAGTGAGCGGCATTAGTCGTGCATTTTATTTTTGCTTTTGCCTGAGTATAGATTTCATTTTCTTTGTTGGAAGATTGGGTTGGCTAGCTGACATATGGCAAATAATTTAATTGAATGTTTTGCGTCTCTTAATGTTTACTACTTACAATTGTGTAGAATCAAGTTCTTCTAACTGGACAGACAGCTGTGCTGCTGGGGAGTTTGTTGCACCACCTCTTCTTCCCAGCTAAAGCACTAGGAAGTGGTGAAGGGCGGGCTTTTTGGGGGACTGTCTTATGTAATTTTGAAGTTCAAAAAGTGCTGATCCGCAGCCTAATTTGAATAAATGACTTTTGATTTTGACATACGACCAGATGTATTAACGTAAACGATACAAAAGGAATACGTAAGAATACTAGCAGGTGGCATATGTGTATGTAGATGAGGAAAAGCTTGGTTGCAGTGTAAAGTGAAGTAACAGTTAACGGTAGCACATGTCCAAAGAAACTTATCCCGATTTGGATAGAACGGAAGAGTGAAAATGTTGGCAAGTTCTAAACAGATGATATGAAAGAGATTGTGTGTAGGCGTTGGACCGAAGAAAATGAGAATAGCGTGATTATTTGCAAAACACATACAATAAGCAATTGATGGCAATTTCCTTCATTTTCTGCCTTGTGACACAAACACAATTTTCAAAATTAAGAATTGGAATAGGAAATCCCTTAAATACCCTCCGAATTGAAAGTAAGAAGAAATCTATGGAAAAAGTAATACCAGTGGTACTTAATGGTAAAGGTAAATGATGACAATGCATGTGGAACTACTAACAATAACGACTGCCCATCTGAATATTTACAAAAGTAACGAGTTGATAAAATGTGATCCTTTTTGGGAGTGCAAGCCCACGGAGACCTCAAAGCTACAGATTAAATGACGTCGCAAATGAACAGTAAGAAGTTTAACATAACGTTTCGTTGAGCGAATCACATTCATATGTAAATATGCGCGGGAGACTGTACACAAGGCGCTTACGATGACTGCATTGTTAGTGAAGCATTCAAATGTTCTGAAGTCACGAGTGCATATTGTTGGCGATTCCTGGTCAATGAAACTGTTGTATTTATTAGTAACTGTTGCCGTTTCCGTTAAGATAATATTTTGAAGAATGTCTGACATTTATAGGTGCGTGTGACTGCGAATAATGTTAGGTGATACCGTAATGGTCTCCGAGAAGGTATAGACCACCCGGCCTCCTATGTTAAAGTCGTATTTCAAATCAGTATAGTTCTCGATTGGGCAAATTCTTGTGAATTATCTTCCATACATCAGTATTGTCAATGAAAAGCCAAATAAAACCCTTTAGGACTTGGAAGCCGCTATGTTAGTTCTCTCTTATTTACAACACACACAATCAGACTAAAATAGTGGGACCATTTCGGCTTCCTCTCTGTTAGAGGGAGTAGGCTATCCACCACGTGGGCCCAGTGCGGGTTCGTGGATATCACTGTCTTCGTAAATTTGGTTCTAGATCATGCCAGTTTCCTCACGATGTTTTCCGTAACGTTTTGAGAGCAGAGGTGGTATAATTTACAAAAAGTAAAGCGCCTGTCTCGGTTAGGAAATAAAACCTCACAACTCATAAGTCACGGCCGTAACCATTGGTGTTCCGTCCCGTTCGAATTGGTTACTCTGTGAACGCACCATGACGTGAAATGGAGTGACATCTGTCAGTTTGACACTTCCTCTTTGATTTTGGTTGGAAAAAGGGAGCATCGTTCGTCGCCGTTTGATTTCGCGACCAGTTGTAAATTAATCCCTTTAAATCGATCCGTTTGGGACAATTTGTCATGATCCAATTGTTTTTGTGCGTAATCAACCTCCTTTGACGTAATAATACGGGTTTAGTTCGAACTTTAGTTGAATACTTTGAGGTTAAGTGATTGAACCGCATGTTGGAGTAAATGTCTGGCCTATTGCAGCGGCCTGGTGTCCTGGATACCACTAACAACGTCACTACACAATATAATATACACTCACTTACATACATAAATCCAGGTAGGCTCCAGAGCAGGTGTTCTTCTACCATCAGGTGAGTTATTCGAATATATTTTTGTTCAGCTCCGCGCACGGCGGACAGTTCGCTCGCCACTTCTTGTCCCAAGGCCCACCATCATACCTTCCACTGCGCTATTAAAATCCTATGGTGAGCCCTTGGCTTGGCGTCGAACAATTGGGCTACTACTGCTCCTTCATTAGTGAGGCAGCATTGTCAATGATGTAAAAATACTAATTGTTAAAACAATTTGATAAGGATTTCATAATTAGAAGCAAGTTTTCATTTTATCCTACAACACGAAAAGCTGTTCGAATTCCGAAATATTTACATCATCTTTACAGAAATGTGTAACAGAGTCATTACAGAATATTTTTTGGGATAGAGAAGCAACGAGGACAACCCTTTGATAAACCGAAATACATAATCCATAAGCTCTATTTCATATTAATATTAAATCACCTTATGCACTGCAAACAAAGTGAAGATTTAAAAAATCAATGACGCCAAACCTGCCCCTATTTCAGAACAGGGTTGAATAACCGGCATGAATTTTTAAAGCATTTCGTGTAGTGCAAACTGCGTCACTATGAGGCAGATGAAGTCCGCATCTCCCCTTGAGAATATTAAAATTCTTCGTGGACCTGTCCTTAGCTAAGGCACAGTGCACATTGTCAACGCATATAAACCTACAGTGTTGCCTTTACTTGCCATTGTACTGCACCCCTTGCACTTTCTTTGCTGTATTCACGGCGTATTCTAGTATTTTATTATTCATAACAACCGCCTTATGCGCAACTCCTATAATGTTAATAATTGAAGACATCCGTGACGTTGAAATGTTGGAGCTACTTGGAACAAGTCATGTTTAAAACTCTTTTATTTATAAGTTCATGTTTTGTCTGCATACTCATATTGAAAGTATGCATGAATGTGCCGTGTGGTGTGCTACCTCGGGGTGTTAACTCCCTTTAGAGACAGGTGTAGATATCTGCAGAATACTGGTAGTATGAATGTTGAGTAACCGATAGAGAGGCACACGTGGCGTTTTAAGTCTTCGCCTACTCCCATAGCAGAATGGCGTGAAATTATGTAAGCATGCACGATATTGGATGAAACGAATCAAATCGAAATCGAAACTTTCGCTTTTGTGAATGCGAGTATATTACCGAGTAATATTTTTACGGCACGCCTAGAGCATTAAAATGTATAAGTTACGATTAAACTGTTATTTTAATCCAGTCGTGCGCGAAATGATTCAAGTAACTCTACGCCGAAGCTCTTGCGCCGCATATTATTGAAATAAAGAAAAACCCATTTCTGTGGTATGGGATAGCATTATGCGTTGATATGACTGCATGTTTATGGCTTATTGTTCTCACTCCACGTTATACTTAGCACCGTATTAAACATTTTATTGAGTAATGTTCGCCCTGATAGAATTTAACACAAAGGTCAAGTGTATGTTAATATATTTTAAAGATACTCCGTGGGCGGCACGATTTATTATGCTTTGATACACATTAAACTATGCAAATAAATTGTAAAATATACATATATAGGTGTGGACATAAAATGTTGCGGAGGTTTTGCACAAAACTATTGACCCGAAAGGTTGGTTTTTCTTCAAATTTTACTAAAAAAAAAACATGTTCGTTGTAATATTTCATGGCGACACAACACAAAAGCAATTGAATGTAGTTCATAAAACAAACGGAAAAAGTGGAAATTAATTGATTGCTGTTACAATGGCTGAGTATAAGATATATTTTGCTTATTGGAAATACCTACCGAGACTAGAGAAGCTGAAACCAGCGGAAACTGTAGTCGTACAGGCTGCCAGGGACATATTCCCGGAAACTGAAACCATGAATTAAGCATAATGATTGAAACCCTCTAGCGTAAAAATTAAACGTCAGTAAAAAAAAAAAATATAGCTTTGCCACACATTTTGATTGCGAAGGTCGCAGACGCCAGCACATAAAGCTACTACAATATATCAAATTTCTTTAATAGGTTTTCAACTTTATCGCTAAAGCATTAGGTTCAAGATTGATTGGGAAAATTTGACAGTTTCGGGTAGTTTGATGCGTTGACGTCTGTACTTTTGTATGAAATAGCTGATATGTTTTAAAATACCCTAGAGTAATATTCACGCAGGGAGGTCCAGAATCATTTATTGAATCTATGGCTGCAGGATGAGCGGCATTACCCTGCCAACCCGAATAAATTAAAAGTGGAAAAATAGTAGAAGTTTCTTTCTCTATTCTTTTGTTTACGTTAAAGCCCCATCCGTTGCCGGTGTTTCATCCCCCATTTTAGCCAGCATAAGCTACGAGAAATGGCTCTTGTTGTGGTTAAAAGATAAGTCTGTATAACTATGTGGAGTCATCATATCCATCACTGAGTTTATATAGGTATCATCATCTTCATCATTATTTCAGCCTAAATACGTCCACTGCTGGACATACGCCGCCCCCAAGCTCCGCCGCTTTGACCAGAGACCGTGTGTAAATAACTTAAGTTCAGGTCCGGATTGTATATAATCGACTTCGATACATTTCGTTGGTGTGATGGTTGCAAACACTCCTGCTGGATATGAGGTCTTGAATGGAATTCCTAAGTTGGGCAAAGTCTTAATGAGTTTTTCTATCTGAAATTTTTCAGTGAAGCTTGGAGTTTGGTTTGACCGAACGGCACCGCTCCTCTATAGTGATAATGGCCCGGCTTTACGGGTCGTGGGTTCGACCCAGGCAGATGTTTTACTTTGTGTAAATAATTTCATCTTCACTACTTTCGAAACGGATTAGGAAAATATTATGCCGAAATCGGCATGTCCATGAATCAAATATTCGAAGACATGTGACATCTACCACCCCGCATTGGGCACACATGTTGGATAACAGCCCTCTCCCTCTCACACAGACGTGGCCTCTTTCCCAGCAGTGGGAACAGTATAGGCTGATCATGCTGATAGAAATAGGTTCCCTCTATTACATGGGACTTAATCACATGGCCAAATGTGGGTACAATATAGTTACTTACACCTCTGCCTAACCCTTTGGGATATCAAGGCGTGATGTTATGTTATGTTACTTTATATATTTCATGCTGTGGACACCGACAGACAGTCATGCATCTAATTGTAAAACACTGAACTTTCGCCAGTCCCATGTAATTAATAGAAGCGAGCCTAATGCCACCAGCATAATCAGCCATAAGGTTTCCACTGCTGGGAAACGGGCTTCCTCTCTGTGAAGGGAGTGGACAATAAAAAAATACTAACTACATTGCATCATCACGACAAATGATTACTAATTAGGTGTTATGAAGCCGAATAAATATTTATCAAAGACATTAATCTTATTTAATTTAGTGTAATCTATTAAATTTTTTATCGTATGAAACTGGTTTCTTTGCACAATAATAATTCCTTAAAGATTTAACACGCGACAAGGAATTTAGATGGATAACGATCTATTGATTTAGATAGGCTATTTTTTAAATTAAGAATGCGAAGTCAAATTAAATATTGTTATTTGTCAGAGGCTTTTTTTAAAAACGTGTTCGAAATTGAAAATGATTTCGTAAGAGACCGGTAATTTATTAATTGACTGTGCAATTTTGGATGATTGGATATCCATAAAGAGATAATTATGTGGACAAAGTTGACTTTTGGAAAATTATAAATCGTTTAGGCAATTAACGCTTTTTAATAATTTTAGTTAGAGTTTCGAGTATTTTTTGAATTAATTAATTTTAAAGATGGCGTATCTTAAATCGGGTACTACTTATTAGTAGTTCGTTAGATGGTTCGTCTTAATAGTAGGTACCCTATTGGGTACCTACTATTAAGACGAACCATCTAAAAATAATATTAGGTCACGGTGACTTCGTCTCCGATCTAGAAAGAAAAGAAGCCATGTCCTTAAAAATATCAATAAATAAAAAATATCATTCCATTCCACAGTCTTTGTACCGTGAAAGCGTAACTAACAAACAAACTTATTTACAGTGGCGTGCATTGCATACAGGTTTATAAGCAGTGCCTTCCTCAGAAATCACCATAAGTCTGGCAATTGTGTCCCTAAATTATTATGAAACTAACGCAATTATCATACCAAAAACGAGCCCGTTGTCTGCCTAGACAAGAACAGCCGGACTAGTGCCTACCTATACAGAAAACCAATGCACGCCACTGCTTATTAATGCATTTTTAATATTAGTTCGGATACTATTTCGTTGAATATTCAAATGCAGGGATTGTTTTTAATGTTGTTCTATACTACTTTTTCTGACGGTGATTGTGCAATTAATTCTGCTGTTATGGAATTATGTACGAGTATGAATATAAATTTCCGGGCAATAGTCTCACAGTGGTTGCCTGAGGATGGACGGCGCAACCGAGGCCGGCCCAAGAAGAGGTGGCGAGACGGCCTAGATACGTACTCCAAGGGCTGGATCAAGGTGGCCCTGGAAAAGGATGCCTGGAAGGATTTGGGGGAGGTCTTTGCTCAGCAGTGCGACAGCGTAGGCTAAAAAAAAAAACTGGTAAGTTAGTTCGAATAATAATTTAGGTAGACAATAAAAGATTAGACAAGATTTCGATAAGATAATAAACAGATCTTATCGAAATCTTGTCTAATATTTTAACCCATAGGTCATTTAATTATTTATTTAATGAAGCTTAGTTAGATTCTAGCCTAACTTGAAATACTTAATAGGCGTGACATTTAGAAAAGCTATTAATACTAAAACGCTTAAGTGTAATAGCGTTATTTATGAATGACTAAAAAAACCAGACCAATTCCAATGAAGACCTTTTAAACGAAAAGGTGAACAATTTAGCTTCTGTAAAAATGGACTCGTCTTATTAATTTTACTAAAAGCTATTCAGACACCAGCGATTGATCTTAACATTATTTAGAATACGAAACACATTAATTTCGTCATTAAGAATCTGAATTTCCAAAGACGTTACGTAATAAGCGCCAAATTTCGCGTGACCGAAAATGGGGTAGAGCCATAACATTTTTCTTGGATAAGTGAATATAATAAAAGTGAAAAGTAAACAGGCGAAGTCGAGCAGCATATAAAATGCAAAGTAATGGAGCCGCGAAGTAGGGTATCGCCACTTAACAGGTCTAGAAGTTTTCTTTTATCCGTTACACTTTTATTTCATTTTTGCAGGGAAACCGCTGAAGTTTTTTTACTTAGAGAAAAAGTTAATGCTATTGTGCCGTATTCATAATTAGACCACACGCGATCGCGTAAGGAGCCAGAAGAATTTAAATTCCTGACGTTCGGGGAAAAAATTCAAGCCATCCTCGTTGTTAATACTTTCTACGTTTCGTTTTTACGAAAAAATATCTTTGAACTGTACGCTATGCGCTGGAGGTTGTTCGTGGAAGAGTTTTAGGTTTGTGCAGGGCACGCGAGACAAACTATAGCAATTTACGACGTGTTACATAAAACTCACGTTCCTAAATTCATCTACTTGGGTGGCCCAGTTTGATAACCATTAGCTTTTTGTTAGAGTTTAATGGTTGATCTTAAACGAGAGTAATAGGTGCGTTCTTTCTTTGTTTTAGCAGTTGTGGAACACGACGCAAGCCGCGGTTGAACGTGTTACAATTTAAGTGGTTTGATAACGGACTCTTTAGTTCCGATGTGAACAATGGTTAACCACTTTTTGATAGCACTGTTGAGACAAGAAATGGTTTTTATTTACACGATGCTGTCAGTTTTTTTGTTGCAAGTGTATTGTGGTCATTGTTGAAGTTGTGAGTGTTAATGGGTATGTTGAAGATTTATCACTTGAAATAGCAGCAAAAGAGCTATAATTATTGTTAATGCTTTGATTTATATTACTTTAGTTAAGGTGGCAATGCCAGGGTAGCCTGCAAAATTATATATTTTTTTCGTGTTCTGCAATTTGTGGCCCAGTCTCAGACTGCATGTTGAACAAAATTTGATTCGTGCCCGTAACACACAGGATTATCATTATTATAACCATCGTTACGACCCTCTATGTTTTTTTTGAAATTTTTATTTTACATGAAAGAATCATTCATGAATCGTATTTTGACCAACAGCCCGATACAGACTTGCAATAAATTACAAAATACGAAAAGCAATGCCTTCTACCCTGGGAGTTCCGCTTTAAGCATACCTTATCTTGGTGGTAAAGACTCCCATTTAAAAGTAGTTAAAGAAATTGAAAGATATTAAGCCGATCCTATAGGTTCTTTAATTCTAAGCGGTACGTACACAGTACAGTAACAGTTTTAAGACACACTCATAGTTCTCAACCGCTGAATCCGTTGACAAAGCTCTAAAACAATAGAAACGACTTTAAAACTTAAAATAACAACGAGAGAGCGCGCAAAGAATGCAATGGAGTCGCATTACGCGTCAGTCCTGTCTAGAAGTGTCCCGAATGTCTGCAATCCTACTCGTGTACGTCTGGCAATGCATTCTTTGGTTTCAACATAGTTCCAACGACACATCGCTTTTAAAACAGCTCCCCGTGACAGATGCTGTTGTACGTGACTCCGTTGTAAAACAACCGCGTTACGTAGTGGAATATAAAAATAGATCGAAGTGTTTTTGAGAGGTACGGTTTTTGTGGCCCGAAGTGCACTTACATTACCATATAGAGCTTTATTCATTTATAGTGGTTGTTTTAGTATCCCTGGTTTGGAACTAGGGGAGATATAGAATGGCTAGCTGCTGCCATCGACTGTACCTTTTTGATCGAAGGCGTCAGCGATCCAGTATAGAAGTAGTAATGTCCTAAACAAAGTCATGGTCTATCTTTGTGCTAACTCTGTGAAATCGTAACAAACTCACTTCTAGTTAGGATGCGCTATTATGCGTTAAGAAAATGGTAAAAGAGTATTTGCAAAGACAGGGTTTTGTTGCTCAAATTGACTACCAATTTAAATTTTCCGGTTGTTTTTCAGATACAATCACACAACTGTCATCATTTGACATTTGTATGGAACAGCTATATTACACATTGACGTACCTACGACTTTACGTACGTACGTCGGGGCTTTCAAAGACATAGCATTGAAATAAAGTAATTAGAAGGGATATTTGAGAAATTATCTCATGAATATTTTATCCAATATATGTTACTAAATTCCTATTTGAATTAAAGCAGGATTTGATTCCAACACAGGATAGCATACAAAACTTGTTACCCTTGTATGATAGTATGGAGTCCAACGGTCCTAACTGATACGAGTTCGCTTTTACTGGAAATCTTCTCAGACATATCGAAATCTCATGAGGAAGCCGCATTTGAAAATGGTTTCCAAAGTAAGTATCACTAACAAGTAATCCTGCTATTAGTCCGGACTTTGAATACCCCCCCCCCCCCCCATCATGTCCCGTGGTATCATAAAAGGGGCAAAGGGGATTATATCAGTAGGATTATTTACTAATAACATTACCTATGTTATCCTGTTGATCATTATTTGCTTGTGAAGTGTAGTTTATATGGAAATACCTTTCAGTTCCATGGAATAGCGCTCAGTATTTGTACACTAGCGTTTGGTTGACTTCGTCCATGTAGATATTGGATAAAATAATTTATTTTACTAGCTGATTATGCTCTTCAATCTTAAGTAGGCACATGTTAGGGTTAGAATATTGAAAAAATCTATACTATTATTAATCGACTTTAAGAAGTGAAAAAAATTGTGTGGGGGACCATTAAATAAAGAGTGTTAAATAGAAAAAAAACCTGTATAAAAATAACCTTAATTTCAGAAGTCGGTGGCAAAATAGCGACGATACAAATTCAAAGACACCGACTTCCCAAATTTTAAGTTATTTCCCACTTTATAGTGATTTGAAGAAACTATTTTGTCCGTTAATTTTGCACTACAAACTTCAGTACACACCTGCTAAGGTTAGGATTTTGAAAAAATCTATAATATTAAGTACTATGTTTAATAATTTATTGGTCTCATAACTTCAAACGCCAAATAATACGATTCTTGTAAAATTTTATATTTCTATCTGGTGCAATTTGCCTAGCCTTTTTCGAACTATATTGTAACCAGTAACTGGTTATTATGATACACCTTGGTAACACTAGTTATCAAACATTCGTACTTCTGACTCCGGTAATGACTGTCACAGATCCACGAATGACCATGTAATTAATGAATGACGATAATATGGAGGGGTTTCGGTAGGTATGTATCCCAACCTTTTTTTTGTGGATGGGAAATCATCAAAGGGCGTGTCAGACATTTACTGACTAAAACCCACCCGTGTTCCATCAGTTGCCCATGTGCCAGGACCATGGTATCTCTTTCGAACAAATCTCGCGACTCTGGCAGGTATCGGGCCTAGCTGATTCCTTCAGTACTGCTGACATCTCTTTGAGGCGCGTGAGGACCACTACGCGCCGAGCGCCGAGGCGGCGAGCTACCTATTACTCGCCGCCCGCAAGCCCGCGCTTACGGTGGTCAGGAGTCCGCAATCGACTTCCGACGCCCGGTGCGTCTCCTCCTGCGGCGGTTAGGGACGTGAGGGCGCAAAGACTGCCACTCCCTCACGCATCCCGCCTACTCCTTCGCGAGCATTACTGCTTCGCAGAAGGTGATAACGGCTTCCCATGCCCTCTCACTCCGTACCATGGCTCGCACCAGAGCCGGACGCAAGAGGTCGCCGCCGCCGATCGCCTCCACGAGGACACGGCGGGTGCGTATCCCAACCTCAGACAGACCACGGTAAGTATAACTTAACTAGCTGGATTGACCCGTGCTGCCCTTTATAAAGCCTATTAGTACTTAAAGTTTATTAGACTAACAATGTTACCAGCTCCATTAGTAAAAGCTTAATTCGATGAAAGCCTTTTATTTCGCTTTGAATCAGAGCGCGTTTAAAAAGTTTTCTGGGGTAGGAATAAATCATGTTAAAACTAGTTATAAGTGCTTAATTAATTTAACCTAGTTTTAAGTTTTGCAGACAAGCATACTGGGTCTTTTTTGTTGAGAAAACTAACCTTTATGAATCTATCTACTAAATTTGAGATTCTTTTACCAGCAGGGCGAGCACGACCTCTGATAGGATTGAGTCACGAATTTTATCACGGTTTTTGGTCTCAAACTGTGATAAAAATGAGTGACTCCAGATTATCACAGTAGTTTCTGCTTGCTCCGCTGATGTTTCTCGTCGGAAAACGTTGCTGCTGATTGTCTAGTAAAGGCTCGTGCAGACTAGCGCGACGCGACGGTCGCGCGCGATTCGGCGATTTATATCCGTAGAACTATTTCTATGAGCGTGTCGCGGCGCGACAAGTCGCCCCTGTGTGAAGTGTCGCGCGTTTTTATTGGGTCGTCCCACTAGTCTATCGTAGGTATAGGTAGCTAAGTCTGACATAGCCCGTTTTGAGCAAGCGTGGTATTCTATGTTCGAGTCCTCTCAATATGAGAAGAGGTTTTTTCATGCAGTAGGACTTTAATACACTGGTATTTTTTAAGATAAATTGTCTATTTAGAGTTGGCTGTATGATATACCTGTTAAAAACATGCAAAACTCTTTTATTGGGGAGTCGTACAAAAATTACATTCGCAGAAACCAACAGAGTGCATGCGATAGCTGGTAGGCTTTTACCTATCAAAAGTGTGGGTAGTTTTGATACAATATATTTTGTGAATGTGTTGTAGGCCTTGTACACTAATAGATATCAAATATATTTATTAAGAACTAGCTTCTGCCCGCGACTTCGTCCGCGTTAAATTTCTTGTTCCCCCGACCCTTCCCGTCGCGAATCGCCTACCCGTGCGATATTCCCCGTTTTTGCAACATTTTTCATTACTGCTCCGCTCCTCTTGGTTGTAGCGTGATGTTATATAGCCTATAGCCTTTCTCGATAAATAGGCTACCCAACACAAAAATATTTTTTCAATTTGGACTAGTAGTTCCTGAGATTAGCGCGTTCAATCAAACAAACAAACATACAAACAAACAAACTCTTCAGCTTTATAATATTATAGTATAGATTAACCATATTGTACAAGAACAGAGGCAGGTGATCCCAGACTAGGCATTTGGGCTGTAAGTTGGGGGTAGGAATTGTGACATTTTCTGATCAAAGTCATCATCATTATCTGCCTTGCCTTTTCCCAACTATGTAAGGGTCGGCTTTTTTACCTATGTACCAATTCACTTTAAACAATAGTCGTAAAACAAAGACGAGATCTTTCTCAGCTACATTAGAATTATACCTAACAATGATGAACGCTTCGACTATAAAGAACCTCTTATCAAAATAGAAGGCAGCTCTACAGTAATCTACACGGCTTTACATTCCAGCTAAGTTTATTGCCTGATTTCAACTAACCTACTATTTGTAAGTAGTTTTATGTGAACATAAAAAATAAGTTTCTTTGTAAGTGCCGTGTTTAAGTACAGCTTTTAACGAAAATATCGTACCTACTTACCTTAGTTTGTGAGATCAGGCTAATGGGCTTATATGACTGGACTACCTATTTCAGGAGGTTGTTATGAGACTCGTAAATAATCATATAACAATACGATACCAAGTCAATAATCAATAATACTTTTTATTTTAGATTTTTCAATTTTATTGTTTTTCAGAATAATCTCTTAATAACCCTCTTCAAAAAATCTATGAAAGAAATGTCGGTTGCGTTTGTTTGTGTGTGTGAAAGCGCAGTTAAAGGACACGTACAGATTGGCCGCGTTTTATAAAAGAGAGTTCACACTTACCGATTTCCGTAAATAAGAATAAAATGAAAAAAAAAAAAAAAAAACCTGCCCATTTTATTGTTGATTCGGGTCGAGAATCACTAACATAATTACCTCCTAAAATGTTTTGCAGATCCAAAACTGCACCTTATAGAAGTACTAGCTCCTGCCCGTGACTTCGTCTGCGTCAAATTTCTTGCTCTCCTGACCCATCCCCGTCCTGTTCTGGGAGTTCCGTCGTAGGGTCCTCGCGTGATGTTGTTCAATCTATAGCCTTCCTTGATAAATGGGCTATCCAACACTATACTTCGTTCCTGAGTTTAGCGCTTTCAACCAGACAAAGTCTTCAGCTTTATATTCTTTATATACATAATTCTACTGTACGTGTGTATGTCACTGAACCCCTCCTAAACGGCTGGACCGATTTGAATATTTTTTTTTGTATGCATTTGGGTGGCACACTGGATGGTTTAGATTCACTATTGGGCCCGGTAGGTGGCGCTGCTATCGAGTTCTAGGAAACAGGACAACGTCTGTACGGTCAACTAGTATTAGTATGGATTTGGAGGCATGAGAAACAAGGGTGTGTAGTTCACTCAACCTCTGTAGAAAAAGCACGATTCTCCAACCGGGTGTCGTGTCTGATGGGCAACTGCCCGACGATTCATCTCTTTATGTGCGCGGTAAACTTTGCTTGTGCGATGTAGGACTTTTTCGTGACGTCACTGTGATGCGTAGTTCGTACGTGGCGGTGTAGATGCCGCTACAACTATTTGAAAATATCAATTCGGTATAAAAAGATTCATACATTTTAGAATAGGTACTTACAATTTTTTTCTCATAAATAGGTACATACCTATATGTGAGATCGGGCTAATAGACTTACATGACTGGATTATTAGAGTCATAATCTAAAACGATATCAAACATCAATTTTCAAATGATTCAAAAACTCTTGAAGTTAATGCGTCTTATAAAAATATCAAGTTTACTTAATTCTGTTTTTTTTTTATGTAAAAACATAACTGATATCATGTTGGTTTTTCCCGAAGGTTTAGGTAGACGTGTACAGTCACGAGTGATTATATATATACACATATTATATGTATACACATAGCCAAATTCAAAAGCGGTTTTCTCTTTGAATAACAATTGCAACATTGAAATAAGACCCATTTTATAGTAGTGTGGGTTCCAAAATACTATGTTTGTAATAATATAAAATTACCTATTTTCGGTACAATAGGACAAAATCACTTTAAAAAGTTGCTAAGTGCAAACAAAGTGCTCCTGGCTGAAAATATAGTACCTATATCCACATTTCAGCAATAGTACTATAGTTCTATACAATCACGATCAAAACGCTCAAATACAAAGATTCTGTAACTCCGTCCTTCAGAGACTGCGGAAACAAAAACAAAAACGTCGCTAAAAACAAAAGAATGCTTAAGTTCCCGATGTTAACCGAAGCGCTCTCGTTAAATTTAAATTGTTGTTGCGAATAAAAACCGCAATAAAATAGTTCTATTTGACAGCGATACACGCAACTTCACTTACCTCGACTTACCTGCGCGGGAGTGGCGTGTCCGACCAACAGGGGTATTCGACGATCCAAATATGTAACCTCTTAGGTATTTATTGCCTTTTGTGATTAGTTTTTAACATACAAGGGTATATAAATCCATGTTGACAAAATACATGGGGTACGGATAAATTTATTATCAGTGGATGCGAATTCTTTGCAGAAAAATTTAGAGTGGGCTGGCGTTTTTGGAGCTATGCAAAAATTGCGCGCCCTAATTGGCTCACACATTAGTTGTTAATTATCCAAATATTGCTTCGAAAGATATACAATGTGGAGACAAAAATAACTACGACAGTAAATAAAATACTGGCATTAATAATACATATGAGTACTTTGAGTACTTTCTCATTTCTTCCCGTGGGTGTAAAAATGGACTAAAGCAGCATTCCTATGTATTTTACCAGCATACTGAGATCGCCAACCCGACTGCCAAGCGAAGCGATCATGGCAAAGCCCCCCAAATTGGGGGAGGCTTATGTCCAGCAGTGGACGTCTTATCGCTGAAATTATGATGATGATGAGTACTTTGAAACTAATCCTAAACAGTAGGAGGAGACGCCCCGGGCGTCGGGTGCGGGTGGCGATCAATGGGGAGCTCGCCGCCCGGTAAGGACCAGGCTCGGGTCGACGGCGCGTAGTGTTCCACGCGCGCCTCAAAGAGATGTCAGCAGCAGTGAAGGGGTCTACTAGGACCGATGCCTGCCGGGTGGCGAGATTGTTCAAGCGAGATACCGTGACCCCGACACATGGGCAACTGATGGAACACGGGTGGGTTTTAGTCAGTAAAAGTCTGACACGCCCTCCCGCTCCGCCCAGAGCGGGAGAAGTCATTTGATGAATCCTATCCAGAAAAAAAAATCCTAAACATTATCATCTGCCTAGCCTTATCCCAATATTTTATGTTGGGGTCGGCTTCTAGTCTAAGCTACTGCTGCTGTATTCTACACGACTACCTAACTGACGTCCACAACTCAGTAAACGGGTAACACGTTACCCTATGGTAAGACTGGCTATAAGACTTTCGGGCTTCTGACGACCCGTAACAACTATCTATGCTTCACAAATGACAGCCGGGACCAACAGTTTAACGTGCTTTCCGAAGCAGGGAGGGATCTTGCCATGTAAAGATGGTGACGCATTCATCATTATCAGCCTATAATATTCCCACTGCTGGGACACAGGCCTCCTCTCGGTGAGAGGGAGTGGGCCCACTGCGGGTTGGTAGATGTTACATGTCTTCGAATTTTTTGGTTCTAAGACATGCCGGTTTCCTCACGATGTTTTCCTTCACCGTTTTGAGAGCAGTGGCGATGAAATAATTTACACAAAGTAATGCGCCTGCTTGGGTTTGAACTCACGACCTACTACTCGTAAGTCGCCGCCGTTACCACTGAGCCACCACTGCTCTCCTTCTCATTGAAATTATAAGGGTGACTTTTTCATACAAACTAAACAGTAGTGAAGGTCCGGTTAGCTGTTGTGACTAAATTATTAGTTTTTTTTTTTATGTTGTACCTACCTAAATGAGGTACGTAATAAGATATACCAACGAAGTTTAAATTCAGTATTGTCGTATCTTATATCTCGTACCTAAATGTTAGTGACAGCTATACAGGATCGCAGGGCGGTTTCAGCACATGATCAGGTTTTCGTCGATTAAATAAAAAAAAAAATGCCATACATTTTGGCGTAGGTTGTTGCACTTTTGTATGAAACAGCTGTTTATTTAAGAGGCCTCTCACAAAATTTGAACGCTCGAGTTTAGGTAAAAGACGGCAATCTTATGTATGTGTGCGTAGCTATCCACACATGCACAATACAAACAGTGTAACGCGAGTGTCGAGCCGGTCTAAACAATCTTGAGCCGTTAGAATTATAATGCGGTATTTAGATATTTATGAAAATATTTATTTTTATTTATCCAGTCTAATAAAGATTTCTAGACTAATAAAAAAAATACAACTATATGTTATGTAAAGTATACAATAAAAATAAAAAATTAAAACAATTACATATTGGTGCCGATTCTGTTGTACACCGAACTAAACTAACAAAAATATCTCTAAAATTGCTTACTTTTAGCTATGAGAATTGTTACGCTATTCTGCAAGAAATAATCTCTTAAAAATTATTTTGATCGACTAAAATCAAATTTGACAATCGCGACTCAACGTGGTATTTTTAGGGTTCCGTTGCCAAATGGCAAAAACGGAACCCTTATAGATTCGTCATGTCTGTCTGTCTGTTTGTCCGTACGTCACAGTCACTTTTCTCCGAAACTATAAGAGCATGCTGTTGAAACTTGGTAAGAAGATGTATTCTGTGAACTGCATTAAGATTTTTACACTAAAATAGAAATAAAAACAAAAAATTTTGGGGTTCCCCATACTTAGAACTGAAACTCAAAAAAAAATTGTTCATCAAACCCAAACGTGGGGTATCTCTGAATAGGTCTTCAAAAATGGTATTGAGGTTTCTAATATCATTTTTTTCTAAACTGAATAGTTTGCGCGAGAGACACTTCCAAAGTGGTAAAATGTGTGTTCCGCCCCCCCCCCCCCGGAACTTCTAAAATAAGACAATGATAAAACTAAAAAAAATATATGATGTACATTACCATATAAACTACTACCGAAAATTGGTTTGAACGAGATCCAGTAAGTAGTTTTTTTTAATACGTCATAAAACGTAAACCACAATTTACCTTTCATTCAATCAACTCAAATATAATAATTAAAAAATAACATTTAATTTCATAAACGTAAACCTTATGCATAAATCGAGGATACCTACAGGTTTGTACGGAACCTTCGGTGCGTGAGTCCGACTCGCACTTGGCCGGTTTTTTCTTTTGGCTTCGCAACTTAGTACTTGTGCGCTACGCAATGAACTTGCTGAGATACGAAGGCGCGCGCAAGGGGAGGGGCATCCTCCTGCCGGGGTCGCGTGATTGTTCGAAAGAGATACCGTGACCCTGGCACATGGGCAACTGATGGAACACGGGTGGGTTTTAGTCAGTAAAAGTCTGACACGCCCTCCCGCTCCGCCCAGAGCGGGAGAAGTCATTTGATGATTTCCCATCCTGAAAAAAAAAAAAAAAAAGGTGGCATCCTGGACGTGTTATATATGGAATTTTTCATTTTTGATTGAAAAATAAAAAAAAATATTATCCACGTGTTGAGATTTATATGTGTGGGGTTTTATAAAGGGGGTCGAAAATGTCATTATTTTTGCGATAGGACACGCCATTTTTGAGATATAAGCAAAAGAAAAAAAAAATACAGTACTATTTTTGCACGTGAGGCGAGGCGTTGCCGTTGGTGTGAATTTTTGTTCATGACCACTAGTTTTACTCCACACCTTTTTAATCGCGATTAAAAATAGTCAGATTTAGTTAAAATAAATTATTTTAGTCAAAATTTTTCTACAATCTATTAAAATAATGCTTTACTTGATAATAAACGAAACTCTTATACAAAAAAAAATAAAATGCGAAGAGTAGCAAAATGTTGTAGTCGTAGTATATTTTTGCGTTCACGATACGAGTACCCGTAAACTGAGACGCGGGAAAAAATGGCACAGGTCCTTCCCCGTTGGGCGCTTGCGCCGCCGTACTAAACGCTGCCCGCTTGTGCATCGTAATTTATTCTAATTTAGAGTGATTTCAAAAACGATATTATGTCTAATTAAATAAACATATTTAAATAAAACTTGAGAATTCGATTTGTTATAGAGCATACTTTATATGGACATTAATTTTTTTAGTGTAATTATGCTTTATTCAAACCAAAAAAACGCGATAAACTTGCGAATAAATCGTAAAAATTGGCATAAGACTTAATTTTTTTACTAATTAATGTTATTAAAAATCAATATTCTTGTACTAAACGTAACAACTAGATTATATGTCTGTTGTTTTGTGTATTTTTTTTACTCAAATTTCTACATATTAATGATGGAAATAGGAGTCTGAAATGGACCCTGTGCTGATTTTTAAGAAAACTAGTTGTGGGAGATTAATTACTACAAAGTAAACAAATAAGTTTTTGTGAATGTGCGACTAAAAGTGACAAAACAAAAGATTGATCTATTTTTTACATGTATTCTGACGAATACATGTAAAAAATAGATCTATGCTAGAGTATTTATAATGATGAGATGAGAGGTAAATAAGGCGACTAAAATCTTAGATATTCGCGCAAAAATATAAAATGGCTCTTAACCGCCGTCACAAAAAGCAACTCTTTTTGTGTGGGGGGTTAAAAAAACAGCGTGTTATAAGTTTGACCACTATGTATGTCTGTCTATGGCACAGTACCTCTTAAACGAGTGAACTGATTTGGGTGCTGCTTCTTTTATTTACAAATAGGCTTTCTAGCGTGGTTCTTAGATATGTTTTAGCAAAATCAGTTACACCGTTTCACCACGACGATCCTTTGATCAAAATATTAGGTCTTTACCTATGAAATTGCCGTTCTGCAGTACTGGCCATTTCAAATCAAAATAATTTTTGTTTGTCTAAGAATTCTAATTTCAAATTAATTTTATTTTAAAAACATGGAATTCTTTTTCCAAAAGTAGTCATTTGTTTATTGATTAGTGTTACATTTTCATCGCATTTCAATCTTTTTCGTCATCATGGATACGTTAAAAATTCGAGTAATTATGGAATATGAGTACCGTCGTGGCAGCAACGCGGCACAAGCGGCACGCAACATCAACGACGTTTACGGAGCTAACACTACAAACCAACGCACCACCTGTTATTGGTTTGCTCGCTTCCGTTCTGGAAATTTCGACCTGAAAAATGAACCTCGCGGTCGTCCGAAGACTTTGGTCGACAATGACGAATTAAAGGCGATTTTGGATGATACACAATCTACGGCTGAATTAGCAGCAGCTTTAGACGTTAGCGTCAAAACAGTATTGGTCCATTTGCGTCAAATTGGCAAGGTAAAAAAGCTTGACAAATGGGTGCCCCACGAACTCAATGATCGCCAGCGCGAAGTACGCGTCGAGACGTGCCTTGCACTGCTCAACAGACACACACAATATGAAGGAATTTTGAACCGCATTGTTACCTGCGATGAAAAATGGATTCTGTTTGATAATCGCAAGCGCTCAGCAAGTTGGTTGGATCCTGGTTCAGCACCTAAACAATGCCCTAAACGAAAACTTACCCCTACAAAAGTGATGGTGTTTGGTGGTCTAGCGCCGGTGTGATTCATCACAGCTTCTTACCAAACGGGGTGAGCATTACTGCAGATGTGTACTGTGAAGAACTGAACTCAATGATGGAGAAGCTGGCACATCTCCAACCAGCATTGATCAATCGCTCGTCTCCGCTGCTCCTGCACGACAACGCGCGACCTCATACTACACAGCAGACGGTCTCCAAGTTGCAAGAACTGGGGTTGAAAGCTCTCCGTCATCCGCCCTACTCACCAGACCTTGCGCCTACAGACTACTACTTTTTCCAGAATTTGGATAACTTCTTGGCGGGAAAAAAATTCAATACCCGAGAGGCAGTACAAAATGCCTTTGAAGAATTTGTTGCCTCTCGTCCAGCTGATTTTTTTAAGAAGGGCATCAATAATCTGCCACTGCGTTGGCAAAGATGCATTGATTGCATAGGTGATTATTTCCATTAATACAAATAAAAAATACATGAAAAAAAACGTTTAATTTTTTTCATACAAAACAGCATTTTCATAGGTAAAGACCTATTATTACCTACAACTTATTTTTAAACTTAAAGGGCCAATACGTATTTTATATTTTTTACTTTTATAGGTTTTGTTTTGGTCGGGAGTTTTTTAAATCTTATTTATATGTTTTTTCCTCAGACCAAATAAAAAAGGTAGACGGCGCGTACGCCAACAATAGCGTTCGAAAAGTGAAGCACCATTTAGAGAATTGTGTGCGTAACCTCAGTGTAGCAACACTGGTATTGCGTCTGTGTGCGAAGGAAAAAATGTTGCCACCAAAAACTTTTTTCCCCATTTCTGATTAAATAATTATGATTTTTTATGACATAGAAATACTTTTAAATAAAATACTTTTTTACGATTGGGTACTTTTAATAAAAAAAAAGGAGACAAATTTTAAAAACTTTTGAGTTGCATTAATTTCCGGTAATACTGCCTTTTTTATCCCGACTTCTGGATATAGTATCTAGTTTTGAAATATGGTGGAATCTTATATTTATATATTTTTCAACAACAGTACGTATAAAATTTACTTTGTGATCCATGCCGGCGAAATTGTGTTCGTTTTCCAAATCAAAAATAAATTCTTTTGCCCATATAAAGGTTTTTAAAATTTGAGAAACGACATATTAATGTTGTCTCTCTGACATTATTATTATGTCATCTTTGATGATTCTTTTTATTACGATTTCACAAGCGGAAAAAATTGCAAAAATATCTTTTGACGGAAAATATAAACCACCTTTGTCCCTGACCGTAATTAGCTTATGAAAATAAAGTCTCTGAGTGGATAAAAGTCTCGAGATATAAGATTCACATTTTAACTTTTTTGATAAGTAATGTACTACAGCACCAGCAATATAACCAACAAGCTTTTGCTCGCGACTTCGTCGGCGTGGAGTTCGGTTATATCGTAGCGTAACGTAGCGTTGGCGAACGCTAAGAAAGGAAGTAGAATTGCACGGGCGAAGTCGCGGCCAGAAGCTATTGTTTATTCACTTTATATTAGTTCGAAAAAACACAACGTTACCGCGTTTTAAAACGATCCAACGCCATCTATTGGTAGCGATTGGAACTTATAAGTAGGTTCTCAGGAAGCTTATTTCTTTTGGTTTTGCCATTTTATTAATTTGAAAAAAAAAAAATTGGTTTGGTTGTTTATTTTCATTGATTTTTAATTATAATTATTTTGTTTAGTTGTAATTTTGTGCATTTTTTTTTGTATAAATCTTCTTGTCTATTTTTTTTTATGTTTTTGTGCAATTTTTGTGAAATAGTTGTTGTTTTCGTAATCGGCGACCCGATAAACCATAAAAAACGTCAACGTTTTCAGAAACGGCAATATCAATAGCATTGCCAGATTGGTCAATAAGCACCTAAAAACAATATTGATCGAATATTAGAAGGTACAAAAGTGTACAAACATATAACATAATCTAATAGCAACATGGGTTCATATTTTTTTTGGTATTGTATTTTTCATCACACGACGCAGCCCACATTTAGAAACATACAAATCATTATCTGTAAAATGTGTGGAACACACAACACTAAATTTTGATGGCAACCAAGTTTCGTTATTTCGGCTTAACCTAATAATCTCAATCCACTTTTGTTTCCACTTTAGGTCTCTTGGGAAACTAAAATAATAAAAACACTTTGTTTTCAAATGTAACAAATGAAAAGGTTGAGAAATAAATTAATCCAAAACTATATTTTACATAAAACCGTTTTATATTGTACTTGTATATAGAAATAATTATCCTAATAATCACATACTTATAGCTTATCGTATTGTATTCATGTTATATTACAAAATATTTAAACCCGAGTAATTTATTAATGGTTACTCTGTTTATTTGACGTCGAAAATAGATAATAATAATTTTTGTAGTAATTAAAAAGTTTTAACCAATACACAAACAATTTTAAAAATAATAATTCTTAAACTACCCGCAATTCGGGGAGTTTTGTTTACGGATATACTGGTCACACCGAAGATATTATGCCAGGTTTTGTGTTTCAAAAACGCATTACGAAATATTTTTGTATTTTTATTTCAAATTAAACAAAATGAAACACTTACTTGTGAAAAGTTATCCCACATGGATTTTTTTGTATTACAGAATTGTTTTTACAAGTTTTTACGACACAGGAAGGCATTTTACAATAATTACCAATTTTGGGGTTATGACGTGTAGCGTATTCGGTGTCACGCGACGCACTGGAACACGATCGGCTTCCTATTTCTAATTTGGCTTCCTTTACCCTGCTTCACTGCGAGAGCGCGGCGCTCCGTCTACCTTTTTATTTGGTCTGAGGTTTTTTCTTAAATGACCAAAGCAATATGTCAAAGACTCAGATTCATTAACAGGCTGTGTATGTCTGTATCTATATAAAAATCCCCCTAGAAATAATAGACACAAATAAAGAAGCAGAAATCCCGACACGCATACAGGGAATCAATTTAAACCCCACTAGTACACACATATCATTACTTGTACACTTTTGTCGACACATAGTAATGGGATCGCTCTACAAATATACGGAAGTGCGTCCCCTAGCACAGTTTTTTCTTCGATACAGAAATAACTCCGTAAAAAGAGCAATCAATCACGTAAGAGTATTTCCCTGTATCAGACTCATAGAACTGTGTATCAGCCAATGCAACTTCCCGAATCCTTAAAGATTTTATGTTAGTACGTTTTTACACCGTTGTGTATCGTAAAGTAAATGTATTTTTGTAAATTATTTTGTTATTTTTTCCAAAACAGTCGAACTTTTAGGAACCTTTACGATGAAATAACGACAATTTTAATATGTCGTATGTTTACGTCAATTTCAGAAATTGATAATTTTATGAAAAAAATTCTTTTGCCCGGTAGGTTTATTTTTTGGTGAATAAAGTGTTGTTTAGTGAAAAATCAAGAATTATAATTACCTATATTCTATGAAAGATAGCGGAAACCAACTGACTGGACTGTTAGTCTAGTGGTTAGTGACCCTGACTGCTATGGTCTTGGGTTCAATTCCCACCCAGGACAAATCTTTGTGTGATGTGCACAATCATTTGTTCTGTGTCTGGGTGTAATTTATCTATAATATGTATGTATTTAGAAATATATAAGTATGTTTATCAGTTGTCTGGTTACCATAGTACAGGCTCTGCCTAGTTGGGATCAGATAACGGTGTGTTGGTTGTCCTAAGATATTATTAATATTATTATTAACTAAAATATAAACTACTCGTGCAATTTTTTGCAACTACATCTTCATTATCTTCGATGTTTGTGAGTTAGTAAGCTTTCATACTGAATACTTTATTCAGTGTATCTCTGAAGGTTTCAAGCAACAACTCAGCAAACTTGCGGACCTTATAACTTGTGGATAAATGAAACTTTACAAGAGAACAGACTTCTGACTACCGCAAGACTTGCACTGGTAGATTTTACGATAAATATGTCAATAAGCAATGTAGGCCACATTGCTTATTGAAATATAGAAATTAAATAATAATAATAAAATATAATAATAAATATAAACAATAATATAATAAAAATAATAATAATATAATATAATTAATTATTTATTACTTATTTTTTGCTCAACGTTACTAAATTGAATGTACAGAATGCGTTAGTAACGGCTATTTGATGTTTTTTTACATCCAATGTAGTACTACCTATTCCAAACGAGTGAAATGAGTCTTTATCCGTGTGATGCCGGACGTAAAGAATAACACCATCTCATTTTTTCCCGTGGGTTAAGACCCACGGGAAAAAATGAGATGACACCCAAGACAGACAAGTGAGGAACTTACTATAGCATGTGCAGCAGCATTCTACATGCATCTTACCACAATACTGCGTTCGCCAACCCACCTGCCATTCGTGGTGATTATGGCAAATCCTCGCCAAACTGGGGAAGGCCTATGTTTAGCAGTCAACCTCTTTCGGCTGAGATAATGATGATGATGATAAGATTGTTTTTTCCTTTAGTTCTGAGTGGAGCTGAATGATTACTGACAAATGCGTGCACTGATTGGACAGGTCCACTCAAGCTGTGTGTTCTTTCCTTAAAATACTACTTCAACACACCAATCCACATGGTCTTCACATGATCTGATCAAGATTATGTCTGGACTTTAAAAGAGACTGTGACCTCTGAGTTTGTTTCGGCGTTTTTTCTCAGAGTAGTCAGATAGGAAACGCTGATCTCATCCAATAAAAAAAAAATGATTGACGCGTGTAAAAGTGTTTGTACAAACCTACTTGCAAAAATAAAGTCATTTATCATTTATCATAAATAAATCTTATACTGAAAAACCTAAAGGCACACACGATCCTCCTTATGTCAAGTTCTGTATACAGAATCTTTGAAAATAGTATCCTTCTATGGAGATAAATATCGTTTGCATCATAAGCTCTCACCTTTACATGTTTTCCAATTCTTCATAAATAGAAAAACATGACCATCCATACCTATTATATATTGCTTTTGTACCAAAATCAAAATCACTTTGTTACAAATGTCCTTACGTTACGCTACGGTGTAAATGTGGCATGTACGCTCGTATATCCGGGCATTGCTAGCAAATCCGGATCCGAGAAGCATTTGACAGAGTGCTGCGAGCTTGCGACGAAATTCGACTCCCCGCCGTTGTACGTCATTTTGTCCCTTTCGATACAGCACTTTGCACTTCATGATCCAACCGGCCAGTGCGATTAGCTAGAAGAATAAAACTCATTAGCTTTTGAAAGCAAAGTCGAATCGTGGGCAAGATTTGAAAAAGCATTGTTTAAGTAATCGAAGTACGTTACTTCATAGATTTTTGGGCTGTGCTGTTATATTGTCTTTAAGTGAATGCAGTATTTTAAGAGCGTGTCGTAGGTTTTTAACCTAGGCAGGCACATTACTTTGTGTCATTAATGTTCATCACCATTGCTCTCAAAACCGGTGAAGAAGAAACATGTCCTTAAACCAAAAAAAAAAAAACAATGATATCGCCTAACCGCGTTAGGCCCATGTGGTGGATTATGGCCCGCTCCTTCTCACAGAGAGGCGGTCTATGTATCACTATGGATGACATAAGCAGGATTGTGAAAACAGTATTTTAGAGATAGATAATATTTACCTGTAAGTCCTGTATCGCCAACACGCTTGCCAAGCGTAACGATAATGGCAAACCCCCGATTTTTTTAGTGGAGGCCTATGTCCCGCTATGGATGTCTTTTGGCTGAAATGATGATGACGATGACCCTGTAAAGGAGTACAGTTAAAAAGAGACGCAATATGAAAGTAAAGTAAGTATATGTGCATGTGTGTGTGTGTGTGTGTGTGTGTGTGTGTGTGTGTATGTGTGTGTGCGTGTGTGTGTGTTGTGTGTAAGTATATGTGCATGCTGTGGTCTCCTGTAATTGAAGGAGCACACGTAAAAGAAACCTTTATAACTGTGATTTGTAATGTGTATGTGTACCTATCGTTTGTTGGAGATCCTAAATAAACAAATAAATAAATAAATACAATACCTACTCGATTTCAAAATTAAATTCAATCTTTCAATTATTTTCATATACAAAAGTTTCCGTTTATCTTTAGGTACGATTCTCAACAGAAGTATCGGTAAGAAAAATACGTAATGAACTCACAAAAGATAAATTCTTGTTCACGCATAAAATCCAGTCCATTTCCAGACGAATTTATAACATTATTTTATAATTTAGGCAATCCGTTACAGTAAGCAAATGTAACCTATAAAACCGAGAACATCTTTTACAATAAATCTAACTTTAAATACGTTTAAAGCTAAAAAGATTAAGACTTGATGCTTCACAAGAATTATTGGCACATAAAAATAATCTTTACGCTTGCCACCAAAATAACATTTTCATTTTAAACAAGTGTGTGGTAAATACCAAATAAAGAACTCTAAATATTTCACAAATTCCCATTTTATGTATGTGGGAAGGCTGCATAAACAAGACAAATTCTACTAGGTATTTAGATCAAACGGAAAAGGATAGCGAGGAATCGTTTACAAATTGATATAAATCGTCCGATCTCGATTCATCTTATTTAGGTCCATCGAGCGTACGTGGGTAATAGACGAATGACATCCATCTTTATCCGACGCCGTATAAATATTTAAATTAGACGTCTTCGAAAAACATTTAAGGACCTCTAAGTTAGAAAAACACGACCGGTAGCTGGCAATTAATTAGAATTTAAAAGTGTTCTTAAAAATAAATGTGAACCCATTTAAATTGGTTACATGGAGCCCACATAATGTGACTTATGTGTATTTTATCGCAGTAGGTGTTAATTAATATTCTAATGATATTATTTTTAATGTAGTTTAGGCTGGTTTGGGTCGTTTTAGTGATGTATTCTCCTCTAAATCGTCAAGTCTTATCTTTACATGAAGCGTAATATGTAAACACACCGTAAAAATCAATTATATTTTTAAATTCTGGTCGTTATTGTACTTATTAGGCAGATGTCGTACTTAAAACTTAATATACTTTTATTTAAATGTTGTGTCATATGCCAAATTAAATAATCAAATACCGTAGGTATCTATAAAAAACCACTTGTGCTACGTAAATACTGAGTGTTTCATCGCGATCATTATTTTAGATTTTACTGAAATATTTAATGAATAGACTAGTGGGTTTTTAATTTAAGAAGTTTATAAAAAGAACGTGACAGTATGCAAAGAAAATCACATAACACTATAAAAGAGATTCTTAATATATTGTTCTCTTGTTTCTACTTTTCAAATTAATTACTTCACCAAAATAAAGAAAAATAAATCAATTAGATTTGACCACACGAAACAAGGAATACTAGTGTCGGGTCCAAGAAATTTATAAAAATCTAACACCTAAGGCCAATGTAATCTGTTACTAATATCTGAAAATGTTGTACGATGTTTTTTTCGTTCTGAATAAAGTTTTATTTATTTATTAAGGTGATCACAAAGAAGGAGGTGGCAGAAAAATCATTTACAGTTACATTTTTCAATTACCAAAATCAATCGTAACCAATTATGAATCACTGTACACAAACAAGAAGATTCAATGATGTAGGTCAATCAGTCACTCATTCATCAGAGAGGCAGCATTAATCAAAACGAACAAATACACATATTGTAAGCACATCATCGGTAATTCAATAACTTTGTGCAACGATATTGATGGACTTCGGACGATAAATGATTCGAGTCGAGGTTTCAAAGATTTTGGCGAGATAATGTCGACTGAGATTGTGTGGTGCCAGTTGCCTAGATTTATATGCCGAGTGTGAGATAGGTCTTAGTTTATGTTGTTTAGTGTTTCCAAAATTAGAGTTGTCAATAAGTAGCTGGTTGTATGTTTGTTAATTCGTATAATGAAATATCGAGATGAACAGACTGTTCAAAATCATCTATACAACTATGAAAATTAAATATGTATTAACCCAGACACTCACACAAGAAATGTTTCAGAATAAAAGCAGTATACGACAACTGTCACTATGATAAGAACTTTATCCGATTGAGTAAAGTTTAACTTTCTTAGGGCGAATTTCACCAAACTTTTATACCTAGAATAAGTCATATCCAGAGAATAAATTTTGAATTTTAGACAGTTTATTCGTACTGAAACTGTCAAACGTCGATTTAATTCCCAGGATAAAAGATATCTGACGTTGGTAAAATCTGCCCTTAGTAGTTGAGATCATTTTGAACAGTTTGTTCGTTCTGATATTTTTGACGCTTACTGAAGCTTACTTAATTATTTGATTACCATGAGAATTTCATTCCGATTCAGCTTGCTGCCTTCTACCAGCGATGTCCGAAGCCGAGGTCCCTACCTCACAAGGGTTGCCCTTAGCGAGTAGTCGCCCATGCTGGAGGCCATTATTAATTAAGGTAGCCACAAGCAAATCCGGTTAAGCAGCCGACAACCTCATAGGTTGACTTGCGAGAACTAATTCCAAAAAAAATATTCCATTAGGATTTACTGGAGCTTGCGCAGATCAGAAGGCATCTTTTGATGGCCGGCCGGGTAACCATTATGGGTTGCCGTGATAGCATTTACATTGTGCGGCACGCTTCATTTAAGTTAGCAGTTTCCCATTTGTGCAATACTATATTTATTAGCAACATCACCATATATTTTTTTCGTCTAAACCTCACCATATACTTGCCTCAATTAATTAATTAACGAATCAGAGAATTTTTTAAATTGATTAGTGATATTATACAGTCACATGTGTCAGTGATCAAGTCCTCGAATGGAATGTATAGCTAAGCGGACACAATAATAGATGAGTTGGGTTTAATATACTCCAAAGCATATGAGTAGCAGCGGTGGACCGCACCGTTATTGTTTCATCAGCACTATTATCATAATTACAGCCTAAAGACATCCACTGCTGTAATAACTTCCGCAAATTTGGGGAGGTTTTAGACAATCGCATCGCTTGGCAGGCGGGTTGGCGATCGCAGTATGGTAGTAAAATGCATAAAGAATGCTGCTGCCCATTCTATAGTAAGTCCCTTAGTCGCCTTCTACGACACCCACGGGAAGAAATAGGATAGTGCCTTTCTTTTCGTCCAGCATCATACGGAATTATTATTGTTTCAGATACGTTCAAATTTCGAAATTAATTATGAACTTTTTCTACTCCTGCGCAATGATGCTCGCGCTAATTTGGGCACCGCAATGCAAGACATTGCAAAAATCCTTCTAGATCACTTTCGTACATTTTGTATGAACCATCACACATTACAGGCATGCAACTGAATCGCATTGCAACGAAAAACACTATTTTGCATTGCTATGTGTTTTTGATCGATTTACGACCTAAAAAAGTTCTTATTTTTCTCTAGTTTCTTCTTCGATTGTGGTATTTACCCCACACAGATTCGTAAAATGAATATGGGACCACCGCACTAGCTTCTTCGCTTAGGCACCAAGAGAGAAACCTTAAGAGGATTCTCAAAGACTTATTCAATGCAACCCCACTTAATATAGTTCGTAAACATTCATTGTTTTCTGGTTGTCGCCATATTGAATTTTCATTGCTGTCATCTCTTTCATGACACTAGCAAGATTAAGACAAATCGATTGACGTAAGAATCAACCAAATCGGCCAACGGGTTTGGTCTTTCGAGTGCCACGAAGGAACAAACATACATCATAGGTTGATATACCCTCGTTTAAAATGACGACTAGCGAGTGATCTGCCAATGCGTTGCGCTGCGGCTCGGTGCGGCTCACCTGTAAAGGCATCATACAAAATATACTAAAGTGTTACATCAAGATTTTGTCAAAAACTTGCGATGTGGCATTGAAATATGCGCGACCCTTAAACCGAATCAGTCACACAGTCCTTATCGTCAATAAAATACATACCATAATTAATTTCGCGTTCAAACTTGATCGTAAATTATTTAAATTATTGCATTTTTATCTTGTTTAACTGGCGGTGTTATTGGGTTTTAATTACTCGGTTTTTAAACTCAGTTTTACGGCCGTGTTACTGTAGCGTGTAATTATTTCTGTTATTTATTTTCATGCTTGTTTCGTTTTCATATGATGGGACTAATTGGGCCTCAATGTGGATATGTAAGTGTTGTGTATTGTGGTAGGTAGTTTTTACAATTACAGAAGGACTTGACGTAATGGTTGCCACCCTGTGCGTACTTTCTGTTGATATGACTGACCTGCGACTGGCCTGTTATTTTAGTGGTTAGTGACCCTGACTGCTAAGACTGAGGTCGTGAGTTCAATTCCCACCCAGGACAAATCTTTGTGTGATGAGCACAATTATTTGTTCTGTGTCTGGATGTAATGTATCTATAATATGTTTGTATTTAAAAATATATAAGTATATTTAACAGTTGTCTGGTTGCCATAGTACAGGCTCTGCCTAGTTTGGGATCAGATAACGGTGTGTTGGTTGTCCTAAGATATTTATTTATTTTTATACTTTTCTATAAAGGCATAACTACTTATGAACGTAGGTTCTAAGAGCAGTATCGCACTGGTAATTTGCTCGCGTATTTAAACTCGCTTTTATTAGCTTCACCTGTTACTTGTATGTAACTATGTTTTGTAACTGACTCCTTTGGACTAGATTTTGACCCACTTCAAACGGTCAAATTCAATTTAAACTTTGTAGACTTATCGAGAACCGATGACAATACAATAATTTCATAAAGTGCCACTATAAGGATAATGGCACAAATGCCAGCAAGCCAATCAAGGCGAAGCAAGCACGACCCGAAATACCAAGACAGCAAAAAAAAAAAAAAAAACTAAAAACACTCTTTTATAGCCAGCCGAACTTAAAAAATAGTAACTAAATAATATTTAAAAAAAAAACTGAAATACACGCTTCCATAGAAAACCAAATTAAAAAAAATATCTAATTGAAAAAAGTTTTCTATGAAAGGGGTTTAATAAGTTAGTTGCCATAATGATAGTTGAACTTGAAGCTATTGTTGACTGACTTTACTTGAATAATTTAATAACATAATACCGTTATGGAAATATCAAAAAACGACGACGAAGAAATTCGAGCATTTATATTGCCATGAGATTAAAATAATTTATTTTATATTTGCCCGTTTAATTCCAATTTTATTTGTTATTCGTATCGCACATAATGCGAATAAAGTTTCAAATAATTTGCAAGAGATTTTTATCGTCCACAAATAACTCTTATTAAAAAGGCCTACAGTTGGGTTTCAATAAAAATCATTTTAGTATTGCCATGTTATGCAGACACGTGGCTCGACACAGGTTTTGGTTTAGTCTGCAAAATTTAGCAATTTTGGATAACCTGAGACATTCAAATTTGGATTTAATTTAAAGGCAAAAACGCTAATGACAGCCAATTACCAAAAATCGAAGGTTTATAATTTAAGCGAGACCGAAGGATTAAAAAATCTTTACTAACCTTTGGATGTATCCAAAACTGCTCATATAGGACGAATTTCACCAATAACGCTGTATGCAATCAGTAGATCTAAACTGCGTTTAGGAACTGTCAGTGTCGATATTCTGCAACAATGATGATACTGACAATTCTTCAACGTGGTTTAAATGTGCTGATCGCGCTACATTGGTGAAAGTCGTCCAAAATCCTCATGTACTGTCCTATGCCTATTGTAAAGATAATTTTTTGACATGAATCTAGAAGTGTTTAATAAACATATGGGACTTGGATAGTAATTGAACACGATTTATGCATGTTACTGATTAAAAACGCATTGAATAAGGCATTCACTTTGTCACTATGTCATTACAAAAAATCTATTTAATAATAGCTCTATATGTTTCAAATTCGTGATTTGGGACGATTTTTAAATTCATACATAACGTCAAACGGCTGACATCCTTATGTTTAATTGAATTGTCATTCCGGTAGGACTTCTTAAAAAAAATGTAAATTTATTAGATAGATAGAGTAAAAGCCTGTTTTAAAAAGTAAAAGTAACTTAAAAAGTACCTGAACATTTAAATTAGGTATGATTTGACTTCAACTTAAAAATCATACTTCCGCAACACTAAACCATAGACAATTACGAATGGCTATTGTTTAAGTTACTGTTGGCAAAGAAAACCTGGTGTCTGGCTTCCTTTAAAACCAGACCAAGAGCTGATTTGGAAAATGTAGAGCAGTATCGATTACCTACCTTAATAAAACAATATGGTTTAATTATGCACACTTGGAATTGTTTTTGCACTAAAACAATCATGATTAGATCCTCAGCATCAGGCACATTCTCAACTGACGACCAACGAAATCTTTGAAAATCTTTATTTTTAAACGCGTGACAGTAAATTGCTATACAGTAAAACAAGCAGATGTAAAAGCACCTTAACCTCCCGAACATTAAAAAAAATTAACGGCTTAATATTCTATATATAAAATACACTTACATGTTCTTTCTTAATCTTTTAAATATACACGTTCATTTAAACAACGTTATCAGAGACGTTTCTCAAGCTGTCATTCACGTGTTGAAACAACGCATAATTAAATATTTGTGTTACTTTATTTAACTTGAACAAAATATACGGTTAAAGTGTACTTCTTAATATGGGGATTATCTTCGGTCTTTGTCAGTGAATGAACTTACCAAGTTTATGTGAGTTCATTTAAATGTAAAATGTTGTGTTATATTTACAGCTGTTTGATTTATTGTGGCGGCCATGTTAGAATAACTTTAAGTGAGGTATTAAAAAGTGTGTTGTAAATTAAAGAAATATTCTTTTGACAGACTTTTACGGTGGCTTCGTCATTTCGGTATGCATAATTGCATATTTTAGTGTCTGTATGTGAGTTCGACTATAAAGTGTGTTATTATGTGGTAGCTACAACACAGCTAGCAACACAGGTAGCTGCTACACTAGACAGCTGTCACTCCACACTCAAGTAAAAAAAAAGTCATTTATTCAAACTAGGCTGAAAGTCTGCAATTTTTGAACGTCATAGTTATATAAGACAGTCCTCCAAAAGCACCCGCCCGTCACCACTTCCTAGTGCTTTAGCTGGGACGAAGAAGTGGCGCAACAAACTCCTCAGCGAGTAATAACTGACATCTTTTATTGTTTCAGAATGGTGTTTTATGATTAACAGTGCTTATATACAATAGTAAATTGTTAACAGTAGGCGATAAATTAAATGAATAAATAAACTAGTGATGCCAATAAATACAATAAGTCGATGACACACGAACGGCACGGGATTGCACTGCTTAGCGTCGAACATTGAAAATTTTACAGTAAAACACACTTTTCGATTTTTGACGAACACATGGACACTCTGTTGGATTCTCAGTCCTCGGTTCAATACCGAGAATTGAAAATACAGTACGTGAAAAAATCCCCCCGCCATTTTATTACGGCCGTGTGAATTTCGAATTAGCTTCACTAATATAAGAAATGTAGAAGCTCAGAAGTAGGTATACGCCATTAATTAATCTTAAAGACTGTTTATACCCAGAAATATTTATTGTAGAGTTACAATAAAATTAGTTATCATCCTATCGAATTAGCTTCACTAATATAAGAAATGTAGAAGCTTAGAAGTAGGTATACGCCATTAATTAATCTTAAAGACTGTTTATACCCAGAAATATTTATTGTAGAGTTATAATAAAATTAGTTATCATCCTAATCAGCCTAAATTGTGCCCACTGCTGGGACTCATTCCTTCTGTCGGTGACAGGGAGTAGGTCGTAACCTACCACGCGGGCCCAGTGCGGATTGGTAAATGTCACGAATATTTGGTTTTAAGACATGTCGATTTCCTCACGATGTTTTCCTTCACCGTTATGAGAGCAGTGGTGATGATATTATTTACACAAAGAAAAGCGCCTTCCTGGGTTCGAAAGCACGACTTAAAACTCGTTAGTCGGCGCCAATACCACTGGACCACAACTGCTCCCAAATTACTGATATCGTTCAGTAAAAGATGTAGTTATTTATTCTCAAATCAAATCAAATCAAATCAAAATATTTTTATTTCACATAAGCCTGCAAGGGCACTTATGAAACGTTAGAAGCTAGGTGCACGGTTCCAAATAGTTGATTCCTATGGAGAAGAGCCGGCAAGAAACTCCACGGTTACTCTTTTAAAAATAATTGGCTTTTACAATATTTTCAACCAACAGATTTAATAGGTATGCGAGAACAGTGTAGGACTGTCAACAAGTACTACTAAAACCACCAACCAACCAGGTACTTAATAAAATAGAAAATTGTCTACAGTCTACAAGACCTACAACATTCTCACATTCACAAAATATAAAAGAATTTACTTAAATGATAGTATTACATAAATAAAACATAATAACCTATTTAAACCAAATGTCATTGTTGTTATGACAACCAATAATAAAGAGGTCAAATTAGAATTGTAAGTATATAATGTCAAATTATGAATAGAGTATGTCAAAGAAGAATGTAAAAAAAAAAATCTTAAATAATGTACATCGTCATTTGAGAGCAGTTAATAGACATTTACATGGTCATCCTGTAATGAGCTACCAGGGAAGCCACATGTGCAGACGGAGTTATTGCCAAACTTCCTTGTCTTGAACGTAGTCTTTTATCTTATAATATGCATTTTTGATAAGGACACGCTTAATGTGTGATTTGAACTTTCCGTAGCTAAGTTCAGTAACCGACTTTGGCAACTTGTTATAGAAGCGGATACTGTTTATAAGAAATGATTTACTAGTTTTGGTTAATCTAAATTTAGGTATCACAATTTCATTTTTACTACGAGTATTTATATTATGGAAATCGCTTCTTAGTTTGAAGAGGCCTAAGTTTTTGCGAACATACAAGATACATTCTAAAATATAAAGAGAAGGTAGAGTCAGTATATCAATTTCTGTAAATTTGATTCTAAGAGACTCGCGAGGCTTCATTTTATAGATTGCGCGGATTGCCCTCTTTTGTAAAATAAAAACTGAATCTACGTCAGCTGCCGAACCCCACAGCAGAACGCCATAAGACATAATACTGTGGAAATAAGCAAAGTACACTAATCTAGCTGTAGCTATATCGGTCAACTGCCTTATTTTTCTTACTGCATATGCAGCTGAACTTAATCTACCTGAAATTGCTGTAATGTGGGCACCCCATTGCAACTTTGAATCTAACGTAATTCCTAGAAATTTAGTTTCCGAAATAACATCTAGTTTATTGCCGTCAAGTTTTAAGTTTAGATCTATTTGGGGTACATTTGGTAATGAGAATTTAATACATTTAGTTTTGCTTGCATTAAGTAAGAGATTATTAACTGCAAACCATTTTGAAAGAACAGCTAGACCCTCGTTCACATGTAAGACATCCGTATCTTTTCTATCTATTTTAAAAATAAGAGAAGTATCATCAGCGAATAAAATTATATCCGAAAAGTTAGCCATCATGTAAGGAAGGTCATTAACGTAAACTAGAAATAAGAAAGGGCCAAGAATTGAACCTTGGGGTACGCCCATCTTAACAAGAGACCCCGAGGACGTCACCCCGTTAACATTTACTTTTTGCTGCCTGTTTGATAAATAGGAAAGAACAAGATCAGCAGCTTGTCCACGAATTCCGTAATGGTGTAATTTACAGATCAGAATATTGTGGTCAACGCAGTCGAACGCTTTTGAGAGGTCACAGAAGATGCCAATTACATCCTGGGACTTTTCCCAGGATTCTAAAATGTGACTGATGAGTTGTACTCCCGCGTCAGTCGTCGACCTACCTTTCGTGAAACCAAACTGCCGACTATGTAAAATCCCATTAGAGTTGAAATAAGCTAACATCTGGTCCAACATGATTTTTTCATAAATTTTGCTCAATGCTGGTAGCACAGATATGGGTCTATAATTAGAAGGAGTCTTACTACCCGATTTGAAAATTGGTACTACTTTACTATGTTTCATTAAATCAGGAAACGTACCGCTGTCTAAAAATTGATTAAATATGCCTGTCAGGACAGGAGCAATTGTGTCAATGATATCTTCAAGAACCTTAACCGAAATCCCCCATAAGTCTTCTGTGTTTTTTATGTTAAGACTTTTAAATGATTTTTTAATCGTGGCAATAGAAATGGGTTTGAATTCAAAATTAGGAATGTCCTTACTGAAGTTTTCTTTAAGAAGAGATTCAGCTAATATAGATGAAGAGGGAAGAGATTTTGTAACTTCTATTGGAATATTGGTAAATAAATTTTCTAGTGTCTCAGCAACTTTTAACTTATCTGAAATGGTTTCATTATGAATTTTTAGAGACAATTCATTCTGATCTCGCTGTTTTGTGTTTCCAGTTTCTTTATTAATTACCTGCCACACAGCTTTTATTTTATTGTTGGAAGTACTAATTTTGTTACTTATTAATTTAGATTTAGCTTGAGCGCAGACTCTTTTGAAAACCTTAGAATATTTTCTTACATAATTATGAAGGGCTTGATCAGGAGTCAATGATTTTTCGTGATACAAATTATATAAAGTATCTCTGCTTTTTCTAATGCCAGTAGTAGCCCATTCACTAAATTTTGGTTTAATATTGATTGTAACTTTTTTCACAGGACATGTTTTATTGAATTCTTGGCATACCGTAGAAAACAAAGTACCGTAATTAATATTGGGGTCTTGTGAATCAAAACTTTCTGTTGAGAGATTCCTAAGAACATTATTATTAAACATTTTCAATTTATTTTGAGTAAGGGGTCGCAGTTCAATGGTTTTATCTAAATGCAACTTTGTGTCTAAATCAAACGATACAAGCTGACCAGTATGGTCCGACCTAACGCCACTAATTAAGGATGACTCTTTTATTTTGCAATTGGTAAATACATTGTCTATGCATGAAGCCGAGGTCGGTGTTATTCTTGTTGGACCCTATTCAGCATACCGCTGCAATCCGTTAACAAAATGGTCGCTTTATCGCGATAATATCGATGCTAAAGAATTTTCTTTGAGCCGTTTACCGTATATTGTTCGCTCGCCGTCCACACGGAAAATTATTAAGTAAATAAGTAATTTAACAAATCAGATTTTAAGTGGTGAGGCGACATCATGAAGTAATCTCCGCCCTGATCAAATTAACTTATGCTCTCCACGGTTTATTTGAGGGTAATGAGAAGTAATAAGTTACTAGGAGGGCCGTAGAGTTGGCATATAAATTAACAGGAAATATTCAGCTGATCTTTTTAAACATTAACCTTTTTTAAACTTATAGACTATAGTATATTATACATTTTTAGACTATAGATAGGTATTAATGATGATCACTTATTAAAAAAATAAATGAACCTGTAAAATATTTTGGCACTTCTAACTATGCATACTTTTTTAAATAATTGACCCTCTTTTTAACTTGTTGGCGCTTTGCTCACAGTAACTAAGCTAAAGTACTTACCCAGACAGAACGGGTTAGGATAGCTTGAAATTGTGAACGCGCGAGCTGAGCGAGCGAAGTCAGCAATGCCGTAGCAGCGGCCGGCGAGAGCTGTATCTGAGTTGTTCGCAATTACTTGGCTATTTGATGTTCATAAAAAGAGGCGTAATCATTTTAACTGAGTGTTCAATCAAATTTTCAGGAGCGCAAAATGCAAATGGAACTGATTCAAGGTTCGGTTAAATTAAAATTCCTCGAAGATTAATACTCTGCAATTTGATTAACATTTTAATATTTTGTTAAGCTTTAAACGCCTTTGTCCTGTTTCCTTTCAATACTTTTTTGTTAAGTAGCGTTTTTCATTATTTATTGGCTGTCAAACGTTAATTAATTTAAATCGTCAACGATTTATTATTATTTATGTATTTATTCATTAATGCATAACGGATATTGTAGTTCCTTATTATATAATCATTTGGCTTAGTCTAGGCGGGGTTTAACCATGAAAATTTAGTAGTTTACAGAGCCGTATTTAATGTCTTGTATTAACAATTTAATTTATCCATAATCATGTTTACCTATCTAATGCAGGTAAGATACTGTGAATGATATCAAAACAAATCAATAAAATCTGGAATTAAGTTGACAAGTACTCTACTCTACTACTAGAGTCAAGTTAATTAAAGGTTTGAATTACTTAAGCTTGTTGTTACTTACCTACTTTATTTTACATTTATTACTAGAATAGTTCTGATCAAAGTTTATAAAGAGAAATAATCATTCTTTATTGGTGCTTAGCTGTCTCGTTGGTCCAGTGGTCGCCAACGCTACTGCTGAGCATGAGGTCCTGGGTTCGATTTCCAGCTCGGGAGAAAACGTTATTGTTTTTTTTTTTGTAGCACCCCGTAGTCTTGATTGGTGCCCGGTTAACGGCAATCAATGAGCTCGTCCTCTATTACACGGAACTAAAACATAAATGACAAATTGTGGGTGGATGTACTATGGGTACTCCTCTGCCTAACCCTTTGGAGATAACTGGCGTGGTATTATGATATGTAGTGCTTGAAGTTTGCTACAGTTAAATTTTCAGTGAAACAAACATGTTAAGTAAGTGACTTAACTTTGACACGTCACCTAAATAATTTGACAGCAAGTGTAACGAACAACACCTCATCATACACTTCAGTGCAATTTAATATGCACAGATTCTCTAATAAAAATTTCAGGCCCGTTTCCACCGTGCTAAGTTTTGCCACCTTAAGTACGCGTTAAACTTTACCCGCTGTCTGTACGTTAACGTAACGCGTGATTAAATTTTAAATTGCGCAGCCACACAGGTCGGTTTAAAACCGCCTATCGCTTCGTCACGAGGTTCAGGCTTCTCCCTGAATAATCCACTGTATGTGTGCTTTAAAATATTCTGAAAAATGGAGCTGAAAAGTCGATGTAGTAGCGGTTTTTCCGTCATGTTTATATTTTTTCTCGAACATAGAAAATTGAGCCTGGATGGTCCAATTTTCTGTGATAACGTAGTACCTAGAAAAGTTTAAGTAAACTTTCATTACTGTTAACTTATACTTCCTTTCATTCAATAAAAGAACTGCCACTGATATAAAAGTAAAAGTAATCAAACAACTCACATTTCCATCTACTCCTGTCATCACTATATTTAAGACCCTAGTCTCGTGAACCTGGAAAATGGAGGAAAAAATAAATCATTAATATTTTTTGAAGTGAAATCTTCTTTATAGGCGTTGTGCACTTTTTTTGTAATGGGTAAGAAATGTTAAACTCGCGTCAGGACACGTGACCTGATCGAAAATTCGTAAGACGGACGGAGAGTGATTTTTCTGAGAGATAAACTTTTTAATATAAATTGTAATGTTTGTGTACGATAGCGCAATAAATAAATATTGTATTCTACCACATAAATGATAGTACTTTTAAACTGATAATTAAAGCAATTCGTGCAAAATTATTCCCTAACCATTCCAAAATATCAAAAATGCACAAAGTTAATATTCAAGTTTTCACTTCTGCCGGTACTCCTGGAGTGCAAACCGTCGTTTTTTTTCTTCTGCAAATTCACCCTCACATTTTGATTTTTAATTTAAATTTGCAAATGGAAATTGTACTAAAACAGGCACAAGTGAATTGCATGAAATCGTTTTTTCAGTTCACTAGGACTGAACTTCCGTCTTCCGTGTCTTGCCGAAACATCGAATAGCACCAGTCCATTTGTTCCTGTAGGTAGAAGGCGACTAAGGGAACTTACTAGAAAATGGGCAGCAGCTTTCTCTTTGCATCTTACCACCATATTGCGATCGCTAACACGCCTGCCAAGCGTAGCATTATAGCGAACCCGTTTTGGGAAGTCTTATGACCTGTAGTGGACGTATTAAGGCTGAAATGATGTGACATTATGATGATGCACAATGTAGGTATAGGAAAATCTTACTCTATTTATGTTACCTTTACTGTAGTCCCGTCTGGTGAGATCAACATTCTACGAAACGATTCTCGTTGACCAGTTATTGTGACAATATTCCCTTACGACAACTAATTGCTTGTTAAGCTTTTATGATTGCATAATAAAATTGTAACTTGTAGCTTTCGAATTCAATCCAAAGAAAAATACGCAAAAATTCAATTAAAGCGACAAACATCGAAATTTATGTAGGTACGTAATTTATTTCACTACAAAAAGTTAAGGCAAGCCTTTTAATTGTGTAACCGTACCATAGAAAGAGAAATATTGTATCTATGCACCAAACAAACTTAGTCATAAGCTCTTTATGTCGAGCAATTATCGAATCCCAATAACAAATTGACATCAATTAGATTCCAATTACTGTGGTTGCTATACGCAGTAATTATGCAAATTAGTTCTTTGATTGCGCGCGAAACCAATTTCACACGTAGGTATATAGGTAGGTAGGTAACAGTTTGTGATAAATGTCACAATTAATTATTGAGACAATCCGTTTATCTGATCGTTTAGACGGAAACCGTCGGGTAGGCGTTGTTCCAAGTAATTTCAATTCATATTGGTTTTAGTTTTGGAGGTTAAAACTGGATTTAAATGGTCAGTGACCAGTTTTCTATGCCATTAAGTGTCTTAAGTTTGTGTGTTATTTTTTTTTAATGAATATGCATAGATTAATAACGGTGGTCTAAACCTTAATTGAATATGTCGAAGTGAGTATATTGGACAAAATAATAAAAACTGTCTTGTTGACGGGGATTGACTATAATTTGCATGAAACTTATCAAATAGTTATAAAAACCAGTTGTTCCATTAGACGGACAGGATGCAAGACGAGTATCACGTTGTTATGAAAATAGAACAAGTTATGCCATACCATGATGCGAAGTAAAGGGAAACAACGCAACTACTGTAGATAATACAAGATTCTTGTATATATTTACCATGAACAGATGGCGTTCGAATCACCGCAAACAAGGGCATAAAAAACGCCATTTCAACGGTCAACGATTATAAATAAAATCGCTACCTATTAGTAATACAAAGTACATTAACCGTAGGGTAGTAAGGCGCGCCACCCACGTGCGACAGTCGGCAGTCGACTGCGATTTGTCAGTTGTCGTCGTCGCAAGCACGCGTCTCTGACTAATTGGCGTTATAAATCGACAAACGCGCCGTGTAATCAACGCTCCGATGCAAGTGTTGAATGGTCAGCGGTGCGACTTTATGACGTTGCTTATTGTTGATTTTGTCGCAGTGTGCATGTCCATGTTTTATGTTTGTTGCGTGGTAATGATGGAAAATGTTTGGTTTGTGTTGGAGCTTAAAATTTGATCACAGGAATGTAGGAAAACTGAGTCATCTTCTAATTAAGGTAGGCACTGACTTTAATTGCCGAACATATCGTTAGGGCGAAGGTTTTGTCAAACCCTTTGCCAAGTCCCATCAACATCAACATTATTATTCTCCCGACCTTATCTCAATTTATTTGTGGTCAGCACAATATGTCTTTTTCTTCCCCACATCTCTATTAGTCGTCATCTCAGTAGTCACCCCCTTTTTATCCATATCATAATTCACACACATCGTTTCTTTGGTCTCCCTCCACTCTTATAGCCATCGACGTTCATACTCAAAACTTTCCTCACGACATTTTCCTCAATCATCCGTATCACGTGACCATACCATGACCATCGATTTACACACAAATTTCCCATATTGTAACAATAAGTCCATCGATTCCTTTAATTTTTGTATTTTCTATTATTATTTTTTAACCTTTGGCGTGTTTTCAAAAATATCCATTGTTTATTCTCTCACATATATGTATAGTAAATGTAAACTGGAAGAGCGGAGCTACCTACTACAAGCAAATCTTTGCATAAAAGGTTACTCCAAATTGAACAATGTAATTAACATAATTGATGAAATAAACATTTTTATTTTATTTTATTTATTTATCGGGTGAACTCAGTTCCAATACAAACTCAGTAATTCCCAAGGGTTTTCAACATACAAATTCCGATCAACATCACAAAATGAGGAAGTTCTCGCTGCATAATATCAGAATTACATTAGACGCAGACGCAGTAGCTTCTTGCGTAATGCAACATCACACTGCGACCATCAATTTCGCTGCCAACGGTGGCAATTATGGTATTACCCCTATCGTTCTCCTCAACTATCTACTAGGGTGGTCGATTATTTGTACTAGATATTTACCAGCCATTGAAGATGATGCAGCGCTCTAGCGTTTTTCAATTACAGAGAAAACAATTGCTGGTATCAACCACAAAGTCTGTTGTACATAATTTATTGGTATTAAGGATAGCAATGCTGTGTTAGAAATAATAAACTGCTACCAATCGCCAAAGGGTAAATAAGGTGCTCATTTTGCTTTCGTGGAGTTTGCTTTGCTTGTAGAGGAGACAAAATAATAACTAGATGGATATTTTGTAACAGTGGACTTTAAGTAAGATCTGCACATTTATTGTGGACAGATTATTAATCAGAATCTGAATCATTTTTCTTTCATATTTTCAAAAACCTGTCTGTTTAGCAACATAAATAACGCCATGAATGTTGTGGAACTGTCAAAATGAAAGCGATTTCTACTGATAATGCGTTGATCAATTACCAATAACTACTTCATTGCTTTCATGTAAGACAGGCTAATTAGTGGATTCGCACGAATTTACTCGGGTGTATCGACACTCTTGAACAGTATATTATTTTATATAGGCGACTCTAGAAATACCTATACAACACACACATACATACATACAATCACGCCTTTTTCCCATGGGGGTAGACAGAAACCACGGAACGCCACCTGCTATACAAACCTATGGAAAAGGGTCATAGCAATAAAAAGTACCTAAAATTCAAAATTTGTCAATTGCATAATACGTGTTTGTGGAGTAGTTAATTCTCCTACAAATAAATTAACTACCTGCGAATCGCCATTAGAAAATAATATTCTATTTAAACTGTCGATTCGAATTAAAATAATATCGTTTACTTCCGATTTAGAACACAAAAAAAAAAAATTTTTTCAAATTTTATTCCTTTTTTAAAAAGATCAGGAAATTTTCTAAACAAATCACGTAGTTTGAAAATTTATTGTAATTGTTTACAATACGAAAAAAATCTTCAAAAAAATCCTCATTTAAATTTAGACGATTCTTTAGGAGCCTATAGAATCGTACTAGACAAATACACATCATATATATAAAAAAAATTGTGTCCGTATTTCTATCAACTAGAAGTATAACTGAACCTAATATGAACAATTTCAGAACCTCACTTTTTTTCCCTGTCCGCTTGACGTGAAATGCCCCGTATGTCAATTTGATTAGATGATTAGGAATCAATGTAAAGTGAGAAATGTATTCAAGTTTTCGATAGATCGTAGCAAGGAGTGAAATTAGTCAAAAGTATGCTTAAAACAATTCCTGAATAAATTATTACGTAGCAATACATTTTAGTTTTATCAAAGCTCAGTATTTTCTAACCTTTTTATTTAAAACACCCCAATAGTTTTGATAGAGTGGCCATTAAAATCATAATATAACACTTGAAAGGAAGAAAAAGTTAATTTTGCTGGCCAGCGAAGATAGATGATAACCAAGGCCATTATCATCTACCTAGCCCTTTTCCCAACTATATACCGGATGAAGCTGTGTACCATTATTTTACATGAAGCGACTGCCTATCTGACCTCCACAACCCAATTACTGGGTAATACGTTACCTCATAGTTGTCAGACTTTCGGCCTTTTACGAACCTGTAACGACTATCAAAGATATACAAATGACAGCAGGGACCAACGGCTTTACGTGCTTTCCAGGGTACGGAGGGGTCTTACTATGTAAAGATGGTCACACATCTACGAACCAACCGCGACAAACATACCTTAACCTGGTCGATCGAATTATTTAGGCACAAGCCCATTTTTTGACTTCTCCCGCTCTGGGTGGAGCGGGAGGGCGTGTCAGACTTTTACTGACTAAAACCCACCCGTGTTCCTTCAGTTGCCCATGTGCCGGGGCCACGGTATCTCTTTCGAACAATCACGCGACCCCGGCAGGCATCGGTCCTAGCAGACCCCTTAAGCGCTGCTGACATCTCTTTGAGGCGCGCGTGGAACACTACGCGCTGTCGACCCGAGCCTGGTCCTTACCGGGCGGCAAGCTACCCATTGTTCGCCACCCGCAAGCTCGCGCCTACGGTGGCCGGGAGTCCGCTATCGACTCCCGACGCCAGGGGCGTCTCCTCCTGCGGCGGCTAGGGACGTGAGGGCGCAGTGACTACCACTCCCTCACGCGCCCCGCCTCCTCCTTCGCGAGCATTACTGCTTCGCAGAAGGAGGTGACGGCTTCCCATGCCCTCTGGCTCGGTACCATGGCTCGTGCCAGGGCCGGACGCGAGAGGTCGCCGCCGCCGATCGCCTCCACGAGGACACGGCGGTGCTCCACCCAGGCAGGGCACACCTCCACCGTATGCTCCACCGTGTCCTCTAGGCGATCCTCATAATGGAAAAACCCGGGCGTTTCCTCCCGCTTTATCCTGAACAGGAACCCACCGAAGCACCCATGCCCGGTGAGAATCTGCGTCAGGCGGAAGTTGAGGACGCCGTGGCGCCTCTCTATCCACTCCTCAAAGATGGGACTTACCGGCGCAATTGTGGCGTGCCCAGGCACAAGCCCCTTACGTACCAAGAGTGGTATTTACCTTACTCACTAAATAACTAATGATAATTTTACTGAGCCGATCCGCGATCATTTCTACAGTCATAATTAAAGTGAAAAAAGTCCGCATCTGTACATTTATGTGTTTAAAGTGTAAAACAAATAAATAAACTAAACATCATAGATGATTTTGTCATTGTTTCCTTTATCGATATTTTTTGGCATTTTTACCTACAATAAATACATCGCTAATTCCCTACACCTTGGAACAGAACTCCCGAGTATTGAAATATCAGAGCAGCTTTACATATGAAGCGATCGCAAAAATCGACACCGTAACAAATTGTGTCGCATTTGCAACATACGGTGTTAATGTAGGGAAAACGTGTACAAATGAGTCCTGATTGCTGATGTTCTTACATCAATGTTAATACTCTACATCAGGGATGTTAGGGAGCTCCGTAACCGTAACCGAAACTATCGGATATCCGATAAAAAAAATATCCGTAACCGTAACCGAATCCGAAATAAAAGTTTCGGATAATAGCGGATTTGTTATTACATTTTTATTTTAGGAAGGTAAGATTACACTCAATATATATTTATAATTATTTTCATTTTAAATAGCTGCAATAATTACTCACAGACTGATTGTAATTCCTACCAAATGGTGACATATAAATAAAACCATTTTATTAGCTACTTGTATTTTACTTTTGAAATTCCTTAAAAAATTAATATCCGTTACCGAAATTATCCGAAACTAACGGATAATCCGAAATAATTTCATATCCGTATCCGTATCCGGTATAATAATCATTCCTACATCCATAACCAAACCGTATCCGAAATTTCATATCTATAACATCCCTACTCTACATTAAGCGACTAATAATTGGAAATGAATATCCGACACAAATCGGAATGAACGATTTCGATTGACTCGAATTTACTCCAAAATACACATTTTTTTATAATCTCTTTCTTTACATCGTATAGAACAAAGGCGCTTTCTGTGTTTGTACACTTAGATATTTCAAACTACGCAACAGATTTTAATGCGATTTTCATCAATCGACAGAGTAATTCAAGAGGAAGGTTTATATTTACTAGTGGTCGCCCAGTGGTCGACATTCGACCATAATAATAAATCTATATGCATATTCATTAACACTAAATAAAAAAAAAATATGGTTATATTTGACATTCAGTAACACGATAGACAAATAACATTAAAGACAAAAATTCTCGATATGATCATAGATTTTAAAAATGAAATCTATACTTTAATATTATAAAGCTGAAGAGTTTGTTCGTTTGTTTGATTGAACGCGCTAATCTCAGGAACTACTGGTCCGAATTGAATTTTTTTTTTTGTGTTAGTTAGCCTATTTATTGAGAAAGGCTATAGGCTATATAACGTCACGCTACAACTAAGAAGAGCGGAGCAGTAATGAAAAATGTTGCAAAAACAGGGAAAATCTCACGGGTAGGCGATTCGACGCGACGGGAAGGGTCAGGGGAACAAGAAATTTAACGCGGACGAAGTCGCGGGCAAAAACTAGTGGGTTACATATCTATAAAATTAATTTATTACCTATGGTTATACTTGACATTCAGTAAGACTTTAGAGACAAAATATTAAAGACAGATATTCTCGATTGGGCCACAGATTTCAACTTATAATTATATTTGACATTCAGTAAGGATATAGACAAATAATTCCAAAAACAAATACACACTCGATTTGACCATAGAATTCCATATAAACAAAAGAATATCTATTTATGTGTGTATTAAATACACGGTAATTAATAGTAGTGTGTGTAAAGTGTTATTTATTGAAAATAATGTATTTTTACGCATAATTAAAAACAAAATATTAGCATTCGTCACTTCTTCTCTGTATAAACTATAAGTGTGCGAAATTGCATACACCTCCGTCCGCCCAGTTTTTGTAAAAAGGGATCCAAAGTTTTCGCTAGGCGGGCGAAGCGTCTTGCAAAGGCTTCTTATTTAAAACGTGTCAATTGCCTAGAACGTATTTCTAAAATTGACAATTTGCCTACAAATAAATTTAACTCTCTGCGTACTGGTTTTAGAAAATAATATATTATTTAAAAGTTTCAATTCACACGTTTCGGGCGAGTAAATTTGTGCGAATCAACTAAAACCTAAAGGACGAGCAATTCGTGTAGTCGTTGTCGGGGTGTCAATTGTATGGGTCTCGGTGTACGGTGATTTGTCGATGGAAGGTACTTTATCTCTTATGTTGTTCTTTTGGGAGGAATTACTTGTTCTCTCTGTTTTAGATTTTTTTTTGTAGTTTTTCGTCTATTTTGTGAAATATTTAGTAGGCTCAATCGCAGCAATTAAAAACATTCAAATTGTATCGCAATTTCAATTTAGCGATCATCAACATAAAAAACTTGTGAAAATGTTGGGAATCGTTTTGATATATAGACGCTGAAATGGAGACGTTATACTGGTAACCTATACGTGGCATTTGTAAAGCATAGATGCTTTACAACTAACCGACGACACGTACCTACATTCTCATATTCAATTTTACAACCGACAAACAAGTTAGTTCTCAAAACAGAATCGAAACATCTTACACAACAATCGAGTACCATACAGAGCTAACTTCGTTTGATTTCAAATTTCAATAGTCTTGCGAGCGCATTGTCGAATACGATACTGCACAGCGTAATCAATCCTTCAGCATGTATTGAATCTTACGCTGCAAGGATATTCCTTTAGGCAGGTCACAAAGGATTTTGCCAATAGCCACACAAAGCTGTATACTCATAAATGTCAGTCACAAACGGATTATTGCAGGCGCTCAGGCGGAGAGCGCTGAGCGATGATCGACCGGGACATAGGCATGTGAAATTAGTATTTGTCGTTCAATAATAAGCGTATATTGCAACATGCAATAAGGCTTTGTGGCAAAGATTATGATTGGAAACGGTTTTTGCCTATTTTTGGTACAGCGTTTTTGACTTATGAAATTTGTTTTTTTCCTATTAGCTCTTCGCGTTCGCAAAATTCTAATTTCTTTTTCATATATTTTCTAAGTTTTGGTTCAAGTTTAATTTGTCTGCGTCCTGCAAAATTACAGTAGTTTTAAATATAGCTATTCAGTTGTGAAAAATATGTAATGATTATTATGAAAGTCTTTACCTACTGCTGAAGCAAAGTTTCCCTTATCCTAACCAAAGTAACGCTAATATACGTGATTGTTAACCTGAAAAAATACGTTCTTACGTGACTTGATCGATTACGCAAGAATGTCATATTTATACAAATAAGCGCGACATACCCCTGCCCGCGTGACCTTTGATCAGGGTAGAACGTAGCGTTACGCTCAATTTTGTTATTTTTTTAAATTAAATAGGTGACCATTATCATCTCACGGACATGTCTACCGCATGGCGGACAATTTGAGGACCCAAATAGTATAGAACTGGTGCTGACTTAATCACAATAACAGTGAAGCGGGGTCGTGGCAGACCATGCAGGGGATGGCGGAACAAGCTGGATAGGTGCCGTCAAAAGTGGAAGGAGGACGTGCGGGCTCGTGAAAGATGGAAGTAGTGGAGTCTTTGCCTAGGGGTGGGACAGCACAGGCAAGCAAAAACAAAAACATACCCCGTTTTCCAGCGGCAAGCGTAGCTTAATCTGATCAATCGACTTTTAAAAACGATAGACCGACTGAATTTCTTAATCTATGACAAAATCCTGACGTGCGTGAGTAATTCAATCAACTTGCGATTGCCTAACGTGAGGCAGACTCGTCTGGCGAAGGGGCCGCGTGCCAATATCGGTAACACTTCATCTTAATAATGAAATGTATCATGCTCAGTTGATTTAAATACAATATTGTCTGTAAGAGTACTCAGAGATCAGCGTCGTATGGTACAAATGGCGATCATTTGCAAGAAAACTATGCACCCTGTCCACGTATTCCCATTAAAATAAAGACTTATAGTCTACAAAACAGCAGTTTGTCCGGCGTTATTGTTGGGATCCTAATGTTGGATAACAAAGAAGACGCATGAACAAGAGGTATATTACATGCCATACTAGTAAAATGAACATGCTGAGATGGGCGGGACTTTTAATCAGAATTGACAAAGTTCGCAATGAATACGAGGCAGCTTTAAAGTTGCGCCACGGATAAAATTACCGAAAACTGCCTAAGATAGGTAGAGGTCGCCCGCCATTCACCTGGTGGACCTGGAACCGCCAACTCAAGACGAAATAACTTGGCGCAGAAAAGTGAGGATACCCGGCCCCAGATAACGGAACGAGGGAAGGGAGAAGAAGACTCTCTTTAAACTTCTGTAGGCGCGTTGAGCGATTCTTGATAGGAGATCTAGACACGCGGTAGCGTGTCAAGCCAAATTAAATTATCTTAACAGTATAAGTATCTGTAAGAGTATGACGACTTGACGAGTTGCGCTCGCTCAACATTGAAAGAATAATATATAAAAATAACTTTACTTAAAAATTGTGATTCAATTAATTCAGATAAAATTAACACTTCTGTTTAATTTAAATTTTTACATTTGTCGGCACTTATATATTTTTTTTTTGTTGCAGCAAACATATTTGATTAAATTATACCTTGTCGCCTATGGGAATCTGCACTACCAGAGATATTGCATTTGCGTTTCCATTTCAGAGATTCTGCTACTTCTGAAATGTGATATATGGATTAGAATATATGGATATTTGGATCTAGTTTCCTACTTTAAAGACAAATTAACAAGGGATCTTTTCAGCGCTCTATTTAAATTTCATGAAAGTGAACCTTTTGTGACTATAGTTACTATAACTTTCATATTAAAACGTGAAGTTTTGGAACTAAACGAATAAAAGAGAGATTTCACCCAAATTGTTGTTGCTTGGTAAAATGTCGGTATTTTTATGTCATATATAAAATTAGCTACCTATTGAATCTTCCTATTTCAATAAAACTACTAACGTAATCAGTATGTACCTAAGCCTGTGAAATAAATTGTTAACGATACCAGTGGCTTCATGAAAACAATGGTGGCGCGCACACTCACTACAAAACTAATTTATTTTGGATACCGACATAGAAAACTGATGCTGTTGAACACAAGTGTTCTAATTTTTTAAATTCAAAAATACCTCGACCTGCACTCACCTCAAAAAAAGAAAAAAAAAGACAATTCCGATCAGAAACAACTGAAATGCAAACAAACAAATGGAAGTACAATGTACAAAACGAAGTAAATCCCAAAGCAGCTCGGTGTCTCCTGAGCTAACGAATGTCCATGCAAGGGGTTTCCTTGTAAATAAGAAAGAATGAGGTAATGCAATCAGATGGTAGCGCACTAGTAGTACAAGAGTCAGGAAGGAGCACACGTACAAGAAACCTATATGACTATGATTTATGATTTATCTATACTAATATTATCTATACTTTATAATATTATAAAGCTGAAGAGTTTGTTTGTTTGTATGTTTGTTTGTTTGATTGAACGCGCTAATCTCAAGAACTACTTGTCCGATTGAAAAATTATTTTTGTGTTGAGTAGCCTATTTATCGAAAAAGGCTATAGCTTATATAACATTACGCTACAATCAAGAAAAGCGGAGCAGTAATGAAAAATGTTGTAAAAACGGGGAAAATCGCACGGGTAGGCGATTTGACGCGATGGGAAGATTGGGGGGAACAAGAAATTTAACGCGGATGAAGTCGCGGGCAGAAGCTAGTAATGTATATGTGTATCATCTTTTGTTGGAGATCCTAAATAAATAAATAAGAGTCTGTCGAGTACTGACTTACAGTCATGAGATTATTTCTTTGACAATGATCAAATTTGTTATTTTACATACGAATAAACCACGCATTATTTTTGCTATCTTGTGGTTGATAACTAAAAAAAACTGTCTTTCGTAAATTCTGTGATAGTCGTGAGCCTAAAAGGCTGACAACCAGTCTTACCAAAGGGTATCTTATAAACTGCGTTGTGGAGGTCAGATAGGCAGTCGGGTCGCTTCATGTAAATTACTGGTCATCCGGATAAACAGGAATCCGATCCGAATATACTTGGGAAAGACTAGGTAGATGATGGGTAAGTAACTAAAAAATAGAATACTTATCGAGAGCACGAAGTGAGTGAAACAAAAAAAAGCCTATCATTTCTGGTACTTACAAGTAATATGTCTATACTTCTCAGAATCTAGTCAGATAGAAAATTTCGATTGCGACTAGCTTATTGTTTTATGTGGCATATAAAAGTGAATGCGCTATTGGAATCACTTTGCAGAATAAACCATTTCATTTCACCTAGGAACTTGTTTACAACAACCAGTAATATAGGCACCTTTTCATTTTCTAATTCCTTTTGTTAGACTAAAATCTAGACACGCGGCAGTGTGTCAAGCCAAGTTCAAGTAACAGAATTGGCGAGCAGCACCGTGAATAATATTACACGAACCATTTGGAGCCACTTTTGACCCCCTCATACCTCAAAAACTATTTCACATAAACGTGTCAAATTTGGCTCATATATTGAAACTTGCGAGATACATATGTGATCCAAATTTCATAAACACATCTTAAACGCTTGTTTAGATATTAACGTCCAAAAATCGTCATTTTTATCACTGACTGACCTAGAGATCAAAACTCTAACCCAGTTCCAGATGACCTAGAAAGTTCAAATTTGGCAAGCAGATAGGTAATTAGGTGAATATAAAGGAATAGATCAGAAACTGGTAAATTTTTATCATTTTATTATAATTTTTGACTTAATTGATTCTATTAGGAGCACTTATATACTTAGTGCCTGTAAAATAACTATATGTAAAAAAAAAATGTAAGAATCAGCAATCAGCAATCAAAACTTATGACAATTGCTAATAATGATATTATTGCAATTAACAATCACAATTTAACAATAATACCAACTGGTACAAAAACCATTTGGTATTAATTTTGTTAAAAAAGTACCTACTAATAATTTTTGTACAAAAAGTAATGATATCCCATCAAAAACATAAATGTGAAATGAGAGCCAAGTTCAATATTATTATATATGCTTTGGTTGTTGACATCAGAGATCTAAATGGGTGTCAAGTTCAATGGTCAGTCCTGAAATTTATTTATAACTACATGAAATATAATTTCTTCTTATAACTTCGGATAATATATTGTAGCCTAAGGTCTGACTTGGCTAGTTCTCATATACGAATTATTATGTTCGATGGCTAGTTTCTACCAGTAAGCCAAATTTTCGGAATAATAAAATAAGAACCGACAAGTAACAGAGTAAGGTTTAGCACTTGCGGAGGCTATAATATAATTCGTATATGAAAACTAGCCATGTCAGACCTTAGGCTACAATATATTATCCTAAGTTATAAGAAGAAATGATATTTTATGTAGTTATAAATAAATTTCAGGACTGACTATTGAACTTGGGACCCATTTAGATCTCACTTCTTTTATTGTTGATATCAACAACCAAGGCATATATCATAATATTGAACTTGGCTCTCATTTTACATTTATGTATTTGATGTATTTTTTACTTGGTCAGCAGAACACATGTCTGAAGATCGATATTAGACGGGATCTTCGACTATACGGTTTGTCTGTGGCCCGTGAGCTCGTCCGTACGTAACCCGCCACTTCTGTGCCAACTGAATGTTCTAGTGTCCCTCTCACACGTTCATACTAGGAATAGACGGCGTATTCTGATTGGTGGAGATTCTATCGGGAAGATGTCGAACGTATGATCTCTGTGCTCGAGGCAAATGTGCCCAATACTGTATTTTTTTATATGTAGAGACAATTAGGATGATCTGATAGTCTTCTGATGTTATTTATTATTAGATATAAATATAAGGAAGAATAATATTTTGTTTTATAATAGGTTTAATCACTTTGTACAGTTGAGGTTGAGTGCAATTTTCTTAGATAAAAATAATAATTATAATTTTGTCTGTTCCATTCTAAATTAGTAAGTCTGTTGATTGCTTATTGAAAGCTTTCAGTACAAGAAATGATTGCGTATCAATTACTAGCTTATTAATTCGGTAGATTGGATTCGTAATTGCACTTCATTAAATACAGTAATTGCAGACATTAAAACGGCTTTGGCCTCGATAGGTCACCTTGAAAAATTGTTCATAATTGAAGGAGATATAATTAATTTTCAGAGATGTTCGCAGCACTTATTATGGATTTATAGTATAACCATTTGCGAATAGCTTTTTTATTAATGAATTGATTGAAAAAATCTTCATAACAAAACAAAAAATCTTGATTATAAAACAAATATACTTAGTAATGGTATATATTTACAAAACTTTCAGTACCTACATGTTACATCTATGAGGTCTCAACTAGGATGGTAAATTTGACGATACAAATATGTTTAGAAGATCAAGATATTGTCCTGATAACGTGATTTACGTGATTTAAAAAAGTTTACAAACATTGAATACTTCTTGTATTCAATGTTTGTAAACTTTTTTGGGAAACATCAAACGGTGGAAATATTTTAATGTTATTGGTACTGATTATGTATGTTCGAGCCGTTTAGGGTTGAAATTTTAAGGCCATGGAGTTCAAGTGCCCTCTTAATTTCTGAGGCATTGCCAAGTGATTGGCTGACACTTCATGTTACCTGAGTGCTTGCCTATTCGTCATACAACGTGGCAATGCTGGCAGCATTTTTCCTAAGGACAACGATACGGAGGAATTTGTTGATGCCCTATAATTGTTTTCTTCTATATATTCTTGATATGATTAAATTTGGGTCTGTTCGTTTTTAAATTTTGTAAATATTTTAATTCATAAAAGTTGTAGTTAATTTTTACATGTAGACATATTTCTTATGATATTGTCCCTCAGAATAGTTCCGCAATAACAGTGGTTTCTAGAAGAGCTTATGAAAGGTTTTTACATCGTGAAAAGTTGCATAAATTTGGAGACAAGCAAAGTGAGTTCGCGTGTTCTGGGCACGTGACTTCATTCAACTCGCCGTATGTGAAAATAAAACATTTAATGTGTCACGTAGACTTTGTTGGTGCTTTTGTTCTAATTCTCAACTTTAGCCCGATGTGCCAGAACGTTGTTGCTGTTGCTAAGTGCTGTTGTAGAACGTGTTTGCTGGGTCGTAATTTTTGTATGTGTAACTGTAATTATATTGCAGGGTAGTGTGGGAAGGGACTTCCAGTAGAAATTTTGAGACCCCTATTGAGGAGCTTTGCCAGATGGCTGGTAGTAGCTGGGTAAGAGTAGCCAAGGATATGCTTACGCGTGCCCGTATTCACGCCATGTGTGAGACAGGACGACACCATGGAGATTTATTGGGTTAGAGTCCCACATAATTGTGCTATCTCCCCGGTAGCGCAGTATGGAAGAATATTTCTCCACGGTTAGAAAAAAGAGTAGCCAAGTATTAAGTAAAATGGCGGGAAAATTGAGATGCTTATGCCCAACAGAGGCGTATGATAGCCTAGTTTTCTTCCAAATGTATTGTGCTCGGCCTTCATTCTAACCAGATGTAGTTGAATATCCCTATTTCATATATATCGAGCGACTGCCTATCTAACCTGCACAACTCAGTTATTAGGTATCACAATAACCTGCACCCTAATTGCGTAATGCACTATCTATCAGAATCTTAATGGTATTTATGATTACTAGAGATCGCCCATTGGTCGAAATTCGACCGTACTTCATTTGAATAGAAATACATTATTAAATGAAAAAATATAGATAATAATAAATATAAAAAAATAATATTTGACATTCAGTAACACTATAGACAAATTGTTGACGCTGTACTACTGTGGAGCGCACCCTGCGCTGGCGGGATGGTGATGGTCAGGACCAGGACGTAGGTGTAATGAGTAAAGAATACTTCTTCAGGACTCTCTTTTTTATTTTCTTAATACTTCTTAACTGCTGGATATGGAACAATATGGAATGAATTATCACAGAAAGTTCTGTTTTTATAGAATTTTTCCTATTATTTTTAATTAATTATGACGGTTCCAAATGTCATAATTATAACCAGCCTGTACAATCTATGACCAGCCTGTACAATCGTGAGGCATACAACCTCTACAGTTTGCACACGACACTAAGTTTTGTATGGGAAACTTACTAATGCCATACTTGACACTATCCATAAAATCACAAAAAATATTTCTTTTAAATCTAAACTAAATTCCTATCGTCGCTAATACAAATAATATTAAAGACAAATATTCTCGATATGATCATAGATTTAAAAAATGAAATAGGTTATCTAATATATAAAATTCTCGTGTCACAGTTTTCGTTGCCATACTCCTCCGAAACGGCTTGACCGATTTTGATGAAATTTTTTGTGCTTATCCGGTATCTATGAGAATCGGCCAACATCTATTTTTCATCCCCCTAAATGTTAGGGGTAGTCCACCCCTAATTTTTTTAATTTTTTTTTTTCACAAAATTTTTAATTTCTATTTTTTTATGATACAACATACAAAAATACATACAATCCTCAATTTTCACCCTTCTACGATCAACCCTTATTTTTTAATAGCCATTTTAGTAATTTAATCATTTTTCCTCTCCGGTCGAAAACTGATCAATCGTCATTTAATTAGTTATCCCCGCCTAGGAAATTAGTTATATGGCAAAACAACGTTTGCCGGGTCAGCTAGTTTATCTATAAAATTAATTTATTACCTATGGTTATACTTGACATTCAGTAAGACTATCGACACAAAATCAGGCTTATCAACTTAGGGGTTTGCCCAAATTTAGGGTGTAGATAAGAGGATTGAGGATTTTTAGGGCGTTCCATTTTTAGGGGTATTCTTAGGGATTTTTTGCCATCTTACATTTCTAATTGTGTTTTTGATTACAATAAAAGTATTAGCGACTTCTAGTACGGTTCCTCGATACTAAGAATGCAGAGTGAATGATTAACAAATGTCGCGTAATAAATATAGACAAATATTAATTACTACTGTGTGCCGGTCTATGATTACTAAACATTCGTTGGTTATTTTCATTATAATTTTTTAGCGGATTGTTTTAGTAATTGTGGCAATTTTAGGGGTTTTTAACTTAAGCTTTAGGCGTAAATATTTCTGAGTGTTGGTAACACTGCACAAAATAATAAAGACAGATTTGGACCATAAACAAAAGAATATCTATGCATGTGTGTATTAGATACACGGTAATGAACAGTAGTGTGTGTAACGTATTATTTATTGAAAATAATGTATTTTAACGCATAATTTAAAAAAAATATTAGCATTCGTCACTTCTTCTCTGTATAAACTATAAGTGTGCGAAATTTCATACTCCTCCGTCCGCCCAATTTTCGTAAAACGGGATCCAAAGTTTTCGCTTCACGTATTAATATATAGATTGCTGATCCATTGCTTTATTTGTTCGAATAAATTGTCAGCTCACAACGTAAATAACGCAATGAATGTTGTTTAACTATCAAAATGAAACCGATTCCTACTGACAGCAAGTTACGCAATTACCGCTCTGGTTGTCAGACTTTTGGGCTTCGACTACCCGTAATGATTGTCAAAGATCTGCCGAATGCCAGCTGGGACCGGCTTCTCGTACTTTTCGAGGTACGGAGGGAGTTCGATATGTTACGAATGATCACCCATCTACGAACCAACTGCGGCAAGCGTAGCTTAAGCTTCGATCGCCACATTGTTATCATTTAGCCACATCTAATGCTACATTTACACATTTATGCAAATCGCGAGACGAATAGCGAGGCGAATAACGAACACGTATATGTAAACAGTGCGCTCGCTATTCGCTTCGTGCCTCGCTTTGGGATTCGAGCGTTCGCGTTGGGAGCGGTTTTTCGGACGCGAATCAAAGGACACGAACGACAAACACAAACTTACTGATTACACATTCGCCTGCATTTAGTTGACAAGCTAGCGCCCGACTCAACAGGACGTGTAGACGAAATTATTTCTACGTCCTCCATGTTCGTGTGCGAATGACAAAATAATTCACCCTACAAATGTGTGAACAGTAAGTTCGCGATGGCACTCGTTTACGAATGTTTCGTCGAATGTTCGTCGAGTGACGAGGCGAATGGCCAACACGATTGTGTAAATGTAGGGTAAAGGTTTAGGGATACTTCACTTTATGTTTTGAGACTCTTTGCCAATATTAATTTTCTATGCAGCTAGCTCGTTACGCGGCGCGACGGTCGCGCGCGATTCGGTGATTTAAGCCTCCTACAAACCGGCGCGACGCGGCAACGCGACGCGACACTCGTAGAACAATTTTTATGTGAACTTCATGGAAATTGTTCTACAAGAATCGCGTCGCGCTGTCGCGTCGCGCCGGTCTGAATAAGCCTTTATATCCGTAGAATAATTTCTATGAAAACGCGCACGACACTTCACACAGGAGCGACCAGTTGCGCCGCGAAACGGTCATGGAAATTGTTCGCGCTAGTCTGCACGAGCCTTTAAGGGCGACTTACTTAGGGGATCCCCCTTATATTTATTTGGGATAATTATTATTTTATGATCACTGTCAGCTGTGAATCTCCCTTTTATAAAATTAATAGATACATAGTTTAAGCCATTCCATCTTTGTCTGCCAAGGCTATTGAAACTTTTAATGATATGTGAAAAACGCCTCAGGTGTCCCAAAATAAACGATTTTATCACTCCTTCTTGTTACTGAGCTACACACATGTAAAAATGCCTACAGTTCACAAATGTTTGCTCACAGATACTATTGAGCTGAGTCTGACCAGTTGCTCATAATTCGTAGAATCTGCTTGAACACACCACAAAGTAAAAAATCAACATTTAACTTCGATTTTTTACGCCTTGCTGCGTATTGATCAGTCGAAAATATAGCTCTCTATTAAGTATACAAAAGGCGATGCGTAGATTCTTTCTTTAGTTAAAATATAGGAATGGGTAAGTGAAAGAGATCGGAATCATGTTTGTTACGTAATTAGATATGTACAACTGGGTTCTTTGGTAGTTTTTCAGTAAGTTTTCAATCAGTTCCTCATATGCGTCCTGCCAGGACCGCGGATTTGTTCGAAAGAGCTACCGTGGCCCCGGCAGAAGCAACTGAGGGATCACGGGTGGGTTGTCGTCAGTAAAAGTCTGACACGCTCTCCCGTCCGCCCAGGGTGCGAGAAGGCATTTGATGATTTCCCACCCAAAAAAAAGGGTATGTAGCGACTGAATCATTTTCACTATTATTTAATAATCAATCCATCTGCCTAGCCTTTTCCCAACTATTTTGGGGTCAGCTTCCAGTCTAACCGGTTGCAGCTGAATACTAGTACTTTACATGGAGCGACTGCCTATCTGACCTCCACAACTCAGTTACTGGATAATACGATATCTCTTGGTAAGACTGGTTGTCAGACTTTCGGGCTTCTGACGACCCGTAACGACTGTGAAAGATCCAAGAATGCCAGCCAACGGCTAACCGTATGGTGCGTAGTGTTCCACGCGCGCCTCAAAGAGATGTCAGCAGCAGTGAAGGGGTCTACTAGGACCGATGCCTGCCGGGGTCGCGAGATTGTTCGAAAGAGATACCGTGACCCTGGCACATGGGCAACTGATGGAACACGGGTGGGTTTTAGTCAGTAAAAGTCTGACACGCCCTCCCGCTCCGCCCAGAGCGGGAGAAGTCATTTGATGATTTCCCATCCTGAAAAAAAAACGGCTAACCGTGCTTTCAGAGGCACGGCAGGATCCTGGTATGTAAGGATGTACACCCATCCACGGAACAACCGCGGCTAACGTAGCATAGCCTGGTTGATCGACACGTGCTGTACGTGCTGCACGACACGCTGTAGATTACTTAGGCGTAAGCCCTTCTGTAAATATTATTTAATAATAATAGTATCTTCAGTCACATAGAAAATATTTTATTTTACTGTAGGAAACCTTACCAACAATCCACTAATATTATATGTAGGTAAAGTAGACATTTACAGCTTTTTCTACAAGGGGGCTTCTACAAATAAACAAATTCGATACAATACCTAGTATTTATTATACTTTTACGAGAAGAAACCTATTTCTCATGCTAGTAAAATAAGTACTACTGACTAACGCAGACAAAGCCGCAGGCGCAGGTAGTTATCTAACAAACAACCCGAACACATAGAGCTGTCGTATTTATAAGGCTTGTGCCACAAACTCGATGTTTGCCTTCATTTTATTTCTTTGTCCGGGTATTCGAAATGTGATAGAAAGTGAAATATTGGCATTTTCATAGTTTATATTATGTTAAGCTTACAATTTGTTGCTGTGTAACGTAAGTTTTGGTGTTTGTAGCCTGTACTTTATAGTTTTGAGGTGTGGTCCGGAGTCAAAAGGGTCTTCTTTGCTGTTAGGCCCTTTATATGCAAGCATCATAATAGTTAGTGACATGGGAACCTAGCTCTTATTTTGCTTGCATTTAATGTTTGAATATTTGAAACGAATTGGTCGTGTTGAAGTATGAGTGTGGAAGGTTATTTTTTAAGCTATTGCATAGCTTCTATCGAGGGCCTTGAGCGCGGGGACCCAATCCAGAAATTCCGTAACGAAAAAAAACCTCACGCTCCCCACTCCGACGGGCACGGAGGTGTGGCTTGAAGGCCGTGCATTGTCTAACGTCGTTTCTTTTCGGCAGTCTTCGACACGGTGTTTGTGTGCGTGCAACTAGCCGTATTGTACGAATCTACGAAGCTCGCACGAATCGAGACGAGCTGCTCCGAAATCGGACGAATACATAAGCAGCTGTTTATGAGAAAGTATATAGGTGTATAGGTATTTATGTACAACAGTGAATAGCTGTACTTGTAAAATTTGTGTATAAAGTGTTTGTATTATTTGTCATCGGTTGCTAGGTAAAAACCCAAAATATTTATCGTCTTGTTATTTGTCATCGGTTACTAGGTAACAAACCAGGCCATAGAGTATTATGGGCATGGAGTACTAGTCCTTTTGTGCGGTGGCAAAACTAGGTACTAAAGTTTACTTATCAAATTTTGCGGTGGCAATCATATGTACTAACCTTTATGCTTTAGTTCCAAATTTTACCACCAAAAATAAGTTTTCCTTAGTGTACGTTTTTTTTAATATCAAAGAAAAAGAAATACTGCATAAATAAAATAAATAAATGAATATAATTGCATAAGTTGATACAAAATGCTATGCAATAGCTTTACCGCGGCAGTCCCCGAGTGCCACACGTCTTTTTTGTTTTCGTATCGATAGTGCGCTTATACATTTAATAAATTGTTTGATCCCAGTAGGTAGCCCAGTCGTAACCAGACTTTACTTTGTGTAAATTATTTCATCACCACTGCTCTGTCACATGTCTTCGAATTTTTGATTGTAAGACATGACGATTTAGTGCTCCACGCGCGCCTCAAAGAAATGTCAGCAGCAGTGAAGGGGTCAACTAGGACCGATGGCTGCCAGGGTCGCGAGATTGTTCAAGCGAGATACCGTGACCCTGGCATATGGGTAACTGAAGGAACACGGGTGGGTTTTAGTCAGTAAAATTCTGACACACCCTCCCGCTCCGCCCAGAGCGGGAGAAGTCATTTGATGATTTCCCATCCAGAAAAAAAAGACATGACGATTCCCTCACGATGTTTTCCTTTACCGTTTTGAGAGCAGTGGTGATGAAATAATTTACACAAAGTATGCATGGGTTCGAACCCACGACCCACAACTCGTAAGTCGCAGCCGTTCTCACTGGGCCACCACTGCTCGCTTTTTTATTTAATACAATACAATCCTAATTATCAGTAAAAATAGACATAATCCCCAATTTGCATAAACGCTCTTCAAATAACCTACAACCAAAATCTAAAAAAAAAACTGATAAAAATAATCCCTTCACACCCGACATTGGCCGATCAAAGTAGGAAACGCCGGGCGTACAAAAATGTAAATGCGCGCGTTATCTTAATTCTGTCTTACCAGAGGCCGCTCATCAGGGAAAATATTTACCAAACACGAAATCACAGGCAGCGTGGAAGACATTCATGGAGATAAAGCAGAGATAAAGTCTAATTAACTAGAATTACATTAAGGCTTATTAAGGTGTTATTAAACTTAGAAAAAGGTGCTGGGACAATGTTTTGGTATCGTACGTCGAATCTTTGGAGCAGACTTTCATGTATTCGTAGTTTGAAAGTATTAGTTAAGAAGGTTTAATTAATAGTGTTGGTATTTAAGCTGGTGTCAGACTAAAAGCGGAACGAGGAATACGGCGAAAAATTTATTAGTTTAAAACAAAAGCAAATGTCTCGAAATACGCAAGCCCTTGTAAATATAACCTATTTGGTCGGGTCACACCAAACGGGAGATAATGCAGAAAGTTAAAACGAGACTCATTAAAAGTATACATCATTAGAAGACCAAAAAGTTGCTTAAAGGTTCATTATTAAAAAAAAGTTTTCATCTTTAATATCTCAATAAGTTTTTAGAGGAGTTTATATTTTCCCTTGTGAAATTGAAGAAATATAGTCCTGGTCTGAGCAGCCAACACATTCTGAAGTTATTACTGAAAGGCTGGGCCAAGAACTCGATACGCGGCATGCATGATTCTAAGGAAGTTCTTTAACAATGCATACCACGTATTAGAGCACATTGGATTCCATGACTGACTAGGGTTTTACCACCTCTCTGAGCCAAAAATACAGATGCATAATAAACTTTTCGTGGGTTTTTAAAGTGAAAACTTTAGGCGTATTGAGCAAGTTCTGAAATGCTTATGTAAACAGAAATTATATCTGTAGATATGCATGACTTCTTTTGGTAGTCCTCAAGTTTTGTGTCAAATTTCTTGCTGCCCGACCCACTCCATCGCTTCAAATCGCTTGCCTGTGCGAGGTCATCGTGTTTGTGACTTTTTCTTTTTAAGAAGTATAGATAATTCTTCAAAAAAACGTATTCGTAGAGTGAATTAGAAACCCGCTCTATTAATCGCCTGTAATCAAGCCACCTCGCTTACTATGCAACATTTGCCCGACAAAGAGTAAGATGTTTCGATTCTATCGATATCAAAGCGATTAATGTATGTCGTCAGAGGATGCTTGGCTACTCGTCTTTCACCTTACTCTACTCGCCTCTGTTCGAAGATAACGAGAAATAATTCGCTGTCTATCGAACAGATTTCCTGAACCCGTAATTAAGCTTTACCGAGGTGTTTATTGATTACAAGAAGTGCTCTCGACGTCATACCTAACCCATTGGACAAAATCACGAATTTCCATACAAACTTTAATCCCTTTCTAACCCGTATAGGGGATGCCTGCCGGGGTCGCGTGATTGTTCGAAAGAGATACCGTGACCCTGGCACATGGGCAACTGATGGAACATGGGTGGGTTTTAGTCAGTAAAAGTCTGACACGCCCTCCCGCTCCGCCCAGAGCGGGAGAAGTCATTTGATGATTTCCCATCCAGAAAAAAAAACCCGTATAGGGGATACATTTTGAAGAATACAACCTTAGACTTTCATTATTTCCTGCCAGGGTCGGCTATATGTTGCCTGTCTGTTGAGATTTAAGATTTGTGTTATGTTTGTGTGTAAGCAAGAGCTGTGGTGGCCCAGTGGTAACGGTCGCAACTAACGAGTCGAGAATGGAAAAAACTTTTTTATAAATAAAATAAAAAAACGACTTCCTTAAAAACACTACGAAGTGAAAAATAACTTTAATTTCGGAAGTCGGTGTCTTAGCATCTGTGTTTAAGTTTTTTGCCACCGACTTCCGAAATTAAAGTTATTACTCACTGCAAAGTTCTCATCAATAGAAATGAATTAAGTCCCAACACCAGGGAATTGCTGTACGTCGTTGAGGAGTTCCCTCGACTGTCTTTCGGCTTCATCATCAGAGCAACTTCAGACCTTCAGTAAATAGTAGTGCTTTAAGATAATTAATGAAAAAATTAATAAACGCACTAGTTGCCATTATGATTTTCGAAGGTTTCCATCGATTTCTCTGGGATGCCATCATCAAACTCTGGTTTCCTTATCATGGGACTACCCTTGGGATATCTCCTTTCCAACAAAAAAAGAATCATCAAAATCGGTTCACAAACAACGAAGTTATCCGCGAACACACTTAAAAAAACATATATATAAGGTGTATCTATTCATACACGAAATATTTTAAGAGGTACACCCGTAGGTGGTAAAGAAGCTATAGCAACGAAAAAAAAAATTTCTAAGGGTTTTTTTTTAAATTAATATTTATAAATTATTTGACGCACATATGAAATACTGGCTCCTTCTTATTTTTTACGGCCCGAGACACCGCGGCCATGCTCGTGCTGTCCGGTCGTCGCCCTCGCAGCGTCAGGCGGGCCATTCATAGAATTTGAAGTAAAGGTTTTATGCAAAACGTCTCAAGTAGTTTTAAAATTATAATAGTAGCAGTACAGCGCTCTACGCATCCAATACAATAATGCGTTCAGGGTGCTGTTGGGGCTGCCTCGCTTCAGTAGCGCGTCGGGGATGTTTGCCACTGTTTGCCGAAGCGCGCGTGGATTGCTTTCACACTACCATGCGCAAGCGGTGCACATCCCTGGTGCGCAGGGTGCGGGTCAGCCCGAACAGTATCCTGAACGCCTTCGCCCAGCGTTTCGACTGCTAGTACGTGTATCACTGTGACATGGTACACGTACGGAATAATGTGGAGATATTATTTTAATTATTTTGAATTGTATTTTATATGATATTGTGACTGTGTTTGATTTATGTATTATTTTATGTTATGATTTGTATGATTTTATGATTTGTAATCGGTCCTTGTTGGCTTAAATATAAATAAATAAATAAAAATAAAAAATTACGAAAATTCAAAAACGCTTAGATAAAAATTATCTTTTTGCTCTTATAGCTTCTTTACCACCTACAGGTGTACCCCTTAAAATATTTCGTGTATGAATAGATACACCTTATATATACGGTTAAATTGAGAAACCTCCTCCTTTTTTTGAAGTCGGTTAAAAGAAAACGTGTCACCGACCGTAAATAAAATGAGTTAAAGCCATGAAGATGAGTTTTGTTCGCACTTAGTGTTCGCCCAGCGCAGAGGAGTGGTGGCCCAACGGTAACGGCTGCGACTTACGAGTTGTATGTGTCACAAACACAGACAGGCGCTTTCATTTGTGTTAATTATTCCATCAACACTGCTCTCAAATCGGTGAAGGAAAATGTCATGAGGAAACCGGCATATCCTAGAACCAAAAAATCGAAGACATGTGACATACAATCTACCAATCCGCACTGGGCCTGCCTGGTAGATGACAGCCCACTCCCTCTCAAAGAGAGGAGATGTGTGTCCCAACTTTGGGAAAATTATAGGCTGATTGTGTGAAATTAACTTCTTCAAAGGTTTCGTTTGAAACAGCCTAACAGTGACGCAGTTTTACGAAGTTCATATATCGGTCAAGGTTGCTCTTTCAAAGGTGACGTAAGCATGAAAGCGGCACCTACTCATAGGTCGTTTAAAGTGAGTCAAAATCGCGCTATAAGGAGTCGGTTACAAACAAACAAACAAACATACAAGTGAAGCTAATATAAAGCGTCTAAAAACCAGTTTCGAAATAAACATCTTTCGTTAACGATAAATTAATTTTCTTGTACTAAGATACATATATTATATTAAATAAAAATTGCATGGTTATTGTAACTCGTTTAAATTTAATTTGTTATTTGCGCACTGGTTAAAAACTTATCCTGTATACCTATCCAAAGATACAAGAAAAAGATTGTTGTCATAGAGTATACACAAATATGCTAAAATGATATCTAGATTCAAACATGTTTACTGATTTAAAGTACAAATTAGATTTTCTGTTCCGATAATTTGGCTTGTATTACGATTTATCGTTAAACCAAAATACCTTTCATTATACCGATATCAACGATGCAGCAACCTAAATCGAATGATAGTATCAGTTGTCAATTGGTTTAGAATCGTATATCGATGCTCGGTACAGTAATTGACTAATTTGATGGGAAAACGGATTAATATGCCCGAAAATTAGACTCATGACTCATGAGGTACGAAATATACGAATCTATCAACCCGCACTGGGGCCACGTAGTGGATAAAGGCCCACTCCCTCTCACCGAGAAAAGGCCTGTGTACCAGCAATGTGATAATTAAAACGCTGATTATATTGATGATGATGAATCTGAATACGAGTTACAAACAGATGTAATTTTTTTCGATACATGCATTTGATTTTCAGAATCTGAAGTTGCAAAGTGTTACGGCTATCGTGCTTATTGCAAACCATAGCTGCACTGATGAAGCTGCTTATAGGCTCAGTAATCGGTAAGTTGAAATATGTTCTCTTCCATATCAACCAACAAATCTTACTTTGTTAGTGAAAGGCATATCGATTGCTTTACCTACACCCATTCTGTTCGTGTATTAATTCATGATCCTGCCGGCGGATACGTTAGGAAAAGTTGGATCTTGTACGCTCTATGGTTTCGACTAAGAAGCCTTCTTCTACCGTCTTGGCACGAATTATTATGCCTCGGCTGCTAGAAGGATTGACTACCGATAACAATTCTATTATAATCTTTGTTTCCAATGTCATTTCCACTTAAACTGATATCATATTTACATTACTAAGTTAATTTTGCAACGACTAGGTTACCTATTATTGAGAAAGTCTTAAACAATATTTGAAGTTTAGCGTAAATTGAATTCAGGTACATATGTGAAGGTTTTAATGGTTGTTTTTCTAAGAACTCAAATTGGTTAACATGTTTGGAAACTATATTGCAGTGAAAATGCGCCTAAGTTAATCAGGTCTTGAAGGTTCTGTAACCTACACCCAATCTAACATTATGAGCTAGATTACTTGGTAGTATATATCATTGCAAGCCTAAAGATGCTTTCCAGCGTTGCAAGCAGTCTTGTCATTTTTATATTCAATGCCAGAGCAAGGAGGTTCTTATGCCCCTAGATTATTGTGACCTTCAAAGCTCTATGTTTGTACTTACCCACGACATTTCCACTTTCCCATTACGTACCTTCCCCTAGAGTAAAAAGCAACACGAAGTTACCCATCACGTTACAAATAAATCAAAACGTTCAACAAACGAGTGGGGCTTTCAACGCAATTACCTGCAGTGACGGACTACACACAAACTGCAGGCAAAGAGCCCACTTTATAACGTGCAAACTGCGAAGTACTGTAGAGTACTGGCGAATAGTTGAGTGTTATTATTGCGTCGCTCGTTACTTTTGTATTTGTTTTGTTAGATGTTCAGGAAGTCGTGGAAAGAGGTGAGGAGCTAGACAGGTAACTGTATTTTGTATGATTTGCCGATGATTGAACGGAATTAATCATTAAAATATTTCCATTCCTATCGCAAAAAAATATATATCGGCGACTGAATTTCGAATTTTGACTGGTAACCAACTTATGGAGTCAACGTCTGGGCACGCCGCAATTGCGGCGGTAAGTCCCCTCTTTGAGGAGTGGATAGAGAGGCGCCACGGCGTCCTCACCTTCCGCCTGACGGAGGTTCTCACCAGGCATGGGTGCTTCGGTGGGTTCCTGTTCAGGATAAAGCGGGAGGATACGCCCGGGTGTTTCCATTGTGAGAATCGTCCAGAGAACATGGTGGAGCATACGGTGGAAGTGTGCCCTGCCTGGGCGAGCACTGCCGTGTCCTCGTGGAGGCGATCGGCGGCGGCGACCTCTCGCGTCCGGCCCTGGTGCGAGCCATGGTACGGAGCGTGGGAAGCCGTCACCTCCTTCTGCGAAGCAGTAATGCTCGCAAAGGAAGAGGCGGGGCGCGTGAGGGAGTGGCAGTCTCTGCACCCTCACGTCCCTAGCCGCCGCAGGAGGAAACCCCCCTGGCGACGGAAGTCGATTGTGGACTCCCAGCCACTGTAGGTGCGAGCTTGCGGGTGGCGAGCAATGGGTAGCTCGCCGCCCGGTAAGGACCAAGCTCGGGTCGACGGCGCGTAGTGTTCCACGCGCGCCTCAAAGAGATGTCAGCAGCGCTGAAGGGGTCTGCTAGGACCGATGTCTGCCGGGGTCGCGTGATTGTTCGAAAGAGATACCGTGACCCTGGCACATGGGCAACTGAAGGAACACGGGTGGGTTTTAGTCCGTAAAAGTCTGACATGCCCTTGACACGCCCTCCCGCTCCGTCCAGAGCGGGAGAAGTCATTTGATGTTTTCCCATCAAGAAAAAAAAATGGAGTCAAAAATAATGCAGTCGTAATAGAAACACAGTTGTATACAATAGATAGTATTCCGAATCTTGACTGGAAAACTGCTGAAGGCCTGTTCAATCATATTATTGTTGTTCTAGCTAAAATAAATATCGATGAACAAAAATATTGTTTTATATCATAGAGAGCAATGAATGAGTTACAAAAACGTTATTGCTAATATAACAGAAATTGATACTAACAGCACATTTACCATTAGAAAATAATATGTAGAGTAACAACACTATCTGCCAATCGTCCAATTCAAACCAGAGCACCACAATATCATTCACCACAACCTCTCATTTCTAACGACACTCAACTCCAAGCTAGTCTGAAATCGGAATTGACATTCAAAATATTAGCAGTCACGCGTTACACATTCAGATTCGATACTACGATCGCCTGGGAGCCATCAATGACGGAATAACCATCCAGCAAAGGAGGTAAGGGGCAATTTGCAAACGTTTGGAGCGTGTGTGCAGCAGTCGGCATGTAATCATGTAGACAACACTGCCTAGCATTAACTTCAATGGGTTTTGGAAAACCGTCAGCTGGCAGTCTGTCAATTGCGTATAACTGATGCAGTTATAGAAAGTGGCTATAAAATGTTGTAGGATTATCTATATATAAAATTCAAAGTCCTGAGTGACTGACTGATTGACTGACGGATATATCAACGCACAGCCTAAACCGCTGGTTCTAGACACATTTAATTTGGAGGGTGTGTTCTTTGTGAGGAGTAGTTATCCACTAAGAAAGTGTTTTTTGAAATACCATTCCTAAAAGGTTGAAATAGGGGGTTGACATAGTGAATTTTTCGACATCTACGCGGGCGAAGCCGCGGTCAGAAGCTAGTTTTGTATAAGAATGTGGAGTGGGCTTTCTGTAACCTTTCGTCATTAACAAAATCAAAAGTAATTCGTTCCAACTTGTCAAAATCGTCGAATGTCAAAGACAATCCCCGAAACCGCTTGCCATTCATCACTTCCCAGTGCTTTAGCTGGGAAGAAGAAGTGGCGTAACTTTTCTAGCAGCACAGCTGTCTGTTCAGTTAGAACCCGTACCTATATTGTGATGATCTGCATTGTGAAATATATGTTTTATCTGTAAGACAAACTCGACTAGGTACGCATAGGTATGCATAGTGATTATTTATGTTGTCCAAGTCAAAACAAAGCTGCAATATAATACTTTCCATAACTCCCGAACTTATCCGTTTTCATACAATTTTAATTAAATTCAAGCAAATTAGTTGGTACACAAACTCAGTTACAGAGATCACGGTGCAAATCCGAGCTCACGTACCGCCGACTCTTTCAACAAAGCGAAACAATTCCCAGGAACAAACTAACGAAGCCAGTTAGCATAACAATATTCGTGTCTTGCTCGTATACACATATATATACCGGATTGTTCTTAAATAACTACGTGGCTTTTATGTAAATAACCCCTTCCTGCCTCAGGGTGTGTGCTGATATTAAAAAGCTTTTGTTGAGTTCCCAGCCGTCCGGCTATCGTGTCTCCGAGTAACGGTTTCGTCAACCTTTTATGTTGATGCACATTTTACTTCAATTTTGGTCAAATAGAATGAAGAATCTATTCTCGAGAATTTACAACATCTATGCAATACAACCAGTAAAGCAATTTGTTGCAAAAGTGCTAGTCTATATAAGAATGCGCAGATATTTGCATTAGAATTTGTACATTCAGAGCCAAGACCTCAGAATCGAATAAAGATGCTAGCAAAGACAGTGAAGAAGATATAAAAACATATTAAACCTTCCGTTTTCTGTGCTGATATTGTTCGCAAGAAACTCTATTACGTGCTAGAAAGAAATTTATTGTCAACGCCATTAAAATCTTTGCCATCAAGCTTCATAAAACTGAAACTTTACACTCTCGTGCAATATTAAAGGATATTGAGATATTAAACAAACAAAGCAAGAAAACAACATGCCGAAGCTTAATTTACATTTTGTATATTTAGTAGACAGACTCCGTCATTTACTCAATGACTCGAGGAGACAATATTGACAAAAGACTTTTGCTCAGTAATGCAGAAAATATGCAAAACGAGATGCGGCGGGCTACCAATTTTGCCCTTGTGTGGTCCACGCTACTGGAACAAATATTTCCATATTGAATATGGGAAGCGGTTGGAAATGAAAATTTCGTTAATGAGAAAGAAGAAATCATTTTAAACAAGACGTTTTTGCTATAGTTCTCATTGAGTGGTAGGATTTAACTTTACCCATTAGCATCGGTCTGCTGGTAGACGAAAGCAAACAATTTACAAGTTTTGTTTGCCGACGCTAATTTTAAAATTAACATCGTGAAATACAACGAACGTGCCTTGCACTCGGACCACCGTGGTCGAGTCGCTTAACGCGAGCGCATGCGTACTGCGAAAACTATTCATTACAAACATAGGCAACATATACCTGTGAACGGATGTTCTTGAATTTAGACCAAGTTTATCATAAAGTATGAGGACTATAACTGAGATTTATTTTATAGTTTTGTTTGCTGTATATTTTACAAAGCATGAAAAATTAAGTATGTCAATCGTTGCTTCGCTGCTATGTTGTATACATATAATATATCCGGGAATATCTGATGTTAGAATTATATATGTATTAGGCATTTACGCCAACCCAGTGCCATTTTGGCACCATTTTACAGACTGAATTCAACTCATCTTTTGGACACATACGCATATAAATTAACAAAATGCATGTTCGTTCACGACTTTGTTCATTCCATTTCTTAATTGATCTTTGTATGTTTCGCTTTCACGCTTAAACGGCTGAGTGGATTTGCATGAAATTTGGTACATGGATAGCCTTTGTCCATCTCCAGGTCATGGTCCACATGATGACGAACGACATGGGCTACTTTTGATCTTGGATCGCAGATGAAGTCGTGAGCAACAACTAGTTTGCAAATAAATAATAGATTAGGAGTTGTGTACGCGTATAACACACCTTTTTCTTGATTTAGTTATCAACCACGTTTATTCTCAAAGCATTCATTTCCCAAGCACTTTTTGCTGCCTCATTATAATCATCAAATATAATAACGTACTTTATTCTACGCTTATTCAAGTTATTCCTGTTGATATCATCTCAGTCTAAGTTGGAATCTTAATGTTCAGCATATTTAACTTGGAGTCACGTTCTTTAGACATTTCTGCGTCTATTTTAATAATTTAAGTATTATGAGTGAAATATTTCGACCCTAACGTTACTGAGATTTAAGATCTTCACATAACAATTAATGTGTTCTGAGTTTCGTTAATATATTGGTGCATTAGCCAAATAATGACTTGCTTTGGAGAATTTATGATAATAATAATTGTCTCGATAGTGAAAATGTCATGAAACATTCTTTCTTTAAGTATCTAGCTAAAACCTAATTGGTGGATTTATTTTAAATATGAAATATCTTTGAAATTGAGGATCTCATTGTCTAGATTGAAGTGCTACAATGATAAAGATGTATATCGAGTATTAACCAAATGATGTCCATTTATTTAACTGCAGGATTAAATTAACATCTTTTCTCAAGTCACTATTATTTTTGTAGAAAAGTGTAGTTGGCGTTTTCATTTGCAATAAGTTGCAATTAGTTAGATAAAAATAAATATTCTAAAAAATCAAGAAGCAATAAATAGCCAAAGCAAAATCAATAACGTTTAACTGTATTTAAAATTACAGTCATTACAATTTTCTCATATTATTTGATAGTATAATTATAGAATAATGATTCATCTGACGTCGGCATCATTACACAAAGTTGTTTAATTTCAGGAAGTGTTTGATTCCGTTGTTAATACAGGTTCGAGTTTTAGAGTAATTTTGTATCGAGGTATACTTTTACAAACCTGATGTGCGTTTACTTTGGTTACTCAAAGACAATTATTTTAATGAAGGCAATCTTTGGATTTTGTTGATTTATTTATTTCTACAGCATGTTACTTTGTTATGATATTGGGTTTTTTAGGGTTACTTAAAAGAAGTATTTTGTTTTTACCGTTTCATTTAGGAAGTATAAGTATTATGTCAAGAATTTGGTAACAAGCGTTCCACATATTGTTAATAAGAGATTTATTTCACATAATACATTCCTATCTATCTATTTATAATGAAACATACTATTAAACCTTGGCAAACGCAATACTTAAAGAATTTTCATACTATTTTTTTAGTAGAAAATTATCGCATGTTATATACAAATTGCAAACATTGTAACTTTCCAACACGTTCAACTGGAAAACGATTAGTTGCACGAAAAGTCTGAAACTTTTTCTAGCTAATTTTACGAGGTTAACCTATTAATAGAACTTATTATTGTGCATTGTAACATTTCTGAGCAAATTGTAATATACGTTATCAACACTACCAAAAAATGTACCTAGGTACTATTTGCAATCTCCAACCCGTTTGGAACAAGCGTGTTGAATGCTCTATGAGAAATATTATAAGAACTTTTGCCCTACAGTGGGACAGTACTAGGTGGCAGTATTATTGTTTTATTTCTACAGATTTTGCAACCATGGGCATCACTTTAGAGGGCGTACAAGGGGCCGAAGCCAACTCGCTGAGGCAAGACAGTTTTAATAAAATGTAGAAAGAACTGATGACTATCCCTGTATGCACTATACAAGTGCACAGACGGACAAGTACCGATCGGTATAGGACTATATCAGCATAAGAAAAAAAAAACTAAATTGAACTATGGGTTTGGGTGGCTAAAGTGGACTGGTTATCTAATTAGAACTATGGAAGTACTGTGGCCCCTGTCTGATCCATGTGTAAACTAGACACAGCTAAAATGCCGCAAGTACATCGCGACGTAACTACAAGAGGAATACATGTCTTGAGGTGTTTGAGGAGTAGAGAGGTATTCCACGGCTATCAGAACAATCCCAGAACCTGGAAGATGGTTAAGATCCCTACCAGCACTTACTGTAAAAGTTTCTTCAAAGCACGTTTGATCTTACGATACTCCACTCAAGCCGGTCAAAAAACGCAATAGATGGAAGAGCTCTGTTGTCAGTGTTGACTACAGTCGACCAATAAAGGGCGGCCAGAAGTGAGCAACAAGAGTACTCCCGGGAGACAGAGTCCGTGAGGTTGCGAGTGCTCAACAGTTAGTTCGAGTGATAAACATACTGTCCTTCGGGTTTCTGCATCCCTCTTGGTCCAGCTCCTCGTGCAAAGCAAACTCAACAGGCACAGATCTGGTTGGGAATGTGCAACTTCCACTATGACGTCAACGTAAATATACGGCGGTGGGGTAGCCATTTGCTCTTAAAATCTTATTCTATCTACAGACTCTAGCTTATATCAGACAGGGCTGACATACATCTAAAAAACCTTTTTTGCTGTCTCACGAATACTGAGATTATTTTCATAGATATTTTTATTGGTATAATCCCGTAGGCAACAATTTTGCCTTAGTATCAGATAAATTAGGTACGTCCAACAATATATTCCCAGTTCTCATCACTACAGAATCGCTTCAAAAGATTATATTGTTGATGTCTAAAGCTCAATTTTCCGAAGCGTGCCGCTTAGCAGTTGAGCGTAGTAATCCTCCATTACTGTAGCCGTCACAGAATGTACTTACACGGAAGCTCAATTTAATTACACTCAACCGTTATAACGACGCAGTAGTGGTCAGACTCTCATCGTCTCTATCGTATTAATCATTGACTGGCTTGATTTATGTGATAATTCTATGGGGTACTATCTATCCCAGGTGTTATTAAGATGCAACTTTCGCGACTCAATGCACCATCTACAGCGGTTTATTAGTCCATTCGCACGAATTTACTTGACTGGATCTGGCAAATACTCACTTTTAATATATTTGTATCTATAGGCGACTCGTACAAAGTTAATTTATTTGGAGACGAATCGATAACTACAGAAATATGAATTAGGCAAGTTTCACGCTCAATTCAGTTTCACTTTATTGCATGTAATTAAAGTGAAAGTTTTTCATAAATTCATTGTATAAAATTCAAAACATGCCAACTGCCTTGTACGTTATTTTGGAAATGTCGATTCGCCCACAAATAAATTCGAGTCGCTACTCGTAGAAAATAATAAAAAGTTGATTCGCACGATTCGGCGAGTAAATGCATGCGAATCGAGTATTATGCTTCTACAGCTTTCAAACGCTTCGATAGAGTAATGAGTTATAGTGTTAGATTCAGTGCAATATAAAATCCATGTTTATTTGTTATCTTGATTACTACTGATGCATGTGTATATGTCTTTACTGCTAATTTGATAGCTTCCGTAAAGGTTCATGCGCTATTATTCCGTACATTGACAATCAACGCTTCAATGGCTAGATAAAATTTTAGAGTAATAGAAACACTATACCTGTCAGCTACTTTATTGGATAAAGTTATTTGGAATTCAATCTTGGCTGATTACTATAGGAGCTATGAAATAATAATAGAAAATACCATAATAAACGTTATAAAACTTATGACGAATAGACGAAGATGAAAGGTCTTACTTGGCTAGAGGGAATACTTTGACCATTTGAACGAGAGTTAGACAAAAGCTTGGTGACACAAAGGAATCGAGCGATGTGGTTCTGGTTTCAGGCAAACCAATCTTCAATAAAGCATCTTTGAGACTGTATACTAAATTCACTTTAAATATTGATCAAAATGCGTGTGCCGTACAATTTCCCATTTCCGTTGAGCTCCAGATCAATTAGCAATAAAGCATTTAGTGGCAATAGTGGGTTTACTCGGATCCAATTAAAATTAACCGACGTACTACGCTCTAAAGGGGAACGTTATTTACTGCGTATCAATGAAGAATTATCACCACGACTGAAATGTGACGCGATGCCTCTTATTAACCCTTATTCTATTACTTAAATGTGAAGACAAATAGCATTAGAGGACGATATATTGGGGCAGTACCGATGTATTTATTTGATAGATTTATGTTTTCTTCGTGGGTTTTGCGGGCTGATGCTGTAATTGCCTGAATTTTATAGGGCCACTTATTTGTTAAGCTAGTTTCTTCATGATAATCATTGGAGTTAGTTAACGACTTGGTAGGGATTAATTTAGAAATCTATAGGGGTGGCGATGTCCAACAGTGCATCCCGCAAATTTTAACTGTTACTGATAATATCAGTATTTTGTCAGAGAACGTATATGGACCCGGTGGTTGTTCTTCGGGAGCATTCACGGTCGTTACTAAATGAATGAGTAACAGAATTCGTTAAGAGCCCCTAGAAGAGTGAAGATTGGTTTAAAATACGGGTAACTGAAGCCATGTGCAAATTCTGGAAAGCGCAACAGTGTAGCACGGCTGACAAAAATATGACGTAAGTCCTAATTAGGCATAATTAGTCAATTTTGCCTATTTCTCTTTTGAGCGCATCCACTCAGGAGCGAGGTACTTGAAAAGACGAAAAAATAAAAGTGTTTAGTTCTTTTTTTGGTTTGCAAGATATCAAGGATTTAGCCACTATTGGTGCCAGTTATCACAATCCGTTTTGGGGCATAAGGAAACAATAATTAACCTATGCAGCTTCTGTTAAATATAGTTAAACTTGACCGTAAAAGTTAAGAAGCTATATCATTTTATTTACCATCGTGGTGAAAAGATTTATCAAATCCACGGAAGTCGTTATCAGTGTTGCTGATGTTTTTGGGTAAAAAATGAAAAAAAAAAAACAGCCTTCAATTTTGCCCTCGACTTGCTACAAAAAAAAGGTGACTCAGGAATTCACACTATACAAGGTATTCTTTTTGATTTTCCCATAATTATAGGGTAATACTGAGACTATGTCAAAGAATTAACTAGCATATGTTTTCTTTTTACCCTTGTATTACCAAGGAACCTTGAATAAACCCACACACAAAGCGACACAGTTTTTATTTCACTGAAAGAATTTTTATAGCAGTCCCAATTAAAGTTGAGTGAATATTATAAATTTTACTCTTCTTTATTGTCTTTTATAAGGATTTATATAAATGCGAATTGTTTTAGCCACTGGTCGAAAGCTCTTTAAGGGATAAATTAAAAATGCTATAATGTCAAATTAAAATTTTAAAAATTTATTTATTTATTAGGAATAACAAACAGTTACACATTAAATCTTATCAACTATCTTATAGATTAAGTACAAAATACAAATGTGCAACTCACACCGTTATCCACAGCATACAAAAAAAAGTGAAGTGATCAGTGAAGTGAAAATATAATTGTGTATATAATATATTATATTTATAATAATTTAGAAAGACTTACCAAGGGGTATCGTATTACCCAGTAACTGGGTTGTGGAGATCATATAGGCAGTCGCTCCTTGTAAAGTATTGGTACTAAGCTGCATCCGGTTAGACTGGAAGCTGACCCCAACATAGTTGGGAAAAGACTAGGCAGGTGATGATATAATAATTTGGAATGCATAGTTGTTACCTACTGTTTGTTTTTCAGTGTCCACAGTACCTTACCCTAAAAACTTTTTGGAAATTCTATTGAACTCATTTTGCTGTAGTTTTAAAGTTAACCTTCTCGCTCTATTGAAATTAATTTGACAAGGATGGATGACAGAGGCATTAGTCTAAATAAAACGCAAATATTAAGCAACAGAATTTGTCTATAGAAGGTGTAACAGAATAATCGTATGACCTGAAAGTAGTTTGTTCTTCATTGGCTATTGAATCGATTTCAGCAACTTTGAGTCAAATTAAAAAATCAATTATACTTAAAAGGGTACTATATATTATACCGGATGACATTTTTTACCGTCTCGACCTTCATACGGTGTGATGTGTAACTAGAATAGAAGACAGGAAGGCCTTCAGATTCATCGCAGGTGACTAAAGGAGCGCGGGACGCGGGCTAACGGGGATGCGAGTGCGGCTTGTGCGCCTACGAAAGATCAACTTGGCCGCCTATCGGCCGGCTTCCAAGGGTAGGACCGCGCTACAAAATCATTGATACATTGCGCGCATTGAGTAGGGTGCGTATGATTTGAGTTTCGATAGATTTTAATTGTTTTTTTTATTATTTTTTTTCCAAATTACAGTTTTTGTTGTTCTAGTATGAAAATGTGACTTTAAATGTGTAGTATTTATTGCTAGATCAATTTCATTACATGTTATTCAAAAAAAAAAAAAAAAAAATTCTATGCCAAAAGCTTCTACTCCGTTCACCTATTACACCCATTTTTTTTCAAGACGGTAAAAAAAGTCACACGTTATACTAGGGTTGTACGTTTTCCTTAATAATAACGGTAAACCGTAAAAAAAATAGTTTAGGTCATTGTATTATGCTTTTAAGCATATAAAATAAAAAAATATGGGGTGTATTTTTTTTTTTTTTTCAGGATGGGAAATCATCAAATGACTTCTCCCGCTCTGGGCGGACTGGGAGGGCGTGTCAGACTTTTACTGACTAAAACCCACCCGTGTTCCATCAGTTGCCCATGTGCCAGGGTCACGGTATCTCTTTCGAACAATCACGCGACCCCGGCAGGATATTGGGGTGTATGAGGTCTAAATGGGTGGGCGCTTATAATGTTACACATTGTATATAAAACATTTACACACATAGATACATTTTTTATACACTTAAAATGGGTTCCAAATGAAAAATAATGAGTTGAACTAAACAATATTACCAAAAAAAAAAAACACAAGAATGCAATCGAGATCACATGCAAAAATTAGTTCACCATGCCAAAACATTACTTGTGGCTGTAAATGAATTCCAATTTTTATAGCAGTGCAATTTGAAATTTATAAATGTCGGCAATAACAATTTATTGTTAATTAAAATGTTTTAAACTTTATTGTTTGAGTGAAGTTTTATGATGTGAAATTAACCCTTTTGTTGGATCTGTAAGATTTTTATTAACTTGGAAGGTTAAAAAAAAGGCTACGTATATCTACTACAATTAAGTTGAAACAAACCTTTCTCTTCCGGTACCTACTTGCAAATCCTAGAAGATATAAATTAATAGACATTAAACCTGTCACAGTCAAAGTGTCAATACCGTTACATTACAATCTAATTAGTGAGATTATAATCTATCGAAAATTTGTTATCTGAAAAACCCATTTACAATCTAACGCATTATTTTTTGGTAGATTATACAAGATTATTTTTAGTATATGCGAAACCTGAATATAGTTTATTCAGAATCAGTAACTGAATCGATTCCAATAATTTTTACACCATGTTATATTTTGTACCAAAAATATTTAATTACGCTTCCAAGTCGCGGGCCTTAGTGTTTTGTTTCAATTTTAAAATTATCATGTCTTTCTCGTATTCAAACGTCCATTACACGGAGATGGTACGTACACTAGCTGTTTGTGGTGATCTGCATATGTTTTTGCGTGGACAACCAGTTAACTTATCAAGCTTATAACTTTGTGATTATTAATGATACAGTTTTGAATTTTTTTTCATAGATTCTTTACATAAAAATACTAGACCCGTGTTTCGGGTTTCGCATAAACAAAAATTAATGTTGTATAATCTGTCCATGGGAAACTGAAAAATTATGAACCGGTATTAAAGTTGCATACGATGGAGTGCATCTTGCACTAATACTATATAGCCCAGTAACTGCCATCAGCTTGGAAGTAGCGCTCGCTCGGCTCGCGCGCATTTTTTCAATGTTCTATCCCACCCTAACCTATAAACTAACGATGTTCGGTTACGGTGACATTTAAATTCGACAGCAAACAAATATGACGGTGCGGTGCACATGACGTTCAACTAATCTGCGCGCGAGGTACATTTCATCTCATGCCATTTCGCATTTTGACAGTTCCACTTCTGTGGATTGTAATCTAACGAAAAATAATGCGTTAAATTGTAAGCAGTATCATGTATCAGTTCACAATGTTTCGACAGATTACAATCTCGCGAGATAGATTGTAATCTAACGGCATTTACAATTTCAATGTGACATATGTACCTATAATATAGAAGATTATAGGTATGAATGTTGATTTCTTTCTGTTTATATACAAAATAGGGTGACCGAAGTGCTCGCAAAGTGACCGCGACTTACAAGTTGTTTGCCGTGGGTTCGAATTCATGCAGGCGCGTTACAAACGAAAAAGGTCGTTAGGAAACAGGCATGTTCTAGAACCAAAAATTCGAAGACATGTGACATCTACCAAATTGCACTGGGCGTGCGTGGTGGGTAACGGCTCATTCCCTTTCACAGAGAGGAGGTTTTTTTCCCAGCAGTGGGAAATTTTAGGCTGATTATGCTTATAATTATAGATTTTCTCAACTTATACTTTAAGTAACAACACTAGCAGTGGTCGTTGACCCCAAAAATACATCAAATATATTAATTGTTTCCGTATTCGTGTTTAGATACATCATCTTGTCGGTGGATTTTACTATCTAATTTAATGTGACCCTGAGTACTGGAATATCCTATACCAATACCCATGGTGCTATAAAGTCGATGAACACGACTCGATCAAGATGCAACAGATTATTAAAACCAATTGAAAAAAAAAATGCAATCTTCATGAGTTTTGAACACCTGTCCTCATAATTATTTATGGAGATTATTATCGTGCGTAATAATTCACTAAGTTTCAATTGAGCGCTAAGCTCAGCCAAGCTATTATTGATGTTGATTTAATAACTTCACGCTACTTTCAACCTTATAAAATTTAGGATACAGTTGAAAGTTATTTTCCGTGATTGTTTGATTCGAAAGCCGAAGTAATTGAAATCTGTAAGTCATGCTAAAATTCATTATAGAACTCTTAAAGATCTAATAAGTTTAGCCCATCAACAAAAAAAAAAAGATATGATCGTTATTCGAAACTGCAATTTCGGAATTATTCTCAAACCATACGAGCTGTATAAACCCACTAGTTATAATATCTAGGTATCAAGAAACATCCGTTTTATCATCTGTGATATTAATGAGTAATTCTAGTTTATCCATTATAATTGAACCCATAATGTAATTACCCACGGCGCACAAATAGAGTGTTATGTGTTCAGGGTGGTCTATAAATGGTGTAAAGGTGATATCTATCAAAGCCATAGATGTCATCTACCCGTATGTCTTATTGGCAAACAGACAGATGGAAAATAGAAAAAAATATATATTCTAGTAAGGTATTCGTAACTGCATCTCCATTTCTTCCCGTGGGTGTCGTAAAAGCCGACTAAGGGACTAACTAGAGAATGGGCAGCAGTGTTCTTTGTGCATTTTACCACCATACTGCGATCTCCAACCCGGAAACTGAAACGGTTTACCAACAGTCGATTGGTCCACGAACCATTGGTCAACATTATCTTTAAACCATTAACTTTTCATCCAAAAGACTTTTCATCCACGAACGTTTCGCCAGCGAATACTGACGTAGAGTTAACCAACATAATGTTTTGACCAATAACTTTTCACCCAAAGAACAATTGGCCCATGGACTGTTCCCCAACAAAACGGTACGTCAGTGAGTGTTTAGGTAAGCTCTTTCAGCCGTTTACACTGAGCCATTACACTGCCCATTGTCATCATCATCATCATCATCATTATTTCAGCCGAAAATGTCCACTGCTGGACATAGGCCTCTCCCAAGCACTGCCACTTCGACTGATTCTGTGCTTCTCGGATTCACTACTGCTCACCCTTCTGTGATTCCAGTCAAGTACTGGAATATCTGCTGATCAAGGGCCTGTCCCTCGTTTTCATTATGTTATTAACAATTTATTAACTCTCCAAAAAGAAAAAAAGGATCATACCTGGTAAATATAAATTGTTTACGACTTAAGATAAAAGCAAACCATTGGATCTGACTGCAATTAAATTTCAATAAACGCACTCTGACAATCTAAAAGCATTTTGCCGCCTTACTATATAAAACCCGTGTCTAGATTTACATTTTAATTAATACAAATAACATCTCCACTACTACAGACAGGTAAAAAATCCCTTCTGGGCGTTTTACTCGTGACTAGTGTTCGTTAAATATCGATAGTTTTATCGATAACGAATGATTTTATCGAAAATTACGATTTGTATCGCAATTTTAGTGTCGATAGTCGTTATTGTACTCGTAAATTAAATTATTTCGAATTCAAATTCTGAAATTAGAATTCCAAATAATATTTCGATGAGGATATAATTATTTTACACAAAATTGTTGGGACTAGTGATGATTGACACTCGATTTGCACAGGTTTGACAGATTGTTACATTGCTATTAATGATTAATAGTCAGTGATAATTTATAACCATCAGTTGTAAAATTTTGGAAACGTATTTCACTATGTACCAATATATGTGGAGCATATATATATATACGTGGAGCAAAAACTTTGTAATCCTTTTTACGAAAATTACGTGGACGTATGAAAGTTAGCATAGATAAAGTTTATAGTATGAAGGGGTGCAGAAAGCTAATATTTTTTTTATAATTTTGTATTAGAACAATAAGTTTTAAATGAATTATGATAGAATTTCGACCACTACTCATTTGTAAAGTACTCGCTATGTACAGCGTTCACATCGATTCTAGATATCGATAATAATTCGACAAAAGATAATATCGATAAAGGCGCATCTCTCGCTAAAGATATTACTCGGCCTCCTCGGTGGATCATTACTGTCTGTATGTTTGTTTTGCAAGCCTTCGGAAACTGACGATTAAGGAGAACGCAGATAACAGATGCAGGCGATCAACTGAGACATGGAACTACATCATACTTATTAGCGGAATTACACGATAAAGAATTAATGTAGGAAATATTCAACGAGTAATTGTTGTATACGTAAACGGTATTTTTCTGTAATCATAAGATGTATAATTTTATGCTTAAAGAACAGGTGGTTAAGGTTTTCCTTGTTGATGTGAGAATTATTTTGGCTACGGATAATATGGCCAGTAATAATTTGTTAAATATAAACTAGAGTTTGATAACGTCCTACTAGCTTAAATACAGTGTCATCATCATCATTTACCCAGCCATTTCCCAAGTATTTTGTGTTCGTCTTCCAGTCTTTTGCCATTAAATACTAGTATTTTCTGCCAGCAGCGTCGCGAGATCTGTTCGAAAGAGGTACCGCGGCCCTGGAATATGAGCAACGAAAGGAACACGGGTGTGTTTTAGTCAGTTAAAGTCTGACACGCTCTTCCGCTCTACCCTAGAGCGGGAGACGACATTTGATGATTTCCCACTCCAAAAAAAAAAAAATACCAGTATTTTATAATAAGCAGTGGTCGGAGTAGGTAGATTGATTTTACGTACTCGCATCATGAATAGTCATAGAAATCACAACATGGATAAACCTTTTTTCCGACATTTCATTTTGGTACTTACGGGATTGAATCACATCGCCTTCTCGGATTAAAACTGTATAATCTCAAAACTTACAAATTTTACAGGAGAGCGTTTTAAAGGTTTAACGTGTAATATTTCTAATGTTAATAATCTTTTCATCATTATTTTTTATTTTTTTGCTAGTTACACTATCTGGCTTTCAAAGTAACATAATATTATATATTAACTTTGTTAAATAGTTGCCGAAAAATAGGTAAGAAAAAAAATCGTTTTGAGTTTTAATACTTTTCTAGATAAAATGTTGCATAATTTTTACGATTTAATTTGAACATGAGTATTTAATTTATTAAATGTAATTAAATTCAGGAAAACACCAATATTCCAGGCAGTAAAACAATAATATTTGATGAAATATTTATTTTTTTCAATACAGTTATGAAATTATTAGGTATACTAAATCTGAACTGAAACTTATACAAATAGAACAAAAATGGCTTCAAAAAAAGATAAAATAAAATTAAGTGGTTGATTCAATCACATTAATCAATCACTAAGTAACATGGCACTAAGCTAGGAACTTGTTAACCAAGGTATTTCAGTCTTACTGAATAAGCTTTTAAGATCTAAGCATTAAAGTTATATTTTTTAAATTATTAGTAACTTTATCCAGTCTTTTGAGTATTGTTAATACGTATTAAGATATTGTATAAAATATTAAAAGCTTTAAGTATTTCCTAACCTAGGTAATTTAATAAAACTGCAAAACAATGAAACAGAAGAAAAAGATATAAAAAGAATACAATTATATCTATTCAATTTGTATTCTATTTTAAATTGTCGTCTATTTCTTAGAGATTATAGATTTTCATAAAATGGACGATAATATTCGGGAATAGTTTTCTTATCAACTAAACCTAATAAACCTCGTTTTTTCTGATCGGCAATTTTCATTGACGCGTTATATACTGCTTTAAAACGGTAATTATCTCGAAGACCTTTTGCAGTGGTGGGTCCAACCTTTACCATTTTAAAATCTTCTTGACTATAGGAAGTTTTATAAAAAAAGCAACCACGATTTTCTTTAGTGAATTTTAAGATTTTTATGTCATTCATCTTTATAGTTTCATTATTAGTATTTTTATTATAGTTGCGTCCTTCATCATTGCAAAGAGATTTGAAATCTTTAAATTGAGTATAATTGAATTCGTTTACTTTGTAAGGGTTCCCAGTCTTTTTAGCTGTTCTGATCAATGAAACATACTGATCTGGGCTGTATATTGGCCCAGATCTAAGTGATTTTTTTATATTTCTCTCAATAACCGAGTGGGCCGAATCATTTTCATTTTGAGTGTATCCTTTAATAAGGAACTTATGCGTTATTGATTTAAGACTGGGAATCGTTGCTACCGCATGCATATACATACTTATTATGAATTTGTTCTTTTGTTGACCTGTACAATAAATTATCGCTGTAAAAAATTATATCAACGTCTTCATTTATTCTCGTACACATAGATACGACATAATTATAAACACAGGTTGCAATTTCATTCGCGCCTCTATTGCCTTGCTGTTCGTGCCAAAAGTAACATTCTACATCTTTCGCTTTCAAATCATAGATGGTAAAGTTGTATGAATTCAATTTTGACACGTAATAAAATGTTGAAATTTCGCCTTTTGGACATGACAACGTCGCTTGTAAGTCATAAACCGCAACAATTAACGATGATTTACTTTGGGCCTCTGTTTTATCGTTCCCTTTTTCTATTCGTGACAATTCTTTTTCCTTTAGGTGGTTTTCATAATGATCTTTCATTTCTTTCTTCTGAGAGTCTAATGCATTATTATAGGCAGTACAATCTTCACAAGCATCTTTCTTCGGAGTGAAAAAACTAATATTAAACTCTGTGTTAAAAATTCTATGGAACATTACGTAGTTAATATGGCCCTCTCTTTTTTCTGTGCACAATTGAACATAATCTTTGTAAATATCAGTCAAATTTCTACCTCCATCTATATACTCTCGACTAGTATTAGCGCGAACGTAGTGACTTTCTATTTTTGGTATGTTTCTAATGAATTCTCTAGCGCTATCTTTTAATGACTCCTCAACCCGGTGATGATGTTCGTGTTTGCCTCGTCGGTCATCGAGCATCGGCACCGGGTTGTCTTTTTCAAACAGCTTATCTCGCACTGTTCTAATTATTGATAAGGAAATATCAAGTGTATTTATGAAAAACTTTTGACAGACACGAATTTTTTGATTTATGCCATCATTCAAGAAAAAATTTAAATTATTTTTGCGTGGCCTGTTGCTAGATTTGTAGACGTACTTAGGCTTAATCTCTTCAATGCAACTGGCAATAAAATGACGTTTATGTAGTGTATCTGGTAAAGCATAATATGCATCAAAATTTTTTTGCCGTTGTTCCTCCAAAATGAGAGTTGAACATTTCTGCCTGCATTTCTCTCCGCAAGGAGGCTTCACAGATTTTTCGCTTACAACTTTATTTTTAGTAGCATAGCTTTTACCTGCATGCCTCAATCGTTTTAACTCATTTGTTTTCCATTTTGTTGGGTTAGCTAGACGTTTACGTGTTTTCTTTTTCGGTGAAACTAGCTCTATCTGTGATTCATCCGTTTGGATTAATTGAACCGATGGATTTTCATCTTGAGTTGACTCAGAATCAGAACTACTTTGTGATAAAATTAAATCATTGCTAACATTGAAATTGGGATCAGCTACGCTGTCATCAGTACAAAAATCTTTTCCAGAGGAAGACGGGCTGGATGAAAAACTTGTGGAATCGGAGTCACTGCTATCTGATGAATCTAAAATAAAATATCTGACTTAGATACAGTTAATTCTCCTACAAAAACTAAAAAAAATATTTATAGATATCTTACCAATTTTCTGATGTGGTTGCTCCTCTGCTGAAGCATTAATTTCTTGTACAATACATTGTTGTTTTAAATCTGAATTTCCATTCGTTTCCTGTAAACCTTCCTGGGGATTTTCGTTCGATTCCTGTAAACCTTCCTGGGGATTTTCGGTCGTTTCCTGTAAACCTGGCAAAGAAAAATATGAAAGTATTATAAATACCTAATACTTAGACACAGTTATTTCTCCTACAAAAACTAAAAAAAATATTGATAGACCATCTTACCAATTTTCTGAAGCAGTTGCTCCTCTGAAGCGTTAATTTCTTGTACAGTACATTGTTGTTGTAAATCTGAATTACCATTCGTTTCCTGTAAAGCCTCCTGGAGATTTTCGTTCGATTCCTGTGAACCTTCCTGAGGATTTTCAGCCGTTTCCTGTAAATCGTCTTGTAAACCTGTCAATGAAAAATATTATAGTGTAATAAATACCTAAATAAAATAAAATCTCATAATAAGTACATAATTTGATTTTATAAAATAGTAGGTAATATAAAACATACCTAAGTTTTGACTTATTACATATTGTGAGTTATTTTCATGAAGTATGTCCATCGATTCCACTTCAGAATCAGCAATAGGCGGATCATTTATTTCTTTCTGAGTAATTATATTCTTTTCAAGCTCTCTAAAAATTTACTTCTTTGTGCCATTTCAAAAGCATTTAATTTAATCTGAATAAAGAAAGAAAACATTTTAAAACATAAAATTAGAGCCGGCACTACAATGGACAGTAGGACGCGATGGCTAGCTGTCGCGGCTATTGTAGGTTTTGTAGGTATATAACGCGCGGCAACTCGACCCCGACGATCCGTCGCAGTGCCGTCTATTAAAACATAGCCAAACTCATTGAAACAAGTCGCTCTATGTTTCAGAATCACAGTGAAAGTATAGATACCTAATAAAATAGCCAATATTAACGAAAATCAAAATAATCTTACATTTAATTATTAAAAAGTAAACATTCTCGAGATTAAACTATTTCTGACGTCAGATTTATGAGAAAAAGTAGACATTTTTAAATTAAAACATCACTTTTCGCTAAAAATATCTAAAACAGTAAACAATTTAGAAAAAACATAGTTTTAATGTAAAAGATCAGGACAGTATTATTCATATTTTATCACAAAAACTGTACAATTACATAATTATACAATTTTAAAGGGAGCATTGATTCAAACTTTGCTACAAGTTTACAGCAATAAGTGTATAATTTTGAGATTGTATATTACTAATGAAATAGATTACTTACCTTAGCGTCAAATTTCCGTTATTGTATACTTTTGAAGAGATACAACGCGTGCACTGCTCGGTCGTTTGAACGTAACTAAAAGTTATACAGTATTCGCGCGACAGAAGTTCTCACTTCGGCCAATTTAAAACTAAACATCGCGCCATCTAGCGAGTTTTTGTTGAATTACGCTCTTTAGTCGGTATTTAAGAGAAAAATACTGGTGATACCAAACGTTTCCGCATATTAACTCAATTTCGATTTTTTTTGGTAATTGTACACTTTTAATGCGAAGAGGCGACATATTGTGAAAGTAAGGTAATTTTTAAACTAGGTACTATATTAGAAATTTATAGAATGCGATAGATTAACATTCAAAATTGTTTTTTTCTTACTGTAGAAGGCCGATCACCTATATACTATTAAAAAGACAGCAAAAGAGTCAAACGTTTCTTATTCATATTGATGTATTCTTTATTCTACTCATTACAACAGTTGAAATTAATTTCAAAATCCCGGAATCCCGGAGGCATATCCATATAATATATACGTGCCAGTTCATTGATCCCATTTCAATCTACCTACTCCGACCTCTGATAATAAGAGACCTAACCTCCACAACTTATTACCTGGGTAATAGGTAGAACGGCCCTATCCAATAAAGCTGACAATCCGACATATATGTCAAAAAATGACAAAATTGTAGAATTGTCGCGCTTAAGCTGTTTAATAAACGTGACAAATATGTCAAAAACCGACAGGTGAAATCTTGACATATTTTTAATGTAAAAACACGTTTAATAAAACTCGACATATCAAAAAACCACAGTCACAATATTTCTGACAATTGTCGGTGACAATATTGTCGGATTGTCGTGACAATTATGTCGACTTTTGACATAATATATTTGCAAAGAATTTTGTTTTATGAAGCTGGATGAGGGTAAAATTGAAAAAGATATTATCAAAGTACAAGAATAAAACAATCACTAGTGTAACTTCGATTGTGTTATGATCGCGTGTAAGATGGAAATGCACAGAAAACTTACCATTTTGGGCCTTATTTACGAAAGTAAAAATATACTTTTTGGGAAGTTTAGTGACCAATTGACCCACGATGTAAAAATAAATAAATGGAAGGAAATAGCCGAAAACTTAAGAACATTAGGTATTTTCAATAAAGACTGGAAATACCTTCGTGACACTACATGGCAAAATTGGCGCAAAAGGACCATGGTAAGGTTTAGTTTATTTTAACTAGTTTATCCTTCATCAATCCGTAATTTTTTTTTTATTTATTTAGACCGTTAACCAATAAAGAAGTTATCAATTAGATATGATGTATTATATTGTGTAGGTATGTATGAAATATTCGCATTGTGTATGTGGAAACGATTTTTAGGGTTCCGTACCCAAAGGGTAAAACGGGACCCTATTACTAAGACTCCGCTGTCCGTCTGTCTGTCTGTCTGTCCGTCTGTCACCAGGCGTTATCTCATGAACCGTGATAGTTAAACAGTTGAAATTTTCACAGATGATGTATTTCTGTTGCCGCTATAACAACAAATACTAAAAAACAGAATATAATAAATATTTAAGGGGGCTCCCATACAACAGACATGATTTTTTTGTCGTTTTTATATATACTGGTACGATAAATCTTTCAGGAAAAGAGAGATAATCGTCTGCAGACTGGTTCTGGGGGAGGAAAAAAATGCAAATATGACGATTCTGATGAAATGATACTAAAAATCATAGGAAAGGATTCTCCAGCAATAGATGGACTTCAAATACCAGAATCTTCAGGATCAAATGAAACACAGGTATCCGTGCCTGTTTTTACAGCAGAAACACCACCTCAACCTCAAAATCCAATACGAAGAAAATCACATCCCCCAGTTGATTTATCAAATGACTTATTTGATTTTAAGAAACAAAAAATGGAAATAGAAGTAGATATTGCTAAAGAAAAACTTCAAATTGCAAAAAGAGAAAAATACAAGCTAGATTTGGAGCTACTCAAACTTGAAAAAGAATTAAACATACAGCCATCAGAATTTACACTACCTTTGTATTTACAAAACGCTCGGGTTATTGATGTTTGTACTGAACAAATTGAACAAATTATTCGAACAACAGAGTCGGGTGCTGATAATGAACAAGTCAACGATATTATAATAAGTGCTATGAATGAAAATCTTTAAGTATAATCGATCATGCATTTATTAAAAGGATTAAATAAATTATTCATTCAAATAGTTGTATTAATGACTGTAAAACTGCAATCGCTTCCTCATCAAATACTTCGTCCACATTGTTATTATCTACAACTGTATCATTGTCATTTCCGCTAATATCTTGTTCTAAATAGGGTGCATTTGAGCCTAAGCGGTTTTCAATGTTATGCATAACAATGCAAGATAATATTACATTGCTTGCAATTATTGGCTGAACTCTAAGGTGATTTAGACACGGGAATTTTTCTTTTATGATTCCCAAAGAATTTTCTACCAATCTTCTCGTTGACTTAAAAGCACGCAAGAATCTTTCCAGTGATGCTGTCCTTGGTATTTGTATTGGTATATTAGGCGTCATAAGCCACTTTTTTAAACCATATCCACTGTCTCCCAGGATTATTGCGTTTGAGAATGGTCTCCATCCACTTTCCCATGTCCGTGCTAAAGAAGAGCATCTCATCACTCTGGCATCGTGAACAGAGCCAGGCCATCTTGCAGATGCGTAGAAAATTTCTAAGTTTGGCCCGCACACCACCATAATATTAATTGAATGGTTTCCGTTCCTGTCTACAAACGCAGATTCATTTTGATAAGGCGCATCTAGAGGAATTAACGAACCATCCACAATACCAGATATTCTAGGTATCCCATTATGCCTCATGAAAAGTGTTGGTATTCGGTTACAATTATCAGGCCAGCGAACCTCTTCTCCGAGTAATTCAGTAATCACGGCTCCACATACCCTTCTTATGCAATTATGTACGGTTGTTTTACTAAGCCCATGTGCATCACCAATAACGTGGTACTGTGAACCACAACCCATCCAATGCAAAGCGCATAAAATTTGTTTATCGGGTGTAAGTGCTTGGTTTCTTTTTGTACCGTGTTGAAGTCGATGAGCAATTTTATCAATTAAATATTCTACGGTAGATTTACATACCCGAAATTTTTCTTTAAAGCAGAAATCTGTAATTGAGAAGGAGAAATTGATTCTGCTTTTAAATGATCGTCGTTGCCTCCTCGTTTGTATTTGTTCCAAGTATTCATCATCACTACTCTCACTGCTCGATGTAAGTACCATTTTTTTGTAATAAACTTTTTCAATACACTTTTTTACACCTTCAAAATTCAAAATATGATTTCGCGACAGAGGGTAACGCGCCTGTCAGAATTGTCGGACAATTCTACAAATATGTCAACATGTCACGACAATTTTCTGTTTAATAAAGCAGATTTGACAAGTTTTTCACGACAAATTGTTACCTGTCAGCTGTCGCATATAAAGTTTTATAAAACAGAAAAATGTTAAGAAAAAAAAAGAGTCCGACATATTTGTGAATTTTCCACCATGACAATTTTGTCGCCTGTAAGTTTTATTAAACAGAAAAATTGTCGAGTTGTCACTTTTTGACATATGTCGGACTTGTCGGATTGTCAGCTTTATTGGATAGGGCCCTGGTGTCCACAACACCACGTCGGAGCGCATATTTTGCGTACGGCTTGGGTGACTGCTTGGCAAGACTGGTTGTTAGGTTTTCGAGCTTCGGACGACCGCCAAAGATGCATGAATATAAGCCAGGACCAACGGCTTAACGTGCTTTCCGAGACATGGGTGGGTCTTGTTACGTAAACATGGTCACCAATCCACTAACCAAACCCGGCAAGCGTAGCGCTACTCTCTTCTTTAACTATTGTTAAATAATAATAGTTAAGTAAAAAAATGAAAGGTCAAAATATACAATACTCGGGAGTCGATTGCGGACTCCCGGCCACCGTAGGCGCGAGCTTGCGGGTGGCGAGCAATGGGTAGCTCGCCGCCCGGTAAGGACCAAGCTCGGGTCGACGGCGCGCAGTGTTCCACGCGCGCCTCAAAGAGATGTCAGCAGCAGTGTAGGGGTCTACTAGGACCGATGCCTGCCGGAGTCGCGTGATTGTTCGAAAGAGATACCGTGACCCTGGCACATGGGCAACTGATGGAACACGGGTGGGTTTTAGTTAGTAAAAGTCTGACACGCCCTCCCGCTCCGCCCAGAGCGGGAGAAGTCATTTGATGATTTCCCATCCTAAAAAAAATAAAAAATAATATACAATACCAGCCAACAAGTAAGTAAGCAGGTTCACTATAATATAATAGCTTTTGTACGAACAAGTAGTGAGTATTTCTTTTCACACTCAGCATACAAGTGTACAGTTATTTAATAAATCATTTTCTATGATAACTACATTCAAGTGCGATTGTATTCTCTTGTCTCTTTTGTTGGTTTTGAGGTTTTAATTGGAATTGTCAGTGATCCCTTTCTATAAGTTTACGTAGGTTAAGTGTAAGGGTTGTCACTTTGCTGGTTAGCAATATTATTTCTATTGTAGTAAATTATTAAAAAGAGTAGGTTAGGATCGTATTATGTAGCGTTCTGTAGTTTCTGCCTGCCCCCATGGTCAGAAAGCATGAGTTTATGTAGGCATGTATCATTATCATTTCATCCGATGACGATGAATGTCAATAACGAGCAAAATATATGCCAAGATAGAAACAAATTTGTAATCATTTATGTTTTTGATGGACCACCTTGAAGACGACCATTGAACGGACACAACCCGCTACCCCTTTGTGTTCTCAGTTTCCAAAAAAAAAAACTAATTACACTCAATCTTTAAATTCCAGAAACATTTAAAATAATAAAGCCGCTTACACACGCAACCCTACATGAAATCACTAACAAGAAACCACAATTAAGACTACAACAAATTCGTTAAGCGACCATTCATCAAAGTTGATTGGCAGTTCGTTCATGAGCCGAGATGTTGCTACTGGCGAAATTGCATTACCACTCAATTACAATAGTTACGCACCTTTTTGTTAAGAAAATAATCAATGTACGAGGTGCTTCTGAATGTGTCATTGTGTGTTGTAATCGAGGTCGGAGATTAAGTTTAGTGAGCTCGAAGCGTGAACTTTGTGTACAGTCACGAACATTAACAGTATACATATAGCCAAATTCAAAAGCAATTTTCTCCTTAAATATGGACTGTAACTTTGAGAGAAAGCCTATTTCAGAATAGTGTGGGTTCCAAAATACTATGCTCGTAAAACAATAAAATAACAGTCAGTAAAATAGGAGGAAATCACTTTTTACAGTTGGTAAGCGCATAAATGTTAGTGCTCGTGACTGTACAGTCTATCCGCTCAAAAACTGATGGTGCATCCAAACGGGTAGCAGGAACTTAATAATAATGAATTATTTTGTATAACCTTCTATTTTGAGTTACCGATATGAGACTGCTGCTGGGGAGATTTTTGCGCCACTTCTTCCCAGCTAAAGCACTAGGAAGTGGTGAAGGGCGTTTTGGGGAACTGTCTTATGTAATTTGGACGTTCGAAAAGTGCTGATGCTCACCTAAATTTGCATAAAAAACTTTTGTAAATTTTGAGGTTATTTTATTATTAAATTGACACGCTACGTAAAATTGTACAATAGCTATTTTTTTTAACTGTCAAAGAATAGCATCTGCGATTTTAATATACAGGTAATTGAAATTAGTAGTGGTTACCAATTAATTTACCTGACTTTACGTAGGTGGCTGTTTGTTCGGAGCATAGACATAGGCAATGGGCTAACCGTTCCTTGTTTAGTTGTGCAGTGAATACAGACCGAAAAGTATAAAACAGACGAAGCGAATAAGCTGCCAGTAGTCATGTTTTTATAATTCTAATTTTGAATAGCCTATTGTGGCCTGATTGAATTTGACAAAATTGAATTTTCTTTTACGGGTTTGTAGAAAAGTGACAGGTATGAGCAGCATGGTTCCACTTTATCTCTTTAGAGAATGGTCGCTTTTTGGAGGCTAACGCTTCATCATTATCATTTGGGGGGGGGGGGGGGGGGGGGGTTGCTATAATCGCCACGCTTGGCAGGGTTGGCGATCGTAGTATAGTGGTAAAATGCATAAAGAACGCTGCTGCTCAAACCGTCCGGCACCTCACGGGTCATCTATTCTCAATGGTTCGGAAGCACAAGCCTCGCGATCGTTTTCAAAGCGCGTCACTATTTAAGTGGATGGACTTTACTTTCGTTCGCATTGTTGATGTGCGCCCGGTGTAATGGAGATATCTTGATTGCTTGTTACTTCGATGTCGGAATTTCTGTGGATTAATTGGGCTTTGTTGTAGGTTAACGGAACAAAGTAGGTATTGCTAGTTTCAATAGAACGTTGCTGCCGTCGCAATTGTTAGGTTATATTATTGGCATTTAGTTGACATAAACACGCTTTGAATTTTCAACAGAGAGAATGCAATAGCGGGAATGAGTGCAGCTCAGAGAGATAAACATAGTGTTCGATTTTCATTTTCGACGCTAAGCGGTGACACTTGAAGATCCAGTGTCCGTAAAAATGCCGCTACGATTTTATTGCGTCTGTGTGAATGACGAATTACTGATACCTTACGACAAAAAGGGATGGTTTAAAATAGGTAGAACATGAGAAATAATAATAATACCAGCCAATTATTATAAAAAATGTAGGGCAAAAGCCTCTTCTCATACAGAGAAGACACGAACGTTGATCCGAAAAAAAGTAGGTAGTTGGTATTTTATTTTCTACTAGGTTCTGCCCGCGGCTTCGCCCGCGTGGATGTCGAAAATCATCCCACAGGTATGTGTACCGTAACAATGTAAAAGAAATGTTATTCCTTAGTTATTACATTGTCTATCTGGTAATGAAAGTCCCTTCCTGGTCCTGCCACATCGGAGATATAGCCGGGTCAAACAAACAAACAACAAATAAAAAGTATTTTTGTTATGAATATTTTATATACAATTCTTTCATTAGGTATTTACTGAAAACCTTTATTTTGACATTGCAAATAAACTATTCAATTTTATATTGTAAAAATAAAGTTTTCACATCAGCCAACAGACCCAATAAAAATGTCCTAGGTGGACATAAATCAAAAACATCGTTTAAATAAAGTGCATTAAAATATGGCAACATTGTCAAAGCAATTTTATCAACCTAGGTTTATCCCATAATGGCTGTCTTAAAAAAATATACTGGATCCATTATACTGGACAATTAATAATCACATGAATCAATACAGTAAAATTTATGGGCGTTCTTGTTACCACAAGAAATCACTTTGTTATTATAGCCAGGGGCTCTGTGAAATTCTTTCTAAGATGACCGTTTATGGGGCAGAAAGGAAGATAAACATTTAATATAAAAATTCTTACTGACATATTTTTGTGTATTGAGATTAACTACGGAAAATGTAGTGAAGAAAAATGTTGATATCACAAAATAACTCTTAAATATTACAAATATTCGCATGATGGAATAAGCGGATATTTGTAATATCTAAAAGTTATTTTGTGGTATTAAAATTCCGGGTGCATTTAAACGGAGGATTGATATCATAAAATCTGGTCCGAAAGATGCTGTGAAACTTGTGCACGAGTCTGTAGAATGCATGCAGATATAATTTATGCCTAAAGCATTTAGACCGCCTTTGTACTTTTTTGAGAGCGAAACGTTTGTAAAAAAAAATCTGTGCATGAAAATACTATTTCATAATATTATTTTTGTAAGAAAATTCTCACGCATAGTGTATAATTTGGATGCTAGAATTAATATAAAAAGTGTCAAAAAGACAAAAGTGCTCTCAAAATTATCACGGTATTCGTTTTTGTTTTGTTTTTTTTTTTTTCAAATATCGATGCATCATGCTGGGATTCTTTTTAGCTTCGCATAGGTCTACTTTTTATTTTGTTACAAGTTTGTCGAATAAAACAGTTCAACGCAACAAAACTATTTGTCCCATTCATTGTAATTTTTAGCGTATCCCAGTAGCGATATGAAGATTTGGCCCTCCCTACCGACCGTTGTTGTATAAATAGGCTTTTATCCTCTTTATATCGAGTACTATCATAAAAGTGTCACAGGGCTGCCGCAAACGAGAATTTACTGCTGCTCCGTGCAAATGAACCGACGATGAAATAAATCGACATCGGATCTGATAGTTGACAAGATAACGCTGATAATTCACGATCTGTACTCGTTCAATTTTCTTTTCATTGTGTTTCGATTGTCATAAATATTTGATACAAGCGTATGTAAATTGTAGGTACACTGTGTGGCAAGTCTTACAATCGTGTATGGAGATTTTATGGCGAATATTTTCTGTTTTGAATTCTAACATGACGTGTGTGCTTTGGTTCGTGCTGTGTGGTCTTTGGTACAAATAGACCCTATCAATTTGCTGGGGCTCTTTGCTAAGTAATTCCAGTCGCACGAGTTTAACGGTCAAATAAAGCTATGCTTGCCGTAGTTGATCCGTGGATGAGTATCTTAACATACCAAGACCCTCCATGCCTCGGAAAACAGTTGGTCCCTACTGAATCTGACAGTTGTTACGGGTCGTCAGAAGCCCGAAAATCTGACAATCAGTCTTACCAGGCGTACTGGAAGACGGAGCGTTGGAAGGCCTCCCACAAGATGGACCGATGACCTGGTAAAGGCCGCAGGAATGCGTTGGATGCGAGAGGCACAGAACAGGTCGAAGTGGTGGTGCTTGGGGGAGGCCTATGTCCAGCAGTGGACGTCTTTCGGCTGAAATGATGATGATGATGATGATGATGAGTCTTACCAAGGGGTATCGTATTACCCAGTATCTGAGTTGTGGAGGGCAGATAGGTAGTATCTCTACGTATACCTACAATACTGATATTCAGCTGCATCATATTAGATTGGAAGCAGACCTCAACACAGTTGGGAAAAGGCTGGGCAGATGATAAGATCATGTAAATTCACGTAGGTTAAGTTACAGTACGTACCGACAAATAAGATTCTTCATTGAACCCATTCAAATTAAAACCTTTTCAGACTAGTTTCTAGCCCATTCTTCTCCATATTGGAAAGAGCAACTAGAATTTTGACGTTCAAAAGTGCCTTTTGCGAATAAACTATTTGATTTCGACTTTGAAGGTGTAGCTACAATGTTCTTAAATTTATTTTGACCATATTTTATAAGTCGACTAGCTTCTGCCCGCCACTTCGTCCGCGGGCCTTTCCCGTCGCGTCGAATCGCCTACCCATGCGATTTTCCCCGTTTTTACAACATTTTTCATAACTGCTCCGCTCCTCTTGGTTGTAGCGTGATGTTATATTATAGTTATATTTATAACCTTCCTTGATAAATAAGCTATTCAACACAAAAAGATTTTTTCAATTCGGACCAGTAGTTCCTGAGATTAGCGCGTTCAATCAAACAAACAAAAAAACAAACTCTTCAGCTGTATAATATTAGTATAGATTTAACTTTCACGAATCGAAGTCAAAATCACAAGCTAGCAATAAAAACGATGAAACTAAGAAGGCAATTAATTTACCAGGAATCTTGTACCTAATAAAAATTAAATTTCACTGTTGTTTTACTCCACCATCTTGACTCTTATGTACAAATACAAATTAAGGTAGGAGGTATACAGATATACAGCCTTATTAGCACAGTAAAATACCATTGGCTAAACAAAGGAGCTGCAACCATTGGACCCCACACGACAGCACTACATTGTTTCACCCTTATATAAACTTCAGTAAATAAACAGCTGTAAATTTAAACAACCATTTATGACGTTATTGCTCAACCGTTGGACATAGGTTGCATTAATTTAATATATTACCCCAGTATATACCTAATATACCTATATACCCTTCCGACAATTATAATATGCCTCATATTGTTTACTGCGGCAAAATTGCCCACTGTAACATTTTGTAATGGAGTTTTAAAATTTATTGTACGAAATTAAATACTGTAAAAGTTGTCTTAATATGCATTATGGATCGTAAATGTGGTAGACATGCGATACTTCATGACCCAATTTTAATTAAACTTTAATTGGCTATGATGCGATGTGGTGGGAAATGCTAATAAATGTAATGAAGGGCGGACCGAAAAAAAAAACTCTAGGAAAATACTTTCGCGAATAGCTGTGAGGGCCCAGTGATATCGGCCCCGGCTTATGAATTGTAAGTCGTGAGCTCCAACCTAGGCAGGCACTTTATTTTGCTTATTTTATATTTTGATCACCATTGCTCCCAAAACGGTGAAAGAATACATCATGAGGAAACAATGTCTTAGAACTAAAATTTCTAAGACACGTGACATCAATCAACCTACACTGTGCTCGCGTAACTATGGGTCACTCCTTCTCAGAGAGCGGAAGACTGAGGTGTGAGTGTAGTATTTAATTACCTTTTGGTGATCTATCCATACCAATGTTATAAATGGGTAAGTGTGTGTGTCTGTTTGTCCGTCTTTCACGTCAAAACGGAACGACGAATGGACGTGATTTTTAAGTGGAGATAGTTGAAGGGATGGATAGTGACATAGCGTACTTTTTGTACCCCCCATTTCCCTAAAATGGGGGGGAGGTGGAATTTAACGCGAGTGAAGCCGCGGGCAAAAGCTTGTTTTAATATATTTTTAAGTTGGTAGTGCCTACAATAGCCTGTTTATTAACCTTTAAACACGTCCTTACTTCAATATGACCATTATGGCGGCGGGCGCATTCCGCGTACTACATTTAATTTGCATTCGCAGTACCGGCTAATTACTATGTTTTTATCATACGCGCCATTTGTATGAAAGGGTTAGCAACATGTGCACTTTACTGCAACCTTTATGTCTGTGTGCTTGTCTTTGTTTGCGGTTTGTAAATAAAGACAAAATAGTTGATGTTTCTTGGACTTGTGGCTAATAACAGCTCGATCAGGTTTCGCTACGCTTGCCGCTGTTCATCCCTGGATGGGTAGCCATATTTACATATCAAGACCTCTCCATGCCTCCGAAAGCACGTTACGCTGTTGGTTCCAGTTGTGCTTCGTGGATCTTTGACAGTCGTTACGGGTCGTCAGAAGTCCAAACTAATAAATAATCTGGGACACATACAAATAATCAAGATTTAATAGTATTTATCCACATCAATTCCTAATATATCGTTACAGATTATAAGTCTAACAACCAGTCTTACCAAGGGGTATCGTATAACCCACGTTGACGTTCAAAAGTGCCTTTTTTGGGCCTAATTGAAATAAATGCTTTGATTTTGACCCAGTAACTGAATTTTGAAGGTCACATCAGACAGTCGCTCCATGTAAAATTCTGGTATTCAGCTGCATCCGGCTAGGCGGGAAGCTGACCCCAACATAGTTGGGAAACGGCTGGGCGGATGATGAGTTGATGTTTCTAAAAACTTATTATCAAAAAATTAAACCGCCAAAAAAACTGAAAAGCAAAAAATAATAAACCTTAAAATTTTGAGTCGGCGCTGAAAAACTTTTTGCTTTTCAGTTTTTTCGGCGGTTTAATTTTTTGTTAAAAAGTTTTTATTTTATAATTTTTTTGTGGCTTTAATGGACTTATAATACTTGGCAAGCTATACCCTATCCAATAAAAAAAGAATTATCAAAATCGGACTACTCTGTATAAAGTTGTGTGGTTATACATTATAATCAGTGAGTGAACAATCAATCATCCACTGTTTTATAGGGTGCCTATTTGCGTAATTGTATCACACACTTACAATCCCAGTCGAAAGATTTTGAAAGAAATTGCTAATCCATTGCTTCGTAATTATCTGGAAAAAAAAACTTTTGATCATCAACGTAAATAACGAAATGAATATTGTAGAACTGTCAAAATTAAAGTCATTGCCATTTATTTTAAATGTAATAATTCTCCCGCAGGTGCCTCTGAACGTTCATAGAGTATTGTATAAAGGATATCAAAGGCTGCCCAGAAAACTTGCTTATATTTTTCGGGAAGGGGGGAGATTTACTGGAGAAAAGTGTTCCTACTTGCTGTCTATGTAGAATCTATGAAATCCATCTATGAAATATTTAACTTAAACCGACTAACCACAACAAAAAATCTTCATTGAAGAATACAAGCATCTTGGGTCTCGAAGGCTCCGGGTCTCGCATACCCTTGTTAATTTAATTTGAACATGCCATCTGTTGGTCGAGCGTCTGAAGAGCCTATCCAATTACAAGTGCCATACAGCCTCGCCAGTATATCTTGATAGACGGCGAATTATGGAACTAAATTTAAATGTTCCGAGCTTGACATATTGTCGACATTTCTCTTTGTAAACAGCGACGCCATTAAGTGTCAAGATATATTGGACACCTTGTATGTAAAATGCCTTTGCATAACCCTTTCGAAATGCACTTGGGGTATCAAAGGCCGAAATTTAAATGGTCCGATGGAACTTGAATCTGATGAGCATTCTTTAGCTTGAAATGTTTTGGGTGAGCTTTGATTTTGGTATAGTCCCATTTTTTCTTAAAAACAATTGCCGGTTGTAGCCGATTTTTGGGTGAGTGCCCAAATGTCTGAGTGTTCCACATTTGTCACTTAGTATTGTTTCTTTCTTTTTATTCTAGCTTACAATTTGTGTGAGCTTTTAAATACACTAGACATCCAAAAGAAAATTCTAGCCTCATTCTTTAAATCAGCCTGAATTCGAAATATAAAAGGCTTACAATTTCAGTTTCTTTGATCTTTCGATGTTCTATTTTTAAACAATAAAAACTTACACTTAATAAATGATAAAATAAATGTCACAACAGACATTTTATAGCGGCAAAAAAGACTACACAAAAACCAAGCATTAAACCAATCAATAATTCCGAGTACCACCTAAGTGATTCCTAGACACAATTATTCTTTAAACCTATATTGGCACAAAATAATCAAGGACCACCTTAAAACCAACATTGAAAAATCAATTTTTCTTTGTCGAGACATAGTAATTGCGACTCCATCTTACTGACACAAATTGCGGGCAATTGCACCTGGCCGGTTGGACGCAACACGAGCTATTTACATTGCACACTAAAGGAATAAAAAAGAAAAAATAAAGTCGTTCGCTATCCTCCACATTGCGTTGAGTTATTTAAAATCGCCTGAGAAATTAATCTTGGCGGAGGCTTACAGCTTATTTTGTAGGTGATGGTTGCGTTTTGATTTTGCTTTATGGAGTGAGTTTGTAATTTAAGTATTGGGTACATTGTCATTCTACTCTTTGCTTTAAAAAATCTTAAATATCCTGAATTTTTGTTACTACGACCTAGAGATGAATAACTGCCATCTTTGAGAGTTCGATTTTTAGTTCTAACTCCCTACTTCCTACTAATAATATTATAAATGTGAAATTATCTTATGACGTTTGTTACTCAATCACGCAAAAACGGCTGAATGGATTTGGCATTTGACACACAGATAGTCTTATAACCTGGAGATCCTGGTAGTATGTTCCGATGGCATATTTTTTGATCTCCACGCGAACGATGTTGCTGGCAAGTCTAGGCTCAGCTGGTCTTCAAATCATTATTAGAAGAGGGTTTTTGACTTTTGTGGTATGCCCTAAAACTTCTTATCTAACTGTTTTATCACATACGAATCACAGAAGCGACTATTCTTCACCGGAAACATTAATGTTGTCTTCAGTTAAACGATTACATATCTAACACAATCACCGGGAGGTGAATCTTAAAGTATTTATTTACACGTACCTTTATGTTTATTAAAACACTTCTAAATCTCTAAAACCTTGTGAATATAGCACAAATTTTAATATTAATAACTTTACGAATACGATCAAAAACTAATCATTTCAGTCATAAAATCTTTTAACCACAAAATAATTTTATTAATACAAGAAACTAAATAGAATTTCCGTGTTAGAAATAGTCAATATTTACATTGACATAAAAACTTGACCGTCGTTTACATGTCGTGAGAAAGTAAATTCGTTTATCTCGTCACGAAAATATAATACACAATAAAATTTTATGTTATTATCTAGCCGTTTCATTAATAAAAAGACCCCGCTGTTGGGTACTTTATGATAATATGGAGGTCATAATATTGAGAACGACACGTTTCGTATGTGTTCCTAAGTAATTAGCATACATACTGAAATAAATTTAACTTCGTTTTGTACTGGGAGACAAGAAATTACTTCATCAAACAAGTGGGTGCTGTCTCTGTGGATCTTATTTTATACTGTAAGCTACACTAATTACAAAGAGGTCAAGTTTGTGAGTTAGGTTTTTAACTACCAGTTGGTTTGAAAATTCTTCTTGCTTTTGAAAGCCCTAACATCATCCTCCAAACCTTAGGAACCGAGCAAAATCAAACGAAGTTGGAAAGAATGCTTAGTGTAAACGAGGTAACAGCGCACGCAGGAGATAGAATACGACGCGACAGGTCGGAGGCAAAATTTCACATGAACGAATTCGCAGGCAGTGATAGTAATTGGAAAATTGATAACCAGCATGAGTAGAATGACCACCGTAGAAAGGGGTTTTGTCGACGGAAGAATAGATAAAGTGATAGTTCACACAACGTGAAAATTAACAACAATAAACTAAATTTATCCAAAGTTTCTTTATTTATTTACTCACGGTTATTGTTTTGTTTTAAATCTAAATCAACTCGATTAGTTATGGCGATTACAAAATCAAATTGTCTTCACTACCTTATACAACTAACAGTTGTCACTGCGATTTACACAGTTTGAATAGAAAACTTTCTTCTAAAATAGTCTACATCTAAAGGGACGTAGACAAAAATCGTGAGGAACGAACGACAAGATAACAGATTGCAGAAAGATTTCTACGGTGCGATATCAAAATTAGAGAAACGATCTGTGTCTATTCTTCGTAGAAATGAAAGCGACATGCTAAGCCTGCATAAAACGGTATAAATCTTTCTACAGTCTATTCTTCCGTCGACAAAACCCGTTTCTATGCTGGCGTAGCATGACGTTCTATCTCTATTCTACCAAGAATAGACAAAGTTATTTCTATAGTGGCCATGCTACGCGTGCTGTAGTTGGTAATAAACTGGCAGGAAGCAAAAAAAAAATCTTCTTTTCAAGTACATTGCGATTATTCAGACTACAAATCAAAGCACACTAGCAAAGCTTAAAACACTGTTACAGTGAAGTAAGATATCGTATGAAAAATAGAAGAGTATTTAGAAATAAACTTAAAGTAAACGACTAAGATATCAAGATAAATATATATACCTTACCGATTATGCCATTAACGATTTTAAAAGCGTGATTCAAAAGATAACCACTTAGATTCTCTAGCCCATATCGTTTAAAACACCATAAAATATTTAACAGCCCTTTAGGTGGTGTTAAAAATTTCTTAAACGCCATATTCTTGTGAATTTTTATTACCTTACTTATAAGCGAAAAGTAAGTTTGTGAGTAAATAAAAACTTATGACAAACGGTAAAGTTGCTCTACTCAAGTAAAAGCTTCTCTGCGTTTAGCGTTACATTTTATTCAACAGCGTCGTAAAAAATAAGTTGGAAACTTTAATTTTCTAAGTTACTTCAAGGTAAACTAAAGTTATAAAGTGAATGAACGTTTGAGTCTGGAGTTACCTGTTATTACTCTTCTTTACTTCATCATCATCAGCCCTTCCCTAACTATGTTGGGATTTGATCATCAATATCTGCCTAGCCTTTTCCCAATAGTGTTGGCATTTGATGACCATCATCTGCCTAGACATTTCCCAATAATGGTGGAGACAGCTTTCAGTTTAATTGCATTTATGCATAGAGCGACTGCTAGAGTGCTAGTAACTGGGTTATACAATATCGATAAACAGTGAAACGGATTGTTAGACTTTCTGACGACCCGTAACGACTGTCAGAGATCCACAATGACAGCCGTGACCAACTGTTTAACGTGTTTTTTGAGGCACGGAGGGGTTTCGGTATGAAAACATGGTCACCCATCCGCAGACCGACCGAGGCAAGCGTAGCTTAACTTTATATCGAGACATGCGGCTGTTATTACTTAGCTACGAGCCCATCCTTGACGGCAAACCTCCAGATGAATTTCTTGAAGTCACGGACCTTAAGAATACATACTATGCCACTTAATTATTCAATTTACCTGCTAATAAAACATAAAAAAACTCGATAAGTAAAATTGTAGCACAAAAATACTTCGCCCGCACATTCTTGATACGCCGCAATTATCAGCGCCATTTTGTGGACGGCCTATTTGTTTTAATGCCAGCAAATAATTAACCACACTACAATTTCAACTTGATGCTTTATATCGCCAACGTGGAATTAAGTTCCCCTTTAATAATTATCTCAATTTTGTATTTTCAATAACCGTGAACGACTGTGAAATAAATTCGTTTTGTGGGTAGACTGACATTTTGTAAACGGTAGCATAATGGTAAGTGACCACGACGACGCCTGTTGGCGTTCAAGTAATAAGTTTTGATGTCATTATGTTTATTTTTTTGTAATGAGTCTTAAAGGTTATTTGGTTATTAAGAATAAGTGAGTTTTTGCTGTCATAATAAGAGGATGTCTAAAATAGAGATGTTTATTGTATGACCTGAAAAACTATTGCGGTAACCGTTAAAATATGAACTCTGTGAATCATATGAATCTGATTATTTATTTTTCCGGACCATCTATGCAGGATACAATACAACTAGTATTTAGTCATTATCAATTTAAAATTTACGATAAATGAGAAAAGAAAAATTGCTGTTCCATATATTTTGGCTACATTTTTCTATGAAACATTTGGTTTTTGTTTGAAAAATTTTTACGCTACGTTTAGAATCGCACTGGTATAATATTGAACGTTACTAAAATAACACTTGATTATTTCACTGAAGAAAAACTTCCATCAGAGTTTTTATTCAATTATTTTCTCAGAAATACTAAATAAGACAAAACTAATCAAATGATAGGCAAATAAGCAACACTTTTGTTAATAACCCTTCATCTACGAAGTTATTTTTTATTTCACCCTCCCCGCTAATCCAACACTAGTAGAATTATTTCCATAATGTAAAGTCAAACTATAATGATTGCTCTGAGATCACAGCACCTACCTACACCTAGTTTGATGTCGGGCCATCATCGAGACCACAAAACATTATCTTGAAACCGCAGCCTCTACAACATCTTGTTACCGGCGACAATTTGCTCTAAGGATTTTTTTTGTCGGCTATGTTGGTCGTAAGTAGGGAGTAGCTAAACATACGTAATTTAGAAGGGTAGTGAGTTGGAATCAAATCATTTAAATTATAAAATAGTTATAATACTTTTTTTTAACCCCGACGCAAAAAGAGGAGTTTGCGTCTGTCTGTGGCAATGTAGCTCTTAAACGGGGGAACCGTTTTGGGTTCAGTTTTTTTAAATTTAATAGGAGGTTTTCTAGCGTTGGTTCATAGACTTGTTTTATCAAAATCGGTTCAGCCGTTTCGACACATACACACATTAGTTTTGTTGTTAATTTGTATCATCATACCATCATAGCTATGTTGCGGTCGGATTCCAGTCGACTGGATGCAGCTGAGTACCAACCAGTATGTAGAGTCTGCGAGTACCAAGTTACGTGCGAGTAAGTACGATACCCCTTGGTAAGATTCGTTGTCAGAATTTCAGACTTCTAACGACTCAATATCTATAAAGGAGAGCCACGACCAACAGCTTGACACTCTTTCCGAGGGGTTTTGTTATGTAAAGACGGTCACCCATCCTATTTTATATGAGGAATAAATATTTTTTTTTTTTTTTTTTTTTTTATTTATTGGTCCAATGTTACAATTGTTACCTTATTATTGTTAACTAAATGGTGGTCTGTAACTATTAACGTTAACATAGAACTTTACAGCGGACCCCAAACTAGGCGGCGCCTGTATCTTGGGGACCAGAGTTGTGACACATAATTATTATAGTTATATTTTCCACTGGGGTTTAAGTCAGAATGAGTAGTGCAAATGACTATATAAAACTAAATTGAGATCAACGTGAAACTAAAGCTTAAATCGTAAATTATAAAAAAAAAACCTTAATTTGTACTAAACAGCACATAAAACTAAATTATTAAACAATTTAAAACAATTTGTTACACAATCAAAAAAAAAAAAAATTAAGAGAATAAAATAAAATAAAATGTTAGAAAATCAAATAAAATGTATAAGTGTGTTAGTGTGTGTGAGTGTGGTGTGGCTAAGTGTCAGTGTCTGTGGTGGGAGTAGGATTCCTAGTGTGGGTTGAAGGAAGTGAGAATGTTTTCAGATTCATCGTATGAAAGTCCTAGTAGCCATAGTTTGATAACTTTTTTGCATGAGGAGAGGGAGAGTTCTTTTGGATTACAAGGCAAACTGCTGGTGACCTTGTTATACACAAAAGTATGTAGATAGGCGGGACAGCGTCTTGTTAAGAGAGATGTGGTTCGTTGTAGCGGGATGTGAAAGACACGTTTGGAAGTCAATGAGTGGTAGTCAGGTCGGATTTTTAATGTTTTGTGTATGCGCAGGTATGCATTGAGAATAAATAGTTGGCGGACACGTAGAACTTGGAACTCGTTGTACAGGGAGTCAGTGGAGTAGAAAAATGGTTTTTTTAAGAGAACTTTTATAACAGCTCTCTGGGCTCTTTCAAGTTCAATCATTATCGTTTTCCCAGCTCCACCCCAAATGGATACCCCATACTGTATGATGGATTGGCATATAGCGAAATATACCATGCGCAGGATGTCTTTTGGAGTACGGTCTCTTAGTTTCTTGATTATGTGTATAAGTTTCCTTACTCGGCCAGAAAGAAATTGAATATGGGGCTTAAAAGATAGATTCTCGTCAATAAGTAGACCTAAATAACGAATAGATTCTGTCCGGTTAATACACTCGCATGAGCAGTCTTCGTGTGATGTGTTCTGATGGATCTGACAAGTGTGGAATTTCAAAGTGAGATCAGGAGGAGGACTAGATAGATGTGTTTTGGAAAATGTTACAAGTTTGGTTTTCTTTATGTTGAGTGTAAGTAAGTTACGGTCAAGTGTTTGCGCTACTGTTGCTAATCCTTCTTCTGCAAGGCAGTATACCTGTTTCCAAGAAGGAGCGTGGAATGTGATAACCGTGTCATCTGCGTAGGCTATTAGTTCCGCATTTGGAAGCGTAAGATTCAGTATATCGTTCATATATATTATAAAAAGAGTTGGACCTAGTAAACTGCCCTGCGGAACTCCAAAATTGATAGGAAGTGGACCACTCGAATGTTCACCACATTTAACATATTGGAAACGATTGGTAAGGTAGCTGTCAAACCATTCAAGGTTTTCCTTTTATCCCTATTGTGTCTAGTTTTTTGAGGAGTAGATCTCTTGAAATTGTATCGAACGCTTTAGCTAAGTCTAAAAAGACCGCCATGCAGTGTTCACCTTTTTCTATAATTGTTGAAATGGAGTTTGTTAACAACGCAGCCGCATCTTCAGTTGATCTCCCTTTTCTAAAGCCAAATTGTCGCTCAGAAATTAAATGATGTTTTTCAAGAAAGTTTATTAAACGGGTGTTAACAACCTTTTCCAGAATTTTTGATAATATACTAAGGAGTGCTATTGGTCTATAATTTTCTGGTTTATCCTTAGGACCGCTTTTATGTATTGGGCTTACTGCTGCGACCTTCCATTGTTCAGGAAATACTCCTGTTTCCAGGCTGAGATTAATCAGATGACAGATCAGAATATTACAGTTATTATTACAGTTTGACAGCTTTAGTATAGAAAATGTGTCAAACTGTCATATTTATTCTTAAAGATTATTTGATACTAGCTTTTGCCAGCGGCTTCGCCCGCGTGTAGGTCGGAAATTATCCCGCGGGAACATACTACCGGGATAAAAAGTAGCCTATGTCCTTTTTCAGGCTCTAAACTATCTGTGTACCAAATTTCATTTAAATCGGTTCAGTAGTTTAAGCAGGAAAGCGAGACAGACAGACAGACAGAGTTACTTTTACATTTATAATATTAGTATGGATAGATAGTATGGAAGTATGGAAGTATGGATATGGAAGTATGGATAGTATGGAAGTATGGATAACAAATCAGCTCTTAGTTACATTAATTATTTCTGTAAGTAATCATGGTTTAGTCATTTAACTATGAAATATTTATAATGATTTGACGTACTAATTGAACGCTACAGCTGAACATGTTTGCCTGGGTTAGGTTCCCAGGTCGGCAAACAGTGTTTTTCTATCTGGAATTTCTCTATTGGTACACCTCTGCACAATCATTCGCGGAAACAAGGCGTGATGACATTATATTACCTATCTCTCATAGTCATTTGAATACTGATACTTATTTGTACGAGTCAAACCAAAAATTGTGATGTACAAACTTAATTGTGTTTTATGATACATCACTGTTTGTCATCCATCACCTTTTTCTTTTCTCAATAAAAAATTGAATTTTTTTTGAGTGAGATCTCGGTAACCTAACCCACAAAGGCACTTCTTTGTTGCTTAGCTTACCGAAATCTCTTTAGCTGATAAAGGATGTGCTTTTAAAGTAAAGCTTGCTTTTATTTAATAAAAAAATATATGGAAAAGGAAGATGAAGCCGACTGCAGTAATAAGACACGTACAAACACTATCTATCGCACATAAATCACTGATAACCCGCAATCGAATCACACTTCCACAAATATCACATACAGGTGACAGATTTCCGCCACATTTTCCCTCTAAATAAAATAGGAACCGAATAACCGTATACAAATGTAATCAGTAGGAACCTATTCGTTGGCTCCGTTCGGATGGTCGCGTATTCTCGCGTATTCCCGCTACGCTGTCAACGTAGTACGCTCACGATATTCATAAGCAGAATCATCAAAGGACTCCCAATGCGTTGCTTTCATAGATTTAGGATTATTGGATAAGAAACGTTTCGCCTTTTATTTCCGAACTTGACATTTGGCAAATAATTTAATGGTTTGTGTTTTCTGGTGTAGTAAGTATTGAAACGAAACGAAAAACGAAAACGAATCAGAAACGAAATTATCCGGAAAAGAACTGGAGCTACCGACATAGCTCGCAGAGTATGCAAGCTGAAGTGGCAGTGGGCTGGCCATGTCTGTCGAAGGACCGATGGCCGGTGGAGCAGACGAGTCCTGGAGTGGAGACCGCGTATTGGCAAGCGTAGTGTGGGACGCCCCCAGCTAGATGGACCGACGACCTTAGGAAAGTGGCTGGGGCAGACTTGATGTGAAGGGCGGAGGACAGGGTGTTGTGGCGCAACATGGGAGAGGCCTATGTCCAGCAGTGGACTGCGATAGGCTGAGTAGATTGAAGTATTGTGTAAAATCAAGTTCCTAACTGGATAGAGAGCTGAGCTATTAGGGAGTTTTTTGCGTCACTTCTTCCCAGCTCTTTAGCTGGGAAGAAGTGACGCAAAAAACTCCTTTCACTAGAAAGTGATAAAGGGCGGGCAGTTTGGGGGACTGTCTTTTGTAATTTTGATGTTCAAAAAGTTCTGATTTTAATTTTAAGCCTAGTTTAAATTTTAATTTTACCAAAAGTTAGTATTAGTTAGGCATGGATTAACCAACTAATAATGTCTCTGTTGTTCTTTTTAGAATCTTCAGAGATACATCTATACGTACAAATAAATAAAATTGAAGTGTCCATTTCTATATTCAAATAAACAGCTTTTCACTAAATGTACAGTGCAAGTATATATGGTACTTACATAAAAAAAACATTTTTTTAAGATTTTTCTCTGTCTGTTTATTTGTTCCGGTTATTCTCTGAAACGTCTGGACCAACGGGACTTTTTTGTCTGAGTAGCACGTCCCTGTGTGATAATTTCCGAACACCACGCGGGCGAAGCCAGAAGTCAGGAGCCAGAAGCAGGCACAGCTAGTTTGAAATAAACTGGACAATGTAGTTGAAGCTTGTACAAACCAACGTAATCATCATCAACTTTTCATCAGAAGTTAAAAGCTGATCACTCAGAAATGTTACATGTATGTAAATTTATTTTATTTTCAACGTTTCTTCTATAAATGTCCTCATGTTTATAAACAAAGATCCTACTTATCCAACTTTAAATTGTGCTAATAGCACAAAATAACCAACAAAAACCCAATAAAAACATCTACGACTATCCATAATTTTACCATCTAAGTAAGACGAACACCCGATGCGTTAGCTGGCTGTGAAATATTGCCAGTGGAATCGTCGCGACAGTCTGTCCGCTGCCTTATTTATAACGTGCGAACGTTCCGTTTGATAGAACGAATTAAAATAGCGGTCTATTCCGTCCTATGGAGCCGTGACATATAGACATATCGACTTATCTGTCAGATGCGATTAATTTTTATACGTATAAATACATTTTCAGAGAAACTTTGTAGAGCGTGCGATATTTTATCCTAGTTAGTTTATTAATGGGGCACTCATGGAGAGGCGTTTTCGTTTAAACGCCATTAGGCTGATGGTTATAGACGTCACACTGTGTTCAATTATAAAAGAAGGATGGTTTTGGAGATCAGAAACAGTTGACGATCGAATATAGCACTCTTTAGACGCAAAGTATCTGGATTATTTATGCAGATTGAGCCCAAAATATTATGAGACTTTAATGATAAATGTTATACTTTATGATCTTTTTGTTAGAGTGGGTCAACTCGGAAACATATTGTGCAAGGTGAAAGAATCAGGTGAAGGAAATAGGCTAAGTAGTTTCGCCTGGGGCTGGCGCGGTTTGCGACAAATTGCTCTGTGGTTATTAATGTGCTATTGTGCGATCTTTGAATTAAATGTGAATATTTTGTTGTGGTACGCAATACATCTGTGTTTATTTTTAAATTTGTCGAAGTCTCTATGTTTTATATTACAGGCATATTTAATTTAATTTTTATTTGTGATGTTATTTTTGAACTCTTATCTTGTTTCCCTACTTAGTTATTATCGTAAATATAGTGGTTGTGGCACAATCATTTCTTTTATTGGAAGTGTGGTGCTAAACTTAAAAAAAAAATTCATCACCATTGCTTCGAACGAAAATGAAGGAAAACATAGTTTGAAAACTGGCATGCGGCATATCTTAGAGCCCAAAAAATCGATGACATATGACATCTGCACTGGACCCGCGTAATGGGTTATGGCCCACTCCCTCTCAGAGAGGAAGCCTGGGTCCTAGCAGTAGGAACATTCGGCCTATCGGCTGATTATAATGAAAAGCTAGAATAGAGTAAGAACTTATTGTACTTAACTATTAAACTCTATTGACAGTTTTGGTTTTGTTCTTAGTCAACAGAGAATTACCTTATTGCTTCTCCTGTAACCGTCTATTTCCTATTCAAACCTATTATTAATTCACACAGGGACCCACTACAGCGAAATATTAATAAACACCTTCTAATACCTATGAAATAACCAAGTAGGAGGTTCTTAGAAATGAAACAATCGTACTTCAGAATAGAATTTCTGCCATTAAATATTACACATTCCCGAGGAGTTACTGAAATTAAGTTAATTAATCAATCCATCGGGGAGGAAGCATTGTTCGACGTTTTTGTTCCTGATCACAAAGGACTTTACACAATGCTCCTTGTATTCCAACAAAGGCGATGAACTTTCACCTTACTCTCATCACACTCCTTTTGTATGCACTTTCTTTAAGAAAATTCAGTCGTAAAAAGTTTTCGCATAACCATCCAAAACAAATGAGGGTGGAGAAAGTAAAAGATGTGTAAAAGTGAGAAGTGCGACGCCGGCGCCAAGTCCTGGACAAAATGCGATAGAACTTTACAGTTTTACAGTCGCTACGGTACTGTTTATTAGCTGAGGAAAGTATAACAAAGTACAGTTTACGTTGAAAATTTTCACGTGTTCCTTTATCTTAGCGTTTTCGCTGATTATACGCAAGATCTTTTATGGATAAGCTCTTCATGTTTTTACTACTTGAGTTTGTAGATTGCTGTCACAGAATATTCGTAGGTAAAAGGAATACAGCTGAAGCACTCTGATAATGCATAAGCATAACCAGCCTATAATGTTCCCACTGTTGGAACACAGGTCTCCATTCCGTGGGAGGGTGTGAAATTCTTTATCGTTCTAGAACATCCCGGTTTCCTCTCGATGTTTTCCGTTTTGAGAGCAGTGGCGATGAAATAATAGTAATATCTGAGGACAACCAACACAACGTTATATGATCCCAAACTAGGCAGAGCCTGTACTATGGTAACCAGACAACTGATAAACATACTTATATATTTCTACATACATACATATTGTAGATAAATAACACCCAGACACAGAACAAATGATTTTGCTCATCGCACAAAGATTTGTCCTGGGTGGGAATCGAACCCACGACCCAGTCTTAGCAGTCAGAGTCACTAACCACTAGACTAACAGGCCAGTCATAATTACACAAAGTAAAGTTTCTGGAAAAGAACCGGAGTTACCGACATAGCTTGCATAGTAAGCAAGCTGAAGTGGCAGTTGGTTGGCCATGTCTGTCGAAGGACCGATGGCCGATGGAGCAGACGACTCCTGGAGTGGAAAGCGCGTCCAATATGCGCGTACAAGCGTAGCGTTGGACGCTCCTCAGCTAGACGGACCGACGACCTAATATCCTATCTAGTTCAGCAACTTGGGCTAGATAGGATTCGGATGGCGGCGGACAGGGTAATCTGGCGCAATATGTGAAAGGCCTTTGTCCAGCAGTAGATTGTGATAGACTAAATTGATTGATTGATTGAAAGCGCTTGTCTGCGTCAATGCTGCTTAAACAGGCAAATTGTTTTTTTTTTATCATTATAAAGATAACGCACATTTTTAATTATAATTTAATGAGAATTTTAGGAAACGATGGGTACTAAACAATTGCAATAATAATACATTATAAAAAAACAACAATATAGACATTGTGAAGACATAATGGTCATTGATAAACGAAGTTGTAGTAATGAAAAAATACTGTCTTCCGCTCTCTAAAATGATGCTAATTTATTTGCCACAATCGACTGTCATAATCTGCACGAGAATAATTTAATAATTTACTGTTACGAGTAACTTTATTTTAATATTATTCGAATGAACCGAATACGGAATTAAAAATATCAACTGATGTGTCCATTATCGTGAGTATTTACCTATCATCGACACGACCATATAATATCCCAATTTTTTTGGTACTGTATGTATTGCCTCAATCTTTCACAGAATAGAATATAATAATTTTGCCTTCAAAAATGAGACATTAACGTCTTGTTAACAACATTTTGATCTTACATGTTTCGCCATGGACTGGTGGGCAAACAATTTTTTAAGCGGGAATGTAAAAATTGAATACGCACATTACTTTGTTAAAATTATGTTTCTAACATGTCTAATTAAATAACACAGTGGCGGTGAAATCTTAACAATAAAAGGTAGTTACATAAAGATAGTAAAATAGTGAAATCTTAATAACTATACTTATCTGTGTTTTTTGTCTCTCACACTCTGAAAACAATTACCAGTAAGCATTTATGTAGTTGGTATTTAAAGTATTTGAGACAGAGTTCTCTTATTTCTTTTAGAATACTATTAAAACCCTATATTCTAGCTAATAAATTAATTTGAATTGAATATTTTAATTGCTGTGATAAAGCAATTTCTGTGGCATAATGTGCTGTGATGAGAAGGAATTCTTAACCGTGTTGGGCCTCGACGAGTAAATTTTGAATACATCGCCATCGGTCATTTTCTTAGCTTTCACACTATTTAATACCTTTCTATCTACATTCTACATCATCTTTAACACGCTCCATTTTAGTAGTCTTGGTCTTCCTCTTTTGTTGTAGCTACATTCATACCCAAAACATTTTGCGCGACATATCCTCCATTTCCCCGCATTACAGACCCTTTTATACAAGGTATTCAGTAAAACATGAATTATCAAACACAGCCATCGCTATCAAATGTTTATGCATTCCAATCAGGATACGTTTTAATGGTATCTCTTATTTCCTTATCCCTTTTTACAGAACATTAAAAATGCAATGAGAACGCTAATTCTACATCAAAGTACTCTGTTATTATTTCCATTGCTTATTTACATCAATAAAATTTTATTTCTCCCGTACAAATACAGTAAACGAACCGTAAAGGCGGACGTTAACATTCTCGTTTACCCTTAGTTTACATTTACATACCACACCTCTCATACATTGAATATCGTTTTTACACAAACCTGCAATTACGCAAATTATGTAATACTATAGCTGTCAACTTTGAATTGGACGTCAGTCCAGTTTCTTTATGGTGGAACGAATCGTATTTTTTTTCTAATGGTAGGTCTTTCATTGAAATCAATCTATTTAGCATGGAGTCATTTTTAACCGTCATTATATTCATCGTCATCATTTCAACCGAAAACGTCCACTACTGGACATAGGCCTCCCCAATTAGAGGGGTTTGCCATAATCACCACTCTTGGCAGGCGGGTTGGCGATCGCAGTAAGGTGATAAAATGCATAGAAAACGCTGCTGCCCTTTCTCTAGAAAGGTCAGCAGTGGCACAGGCTAGTTCCATATAAGACACGTCCAGGCTGCCCCTTGCGCGCGCCTTCGTCTCTCAACAAGTTCATTGCGTAACGCACACAAGTACCAAGTTGCGAAGCCAAAAGAAAAAAAAAATACCACGTTGAGTCGCGATTGTCAAATAACAATTCTCATAGCTAAAAGTAAGGAATTTTAGAGATAGTTTAGTTCGGTGTACAACAGAATCGGCACCAATATGTAATTGTTTGAATTTTTTATTTTTATTGTATACTTTACATAGCATATATTTGTAATTTTTGATTAGTCTAGAAATCTTTATTAGACTGACTAAATAAAAGTAAATATTTTCATAAATCTCTAAATACCGCATTATAATTCTAACGGCTCAAGATTGTTTAGACCTGCTCGACACTCGCGTTACACTGTTTGTATTGTGCATGTGTGGATAGCTACGCACACATACATAAGATTGCCGTCTTTTATCTAAACTCGAGCATTCAAATTTTGTGAGAGGGCTCTTAACCCCATGGCTAGATGGCGTAAGTTAACGCATATAAAAATATATCCCCTTGAAAAAATAAAAGAATCCGTCTTAATCTAGCATTGAAAACAATGACTTGACCTTCAAAAAGTGCTGACTCTCAGCCTAGTTTAAATATTTATTCAAACTAGGCTGAGAGTCAGCACTTATATGGACTTATGTCAGACTTTTGATTTCGATACTTCGTTTTGTTTTTGCAAAAAAAAAGCTAAGCAATTATATGGTCAACATGACAATATTCCCCTCATTTTTTAATTGTAGCCTATGACAAGGTTAGACCATTGTTGCTTGGGAATAAAACAGGCTGCCTACCTCCTTGGTAAGAGCGCGTGAGTTTATGTATGTATGTTTCTTATAATGACGCTTTCATTCTTCACTATCCTTCATTACTATCAGACACTCACAAGTCTTCATACGAGCTAACAGCTGTCGGTAACGTATAGGAATCCGACATGAATTCATTAACAGCATGGGAATTTGCGCAGATAGTTTCACCACTTAGCTAGTTTTCACGCTTGTTCCAACTTGTAGTACTAATGCTAGTATCTACGTATGTATATGCCATTGGCAGTCACGAAACAGTAGTCTACCTAGGTATATGAAAAGCATTTTGTGTTTTATAAGTGGTTGGTAGCCGATGGCCTACATACATTGTGCATTAAATCATGCATATCTTTCATGCTAAGTAGGTTTACAATTAGTAGTGGGCATTATTTCTCTAATGTAAGCTTGAAATATAGTGGTTTAGTAATGTATGCGAGGTTAATAAAATGATATCTTGAATAAAGAGGTAGCGAATATTTCAAGGATGGCTGTTAGGTGGAGTAAGTTTTACATTGAGAAGAGTAATATAATGTCTTAGTATCTATATCATTATCATGTCAGGCATTAGACGTCCATTGCTGGACATAGGCCTCCCCCAATTTGGAGGGCTTTGCCATAATCGCCACGATTGGCAGGCAGGTTGGCGATCTCAGTATGGTGGTAAAATGCATTGAGAACGCTGCTGTTCATTCTCTAGTAAGTCCCTTAGTCACCTTTTACGTCATCCACGGGAAGAAATAGGGTGATGCTATTCTTTACGTCCGTCACCAGACGGACTCAGCATTTGTATATATTTAAATATAATTCTATAATACATATACTATATATTTCTAATCCTAGCTTTGGTTTTAGAACGACAATCAGATGTATCTTTTGATTTGAGTATTAAATTGTAGGTGCAGAAAAATATCAGTCTACGGCTAATCACGGATCTTTTACAAACGATGTAACATCGTTTGTAAAAGATCCGTGATTAGCTGTCCCACATTCAAAAACAGGCATTGATTTATTTTGTAGAAGTTTCTCAGGTGCAAAATATTCTAATCCATACTCCATACTTACTTATTACTTATATATACTTATATACTTATACTTATCCATACTAATATTATAAATGCGAAAGTAACTCTGTCTGTCTGTCTGTCGGTCTGTCTGTCTGTCTGTCTGTCTGTCTGTCTCACTTTCCTGCTAAAACTACTGAACCGATTTAAATGAAATTTGGTACACAGATAGTTTAGAGCCTGAGAAAGGATATAGGTTAATTTTTATCCCGATAGTATGTTCCCGCGGGATAATCGCGCGACCTCCACGCGGGCGAAGCCGCTGGCAAAAGCTAGTACAAGTATAAAAAACAAATCAAACAAGACGTTTACCATGTTTTCGTACTATAAATTGTAGTTCCACCAAGTGAGTGAACTCCTGCAAAATGGTCTGTCACAATTAATTACCTCATCCAACATGCATGACAATCTAATAGTGGTGATCTAGCAGCGACCCGCTTTCCGATTTCTCTAGCACGAAGTCCTGACTGAGGCCGTCGTGAGGCCATTAGAAAAGCGCCTTACAGCCGCTTTTGGGTAAAAAATAAGACATAACTTTCTCACCATATCCCTAAGAATGTCGTCAATTGTTTTTTGTTGCAGCATCAGTGCTGCAGCGCCTTTTAGACATCAATCAATTATTTCTAATTTTTAAATAGAAATACATTTTGTCTGGTCCAAATATGTAAGATGTAACCAATGCCCACAATATGCTGTAATCTGTCGTAAATGGAGATGTAAGTAATGAAAAAAATTGTAGTTTTATCCTTATCTGTTGCTTAAAAACATAGTACAATTATATACCTACACCAAACTTTCAAGTTAGAAATAGATCGAGCAACAAGTCGATAGAAATATACGTAATTCTCTTAAAGCGGCGTCGATGTTAACTAAAGAATTACTGTGAAGCAGACTGTATCATTTGCTTTTATCATTACACGCGTGCTACTTGAGTTAACTAAGCAAGAAATTGTTTGAAAGGTGATAATATACTTACTGTATTTTATATTAGTTATTTTGTGCACGTGTGATTAAAATGAGGATACATATATTACAACCTGTCAATGGTAAAACGAAATACATTTGGTGTACACTGGGTTATCAGTTTCCCAGTTTTACTGCCACATTCGCGATTGGCAAATATTATCGCAACGAATATTCTCAATAACAGCTAAACTCAACTTCTTCTTAGCATATCTATGGCGAAAAGTTCAGTCACATTTTGGCCCTAAAACTCAGCAGCGCGAACTCTTTGACTGGTTAAGCGGAGGATGGAAGGTGGGCCATCGTCGAATCTATATACTAATAATAAAGCTGAAGAGTTTGTTTGTTTGAACGCGTAAACGCGGAGGTTTTTAAAAATTTTGGCAATTTGATTGCCCATTTCTTGAAAAAGTCTAGATCCTCAGAAGCTGAGCAAAAAGAACGAAAGTCAAAAAGAACGCTAAGCAAAAACGAAGTAATCGCACGGACAGGTGGTGCGATCGACAGGGTACCTACCCTGTCAAGTTTGTCACCTATGTGAAACAAGAAATTTCATGTGAACAAAGTTGCAGGCAGAAGCTGGTCTTAATAAATCTTTAGTGACGAAACCAAACGGCTCAGAACATGAGAGAAGAAAACTTAAAAGCGGTGAATTAAATTCCTACTTTTTCCGTGCTTAATCTGCAATTTTAACCATTTCAATTACACCATCTACATGTCCACATCGAGTACTGTTCCGATCGCTCACTTCGCCGCCTCAATCCGAGGTCGTGAGTTGAACTTAATTGGACCCAGCCCGGGTGACACGGAAAGGAGATGCATCGCTCGGCTGTATGGAACGCATAAATTTTGACTTGAGAATTGGACCCCGTGGCCATTTTATTTTATAATTTCGCAAGTGTATATCATTCGAGATGGTTTTATTAATATAAATCATAAGTGTTATGTCGTTGTTAAACCGGACAGAGTTCGGTGCTGATTAAAAATAAAGTAAAGCGTTAACAGTGAGTGACTGGGATCGAAGTCAGGGGTAATGAGCAAGTGCCTTAGTATTGTTTCTTGTCGTACATTATGCCTGCAGTCATTGATAATGCCTCTAGTTTATTATTGTCAACAGGCGTCTTTTATTTTGAACAAAAAGCTGTGATTGGCAAGTTTTTATCATACAGGTTATCCGGCGCTGATGACCAGGGCCTGCAGTCTCGACATAGAAAGCGACACTATCGCAAACTACCGATCGTTAAATAAAACCGAAAAAATTCGCTTGCCGTAACGATGCCAGCGACAAAATGGAAGTCTCGACATCTGAGATACGGACCAAAGTCATACATTATACTTGAAAAAAACGATGACAGTTAGCGCAAAACGCATTCATAGTTCGGTTTAGTAGCAATGGTACGATATTTGGTAGTCTCGACACTCAAAGTTATTGATTGACATCGACATTTCGATGAACTTTACCGTATTTTGTTAATGTTTACGAGTATGTGTTGCGTCCATTTTTGAAAGCCCGCAAAGTGATTCGTTAGCAACGCAAACTATATGTTTTGGTGTTTGGAAGTGTTTATTAACAAAAATGGCGTACTCGAAGGTGTGACTGTACTAATGAGGCTTTAAGGCCATCTATTTATGGGTTCCGGCAAAACTAGTTACGAACGAGCGTCGCCAACAACCATCGTATTAGAGGGAGCCAAATACATTTAGTATCTTTTTGAAGGGAGCCGATCGTCGTTTTTATATTTAATAAATAACACACAACCGCAAATCATGTTTCCAACTTTATTAAATCTCCATTAAGTATCATCACAGACAATCATCTCCTAATTAGACACGTTCGTTTAAGCTAGAATTTCTACGAGACGTTGCATTCTTATCCACAGGACATTTCCACCGCATTCTGCAGTTTAATAAAATAGCTCGACGTTATTAATCTACACATATAATATTTAATTATTGATGATGATAATGATGATGATATAAATAATACACAACGGAAAATAATGTTTTCAACTTTATTAAATCTCTATTAAGTTTCAACAGTTCATCACACACAATCATCTAACTACACACATTATTTTAATCTAAACACTTTACATGGCACATATTGCATTCCTATCAGTATAACATTACCACACTTTAATAAAGTAGCTTGACAAAAATAATTTAAATATACATACATATCCAAAAAGCTGATATCATGCACTATTACTAAAGGATAGCCGTGAGAGACATGACATAAATTACAGTAGTCAAACCGCAGGAAAACTGAATTAATAAACAGTATTTATCACTTTGTATACAAAAAACATACAACAGCAAATCATGTTTCCAATTTTATTAAATCTCCACTAATTATCAACAGTTATGCTCTCTCTATTCAATTAAGTTTCAACAATTCGTCACACACATTAAGTTTCCTGTTGAAACTTAATAGAGTTGTTCGACTTCATCAAACACAATAATATAATAACACACATTCTTTTATACACTTTACATGGCACATGTTGCATTCATAACTGCATAACATTTCCACACTTTAATAAAGTAGCTTGACAATAATAATTTAACTAAAAACATCCAAAAAACTGAAATTATTTTATTAATACACTGTTATTTTATAATTTAAGCATTGCAATCTTAAGTCTAAGCTCCTTACTACTTACAAAAGAGCAACATATGCACTACATTATGCGCAGACTATAGTAGTTAATACATAAAAATAAAAATCTGGCGACAATATGGGTGGCTTCTCATGTTTTGGTACTTCTTTGTCCCCCTAGAAGTAGCCATACTTGTAGCTAACCAACAATATTTTCTACCTCAAATGTAACCCATGTAGTTAACGTTGGATCTCAAACTAATTGTGAATAAACATCGGTGCCCAAGAAACATTTTCTTTGTTTGTTTTGCACCTGATGTTCTAAACTTCTAAATAAAATACCTAAGAAAATTTACCATTAAAAACAACAGCTAAAATAATTAAACAGAACTTGTTAGTATTTTGCACAAGATTTCTTAACCAACAAGAATTATTAAAATTTTGATTTTGTAATTTAAATGTACTAAATTTGCTTACTTAAATAGGTAGAAAGTACATAGATTCCTCACAACTGTTACAACTGATTGCTAGTTGTACATTCTTTGCAATAAAATATATCTATTCTATTGAAAGATACATAAATAACACATAACCGCATATCATGTTTTCAACTTTATTAAATGTCCATTAGCAGAATCATCTAAGCTTACACTTTCTTATAATTTAGATACTGTTTACATGAGGCATGGTGCACACCTATTGAAAAATCTTTATCAATTGTTTACAGACTTTACAGCAGACAATGACTTAGGTACTACAAATGATGCATCTCCAAGCATAATTCAAGCTGTGGACCCGTAGTTTCACGCTGCCTTAGCCCTCCGACAGCCTTGATATGGCTATGAGACGGCAAATCTCACGCAAATGAAAATCCTTTGGATTTGTTCATATCTGTACATTTACAGAATTACAGTAAAGGTGTTAACCGAGCTCTTAAGTAAACATTAACCATTTCTTCGAATACAACAATCTCTGCAGTGTCCCAAGTGTCTGTACGCAGCTATAATATGATTTAATAAGAAACTACATGAAGTGGAGTCGGCGCATGACTCAAAATGAGTTAGCTGAGTAATAATATGCTGTAACCTTGGCTATTAATGAAAAATTATCATGTTAAATACCACATAATTTGCTATATCAACAAAAAAGACATTTTCCATAATGATCTGACACTTGACAACTTTGGCATTATTTATGTTGTTTAACTGTCATTTTTTTTATTGACATAAATACGGGGCTTTTGGCTACGTTGCATTTTGTTACATTTTTATCTTGTAATGTGCGTTTTGTTTGTGCAGAATAAACAATTTTTCTTTCTTTCTTTTTTTACAATGTTGTAAGGAGGCAGATTATATTTTTAATAAATTGCTAGCTGACCCGGTAGTAATAATAGATTCTACAAATTTTTCACTCATTCTTTTGATACAATCAAATTCATTGACTTAAAATCATTTCATGGAAAACAAAAACCGCAAAAATTCAAAGTGATAAAGTATCGGAATGTTGAAATTAAGCACACACAGACATACTCTTTTTGAATTATAACATATTATAACATTTTATTTATCTCATCTTAGTTTATAATCAAATCAAAATATTTTTAATTTACATAAACCTACATGGGCACTTATGAAACGTCAGAAGCTAGGTGCATGTCTCCAAATTGTTGATTTCTATGAAGAAGAACCGGCAAGAAACTCCACGGTTACTCTTTTAAAAATAATTGGTGTTTACAATGGTTTCAAATTACAGTTCTAGGGCAGCACTGCGCCCCACAGTGCGTCGCTTGACTCCTGATATTGGCGCTAAGTTTGGTCGCCCGAAACGGTGACGCCAACACAGTGTTAATATCGAAGGATATCATTACCTTGATTAAGTCTAATCATGTTTTTAAACTATTCACCATCATCATTTCTGCCGAAAGTCGTCCAGTGCTAGGTTCTGTGCATGTACAGGAGGTGTTGTCATTATCACCATGCTTGGCAGGCGGGTTGGATATCGCAGTATGGTGGTAAGATTCATAGAGAACGCTGTGGTCACTTTCTAGCAAGTCCCATAGTCGCCTTTTACGACACCCACGGAAAAAAATAGGATGATGTTATTCTTTACGTCCGGCCGGTTTAGTTCATCTAGCTACAAAAGTTCTTTTTATCTATCCTGTTGATCCTGGCACAAATTAATGAAATTAATAAAAAAAAACACGAATTATTGAAATAGTACGGTTATGTCGTGAAAATTACTTACACCACCATCTTTTAGGAATTCCTAGAACTAAACAATAAATACAAACTATTTTCGTATAATAAAGATGTTTTTTCCAAATATAAAGAACAGTAATAATTGAGATAAAAACTATCCTATCTTTTAAGTTGGACCAAATTATAAATAATTAGAAGTTTGTTATGAATCTGTTCAGTAGTTTCGGATTTTACCCGTAACAAACATGATGGCCCGAGATTTTTTAAATGTTTATCAGTCCTTCTAAATTTCTTTAATAAACAGTTTCCAAGATAGGGTTTAAAAAGTCACTATACAATTTGTAGTAAAAAAAATATTTTTTTACCAATCAGTGATCTCCATTTTTTTCCAGAATTCAAGGATTTGTACTTAACGGCTAATAATTGAAGTCGAACTATAAATAGTAGTCTTCGGTAGTGTCTCGGCATCGTTTTGTACGATGTTGCGCGGTATCTCCGATGTAGAGACTTGCTTTTGTCGTATGCATCGGTACGGCAAGCGAGTGTTTTCGGTATTATCTAGTGATCCGAATTTTCGATGACATAGTGGCGGCCGTAAGAATTTCTCCTTGAATTCAGGGAAAATTGAAGAACATTTATTAATAAAGAATAATATTTTTCTAGAAAATTGTGCAGTGAAATTGGAAATTATATCTTGCAAATACTCGTTTTTTTATGGAATCTACTATAACTGTTTACAGTTTTATAACTGTAACGGCAATAACTGTTTTATAGGATTAAAATAACTTGTTATAAATCTAAGGTCATTACAATCTGCATCCTTGCAACACTATAAAACTAATGCCAAACTTGTGAAGTCATGTTTATTTGTTTTCATTGATTTTTTTCTCAAGTGTAGTTTACACATATTTTCATAGATAGCCAAGGTTACAGCATATTATCACATATTATTACTCGGCTAACCCATTTTGAGTCAAGCGGCGACTTCACTTCATATAGTTTCTTATTTAATCATATTATAGCTGTGTACAGACACTTGGGACACTGCAGAGATTCGTGTGGTTGTTATATTCGAAGAAATGGTTAATGTTTACTTAAGAGCTCGGTTAACACCTCTACTGTTAATTTGTAAATGTACAGATATGAGCAAGTCCAAAGGATTTTCATTTGCGTGAGATTTGCCGTCTCATAGCCATATCAAGGCTGTCGGAGGGCTAAGGCAGCGTGAAACTACGGGTTCCCAGCTTGAATTATGTTTGGAGATGCATCATTTGTGGTACCTGAGTCATTGTCTGCTGTAAGGAGGGCACAACATGGAAGAAAACAGTTTGAACTAAGTGAATAGTGAAAGTGTAAACAATTGATAAAGATTTTTCAATAGGTGTGCACCATGCCTCATGTAAACAGTATCTAAATAGAGTGTGTAAACTTAGATGATTCTGCTAATGGACATTTCATAAAGTTGAAAACATGATTTGCGGTTATGTGTTATTTATGTATCTTTCAATAGAATAGATATATTTTATTGCAAAGAATGTACAAATTGCAATCAGTTGTTACAGTTGTGAGGAATCGATGTACTTTCTACCTATTTAAGTAAGCAAATTTAGTACATTTAAATTACAAAAACAAAATTTTAATAATACTTGTCGGTTAAGAAATCTTGTACAAAATACTAACAAGTTCTGTCTACTTATTTTAGCTGTTGTTTTTAATAGTATGTCTTTCAATTTTCTTAGGTATTTTATTTAGAGGTTTAGAACAACAGGTGCAAAACAAACAAAGAAAATGTTTCTTGGGCACCGATGTTTATTCACAATTAGTTTGAGATCCAACGTTAACTACATGGGTTACATTTGAGGTAGATAATATTGTTGGTTAGCTACAAGTATGGCTACTTCTAGGGAGACAAAGAAGTACCAAAACATGAAAAGCCACCCATATTGTCACCAGATTTTTATTGTTATGTATTAACTACTTTATAGTCTGCGCATAATGTAGTGCATATGTTGCTCTTTTGTAAGTAGTAAGGAGCTTAGACTTAAGATTGCAATGCTTAAATTATAAAATAACAGTGTATTAATAAAATAATTTCAGTTTTTTGGATATTTTTAGTTAAATTATTATTGTCAAGCTACTTTATTAAAGTGTGGAAATGTTATGTGGTTATGAATGCAACATGTGCCATGTAAAGTGTTTAGATTAAAATAATGTGTGTAATCAGATGATTGTGTGATGAACTGTTGATAATTAATGAAAATTTAATAAATTTGAAAACATGATTTGCCGTTGTATGTTATTTATATACGAAGTGATGGATACTTTTTATTTATTCAGTTTTCGTACAGTTTGACTGTTGTAATGAACTACAGAATGCATTAGTAATGTCAAATGAATAGGAATGTAACATATGTAAGCAGCATCTAGATTATAAGAATGTGTGTAATTAGGAGATCATTGTGTGAGATGATGATGATACATGGAGATTTAATAAATTTGATTTGAAACATGATTCGTGGTTGTTTTTTATTTATTTATAAACAGCGATCGTACGATTCGATCCCTTCAAAAGATATAAGGCTCCTTCTAATGCGGTGTTTGTTGGCAAAGCTCGTTTGCACGTAGATTGTCCGGAACCCATAAATAGGTAGACTTAAAAGCCTCATCAGTACAGACACTCAGACACACTTTTGAGAACCCCCATTCCTCATAATTTTTGTTTATAATTACTTTCAAACACCTAAAAAACTAGTTTATGAAAACAAAAATGGCTGCAAAACCGACTCGTAAACATCAACAGAGCTCAGTTGCGACAGACCAACGACAGTTGATAACTTTGAGTGTCGAGACTACCAAATATCGTTCCATTCCGATCTTCGGAACTTTGTAACGTTTTCGTTTGTTAAAATGGTCGCTATCTATGTCGAGACTGCAGGCCCAGAGGGGTAATTGCGGAACTTTTTATCGGTAGGAATTGGTTTAATATTCATAGTTAAACAACATTCATTGCGTTATTTACGTTGCTGAGCCGACAATTTATTCGAACAAATGACGCAATGGTTTAGAAATAATCTTCAATCCCATTCAGATTCTGATAAATTGTGCGTTTCGCAATTAGGGTGCAGGAAAGGCTTAATAAAATGAAAAGTGGAATAATGTTCTACAACAACCAAGCAAGTGTATAGGCAAGACGGTTATTTGCGGAAACAGTTGTTGGATAATAAAGGCACCAATTAAGGTAGAAATACGGAAAATTGAAAGATTCCAAAACATTTGTATTTCCATATTCAATAGAAGCGTTATGTAATGCTACTAAAGCAGACATTTTTTCGAAGGGTGCTTTCATGATTCAAAGCTCTAGATAGAGAGATTTTTACATTTATCAGTCTCTTAAAGTCTTTTATTTATCCAAACACGAGTAGCGATATAACAAAAATAAGCGACGTTTAACCTTTCATAAAAAGCGCACAAGTCGAAAAAGTCACAATAGACGGATAGTGCCTAGTAAACGAGAAAGAACGTGAGCTGTTGACACATTTGAAGATAATGTGCGCATACCCCTCTGACAGGAGCTAGGTGTAAGCCACAAGCGGAAAGCGATTCTGGTCGGAATATTTTTATTGCACTGTTAAAGTCACTATTAAGCATGGCGATTATGGCTAACCGCCCAAATTGGGAGAGGCCTATGTCCAGGAGTGAACGTCTTTCCGCTGAAATGATGATCATAGTCATTTGGGTGTGACTTGAATATAGGCCAATAAAAACATGACTAATATAAGGCTTGTGTGTATACATATATAAAATTTAGGTTTTGGTAGATAAGCGAAATACGTATTTTTAAGTCCAGAGCTAACTCTTTAAGCAAGCGTATCCAGGGTACATTCAGATATATGAGTAGCTGCTGCATGGCACCTAATATATTTGAAATGTCTCAAATATGATCGCTGTAGGCAGGGGTCTAATTTCAAATTTAAAAAAGGAGTGACATTCAAACATCCAAATATACAAACTTTCACATCTATGATATTATTAGCTTTTGCTAGCAGCTTCGCCCACGTGAAGGTCGGAAACTTCACGGGAATGTCCTACCGGAATATTCTATGTTATGAACTATCTTAACTGAATTTAATCCAAATCCGTTCGGTCGTTTTAGCGTGATTGAGTATCAAACTTCCGCATTTATAATATCAGTAGGATTTTAATAATTGTAATTACTCCTGAAACCGCTTCCTCTCACCACTTAGTTCCAATCCACCGGACTCATGAATACGAAGCGCGCTGCGGCGCCGAGTAACGAGTGTGCATTTACATTTCATCTGCTACAAATGATTCGGTACATTGCACAGGTTGTATGAAGCCGCGGTCACAATACTTGACACTGTTACCACCTGTAAACATGGAAATTGGACTACCAAATCTTTTATGTCGCGTAGACGCAAATGTACTGGACGGATTGTTGATGAGGTTAGGGGTATTTGTGTTGTTAGGAATGTTTTTAGTTAGATATAGGAATTTTGAAGTTTCGTAAGTATGCGTCTCGTTTTTAAGGAAATTTCTTATTTGTTGGTCGATTTTTCACGTGACCAGATGGGTAGCTCGTTCTTTGGCCAAAGAATTAGTATTGCCATTCAACCTGGTAATGCTGTCAGTCTTCTATGCCCATTTTCGGATGCGGACAAGTACTTCAACACCTGAGTGACAAAAATGGAGGGATTTTTTGGTATATTTAGTTAGTTAGTCATTGAAGTTTTGAAGCTTGCTAAGTATTGAAGGACTATCTGTTAAAGAAGATTAAATCCCAATAAGATGCCACAATAACATTATGGAACGAATTACGGAAAGGATTAGGTTGACCGCGGAGACGCATCAGTAAAAGTCACTTATATAAAAAGTTTTCAATAAAAGTGTTTAACAACATGTCATTGACTGAGCATTAAGGTTCCCTGTTCATTGTTCTACCAGGATCATGTCGTACCGTCGCGTCCTTAAAAGCATTGTTTACGTCCAAGACAGTTATTCCATTCAGCTCAACATAAAGTTCAGTAGAAGCATTAATATTATCTGTCCAGCCCACACGTTTTGCTAGTGCTCTAGTTAGCACCATAGGATAATCAACATTCAATACAGGCATATTTACGAGACTTCAAGCATGACAGCCATATTCTCACTTGATTCAAACTGGGCCACTTCTAGAAATATTGAGGAAGTAAACTAATATTAAGGTGTTAAGTAACTGTTTCTCTAGTACATTACCACCAAGTCATTCATTTGCATTGACAACCTTGACAGGTGTACATATAGGTTTTGTAATGTTAGATTTATGCCTTGAGATTTATTAAGGTTAAAATAGCACCTTCCCGTAATCACGTTGCGTTGGAAAGTGAATGTTGATGATTGACTATTGGCAACATTAGCCCGGCTTTAAGAGTATTTAGCAGCAAGTAGAGACTAAATGAAGACTATCCATAGCAGTAGTTGTAGATTACAAATATGCGGTTCCGAGAAGAATAAGAGGTTAAAGAAAGAAGAGTAGAAAAAAGAGCTGGTAGCAAATTGATTTGACGATGAAACGATCAAAGAACGAAGAATACGAAAAGGACAAGTTTAAAGAACGAGGAGTAGAAAAATGGAGCTGATAGTTATTTTATTTCACGAAAAAATTCTAATAACGAGGAATAGGCAAAGAAGTTGACAGTAATTTTATTTGACGATAAGAAGTTCGAAGAAAGAAGAATACGAAAAGGAGCTGGCAGTAATTTTATTTGACGAAAATAAATCAAAGAACGCGGAATTAGAATAGGAGCTGAAAGTAATTTTATATAACTATAAGAAGTTTGAAGAAAAAGGGTAGGAAAAGGTGCTGACAGTTATTTTATTTGACGATAAGAAGTTCGAAGAAAGAAGAATACGAAAAGGAGCTGGCAGTATTTTATTTGACTTTAAGAAGTTCAAAGAACGAGGAATAAGAAAAAGAAGCGGACAGTAATTTTTTTGACGATTAGAAGTTCCAAGAAAGAAGATTAGGAAAACGGAGCTGACAGTTATTTTATTCAACGACAAAATAAGTAGAAGAAAAACCATAGAGTCCATATAACAGTAAATATCTAAATGATTGGTGAATGAGTTAAGAACTAAAATTTTCAATTGGAATGAAAATCAAATTAAATTTTTATTTGATGTCTTAATCAAATGTGTATTGTTAAAGTGAATGTTATGAAGCTTTAATATCACGTTTTGACCTCTTTAATATACATGACGAGTTTGGAACTACTAAAACATTATAATATTAACAGTTCAAACGGCAAAAGCAAATAACACATTTAACAATAGTCATAACTACTAAACTATTAATTACGAATAAAGCTGTTGTTGAGCACGAGAATATAAATAACTATGAGCTCATAACTATATGCAATATGCATCTATTTGACAAAACTGTGGTTTTACCAACGAATTACTAACTACTGTTACTAGCGATCACTGCATACATAAATAACGAAAGAAAAGTAGAGCTAGATTTTATGATCAATCTCGCATAGACTGAATTCGAACGAGGTAAATTAAAAACCGTAGATTACTGGAAAAAAGAGTTCTAAGTAGAGTAATTTCGTTGCTTAAGTTCAAATGTAGCTTTGTGGGGGGCTTGCAGCTAACTAATAACATCCGCACGAGTCGATAGATAAGGTAAAACTACGCTTGCTGCGGTTGATTCGTGGATGGGCGACATGTGTATCTTTACATAAGATGATCATGATCGTGATCGGTGCTTTAAATGCAAGTTAAGTCGTTGATCCCGGCTGTCTTTTGTTGCTCTTTGACAGTCTTTATGGGTCTTCAAAAATCCGAGAATTACTCTTACCAAGGGGTATCGTATTACCCAGTAACTGGGTTGTAGAAGTCAGATAGCCAGTCGCTATATGTAATTACTAGTATTCAGCTACAGACTTTTTAATGAAAAATAATGCCCTTTAAGGATTGTGCAAAAAAATACTTTATCGCTAAACTCCTAAATTCTACATTTAAAAAAATCATCAACCTGCACGTAGCCTTACGTGGAACAATACAGTGACATACATGAACACACTGCCCGCGAATCTATCGGATAATAAAAGAAGAAAAAAAAACTAAATGGGAACTGCATAAAGATATCCGTGTCGGTAACAAAGTGAGAGGGAGACTACACTTAAATAAAATAAGGCAGTTATGTAAATGACTCGCTCGGTCCGTCCCCGAGGTGCACTGGTTACAAAAAAGCTTTTGTTCCTGCATTAGACTTCGGACATGGTGAAGAGAGGCGGAAATCAAAAGGAGTTTTTTTAAATCTAAGATAGGCGTGGACTATGAAGATCACAAGTAGAGATTTAAAAACGCAGTCTGTTCTTAATATTATCACTTGGAAACTAATGATCAGTCCAGCCTTTTCCTAACTATGGGGTCGGCTTCCAGTCTCACTGGATGCAGCTGAATTACATAGGCCGCTCTATATATAAGCTTATCCCAATTAAAAAAAAAAAAACAAAATACCTGTAGACATTAGAGACCTCAATGAACAGTAAAAACATAAAGCGTAGGCTGAAAGAATATTATATTAACTCAATAATAACTTACGAGTAACTGGCAAGAGCACGTTGATCAAATCTCAGGCCATGGCATGCTAAGACAGACCCCAGAGGTCTAATTGTAGGCTTTGTTTAATATAAGGAACATGTATTTATAAAAATAAATAATAATCTGACCGCCTCAATCCAGTTAGCGGGTAAAACAACTGGTAATAAGAGTGATTGTCAGAGTTTTGGGTTTCGGACGACACGTCACGACTGACAAAGATCGACAAATGACAACCGGGACCAACGGCTTAACGTGCTTACCAAGCGACGGAGGGGTTTGAATATGAAGAGATGGTCACCCATCTACAGAGTAACCTCGGCAAGCGTAGCTTTAGCTGATCGATCGATCTGTGCGGCCGTTATTCCCTAGCCACAAACTCCCAAACTAGGAAACTAATCTCATGCTTTGTGATTGTAATTGTGGAATGTATTTCTTTATGGCGTTTCATAACGGTCAAACATTATGAAATACCATACAAGAAAGACATTTGACATTTTTGTCATTTTTAAGAGCTCGATTTTATAATAATGGTGAGACGTTGGTTAGATGTAAAAAGTATTAATATGGCGTTAAGTATTTTTAATTCCCCAAGTATTCTTTATTCTTAACTAGCTTTTTCCCGCGGCTTCGCCCGCGTGGATGTCGGAAATTAACGCAGGTATTTTTCTATAATAAAATTAGCTAATGTTACTCCTTATTACATCAGCTACCTGCCAATAAAAGTCCCGTCAAAATCGGTCTAGTCATTTTAGAGATTAGCCGAAACAAACAGACAGACAGACAAAAGTTAAATAAAATGATTTTTTGGTGTAAGTACCGTATTTACTTTCATATGCATTTAGTGACAAGCTGTTAATTTGAAATTACAAACAGCCACTTCAGTTTTATTTATTTGTATAGATGTCAATGTGATGTTAAGAATCCGCGTCTACTCGTACAGCCCGCTACCCAATCTAAGTGTGGAGTTATACAATCCGAGGCGCAGTGCCCGCGAACCTGATTACAATGCACGCTCCCCCGCCCTAAGACAGTCTAATCACGGTGTGTCAAGGGACTTATTACTTTCCGCCTGCATGGACACCGTTTACGCCAGACTTCCATATTTAAATGTTATAATTACCGGCTAGCGAATTGATATGATGGGACTTTTGTACTTGTTGCTTAGGGAAACTTCATAGTAAATGAAAATGTGAGTGTTAAAATTAATGAGGTTTCTGAAGACTGGTAATTAGAAGGGACTTGTACATGGATAGTTAATATAAAGGGCGTTTGAAATAATGGAAGTTTCAACCCTGGTCTCAGTTAATTCTCCAATCCAGGACAGTATCCGAATTAGTTTATTTATACGGAAGTGAAAGTGCTTACCAATAAAGGAGCTAAAGAAAAACCACTTTGTGATACCGAGGGAGAAACTAACGAGGAAAAACAGGGTGGGATCGCAGCAATCGAACAAGGAACACATTAATCCATTGCGGAGGTAATGCAATTACATTGAATAGTTAATGAGTTAATTGTTAATATTTATGTTGGTCTTAGTACAGACATCGTAAACTACGTAAACGACTTCGTTCACTATTACCCTCTTAGAGAAATTGCTCGTTACTGATGGAGATGTTGGCATCTTGCAGTAAAGAAGTTGTTAAAACGCTGTAAAGAAGTGTCGACAGTTTTACCTCTATATTATCTTGCAATCAATGAATAATCAAGAGTTTCCGAAGGTGGTATTACTGGACTCCGTGTAATGGCTGAATCTTATCTTATATCTTTAAACGAGCAATTCTTGTATATATATATGTAATCTGAATTTCGTAAACGGCTCCAACGATTTTCATGAAATTTAGTATACAGGCAGTTTCGGGGGCGATAAATCGATCTAGCTAAGATTATTTTTTATAAAATGTGGTTTTCTTCGTGTTTTCAATGACCAACTTTATCGAAAATCAAATTGAACATAAAATTATTATTTTAAACACAATTTACCAAAAAATACCGAGCAAAGCTCGGTCATCCAGATATTGTGCCATAAAATACTGTACGCGTGTTAAGAAGATTGAAGAACATTATGATTTTGAAAACGATATTGATAAAATTAATGTTTTATTTTATATCTTTAAAGGCTGACAACCAGTATTACCAAGAGATATCGTATTACTCAGTTACTGGGTTGTGGAGTTTAGATAGATAGTCGCTCCGTGTAACATCCAGCTGGATCCGGTCAGACTGGAAGTCGACCTCAACAAAGGTGAGAAAAGACGAGGCAGATGATGATGGTTTCTTATTAGGTTAAATCGATAAGTGTACAAAAAAAAAGAAACACTTAGTAGGTATATATGTACGTATTACGCCAAATCTACAAAGAAATCATATACTTACAAACACAGAACTATCCTAGGAACTAATGGTGTCGTCAGCAACCACTAAAGCAAGCAAGGCAATGTTATCGAATCCCAAAAGAGTGCTCGAACCGCACATGTAATCAGATGCCTCTAACGATCTAATACGAATCGATTTCACACTAATTTACATGCACTTAAAGACTTTCAGATTGGTTACAGAGCTAGTGACGAAATTAGGATATCAGTTGTTCCTAATCGAAAAGATAGAGGCACAATAAATTATGTTAGCGTGATTAGAAGACAAATTAATGCTATTTTACTTTGCTGAAAATTCATATAAAACTGTTACAATATCATTAATCTAAGCGATATAATAAACGAGGCGAAGCTTGCGCCAAGATTTTTGAAGTTACTAACGAGTGAATAAAATAATACCTATGACATAAAACAAGGACTAGGAATCCAAAATACACCATCATCAAAACCAACAAAAATCCTCAGACAAATCAGACATTCACGGATCAATTATTTTTCACATAGGAACACGAGCTTCCTAACCAGACCAGCCGTGGAGAACACAACAAGCTCATTTCCAGAGGTACGAGAGAGAGAGCTAATCCTAGTTAATTAGAGGGTACTATAGCTGTATAGTACGTCTGTAGTATAGCTAGACATTAGGTGTAGTCGGACCTTGTCGGACATCCACAGTGAGAGAATATTAGAGTGGGGACAACGGGGCGCTTTGTCTACCGGTAAATAGTTATTTGGCCGTATTAGGGATACGATCTAAGTTTCGATTGTTTCATTTCCATGTGTTTTGTTTTGATTATTGTAAATGTGAGTGGACAATTTTATTGGGTACAGTGTTATTATGATTGAAACTAGATTGTAAAAGTTTGTTTCAAATATTGAATTTGCCTCCTTACTTCATTTATGTTACACACGAATTTCTATTATATTGCTAGCTTAAACAGATTTGTTGACATCGGCATTAACTGACATAAAATATATTTATAATAGAATTTAAGGTAAGAATATAAGATTCTAATCTTAAAGCTTTTTAGTTAATTTAGTTTAAGAAGTTTATTCCATGTACGTATACAAGGTGCAGTTTTAGATCTGCAAAACATTTTAGGAGGTAATTATGTTAGTGATTCTCGACCCGAATCAACAATAAAATGGGCAGGTATTTTTTTCATTTTATTCTTATTTACGGAAATCGGTAAGTGTGAACTCCCTTTTTTAAAACTCGGCCAGTCTGTACGTACTTAAACTGCGCTTTCACACACACAAACAAACGCAACCGACATTTCTTTCATTGATTTTTTGAAGAGGGTTATTAAGAGAGTTATTCTGAAGAACAATAAAATTGAAAAATCTAAAATAAAAAGTATAATTGATTCTTGACTTGGTATCGTATTGTAATATGATTATTTACGAGTCTCATAACAACCTCCTGAAATGTTTTGCAGGTTCAAAACTGCATCTTGTATATGTTTATCCTCTTTAATAATTTACAAAATTCAATCGACTTAGATGTAAGGTATTTTACAATTCTTCTCAATTGTGTTTTAGATCTTAGTTATGATAGAGTTTAAGGGTATTCTATAATATATTTTGAAAGCCTACCAGTTATTAATAAATTGAAGTTCAACTGAAAGCTACAATGCAAAACTTCAGTAGTAAAACTAGAACTAAGCTTCGTAAAATTACAGCCACCCGCAGAGCTGACAAGCTTTCCGCCTGTAATCTGTATTCCATGGCTTTGAGTCCTTGTCCGGGGGGCCTGTCAAATTAATGGACACATTTTCGGGACCGGACTAGTGGCGTGCCCTTATATCCGAACTGAATTACGCGGATAATACGGGTTTCCGAATGTCCGAATTATTTGGTCTTGTAACGCGAAATTTGTTAGATGGTAATAGATGAATTGTGCAGTGGGAATTTGTAAATAAATATTATGATTACCTACTTTAGAATTTTCTTAGTTTTTGATGCACTGTTTGAATTGGTTATGTATCTATAATTCTATACTTAAAATCTTATAGTATTCAAAAGCTGAAAAGTTTGTTTTTTGGTTGGTTGAACACACTTATCTCAGGGTAGCCCATTTATCGAGGAAGGCTATTACATTACGTTACGACCAATAGGAGAGGAGCATCAATGAAAAATATTGCAAAAACACGAACAACAGACAAAGTTGCAGGCGGAAGCTAGTAGATGATATAGTTCATTTATATCTTTTGTTCCATCAATGCAAAAGTACAGTAACAAAGTACTGACTTGCTTCTCAAATAATATAAGTAGGTATCATTGTAATACATATTATATATTTTAAGGAGATTTTTTTATAACAGGTACTATTGTATTTGATTCAGTCTTTGCGTCACTTGACTTCCAAAATATTAGACAAATAAGTTAGTTGAGTACACAAATTAAGAATAAAAGATCCGTTTTTCCGCAAAAGAAAACACGACACCGATCGCTATATCTAATTAAGTTACCTCTGCAAGTTGTTCTAAATGAAATCGTCAACATAATGATATCATAACTTTTTTCTTAGAGCATTGTCAATTAGCGGCACGGTATTACATTCTTGGGTCGTGTAGTCGCCGTTTCGATTCCCGACAAAACACTGTTGTTGATAATACGATTGCATTGATAAATATTAATGTAACAGCGGTCGCAGTTTCTTGCAAGGATTTGTCGCATCGCAATTTGATAAAAAAAGTCTTTGAGTTTAATGAATTTTCTTGTTTAGAGTAAGTAAGATGGAAATAAGAATAGGACGGGCTTGTTCTAATACTGATTTGAAGAGTAGGTATGAGTTATTGTTCGTAAAAGTTTCTCTTAATAGTACAAACATCTAAAACTAGACCTTGTAGGTATGGTTTTGATTTTTTGATGACCGAGCTTGAAATTTTATATGACCATATTTTGAACTGGAAAAACTCAAGTGCTATTGTTACAAAACGGCTTGATTTTTTATATTGAATTAAAAATCAAGCTTTACATATATGTATGTATTATATGTAATTTTTATGTTATTTTATATGTAGTTTTTAATTGCAAGGATTTGGTCTCCGCACTTAGTCCTTTGAGTGGACCATTGTGCGTGCATACTGTGCTAACTTTTTTAATAAGGTAGGTACAGTTTTTTTGCTGATATAAAATAAACAATGAAAGCTATCTATTATACCATAGTTTTATTTTGATAATTACTCAGAAAAATGTCCGTAACAAAAATTCATTCAATGAGTTAATTAGTCAATAAACGATTAAAATGCCTTGGTCATAAAGGGATCGAAGATCGAGATTGGTAACAAGATACAAAACTCACTGGTGCCAGATCGATATGTTTTTGTACCTCTAAATGTTTTTTGTAAGTGCTCGGAATGTGTCAAAAACAAACGTTTTGATTCCCGTTGAAGCTTAGATTAGTTTGAATAATTATTTTTATTAACAATTAGCGTTTTGAAATTAAAGATCTGATACTCTTAATTAATTGTTTTATACTACAGAAAATTGAATAGTCTAAATAAATGTCTGAATGGCATAAGTTGCCGTAAGTTAGTGTTTATTTATTTTTCTGAAAACGTCGAATTTAGCCTATCAAATTAGTTTTCTTGTGGGTTTTGGTCAAATCATTAAAATTTACTTTGTTATTTTTTAAACTGAAACTCTCTGTGCAATGTTCCATTACGTCAACAAAAAAATAAAAATATCAATTTGATTTAGTATTGAATCTCAACTGAAAGTAAAGTTATGCGCAGGTCACGCTAACGCCATCTCGTAGCAACGAACTAAACTAATTTGGCTGCGTGTAAAGGTCAATAGATGGCAGCATATGTATTGGTGTTTTTTTACAAGTTAAGTCAACTATTTTTAGTTTGTGTTTTAGTGTAGCTTTAAAGATTACCTATGATTAGTAGTAATGGGAGTAAATCTCATTTTTAGCTGTACTTCAAATGAAAAATTAGGCACATAATAAAAGTTTTTTTTCATAATTTTGTGGCTTACGAAGGACCGCATTGCTAAGTTATTTGATGTCAACAAAAAAAAAAAGAATCATCAAAATCGGTTCATAAATGACGAAGTTATCGGTGAACACACATGAAAATATATATATATATATATATGTATACGGTCGAATTGAGAATCCTCCTCCATTTTTTGAAGTCGGTTAAAAATTAGAACTGTTTCTACGTAATATTGCTTAGTGTAAGTATAGAGGAACCCTTATCTATCTCATAAGTCTCAATTAGAGGGAACCGCTACATACTCGTACATATTAAAGCCACTACGAGTACTATAATGAAGTAAGGATTAGATTATTTGTAGTGGTTAGTAATTACAGTTTGGAGACATTGAGAGAAACTAAGGGCACAGTTGTTTTCTAAACCCTTTCTGCCTATTACAGCTAAGTTTTCTTTTTGGCATTTCTTTTCTTTGCTGAAGTGAACAGTAGTGGTAATTCTTTTACATTAAATACTATCCAATAAAAATCATGATCATCATCGTATTAAATATTTAATTAATGGTTTCTACTGCTTATCTAATAGTGTCGGAATTAAACTACTAAAATCAATTGGGCATTTAATGATGAAGACTTACATTTGTGAGATAATATATTGGTAGGTATTCTGTTGTAAGTCTCTTCTATAGATTTTGGGTACCTACTTATGTCATAACAACCGCAAGAAACGATCGATCAGGTTAAGTTAAGCTTTACACGGTTGGTCAGTGGCTGGGTGGTTCTTGACAAAACAAGACCCCTATGTACCAACAAGCCGGAACCAATGTTGAGGACGTTGGTTCCGGCTGTCTTTCGTCGAATTTTTACGGTCGTCAGAAGCCCGAAAGTCTGACCATTCTTACCAAGGGGTATCGTATTACCCAATTACTAGGTAGTGGACGTCAGATAGGCAGTCACTCCATGTAAATTACTCGTATTCAGCTGCATCCCGATAGACTGGATGCCGCCAAATTTAAGATGAGGCTAGGCATACGATGTCGTAAGTCTCTTCTGTTAGTATCTACTTACCTTGACACATATTCTAGAAGAAATTTAAACAAATATTTTTGGTTTTTATTCTAATATCTTAAGACAACCAACACAACGTTATCTGATTCCAAACTAGGCACAGCTTGTACTATGGCAACTAGAAAACTGATAAACATACTTATATATTTCTAAATACATACATATTATAGATAAATTACACCCAGACACAGAACAATGTTCATCACACAAAGATTTGTCCTGGGTGGGAATCGAACCCACGGCGTCAGTCTTAGCAGTCAGGGTCACTAACCACTAGACTAACTGGCCAGTCTAGTTGTTTTATAAACCTTTTCTGCCTCATTTAAGTTTTGTTTTTGGCAGTTAATTTTTTATGAACTTTTGAGTCTATGCTTCAGTTGCCATAATTGTCACGCTTGGCAGGCGGGTTGGTGATCGCAGTATGGTGGTAAAATGCATGTTTCTTGTGTTGCCGGAGGTAAAGAATAGCACCATCCTATAGCTTTCCGTGGGTGTCGTAAAAGGCGACTAAGAGAATGGGCAGCAGCGTTCTCTACATAACTTTACCTGTTTAAATTCTACGTTACCAAATCGCATTAATCCTAAAGCTCACCGCTATGAATCATCATTTCAAGGTAACAAGAAAAGGCCCATCCAAAAACTATTTCCTAATAAGACATACCCTGACCGCAAATTGCTAAGCCTAGTACACATAATAGGTAGTAAATCACTATTTACTGTCCTAGCTTACTTATCAAGTTGTTGGGCTGTAACTACGTCCCGTGGGTTTGTACTAGGCTTTATTCTGTTCAGTCTATTTAGGTAGTAATAGACGCTGGTTAAAATAATTTATGTAAGATTTTATGACGTAATGCCCTCTCGTTTGTGTTTTATGATAGAAATTAGATTCTTTTGATTTACTAAAAGCTGTTGTTTTAATATTTTTATTAGAGTTTATTTGTTGTTTCATGATGTTTATAGTGTATAAAAACGAATATAAAACGAAACTAAAGCCGCCAACTTGTTTTTTATCACATTTTGCAAAAAATACACAACTGTCTACCAACAGCGGCGTCCCTTTGTTAACGTGATTCTAGCACCCACAGATCTTTGTAGCAATATACCATTCATGAAAAACGTAAAAGAGTATTAAGAATCAAACATAAACATTTTTCCATGTCATTGTTTTTCTGAGAATTTCGTGAAACCACTGTGGCTTTTGGCTAAGTAATAACAGCCGCACAGGTCGATCAGTCAGGTTAGGCTACGTTGCTACGGTTGATCCGTCTATGGATAACCATATTTACATACCAATATCCCTCTGGCCCACGTTAAGCCGTTGGCCTCGGCTGTCGTTCAAGGATCTTTGAGAGTCGTTACCGGAAGGAAGCCTGAAACTCTGACCACTGGTTTTACTACGAGGTATGGTTTTACCCAGTTACATGGATGTGGAGGTCAGATAGGCAGTAGCTTCATGTAAAACATTGGCTTTCAGTTGCATCCTGTTAGACTAGAAGCCGACCTCAACATAATTTGGAAAAGGCTAAGTAGAAGAACTGAAGACAGAATATCAAATTATAAACAGACAAAAGCACTATCAATTGGACGTAGTTATGCAAAAAGGATCCAATCCACAACTTGGTCAAAAATGAGTTAAGTGCACCAAACTGATCCAAACTATACATACTACGAGTCAGTAAAAACAACCTAGCTAAAAATAGCTTTATTTTTCGTGTACTTTAATTTTTAAAACCAATGGTATGGCGCTTCTTATTTTTTTTTTCAGTATAAACTATTTAAACTTTCTGTTTCTTGACTAGTATTTGTACCAGAATATGTCAATATACCATTACTAATAAAAAACGTGTTAATATTCCACAGACAATTTGTTTTTTTAAGTAATGAAAAAAATGCCTCTTGAACTTAAAACGTCAATAACTCAAAATGAGCTGAATGTGGATTGGATCCTTTTTGCATAACTACGTCCAATTGTGAACGAATTCGTGTAATAAATATTGAATAATGTATTGTGATGACATAAAGTATTAACATTGAAAACAAACATTTGAATAATGTGTACTACCAACTGCAACATGTCAACAACAAAACTCCTGAGCAGTTCGGCGCTGATAATTTAAATGAACCAATCAGCTACCATGTCTTCAACATCACTCACTTGCCATAATGGGACATTCCTAATTTAAAACACCAGACGTTTATGGCCTTAAAAAGGGGGGGACATTAAAATAACTGTCAAACAGAAGAAACTTTTAATATAATGAACTATTATAAATCGGGCAATTAACCATTTTAAAACGCTCTAACATGGACTTATGTCCCGTTTCCTTGGCTTTTAAATAAGACGCTTGTGAAAGGAATTAAAAAGTGCCTAGAAGCATTTTTAACAGCCACGATGGGTGTCGTTAGAATTAATTATCCTTAACTAAGCGAGCGTTCTTAACCGCGTTAGATAGGTAACATTGTAACGAGATATAGAGACAAATAAAATTGTTTTTGTTTTTAAGGGGATAACATTAGGGTAGCCTGCAAAATTCAGATATTCTTACGTTTTTTTTGTAATTTGCAAGTCAGCGTCAGGCTGTAAATGAACAAAATATGATTTGCTACCTTAAACTAAATAATGTGCGTGCTACATCAGCGCAGTCTCCTAAACGACTCCTCTATCTTCTTGCCAAAAAAGCTGCAAGGCTCCTTTACTTAATCTCATGATTCCCTATTTTTTTTTTTGATACTAGTTATTGCATGGAATCTGAAGGCCAACTTTCGTATAACTATTTACACACAGTAATGCGCTTGCCTGGGTTCGAACACACGCCCTACAACCAGTTAGTCGGGGCACTGGGCCACCACCGCTCTCCCTTCCCTTTAGGGTCCCTGGCCCCTTACTATTTATCTTCAATTCTTTGTTCTGTCCAAACAGCAAAGTAGAAGTAATAATTCTTTCATCATCGTCAAATTCTAATATCTCTACATCTCAGAGTCTCACCAAATAAGATATCATCTGATTTTATTATCACGGTATCGACATTTTATACCAATGATGACATAACCTTCTCAAATTTGTGTGAAACCCGTAAAATATCGAGCGCGGGCGGAACACGTAATAACTCAGTAGATATCATCAGTAATAAAATTTGAGACAGTATAGAATTGTATCAGTTCCTATGATTTAGTTTGTTATTAATTTTGTGGATTTATGTGGGTATCGCTCACGGTTTTAAAGACGGGTGAATACTCGTTACCTTTTTAGGATTTCGTATACTGCGAATTACGTTGGTATTTCCGTTCTTTAAAAGTTTTTTATAATTGTGATTGGCTCGTGGCTGTCTAATAACGGCTGCACGGGTCTGTTCATTAGGTTAAACTACGCTTGCCGAAATTGGTCCGTGGATGGGTGATTTATATATAGTGAGTCCCTACCGTGCCTCGGAAAACAAGCTAAGCCGTTGGTCCTGGCAGTCATTCGAAGATGAACCTCCTCCGTATTTTTTCGTCGGTTGATAAGCTGACAGTGTTGACATTAAAGTCCGTCGTCATTAAAAAACATTGCAATAACCGACCACCCCAAGAACATTTTCAAAGCCAGTCATTTTTTCATGTTGAATATGTTATAGGTACATATAAGAGAACACTCTGATCTGAAGTCGTTGAGCAAAGTGAGAAATCAGCTTAAAGAACTTACACTATAAAATACAATTTATCTATTTGTCTATATTGTCGTCACCTCGATACTCAAACGTAACTTTATCTCCCAAAATAAAAGCATTACAAATCGTTAGGTAACTTTTCATGTTAGAGCGATGAAAATATTTTATATAGGTATTATGGTCTATAAAATTATTATTGTTTGCTATTACTTGGTGAAAATGCGTTGTGAATCATTTCTATTGTTCGGTTTTGTAATAACTAGATGTAAACGCTGAAAGGTAGGTAATACAAATACTCGTAAATATTTACTGTGTTGCCTTTTTAGCAGCCTACCGTAAATATATTGTAATTTTGATAAAATTAGGCTAAATACGACATCATTTTGTTCATATCGATGTTTAGAACTCATCAAATATGAGCATATTTTAAGCGATATTTTACTTTTTTATTGTAGGTTTGAAAAGTCACAATCTTAGAGGGATTTATCTTTCCATAAATATTATCAACTAATTATGGAATTAATTCAAAACTAATTTGTTTCCAAAATAATCCTAATAATCCTCCGGTGTTATAGGAGAATAAACTGTGTATGGACGATTAGCGCTGGGATTGGAAAGATAGTCTGTCTGTTACCTTTTCATTTATTAACGGCTGAACGGAAATGGATGAAAGGCATACGGATAGGTCATGACTTGGGTTAGGATGTTTTTTTTCTATCCCGGTAATATTTCGCCCGTAGGATAAACTCAGAAATTCGTGCGGGCACAGCCGCAGGCATAAACAATTTATTAAAAAATGCATTGTCGAGATCACAAGAAATTTATTTTACCAAATCTTTACTCTTACGTACTTAAAAATAACCCATGGTATCATTTAAAAATATATTCCCAACAATATACCCCGTCACAAATTCATAAAGAATCTATTTTAATCGCCAGACAATATCCGCGCAACTCCGTGAAATTGCCTCCCGACCTTTAATTATTTAAAATCCTCGATATCGGAGACTATTATATTCATACGGGATCTTGAATAATGGGTTCCGTGCAGATAGGATTACCTAGTTTCAATCTAGTTAATCCTAAAAGGTTCTGCTCTGTGATTATTAGGATCGGTTGTCCGTCAAGGAGTATTAAAGGATGATTTTATAACTTTCAGATGTGTAGCACGGTCTTCGTGGATGAAAGGACCAACAAACAAAAAGTCAATCTCTTCTGCAATAGGGTCTCCTTCACGTGAAAGACGGTCAGTTATCAGCATTAAATACCTAACCTTGCCTTCTATAATCTTATCTTTGACAACAGTGTTATTTAGCAGAATATTTATGAAAACTTAATCAATGGCGTCATTAAGTGGCTTTTGCATAAATAAATATAGCAACTGCATCAAGGCAAGCTATATTTAACCGCAAAATTTCAGCAATTATCAGTAGACGACTCAATTGGAACTGACAAATTAATAGCGAGGTTCGACACATCCCGCCACCAACTACTAATCGCCTCTTCAACTGTGAAATGGTGTGAAATTTTGAACACATCCGAACGCTCCAAGGATTATTGGTGGTAATGCGGTCTGTTCGACTGAAGTTACTGCATGAGGTATAGTTGGTAATTTAATTGAGCAGAAAAAAATTGAAGTACTTAGATATTTCCGTCATATTCATTTCTTTTTAGACTGGTTGACTCAACATATTTCATTCTAAGACTCTACCTCAATCGTTATTGAATTTACAGTCAGGATCTTTAGACCTATAATCGGTTACTCCAGTCCCCTCTTTGAGGAGTGGATAGAGAGGCGCCACGGCGTCCTCACCTTCCGCCTGACGCAGGTTCTCACCGGGCATGGGTGCTTCGGTGGGTTCCTGTTCGGGATAAAGCGGGAGGACACGCCCGGGTGTTTCCATTGTGAGGATCATCTGGAGGACACGATGGAGCATACGGTGGAGGTGTGCCCTGCCTGGGCGGAGCACCGCCGTGTCCTCGTGGAGGCGATCGGCGGCGGCGACCACTCGCGTCCGGCCCTGGTGTGAGCCATGGTACGGAGCGAGAGGGAATGGGAAGCCGTCACCTCCTTCTGCGAAGCAGTAATGCTCGCGAAGGAGGAGGCGGGGCGCGTGAGGGAGTGGCAGTCATTGCGCCCTCACGTCCCTAGCCGCCGCAGGAGGAGACGCCCCGGGCGTCGGGAGTCGATAGCGGACTCCCGGCCACCGTAGGCGCGAGCTTGCGGGTGGCGAGCAATGGGTAGCTCACCGCCCGGTAAGGATCAGGCTCGGGTCGACGGCGCGTAGTGTTCCACGCGCGCCTCAAAGAGATGTCAGCAGCAATGTAGGGGTCTACTAGGACCGATGCCTGCCGGGGTCGCGTGATTGTTCGAAATAGATACCGTGACCCTGGCACATGGGCAACTGATGGAACACGGGTGGGTTTTAGTCAGTAAAAGTCTGACACGCCCTCCCGCTCCGCCCAGAGCGGGAGAAGTCATTTGATGATTTCCCATCCAAAAAAAAAAAGGTATAGTTGATAATTTAATTGAGCAGAACAAAATTGAAGTACTTAGATATTTCCGTCATATTAATTTCTTTTTAGACTGGTTGACTCAACATATTTTATTCTAAGACTCTACCTCAATCGTTATTGAATTTACAGTCAGGATCTTTAGACCTATAATCGGTTACTCCATCGCTAGTCCAATTTGGTTAGCTAATTCAATAGATTTGCATTGTTGGTCTTCCGTAACATTTGCATTGATGTCTGCCTTATAATCTTACTTCACGATATCGTGATAATTTTGAAATTATCTGTAGATACAATTGCTGCGCATATGTGCATATTAACAAAAATGATTCTTCTGAGTTATGCAATTTTAACGTGTATTTTGATCACGATATTGGTCGAAGTAACAATAATTTTGATTTATGGTAAGAATTATGCATTAAAACAGATTAATTGTTTTCGTAACGGAACATTTTAAAACCATGAGAAGGATTTAATTTGATTTTAAGTTCATAGCTTTATAAAAGTCGGGTCCGTTAAATTGGCTATACCAGTGTTAATACAAATGTTTTATTTGCCAAAAGAAATGCAATACCTCTTTTGAACATCAATTAATTTCAGACAATAAACGTCCACTGCTGGACATGGGCCTTTGGGGGAGACCCATGTCCAACACTGCAGCAGTGTTTACTATAATCGTCATGCTTGACAGGCGGACTGGTGATCGCATTATGATGGTAAAATTCATAGAGAACGCAGCGGCCCATTCTTTAGTAAGTCCATTAGTCGCCTTCTAGGACACCGACGGGAAGAAATAGGATGGTGCTATTCTTTACATCCGGCAATACACGGCAACCTCTTTTAAACGCCGACGTTAAAATTGGCAACCAGATTCATCCCCAGAACAAAATTATTTTCGAACATCTTTATTCTCTTTCGCATTGTATCACCCTAATAGAAAAACACACTAAAACCAAAGCGATACTGGTCCTTTCAAACGCTGGTCAATAAAGCTTTATTAAGTTATTTACCGGTAATAAGATAATAGGGTAAGCCTCATCGATTATTCCAAATAAGTGTCAGGGGACTAAAAATGGAGATTTACGTTACCCCCTAACTTTGTACAGATTTTTGGCCAAATCTATTTCCAATTGATATTTGATTTGGTCCCATGATTGCGTTATGGAAGAGGGTGGCCACTGCCCGTGTTCAATTTAATTTCTTTTTATTCTCATATAATAAGGGATTTGCTTGTTCTTCTGGGATTCCAAGCTTTGAATAAATTGTTTAGTTAACAGCTTTAGCTGTTTTTTTTTTGTATTTTCTCGTTCATTATCCTTGTTTTTCGTCATTGATAACTGTTTTTTTAAGGTCTATTTTTTCGTATAGGAGAAGAGAACTACTATGACTGTTATATTTCATAATTTATTTTAAGCCACTCTTTACATCTTTAAAAAGAGACTTGACTCTCATCAGCCCAAATATTGTACTTGGCAAGCAACAACCCCAATTTTGAGGGGGCGCATTTAAGGTGTTTTATCATCCCGAGAACGTGGATGGAATGCCATAGCACTTGCAGCATATTGAGTACTGTAGATGATATGATAAAACAACAGACCCAGTCCAGTCGCTAGGAGATCCCTAGCATTTGGACTAACAAACAGTTGGTTGAATATTTCAGTTTCCGCCACAGTAACTCCGTCTGGACCTTCGAATATAAATATTGCGTGTAATATGTTCCAGATGTCAAGCCGAGTAACTCCCGATCTTCTATTAACAATGAATCTTCTCATGTAACATCGTTTACCCCATAACTACAGAAGCTATAGTCGCTTATTAATACGGGTCATGTGGCGTCAAGTGCCAAGTTGGACTGTCTCCAAGTGGTCTCTCCATCGAATTTGGCAAGATTTCTGATAGTACCAGATGTCACACACATACACCTGCAAAAGTTTCTAACTATTCTCGAAATGTTTGCTATGCCGGAAATATTATTTGCACTATGAGTTTGGTTTCCATTTCCTCGATAGTTTGATGCCTTTAATTGTTTGTTACACTGTCTGCTGTACTTGTCGTGATTTCTTCCTTTTTTAACTCTTGTAGAACTATTATGGTTTATTCAAAGTCTTTATGTGACTTCTGTCTCATATTGATTTAAATTATAACCAACAAAACTATACAAATATCTTACTGTTTGAATATTATCTACAAAACATGTACTTATATCGTGTTTTGCTATTTACACCTTTATAATATCCCATTTGCCCGTGACCTCCTGTTCGACCTCCGTGACGAAGGTAGAATTTTGTATCACCTTGTAAAATAAGCCAAATAAACTGTCTAACAAACCCAAACAACATTTCATAAGACCATATTAAGCCGAAACATTTTCTCCTTTTATTTCAGCGAAAAAAATCCGCTATAATAATATATGTAACTACATAAATATTTACTCCTTAAGTAAAGTTTGCCATCTCATGTCGTAAAGAACATTATATAATTTGCATAAGAAGTTTGAATGGGCAGAGCTGAAAGCCTCCAGTCGCGTCTGGCATGTGAATTGCTTTTTTATATACGTTAATATTGACTCTCTTACTTACGGCTACCGTCGGCTTACATGAAGACCTTTGGCGTTAGTGCTCCTATTCTTTATTAAGTATTTTATGTTTCAAAGAGTTTGCTTTTACATATTTTATTGGGTTCATTGTTTTATTCTCTTACAATTCATTCTGCGTGCTCATAAAGAATATTGACTGTTTTTAACCGACTTCAAAAAAAGGAGGAGGTTATCAATTCGTCTGTATTTTTTTTTTATTTTTTTTTTTTTTTATGTTTGTTACCTCATAACTTGTGACTGGGTGAACCGATTTTGATGATTCTTTTTTTATTTGAAAGCTGGTGCTTTCCGAATGGTCCCATTTTAATTTGGTTCCATTCAGACAATGGGGTCCATGTGAAAACCATATAAGTCTTAAATTTCCATTAAGTATTTGGGCGACAAATGAACGAATACCGTGTTTGTTACCTCATAACTTTTGACTGGGTGACCCGATTTTGATGATTCTTTTTTTATTTGAAAGCTGGTGTTTTCCGAATTGTTTTCTTTTAATTTGGTTCTATTTGGACAATGGAGTCCGTCTGAAAACCATATAAGTCTTAAATTTTCATTACGTATTTGCGCGACAAATGAACGAATAACGCGATTACATTAGTGCGGAGTATCTACCACAACTAAAGAGTCAAAAAATAAAAACTTTTTACAAAAAAAACAACCGACTTCCTTAAAAAACACTACAAAGTCAAAAATAACTTTAATTTCGGAAGTCGGTGGCAAAAACCTTAAATACAGAGCCTAAGACACCGACTTTCGAAATTAAAGTTATTTTTGACTTTGTAGTGTTTTTTTAAGGAAGTCGGTTGTTTTTTTTGTAAAAAGTTTTTATTGTTTACAGTGAGAATGTTTGATTTGATAATAGAATCATTCATGCAGAAAAATGTAATTAAAAGTCTAAAATTGTAAAGTAAAGAGATATTATAAGAAACCCCACACCATCATTATTTATTTATAGTGTCATAAATATTTATCAGATTTTTCTAATCACTTTTAATGCTCATGTATTTATGTAGATAGCTATTTTGCGTAATTAAGTAGTTTCAATTTTTCTTAGAAAAGTAATATTCCTTACTGAATTATTTATGCTCTTCAAACAGACGATTTATATTCTACAAGCGCTGATCACTCCTCTCAATGTTAGTAATGTTTATATTTATGGCCAGAGCTGTAAAGGGACCCTTGGAACCGGAACCAAATAATCAAACAGCGAATAATATCATGGCGTTATTTTTCAAGTTTATGACGTCATCGCGTGGCGCCGCAGCTGCAATTTAACGCGTCATTCAACTGGCGATTCATGATCACGATCAACTATGTTAGGCGATGCTCAATGGGGCTTTGGAATTTCGAACTGGTTTCCCTGCAATTACTAAGAAAGCAATTTGACCTAAACGACTGTTTGGATATAAATTGGACATCAAGTCTGAATGACTATTTAAACTCTTAGAACAAAATGTTTCATCAAAAGTTGTTTTAGCTTGACTGAAGTGACGCCTGACGAAAATAAAATTATTAAAAGTTTATCAATTAATTTGGACATTTTTAAACAACTGCAGCTTTCCTTCCCCAAGTACGCTGAACAATTGAGCAGTATAACAAGATTATAATGTCAGTCCAAAATTAATAATAGAATAATTGAGTCGAGACGAAACCCTGCTCGGACAGATTTGAGATAAGAATTCAATTTATACTTTCCGACTACCATCTACACCCGCTTCTGTTTTAAATCAAAACCACCCCAAAAGAGTATTTGATTTCAAATATACTGATCAGTATCAAATAGGCCCGCCCGCAGATATTATTGAGGGAAATGATAAAATCTATCAAAACAAATAAATTATTGCAATGTTATGGGAACTGATCAAATAGTGATTTACGATAGAAGGGTTTTTGCAGGATTCGAAGTTGGGCTTATTTGCATGGTAGGTGTGTGTGTTCTCTCAGCCGATGAAGGTCAAATAATTCTAACAAAGTAGGAAAGTAAATAGTTTATTCATAAAATTACGATTTCACACTCAAATGACGGGCAGTTTTGGTTTGCTAACATCAAACAGGGCCTTTTTGGCATCTATACTAATATTATAAAGCTGAAGAGTTTGTTTGGTTGAACGCACTAATTTCAGGAATTACTTGTCCGAACTGATAAAATATTTTTGTGTTGAGTAGCCTATTTATTGAGAAAGGCTATAAGCTATATAACATCACGCTACAGTTAAAAGGAGCGGAGCAGCAATGAAAAATGTTCGAAAACTGGCAGGCAATTCGATACGACGGGAAGGGTCAGGGGAGCAAAAATTTGACGCGGACGAAGTCGCGGGTAGAAGCTAGTAACTAAATAATATTGTACCGAATGTATGTTTATGTAGAGAAGAAATATATGACCGGACTTATTAAACTTTACCCACAAAGAAGTACAATTTGTAATTAACTTAATTCCAAACAAAAGTTTCATGTAAGTAAGCCGTATTACACTTGCGGTACATTACCGGTAAGTAAATCACTCTATTCAACATACCTACTTACCCAGACACCTAGATTTCCTTAACAAATCCGGGCGGCACTACCATAAATTAACACAAAAACGTTCGCTCTAAGCGATCTGATATCACCATTGTTTCGGCTAGCCTGCTTAGCATACCACCCGTATTTAACAGCGCATGAATTTGTACTAGAAGAACGGCATTAATTTTGTCAAGGAAGTGCTATTTAGTGAAGAAGTAACAAGAGTGTTCATGGAGTTTCTTGCCGTTCTTCTCCATAGGTACCTACTCTTTGGAATGGGGAACTAGCTTTATTTTTCTAACTCACAGCCACTTGATAATTCAAAAGTGCCTGTAATTAGTTTATTTGAAATAAATGTTTTGAGTTTGAGTGACGAAATTTCGAAGACTTCTCCAAAATATATATATTTTTTAATATAAAAAATCTTATATCGTGCATTATCACGAAAACCAAACGAGTGTGCTTATTTGCAGCCAGTGCTGCTGTGTGTGCGTGCTGTATTGCTTCAGCGAAAGTGGGTGAAATATTTATTGCAAAATTCCAGGACATACAAGTGAAGTTAAATAAAAGCTTTTAAAAGAAAATTAACGCAGGTTTATGAACGTCTTTCCTATGATGACGATGATGAAATGATGAATTATACAGCATGTATAAAACAGATGTGGTAATATTTGAGGATGCGATACAGACCATCCAACTGAATATTTTTTCCATGAGACTAACATCTTAATCACGATAAAATAATCAGGAGTTTCATACATTTGGATCGATACGTCTTGTATTGAAGTTTTGTAGGGGATATGGTATGAACAGCAACAGGCAACGTGTTACCATAGATTCAGTACATTATTCTAAATCTCCCTGTTTGAACTCTCTCTGTAACTATACCTATGTTTAAAAAAATAAATATTAATTGATTAAGATTTTCGACTGTTATTAAAAAAAATGCTGTTCATACATTCTGACCGATACTTTTTTATGAAAGAACAGACATATTTTTTACAGATTCAAATTATAAATTATCTCGCTAGGTGATCTAGCATTGTTTGATAAATTCAGCTAACATTTGAAATGATTACAGTAATAATAACACCCATTACTTTGAGAATTATTTTAGACTGTCAACTGGTGCAATTTTAAAATAATAAAAATTCTATAAAAATTTAAGCCCCCAGGACATTGAAAATTATGCTGCATACTGTTACAGATCCATAGTATTACGTGGAGCTACAATTTCGTGCAAACAGCCTGAGAGTTGTGCAAGTTGTATTGGCCATACAAACTCCCACGTCTTAACTGACAGTTACTTTCAAAACAATTACGCTTCCACTTCTTGGTGTGGACACACTGTTATGAAGTTCGATGAATTCTTGGTAAACGATACCGTGTCGATAAGGTCGGAAATTGAATATTTGCTAAAGTAAGTTTTAGTTCAGTTTTATTAGTACTTTAGACAGACATCTAATATGCGACTGAAACTTAACTGAAACTGCTCAGAAGTAGAGGACTAAGATAATAACTTGTTTGAGGTTTATAGAGAAACAAGTTTGTAGCTACCAAGCTAGTGACGATATTTCTTGAAAACGATTACTGACTTTTAGATTATTTAAGAATATTAATAATTTAGTCCGTCTATGTATATTTTGGTGCGTGAAGTACTATTAACTAACTTCGACTATTTGATCTACCGCATCGCATCGAAACGCCTGCCCTCGCTTTTACTATGTTTTGGCTTAGCGTTTTTTATGACCCATTTTCTTTTTGTTCGACCCTAGCGTGATGGAAATTAGTCTATAGCCTTCCTCAAGAATTGTACTATAAAATGCAAAAAGTTTTATTTTAATTTGACAAATAAACTCTTCAACTTTATTATAATATAATAATCATTTATTCTCCCTTCACAAAGTTGACTTAAATTATTATCAGTAGATATATGGATTAGTCCACACTTGTACTATTATGATGTCAACTCCGTAGAACTTTGCAGTCGTTTTCATAAAATAACTGCAAAGACATCGAGACAAATCATATTCTTACAACCTGTTCTAATTTATCACAGCATGCTCGCTGAATACAAAACCACTGAGTCACATATGCAGCGAAACACGTTCAGTCTATCAAGACAGACATCATCACGATTCAGTCATTTGCATATAATGACTACTTAAAAAGCAACTAACATGAATTGTATGACTGTTAACTGAATGTGTACCGTCGGAGTTGTCAACGCTCAATCTTTGATTACTTTATTGCCTGAGGATGCAGCGAGAATTATAAACTTCATGAATAATTCGTAATCGGATTCCGTGTTGTGTAGGTGGTCTTTAATGCGAGAATTCTAGAACAGTTTCTGTAGGATATGAAACTGTATCAGGACATGAAAGCTGCCTCCGTGACAGTATTTTTATTTTTAACTTTTTAGGTATGGTATCTACCCCGCACTAATTCCTACCACTGCTGGCAGTGACAGGACTATTAGAATATCATCACGATAAACAAAGTGGATTAAATTCGTATTATCGAAGCTAACGCAAACACTACCAAAGCAAAGACAATAAGATTGAAATGGGACCAGATGGGAAGCACAAGTTTTCAAAAAAAAAAATAAACCAAAATTGGTTCACCCAGTCAAAAAATCTGAGGTAACAAACATTAAAAAAAATACAGTCGAATTGACACCTTCTTTTTTGAAGCCGGTTACAAAAATTCTTAATGTTCTGTTGCCAGTTTGTCTAAACGTCTTCAGTATACAGGTCTGTATCTGTTTTTTACATGGTTAAATAAAATAACCAGGTAATACTTTATTCACAAGTTTAGTATCGATATCGAAAACTAATGAAATGACAAAAAAGCAAAAAAGAAATGTATCCTTCAAATTTTTACAAAACTTTAAATGACACTATCATGATTAAGGCAACCAAACGACTGTTAAGTTATGGTTTTTTGGAAATTCGTTAAAAGTACCCGCAATATATTACAAAACGAGCTGATCGAGTAGGTACAGGTATTGATCTTCGGCCGTCGAAGGAGGATTTTTTTTCACTAGTTTTCGCTATACGTGGGTGAAGTATTAGCAGCGAATTTATAATAATTTGACCCTGTAAAGCTCATCATGTTTTAGCTGGATGTAATTAAAATCGTTATAATAGTCTACTTAATTTTTTAAAAGTCTATCTTCACCACCAAAATGACAAAGTTTTGTGCCAGAACACCAAATTATACACTACAAAATTACCAAACATATTCGAAATTTGTTAGACAAAAAGGCAAGAACAACTCGTTAACATATGCATGCTGCTGATACCGTAAGTACAGCACTCATTTCCTTTTCTCGATCCCTTTCGAAGTAAGGCAAAATGTACGGCGCTGGTCTATTTCGGTGTTCTGCATTCTCTAGCAGTACTTCGTACTAAGAATTTCGACTATTTTGTACGGCGACGGTATCAACTATTGTTTTATTTCTAAGTCCATTATTTAGTAAAGGTTCTTGGTGAAAAATTGTCTCGTTTGTAAGTGACTAAGCGTCCACTTTAAAAACATTTTTAACATTTTCAGTGAGCAAAATGCTCACGCCCACAGTATTTTGTGTTTGTGAAAAATGATCGAAGAGTTTAGTCAACTTTGCAAATTGTGAACTTTTATGATTGATTCCAGAATTTTCCTTCGCTTTTCATCCGAAAATAATTATGAATTTGTGGTGAATCATGTGATAGCTACCTCTAATAACTCCAAATTACAGTGCATTCACAGATGCAAATACTAAAAGTAGTTTATCTATAATTGACAACTGAATCCATTTCTGTCATTTATAAAATAGGTATTGTGTTTAAAAAGTATTTTCCCTTACCTTTGACTGAGCCAAAGAAAATTTAATCTTATATCAAGGCAATAAGACAATTTGAAACGCATGAAGTAATGCTAGGTTCACCACGATTTTCTTAATAATATCAGTTAGCTTTGAAAAAAAAAAAAAAAAAAACTTGTTCGAGCCAAAGAAAATTCAATCGTATGTCAAGACAATAACGCAATTTGAATTCAAGGCAATAATGAGATTTAAAATGCATGAAGTAATGCTAGGTTCAACATGATTTTAGCTTTGAAAAAAATAACTTGTTTTATGCTTTTATCTCAATACTCTAATTGGGTTGTATGATGCCTTCCGTTAATTATGTTACACGTTGTATTGTTTTGTTTTAGACAGATCAAAATTTCATCATCATCATCATTTCAGCCAAAAGAGATCCACCGCTGGCCATAGGCCTCCCCCAATTTGGGCGGTTTTTCATAATCGTCACGTTTGGCAGACAAGTTGGCGATCGCAGTATGGTGGTCAAATGCATAGAAAACGCTGCTGCTCATTCTCTAGCCCTTAGCCTCTTTTACGACACCCACTGAAAGAAATGAGATGATGCTATTTTTTACGTCCGACACCACAAGTATCAACATTTACAACTTCCCAATAATTGACAAACCAAACGATTGCACCTACATTGTTGAAATCGAGCCCTACTTGACGTCAATCTAAAATGCCCTTTAAACTACAGCAGGCCATTTTCCGCTAACACTGAGCTCAATATAGGTCCACAATGTAATCCGTTGCCAGCGAGACCTTTTGATCCTGTCATAGGCTTCAAAGACACGAATGCACTGCATTGTAGAGGATTTCAACTGTTTAGTACAGTTGCGCTTGTAAGCCGGGATTAACCCGACGTGTCATGTAGCCACTAGACGCTGGTAACTAATTGGAGTGGTTCGACTAATGTACAAGTAGACTGTACTTGTATGTATCTGTATGTTATTATGGTTCAGGATTGAAGCATAGGCAGTTTAAGGTTCGACTAGTTATGCTCTAGGCCTGGTAAGTGGCTTATTTGACACCATGCCACACAACACTTTACCAAGTTTTGTCCTTTTATATCTCCACCTTATATATCCTTAAGAAGATAATTTTGACTAATTTGCGTTTTAGTTTTTGATGGAATGTTTGTGCCTAGGCAGCTCTAAGGCTAGACTGGGGTTGGTTAATTTGGGCAGATTAAGGAATAAATTGAAAATAGCAAAAAAAAAAAAAAACACTGACTGAAGACATGATATGTGCGTCTTTTAAAGGTCAGTCAAAATGCCACATAGCTTAAAATCCTAGGATAAACTAGACATGTTGCATAGTGACTGAATATTGACCCTTAGCCACTGTCCGTCGTCCGATCTCTGGGCAGTTGTGAGAATTTTCTACCTTTCGTTCGGGATTTTGATGAAATTTTCCGGAACTATTCCCCTGTCAGATCACCTGTCCGTCTATTTGCCTGCCAACGTGTAAGTCAGTGGCTAACAGAAAAATAATTGACTTGTTTCGGTCACGCACAGTTTGAATTCAGGTTTTAAAAATCGAATCGATTTTGAGTTCATTAAATATTTGTGGATAGTTATGGCGCTAACGAATCGAGGAAACGTTTTTTCCATTAAGCCAGCAGGGCACATTTTATCACGGTTTTTGTTCCTAAACTGTGATAAAATTTGTGTGACTCAAGCTTATCACAGAGGCCGTGTTCACCCTGTTGGTGTGGAAATATCACATTTATAAAATAAATTGTTCATTTTTGGGAATGTATTTTATTCAAACAATCACAAGAAGATTCTGTAAACAATTCTGTAGTTTTCATCGAGCTAACAAAAACAATTGACGACTACAACTTCCAAAAGATATTATCTTCCTCCACATCCACACAATGTCCCGTGGCCCCCAGCACTACACTAAAACATGACAAAACCCACCCAACTAAAAACCCACTCATTATAACACATTCACATTTCACAGCCCACGAAAAAACAAAAAAAAATACTTCAAACAAAAATGTCGCCGGTCGCGTCACTCATTCGATAGCAGGCGTCGGCGAATGTCGCGTGTGCCGAGGATTTACAGCAGCAATTAGTTATGTACCCGACGTACGACAAACGATGTAGGCTGACAAATGGTCGGCCAGGGTGCCCCAACTACCCGCAGACAATGGTCGCACTCGATTCGGTCAATCATTCTGTGGTGAATAAAATTATGAGTCAAGTTAAGGACTTGAATGTATTATCAGACTTTGTTTTGATTTAGGTCGAAGTTCCTGCTGGTTTCTAGGCAGACTGGATTGTTAAGTGCATGGAAATCTACTAAGATATGGTATGTAATTGTAGTTATGTTGAGATTTATATCACTTTCGAAATCTCGGTGCGCTTACAAACAATGAAATGTTTTCTTATAATGATAAATATTTGGATGACCGAGCTTTGCTCGGTATTTTTTGGTAAATTGTGTTTAAAATATTAAGTCTATGTTCAAGTTGATTATCGATAAAGTTGGTCATTGAAAACACGGATAAAACGACATTTTATAAAAATGAATCCTAGCTAGATCGATTTATCGCCCCCAAAACCCCCTGTATACAAAATTTCATGAAGCCGTTTCCGAGATTCAGATTATATATATATATATATATATATATATATATATATATATATATATATATATATATACAAGAATTGCTCGTTTAAAGATATGATAATTTAGAGCAGTGTTGGCTCAGAAAATCTAGACTTACGAATGAAAATTATTTCATCAGAACGGCTCTCAAAACGGTGAAGGAAAACATTGTGAGGTAACCGGTATGTCCTGTAACCAAAAATTTGAAGACGAGTGACAACTACCAATCCCCACGGCTCGCGTGGTGAATTTCCCGGGCCTCCTCTAGAGACGGGGTTAGTGTCCCAACAGTGGGAACATTATAAACTATTAAGATGATGAATCTCAATTGACGTTGTTCATCGCTTAGATAGAAATTGATGAATACTTATGTTGTATCTCAAGTGGCTTTTCAACAGTATATTATACACGTAAAGCGTATGTAAAGTTAAACTCCGCCATTAATCATTACAACATTATTTAAATTCTAAAAAATAGCCTCTTAATACTTAGATGAAATATAGAGAATCGACGAGGTGTCATGTGCATTGACAAATGAGATCTATTAATGGTGAGATAGACACATTTCGCAATATATTGGCAGCGGCTGGCGTGAATGCCGAACGATATCAATCGTTCATTCTGATCATTTATTATTAACAGCTTTTTGTCTGCGTTTCCGTCTCGATTGATAAACTGTGCTGGCTTATAAGAGGTAGATTATAAAGGATACGAAGTGATAGGGTTATGAGTAATCTTAACCAGTCAATTACCGTAATTACAGACACAATTAAAAAACGATTGTGTTTATACCAAATGTGGTATCTCAGGGACTTAGAGGTTAATAGATCTATTGTAGAAGGTTCGACTTAGAAATCATCAGTTAAACCTGAATTGAGACATAATTATTTTTGAAAACTTAGAATTTGTAATTGAATTATTGTCAATTTGTCATTGAATAACAAGCTTACTGTAAAGATGGCTTTCTTTTGACTTTTCAACAAACATTAATTGCATTACGTTGTTGAGTAGACTTTTTCAAACATATAAACTAATCAATTTGTATTTTGTACTTATTTTATAAGATAGTTTATAAGATTTAATGTGTAACTGTTTGTTATTCCTAATAAATAAATAAAAAATAAAATAAAATAATCGATTAGCAAAATCCTCAAAATGATTCTGATTCTGAATTTGATAGATAGTATGTTACGTAATTAGGGTGTAGCTTTGGGACATTAAGTGACAGATAAAAGATTAGAAGTTACCTAAATAATAACTTCTAATCATTAGTCTCTCAGCTCATATAAATACATCTATACTTATTATAATATTATAAAGTTGAAGAGTTTGTTTGTTTGATTGATTGAACGCGCTAATCTCAGGAACTACTGGTCCGAATTGAAAAAATATTTTTGTGTTGGGTAGCCTATTTATCGAGAGAGGCTATAGGCTATATAACATCACGCTTACAACTAAGAGGAGCGGAGCAGTAATGAAAAATGTTGCAAAAACGGGGAAAATGTATTCCTTTTGAGAGTTTCCGTTGCGTGCGCTGCGTAAACAGTTAAAGTAACGCAAAAATTATGTATGACGGATTTGTTTCTTTTAAAAAGGTCTAAAAAAAGTCCGCGAGAGCACATGTCTATCTTTTAAGGTTGACTCACTATAACTCAAAAGGAGCGAGCAGCAACGAAAAATGGACGAAAACTATGAGGCAAATCGATGCGACGGGAAGGGTCAGGGGAGCAAAAATTTGACGCGGACGAAGTCGCGGGCAGAAGCTAGTGAGTTCATCATAATCGCCTTCGCTGCCACAATAACCGGTCAAACATACATAGGTACTGTAAATAATGGCATACGTAATGTGAATTCAGAATTTTAATTTGCCGTTGTATTGTCGATGCTTTAAAATAATAATGGGTCATTTTCAGTACAAAGTCCGGTTGTCGTTCATATTTAATCCTTTCGATCATCATACATTCGCTGATGTTGCGATTTTAATGCCTATTGATGAACATTTTTGTACAAAAGAGTACCATTTACTTACCTTGTTATCCATACTATTATATTATAAATGCAAAAGAAACTCTGTCTGTCTATCTGTCTCGCTTTTCTGCTAAAACTACTGAACCGATTTAAATGAAATTTGGTGCACAGATAGTTTAGAGCCTGAGGAAGGACATAGGCTACTTTTTATCCCGGTGGTTTGTTCCCACGGGACAATTTCCGACCTCCACGCGGGCGAAGCCGCTGGCAAAAGCTAGTTTCAATATAAGTGTTGAATTGTGTCAATTCATTATAAATTATGTCTAATTGCCATAGCGTATGTCGTGTACCGCATTGACTGCAAATAAATTACTGTGAATTCGAATTGTAATTAAAAGTCCTCTTTTTGACTTGTAGTTTTGAATAGCTGATAATTCAAACAACTTGTTAGAAACGGTCTAAGTGATCTAGTGGTCGCAAGCGCTACTGGTGAGCAAAAGGTGTTGGTTTCAATTACCAGGTCGGACAAAATGTTATTGGGTTTTTCCATCAGGAAGTTCTCCCGGAGTCTGGATTAGTGCCTGGTTGGTGGCAATAGGCTCGAACCCTATTAAATATAACTTAAGCGTACCTGGGTGGGTTTTAGTAAAAGTCTGGCACGCCTTTTTGATTTTCCACCCTAAAAAAGCATACCCTAGAATTGTGGATATGTACTATAAGTACACCTCTGTCTTAGATACATACATACATAAACTCACACCTTTGTCTTACCTTCGGAAAATATAGACATGACATTATACGATTTAGGAATATATTAGCGGGGCCAAATATTTCATGAAATTCTTTAGAAGATTGATATTGAAGACACTTGTGGAGAAACTATTAAATAGTCCAGCGTGATGGATGACCCACTTCCAAAACCAATAAGTAAACAATTACAATCATTGAAACACGTTCTCCAATTTACATATGAGGATTTTAAATGGGTCATATTCATCGTATGAGTTATTGGCAATCAACGCCAATGGCTGCTCATACTGTAAACAATGCTTGTGCAAGCAAAAAGGCTAAATGCTTCGCGAATGAAAGTTGAAATTTAATAGAAAATTTTTGCAAGGGGTAAATTCATTATTGAATGTAAAAATGTTGTAGGATTAGATTTCGAAATAAAGTAAACGCTTATAAATTGAATTTAGTCAATAATTTTGCTGTACGGGCAGTATGGATAGTTTTTGATTTAAATGTAACTACATCTTGTTGATTGGGTGCAGATTATTTTGTTAATATTCTATTTCATTATTTTAGACTTTCTGAGACTTACTTCTAGTATTGTAAATACCGTTTCCGGTTAGTGAACGGAAATCGATTGCATAATTGATTAAAATTATGTTTTATTATATGTAGAATTAAAAAAGCAAACGGCAATGCTTTTTAAAATTAGCTGTCTGTAGAATTAAGACTTATAACGTTACGCAGCTCCTTGTCTTGTTCAAATTCGTTCTGATTTCCTACAGTATTTATTAAAATGTTGCAAATCGAAATATATATTTTTTCAATACTTCCAGGTCAATGAAACATGGACATCTGAAAGCGTGCTGAGTTGAGGACAAAGCATCATCAAAGCTCCAGAAAACATAAATGACAAGGAATGTAAATTGTGAAGACTGTTGGAGAAGAAAGAAGTATTCGATACTAAGCAGTAAATAGTTCAAAACTGGAATGAGGATGAGAATACCATAATAAAGATGATAAACACTGCCTACAGAGCACTAAGTCTGAGGAGAATTTCGCCTCTCCAAGCTTTTGCTCTTTGAATGAATAATGCATTCAAACATCCGAAACTTCATCAATAACAGGAAAAAAAAACCAAACAAGAACCAGATTTACAACTTCCCATAGCAACAAGAATCCCACTACATACCCACACAGATTTCGGCCAACATCTGAGTGTTCTTACTAAAATGTTTGACACGAATTGTTTCCAAGCTCGACGGCGTGATAAATGAAGAGTATTCGCACTGAGTTGACATATTTCGGAGAATCTGAGGCGTTTACTGTCACAGGCGATGATCAGATAATGGATGATGTGGTGGATTTTTCCTGTTGCTATCTTTGAATTTACAAGGACACGTTATAAGTAACGTGTAAGTGACTGGGCTCTGATTCAAGGAATTTTGATACTAATAGTTTGTATGTAGGCTTTGCGGTATGTTGTCATGTTATGACAATGCATGCGTAGATTGATGCGAAGATAAATGAGAACGCAAAATTATAACTATAAGCAGTGTTTCATCCTTTTTGTATAAGTTATTCTTGACCAGTACGAAGCTCGGGCTACGAGCTTAATAACGAGCTTTACTTGAAGTTTACATGAACTACTATTTATTCAATCACGTCCAACAGAACTAAACGCCAAAAGTATAGGCCTTTTTCAATCAAATCCAAAACGGATACAATAAAATAAATAGGGATACAATGTGCCTCTTTCCCTTATATCCATAGACGATGCAATGACTTGTTCCCCAGTTGCAATGTTGATATTTTCAGTGGTTATTTATGTACCTACATATATTTAAGAAAAAATATTTTAGTAAAATGTTAAAGTGTTATTAATATTATATTAGAATCCAGTATTTGTAAGCTTTTATACTTTACTAGTGATCGCCCTTTGGTCGAAATTCGACCGTACTTAATTTGAATAGAAATACATTATTAAATGAAAAAATATAGATAATAATAAATATAAAAAAATAATATGGTTATATTTGACATTCAGTAACACCATAGACAAATTGTTGACGCCGTACTACTGTGGAGAGGGTTCGCTGGCGGGATGGTGATGGCCAGGACCAAGACGTAGGTGTAATGAGTAATACTTCTTAACTGCTGGCTATGGATCAATATGGAATGAATTATCACAGAAATTTGTTCTATTTTATAGAATTTTCCCTATTATTTTTAATTAATTATGACGGTTCCAAATGTCATAATTATAACCAGCCTGTACAATCTATGACCAGCCTGTACAATCGTGAGGCATACAACCTCTACAGTTTGCACACGACACTAAGTTTTGTATGGGAAACTTACTAATGCCATACTTGACACTCCCCATAAAACCATAAAAATATTTCATAGAAATCTAAACTAAATTCCTACCATCGCTAATACAAATAATATTAAAGACATTAAAACAACAAATAGGTTATATATCTTTAAAATTCATTTATTACCTATGGTTATACTTGACATTCAGTAAGACTATTAAAAAACCTGACACAAAATCAGGTTTACCAACTTAGGGGTTTTCCCAAATTTAGGGGGTAAATAAGAGGATTGAGATTTTTAGGGGCGTTCCATTTTTAGGGGTATTCTTAGGGATGTTTTGCCATCTTACATTTCTCATTGTGTTTTTGATTACAATAAAAGTATTAGCGACTTCTAGTACGGTTCCTCGAATGAGAGTGAATGACTAAGAATGCAGAATGAATGATTAACAAATGTCGCGTAATAAATATAGACAAATATTACTACTGCGTGCCGGTCTATGATTACTGAACATTCGTTGGTTATTTTCATTATAATTTTTTAGCTGATTTTTTTAGTAATTGTGGCAATTTTAGGGGTTTTTAACTTAAGCTTTAGGGGTAAATATTTCTGGGTATTGGTAACACTGCACAAAATTATAAAGACAGAATTGGACCATAAACAAAAAAATATCTATGCATGTGTGTATTAGATACACGGTAATGAACAGTAGTGTGTGTAACGTGTTATTTATTGATAATAATGTATTTTAACGCATAATTTAAAAAAAATATTAGCATTTGTCACTTTTCTCCGTATAAACTATAAGTGTGCGAAATTTCATACTCCTCCGTCCGCCCAATTTTCGTAAAAAGGGATCCAAAGTTTTCGCTTCACGTATTAATATATAGATTAATTTATACTTTATTGTACACCACCAAAATACATAAAAAATACTACATAATATACAAAAGGCTGCCTTATCGCTTTATCGTAGGGTTTTAAAAAAACAATGTTTCATCACCATCATCATTTCAGCCAAAAGACGTCCACTGCTGGACATATGCCTCCCCCAAGCCCACTTCGACCAGTTTTATGCTTCCCGCATCTAGCGGATTCCTATGGTCTTCACAAAGTCAAGGTAAAATGTGTGTCGTGGTCGCTCGATAAGAAGGCTCAAAGTCACTCAAAGAGCAATGGAGAGGGCTATGCTTGGAGTTTCCCTACGCGATCGAATCAGAAATGAAGAGATCCGTAGGAGAACCAAGGTTACCGACATAGCCCGAAGAATTGCCAAACTTAAGTGGCAGTGGGCAGGGCACATTGCTCGTAGAACGGATTGTAATATTATTTGAAGTTTATAATATTTTTGAGTTTTTGTGTTGCACACACATAAAATGTTTTACTACTCTTATTGATAGTGCCGTAGTTTCTTATAATTTATATACATGGAAGCGAAATCTACACATGAGAAAACACTTTGTGTGTATGCTGTGTATGTGTTTAGTTGGTAAGCCTTTATATAAATGAATAAACCTTATGGTTGATTTATTTATACATATAAAGGCTTACCAACTTTATGAAGCTTATTTGTAGGCAATAATTAGCTAAACTACCGTAACGTATCAACATTATGTGTTATGTTCACAAAACCGTTTAATTATATTCAACGCCCATTAATTGAAGTTATGAATCCCATAACTTAATTATGTAACTCTCATATTATTGGCAAAATATAATTAACTAATACAACAAGCACATTAACACAAATCTATACAGAATGGCCAGGACACCGACACGCAAACAGTAACCATGTGAATTCAGTTCATGATTCTAAATTCTAAAGCGTAGAAATTTTTCGTCGTAACTATAACAAAAAAAAAAACTACTGTTTCATATAACAATATGGAACAAACTTCTAAACTGTAGACTGGGCAATATAAATATGGAACAGAGTTTTTTTTTAAACTACTCAATATTTCAATACAGTGGTTCAGAGTGGTGACAATCTGCGCATCGATACCCTTGCCACCCTTTATAATGAACTGAAACTAAATAATTTAATGATAATGATACTTTAGGTAATTTTCCACTACCCACAGAGTAGTAGAAAACGATAAATGCTTCTATTATTTAATTTTTATCGAAACGTTTTTTTTTTGTCACAATACTTTATACGGCAAAGTTGTACTTACAACTCAACACTATGAAGATCTTAGTAAGTTTAAAACATCAGCCTATCGGTTGATGGCTGATGAAGCCATCGGATTACGAGTATACCGCAGACGAACTTCTTAGAGCTATGTTTCATACAAATGATTAGGAAAGAATAGAATGATTAGGAATAGTTTTATCTCTTTTGAGGCAGTGCAGCAGTGATAACCCAGTAGTAACTATTATGACTTCCATGTTGTAGGTCGTGGGTTCGAACCCAGGCAGGCGGTTTCATCATAATTTCAGCCGAAAGACGTCCACTGCTGGACATAGGCCTCCCCAATTCGGGGGGATTTGCCATAATCGCCACGCTTGGCAGGCGAGTTGGCAATCGCAATATCGCGGTAAAATACATAGAGAACGCTGCTGCTCATTTTCTAGTAAGTCCCTTAGTCGCCTCTTAACCTCTAAGTCCCTGAGATACCACATTTGGTTTTTTAATTGTGTCTGTAATTACGGTAATTGACTGGTTAAGACACCCACGGGAAGAAATGGATCGGTACTATTCTTTACGTCCGGCACCACACGAAACTTTGTATAATTTATTTCATCACCACTGCTCTCAAAATGGTGAAGGAAAACATCTTGTGGCAACCGGCATGTCCTAGACCCAAACATTCGAAGACATGTAACATTTATCAACCCGCAGTGGGCCCGCGTGGAGTACTATCACCCGCTACCTCACACACAAAGGAGGCCTGTGTCCCAGCAGTGGGCACATTATAGGCTGATTATAAATAAATATAAATAAATAAATATATCTCAGGACAACCAACACACTGTTATCTGATCCCAAACTAGGCAGAGCCTGTACTATGGTAACCAGACAACTGATAAATATACTTATATATTTCTAAATACATACATATTATAGATAAATTACACCCAGACACAGAACAAATGATTGTGCTCATCACACAAATATTTGTCCTGGGTGGGAATCGAACCCACGACCTCAGTCTTTGCAGTCAGGGTCATTAACCACTAGAGTAACAGGCTGGCAGGCTATTTTTATCATGTAAAGTTATGTCTAGTAATTTCTATATTTCTAACGTTCTATGGCAACTGTAACGGCAATAACTGCTTATTGATGGAAAATTAAACACATTGTTATTATAACGACAATCACAGCAGAATCCAATTCATGCAATCCGTATACATTCCGTTATTTGCAATGAATTTTTAAATAAACCTCATTATTGACGTTTGAACTAGAAAATTATAATTTCGACTAGTTTAGATGCCATCGTGTCGAAATACACTGAATTAATGGTAATGCAATGGAATTATTGTATGATGTGGTAACATATTTAGTTTTTACTAAGCGATGATTAGGTGTGTTTAGGGAAGTTTACAGTATCTAATATTAAAGGATTCTGGAAACTGCGTATAATCTTAGTAGGTACTTGAAGCGCTGTCGAAGAAAACATGCATTTTTATATTGCATCTTACAGACTCATTGGACAGTTAGGGTTGATGGATTAATAGTTAAAAATGTCTTCAATCCTGGACAAGAAGTCTTGTGTCAGAAATGCAAATCTCAAATCACTCTGAGTAATAACTTGTGGCTAAGTAATAACAACGGCACAGGTGTATCGAACAGGTTAAGCTACGCTTGCCGCGGTTGGTCTGTGGATGGGTGACCATGTTTACATAATAAGACCCCGCTGTACTTTGGGAAACACGCTAAACCATTGAACCCAGCTGTCATTCGTAGTTCTTAGACAGTTGTTACGAGCCGTCAGAAACCCGAAAGCTTGACCACCAGTCTTACCTATCGTATTACCCAGTAACTGGGTTGTAGAAGTCAGATAGAAAATCGCTTCATCTATAATACGGGTTTTCAGCAGCATCTCATTAGACTGAAAGCCGACTCCAACATAAACAGAAAGGAGCTTAATATTCACAAACCATTTCGAATGGTTAAGAAACAAGGGTAAGCAAAGCAACCGCAAAATCCTTAATCCGACGTAAATTTTTATTACTTTCACTCGCTTTCATTAAGAAATATTGTTCCAATTATAATCGCGCTTGCAGTTCCACCTTATTGTGCAGACAGTTGATTGGAGCCCTAAAATAATATTCAAAGAAACGCAGCTTTCTAGCGATTATTTCGTCAAGGCGTTTAGCAGACGGCGCCAAGCGTCACCAAATGAAATATCGCTTAATTAACGTTTACAAGCTAGTTTATCTTGCGTTTATAAACAACTTTAATACAAACCACAACAAGGTTGAAGTTACAGTGGCTCGGTTGAAAAATATAGTTCGTTACGTGATATGCACGTGTTTTGAGCAAAGCGTAGTAAATCAAATGGACCATGGCGAATGAACGCGCAATCAACATTCCCTGATGTCTGACCCTTTCCTTGCTCATTTAGAAATGTTGAATTCTATAAATCTTTTGCTTGTAATGTTTAAGCCTGTCTTCTATGGAAACAAAACAAGCCTAATGAACCTGTAAAATTGATGACAAGTTCCGTTAGAAACAAATTGGCACTAACCTATAATCACAAACATATGTTCGGTCACAAAATAATTGATTTATATGTAATCGTCATTTAAACAGTGGTAAACTGACATGGCACAAAAGGCTGTCAAACTTAAATGGGACTGGGCAGGACTTGCTTACCGCATTCACGGCAAGCTATAAGTCGAAGTAGCACAGAACTGGTGCCCTGAGACAAGGAGGCGGGGTCGCGGCAGACCACGTAGGAGACGGCGGGACGCACTAGGTTCCATCAAAACTGGAAGTAGGATACACGGGCTCACGGAAGATGGCAGGAGGCTATTGCCCAGGAATGGGATAATGGAAGCTAGTATGAAAAATCATCATTCATTAGTTTTATTTAAATTATTGTTTTTCAAATGTGTTCCTTATTAGTACCTACGGTACCTAATGTGCTGAAACAAACATTTCTATCTATACAAGTTCTCTTCATTTGGGGCTGATTCAAATATATGCGTACTTTTAATCGCAGAAGAATTAATGCTCTCATAATTTGTATATGTTAAAAGACGATAATCATATTTAACGTAGCAAGAGCTAAACTAATCCCAGAATTATCTCAGCTAATTATACCATACTTAGTCTAAAATAATGCACTGCATAATCTATCCCATATAAGGGCTACGAAAAATATAGTTGGTAATCTCGTGAGAACGCGCACGCGTTCGCTTCGCAGGCGACCGTTAATTCAAATTAAACCGCTTTGCTCCGACTAAAATTTTACTAGCAACGCCCTTTATTAAATGAAAGCGAAATTCCGCCCATCGCATCGGCGCGTTCCGGTACGTTGAAGAGCATTTCGTATGCGCATTTAATGCAATCATCTAAGCTAGTGATCCGAAACCGTAAATATTTATGGTGAAGGCAGAAGTTGATGCTGTCCGAATAATGGTCACCAATTTGTTTAATGTAAATGGCCGTATACAAAAAAGAAGACGTCTAACGTGAATATGCCTGATGACTTTCATCTACCTTGCCTTTTCTAAACTATGATGGAGTTGACTTGCAGCCTAAACGGATGCAGCTGAATATCAGTATTTTACATGGAGCGACTCCCTATCTGACCTCCACAACCCAGGTATTGTGTAACACGATACCGTAAGACTGGCTGTCAGATTTTAGAGTTTCAAACGACCCGTAACGCAGTGGTTCCGGGTCCAAAGATTTTTACGAATGATAGCCGGAGCTAACGGCTTCACGTGCTTTCCGAGGCACGGAGCGGTCTAGTTATATAAAGATGGTCTACCATCCACGAACCAACCGTGACAAGAGTAGCGTAACCTATCGAGCGAACTATGTGGCTGTTCTTACTTGGGCTTGACTGATAAGATTTTTCAAATTACCGTGATTTGCAATCTCTTCCAAATAGGGAGAGTGACCATAGTTTTGGTATACCGTGACTTATCAGAAACTTGAATAATATAAAAAAAAATCGACTATTACTGTTTCGTAAATAATGCCTGCACATGATACCATTTTGTTTGTATTAAAAGACTCACTGCGAAACAATTTACATCAGTTCAAACGAGATAATTAACATACGTTAACAAAACATTACCCAAATGCAAGTACTCTTGTCTAAAATATGAGCATACAAAACAATGTTCCATATGCATTGGAATTCCAATATTTTCTAAGTAAATACTCCCAATTTCCCGAACTAATTCATATGCTAATGAAGAGAGCGAGTTGAATTGAAATAATAATTGACGGAGTCTTATTTTATGCGTGTTTCCAAAATGGTTGAATTAAGGAGAAAACACGCACTGCAGTAGAAAATGCTTTATCTTATTTGCGAATAGGGCCTTTCATGTTGTTATAAAGGATATAACAAAACGGCTGATATGTTCTTGTAATAAACAAGGAGGCATGATGTTATGAATATGAATCCTTCGTACAATTTCGCTTCGTGAGTGGATTGAATCCTTTGAGAACGTATTGTTCGTTTTCTTGACATATTAAGTACTTGGAGATCTGAGCAATGCGAGCAAAATGTTTCGAATTTTGTATAGAATTAGATAGTTATTATTTATCTGAATATAGGTCAGAGAATTATCTAAGAATTGGATTAATAACAATATTTTTAAGCTACGTACCCTACGTGTCTACATCGATATTATTGAAATAAAAAGAAAAAATATTTTAAGCTTATCTCAACCATGAGCAGAAAAGTACTTTAAACTTTTCAAACAGTTATCTAGCAAACCAAACCTAACTAGACTTAAAAAACTCTATTTAGCTAATGTTATAAGTTTTTGAACAAATGTCAGTCATTTTCATTTAATGTTTTGATATTTATCATCATTCAGAATTCTAAAGTTCTAAAATCTGTATACTTTTAAAATGTAATGAAAAGCTTCAAAATACAAACAGATTTAGAAGTTAAGTACACGATGTTAAGTCATACAAGTAAGAACTAAGTGAACGATAATGTTAAAGGCTTGAAACAAAGTAAGCAGCAGATGAGCACATGAACTCTACCACTGGTAAATTCCTTAAATCTGTAATAAAAAGATTGTAGGTAGAAAATAAATTGATACATTGAAATGGTTGTGATGAAAAATATACATACTTAAAACAACACAAGTCATTTCATTCTAATCTGAAAGTACAGACTTTCAACAAAAGCAATAGTAATCGTTTCTGTAAAGGAACTCAAACTATAACAAACAACAATTGACTATTGATAAAATAATCAGTAAAACAGTCAGCCACTAAAGTAAGAACCACTATGTAGTCATACTTTTGTAAAAGATAAATCACAAACATAAACAATTTTACTCATACCATGTTTTACAGCCAAGACAAACAGCATAATCATAACTCCATAATATTGTTACCACTTCTCACAGAATTACGCAGTAACCAGCAACACGTAGTAAAGGCTCTGAAAAGAGCAACTTACGGCCTTTGACGACAAACTGCACTTGGGGCTACAATCGATAGACAATGGATTGTTTGGCTTTTGTTCGCAAATCGTAAAGCGCTCTAGACTATCTTAGAAGTTCTTTGAAAACGTTTCTTACGCTGAAATGTATTGTGAAGTTTTGTTTTACGTCTTCATGACAGCACTGACTTTGTAGTTCGTCGTTCAAGTAATTTTCTTTTTAGTTACGGTCCAGTTTGGTGTATGAATCCTATCGTTGTGAAAGATCTTTGTTTGTTTAAGCAAAATACGTTTTCTCAGCGAGCTTCTCACAAAGATAGTGGAATTGATGCTTTTGTAAAACTTCTTTGAGAATATTAGGGGATATCAATATTGAAGGATGCCAATCTAAAGTAGAACGGAAAATCGTAAAGATATTTTTCATTTTTGACCACTACCAATGAAACTAGTTTCGGTATTTGATCGCTAAAGTTCATTATGACTCTAAAAATTTGTAGGTGATCAAAGAAGACGTCGATGTTTTTTGTCCCAAAACCTCCCTTTACTAGGGAGGCAATTATAATACACAGATCAATCCCCTAACCGCAGCTACATTCGAAATTCGCAATGCCAATAACAAGGCAGTGGAGTATAACACAGACCATCACGTCAGTCTATCCCCTGCCAATGAGACATCTCTCAGGAGGAATAAAATAGCCTCATTTGTGACACCAATGCAATCCGTTTAATTCGTTACGCGGCAACCCCCCGACGATAAAGATCGAAGCGTTTGGGATTAAAAGAAAATTAAACGTTCAAGGAGTGATGTCAAACCCCATGTTACGGTAAATTTTGCAAGCACAAATATTGATGCAACATAGACCTTATTAGGATCGATTTTAGGGCTATATTAAATAAATGAAGATGTAAATATAAGTTTGCAAGATATCACCACAGACAGTGGAACTGATTCTAGCCCCTCAAGAATTTATTCCACGTTTGGGGCGTTCCTTTGGTAACGGCTGCTGATTGTGTGGCTTAATTAAACTGCATTATACTCGCTCTGTGCAATTTTGCAAGACCAGAACCACTTTTACAATCGAGTTCTGCTAACGAAATTGAGTGCAGTTTTCTTTATATTTTCTTAATTGAGTCTCATTTAGGGATCTGCATTGTAAAATTTGTTTATAACGTATATTTTTGTTTATTGTTATTATGGAACATGGCCAGTCGGCTGTGCTTGTTCCATTTAAAAGCCTTCATTTGTTATAAAATAATTGGGTGCACCTGTTCAAAACACGAACTAAAAGCAACATTGTTAAATATTATTTCTGCACTTTTTATGTTCCGATAGCAATGACTTATACGGGTTTCGTTCAGTTCGTAATAGCCATTTTGTTAAAATTGTCGCTGTAGCGTTTTTTTAGTTTGGCGGATACAGAAATGGTTTACAACTCTGCAGATAGGGGCTTATTAACTAGAAGATAGTGAGATCGGTGTTCAAAACAGTTGTTTTATATTTAGAACTAGCTTCTGCCCGCGGCTTCGCCCGCGTGGATGTCGAAACATATCCCACATGAACGTAGTACTGGGATTGAAAGTATCCTATGTATCCAATAACACATTGTTGGAGGAGGAGCGGCGCGGCTCGGATTGATAAATGATTGTTGTAGGATAATTAATCCTAAAACCTAACAATAGTGACGGAATATATAACGGAACGGCAAATTACTTTAGAATTTATATTTTCGCTTTAAATTTGCCACAAATTTGAAGGCAACTTTAAAGCCAAAATATAAATTCTCTTCATTCCCTGGGAATTTCGAAAAAAAATGTTACCTAAATTATTCAAATGAAGTTTTAACTTAACTTGCTGTTCACAGGGGTTTAAGACTATTTATTTTTTAGTCTATACTTAACCTTTTGAATATTTTAAGTTACACAGTTCGACATAAGCAATTGTCTTTCTATTGTGTCTCTAGTTACGGCATTCGATGAGTTAAAGTGTCTCTTTAAATACCACTTTAGAGGTTCTGCCCTCAGGTGCTAATACAACCAGGCTGCTAGATGAGCTCACTCTCGAGCAGGCCACGTAAAACTGGCCGTGCGAAAAGCAGCCCCCTCTAAGATCATATCCCGCTGTTTACAGTGACTGTCCCCGAGACTTATTAATCGTCACTGGTAAATATACCATAAGGGGACTGCGGCCTTTTAAACTCGAACTCCTTAGGATATATATATAGCATCATCCTTATGAATTCGACACGTATGCATGTAATATAATTCGGACGATGTTTTTTGCCTGTGTTTATTTGAAATGACTTTTTTTTTCAGAAACAAACATACGCGCTCTCACTATCTTTCAATTTAATATACGAGCTGATAATATCCCAAACAAAGCAAATAGGACGAAGTTCTCCGTAAAATTAAACCAATCTCTGGGATAAGAGTAGTAGGTATAGTTTTAATAAAACTCAAAGCGTATGTGAAAATATTTATTTAAGAGACAATCAGAAGTGGATAATGAACAATTAATATTGTTTACTACGAAATACTGTGCCTACCGCAGAATTTCTTTGTAAACAATATTTTTTGTTTTTACTTCAGGTTCTAGAATCACCAGGCTGCTCCGTGAGCTTACTCTTGAGCATACCACGTATAACTGACCGTGTGAAAAGCAGTTCTCCCTTAAGTCTACCCTTGTTAAATTAAGTGTTTTGACTTGAGATTTATTTATGGTCTTGTCAAAGCAGACTTTGAGGGGAAACTGCACTCTTTTGAACTCAAAGGGGTAGTTCGATGGCGTTAGAGGAATCCTCGGAATAAACACAGACTCCTCTCAGGAACAACGTGTCAGTATAGTTGCCTCGAAAACATTTCGTTGCAATATTTTCACTCACAACCTGGTGTCATTGCATAATTTTGGCAGGTTTAAATTACGTAGCAACATAACTGGGTGCCAACTCTAAATATTTATACCTACATATGTGAATTGAGAGACCGAGAGGCTTCAATGTGTTAAGAAACTAAACCGGGTAATGTATGGCGTCATCATTGTTATTCACTCGAGTCTACAGATTTATAATTATTTTCAACTCCTACGAACGATTTGAAAAGAATTTCTTTGATGATTGTGGCTTGGTCGTTATGTTTTAATTTAATACATAAACCAAATCGCACTATTGTTCACTGAACGTACAGATTTATATGTTAGTGCGTAAAGTATTATAGTAGGTATGTGCCCAATAAGTTTTTACTTTTAAGGTTGCATATATCTATTAAAGAATAGTTAGTGTAGTTATTCAATTTTATCTAGTACAGAAACAAACGCGTTTTTTTACATTTATTTACTTCATCATCATCTGCCTATCTTTTTCCCAACTATGTTGGGGTTCGGTTTCCAGTCTTACCGGATGCAGCTGAGTACCAGTATTTTACATGGAGCGACTGCCTACCTGACCTCCACAACCCAGTTACTGGGTAATACGATACCCCTTGGTAAGACTGGTTGTCAGACTTTCGGGTTTGCGGCGACCCGTAACGATGGTCTAAGATCTACGAAAGACAGCCGGGACCAACAGCTTAACGTGCTTTCCAAGGCACAGAAGGGTCTTATCTGCCGAGGTCACGAGATTGTTCGAAAGAGATACCGTGACCCTGGCACATGGGCAACTGAAGGAACACGGGTGGGTTTTATTCAGTAAAAGTCTGACATCCCTCCCGCGCAGCCCAGAGCGGGAGAAGTCATTTGATGATTTCCTATCCAAAAAAAAGGTTTATTATGTAAAGATGGTCACCCATCCACGGAACAACTGCGGAAAGCGTAGCTTAACCTGAATGATCGACCCGTGCGGCTGTTATAATTTGCAAATATCCCTACTAATACATATTAAGTTTGTTTGTTACGCTTTCACGCGAAAACTGCTTAACCGATCATCATGAAACTTTGTACACATAGTTTTGGAGGTATTGGAAGTATCATAAGATCATTTTTAAGAAAAAAAAAAAAAAATGCGATAGATATAATTCGGTACGGGGTAAGTTTGAACCCCAAGAAAGCACATAGGCCTATTTTTATTCCTAGATTTCGTCTCCGTCCGCGATAACCGACATTTACGCGGACGAAGTTGCGGGCAAAAGCTAGTTAGTTCATATTAATATCAGTTACATATTTGATACTTCTTGATACCTTGGTTGATATTGGACACCGGTGACGACAATGCGCTTCCCGAGCTGCCCCGCACGCCTTGGGCAGTTGGGCATGTCTACCATTCCACGTAGGATTTTCGAAGCCCTATTTGACTCAGTAAGGGGATGATTTTGGAAAAATTGTGATACACGTGTTACATAATTATACTTGAAGAGTAGGTGTACCAATTTTTGTGTCAATCGACCCAGAGAATAAAAAGCTTCATAGAAAATTCAACCCCCCATTTCACCCTCTAAGGGGTGGAATTTCAAAAAATCCTTTCTTAGTGGATACCTACTCTTCACAAAGAACACATTCTCCAAATTTCATGTCTCTCGGACCAGCGGTTTAGGCTGTGCGTTGATATATTAGTCAGTCAGTCAGTCACTCACTCAGGACTTTGAATTTTATATATATAGACAATGATTTAATAAGCTACTGGATTTTGCCACTACATTTATCTCACACCCGGAACTGTAAGCGATATTTCTTTGCAATTCAAAAAATCTCACTTTTAAATGCTTCAAAAACTTCTTTTTAAATTCAATATTCATGTTCGTTTAAATAATTTGAAAGTTAAATAAGATGGTGACAGCACGCGAGCTCTTGAATATTATTGTACACAAACATATCGATTGCTCTACAAATATTTAGATGGCGTATAGTAAGAAATGGTCACGTATTTCTATTTGCTGTGATGTAAGATATTATGCTTAATTTCTCGGATGGGTTCATAGCTTTGGTGTCAGCTGAGTGCCATACACATTCTAATGTTCCTTTAAATTGACATGTTTACTTTAAATTTTGCATAAATTCTGTATTTTCTTCAAAAATGTAATTAAAGTGGCTGCACTGGATTAGAGTCCACTTGTCTGCTTCAATCATGATGAACTGTCATTGTGAAGAAGTAAGTACTACCGCACGTTTGTGTTAACAAAATCAGTATAAAGCTGCTTTTTTAACATAACTCCTATCATCGCGCCTTGATTCCTCGAAGGAAGTGATCGCCTGATCGGTAGCTGTGTACTTATACTCGTAGTACACCCAAAATTCGCCAGTTATGTTTAAGCCGCATGTAATACGGGCGAGCCCATTTCCATCAACCCAGAGTCTGGGCAGCTACTGAGAAATTTCAGATAGGAAAACCCAATATCACTTTGGGTGACTCGAAAATCGAACTCTGGACGTCCTGCTCAGCAGTAGCGCTTGCAATCGCAAGACCAACCAGGTCTTCTTGTATTATTCAAACATCGTATTACAATACCAGCCAAGCCAAGGTCAAAGTGCTACCACTGACGTGCGGGCTACTATACTTAGAGCAACACAAATTATGAGTTGGAATTAAAGTAGATACTAAAGCAAAACGGTATAGTTACGTCAAGAAAATAGACTACCATCTTTTTCTATGAAGGTTTTCTTTCCAACTTTCATCTTACAATCATGATTGACACTACCCTCTTCAGCGCTTAGCACAAACTGCCAAAGAAAAATTCTCATAAAGGCAGCATGAGTGTGCAACAATGTGATATTGATATAACCTTTGGTAAACTATGATTGATAGTGTGAAGCTGAATAGAGCTTTATCGGGTAGTACAAGCTTATGACCGATTTGTTACGATATTAGAAAATTTATTGAACGCCTCTGAGAGGTCTTTATTGTGGCCGAGTGGGTGAACGCGTGATGGAGGTTCGAATGTGACTCGAGGATTTTTGATGTCGGGTACATACACTTTCTTTTAGTATTTCAAAGAACCTTTAGTTTTGTTGGTAGCGAATTTTCCTTTTTTGTGAAATATAAATAAATCTACATTTCTGGATCGTCGCAAAACTTCTCGTTTATTGATCATCAAAGAAGGTTTAGGTTTACATAATTATGAACTTACACTATATAGTCCCATTATGCTAAATTAGTATGCAACCAAAATTTCTCGATGTGTCATGACAATTTTTCTCACAAAGAGACCAGTTGTGTAGAAGAAATATTAACGATAAGAAAGTCGTCAAAAAACAAAATCACAACTCACGACCTTTTCCTTATTTAAAAATCTTTATAACAAACACAAACACAGGCCCAGGACGCTCTTGTTACTTCGAACAATATTTGCACTAAATGAGAACGTCCAAGTGTCAATGAATCAGGAGCTGACTGTCGAAGAAGTCGCGACAGTTGACATAAGCGTGTGATGATAGCTCATTAAGAACAACCCACGTTGAGCAAAAATACCCGCAAATATTTAATTTACTCTCGGAATATGAGAGTTATACAGACTGTGAAAGGTGAAGAAGGGCATGTAATTATGTTGGGAACTTTTACCCAGCTATTTCTTTTTGATATCAAGTGTCTTTGTTAGTAATAATAGCCACACGAGACAAATGATTAGGTTAAGCTTCTCTTGCCGTGGTTGGTCCGTGGATGGGTGGCCATCTATACATACCGTGTCTCGGAAAGCACGTAAAGCCTTTGATCCCGACTGTCTCTCGTGGATCTTTCACAGTCGTTACGGATCATCAGAAGCCCGGAAGTCTGACAGCTATTCTTATCCAGGGGTATCGTGTTACCCAGTTACTGTGCTGTGGAGGTCAGATAGGCAGGCGCTCCATGTATCATACTGGTATTCAGCTACATTCGGTTAAACTAGAAACCGACCCTAACATAGTTGAGAAAAGGCTAGGCAGATCATGATCAAGTGTTTCCGTGACGCTCCCTAATGTTAATCAACGACCTGATTTTTCCGTCTCCTAACATTTCAACGCTGTATATACCTAAGCTCGAAGAATATTCTGTATTGCCACTAAAAAAATGAAGAGCTTTAAAATGCATGAGGAACGTGAGACTCATAGGTTACTGATTAAAACTTAGTTGTTGAAAGATATTAATTACGAGAGAAGCAGTTAGAAGATGCTATAAACATAATAAAAACACAAGATTAATCTCTCGTTTGTTCATGGACAAGTTTACTATGACGTTAAAACTATGTCAAACGATAAAACAACGGTACATGATGTATCTGACCACATTAATGTACCACGTTTATATTAAGCACCTACTGTTTAGCGCAACGCCAACAAATTTGGACAATAAATTACCACAGGGGACAATTAAGATAACCCATTTCATATAGAACTAGACGCTATGAATCACTTAAAATTCATAAAGCACTACCGAATGTGGGCCGTTGGTAATCTTGCCTTATCGTACGGATACCTTTTATACCTCGTATGGTAAATATTTTCTTCGTAGAGAAATGGTAATATGATAAGACTAATCTTAATGATGCAGTAATATGCCAACGAAATTATGGTCAGTTTTAATAATGTCTTTATCGGCAACAAAACACTCCTTTTCCTGCTTTGTAGGTTAGTTGCCGTTTTATTGTGGGAGATTATTTTTGTTTATCGTTGGATCTGTACAGTTGCGCAGTTTAAGTAGTGTTTTGTTTAGTTTTAAGTATGTTTTAAGTAGGTAATTCATATTCTTTATGTTTTAGTTATTCGTTTCGTTGTTTACTGTTTGTTGTTATGTTTGTTTTGTACTTAAGTAATTATAGCTTTGGAGACAGATAATCTTTTGGAGAGTAAGCATCGTGTATACACAGCAATACAAAATAATATTTGTGTCCACTTTAAAATCAAGTAATGCAGGGCAGGATATCTCCGAAATGTGTACATTCAAAACTGGTTAATTATATTTGTAGGATGATTTCACATCTGCCAGGGCCGCGGATTCCTGAAGGAACACGGGTGGGTTTTAGTCAGTATAAGCCTGCAACCCCCTTCCGCTCCATCCAGAGAGGAAAACTTCATTTGATGATTTCCCACCCAAAAAAAGGATAGTTGCACATAATGCATAATTTTCACACTAAACAATTAAGATAACATGAGTCATCCTGTTTTAGGTTATCTGCTCACCTAGATCTTAAGATAATTACACAGTAAATCTTGATGACAAACCCGTAAAACAAAGAAATATAATACACATATGAGTCAAATGGGAATTTAAGTATTTCCTTTTGGCGCTTACCTACTCATTGGAACACGAGATTACATGTTAAACCACTAAAATTGAGCCAACGAAGTGCAAAAAACGTGGGTTTTTGTTGTTAAGATAATAAATCGGAAACCTAATAAAACAGCGATGATATCAATAAACATTGTCACATTACCATGAACACGGGAGTCGTAAAATTTGATACTGTTCTTGTAGCCACACACCGCAACGCCTTTATTCACACTGAGTCATCTGTGGTTTGCGATAATCGCAGGTCAAATATTTGATCTTGGTAAAGAATTGTTACCGTCATTCTTCGAAAGCTTATTAGAAATTGGATAATTTATGACGGTGATTTTTTAGATTTGTCTGCAGTGACTTCGTTACCATGTCACCTTTGTAATCTTTCGTGTGGATTTAAGTATTACAACAAATGGATAGCCTTTGTTGAATCTTATGTCATTTTGAACGCTTTGTCATCGATATTAAATGTAATAATTTTGTTCATTTTACTTTTAGAAAGTTTTGAATAAATTGCATTCATCATTTCTACTTATTTACTACTACTATTGAAATGATATGCATTTAGAAAAGATTTGACCTGTCATGTTTTGCAGTACTTAAATTATTGAACATCTATTGAAATGATTAATATCGAGAACATCAGTTACACATAACGAAGACCTTCTTCTTCTAAATAACCGTGATCACAATGAATTTTTGAAGTATGTGACACGTCCCTACTTTACGATGGCACTTACAGGTAAGAATCTCGAAGCAAGAAATGGTCCCACAACCAAAGATCCAACCAAATGTGTGAACTCAGCTACTTTGGAATTCAGTTCGCCAAACTGATGAATAATCGCGGCAATATAATCAGTTGATACATAATTTATTTGATTATTTCTCTCATTCGCAGAACCATAAAAATCACACAGCGCACTACATTTATCACCTATAAAATTATTATCTACTTTGGTACCGCGACCACAAAATTGTATCACGATATCAGTCACGCCTTTTAATTCACTAGGTATCTACTACTAGAACCGGTATTTGCTTGTCCATTGTATTTTCCTCTATTTTTTACGTTTATTGAAATGCTACAGTTTTCTGCGAAAACATTTTTTTGTTTTGATATTCATCTGGATTTATTTTGGCTTTTAGTTGCGGTTATGTTGTGAGTCGCGCGTTTGAATCGTTTCATTTTTGAACTGTAGAGGGGTTGACCTTTTGTTTTGTTTTTTTTTTTGTATTGTCTTGTTAATGTATATTTTATGGGACGTATTAACTTTTAACATTGGCACACTGACATAAAGATCGGGGATTAAAAATTATACAGTATCTACTACAGTCACCCTTTATTTGTTGGGGTTGGTAGGCAGCAATATTTCAACCGACTGAGTGAGATAAAAAAAAATCTTGGTCAAATGCCATAAAGAAGTCAATTCCACAAATTACATAAACTATTTCCTATACATATTGTAATAGGACCCACAGACTGATCGGCGAGCTATTATCGACCAATTTTACATGACCAGCAAGTTAAAACTGAATGTAATTACGGGCCAATCAAATTCCATAACAAACCTGCTTTGATCGTCCGTCGTTATCCCTATACACGAATTATTTATTACTACCGTTAAATGGATGAGACTAGGAGTGCCCCTCGGTGCTGTTTCTGAGCTTTCATGTTTAACTTTCTTTAGGAAGTTTGTAGTTTTTCTTTTCATCAGTAATTTAATTTAATGTTGCAGATAATCAAATCGATATAATTATGGTACAATTGGAAAATTTACTTCAGAAGCTTAATATTTGCTAGTTTTTATTGTAACAACATTAGGGATTGTTATTCTTTTTCTTCTTAGTGTATCGATGGCAAAAAGTTCCTTGGCCCAAAATTCAGCAGTGCGAACTCTGTTCACTGACGCAGTCATAAGACAATCAAATGCACAGGTGACACGACATGCGATGCAGACGGATCGTTGATTAATACATTTATCAACACAGAGTTAACAACTGAACAAATAGACAAACGAAACTTTCCGAAATTTGGATAACAAATAAATTAATCTATTTAAACAGAAATAAACAAGTACAATGCTTATCCCTATAGCTATTCACACACAGACAAACCCTCATATTTTACAACATTAATACCTAGTTAACCAATACCGACCACAAGCCAATTACGAATCCTTTTTTGGTCTAGCACACCCAATATTGTTACACTTTATTACGCTGGTCTATGTATGATTTATTCGTCTTTCAACGTGTCTAATAAATTCAAAAACAAAACTCCAACCAGTATGTTATTAAGGTTTCAATCTCGATTTATTATGTTTGTTTGATGATAAATATGAGATGTTGTTAACATGAGTGTTGTGTGTATGAAGTTAAAAGTATACACACGATATAGCTAACGGCGACTCTTTAGTCTTACTTCCTTCTGAAATTCTTCACTTCGGGAAATTGCTAGTTTTAACATCAAACATACAATAGTAGCCATTAGTGAAAGAATTTTTTGAATTGGTTCAGTTGTTCCGTATATTTCAAGAGGTGACCATCTTTATATATTATGACCTTGCCGCGCCTCGGAAGCGTCTAGTCCTTGGTCCCGGTTGTCATTTGTGGATATTTGACAGTCGTCATGACTATTTAATGAAGACATAATTATGTTGTGTAGAGGCAGTGCCACCATTGCCTGTCCTTATTGCAGAAGGATTAACTTCTTACAAGCTCTTTCATTTCAAGTCTTGTTTAAATGTTTCAAAGTCTATATAGGTAGGTAAAAATAATTATGCAGGCTAAATTTTTTGCCTCGGGTGACCACCCGCCGCTCTATGTCAGTTTAGGTTCGGTATAAACTTGTTATTTATTTGTGTATAAATTCATCTTGAAGAGCTTATCCCGTTGCAAATTGATAAGGCTTTATTTGTAAAAAAGGTTTGGTACTTAAACTTTTTCTTGGAAATATCAAATACTTTGTAAAAGATTTTCTTGAAACTTACGTAGAAGCACCTACTCGTACCTTACCTACTAGAAATTTGATATTAAATTAACGAACTTATTTAATTAAAAAATATGTTGTCTTTCAAGAACATGCTAAACACTTATCACAGTTAAAATCAAAATATAAGTAGTCTTTTTTTATTCTTGAAATAATTTTAATTTTCTATACACGTGCCGCCATCTATCGCACAAGAGCTGCACCACGGGCACCCACAACAAACCACAGAGTGGGCACACAACATGTATCGTAAAATGTTGCACGAACAGGAATGCACCCACGAGCTACGAGTACCACTCTTATTGGAGTAAGCTTTAACTTTTGGAACGGTAAAAGTATAGCCTGTTTTACCAGAAAGAAGGTAGGCCTATTGTTTTTTGGAGTAATATCTTGTTTTTACAGGCGCGTCCTTACTTAAAATTTCATCAGAAAAATACGAAATAGTGAGAGTTAGAAATGAAATATTCAAATATTTTTCGTAGTACTTTAGGTACAAATTGAAGTAAAGTAAGTAGATCCTACAAAGTTTGGAAAGCATAAAATTAATGTACCATTATTAAAAAATATATAATGCTAAAAGATAGAAAATAATGAACTATTTTAAATCTAACTAGAAGTTGTACAGTAACGTTTGTATCCGATTCATAAAGTCATATATAGTCAATACCATAATAATGCCAACTGCATAATACCTCAGACAATTTAAAGGGTTTTGTCGCCATACACAAAAACCTCAAAATGACTACAACACATAAAACAAAATGAAAACCCAGTCACTTACTACATGAACACCAAATTAATATTAGCCGGAACGTCGCAAGAACGTGAGCAGTGTGCAAAGTTACTATTAAATTAACTTAAATAGCTCCGAAGTGACCCAAAGAATAATTTACAGGGTCTCCTTGCTAATGAAGAATAGTACCCTCTCGACGACTATTTGTACTAAACTTGAGCCATTAAGATATTATAACCTTGATAACTGTTTATAATGCCCCCAATGTTAAGGAGTTTGGAGGAAAATAAAAAGTGCCTAATAGAGATGTGTTGCTGCTTTCTGATTTTGTTTTCTTTTTTGGAGTTTTAATGGCTTTTGAAGTTAATAATATTAATATGTAGACAGTATGATATATAAGAAGACGGTGTGATAATAGGTAATTGGTGAAACGGGCGAAGTGTTCACCATTTCACGCCATTGCGCATATTTTGCGTATGGACGGGAAAGTTGATTATTCCCAGGTCCTCAAGGAGCAGCCACGACTCCTGGTGCTGCTGACAATCTCACTGAAAGTAACGGGCTTACCGAAGTACTTTACTCTATAAGTAGTGACCACCGGACAGTTAAGAAGCATATGAGCTGCTGTCCCATCGTCCTCCATACAGGCCCTGCACATTGGATTGCTGTAACTCCTATGACATCCCGCAGCTAGTTAAAGCTCCTGTAACTATACGCAGCTGTTATTTAGAGTAGTAGTAGTTATTGTCGATGGTGATTTTCTGTCAAAGAAGATGAACAACAATACCAACTCTCGTCAGATGAACAACAAAAATGGCAACAGGACGACATCGACAAAATCCATCATAAAACATGAGTGATTGCTAATAGCCATACTTATAAAATCAGTCAATTGTAGCTGTATCAACGTAGATAAAAGTTCCAAATAAATAAGCCAACGCTACGAGGGTAACAGGAGATAAAAAATAATTAATTCAACCCGTTAAAATCAATGGCCATTAAAAATTATGAAGTGTCATCAGTTACCGAACGAAATAACTCATCAGTGACGTATTGAAATCCGTATTATCGATAAATAACGATCAATTTCCAACAGCAATAACTCATTAGAACAAAGCATTTCCAAGCTTGATTAAAATGTAGAAACAAATAATTATAAAGCGGTTATCATTACAAACATCGTAAATTCAACTTTTTATCTGTTTCAGTTACTTCGTCATCAATAAATCAATCGAGTTATCTTTCGACGATAGAAAATAATTAGAAGTTGCTTAATTATTCTGCTTTTTGTCGTTCGACTTTTAAGATAAAGCACGTATCGAATATTTGAATGTTTTATTATCCAACGATTATAGACTAATTATTTAAATTGCCCGTCTAACTGTAATGATTATTAAATGGTTTATTGAATTTATTTTGAAGTAGCTTGATGAATTAATAAAGCCGTTTAATGTTCTAAATGCGATACTTGATTGGTCATTGAGACGAGGGTTCTTGATATGTCTTCATAAAAATAAACTCGAGAACAGTAAACACAGTAATTTGTTTGAATCATTGCTAAGACATTTGACCTACTTCGCAATGTTCGGAATATACAAGATATTTTAGACACTGGGGAATAGAAACAAGGACATGACTGTCTTTACTGTTGTGTACAGACACAAATCGCCCTATCGGTCAACTTGTCTAGATGGAGAACTGGCAATAAAATTGTTTAACCTATATCAACGTGTATAAGATAAGTATTGTCACTCCGCTTTCTCGTTATATGCTTTGGTAAACTAACCCAGTAAATCTGACAAAAGCACCTCTGAATAATTAATTTTAAGGCCAACTCTCCTTAATCCTCTCGATCATAATTAACTAAGGGGTTGCGAGTAGACTAACAGGTTTTAAATTCACCCGCCCACTGGCTTAAAGATAGTGCCTCTTATAGAGGGGCTTCGTTAAAGCTTTGGCGACAAGCTGCAATAATACTACAAAGTCCAGAGAAGTAATACCAAATGAATAGATACACGGAAGAGAAAATGTGTGAAAATCCTTTAAGACACAGTACGTAACTATTTTAATACAACACTCCTCTTGATCGGATCGCAAGGTTTACAATTACGGAAGACCCGAAAACGATCTACAGTCCACACGATCCTTATAGCATAGCATTTCGGGACAGTATGTAACAAGAAGCTTACAGTACTCATTTACGCCGTCCCACTGAGTCCACTTGCGTCCCCAATGTCCACTTGTTCAATCTCAAATTGTTCAGTGTTTGATATCAAAGGCACACTTCAATAAAGTAGTCATCCGATATGAGATTTGGGCAAAATCATCCTTGGAATCAGAAACACTTATGACGTTATAGGTTTTAACGTATTAGTTACAAGGACTTCGCTACCCACCTACTTACGACTAAGCATTAATGTAAATTGCTTTCTAAGGATTTGTGAGCACAAAAGCTTGTTGCACTTCTCTTAGCAAGTATAGAATTTAAGGTCTATGATTTCTCATAGTTGTATTTTATTTCTTTGGCAGTCATGAGACATTTGACACTCACACACACTTAACAGATAGCATAATCAATATTTCCATTTCTGGTATACGCCTCCTCTCCATGACAGGCACAATTTGTATTTAATTTAAATCCAATTTCAAACACCTACCCCAACTAACGTACACCATCAACTCATACCGATCCTGTTCTACCAATTAAACTCTTATGTACTTTTAATTACAAAAGCAAATGTTGGACAAATAGGTCGCCAGTTCAAACAGCCCCTGCGATTAGCCCCCAATCACGGATAGGGTAATCGTGTTAATTAATGCCGTCCGTCATTTTGCTGCCACGTATTTTCCTGGAGGACCGCACTATTGTGTGTGGATTATTGGCGCTAGGTGCAGATACCTTTTGTTCAGTTTGTTAGAATTTTAGGAATTTAAATACAATTATATGCCTGTAGAGTATTTAAGTTTAGTGCAAGTAAATTTTGTCGTATTTTTAGAGTATGCTATGAATAACAATAATTGCTTAAAAAAAAAACTCTGGATTTGGCCTGTTAGACTCCACGGTTTTTGGTGAACGAGAGCTTTGCTTGAGATCAAGATAGAATAAATGCCATATATTTGTTACTAGCTTCTGCCCGCGACTTCGTCCGCGCTAAATTTCTTGTTCCCCCGACCCTTCCCGTCGCGTCGGATTGCCTACCCGTGCAATTTCCCCCGTTTTTGCAACATTTTTCATTATTGCTCCGTTCCTCTTGATTGTAGCGTGATGTTTTATAGCCTATAGCCTTTCTCGATAAATAGGCTACTCAACACAAAAATAATTTTTCAATTCAAACCAGTAGTTTCTGAGATTAGCGCGTTCAATCAGACGACAAACAAACAAACTCTTCAGCTTTATATTATTAAAAATAATAAAATAATAGTATAGATAATTTGTTGGCAGTAACCATTTATTTCATTAATAACGTCCAAATCAACACATACGCCCACTTGAGCCTTTGCAAAAACCAATTCAATAAACTTTTTCTTTATATTTCATGTTTTTTTAAGTAAAACAAACTTATTCATTCCACTTATTTTTCAAAATGCAATTTATAAAAGCTAACAGCAGTTTATAAAATGTAAAATAAATTGCAGATAGAGAAAATCTCAAAGAGCTAGTTGAGATAAACGAGAAACTTATTACTAACAACAGTCAACCGAGGGGAACGGATGTTTGAAGTAGTTGACGATGAACTAGTTGCCTTGTTCAAGTATTACTGTGATATTTTGAGAGAATGTTAAAGGGTTAGCTGAAGAAGAAGCACATGAGACTTTCACTGTTAAGTCTTTAGGAGCGTATGATTTACATTATTATGAGAGATTAACAAAAAAAGTTAAAGTATCTAGATTATTTTTGTTATACTATATAACATCTACCTTATATAAAAGTTTAGTTTGAAGGCAATCGTTCAAAAGATCGATGTATTGTGTGAAGAATAAGTAGAAGTTATGTCATGCGTAACTTACAATGTAAACATAATATTAAGATCGATAACACCGATAAGACTACTAGCAGAACTTTTATATACATTTTAATATCGATCAGAGGTCATTAGAGGCAACAGACAGCTGTGCTGCTGGGGAGTTAGTTCCGCCACTTCTTCTTCACAGCTAAAGCACTAGGAAGTGTCGAAGGGCGGTTTTGGGGGGACTGTCTTGTGTAACTTTGACGTTCAAAAAGTGCTGACTCTCAGCCTAGTTTGAATAAATGACTTTTGATTTGATTTGATTAGTGTAGAAAATTACAAGCAAAATTATAAATATTACACAATCAGTATGACGTTTTAATTACTTATATTGTAACCATATAACACTATACATATACATAACACATGTTATAGTGTCACAAAGAACATGCTACGTATCACAAAAATTAAGACTGAATTATTTACTTTAACAAGTTTTGTTAAACAGGGGGATATTGGTTTTGCAAAAGCTTACAATGATGCTGACCTTTGAGAACCCAAGATTGATCTAAAAACTGAAGCACATGATTGATTTTATCATCAACTGGTTAATCATCTGCCTAGCCTTTTCCTATGTCGGAGTTGGTTTCGATTCTAACCGAATGCGGCTTAAAACCAGTATTTTAAATAAAGCGACTGCCCATCTGATCGCCATAAGCCGGTTACTGGGTAATACGATACACCTTGGTTTGACTGGTTCTCAAAGTTTAGGGCTTCTGACGACCCGTAAGGATCTACGAATGATTGGACCAACGGCTTTATATGCTTTCCGAGGCAAGAAGAGTCTTAATATATAAAGATCATCACCAGATCCGACAACTTTTTAATATAGCATTCATTTTATCTGAATTACTCTTAATCATCATGTGATAGGATTCATGACCAGTTTCCCGCTGTGACAACTTTTGAAAGGTGATAAATTGATGTTATTTTATTTCAGGTCTGAAATAACTGCAATATTAATTGTTTACGTCATGCATGAAGACTGAAAACGGAATTGCATCGCTTTCTACAAGACAGCATCTGTTACGAACGGGATGAAATTATATTGGAGAAAAAAAAAACCAGTAGCATTGGAAGCTTTTTTATGTTTTATGTAATTTTGTTTGATGATTATTGAATAGAGCTATGTTGGAGCTGGCTGCTCCCAGCGAGCTTGGAAATTGGCATATAAAATAAAATAAGCAGTTTCATTTTCTATTACATTTTTAATCAAGTGCCAGTGCTTTTTATTTGAACTTTAACACCAACATAGATTGTCACAGCGCAAAAAAAAAAAATCCAAAACAGATTTATTTTTCATTTGCACAAACTGTAAACTTGGTCCTTTGAGATTTTTTTTTTGTTTCGCGCAGCGTCGACTGAGCGCATTATTATAACAAACAAAAGAAACACCTATAATAATAACTCTTTACGACCAAGCTCTCACGTTACAAATTCAATTTTGTTCTTTAGTTGCGACATGCTCTCCCAAGCGCCATATAAACTTTAACGCATACTTTTAAAATAACCGCCAACTTTCATGTTTGCATCAACTCTTAAAGGAAATTGAAACGTTTTATTCAACCAAGGTTATTTCGAGAAAGGTATTTTTGAACATGAAGCACTTTGCTCGCCTTGTGTTAGAATTTTTTATTGCCTTTAAGCTAGGCGGTAATAATGGATATAAAATTTTAAAGCCTGCAATACACTTTGTAATCTACTGCCAATGGTATTGTGATTTAAATCTTTAGGATTAAATTGAATGTAAACGTAACCAAATGACTTCTAAAATGACGTTCACTTTCAATCATTCTGCTTAGTTTATTCCCAGCTATATTGAGGTTTGCTTCCAGTCTAACCTGATGTAGCTAAATACAGTATTTTACATGGAACAACTGTTTATTTGATTTCCGGTTACCGGATAATACTATATCCCTTGGTGAGACTGGTTGTCAGATTTACTGGATTCTGACTATCCATAACAACTGTCAAAAATCCGTGAATGTTTGACGGAACTAACGGTTTATTGTGCTTTCCAAAGCACAAAGGTGTTTCGGTGTGTAAAGATCACCTATCCGCGTATCGACCGTAGCAACTGAAGCTGGTTAAGATTGATTGACCACTGCAGATGTTCATTATCATCATCATGTCAGCCGTAAGACGTCCACTGCTGGACTTAGGCCTCCCGCAATTTGGGGGGCTTTGCCATAATCGCCACGCTTGGCCGGCGGGTTGGCGATCGCAGTATGGTGGTAAAATGCATAGAGAACGCTGCTGCCCATTCTCTAGTAAGTCCCTTAGTCGCCTTTTACGACACCCACGGGAAGAAATGGGGTGGTGTTATTCTTTACGTCCGGCACCACACGGTACACTGCAGCTGTTACAAATAGATATTTCAATATGATTTTGATCAAAATCAATACAATTTATTTTTACGAAAATGATGACAGGAGTTGCAAAGCTTTGGCAAATTCAAAGCTAGAAGTCTGCTATACAAAACTTTGGCACTATCTGTTGGGAACTGTCAGTCTCCGTTAACATTCAAAATGACTTTGTGACTTAATTGTATGTACTAAGGTAGGTTTGTCTTACCAAGTGAAAATGTCACACGACTGTCACATTTCACAATAACATATTAAGTTCGTGAGAGTATCGGTAAATAATCTTAGGTTACAGTAGGTCTGTGTCTTACCTTACTTGAATATGCTCATGAAACTCAAAAGCACAGATTGTAAATGTTTGTCTGCCACTTTTTCTGTGTTACTAGGCTCAAGAATACTTAAATTGAAAAAAATCGTTTCGGAAGTTTCTATTTTATTCATTTTAGTTATTACGGTATATCCGAACCATTGAATAATGTGGCTTTAAATCTTGGTTGTCACTTCATAAATATTTTCTATCAACAATTTCCAAGGACCATTATTTCAAAACATATTCCAGGAAGGACCAAACGAAGGTAAAACGATCACATAAACTATTTACAGATTAGGCGTGGAAATGGCAAATGAATCCCAGAATCCCAGGACTTTGTTAAGCACATATCCTGTTCTCAGTCGCCGGATAAGTTATCACGCTTTAAATAAATACAAACAAGACTAACGAAGTGCCGAAGGAAAGTTAAAAGCGTCTGGTAAGGAAGGAGTTTGTTCCCTACTACTGGTTTTGTATATGGTTGGCGGTTATTTGTTGTGAGTCGATTTCCTAGTTCTAATTGGATTCTACAAGTGAGTATTGAGTGTTTTGTTTTGAAATGTTGGTGGCAGTCTTAATTTTAAAATTAGAATGCGATTGCCAGTTTGTTGAAGGATCTCGTGGCTAAATGGTAAAAGCCACACTACCTAGTCGATTTATGGCTAAGCTACGCTTGCCGTGGTCGGTGCGTGGATGGGTGACCATCCATTACATATCGAAAACCTTTCGTGCTTCGGAAAGCACGTTAAACCGTTGGTCCCGGCAGTTATTCACAGACCTTTAACAGTCGTTACGGGTAATCAAAAGTCCAAAAGTGAGCCAAACAGACTTGCCAAGGGCTATCATGTTACCCAGTGTCTGGTTTGTGGAAGTCAGATAGGCAGTCGATTCATGTAAAATACTGGTGTTCAACTGCATACGGTTTTCGGTTGGGTAATAGCAATAATTGAGTTTGTCAGCATGTGATATCAGAGATTTTATTGCGAATCTGGCTTTCTTAATTTTTATTATGTTAGTCTATCATTTTATACGCCTTACCTAAACCTACTTTCAGCTGAACAAACAAACCTCAATCCCGAATCAAAATGCACTCAACCAGCCCTTTAATTATGTCCATCAAAATTTACAACAAATTACCAAATAATATTAGAGAAGAAAACAAAACAAATATATTTATTAATAAATTGAAAAGATTTCTTGAATCCAAGGCATACTACTGTACACCGTAAAGGAGTTTCTAGATGATAAATCTATTGAAAAATAAAATACTCTTTCTGATACAAAACATTATAAAATAAAATAAATATTAATAAAATAAATAGGTACATAAAATATAAAATTAAATATTGAATACAGATATTCAAGTAAAGAATATAAAAATATGAATACTTAAATAATTTTCTTAATTTATTAAAATATATGGTATATATACTTATAATAATTAATCTAGTTAAGTACATAATAAAATAAAAGTGAAAACTTGTAAGAATTTAACAGTAATAATGTAATCTCGTGCACATATATATAATAACAACTGATATGCTATACCTATCTACACAAACATAATAATAATATGTATACAATATAATTATATACCAAATGAAAGACAGTAAATGAAAATATTGATTTAATTAAATTGTAACCCAGCCCTCTTCCTCTCTCCTAATTTTTGCGTGCCCGACAGGGTCCATATTTGATCTTGTACCATTTTTATTTTTTACCATCTATGTAACATATGTAATGCAATAAAGAATTGAGTATTGAGTTTTAAGCTGAATAACCTGTTAGGAACTCATTTTCAATGTAATCGCCTCCATGTACAAACATTCTGGAAACTACCTACTCGCAACCTACTTTTACCTAAAAACAAAAGACTGTCTTGTTTAGGAGTCTATAGCAAATAAAAAGCAAATGTCTATAGCAAATAAAAGTATTGATCGTGAATGCAAAGAATATATTCAAATGAATTTATATTTTTTTTAAAGCAGTTCCATAGTAGGGGCATAGAATTTATTAATGTTAACGAACCTCTCGCCACTCCATTAAATCATATCTGACCGAGCGGCTAAAAATGTAACTTCTGGCGACAAACGCCTATTTTTGGAGTCAGTTTCGTTTTCTTGTGACTTTGACTCAGGCCACAAAAAGGCGATCGTTTTTTTATGTCACAGGAAATGATTATTTTGACACTGTTTAATTGAATTGTGACGACGACTTTTTGTTGTGATTGAGAAATTAATTAATTCTTCATTCAGGTAGATTTAGAATACGATGTAAGATTCTTTATGTCTTTTCTGAAGAACCTTAATTTAGTTGGGATAGACTGTAGAATAGTAGGACATAAATAAATGTGCAGGCCTAGCCTTTCCTTCCCAACTATGTCGGTTTAAATACTTTATTCTCAAAAAGACAAACAGTCACATACATGACAATATAAGATAACATAATGTAATTTTATTCTAGGTAAAGGACATCAATATAAAATCTAATTACACTTACATTTTTTTTCTGCTTAATTTTTATGGATTCAACAGTTCTATTTACAATTCAATAATAAAATTTGCAAGTTTTGATTTAAAAGTGCTGAAAGAGCTTACATTTTTTATGTGGGATGGTAAAGTGTTATAAAATTGTGCTCCTTCATAGGTGATATTTTTTTTTGCATAGTTTGTACGTGTCTTTGGTAGGACAAGTAAGCTAGGTTGACGAAGACTACATGTACGAGTCGGTTTCCATTGAAATCGGGTGCAGCTGAATTCCAGTATTTTACATGGAGAGATTGCCTATCTGACCTCCACAACCCGTTACTGGGTAATACGATACCCTTTGGTAAGACAGCCGGCCTTCTGACGACCCGTAACGACTGTCTAAGATCCACAAATAACAACCGGGACCAACGGCTTAACGTGCTTTCCGAGGAACAGAGGGGTCTTGGCATGTGAACATGGTTACCCATCTACGAACCAAACGCGGCAAGCATAGCTTAACCTTATCGATACAATGTACTAACTATGTACATAATAGTATTTTAAGACTCCTGTTCAAATCTATCAGCCTGGTCGAAGTTCCGGGAAAATCATTTAGCACTTATTCAAGAGTAAAATTACTTTATTTTTCTAGGTATAAAGGTTATATTTCAGCATCAAATGCATTTTTAATAAACCTATTAAATCTTAATGAGCAACTTCTAAATATAAGCTAACATTTTTGTCGTCAATCCAATCAGTTCGCGTTTGAACATTAAGCCACCCACACCCATTAGCGTTAGTTGTCGTGTATTAATGACGATTTCTGCCTACCCACCCAATGTTTACAGTGATTTAATTAACATTTCTTCGCGATGATAAACGGGGACATTTTGTTTTATGACGTCATCTTTGCTTGTGGGTTTATTTTGGTCTTTCGATACGATGCAATACTATTCGTAGTCCTTAAGGATTTTTGTCTATATTAATAATGTGAAGCAAAAACTTAGCACCAATTTTTTACGAAAATGTGTGAATGGAGTCACTAGGCGACCGTTAGTTTTGTATACTGTAGATAAACATAATAATATAATATTTTGAGTAAAAAAAAGTACATATATTTGATATCTTAATGTAAGTACACTACACATTCATTTGCAGGAAAAATATTAAGTTCATGTCACATTCTGTTAAAAAATATAATCAAGTTTTGGGTAACGGAAAATTATTTTAATTTTAACACCTAATTGACATATCTTAATATTATTATATGATGGTTTATCCTACACAGTTAATTACGTTATTAAAATTTCTCTTTATTTTATGGCAGAAACCCATAAACACAGGCGCGTAGGAGTTTGATATGATTTTACTCATAAAATGTCGCGTCGACAACTTTTGATAACGTTTTCCAGTCATAAAATCACAGTTACTCACTTCATTTTCTTGATGAAATGAGATAGATAACCAATAAACTGGATTTTACATCTATTGACCTTTACCCGCCATAAATGGGCTTAATTTGATTCTGTATGTAATCGTTTTCTTATAAATTAAAGTTATTTTTCTTACATGTTAAGGCGCCGGCTGGAGGCCTTAAATTATTTTTTAAGGAACCCGCGGGAAAAACTGTTTAAGTAGTGATAGCCTTAATAGGCTAACTATGAGATGCCCTACAAAAAAAAATAAGTGTTAATAGAAATAACTTATTGTATGAAACTAAAGAATATTTTTTTTATGTGATTATTTTTCTGAGTTAGGCCAAGAGGTATGATTAGAAAGATATATGTTATTTAAAAACCCCAAAAAACAAAAGCCTCTGAAAAGTAAAATAAATAATATGTATAGGTTTAACATAGTTATACGTAAAAAAATTATTAAAGCGTCGTCGCGTCGGGGGACGGTGAAAGAAAAGTAGGAAGCTAACAGCAACAGTTGTCCTTTCGGCATTAGCAAGTGTTTCTTATTTCTAGGTCTCGTCTATTTGGCGTTTTTATTGATAATCAAATGACTCTAAATCAACACATCAAAGAGCTGGTAATATAATTTTTAAACGGCAAAACTTTCATACAAAAGCAACTTGCGAAGCTACAATGGTGCAAACAGACACGCAGATACACGTTGACCTAATAACACTCCGCTGTTTACATCATAAGTCCAAACTGCATAACACAGTTCAGTCACACTGCAGTTCTCAGTATCATCATAATCAACCTATATTGTTCCCACTGCTGGGACACAGGCCTCCTCCCGGTGAGAGTGAGTGTGCCGTTATCTACCACGCGGGTCCAGTGAGGGTTGGGAGATGGTTGAATTGTTGAAAATGTGAATTTTTGGGTTATGGACATGCTGGTTTTCTCGCGATGTTTCCCTTCACCCTTTTGAAGTGTTGATGAAATAATTTACACAAAGTGCCTGCTTTGCTTCGAACCCACGACCCACAACTCGTAAGTCGGGGCCATGTCACTAAGCCACCACTGCTATCGTTCAAGCCTCTGCATATTATAAAGTTTACTGTACAGTACATACTAACCATGCCACGCAGTTAAACAGACTCATTGCTCATTGAAGTTATGTAGGTATGCCTAATTGAATATGGCTCGAATTTCACATTTAACAAGACTGACAGGACCAACAAGACTTGACTTCGCACGCTGATTGTGGCAAGGAATCTTAGGTCAACTCATTTGACTCCTATCTGCTTTCTCTTTTACACTTATTTGATTCAGATATTTCTGTCGCAGATGACCATTTGTTTCAATATTTATGTGATTGCAAACGGCTGTAGCTTACGTAAGCATTCATATGCAAATCTTGTATTAAATTACTCGTTTTATGAGTTAAAAGTGTCTAAAGGGTCCATACAGATAAAGTAACATTGTCTCATGAAAAGCATTGAAGTTATTTTGTTAAGATATTTATTGTTATTGTTCATTCTTTTAGAGGCTTTTCGTGTTTGAACTGTGGAATTTTCTTTTCTTATTACGTGTAAGTAACCCTAGAGAAAACGGTAAATAAAACATCCTTCTAATTAGAGCCTGTTCTGTTGTGAGCTTATAAATACGTATCATTGAAAGACATCCTCTGTTTCACAAAACTTTCAGGAAAAAAATGTGTTTGTTGGTCTAATCGCTGCTTCTGACTGTATGTGTGTCATAGAAAAGGAGAATTAGTAAGCTGTACCAGAAATTTTGTTAAAAGAAGAAGAAATAATATTTTGATTAAGTCATGGATCAGAAGATTTCTTTTATATTGAGAAACTACTATAACTACATCATATTTTTACTACAGCCATAAGATTTCACCTTGTACAAAATCTATTTATTTATACGTCCAAGTATTTGTTTTCACAAGTTTCTTGAGGTATTATGAGATGGAATTTTCTAGCCAAGCGTCTCTAAACATATCACATACGATCTTTGAAGTGTTACACCAACATTTTCTATTGTTATAGCCTTGGCATCATAACGTTACAATTCAGTTTATTTGTCCACAGTAAAACGGAACGATCTTGTCTAAACATACTCAATTTATCTGATTCGCTATTATTATACTCGTTAGCAGTAATGGATGTCAAGAGATCTAAATTGGTAGTGTACTACTGAAGTATTTTGATTGGCCTTGACATGATTGCATCTAAGTTTGGATTGGATATATGTATCTACTATTGCTATTGATTGTAATGTTGTAGAAGTTTTGGAACAAATCCCAATGCATATTAATATTAAAACGAAGTACCTAAATGATATGAGTTTGTATTTAGTGGGTAGTGTTCAAAACTACTGACCCGATTCCAGAAATTCTTTTACTAATGTAAAGCTACAGTATTTTCAAGTGTAATAGGAGGTGATACATATTAAGTAGGTGCACATGTTTATATAAGAAATTTAATTTCACGCGGACAAAGTCGTGGGCAGAAGCCTAATAATAGAAATTAAACTGTTGACTCATTCACTCCCTGACTCTCCCTGACTGATTAACGCCTAGCCCAAACGCTTGGACCTATAAAGCTACATTTTTCACAGAGATTCATTTTCGACAAGGAAAAGGTCGGATTTTGGGCAAAGGTTACAAACTCTTGGATTGGTCTTTTAGATTTATTGGGCGACACCATAGCATCATAGAGGTGACGTAAGAAACTGCTAAAAGAGCTCATCATAATCATCATTTCAGCCAAAAGACATCCACAGTTGGACACAGGCCTCCTCCAATTTAGGGGGTTTCCCATACTCGCCACACCTGGCAACCGGGTTGGCGATAGCAGTATATTGGCAAAATGCATAGAGAACGCTGCTGCCCACTCTCTAGTAAGTCCCTTAGTCGCCTCTTACGACACCCAAGGGAAAAAATAAGATCATGCTATTCTGTACGTTCGGCACTAAACGGAACACGAATAGAGCTACATTTTGAAAATAGGTAACCCCCTTTAATGAGGCAATTGATTAATTAGTCACTTGAATTAAGACATTCTGACTATTTACAAAAGCAGTTGCATCATATTAAACCAAAAACCAGTAATACCATGACGGAAATATTCTGACAGAAGTTCCGTAGATATCACAAGGGAAAACGAATATAAAGATAAGTATTAACGTTCATGCATATGAATGAACTGCAAGAAAAACAGTTGTTACCGTTGCTTATCTACTTGTGGAACTAGCAAAAGTTGTGTAAGGAAAACAGATATAGGAGTTTTAGATACTGTACAAAATACTGAGTCGGGTTGCTTGAAATTTGTGCAGATATTTAGTCTAAATTGCAGTTGATAAAAATGACACAATTACTTAGGAAAATATTGGTGACGATGAAATCAATCATAATAAGAATCAATTGGCTTTCATTGTGCAATTTATTGGACTTGTTTGGAGAAATGAGGTCAATAAAACATTATTATTCAATACGATTGGTGATTATTATGCAATGTATTGAAGAAACGATATGATGTATCATATCGTTTCTTCTTGCATCATTCAAGAAATTTAACAATTAAAAGCAGACTGACAGCATGACTCATACATAAACTCAAGCCATTTTTCCGTGAGGGTAGGCAGAAATTACATAACGCCACCTGCTACGATCCTTACATTTTTTTTTTACTTTGTTTACGTTCATACATCTGGACCATACACGTACGGCGGTTGCTACGCACCTGACTTTTCTGAAGAAAATCACCAGTACGATCACTATAATTATATCCTTCTAGCATCAGAGTCCTCGGGCGTCGGAGTCCTGGCGCTTTCGCTCACACTTACTTTTAATTACATCCTGTCAACATGTCCAATCTGTCTAAGCATTCTCTTCAATTTTTGTCAATGTGAATTCTTTTAAACCGACCTGTTCCATTATCACATTCCTCAGCCTATCTTTTATTCATATTTACACTACACAAGCTATACAAGGAACGTAAATCCATAGCTTTTATTCTATGTTCATGCTTCTATGTTAATACTTTGCCATACCCAATATTCACTTATTATATATTATATATTGCCTAACCATATCTTGAAACACATTTCAATTATATCCTGCTACAATTTCACATGAATGTAGAAAGTGCACAGGGCACAATAACAATACATTTTCATTAAGAAAATTGCATACAACTGCGATACTAATTAAGAACCACATCTGCATATGTCGCGTATTCATATCTAACGGATAGATATCACAGATACTGTAGATAGGCAATGTACATATTACTCTGCCTACATTATCTTATAGTCAACCTTAATAGATTCGTCGTCTGCATAAAATTTTATTAGGCCATTGACCTTAACGAGAACAAGTACTCAATTTGGGCAACGCTCAACGTTTCGCTTATCAACACGATGGTAGATATAAACAAAGATGATATCTGATGATTACCTAACATTTTACTGCTTAATTAATGTTTGCCGTCATATAAAGAGGCGGCAATGTGGACAATCATAGATGCAGTGTGACGTAAGACTAACCGGTACATCGTAAAGCTAATCATAAGAACTATAAATTTAATCGGCTCATTTATAAGTCATAAAACCAACTATAAAATGTTCAACGCGACGTCTCTCGCACGGGTTTTGACTTTTGAATCAATGAGTTTCATCTGTAACAATTGAATTCATCGCTTAAAACGAAACCGTGTATAATCGGTCAGATTGGTGTTACAAAAGATTAAGCCTGGCTTCATCCGTTTGAAATGTATGCATAGAAATTTATCGTAAATGGTTTTCGTCGTATATTGAATTTGTTATTTAACGACGATGTCTATGTGGGAAAGAAGGAAGCAGTGAACGTGAAGAAGCACGGAACGTGTTTGGTGATCACTTTTTAGGTTGTACTTTTCATTCATTCGTTAATGAACTTGGTAATTGATTCTTTGCCACCATCAAAATAAAGTTTTGTTTTCTTCCATTTGCTTTCTCAGTGACGGCAAATAATTTTTTTTTATTTGGCCGCTTTCAATATGCACGTCTTTCTCCATCGTTCTTATATGTATAGCTTCAACTCGAACTACGTACCTAACCACACAATACCATTTACCTTTTTTAACAATTTTTCGATTTAAAAGAGTGTCCGTAGATTTTTATCTGACGGACCGACATCTAGAAAGTTCAAGTTGGACAGCCTTTTGAGCTTATTGATTTCAATTTTGTGGACAAAAAGACGGACTTTTTAGTTTGGCTTAGTTAGTTGACGAGTTGGGTGAAGTTGAAAGATAAAATTTCCATATGGTAAGAATAAGGGGCAAAATGTCCTTATAACACTCCTATATATGTATCAAACAAAAGTACTTGAGAACTGTATCATTTCTATCTCATCATGCTCAAACCTATAAAAGATGGGGGAAATGTTATTAACACTTAAAAATCTTAATCCCAAGGGAAAAATACTTATTACTATGGTGAAACACTTTTCTCATTTACTGTACTAAGTGAAAAAGCACAATTTTTTATTTATCGTAAATGTATCGAATCGGGGGCGTCAGCCACAGGTGCCTCGACCACTGGGGGCCTAAGCCACGCACCCGTTCAAAAGTCCCTCCAATTGGTTTATTTGAAATAAATGCTATGAGTTATGCGTTTGCAGCATTATAATTTGATTAAAAATTCTTACGAACTGCCAGTAAAATAATTATCAAAATAATAGACTTATTAAAATTACATATATTTTTCGAAAAACATTTTGTATGCGTCAAAGGCGCGTGGCTGGCGGCCGCAGCCCGCGACCTTCTCTCGTTTGGTGGTTACCACAAAATTATGCGCTTGAGCGCCTTGTAATGAGACCTAGAGTGACAATGATGTCGTGAAAATTATTTTTGATTTATGCTGTAGTTAATTATTTTGGCTCTGTGTTTCTTTTTTAGTACCTACTCAGTTTCTAGAACACCAAGAACTTTCCTTGAACCACATACTGTAGCTGCTTGACGAGATATTGCATTTTTTTACCGAACTGTGCGACGCAATGTAGAGCAATGTATGTATGTATCGGTTGGCAGGCATCTTATTAAATTTAACAAAAAAGACCTTTATTGCCTCCGATTGCATGAAGTTTTAAGTTTAATAGTATATAGCTCTTGAAATAAAGTGTTCTTGTTTTCAACTTTTCTATAGTTCATTTTTAGGCAATCACATTTTTTGTTACAGATGAGAACTATAAAAAAAAATGCTTGTGTAACGTAAATACAAATTTGTTTCAACTAGTAAAATTGTGTACGCACTATGGGTTTTAAAGCCTGTCAAAATCGCACTATGCAGTGTTTATAATAAAAACACCATTTCCAGTGAACACCGAAGCGTGGTGTCCCTAGTGACTGCTCGCAGAGAAACCGTGTAGATCAAAAACATATACCGCAAATGAGTTTCGGAATCAACTGAGAAGGGTGAAGCTTTCTTTATACAGTGATTATCGTAAATTGCGACTAACGGATGCCCGCAGCCTTGTTTTTGCGGGTTTATCATTAAAATTGTGAATGCTGTTACCGAGTCACCGTGAAATGTTTGTTTGATGTTTTATTTAACTCGAGAAATTGTGATTAACTTAGCTTCCGTATATTTTGTAACAAGAGTAGTACGTTGTTAACATACTTATATGGTTGTTGTTTTTCACGATGTTATCGTTTATAATAAATTACGTGCATTTATCAAGAAAGCTGTTGAGATTGTTCAAAATATCACTCTATTATTCTAATGAACGCCGAACGTGTCGCGCTCAAACTGTCACCCGATTCGAGTCGCCGTCGAGTCATGTTAAATCTATCGAGTATGAAACTCGATAGTTTACCTTCTCGAATGACCGACTTATGGGAGCCGACGGCGTAAACGGTAGCAGTAGGGATCGAGTGACCGAAGCGCCCCCCGTCGAGTACCCGATTTGTTTTCTCGATATTAAAATTTCATTTTCCGAGATTTCGATGGTGTGAAATGTTTTTATGATATAAATATTTTTGAAATCAGCGGGGGACCTCTATTTTAGGTGTGACGTCGAAGTGTGAGGATTGGGTTGCAAACTGTCGTGTTGGTAAAGTTAAATCAACCCTTTAATTTTTGACACCTCGTTTGCTCACTTAGATTTTTGATACCTTCATTCTACAAGTGCATAACAAAAAATTTCATCCACATTTTTGCATTGCAGCGTCTAGACTTTATAAAATAATGACGGAGGAACATAATAATCATGGTAGTTACACACTTCCCACTGCATAATTTCCTTGGTTGACTTACAGACCACACTATCTCCCACTTTTTATCTTCCGCCTACTAAGTAACCGCCGCACTCGTACTAAAATCAACAAGAACCCGTCTGAAGCCGCATGAAAATCACTGCCCTGCCGTTATGTTCGCAATCAACAGTTTAAAATAGAGGGCCCGACCGCAGGCTCTATTTACCCCAGCTTCCTCCAGTTAATGACGTCATAAAAAATAAAACTCGTCACTTAGATCCCCGTGAGCCAGAAAAACTGGACCATTTTTCTCCTTGCGATGCAGTGACGCGGCAAATTACAATTGTCTGCTTATTTTAACAGAAAATGATGAAATATGATTGCTAGATTTCCCTCAAAACACGGAAATCAAATGAAAGTTTATGAAATCTAAGCGATTGTTCGGAGTAAGTATTAGCGTTAAGTCTGATTGCACTGCTTTCCTTGAAATGCTTATTTCTTTATGTTTTGGTTCCGTGATTTCGAAAAACATGATTGTTATGAAGAACCTTATATAGAAGTATTTAAACGTTTCTGTTCACAAGTGCGCTAAAATACAACGTTTTCTACACTGTCAAGAAAACATAATAATATAATATGTTTATTATTAATTAGGATCAAAATTGTTGACTGTTGTCACGTGAAATATGTTATAAGAAAACCGTTTTTAGTAATATTTATAAACGATAAATAAAGACTACAATAGCTATACCCATTGGTGGTCTAAGTTCTATCCCATCTCCATTTAAATCAAATTAATATTTTATCATCAAAAAGAAAGTCGATTCAACAGTTTCGAAAACCAATAGCAAAATCCAAATGGGACAATATAAAATAAAAGTATTTCATTCCTTAACTCGAGGTAGACGTTTATCACAATTTATGGCATATTAGACAGAATAAGGGAAAACAGAAATCGGATTTATTAAGTATTTTCTAAAACATCAGTAATATATTAAATTAAAATGGGCGTAATACGATTTTTATTGCCATCTCTTTAGAAGTAGTGAATTAGATTCTGTTTAGCTTATGTTGTATAATATATTGATCGTAAGAATATAATAAATATACAGTATGTGTCAGTGATGTGTGGTCATATCTAAGGGTGTGATACAATACCATCAACTTTCTTGATGGAACCTAAATCAATAACGAAAAAATATCAACTATCCCATTTAAAACTTCAATACCTCATCATCATCAGCAGCCTATAATGTTCCCACTGCTGGGACACGGGCCATAATCCACCACGATGGCCCAGTGCGGGTTGAAGATGTGACATGTTTTCGAATTTTTGGTTCTAAGACATGCCTATGATGTTTTTCTTCACCGTTTTGAGAGGAGTGGTGTTGAAATAATTTACACAAAGTAACGTGCCGCCTGCTTGGGTTTGCACTCACGACCTGCAAATCGTAAGTCGCGACCGATACCACTAGGCCACCAACTTCAATATCTACTCCACGCAAATGTATGGAAAGCTGATTTTGTTTCTCAATTATTATGTTGGACCCATGGAAAAACTTGTTCAATTTGATAGTCTTTACCACACCCTTAAATACACGCTGTATAATATAAGATTGATTCTAATAATAGCATCTGACTGTCCAAAAGCAGTATTTATTTCAATTTGCTGGTTCAAAGTTTCATAAATCAAGATGCGGCTTCTTTCTTTCTATTTATAGCTGGTTAAGCGTTATCGATTGCGTTTAAATTATTTGAATAAATGTTAAAAGCAGTCATAGAGGGTTAGAAATGAGGAATTTATTATGATTGACGGATGTTTAATATGGTTCTCTGCTTCCAATTAAAGTATCAATTCCAATTGGAATCGTCATGCGACGTAATTAGATCCAATTTTCTTGACGCAAATAATTCATATGAAACAAAATACATAAATCATTGATCAATAGATTATTTCGTTCAAAAGAGTTGCGTGGATAGTCCTACCCGAAGGAGTGAATGATTTTTCTCTTTTGTAAAGGACATGTATAGCAGTAGACGTAATGGTAAGGTCATCATCAGCCTAGCCAAGTATATATTTAGGTCAGCTTCCAGTCTTACCAGAAGCAGCTGATTATCAGTATTTTAAATGAAGCGATTGCTTATCTGTACTCCACAACCCAGTCACTAGGGATCGTATCTATATACGATACCTATTGGTAAGACTGGTGGTCAGACTTTCGGACATCTGTCGACTCGTAACGACAGTCAAAAATCTACAAATGACAATCGAGACCAACGGTCTGTCGTGCTTTCCGAGGTATAGAGGGGTCTTGGTATGTAATGATGGTCACCCATATATTAACTAACCGTGGCAAGCGTAGCCTAACCTGAACGATCAACCGGTTCGGCTGTTATTACTTAGCCACAAACCCCTCTCAAGGACAGGTTCATTTTTGTTCAAAAGTGCACGCCTTTTTTGTTTTCAATGGGCGAGTCTGTCTTATAAAACAGTCTAGACCTAAGTTGGCGCACATGGGAGATAATTAAGTAAGAATATTTTTTCGAATCTATACTTCTATACTTACTAATATTATAAAGCTGAAGAGTTTGTTTGTTTTATGTTTGATTAAACGCGCTAATCTCAAGAACTACTGATTTGAATTGAAAAAATATTTTTGTGTTGAGTAGCCTATTTATCGAGAAAGGTTATAGGCTATATAAAATTACGCTTTAACTAAGAGGAGCGGAGCGGTAATGAAAAATGTTGCAAAAACGGGGAAAATCGCACGGGTAGGCGATTCGACGCGACGGGAAGGGTCGGGGAACAAGAAATTTAACGCGGACGAAGTCGCGGGCAAAAGCTAGTAAAAGATATATGGTAAGGTGTGTTGTATGAACTAATACCTGGGTTGTGGAGGTCAGACAGGCAGTGAGACATGCATGCGATGAGACGTGAAGCCGACCTAAATATAGTTGGGGAAACGCTAGGCATATGATAAAAGTATACTCCACTTCAATATTAAGAAATTATTATGAAATATTTGTCTCCCAGCTCCCTTCATTCCCAATAAAAGTGAAACGAATTGAACGCTGACGACAACAGAATGACATCAGACAGCGTTCATTGTTTCGGACATGTGACAAAGTTCACTTAATGGAAGTGATTTTTGGGGGCAAATGTATGAAAGGGGTCCTTCATATCTTCCGGATGTTGCATTTGTTGTAATTGTTAGTCTGTGCGTGTGGCGGGTTTTTAAAAGAGGGATTCAATAAAGGGTTACTTTTGTTAGTACCCATTCTGATTCGTTCTGTTTTTGTCGATATTAGGGCTGGCTTTTTGTAATCATATTCACAAAATAAGAAGTAGATAATCAAGTACTAAATGTGAGTGTACCTATTATACACGGTGACATATAAAGCAGAAGCTTTCCAGTTTTAGCTGACCTCGCCTTGTAAAGGCTTTTCGTACAATAAGAAGTCGGCTTATTCTGGAAATGTATAGCTCGATATGTCACCGTGTGTACCTACACCGCTGCTAACATTTTGAGAAAATAGGCCTAAATAATAAGATTTTAATTTGTATAAAATGATCAAAACTAAAATAACGAAGGTGCAGTGCTCTTATTAGATCTAAAAGGCAGCAAGAAAAGAGATAAAAAAAAACAACTTTTCAACTTTGAACTTTAGAACAAAACAAATTGCCGCCAATATAAAGAGGAACACACACATTCACTCTCCCTCGCCTAGACAATTCGTTCCGGCCAAGCATGACGAAACAACGCCGTGCGCTGTCAAGTCCCAGCCACGCGTAATACAAAAAAACCCTACTACAAATTAGCACAAACACTACTTTATTAAAACCCTTTATTCATTCAATAATCATCCTAATTACAAAGCTTTAAGAGTTACAGGAAGTGTAGAACAATGTTTGCGGAATTTTGAGGCTTTTTGTCATAAATGAGACTGACTACGGATTTAGGCACGTGTGTAAAGATTTATCACAGAATAATGGATTGCGCAATGTAAATACGACAGTGAGAATTTGCTTGCATGTGTATCTTGAAAATTTCTGTGGTATTAGATTGTTGTTAGAAAATGTGCTAATGTGGCACAGAAATTATATGACGCCACATAATCATGCAAGTAAAGTTCTTATAGCAGACCTGTGGAATACTAATTCGATTGTTGTGATATAATCTCTGCTTTATCTTGTAAGAATGATGTCTTATGAGATCTACTTGGGGCAGGTGCACCCCAATCAAAACAATAATAATCAAATAAGAATATTTTCTTCCCCAATTCCACCTCAGAATTAATATCACTAAGCATCCATATCATACACTGACACATTACGTCATTACGTTTATTTATGTGAAAGCCAATGACAATATCAAATTAAGTAATCCTCAAAGAAAGAGAGGGTCCAATTAAAGCATCGCCTTTTGATTTCGGTGCTTATTTATTTTTCGCAGCACGACCTCTGATGTCCGGAACAGGGGTCCGACCCACAAGACGAGACGCACCATCCGTGGAGCAATTCGATTAGGGTGCAATACTGGGGAGGGAACTGACGGTGCAAGTAACCTAGACTATGATAAAGTTACACCCGAAAAAGACTAAACCCGCCCTTATGATCAGCACCATAAAGATAACAGTGAAAGTTTTGGAGGGCAAGTAAAGTTTGCAGTCGATATGTCATTTCATTTCATACACAACACTCACAAAATAGATCGGTGACGAAGCCCTCCACGTACCATTTGAGAAAAATGAAATTGCTATTAGGGCGACATTTCGTCATATTCTCCGTTACGATTCTTGGAAGGCCTTTTATAGAAAACATCAGAAGAAAATGATCCATTATGGAGTAACCAAAGCAACATTCAGTACCGTTCAGCACTGTTTGAAACCAACTTTGGTATAAATACGTCGTGTAAAATGTAATATTGTCTTTTAAAGTAACAGGCTGCAAGCGTACTACCTACATTAATCCAGTATTTTAGAGGGCTTTTGAAATTGTAATATTATCACACAGAATTATTTGCCTGTCTTATACAGTTGATTTCTGAGTACTGGTCTAGCATTGTAAGGCTATTTGAACGACTGAGGAGAATATTTTCATGTTGCTCATGCACTTGTTTTGCTTCATGTTTGCAAAAACATAACAGAGTATCATTGTAATTGCGGCGTGAGGGATTTTTATTTTTTTTCTTAAAAGGGTATATTTTACACACATACATAAACTTACGTTTTCTCTCAATGAGATACGCAACAACTCTCAGAACGCTCTGATCCTAACCAACTTCTTTTGCCTCATTTACGGACATACATCATACACGCACATCGGTTGCATGTACAGTCAGTACCCTGCATTACCTGACCCCTCCTGCACAGAAGAAATGAGGAAGAGGGGTCAGGTAATGCAGGGAACCGACTACTACGCACCTGACCTTTCTAAAAAACATCACTAATAAGGTCACTTGTCATCCTAGGGCGTCCTCTCCCTGCATTTCTACTCACATCTGCGCCGTAAAAACCTTTTGTTACTCACCTTATATTCATCCTCTGAAAATGAGCAAACCATCTAAGTATACTCTTTTCAATTTACTTAATATTTTTTTTTCACCTCTAATGACAAGAAAACAACAACTGTAACATCAACATTGAAACGAGAATAATATGATAAACCATCGACACATTGTTTTTCTTGTGCCCATAAAAGCACGGAAGCAAAAGACCGGCCATTTCTTTGAAATTGATGTTCTACTCAAAATAGCGGAGTGACTAACATCGTGAGAACTACTATTGTACTATAAACGGAACTGTGTCGTTTTGTACTAAAAACAAACGTTTTGATGGCGCCAAATGAGCTATAATCTGTCTTTAGATAGCTATTGTGTAGACGAGAGTTATTTCACTTTCCAAAACAATTTCGTGTTGTCCCCCAGGCTAATTCTGTTATTTGATATTTTGTCAATTTGATAATCACAGTTGAGACTTTCTTTGTTAGTTGACATTCTTTTCTTCACTGTGTGAGTATGTTGATATAAGACAATAGACGAAAATGGTTCAGATCTCTACCTCTAATAGGACCTATATAACTGAATACTCTAATTATAATTGATTACTTTTTAGTTTCGCAAAAACTTGGGAAAAAAGTTAGTGAAAATAATTATTCATTAAATTACTTCAAATAAAAAAAAATCAACGTAGTTTTTTTTTTTCATAAATGGAGTAAAAGTTACTTCTTATTTAATAAACTATTCAGTGACATCGGTCTCGCTAGTGGTGGTCATGTGAACCTAGCTCCATACATTTTATCCTATATCCTTTGTACTTACTCTATCGAGTACAGTCAAACAGAAATATAACTTGGTACGTAAATCAGGTTCGTCGAAGCCATAAAAACCTACTTATTCAAGCCGTGCCCTATATGCAATCTAGTCTCATTCAACGGTATACAAAAGAGGCAAGCAACAAAGTAGTGTAATCGACTGCTGATGAATGCGATTCCTCGCGAAAAGAGGGTAATGGAGCCAATTTGTGGTTATAATGGTTGCTGGCCACGTGGGTGCAGTTGCTCCTGATTTTGACCACTGGATCGTGAGATGGCGCCACTGATACATTCGTTGAATGTCACGACAGTATATGAGGTAAATATGGACAAGTGTATGATACAGACAAGTTGGTCAGTAGATATAATGTGACTGCTACCACAGTTCAATTGCGACATAAAAAACAAAACCCATTATAGTAATACAATTGTGGCATCGTTAGTATAGACTTGTTAATAAGATTGCTGAGAGTGACGAAAAATATAATAAAATCAAACCAAACCTTTGTCAAAACTTTACGATCGTACAGACATCCTATATATGGGATCCAGGTAAAGTATATAACAACAATTGAAATGAAGTTCACATTAGATTAATATCTACCTCTACTGTTCCACACAATTCAAAAATATCAACCCACCATTACAATCAGCATCAAACGAGTTCATGAAAGCACATCCCGCAGTCACAAACAACAGATTAAACGTTTTTATCAGTAAGTTCATCTCTTCCTACTAAAAAATGATTTCGTTTGCCATGGATTGAATCGGAATTAAATGAACGGTGCCCCTAGGAAACAGGAGGGTAGAAAAATAAAGATGGGTGTCCTTATCTAGATGTAGAAACGGAGGATTGTAATGAAGGGTAGGGTGCACGTGAAAAGGATACGGTGCGGCGGATCACTTCAAAATAATTGAAGTTAAATTTGTTCATTTAAATTAGGTATGGTTTAATGATACAGGAAAGGGGAATAATGTATATGTATAGTAACAGATTGAAATGATAAAATCTTAGATATGAATGCGAATATAACGCTGGTTTGTATAACTGTTTTTATAATAAGGCAGTATGCCTTGTGATTGTTTGAAATAAGGGGTAACATGGGTTCATTATTCTAAGAAATACTCAGCAAAAGCTTATTCACTGAAATGTAATACGTTAATTATCAATTTCAAATTGCATGTAGCAGATAAATCTTGTGAATTTCAGAGCGACCTAAAGAATATAATTATTAATTTTTGAAGATGTAAAGCGGCGGTGCGTTGGCGAGCCAACTATTAGTATTGCTAAATGAGCATATTTTACAAACGCTATTACTTAAAATTTTAGTATATTCAAGTATAGATACAAAAAGAAAAGAATCAAAGAGCATTCAAAAAAATCGTCCGCAAAATGGCCAACAGGAATAGTGCGTTATTAGGCTTACAGAAATGCCATGTTGTATGATTTCTTGGGCAAAACATAGGCCAGCCCTCTGATCACGCGAAGAGTCGATGAACCGCTTTGCAAATATTAAATTACTTAATAATTTATTTTACGATAATTCAAATGAAATATTTGTATTAACTCAAATGCAAATAATATAAATTGAATACCTTTATCAAAATGCAAACGAAATCTCATCAACAAAATCAAATTATCAGAGTATCAACGTCCACTAGACTGAGGGTACTCAAATCACACTTTACTAGTCAAACACAAGTAGTTATTCAACATTTGCGGTTAATAAACCACGCAGCAACATTTCAAAAATTGATTGATCATGTGACCGCAACTAGTGAACGGGATTAAATTAAATGCCTGCAAAACTATACGAGAATTGGTAAAATTTGGCAATTTAGGTTTTCCGTTTGAGGACAATTTAAAATGCCTGTGTCCGATGCAATTTGAGGGCCATAATTGTCCACAGAGCGTGTTAAACCGTACTTTGTCCATTACTGTGTTTCAATTGTATGGGACACGTACGTTCAAATTAATAGGGGCCTGGATTAGGGTTTAGAGATGGGTTTAAGCACTTCTCTAATCACCTCGTCAGTTATGGCGTTGTGAATTCAACCAATTAATTCGTGCTTCAAGTGAACGAGATTTTATGCTGATTTTCTATTGGCTTTGTTATATCGAGAGCAAATGGGCAAATTGAAACCTTGGAGTATTCCATTACATTTAGGACTAGATTCAGAACGAACAATTTGAATATTTTGTGATTAACTAACTTTTTTCAAATCTTTAAATGGAACTGTGATATGTACATGAAGGCAACCAAACGACTGTTATGCTATGGTTTTTGGAAATTCGATCAAAATGTTTAAGGTTTACAAAAAATTACAAAAAAAGTTGAGCCATATACGCACGCTTGGCCGACGCAGTTCGCTGCCCGATTAAGGGCATTGAATGTCGAAATTTTGATTTTGTTTCATGAGATTTCGATTTCGATACCCAAAAGCATTGCCAGCTAATTTAATGAACCTGTATATATAATGCATAAACATTGCTTAATTAAAAACTTTTTAACCAAAAATTAAACTGCCGAAAAAAGTGAAAAGCGAAAAATAATAAACCTTAAAATTATGAGTCGGCGCTTTGAGTGATCTTTGTTCATTGATTTTTTAGCGTTGTTGCAAATGTTTAATTTTTTGTTAAAAAGTTTTTATTTTATAATTTTTTGTGGCTTTAATGTACTAATCATACTTGGCAAGGTATACGCTATCCAATAAAAAAATAATTATCAAAATAGGACTACTCTGTGTAAAGTTATGCGTAGTTAAACATTACAATCAGTGAGTGAACAATCAAACATCCCCTGTTTTTCGACCCTTAGGGTTCGATTTTGTTTTCCAAATTTATATGGAACCATTTTCGGAGTATATTATTTTCAATAAAAAAGAATTCTCACAATCGGACGACTATGTAAAAAGTTATGCGTGGTCATACATTAAAAAAAAAATATATAATATATATACGCGTCGAATTGAAAACCTCCTCCGTTTTTTTTCGTCGGTTAAAGAGGCGGCCATATTTTGCCCCTGTTTCGAGATAACCCACATTTTGAGAGCTACAAATATCGATCTACTGTTTCTATCTGCGTGATATAGACGATATATGTGGTAATTTTGTACTAACGTATATAAACCGAAAACCACAGGTCTCTTCACAGTTCAAACTCCACATTTATATACAATAATATTGGTACAGTAACTGCCCTGGAATTAGCCCCAATTTAATAGATATTTATGTCGCTTTCACTGTGGCGTGCATGTGGCGTGTATGATCGCTACAAATAATAGACTATTCTCTATAGAAGCGCACGAATTAGGTCTCTAGCCGGTGTTTTATGAGCATACGTTGGTCTATAGAACAAGCACAGGACGGGATACCTGCCGCAGAGTGACATACAATCAAATAAACTCAATAACGTATGAAGTGGAACTGATATATCAAATGAAAGCATTAAATTAATAAATATATTATTTCAGACCAGTGAAACTATATATTTAACAACTTATTATTTAAAACGCTGCAACGTTCGTAATCTTAGAATTAAAGCCTTAATTATTTCAAAAGCTGCAGCGTTATCGTTTGCCTGCAGTACTGTCAACAACTACTACTTTAGGAGTTAACTCCTAACTTTAGTACTTCGTTTTATAAGTTTTTTTTTCATTTCACTTATTTTTTTTTTCAATTTATTAAAGCACAAAAAGCTGTATAATTGGGACACTAACTTAATGCTTTTCACTAACTTAACATTTTCTACCAGTTAACCTTAAGGTGATGCAGAGACATAATGGTAGGGGCTACATATGGCATAGCTAGCTCGAAAACAGGTATCAAATACAAGGATGTTCAAATTGTCAGGCCTCATATCTGTTAACTGAACACCCTGCCAACATTTCTCTCGTCTCCCGCGGAGTTGGTATGACTACGGCTACTCTATGACAGTTCCGACGTACACCCCGGGTCGATGCCTAAACACAACTAATATCCTACTTCTACAAATTACTATTAAACTAAAACTTCGCAACAGTTAGCAACAGGTAGCTTCTAGAACAAGAACTTTCTCATTGTTTCCTTGATGACACCAGAGATTGTCATAACCATTATTTATATTCCCACGAATGACAACTTAAGTGCACCCTGAACGTTATTATAGTAGAAAGTCTGACAAAGTCACGTCTGTCTTAGTTTGCATCTCATACTTTCCCACTATCTGGCTTCGTACATCTGTCGCAGTTACCTGATATGGGCTTGTGCAAAACAAGTCATTAGGTCACCAGAATGCACAACAATGGATTCGTCTCGCCACAATATTGGCGATACACCACAATCAATTGTTAGATTTTATACCATTGTCAGAGGATTCCGCACACGTGTAGGTGTGACCCTTACAAAAAAAGGGCAAAGGAGCATCGCTTTGAATTGCATCATACAAAGTCCATTGATGGTTTCAATATTCGCGTGAAGTCGACATGTTAGGTGAAAGTGTATTTATTTCACTATCTATTCAAACCAGGTTACCATTATTCACTACTAAAACATTCTCATGTCAATCATTACCGTGGGAAGTGCCGAAGTTGGTCTATTAGCAAGTTAATTCAACTTCTCACATTAGACTAATTAGGTTAAAAGTAATGTCCTTGTGAGGTGGGTCCCACGCAATGTGTTGCGCAGGTGACAATGCTTGGATTTTTATTCATCGACCAGATGATATGCAGAGGAGACAAAAACAACATTCACCTGTTCTGTTACTTCTTTAGATACTCGATACGGCTACAGATGTGTGAACAAGTATGTTTGAGCAGGTTGCTTATTGATAATCTGTTGTTATTAAACAAACAGTTTGGGTGTTCCATTAATTTCCAGTGTCTAGTTTTTCTCTTGCGTAGGCGGTTGAGGTTCTAGGTATCAGGACGATACTCTAACTAAATAGAAAATAATAAGAGTTTCAAATTCGTGATTCAGAATCACTTTTAAGCATATTTAAAGTCCAAAATCGGACATCAAAGGAAAAATGTTAATGTATGTACCTATGAGACAAAATGCTGTCTTTACCTATTCACATTGATGCTTAGGTAGGTACCTGGAATGGTCTACACCAATGTATTTGGCTTTTTATTTGCTCTGCTAATTCGGCAATTAACCAAGCATGGGCACAATGTGTTTACGTGAGCGTAAATTTTCCCTGCAAAGGTGGGTTAATTCGAACCCCTCTAATTTATGCACACCGAAGATTTTTTTTAATATGTTACAAACAAAATGACCCGAAGCGACAATCCCTTAATGGTTTCGTTCATACATAAATTTGTAGGCCGTGACCGAGCTAAAACAAACTGCGGCCCTGTAATAATTAATGATCATCCACATCTATTTTACGGTCGCTTAATAAAAAAAGGCGTTATTAACAAATCAGAAAAAAAAATGTTCGTTGTCTAACGCAGCTGCTCCACGGTTTTATTTGTTCTTTTTATTAAATTTTTTAGATTAACTCATCATGTCATCTAGGTAAAAGTGGCTTACTTAAAAATTCGAAACCAAATTACTAAAAGTAAACTTTAATACGATGGCTATAAAAAGCAGCAGTTACAGATTAATCGAGCTTCATTCGAATTATTCAATTAAAATTCCTCTAGTGCTTAACAGACAACACTTATTTCAAATTGTTTAACTGGAACCCTTTCTATAAAGTCATTGTAGGAGGCGTGACGGGGCCCAATGATTTAAACAAAGCTCTTAGTTGCGATGACACGGCATTCTTCGTGATAAATTTACTTCGGCGGTCTATTTACTTAGGGCAAGCTTTTATTTTTGAAACAATGAATTGAAAGGATTTTTCTTATAATAACGGCAAAAGATGAGCTTGAGCACCTATATTAAATTTTCAATCTTAGTTTTCAGTGTTCGTAGCAGAAGATTTTAAATGATTGTAGTGAAAATAAACACAATCAAGATTGCGCAGTTGATAGATAATGACGGCCGTTGTACAAATATGCAAGGTCTATTGTAGGTCAAAACAATTAGACCTTAAAATGCATACATTTTGCAAGCTTATTTGGCTACTTTTTTCTACATAAATTATAACTACGAAATCTATGATCCATCCATATTGATTAAATACTCAAAAACCTTTACCTACATAAAACTTTTACTTTCCCAGGACAAAATCACAACAAAACTGTTGACCTTTTCGTAAAGTCGTGTTAAATTGAATGATGGATGCGTACCTACGCAATAAACTCGGGCAGGACCCCTTCTGAAATATGATATCTGTACTCATAATGATGGAGGGATAAGGGAGTCCAAATTGGAGTATAAGCAGCACATTGGCACTAAATTAACATTTCTAGGAAATCTCTAATCACTATTATGAAATGTTTTGTTTTGTCTTCATTTCACTTACATATAAATACTCACATAATACCTATACCTAATCAGCCTATACAGGGTTATTTGTAAAACATCGGCAACCTCTCAGGACTATGTTACTAACATCAAAATCAACAACTTTTGTTCATCAGATTTTCATACAAAAATAAAAATATTTAAATTGAACGCTCTAAATGTTACGAACTTAATGTGGAGCAGAAGAAAGCGATAGTACATTAGCGAGGGGAGCGGGGTAAGGGCGGCGGGGGCGCTTAAAATTGACCTATTAACGGGCGGCCGATTTTTGTATGAAAATCTGATGAACTAAAATATGATGATTTTTTTTTTTTGAGTTGCCGGTGTTTTATAATACAAATAATCCTGTATAGGCTAAGTCTTCATAATGTTCCCACTTCTGGGACACAGGCCTCCTCTCTTCGAGACGAAGTGGGCTATAATCCACTACGCGGCCTAATGCGGCTGGGTAGATGTCACATGTCCAAGAATATTTGATTCTAGGACATGCCGGTTTCCTTCACAGTTTTGAGAGCTGTGATAATGAAAACGTTCGAATCTACAACCTTACAAATTGTAAGTCGCAGCTACTAACTAGGCCACTACTACTGTACAAATAAAAGTTATTAAACGCAATTAAGTTTAAAATTGAAATACTTAAATATTGCGTAAAATCATTGAGCTATCAACTTATTCAATAACCACTAAGAAACCAGGCCACCTATTGTAAACTCAAAGCCAAATCCATACACTTAAAACATCAAAACATCAGTGAATAGTTAGGAAGTACCTGTGCTTCCCTAACCACGCAATTAAAATACTTACCGAAGAGGATGTGCTCTTAAACTTCGCAGTCTTTTTAATTCATCTGTTTGATCTTCACTGTTACTGATATCAAAGCAACCCCGAGGGCTATGCCAAGCTAATCTTGTAAAACCTGTGTATTTTTAAGATGCAATTTACAACCCCTGTTTTGAAGTCCTTTAAAATGTAAATTTTTAAGTATCCGCTCTTTACTTATCTTTGCGCTTTTTATTTTTGCTTTCATGAGCATCATTGTTATTATTATTTTACATTGAGGATCTGCATATTTCATACATATAATAGCTTATGTTTTTATAAGGATGGCTGACTGACTGTATATTTATCATTTTGTTGTTTCTGAAGTTTGTTTAGAAAGTTTGTATTTTATTACAGTACTAGCTTTTGCCCGCGGCTTCGCCCGCGTAGATGTCGGAAATTATCGCAAGAGGACGTATTACCGCGGTAAGAATGTATTAATCCATGTTATAAATACATAAAAATACGCCTTTTTCCCACGGGGGTAGGCAGAAACTTCGGAACGCCACCTGCTACGATCCTTACATATCTTGTGTGTTTGATGTACTTAAAATAAAACTAATAGTATTCAGAGTAAGAAGACTGCGACATAGGGCTGGATTGAATTGAATATAAGTCTTCCTGATTTTTCTTAACGCTCCTATTCTACCTATATAAACACTCAGTTATTTACCAGACACCAAATTAAACATAGTTATAAGAATAGTACTTTTCTTTTTCTTTTTTCAGGATGGGAAATCATCAAATGACTTCTCCCGCTCTGGGCGGAGCGGGAGGGCGTGTCAGACTTTTACTGACTAAACCCACCCGTGTTCCATCAGTTGCCCATGTTCCAGGGTCACGGTATCTCTTTCGAACAATCACGCGACCCCAGCAGGCATCGGTCCTAGTAGACCCCTACACTGCTGCTGACATCTCTCAGGCGCGCGTGGAACACTGCGCGCCGTCGACCCGAGCTTGGTCCTTACCGGGCGGCGAGCTACCCATTGCTCGCCACCCGCAAAATCGCGCCTACGGTGGCCGGGAGTTCGCAATCGACTCCCGACGCCCGGGGCGTCTCGCGGCTAGGGACGTGAGGGTGCAGAGACTGCCACTCCCTCACGCGCCCCGCCTCCTCCTTCGCGAGCATTACTGCTTCGCAGAAGGAGGTGAAAGAATAGTACTTTGGCCAGTGGCTTTGCCCGTATAGCTGTCGGAAAATATCACCCGGGAAACTACTACCGGGATAAAATATCTATGGTATGCTATATATGGTAAGTATCTAGGATAACCAAAAATCCAAATCCATCCAAAAATCTAAACTTCTGAGCCATATTTCGCGGCACATGGAATAATACAATTAGCTTTATTTTGAGTACTTCGAACACACATGATGATATGCATTTACTATGAAGCCCAAGTAATATGAACTACTACCGGGATAAAATATCTATGATATGCTATATATGGTAAGTATCCAGGATAACCAAAAATCATTCTACGCTCGACGCTCGCCCTGGAAGGTCGTTACGCTGCTGCTCCACTGCGCGTATCCCCTCCACCGCCCGCCGCTCGATCGCCCGTCACTTGTGCTCCGTGCGCCACGCTGCGTAGTCGCCCCGACTACTCTCCGCTATTTTGCGATTTAAATTTATTTAAAACGTAAAATTCGGAAAATTCCTGTTTCTTTACGGATACAGTCAAAACGTTCTGTCTTGTTTACAAGACAGTGTTATTTCTTTAATAGAGTGTCTAAAAACGTTGTGCTTGTGGCCCCTTCAGGGCAAAATCCACAGTTTCGTGGTCACTCGGTGGATACCTTAACGGTGCCAACGAAGCCGAGTGGGTGCAGACCCAACGCACCCGTCTATCCCCTTCAGGGCTAGGCTAAAGTTGGACGGGTCCCAGATCGCTGGCCTTGGGGGCTTCCCTCGTCAGCCCTGGTGACAGTCTTCCCTCCACAGCCGCGTACAAGTGCCGCGGGTATATCTATACCCCCCGCACTAGACTGGTCGGGTACCTTCAGTACCCATCGCATGACCGGTTAGGAACCCGTTTCGCACAATAAGATTGGCGACGGGAGACACTCTTAGGGCTCACCAGGTTCACCTCCCTGTCTATACCCGACATTGTAACACTCACCCCCGGCAACCCACCGGGGATTAGGTTGTTAGGTATAGGGCTTTGGCGATAGGATCGCTCTCATGAGTGATTAGGTCCCCCCCCTATCTCCCCTCCGCCATGGAGAAACCCTTGGAGAAACTCGCGAAAATCGAGGCGCTCCTGACTGAACTTGCGAGTCAGTTCAGCATTGAACGTTCGGAGGTTGGGGCTGTGATCTCTGTTTTTCTTATTTTAATTAAGAAAAACAAGGATTTCGCAGCCGACTTCTCCGAACTGTACAGTGCTGAACAACTCGCAATTCCAGCCAGCCCGGGCAGCAGGGGAGCAGCTCAGCCCCGGCCGCTAAAATCATAGCGGCTGAGGACTCCGCTCCTCCGTTCCGGGGCCCCACCCCGCAGGCGACTTCCACCACCGCGAACCCCCCCCACCCCGCTACGCAGGCGACCTCCGCCACCGCGACCGCGTCGATCCCCTCCACGCCACCGGCGTCCACCGCCACCGCGTCCCCCTCCCGTCCCTCGCCTTAAACCTCCGCGAAGGTTGCCGAGTTCGGTAATCCGGCAAATTACCGGGGCTGCCCGAAAGCCCCCAAGTCATCTTCCCCTAAATTGGCGCAGCGCTTCGACGCTCGCCAGAAAAGGGAATCCCCTTCGGCCAAACTCCCCGTGAGGCTGGCCGCACAGCGTCCTTCCCAATGGCCTCTTTTGAGTTCCCAGAAGGAATTTCCCGCACTGGCCTCCTCCAGGCCAAAGCCCGCTCCCATCCCTCCTTTGATGGAACCGCGTACCCGCGCCCCCACGCCCCTTACGCCCCCCGGTTTTCCCGCGACCGCACCTCCCGCCCGCGCCGCGGCCCCCCCCCACTGCCCCTATGGCAGGACCAACCCCAGTACAGAGGAAAGGTCAGGCTCCCCTTGATGCGTTTAACGTAATCACCGGGACCTATAACACCTACAGCACGTTCCTCACCCCTCGTGCCCAACAGATGGCCCAGGAACTAGTTGCCGCCGGCGGTAACTTGTTCCGCATTCAATCGATCTATGCTGCGTATCCCGAGATCACGCAAGCAATCCATATCATGAACTCCCAACGCCCCCATTATGGATAGTCGTGGAATAGTATCTAAACTAAAACCCCGTTCCCTAAAGTTAGGCTTCTTCAATGCCAATGGCATTCATGGCCAACGTGATGAGATTGCCACGTTCCTCCGCGACCATCACGTAGACATTTAACTCATACAAGAGTCGTTCCTAAAGCCTCACCAACGCAACCCGAAAATTGCAAACTATCGTTTAGTTCGCAATGATAGGTCACGTTGTCACAGAGGCGGCACCCTCATATACTATAGGAAGTCCCTGTACTGCATACCTATGGATCCCCCTCAACTCTCCCGATTAGAAGTTTCGGCCTGTCGGTTAGCACTGACAGGTCACCAGCCGATCACTATTGTGTCGGTTTAACTTCCCCCCCAACATGAGTCAGAGGACCCCCAACTCCTCGCTAATGACCTTTCCGAACTCTTCGGCATGAGTGACTCCGTTATCATAGCGGGCGATCTCAACGCCAAACATCCTGCCTGGAATAGCACCAGGACCTCGACTAGAAGTAGGCAACTTTTCAACCTCTGTTCTACCATGAACTTTGATGTCATCGCCCCAATGACTCCCACTAACTTCCCCTTCGATACCGATCAGTTACCCGACGTTCTTGTTATAGCACTTCTTAAGAATATCAACTTAAGGTTAGATTCTATAGAGGCTATTCACGAACTCGACTCTGATCATCGACCAGTAGTCATGAACCTGGCCCCCCGATTAGGTATTCGCGACCCCTCTCAACCCCCCGCCCCTAAAGTGATCACTGACTGGAAGAAAGTAAGCGAACGCTTACAATCTAACACGTCACATCACTTAGACTCTATCCCAGATCAGTTTGACTCTGTCGCCGACACAACGGCCGCGATCGACTCTCTCACGGAGCACGTACAATCGATCGTGAACGAAAGTTCACGGGAGGTTCCAGATACGGATGACCGTAAATGGAGACTCCCCGACGATGTACGTGATCTGCTGACAGAGAAAAACGCGGCCGTTCGTGCCTACAGCAACTTTCCCTGTGACGCTAACAAAGCTCACATGCGTTACTTACAGCGTGCTGTAAGGACACGCGTGACTGAGCTGCGGGACGCTAACTGGGACAAGATGGTGGGCGAACTAGAGCCGACTCATCTCGCATTCTGGGAACTTCAGAGGAAACTGAAATCCTCTGAGTTTTCCACTATGCCCCCCCTGACCCGCCCCGATGCGACCATTGCATTCGAGGATTCAGGGCTGAATGCCTTGCCGATAGCCTCGAAGCCCAATGCACACCCAGTTCGCAGCCAGTAGACCAAGCGTTTGTCGATAAGGTAAACGCGGAAGTCGAACGCAAAGCCTCACTCCCGCCCGTTGAAGACCCTGATGATCCCCTGCCCCCTGTCACACCTGACGAGGTGCACGAGATCATCAAGGGTCTGAAATCTCGTAAAGCCCCCGGATCAGACGGCATCACCAACAGAGTGATCAAGCTGTTCCCCGCTCACCTGATTATGCTCATGTGTACCATCTTCAATGGTGCCTTGAGTAATAATATTTTCCCCCAAGCGTGGAAGGAAGCCACCGTCATTGGCATCCCTAAGCCTGGTAAGCCCAAAACCGAGCCCACGAGTTACCGCCCCATTAGTTTGCTCAAAGTTCTCGGCAAAATCTATGAGAGACTTATTTATAAGCGACTCAGAGATTATGCCGAAACCAAGGGCCTCATCTCCAACGAGCAGTTTGGTTTTCGAACCCAACACTCGTGTGTCCATCAGGTACACCGTATCGTCGAACATATCAATGCTGGTTTTCAGCGTGGTATGTTCACGGGCGCTGTATACTTCGATATAGCGAAAGCGTTCGACAAAGTCTGGCACAACGGCTTATTATATAAGCTGTACCAACTCGGAGTGCCAGACCGTCTCGTGCTCATCTTACGAGACTTTCTTGCGAACCGTACCTTTCGCTATCGCATCGAAGGGGTACTTTCCTCCCCTCACCCGATCCGTGCAGGAGTCCCTCAAGGCTCTGTACTAGCCCCCCTCATTTTCACGCTGTTCACTAGCGATATCCTCAGAAGCAAGATGGCAAGGTTAGCTCTGTTCACAGACGACACTGCCATCTTCTTCTCGGGATTTAGTGACACAGCGCTGGTTCGCTACCTCCAAACCGCAGTCGACGAGCTCGGCGAATGGTTCAGGAAGTGGCGAATCGAGGTCAATCCAGATAAAAGTCAGGCGGTCTTTTACACCCGACCGCGACGTAATCATCCCCCTCCCCGACCCATCTCAATGTTCGGCTAGCAGATCCCTTGGGCGAAGCAAGCCAAATATCTATGTGTCATCCTCGACGAACACCTCACCTTTTCTGAGCACATAAAGCAGGCTCGCTCGCGGGCCGCTTTCGCTCTCGGTAGGCTCCATTGCGTCCTGAACAAGCGGAGTAAAATGTCTCTTCTGTGTAAGAAGCGGCTTTACACCGCTTGTATCAGGCCGATTATGACATACGCAAGCCCAGTCTGGGCACATGCTAAACCCCGATTCATCCATAGGATGCAGACTCTCCAGTACCGTTTTCTCCGTCAAGCCACAGGCTCGCCTTGGTTTGTTCGGAATATCAATCTTCATTTAGATATGAAACTCCCGACTATCCATCAGTATATGAAACGCGCTTCGAAGCGTTTCTTCAATAGGGCCGTAGCCCACCGCAACCCTCTGGTTGTGGCGGCAGCTACTTACACCCCCTCCCGTATCAGTAAAGTCCGCCGCTCGCGGCACGTTCTTACCGATCCTGATGATCCCACTACTCTCCTCCAGGAGATTCGAAAAGAGACCAGTACAGCTAGACCAGCACACAAACACAAACCGTACCGACCTCGCCACCGAGGTCCGTCGTCGCGACCCCGACTTAACAGTCCCTCCCGACCCTTGCAAGAGCCAGCCCGCGATGCTGTGCCGTTAGCTTTAAATTAGTCCCTAAAAAATTTAACCCAGATCCAGCCAGTCCCTTGCTGTCCCCCTACCAGTGATTGCCTAAGCCGAGGTTCGTACCCCCCTCGGGGTAACCCTTAGAGCTTTCTCTTCAGTTTTTAAGTATAATAAGCCCCGGCTGGAGGCCTAAAAAGGTAACTTTTTAGAACCGGCCGGGCCACAATCCGTTTAAGTAGTAAGAATCTTTTCAGATTAACTACGAGATGCCCTACAAAAAAAAAAAAAACCAAATCCATCAAAAAATCTAAACATCTAAGCCATATTTCGCGGCACTTGGAATAATACAATTAGCTTTATTTTGAGTACTTCGAACACACATGATGATATGCATTTACTATGAAGCCCAAGCTATATGAATTACAATCCTACTAATCCTGCACTACCCGACCGCTACCAAGCGAGTTGGCTGGACGCGGAACGGCCCGCTAGCCGCTCTGCGGCTATTTTATTATAATCTCTGATATCTTCTAAAATATTCATTTTAATGGTATGCTGTAAAGGGCAATTTTGATCTACATGAAATGCACAACATACTCGTATCTAATGTATTTAATTGGATAAGAATTAACGCTGTATTGCTTAAAATCGCTTTCGTAAATAAGCCATTATTTCTCTTAAAAATTAAAGGATAAAAAAAATGGTTATTGTGGGTTATCCCTAAGAGATAGACATATACCATTGCGGACTTTTTTGTAGAATTTTGTAAGGTGTACAATACTGTAGTACATTATTTTGATCTATTTCGTAGGGTTCAGCCAGCGTTCGCAATGAAAGCGCAAAAAAATGAGTTTATTTATGACATCACATTAGAAACCTCTAAAATTATCAGTGTTTCTTTACTATTTTATGCATGTTATATACATATATACCTTTCTGTTGAATCATTCTATCTATTAAAAAAACTCGCATCAAAATCCGTTGCGTAGTTTTAAAGATATAAACATACATAGGGACAGACAGACAGCGAAGTGACTTTATTTTATAATATGTAATGATGATGCACGTACTCTGCTTAATACCCAAATGTAGTCCTTGCAATTTCGCTTGGATTTTGTTTCGTTTTTAACCACAACAACGATACTATTTTCATGAAATTTAGTATACAAGGGGTTTCGGGGGCGATAAATCGATCTAGCTATGATTAATTTTTAAAAAATGTCGTTTTATTCGTGTTTTCAATGACCAACTTTATCGATAATCAACTTGAACATAAACTTATTATTTTAAACCCAATTTACCAAAAAATCCGAGCAAAGCTCGGTCATCCAGATATTATATATTTATAAGGGTTAGGTAGGTAGATATGTGTACGTATGCTTACCTAGATCCATAAAATCAACTAGCTTCAGCTTTCTGAGTACCCACCTAATAGACCCCCTCTTTGACAGTTCAGACGTGCCTCTAAATATTTTAATTAAAATGAAGGCTTTGAATTTGTTTTACTTTGGTATCAGCCTATTACTCAAGTTACTCCAATTTAACTACTACTGCAAACTACAAGCAATTTCAAAACTATTACGATTGGAAAGCTTCTACAAAATTTAAAAGAACTAAAAGTTTCTCAAGTTTCGCTAATAAAATCGTCGGTTAAGTTTTATAGGTCGTATTCGATTCAGGTTACTTACAGAATTAAAAGCTTATCACTAATCCAAAATATTATGTGAGCTCTCGTGGGCTCAATCAATCGTTTTGTTTATGGAACTCCGTTTGGTCGGTCATTTATTACATCATCATTTCAGCCGAAAGACGTCCACTGCTGGACATAGGCCTCCCCCAAGCTCCACCACTTCGACCGGTTTTGTGTTTCCCGCATCTATCGGATTCCTGCGGCCATCAAAAGGTCTGAAAGACGTCCACTGCTGGACATAAGCCTCCCCCAAGCTCCGCCACTTCGACCGGTTTTGTGTTTCCCGCATCTAGCGGATTCCTGCGGCCATCAAAAGGTCTGAAAGACGTCCACTGCTGGACATAAGCCTCCCCCAAGCTCCGCCACTTCGACCGGTTTTGTGTTTCCCGCATCTAGCGGATTCCTGCGGCCATCAAAAGGTCTGAAAGACGTCCACTGCTGGACATAAGCCTCCCCCAAGCTCCGCCACTTCGACCGGTTTTGTGTTTCCCGCATCTAGCGGATTCCTGCGGCCATCAAAAGGTCTGAAAGACGCCCACTGCTGGACATAAGCCTCCCCCAAGCTCCGCCACTTCGACCGGTTTTGTGCTTCCCGCATCTAGCGGATTCCTGCGGCCTTCACAAGATCATCGGTCCACCTTGTTGGAGGCCTTCCAACTCTACGTGTATTATTACATAGAGAGAAGTAATTAGTCATGTTCAACAAGTTAGAAAAACATTAAAAAAAAACTGATAGTCCTTTGAAATAACGTGAAAATTTTAAGTGACGACGAAGAAAAACAAAATGTGTATATCAAGTTCTATTTTTATTTCGACAGCTGACAATAAATCAAAAGAAGAATCGTGTTGAGGAGGAAGAACAACTTGATAAAGATATCTGTGATAGTGATTTGGCAAAAACACCACTTGATCATTAGCTTGTAAAGTTATTATTACGTGCCAAAGTATTTTTTCTTGTGCCTCGTATTTCATCTACTTCTTAAAAGTTATTCTGTTCAACAAAAATAAAGCTATATTAAATAAGATATATTAATATTACCGAAAAACAACAACATTTAGGGTGTCCTATGATTATGTAATACAGTATTAATGCTTAAACAGAATAGATGGATCCCTCGAGGTGTCCCTGCACCTATAATATGTACGGGGGCGATTTTATTACTATCCTATCTTGAAGGATAGGCCCTTGCAGAGGTGTTGTGGGAAATTTATGAAAAGCCTTTTTGGCGAGCCGATAATATGTCCCCTTGTAAATATTACATTTCCTTTCAAGAGTTAGGATAAAGGAGGCTCTAGATAACCATAGTTTAGCACTTCAATGGAATTGAATTGCACTGGAGTCGATCGTATTTCAAACTAAGGTTTTGAGGTAGAAAACTGTTGTTTCGACAACTTTTATCTTATACAAATATTTGTTTAAATTTTCAAATACAGACATAAACATCCTTTGCTAAATTACAACAAATAGCGCACATAAGCACTTAGTAATAAACAAAAATAATCTACAATTTATTTACCTGACCCCAAATCAACGGAAATGACGGCAAAAGAATTATGGTGATCATATCCAGCAGAATCTTTATCCAAACCATAAGCAAACATACATAAAAATTAAAACCCATCCAATATTTGATCCAATTCCAAAAGCTATCATAATAGAATCGTCTTGGGCCCGTGCCTAAGTACACAAGGCTCTAAAGTGAAACATCTCGATGTCGATCGTTTATTTGTAAGTCAAACTGCATAACGGCACTGAGACGTGGTAAGTGCTATAACCAACAACATCAATACACTCTTAGTGTGGTGTTGAGGGGAATGCCACCTAGTGTGTTGTGTGGATGCCGAACTATGTACTCATATATGTTATAGGGATATGTGGTTAGTTTACAGTAAGTTTCTGGAATATTGACGCTGATTTTGTAAGTTTTGACTAATTTTTGTCACATCCTAAGGCACTCGGCACTAATGTAATGTAACTTTCTTTCAGTAAAAGGATTTTTGTCATCCTCTTACAGACACACAAACAATTTCTACATACATACATACAATCACGCCTTTTTCACGGGGGGGGGGGGGGGGGTAGGCAGAAACCACGGAACGCCACCTGCTACGATCTCTACACACTCCTTTCGCCTCTTTAGACCAAACTATCTAAGCATACCTTTTTCAATTTTTGTCACTACATCTTCTTTTAAACCACACCGTTCTCTTATCACATCATTCCTCAGCCTATCATTCATAGTCACACCACACATGCTTCGCAAGGAACGCATTTCCACAGCATTTATTCTACTTTCATGCTTCTTCTGCCACATCAATCAATCAATCAATCAATCAAAATATTTTTATTTCACATAAGCCTACAAGGGCACTTATGAAACGTTAGAAGCTAGGTGCACGGTTCCAAATTGTTGATTCCTATGGAGAAGAGCCGGCAAGAAACTCCACGGTTACTCTTTTAAAAATAATTGGGTTTTACAATGTTTTCAAACAACAGTTTTAATAGGTATGCGAGAACAGTGTAGGACTGTCAACAAGTACTACTAAAACCACCAACCAACCAGGTACTTAATAAAATAGAAAATTGTCTACAGTCTACAAGACCTACAACATTCTCACATTCACAAAATATAAAAGAATTTACTTAAATGATAGTATTACATAAATAAAACATAATAACCTATTTAAACCAAATGTCATTGTTGTTATGACAACCAATAATAAAGAGGTCAAATTAGAATTGTAAGTATATAATGTCAAATTATGAATAGAGTATGTCAAAGAAGAATGTAAAAAAAAAAAAATCTTAAATAATGTACATCATCATTTGAGTGCAGTTAATAGACATTTACATGGTCATCCTGTAATGAGCTACCAGGGAAGCCACATGTGCAGACGGAGTTATTGCCAAACTTCCTTGTCTTGAACGTAGTCTTTTATCTTATAATATGCATTTTTGATAAGGACACGCTTAATGTGTGATTTGAACTTTTCGTAGCTAAGTTCAGTAACCGACTTTGGCAACTTGTTATAGAAGCGGATACTACATCCAACATTCACTCCCATACATAAGCGTAGGCACCAGTACACCATTGTGAACAGCCAGTCGAGCCTTATCGGACATCAATTGGTTGGTCACAATTGCATGTAAAGCACTATTTACTTAGTTACTTTATTAGTTACTTTATTTCCCGCATTCACTCTTCTTTCCACATCTTTATCAATCTTTCCATCCACAAACAATTTCTCTTCTTTATAATTTAAAGTAAATGCTAATAACAGTCACACACGTTGACCAATCATATCTTTTACCTGCTACCACCTTCTTGACATAACGTGACCACTCCATGCCTCATCGTTGGTCCCGGCTGTTATGTCATGGGGATGTTATGTTATGGGGACTGTCTTGTGTAACTTTGACGTTCAAAAAGTGCTGACTCTCAGCCTAGTTTGAATAAATGACTTTTGATTTGATTTGATTATGCGTGGACAGACGTAACGGGTCATCAGAAGCCCGAAATTCTGACGAGACTTATCTCGAAAATCACGTTATGTTTGTCTTGGCAGTCATTCTTCAGCCCGAAAGTCTGACAACCAGCCTTAATTAGCAAGGGGAATCGTATAGTCAAGTTACTGGGTTTTGGATGTTAGATAAGCAGGCGATCTATGTAAAGTAAAGGTATTCAGCTGAATTCGGTAAGACCCGCAACATAATAGATATAGGGCATCTTCTGCTAGGCAGATTTTGATGTAAAGACAATCAGTCAATTTAAAAATACGCGATTTGTGAGTTCATTTCTAAGTCTAGAGCCAGTAACGAGTATGTAATATAGCATAAAGATATTGTTGGCAGACTTTCAAGTTTGTAGAATGTTAAAGCAGTTTTTGTAAGCTCATTTTGTACGTTACAAACATCACGATTGAAGTATCGGTGGTTAAATTTTTAGGGTTCCGTTGCCAAACCAATAAATGTTGGGGTTCCCCATACATAGAACTGAAACTCAAAAATTTTTTTTTTTCATCAAACCCATACGTGTGGGGTATTTATGAATAGGTCTTCAAAAATGGTATTGAGGTTTCTAATATCATTTTTTTCTAAACTGAATAGTTTGTGCGAGAGACACTTCCAAAGTGGTAAAATGTGTGTTCCCCCCCCCCCCCCGTAACTTCTAAACTAAGAGAATGATAAAACTAAAAAAAATATATGATGTACATTTCCATGTAAACTACCACCGAAAATTGGTTTGAACGAGATCGAGTACGTAGTTTTTTTTTAAAACGTAAATCGTAAACCGCAATTTACCTTTCATTCAATCAACTGAAATATAAAAATAAAAAAAAAAACATTTATTTTCATAAACATAAACCTTATGCATAAACCGAGAATACCTACAGGTTTGTACGGAACCCTCGGTGCGCGAGTCCGACTCGCACTTGGCCGGTTTTTCATCCACAATTTATGAATATGTATGTAAATTGTGTATTTTTTTTTATAATGGCACTGAAAGGCGCAAATTAATCATCATTATCATTATAATCATTTCAGCTGATAACACAGGCCAAAAAAATTTAACCAAACTTATTAACCAGAAACTAGACTATATATTTCCGAAGGTTTTCGATGCGCTGAATCCGAATCTGGCCTCAGAATCACTCTATCACGTCTGGTTTGTGAGATATCCTAACCTAAAAGTGCAAAAAGTGCCGTTTTTGTCCGATTTTGAGGTTATGTAGACTCACAAATTATTTTTTCTAAAAATATAAAAGTTACCATATTACTTTTTGCACTTTTAGGTAAGGATATCTCAGAAACCTGACGTGATACAGCAATTCTGAGGCCAGATTTGGATTCAGCGTATTAGAAACCTTCGGAAATATATAGTCTGGTTTCTAGTTAAAAATTATGACGGCCTGTGTAATCGTTCATTTCTGGATATAGGCCACCACCGTTCTGAGCTCCTTGCATCCAGCGGAATCTTGCGGCCTTCACCGCGTTATTAAGCCAACTTGTGAGAAGCCTTTCAGCGCTACATCTTCGAGTAAGCGGTCGCTATTACAACAATTTTTGGCCACATTGAGCGACCAATATGACCAACTTCGGGATATGTCGGTTACCTTCGTCCTCCAACGTATCTGCTCATTTTTGATTCGGTCGCGTAGGTCAACAAAACTTATAAATAACTGTAGCTGATCTAGAATAAATAATGTCTATTTACTGGCACATCATGGCTGATGATTTATGTGATAGGAGGAATATTGACCCATCCTTCTAAAAAAAAAAAACGCACCGTTGCTAAAATAAAACAAACTCCCGCGGAAACACGTTGCCCGTTTTCCTTAGTTTCTTTGTCTTTGTCATAGCCCACATAACGTCAATTGTTTAATTTAAAATCGTATTGTTGTATTGTAATTGTGCTCCCTATTTACCATAAGAATGGCCTTTGTGAATCGGGTAATTTATAAACATTACAAATTCAAACATGAGACTGACCTGTGGCTCGCGATATTATGTACATACTTGCATTATAAGAGGTCTTGGAAACTTGTTGGAATAATGTGTGAAGTAAGCCAATTTCTATGCTTATGTAGGTTTACTAGGAAAATAGAATATTAGCTGCTTGTTCTGCCAACTAATGGGTTTTAAAGACGGTTTGCTTATGGACTATTAAGGTGCTTCGGAGTTTGTATGATGTGGCTCTGGTCGTCTATTAGGGATAGTCTGTTGGCTATACAACAGCGTTCATTGATAAACTTTCTACTTATAAGTACCTGTCCATGTTTTTATGTGAATAGACTGTGTTGTTGGACTTTTATGCTTACGTAAAAGTGCTTAATGGTCATTTATTAGTATCCTGATATTAGTTACTTAATTTATCATTGACATTTTTAAATATTTTTATGAAAACAATCAAAAATATAAAAAGGATCTTATTATTATTAGGGATACATACATACAATCACGCTTTTTTCCCATGGGGGTAGGCAGAAACCAGGGAACGCCACCTGCTACGATCTCAAATCATTCATTACGTACTTCAAAAAAGGAACACGTTGTGTTTGAACTTTATATCTTTACCAGCTTTAGCTAGAATCAATTTTAAATCAACACCAAGCCACATAAAGTGGAAAATCGTTTTAAAAATTAAATTGCCTCGCACGAATTCACGGGCGAGAGCTACTAAAGTCATAATACCGTTAGTTTAATACGTTAGTACTATTCAAAAGCGAATTTCGCACAGGATTTGCTTCTTATGTAAATTCCAGCCAGTTCGCGTAAAACGAAAAATGTTGCAAAGTTAGCACTTTCGCACCTACTTGTAGCGATCCGACTGCATTTGAACTTATTAAAAGTAACTCCACTTTAGAAGTATACTTTAGGGTCTTATTTGCATAACTCTATGAAATATCCAGTTTGAAAAGTTTTAGCTGTAGAGCTATTTTTGCTGCAGTTTGAAATCGTTTCTAAAAGGATACTTTTGCATTGGATGTCAATTTCTACAAACGTGTGAAGTATTTGTTTTCATTTGTTAATAATTGCATTGCATTTTAAACTGATTTCTGAAAAGGAGGAGGTTCTTTGTTCGTCTGTATGTATTTTTTTATGTATGTTCATTGATATTCTGTGTTAGATTTTTTAAATTTCTAGTTCTAATTGGTACAGGAAGCTTACGCTGTGATCCTATATAAATTTTAATCCACATAGTGTATGTTGATAATGCTATGATGTAATAAAACTTCCTATTACTGTTGTTTATACGAATTAGAGTGAGGTAGCTACCACAGCCAAATATAAAAATAAAATGAAAAACGAGGACTTCCAAAAACTAAACACTACAAATTAAAAAAAAAGGACCAAAGATTCGTTTTTTTTTTCACTTTGGTTTATTTTCATATGGGAACAGTCAAGATTATGAATAGGGCACTATTTTAAGTAAGGTAGAATAATCAACTTATCATACTAAACTATAGAAAATAATATTTTTAACCTGATAACCACTAAGATTCTGGATTTCAAAAGGGTTTCAACAACAAAACATTGAAAGCGAAAGTATTAACATTATATAACACAGCGACCACATTACATACTCATAAATTAAGCCTTCCTTCCACACCATTGAACATCCTCAATCACAATAACCAAAACACCGATCAAACTGTCAAATAACGATCAAGTTTTATATCATTAGAAGTTGTCAAACGTCTCAGTTCCTATGACACGTAATACGAGACGATAGCGATTAACTTTCGAGAAGTAATAGCAATAGGAATAGCACAGTCATGAGCTGTATTCTTCAGGTACCGATGGTGTAGGGTTACAAAGCGTGAGAGTTTTGCCGGACAGGTGTCGGATATGTACTATGTTTCATAGGAAACAGTCATAATACGAGTACCTACTGTTTAAATACGATGGTAAAAGTTATGTGAATTTTGCAAAAAAAAAAAAACGTATTTTTCTTTAATACAATATTCTAACATAATCAAACCAAAAATGTAGTTTGGGATAGTACCTATGTACCTATTTTTACCCGATTACGGCAAAAGTTATGATTTTGACCGCTATGTAGGTATGTATGTTCGTCTGATTCCTTAAGTCATAGCGTATAAACATAATTTGACAAATTAGGTATTGTTGAAAGTCTCGACGTTGCGCTGGCTCTAGAAGACATAAAATGACGAACTAAATTTGCCGTTGTCGCATGCCATTGTAGTTTTGTAGATGTTCCATAGGTTTGCGACCCCGGCTCTACCCTGAACATTTTTGTACCTATGTCTTCATTTATGACTGAAATATTTTCTTATTTCGTACTTTTTAGAGCGTGCTTCCTCAGTAGTCGAGTTTTAGTTTTTGAACTTAGTTTTTATCACAGTTTCAGCAAAAATGTAGTCGAATACCAGTTAATAAATGCTGAAAAACTCATATCAAGTCTAGGTCAACTGAAAAATATTGAAAAAACTGACGTTCCTTCTGACATCGCTTTTTGTCTTTTTAATAAACTTGCTTTAAAGAACAATTCAATTTTTCAACTTACAATTTTCCATTTTTATTCCAGATGAAGTCTCAGAGGCGATAAAACAAAATGACACCCACCATACTTCTCATTTCTAATTCAGCTCGCAGGTTCAGTACGTGTGTCATTCAGTGCTAATATGACCCGCCGATATTACAGACTGCGAGCCGCCCTCAAGCGTTGTCTTCATACAAATGAATGTACAGACAGCGAAAGAGCTGAGTTTGCATTTAAAACGTAAATATCTTGGCATAACACTGGAAATATTTATGGAAATTCCATGCTTAACTTCAGCCTATCATGTTCCCGCTGCTGGGACAAAGGTCTTCTCTCCTCGAGAGGAACTAGGCTGTAATCTACCTCGCGGGTCTAGTTCGGGTTACTAGACGTCACATGTCTTCGAATTTTTGGTTCTAGGACATGCCGGTTTCATCAAGATATTATATTTCACCGTTATGAGACCAATGGTGATGAATTTTGATTGAACCCACGATCTACAACTCGTAAGTCACCACTGCTCCTTAGTAAGTTACTAAACTTAACTCATCAGCAAAGGCAAGACTGACAAAAAGTGTCGAAGACTTGGCGGGAATACCTACGCACAGTAACGATTAAAGGATAGTTGAAATTTTCTGCTTGTAAACTTGACTCATTTGTTGACTGTACAATTCTGTACATTCTTAAAGCGATGTGCAATTTGCAGTTGTGAGTTGTGTCGTCATTGTGATGCAATAAATAGTGGGAATTTGAGTAACGGTCCGACTATTTGTAGTTTGTTGGTCACCCTTGTGTGGTCTGGAATATAAATGACTAGTTTACGGATGTCAAATCAGGATTTGGGCATAAAATAATAACTTTATCTGAACTTTTTTCTATAGAGACAGTGTGAAAGATCAATGATCGTTCGCACGTAGGATGCTGTAAAATGCTCAATTTTGTCATACAGTAAGGCGTAATGGTGCATATTACAAGCCACATTAAAAAAATACTTATCTCATAAGAATGAAAAAGTATAGTGATAAAATAACTGTAAAACAGGGAGCTCAAAAAATAGTGTGCGGTGCATAATTATAAAAAAATTTGATCGTATGTCTATGTATTTAATGACATCGTGATCATTTTAGCCACAAGACGACCTCTCCAGGGAGGCTTTGCCATAATCGCATAGCTTGGCAACCGGGTTTGCGATCGCAGTATGGTGGTAAAATGCATAGAGAACGTTCTCTAATAAGTCCTTTAGTCGCCTTTTACGACACCCACGGGAGGAAATGGGATAGTGCTATTTTTACGTCCGACACGACACGGAACATATTATTATATTTTATGTAATGATAATAAAGGAAACTCAATCAACTACAGAAATATGTACCAACCTTAAAAATATTCATTCGATTCAACTTAGATAAAACGTATCGCTATTTTGAACCTTATTTGTTGTCAGCGATGCGCTATTATCAAATACCTAAAAATTTGCTTCTTGCCGCGCCTTAACGAAACTTTTTAGCTGCATCGCAATAAAACAAACGACTCAATTGATAACGTGAGCAGAATATAAATGCTCGTATCAACCTTGGCACTTTAAAAAAGCAATTGCCTCACTGTCAACAAAAAGAATAACTTACTCAATTTTGGTCTGTTACTGTCCACCCTCAGTGAAGTACAATGACAGAAACTTTAAAGTCAATGTTTAAATAGGTTTCAGAAATATGCGAGCCAATCTTATGTTTGCTTTAACCTTTACTTAACGTTATACAAAGAATAAATGCTTTTAAAACTTTCCCTACCGCTTGACCGCTCAAAAAGGATAGATTATATGAAGAAAATTAAAAAAGTTTGTTCAAACAAGGGCGCGGATAATGTCCAGCAGATTCGCTTTGGGAGCATCTATCTTTTGATAAATGCACTTTACTGAATCTTTGGACGTATGACCATCCATTGCTGTTAAAGCTTGGACTTGCCAAACTGTAAAGTTAACTCAGCAAGCAATGCATAAGTTGTATGGAGCATCTGACGTATATATCCAATATCCATTCGGGATATTGTGGATGCTATATTGCCCGTACGTTGCTGTGTTTACAGATAACATATAAAAAATGGTGCGGTGAACCGTGATTGATAGTTTCTTTCAAAATTATGTTAGGATAGTGGACAATTTCGGTCTACGTTTTGATATGTTGAACTTCCTGTTTTCAACTGGGTACACTGTTGTACCATGTTAACATATTGTTAGTTACATATAGTGGATTACATATCTATATTTCTATACTTTCTATACTAATATTATAAAGCTGAAGAGTTTGTTTGTTTGATTGAACGCGCTAATCTCAGGAACTACTAATACGAATTGAAAAAAAAAATTGTGTTCAGTAGCCCATTTATCAAGAAAGGCTACAGGTTATATATCGTTCCGCTAAATTCAAAAGGAGTGGAGCATCAATGAAAAATGTTGCAAAAACGGGGTAAATTTATTATTTTCGAGAGTTTCCGTTGCGTGCGCTGCGTAAACGGTTAAAGTAACGCAAAAATCATGTATGACGGAATTGTTCCTCTTAAAAAGTTCTAAAAAAAAATCTGCGAGAGCATATGTCTGTCTATCTTTTAAGGTTGACTCACGATAACTCAAAAGGAGCGGAGCAACAACGAAAAATGGACGAAAACTATCAGGCAAATCGATGCAACGGGAAGGGTCAGGGGAGCAAAAATTTAATCATCTAAGCTAAATACCCATATGACATGACATTTCCTAATAGTGCAGTCTTTCAGACTATTGCTTCCTTTTTAGTAACTAGCTCATGTCAAGTCAATTGTAGCTACTAGAAAATGTACAATTTGACAAAAAAAAGTTAATTCTTTAATACAAAATCAAAAGTCATCTATTCAAACTAGGCTGAGGGTCAGCACTTTTCAAACGTCAAAATTACATAAGACAGTCCCCCAAAACGCCCGCCCTTCAGCAAGTTTTAGTGCTATAGCTGGGAAGAAGAAGTGGCGCAACAAAATTGGTCAAATTGGTAATTAGTCTGCTCTTGACTTCAATCATGCCTGATAGTTATTAAATTAGCTAACCCTGTGTGTGTTTTGAAAGATCACTTAAGTTGACTGTCTAAGAATACATGTACTATATAGGGTCAAATTAAATTAGCTGGCAATACTTTACCCACTTATTGGGTATCGATGGCGAAAACTAAAGATATTAAAAAAAAAAAAAAAACATAATGCCAAGTTTGTTCAAAACTTTAAATGACACTAACAAGTTGTTTAGGGCAACCGAACGACTGTGACCCGTGTGGTGTCGGACATAAAGAATAGCATCACCCATTTCTTCCCGTGGGTGTCGTAAAAGGCGACTAAGGGACCAGTAATGCTCGCGAAGGAGGAGGCGGGGCGCGTGAGGGAGTGGCAGTCTCTGCGCCCTCACGTCCCTAGCCGCCGCAGGGGGAGACGCCCCGGGCGTCGGGAGTCGATTGCGGACTCCCGGCCACCGTAGGCGCGAGCTTGCGGGTGGCGAGCAATGGGTAGCTCGCCGCCTGGTAAGGACCAAGCTCGGCTCGACGGCGCGTAGTGTTCCACGCGCGCCTCAAAGAGATGTCAGCAAAACTGAAGGGGTCTGCTAGGACCGATGCCTGCCGGGGTCGCGTGATTGTTCGAAAGAGATACCGTGACCCTGGCACATGGGCAACTGAAGGAACACGGGTGGGTTTTAGTCAGTAAAAGTCTGACACGCCCTCCCGCTCCGATGATTTCCCATCCAGAAAAAAAGGGTGCTCCTTGAGAAAGTTTACTTTTCTGTTTGACGTTTTTCGTGAAGGCTTTTTGGCCAAATAGACATTTGACTTTTTTTACATTCGTCTCATTATCTTGAAGCCAAAATTTTTGAAGGTTTTGCTTCTACCACGTGTGAATTGCACACATGTTTTTTTTATGTTATGAATCATTAAATTATCAGACCGTGATTTGTATGTAACTCATGTCTGTTCACATAGAACAGAGCCTGTTAATTTGTACAATATTACGTGGGAAACTTACTCGTATGACTGTATCGCACTACTACGGTAGAAAACTATGACACATGGGTCAATTTGGGGCATCCACTTTGTTCTGACTATTAGCAACTTTACTGATACGGCAGTTTTTCAGGTTTCTCTTTTCATAACTGTTTCGCAAATTTTTCTGAACCAACCCACGCACTGACTATGTCGCATTCTATTTTGTGTTCTTGGATTTTAAATTATCAGGTTTCTTGTACTCAATGTAATTCTCTTTCGTTATGTAATGGTTAATTTAATCTATACTTTATTAATATTATAAAGCTGAAGAGTTTGTTTGTTTGTATGTTTGTTTGTTTGATTGAACGCGCTAATCTCAGGAACTACTGGTCCGAATTGAAAAATTATTTTTGTATTGGGTAGCCTAATTATCGAGAAAGGCTATAAGCTATATTACATTACGCTACAAGTAAGACGAGTGGAGCAGTAATGAAAAATGTTGCAAAAACGGGGAAAATCCCACGGGTAGGCGATTAGACGCGACGGGAAGGGTCAGCGGAGCAAGAAATTTAATGCGGACGAAGTCGCGGGCAGAAGCTAGTTACAAATACATCTGCCTAGCCTATCCAAAACAAGACGGCGGTCGTTGTCCAGTCAAACTGCAGCTGAAAACGAGTATTTTACATGGAGCGAGAGCCTATCTGACGTCCACAACCCAGTTACTGCGTAATACGATACCCTTGATAGTGGCGGTGCTTGGGGAAGGCCTATTCTGGCACTGATGATGACGATACCCTTTGGTAAGACTAGTTTGTCAGACTGTTGGGTTTTTAACGACCCATAACGATTACCAAATATCCCCGAATGACAGCCAAGACTAACAGCTTAACGTGCTTTCCGAGGCACGGAGGGGTCTTCGAATGTAAAGATTTACCTATCCACAGACCAACGCGGCAAGTATAGCTTAGCCAGATCGATCGATCCATGAGCCACAAGCTCTTCCTTGAGAAAGAGTTAATTGAAGACTTATTAATTATTGTAAAAAGAAATAAATTATCCAAAGAGCATACCTACAAGGCTCTTATGCAGTGTTATCAGCGTTAATACGTTATGATAATGAAAAGCTCCTCATTTACACAAAGACTCCTTTCTTTAAAATCACTCATATTTATTTTAACCTCTAAGTCCCTGAGATACCACATTTGGTATCGACACATGGTTTTTTAATTGTGTCTGTAATTACGGTAATTGACTGGTTAAGCCTTTCAAAGTAATGACACCACTCATACAACATTTTTATTAAAGTCTTCAACCATCTTTAATTCCTCAAGATCATCAACCCTCACTAACAATTATAAAAATAAACACCATATTCGCAAATTCCACAAACAAACATAGTTGCGACCGGTTACTGCTTCCTTATCCCTCCAAGCCATTCTACTTTGTTACTTTGTTATTAGTTTCCTGAGCAAATAAATACTTAGTTACAAACAATCAGTAGTCTTGTAACTAACTTACTGAGACACTAACTTTGAGGATGTTGACGGCATAATTAGACCATTTGCTAGTTACTCTTGGCGCATATTGATCGTGGTATCTGATTCTGTTGGTAGGTTGAAGATTCTGTTGAGAGGCTGTTGTATCTTGCAGTGATCCAATTAAAGACAAATAATAATAAAATCATCGCCAGTCTTCTGAGCACGTTTCTGGATGACAGCAAAGCGGACGAGCACTTCGATGCTTAAGTGTCCTTTTGTTTTTGTATTTATTTGTTTAGTTAATTTAGTACCTAGTGTTAAACGTTAGTTACAATTATTTTATACTATAATAGATTACTGATATATGGCTATGACTAGTTATTTATGTTAGAGATGATGAGAGACTATACGCAAATTTACTATTTTTTACGATTTCCATTTCGTTTCTCGGCGTTAACACTGCTTTGAGTAATCAGATAAGAAACACTGACCTCATCTTGTTTAAAAACATACCTAATGTATATTGGAGGTATAGGAAATAAATATATATTTGGCCGGTTGCATAGAAAAAAAACATATAAATGTCATGACGACTAATATTATTAGCAGTTATAACCAACATTAAATAAATCCCTACACAGAACTAGCACAAAGTGCTACACCAACTACGTTTTTGAATTGACTTAAAGTGAGTAGGAAGACAATAATTTTTAATAGAAATAACCTATTTAGATGCGTTATCGAAACAGTTTGAAACTCAAATACATAATGCAGTCACGCACCATAATGTGAATAAAATTCGAATTAATGACGCGCTCACAACTAGAGAAAACATTTTATTTTGACATTACACCATAAACATAATAACAACACGATTGTTTCTTGTCAACAAACTTAAAAAGTCGGATGAAACAGGGGATTTTAAGCTTTGCTAAACAAGTAATAAAGATGAAGCTGAAAGCGCTGATAAAATTTTAAATTATGAGGCTAAGATCGTGGAAATAGCCGAATAAGCATAGAGGGAGCAATAATATGTCATTATATTATTAACTTATCTTCTCACCCTTGACAACAACAATGGCTGTTGAAATATTTTGATATCGTTATTTCGGCTGCTATAGATTTTACTGCGCTTAGACATGCAAAGGTTTAATTCAATACGTGAACAGGTGGGGTGCTGGGTCAAACGATTCTAACAGGATATACAGTTATTTCTTTAGAAGCGTGAGATAGATTATCATTTTAGATTACCATGACGTGACCAAGTATTTTTATATTACTTACTTATTTCGCAAGTACCCGTAGGTTTGCGCAGCTGATGCATCGCTGATGGCAAGATACCATTGTGTCACGAATTGCTTGTGAGATGCAGGATGTTCGTAAGACATTGTAGTTTCATGTGCGCTTTAATTTGTGGAAAGAGTCACAGATTTAATTTAATTTGCATTTATATTCTAATGATTTTAAACTCTAAATAATATTTATGCTACTACTAGTTTTTGTTAGTGGCTAAAAGTTGGAAATTATCCTACGGGATCGTACTACTAGATAAAAAGTAGTAACCCTATGTGATAATCCAGCTTAAAAACTATCTGTGTGTTAAATTTCACCCAAATCTGTTTGGTAGCTTTTGCGTTATTGAATTACAAACATCCAAACATACAAACTTTCACATTTATAATATTATTGAGATTATAAAGCAAATGAACGATTTCTATATCGACAAAGTCAAAACAACTCCTTAGATATCTTGTTTTAGCAAGTTGATACAACTATAAACAACTCAATCGTGATCTATCACAGATATTCTCACTTACAGAACCACAGCTTGTTATAAAAATGTAAGAGCTTGAATTTTTACTTTTTCAATTTAAACCGCTTTCCTCAGCATTAATTGAAAGGTGCTGACTAGATACGATGATAACCAAAAGCGTGCGTGTTTTTCTTGTAATACGGCCAATTTTAAACATACGTAACCATATTCTTTTCGCAATACCTGCCTTTACTCCCAAACATTTTAAACAGGAAACAGTAGATAGGATTGAAATAATACTTGAATAATAAAGAGGAAAAGCATTTTTATTTAATGTTTTACACATGAAAACTAACAACAAAGCAAAAATTCACATTCGTTAAACAATACTCGTTTTGAGCTTTATACGACCAAAATTCCAGAGTGCAACTTTCTATGCGGAAATTTTAAAAATCAAATAACGAGCGTCGAATGCGGAAAGTACTTATAATAAACGCACTTTCAAGTGAAGTGGGCAGTTATGAAAAATTTAATACACTCACTTTGAAGAGTTTCAAAGGACCTCGCCAAATAAACCTCTTAGTGAATAGTCGGAGATATGGCAAGATTTGCATAAGAAGGCTGGACGGCCGACTCTGGGGGTAGACGATCGTGTCTCGCATCTAAATAACGTCTTATATTTGCAAATATTGACTCTTGCCCGCACCCTTCTAAAGGGTTTCAATACTTATTATCGTAAGACAGTTTAGTGAGAGGCAAGTTGATTTAAGAGGAAAACGGGCTCAAGAGGCTCTTTTTAGCAAACTTGGCAATAATGTTTATGTACAAACAATCAAACCACAATTTCAGACGGAAAAGTAAATTTGTAACAATGTTGTTTTGTTTCTCTTAATCTTTGGAATGCACAATATTTTATTGCAGGCTTTTACCGGCTTTCTGGAAACTGCTTCTTGTTCCTTTTTGTATTTTTGGAAGAGAAGGCGAAGCGCTTGTAAGCTGTCGTTTGTGAAATGCACATAATGTCGGTCGTAAAATTTTCCAGCTCACGTTTACAAATCCACATATTGATGACTAAAGCCCAGTGTACTGAATCATCATGGTTAGAAGCCTACTTGGTATTCAGGACCCAAAAGCGATAAGGCAAATCATGGTTAATGATTCACCAACACTTTGTTCCCACCGATTCATTTAATAGCCACTCCTCTTCAGCGAAAAGGGATTGCTACATGACAGTGCTAAAGATATTATCGGTGGAAGAAAGAAAAGAAAGAAAGAAAGAAAATACGTTTATTTGCGGTAAATAAGACGCAAAAACAAACTGAACACAACAAAAATATAAAAAAATAGCTGGGGAAAATATGCGTCAAATCCACGCAAAACGGCCATCGCTCAGCATAATACTGCGACTCTGCGAGACAGAGCCCCAGCGCTGGTTTTCAGCGACAGCCGGCGCTGACGTGTGACGCCGGACGGTGCAGCAAATCATAATAAAAAGAAGTCACAATACTAAATCTTAAATAATAAATAACACAATATTAAAAGGCAAATAAAGAGCGAAATACAATTTTAAAACTTAAGCATTAAAAAACACACTACAATACAGTGGCAACATAATAATCGTTGCAATTTGACGCACGCACCGAAGGAAAAACATGACATTTGTAGCTTTGAAAGGCACCGCAAAAAGTAAAAAAAAAAAAACTTTTTCCGGAATTTGCTCGCTCCATTTTGAATTAGTTCTTTCTTTTTCGTAACTCTGTTTTCAAGTTCTTAAGTTTAATATTTTTTTTGCTAACTACAAATAAACGGATAGACGCACGATATTTTTTTTGTTGAAATAACAGTGGCTCACTTTATATTTCTTCTTCATATACCTCAAATAATCATTCGTTGGAATGACGTCAGGTGACCAAAAAATGTGACATTTTCCGGTCCATTATATTTAGATCCAACATGCTCATGAGCGGCATGATTGAAACGGTGAATCAAGGCCAAAAAGAAAAATAGGTAATGAATAATGATAATATATTCGAAAAAACCACACAAACATCGTGCGTTTGCATGATAAACCGTGGATCGTGATGGCCTCGCCCAACTTTCGCCCATTCATCCGTTGTACCGAGGAGTATTCGTCATTTATTATAACAATGCAACGCAGTTTAAATTCATTTTAAAGCTGTGCAGTTCACACATATCATCACTCGGCTTTTATTGCACGAAATGTTTTGAACATTCTCACGCTTTGTTTTATTATTTCGTCATTTTCAACAGTCTTCGACTGCGATGAAATTTAAAACTCATTATAATTATAACAATCATGATATTCTAGATTGTTTACAAGGGAAGTTTACAGATTGGATATGTCCAAACTAATAGGCAGTGATTAAACAAACAGAGCTTGTTTTTATACGGAAACATCTAATTATGTAAATTAAAATTAACTTCAGACGTAGGTAATAACAGCGTATTGTTGTCATTCATGCAACAATGACCACAACACATGAATAAGTGGACATGTTGAAAGGAGAAACCAAAGATTCGTTGCGTTGATTGTTTAAGAACAGAGGTAACATTGTGTAAGATGTTCTGCCCGTCTGTAAAGTGGTCACAAATGTAGGCGTTGGCCAGTTTATTGCCGTGTATAGACATGTACTTTGGAGTGAATGATGACTGACACTCCCACTTGGTATAAAACATTTTGAAGCTGTTTGGGATCTTGGTTGAACATCGAAATTTGTTCGGGAATATAGTTATGAATGATTCACCGGAAACCTTGTTTGTTGCCTTGAACGGTTTAAATATTTCTGTCATATGATTTAATTTGATTCCAGATCCTTAGCCACCGACTTCCGAAATTGAAGTTATTTTTCACTTAGTAGTGTTTTTTTTAGGAAGTCGGTTGTTATTTTTTTGTAAAAAGTTTTTATTTTTAACTTTTTAGTTATGGTAGATACCTCGCACTTATCTAATCGCGTTATTCGTTCATTTGTCGCGCAAATACTTCATACAAATTTAAGACTTATATGGTTCTCACATGGATTCCATTGTCAGAATGGAACCAAATAAAAATTAGACCATTCGGAAAGCACCAGCTTTTAAATAAAAAAAAAATCATCAAAATCGGTTCACTCAGTCAAAAGTTATGAGGTAACAAACATAAAAAAAATACAGTGAAAGTGATAACCTCCTCCTTTTTTTGAAGTCGTTTAAAAAGTATGTTCAGCTAACAAGAAAAAAACGGTCATAATTTATAAACGCCATTTCATTAAATAAACTGACAAATCCGTCATAAAGGAGCTAAATAATAGTATCACTTGTCGTGAAGCGACAGTTAAAAACAAAACAAAGAAAATAGGAAAATAAACTTTAAAACGATTTATTATAACAGTATGAGTATAAAAGACAAACCAAATTCAAAAATAACAATCTGAAGGTGAAGGATGATTGATTAATGAATTAATGAATGATGGAGAGCACGAGAGGGTTCGAAGGCAGGAGTGGGTCGGCGGCAGTCCGGGGCGAGTCAGACAATATGGTCCTGCAGCTGACTCCAGCCCCGGATGTAGAGGAGGTCAATGCAGGGTGCTATTCACGGAGGTCCGTAATACAGCACAGCACAGCCGGTGACACAGATGAGGTGCCCTGTAGTGGAGATGACGTGGAGTGGCTCCGTCGAATCTCGAAGTGCAGTGACGAGGTTGTGAGAAGTGGCACAGCAGGTTTGTGGCGGCGTGAAGAGTCTCAGCAGAACCCTGAGCAGTGAAGAGGCGCCGTGGAGAGACTCAACAGAGTCTTGAGCTCGGAGAAGTAGCTGGTGAAGAGGCTTGGTGAAGATGCTGGAGCAAAAGGCCAAGAATCTGTCATGCGACTTTGAGGTCTTTTCTTGAGTCCCGGGGCAGTCGGCCCCGGGATAAGGCCTGTATAATTTCGTTTAGCTGTTAGGCAACTAGCCGAAGAAATGACTCCAGGTCTAGGGCAGCTCAGCCTTTTATAGCTGAATTTGACATATATTTTGAAAATCAAAATTGGAGTTGGATATTTTTGAAAATATAGTGTAAAAAGTAGACGGCCAGAACGATTTTCTGGTTTTAAAGATAAAAAGCGGTAAGGTCCACATAGAAAACCACAAAAGATTAAAGGGTTGCTATGGCGACTAGATTATAGACATAAATGTCAAAGAATTAATAATCACAAAGTTTGCAAAAACATGAAGAAATACAATGAAATTAAAGGTTCTGGTGCGTGGATAGTGTAGTAAAAAATGTTGCGCATCATCTGTGAGCAATTTGTGAGTATAGCGTAACATGAATGTGAAAAGTAATAAACTCATAATTGTTGCAGTAAAACAATATCTACAATGAAACTAAATGAAAGGATTACAATAGAAGACTAGTGTGAAACGATAAAACATAAAATAATAATGGACGTGATGAAGATTTGACCTAAAATTGATATACAGACAAAATGTCAAACATTGAGGATATTCAATCGGTTAGTACGTAGTAATGAATTACTACATTTCCCGACAACCCCAGAAAATTTTCGACTCAGAGAAAATTTTAAGTTTAAGGTTCGAGAGAAATCCTTGAAACATAACTTCGTCCAAACAGAAATCATCTAACAGACATTCATTCTTCCTCAAGCATACTATCATCTACATAATGGTAAGGGTGGAGTTCACAGTCAATGACTACCACTCTAGAAGTATGTTCCTATATGACCTAAGGCTTATTTAGGGAGTAATCAACCGCTCCATGGGTGGAAAATATTTTGACCTAAGGCTTTTTAAAGGAGTAATCAACCGCTCCGAAGTTTAGAAAGAAAATTGACCTAAGGCTTATTTCACGAGTAGTCAGCCGCTCCGAAGTTTAGATAGAAAATTAACCTAAGGCTTATTCTACGAGTAGTCAGCCGCTCGAAGAAAACCTTAAATGGTAATTAAAGAAAATACAGATAAAGGAATAATTAATATAATTATTAAGATGACTATTTAGTTTAGTCTAAGATAGATTCGAGCGGTAGGGCTCTAAAGTAAAGGTATCAGAACTAGTATTGTTCTGAAATTACTTGTAAGTGAAGAATAAGAGCAGTAAGCTCTAAATTACAAAAATAAAGACAAGTTTAAGGTAACGTCGCATAGGACGTTGAATTGTGAGTTTAAAAACTCGTATTCAAAACAAAAATAAAGATTAATTTTAAGAGAATGATGAATGAGCTAATGAAAGATTAACTAACTAAATAATATGATTCGATGAAGAAGAGTTTTAGATTTTAATGTCTTTGATGTACCATTTAGCTTTCGTTCCATTAGTATCTTCTAATATGTATACTAAGGGCGAGAGTTTCTTAAAGACTTTGCATCTCACAAATTTAGGGGCCAGTTTTGCGCTGAAGTACGAACCCGCGTTGCTTTGTACGTAATTCTTACGCCAAACTGTATCGCCGACATTAAATTCTTTAAATGACCGACGTAGGTCATAGCGAGCGCTATTCTTAGCGTGCGCTATGTATAAATTAGTTTGAACCTTATCAAAAATTGACGAGAGGAAACCAGTATTTATAGCGTAGACATCGCGAGGTAGAAAAACAACTTCCTCAAAATTTTGAGTTGGAGTGTAGAATGAACCACAAGGAACTGTTTCCCGACCAAATACTAAAAAGTTTGGAGTAAAACCAGTTATAGCATTAACACAACTGTTCATCGCGTGTTGAATTTTGGGAAGATAAATATCCCAGGTTCGATGATCGTCACCTACTAAAGTAGCTAGAGCCGTGATGATGGTCCTATTTACCTTTCCGTAGGGTTGACTTGAGGACAGTAAAATGGAGAGTAGAATATAAAAGGGACTTTATATTTATTTAGAAATATAGTAAATTCACGGGACTGAAATTGGGGACCGTTATCCATGATAATATTTTGAGGAACACCATGGATAAGAAATACGGAATTCTCTAAAATGTTAATTATGTTAGACGCAGTAGCACGTTTTAAGGGAAAGATTAAGGTATATTTAGTAAAGGTACAATTAATAACTAAAATATGTTGGTTACGTCTTCTGGTCATGGGCAACGGACCCATAAGATCAAGCGATATAGATTGAAAAGGTCTCGAGCAAATTTTTGGTTTGCCCATAGGGCCATAAGGAGAGTGATTAGGATGTTTATAAGCAAGACAAGTGTCGCAATTAGAGATGAATTTAGCGATATCTTTAAACATGCCAGACCAGTAATATAGTAGCGAAAGCTTCTTGAAGGTTTTGAAATTTCCGAGGTGAGGTCCTTGAGAAGGAGCGTGATTCCTTTCGATAATAGCCTGTCTTTCATGTGGGAGTGGAACTTCTTTCCACGTGAAGTCATCGTTCAGAGAATAAGGAGAGTGAATGCAACGATAGAGCTTGTTTTCTTTAACCGTATAGTTTGGATAAGAATTAGGATTGTTTTGGCAACCAAGTAAAATCTTGTTGTAGTGTTGCAAGTCACGGTTAAGAATTGATTCATCTGTTAAGATAGGATTTACACCTTGACGTTGAGAATCTTCAGAGTCATGAGTTTTCGATCTGGATAATAAGTCCGGGACAACATTATCTTTACCCTTTTTATGTTTTAGAATGAAGTTGAAGCAAGATAGGCGTAGCGTCCAACGAGCCAGTCTTCCTGAAGGATTGGATAAGTTCTGGAACCATTTAAGAGCAGCGTGGTCTGTGTAAATTGTAAATTGTTTACCATTATCTAGGTAACAACGCCAGTGTTCTAGAGCAGTTATTACGGCTAGAGTTTCTCTCTCTGTTGTAGAATAGTTTTGTTGATTTTTATTAAGAGCTTTACTCATGTAAGCAATAACAACTTCCTTGTCGTTTTGATATTGTGTAAGCATTGCTCCTATGCCAAAATTTGATGCATCGCAATGTACAGAGAATGGGAGATTGAAGTCTGGGCAAGCGAGAACAGGAGTAGTAACCAAAGCTTCTTTAAGTTTCACAAACGCCGATTCCGCTTCAGGGTTCCAAACGAATTTAGGGGCATTCTTTCCAGAGCAAGTTAGCCTGTTAAGTGGAGAAGCAATTGTGCTGAAGTTTGCAATGAATCTTCGGAACCAGCTGCATGTACCGATGAATCTTCGTACTTCTTTTCTGGAGGTTGGCGTAGGATATTCCAAAATGGCTCGAATTTTGTCAGGATCAGCTCGCAGGCCATGTTCACCCACGACAAAACCGAGGTACTTGAGTTCTTTCCTGAAGAATTGACTTATTTCAAAATTTATAGTTAAATTAGCAAAAGAAAGTTTTTCATGAACTTTTAAGAGAAGAGATATATGTTCTTCGAAGGTATCGCTTATAATCACGATGTCATCAAGATAACAGAATACTTTGTTGTCAAAATCTGGAGTAAACAGCATATCCATTAGTCTCTGTTGAGTAGCAGGAGAGTTAGTTAAGCCGAAGGGCATTACTTTAAATCTGTACATGCCTCTTCCGGGTACATAAAAGGCAGTCTTGTCTTTGTCCGCAGGGTTGAGAGGAATTTCCCAAAAAGCCTTCGCAATGTCGATGCTTGAGAGATATTTGGCGTTTTTAAGATTGTCAAGAATCTCACTTATAAGTGGGAGGCTGTAAGCATCACGACGAGTGACTGAGTTAAGTTTTCTGCTATCGACGCAGAAACGCCATTCTCCATTCTTCTTCGGCGTTATCAGCACCGGAGATAGCCATGGACTTTCGCATTGTTCAATGACATTCCATTTCAACATTTTATCTACTTCGTTGATTAAAGCTTTTTGTTTTTCAGGGGACAATCGATAACATCTTTGCTTGATGGGAAGAGAATCACCTGTGTCAATCTTGTGTGTAATTAAATGAGTACGTCCCAAAATGCCATTTTCTTCAAATGAGATACTCTTGAAGCGTTGGATAATGTTATCTGCAATATCCTTTTGATTTGCACTAAGATGCTCATAAGCTAGTATCTTTTTATCTGCATCTGGAATAGATGAACATTTAAGGGTCAACTGACTAACAGAAGATAGGATAGTGGGAAAAAGATTAAATTTTTTCCAAAAATCAATACCAAGAATAAGAGAAGGGAATAATTCTGGAAAAACGTAAGCTTTAATTAAATGAGTCTGGTCATTAAAGAAAATAGGTAATTCAAAATAGCCTAAGGATTTAATTTTTTGGTTACTAGCAGTTGAGACAGTAATTAAGTCTGACTTGAAAAGCTTGAAGCCTAATTTAAGAATTTCCAGGTGAGAATTGTTGCCAAGTATGGTAACAGAACTACCTGAATCAAGTAAACCAGAAATATTTAAGTTATTAATTCGCACGTTAATGAAAGGGCGTTTGGAATCATTGTCATTAGAGTAAAGAGTTGAAGAAATTTTGTAGAAAGAAAAGAAATTTTTAAGAGTTTTGATCCAATTATTCCAATCATTAATGCCAAAATTTGAGCTTTTCAAGTCAGTTGTTAGTTTTTTGAACTAGTACCAGGCTTAGGATTGCATTTAGGGCAATCAGCAGTTTTAAAGTCCTTCAAACCACATTTGAAACAAATAATGAAATGAGGTTTTTACAAGTATTTAAGGTGTGTCCATGCACACGACAATGGACGCAAAAGCTATTCTGCTGAGGAGGAGCAGATCGAGTCAGAGTGCTAACTTGTTTAGGTTTTTGAAGGTACTGAGGAGGAGGTTTCTGAAAAGTTACAGAGGTTGAATTAGTAACTGGAATATGAGGTTTGTAGCAAAATTCAGCCGTTAAAGAGTTTTGTTGCAGAGAGGGCTCTTTAAAGTTTTTATCTTTGTCCAAGAATTTTTCGTAATTCTGGCAGACAGCTAAGAGAGAGTCAATAGTAGTACAATCTCTTAGTGCCACAAAAACTGAATAGCACGGTCTGATGTTCCTCAGTAAAATTTCTAATTGTTCTGACTCTGACATTTTTTTAGTCAAACGTGAAAACATTCCGGACATGATTGAAATGTAGACCGCTATAGTTTCGTCCAGACCTTGAGTTCGCTTTCTGATGTCTTCGAGTAATTTGTAATCGTAATCGAAAACACCAAAATCTTTTATGAGAAGCTCAGAAGTTTCTTGCCAGGTCAGATTTGGATTACGATTAATCTGAAATCTGAACCAGTGTAAAGCATTATCTGTAAAGATTTCGTACGCTTGACTAATCAAGAGTTTTTTGTCAAGGCTACGTGAAATGCAGTATTCCTCTAGTTTTTGAAGGAATGACCTAGGACATGACTTTCCATTATAAGCGTATCTTTTTAGATCTTTAAAGATATGAGGCTTCACTTGTTGAGGGGGAACTGTAGAATTAATTTGTTGAAGGAGGGCCTCAAGAATTGTCTGTGAGGGAGGGATAGTTGAAGGAGGAGTTTCTGAGTTGTCATGAGAGGTAGATAAATCGTGGAGAGGAGAAGGAGTATTTTCCGCTGGGAGGAAAGTGAATGGCTCAAATTTGTTGTTAAGGCTATCAAATTTGGACCGTAAAGCGTCAAACTCACTTTTCTGTTCAGAGTTTAGTACGTCAACGTCTATACGCTCGAATCTAAAAAATAAATGATTGAGATAAGTTTCTATAAGACGACTGTATTTGGAATCACCCTGTAGTAATTTATTTACTTTTAAGTCTAAGTAATTAATAGTGGCGTTAACCTGAGGAAGCTCTTCCTCAATTGGAATTGGTGAGATTAAAATTTCCTCTGAGGAGGTAATAGAAGAAAGTCGAAGAACTTGCTTTCTTAAACGTATAACAGTGTCTACTGGTTCCTCAAGTCTGATCCTAACTTCATATTCGAGTTCAGGTTTATTAAGAAATTCGAACTTAATAAGTCTAGACATTTTAGTAAATTATAGATAAGGTTCAAAGAAAATACCTTGTTTTCTTCTAGAAGAAAAGAAAAAATTAGAAGTATTAAGTTAGCTAAAAAATTAAGGAAAAATACCTGTTTTCCTTCTAAAAGAAAAATTAAAAGTAATACGATAGTTATATGAATATACAAATTATGATGTCAGTGGTATGAAGATGAACGAATGGTCTAAGATGACGTTGCCAAGAAAGACTGCCAAAAAAGGTTGGTATTAAATCAGAGGAAAATTGTAGTCAAGGTGGAACAGAAACAATTTCTTTAAGGCTAAGCAGAAAGGTTTTAAGGTTTAGTGAAGAGTAATGACCTCTTTAGTTTATATAATGAGGCACACTATGTAAAGGTAGGATACCACAATCTTAAAAATATTACTTAAGGTGTATGACCACCAGAAATAATGTTTTAAAATGAGTACCTATTTTCACTCTGATTTATGGACACTAGACAAAGTGTTTTCTTTAGAATTTTGTGAAGGTTATAAAAATAAATGTGTAGTGTTATGTAAAAGTGTAGTAGTGAAGAACCTGAAGACAAATAGTTGGGCGCCAAACTGTCGTGAAGCGACAGTTAAAAACAAAACAAAGAAAATAGGAAAATAAACTTTAAAACGATTTATTATAACAGTATGAGTATAAAAGACAAACCAAATTCAAAAATAACAATCTGAAGGTGAAGGATGATTGATTAATGAATTAATGAATGATGGAGAGCACGAGAGGGTTCGAAGGCAGGAGTGGGTCGGCGGCAGTCCGGGGCGAGTCAGACAATATGGTCCTGCAGCTGACTCCAGCCCCGGATGTAGAGGAGGTCAATGCAGGGTGCTATTCACGGAGGTCCGTAATACAGCACAGCACAGCCGGTGACACAGATGAGGTGCCCTGTAGTGGAGATGACGTGGAGTGGCTCCGTCGAATCTCGAAGTGCAGTGACGAGGTTGTGAGAAGTGGCACAGCAGGTTTGTGGCGGCGTGAAGAGTCTCAGCAGAACCCTGAGCAGTGAAGAGGCGCCGTGGAGAGACTCAACAGAGTCTTGAGCTCGGAGAAGTAGCTGGTGAAGAGGCTTGGTGAAGATGCTGGAGAAAAGGCCAAGAATCTGTCATGCGACTTTGAGGTCTTTTCTTGAGTCCCGGGGCAGTCGGCCCCGGGATAAGGCCTGTATAATTTCGTTTAGCTGTTAGGCAACTAGCCGAAGAAATGACTCCAGGTCTAGGGCAGCTCAGCCTTTTATAGCTGAATTTGACATATATTTTGAAAATCAAAATTGGAGTTGGATATTTTTGAAAATATAGTGTAAAAAGTAGACGGCCAGAACGATTTTCTGGTTTTAAAGATAAAAAGCGGTAAGGTCCACATAGAAAACCACAAAAGATTAAAGGGTTGCTATGGCGACTAGATTATAGACATAAATGTCAAAGAATTAATAATCACAAAGTTTGCAAAAACATGAAGAAATACAATGAAATTAAAGGTTCTGGTGCGTGGATAGTGTAGTAAAAAATGTTGCGCATCATCTGTGAGCAATTTGTGAGTATAGCGTAACATGAATGTGAAAAGTAATAAACTCATAATTGTTGCAGTAAAACAATATCTACAATGAAACTAAATGAAAGGATTACAATAGAAGACTAGTGTGAAACGATAAAACATAAAATAATAATGGACGTGATGAAGATTTGACCTAAAATTGATATACAGACAAAATGTCAAACATTGAGGATATTCAATCGGTTAGTACGTAGTAATGAATTACTACACACTAACAGATAATGCGACGAGCCGAAATACGGTATAAACCACATCGGCAGACAAAAAAAAAAACAAAAGTGGTGTCCGTTGTCGATTGACACGCGCCTCTGCGGCTGAACGATCGTTCATATTCCCTGGAATATACAAGACATAATTTTACTAGAGGAATAAATGACGAGGATACCGGATTTAAAAGAAACGAAGGAGATAATATTTAACAAAATTTTATCCTTCAGAGTTCAGATTCATCAAGTTCGGAACGCCGAAATGATTAAGATTGGTCCTCTCTAAAATGTCTCTTTCACGCCATAAGATATTTTATTTGGTTAGATAACTCCAAATGCTTATCTCAATCCGTAATGAGACCTTGAGGTTTTCTACTAATTAATTCCTCTCATTATTCTCCATTTTTTTTGCTACATTGCTGAATACAGATAAGATCAAGGCCCATCAGCATACTCCAAGACAAGTTGGTACATAGTACTCTATAATTTCCTATATGGCCCTTGGTCTACAAAAAAGCACATTTGTTACCATCTTTCGCTGTAGAGCCGGTGTCCATCGCTTACTTTTTGCGTATAGACAGGTTTTACGACTGCAAGACTATATTCTGTTATGGCAAGTGCAAGTCTACAATTTGTGCAATGCCATATGTTTCGTTCGTAGTCTTTGCCTTATAAACAAATCTTGTTGTTATAAGTTTAACATTTAAAGTAGCTTTGTGAATCAGCGAAATGTCACTTAAATTCGTCTTGAATTATGTTCTCTCTTCATTGTTAGCTTTTTAACTTTTTTACGTTGATTCTTCATTTGAAATTGTTTTCCTGATAAGAACGACCAATCATGAGACAAGAACATCCTCATTTCTGTGGACTAGCGGTTTTCGTTCCCCGTCATTGGCTATCGAGTTTGTGGTTGCCGGGACCACCATGTTTGAAAAGCGGTTCAAAATTACTTCAACATCGATTTGTTGCGTAATTTAACAGATATCTCTGCGTAGATTGTCAAGTTCGTTTACTTTGTATTATTTATTAAATTGACAAGTTAATAAAGTAGAAATAGCAAATAGAGCAAACTGTTTAGTGTAGGTTTTATGTTCTCATGAATATGGTAATCCGATTTCTGTATCTTTATAAAATACAGCATGTTTCTTGTCGTTCTAGGAAACCTTTTTCTAAAGCAGATACATGTATGTGGCAGGTAACACACTTATCCTGCCTAACTACTTAATAAATCTGTACTTAAGTCAAGATGTTGACTTCATACATTAACACGATTTTGTGCGCTTAATCACTCCATCATGAACAGTATAATAACGAAACATAGACGACCGCACTAGATTTGTTTGTTAAAATGATCTTTTGGTTCTCACTCAATTTGGTTAACCATTTAGGCATCATCTTTTCTCTTTCTATCTAACATCAAAAGACAAAGACAGTTGACGTCACAGGAACCCACGTACCGTGATGATACTCGTACATCAAACATTTCCAACGGAAGTTTGTCCATGAATCCCGTTCGACTGGTTCCTACTAATTAACATAAAAACAAAGCTAGAAACTCATTGAACGATTTCTCTCAAACATTCCTTGGTGTTCAACCACCCATCTATTCGGTATCTGTCTCATCTAGCCCTAATCCTATAAATGACATCAGATAAGATAGGGAACATGCTGCGCCAGTGTATTTTATGTAGTGAATTAAAAGCATGAATTAATGTATCTTGCGTTTCGATTTAGATATAAAAACGACATCTCTGTTTCGTATCGATTCGATAAAGTTGATCAACAAGATCGGTCAGTTGAATACTGAGATATAAATGTTGATAAAGGGAATTCGCACTTTATAATGCCAGTTTTTGCAAAGTTATTACTGTTACTATTTTTACTATTGAAAACGTATGCTATATTCATGTTCGATCAAACAAGTTTTGAAACATGCGAGCAAAAAAGAGAGAAAAGTGGAGATAATTTAAGGAAAACTAGTGATCGCCCATTGGTCGAAATTCGACCGTACTTCATTTGAATACAAAACATTATTAAATGAAAAAATATATATAAATATAAAAAATAATATGGTTATATTTGACATTCAGTAACATTATAGACAAATAATATTAAAGACAAATATTCTCGATATGATCATAGATTTTAAAAATGAAATAGGTTATATAAGGTGTATCTATTCATATACGAAATATTTTAAGAGGTACCTGTAGGTGGTAAAGAAGCTATAGAAGCAAAAAGAAAATTTATTCTAAGCGTTTTTGAATTTTCGTAATTATTATAATTTTAAAACTGCTTGAGACGTTTTGCATAAAACCTTTACTCCAAATTCTATGAATGGCCCGCCTGACACTACGAGGGCGGTGACCGGACGGCACGAGCATGGTCGCGGTGTCTCGGGTCGTAAAAAATAAGAAGGAGTCAGTATTTCTCATGTGCGACAATAATTTATAAATATAAAATTTTGAAAAAACAAAATACATTCAGAAAAATGTTTTTTCGTTGCTACAGCTTCTTTACCAGCCACAGGTGTACCTCTTAAAATATTTCGTGTATGAATAGATACACCTTATATATCTATAAAAATTATTTATTACCTATGGTTTTACTTGACATTCAGTAAGACTATAGATACAAAATATTAAAGACAGATGTTCTCGTTTGGACCACAGATTTGGACCATAAACAAAAGAATATCCATGCATGTGTGTATTAAATACACGATAATGAATAGTAGTGTGTGTAACGTGTTGTTTATTGAAAATAATGTACATTTACGCATAATTAAAAAAAAATATTAGCATTCGTCACTTCTCTCTGTATAAACTATAAGTGTGCGAAATTTGATACTCCTCCGTCCGCCCAATTTTTGTAAAAGGGATCCAAAAATTTCACTTCACGTATTGGATATGATAATCTGGCGGTATAGTCATCGTTTCACTTTGATTGGGGTTTTTAAAGCTACCAGTACTTCCCACAAGAAGGATCGATGACTTGTTGAAGGAAGACCTCCGCAGGAATCCACTGGATGCGAGAAATACAGAAAGAACCGGTGGAAGTGACGGTTCTTGGAGGAGGCCTATGTCCAACAGTGGACGTCTTTCGATTGGAATGATAGTCATCAAGGATTTCTGTAAGATTCTGTAAGATAATAATATCTTATACCTTTAAACGAGCAATTCTTGTATATATATATATAATATGAATCTCGGAAACGGCTCCAACGATTTTCATGAAATTTAGTATACAGGGGGTTTCGGGGGCGATAAATCGACCTAGCTAGGAGTCATTTTTATAAAATGTCCTTTTATTCGTGTTTTCAATGACCAACTTCATCGATAATCAACTTGAATATAAACTTATTATTTTAAACACAATTTACCAAAAATTACCGAGCAAAGCTCGGTCAACCAGATATTATAATAATAATATTCCACAACTATCACACAACGCCATCTAGTCCCAAGCTAAGCAGAGCTTGTGTTATGGGTACTAGACAACTGATAAACATACTTATATTTCTAAATACATACATATTATAGATAAATTACACCCAGACACAGAACAAATGATCGTGCTCATCACACAAACATTTGTCCTGGTGGGAATCGAACCCACGACCTCCGGCATAGCAGTCAGGGTCATTAACCACTAGACCAACAGGCCTGTCCTAGATGATTACGTTACTAGCTTGATTTTTACGTCACGTATAATATTACATCATACCAATCGTTTCTAAGGATTACAAAACTGCATAATACTATATAAAACTTAATTAAATCATTGTATACGATTGACTTTGTCTAATTGTCTTTCAAATTACTAGTATCAATTTATGATCTTTCGCTTCAATGGTGATATAATGTTATTGTCTCTGATTTATCTTGATTATTAGCATTATGAATTGAATCGAATGGAATATGATTTGTTTGTTTTAGATTCCTAATATTAATGTATGAATTTATGATTGTTGGAAGGTCATCCGCGATATTGTTTTTTACAACTTTAGCTATTAGTCTATACTTTTAGATTACATGTAGGTCGTATTTTTATAACTTAATCACTTAGGTGCACTAACTTTTATAAAAAAATATGGCGCATATATTTACAAAGTTAAACAAACAACCTGATACTTTCTACAAAAAATATATTCTTTTACTGTATACATTCAGAGTTTTAAAGTTTATTTGAAATTCTGAATGTAGATAGAGCCTGTGAATTTTTGTTTGACCTAAACTGTTCTAGAAAAAAACTGAAGAGGTAATGTAGTAAATAATTATATAGTACTAGCTCTTGTCCGCGGCTTCGCCCGCGTGGATGTCGAAAAATTTACAATTTCAACCCCCATTTCATCCTCTTAGGAATGGAATTTCAAAAAATCCTTTCTTAATAGATACATACTTCAGTCAGTCAGTCAGTCACTAAGGACTTTGAATTTTATGTATATAGATGTTTTCAATATCTTCATTTTTATTTGATATTTTATATTTGGCTATACGCAAATTACCTGAAATTAATGTTTTTTTTTATTTTTTATTTATATAAACGCTTCCCGCTCCGCCCATGAATGAAATCCAAGCCCAACATTATCATACGCTATCGCAGTCATCTCGGGCGACAATATACGATCAGTGACATCGGACCAAATCTCCGTTAGAGATCACTTTGACTCGCACCGAATGATGGCATTAGATGATCTTATGTTTATGGCCGAGGGACCAAGCAGATCGTCTTAGAGGAATTCGTTCGTTAAAACTTTATACTTAGTTGGATCAATGAAAGTTTTTGATTTGGATTATTTTATTTAACCAAGATTTGGGTATCGGAATTGTTCTTATAATTTTGTCTGGGATTGCTGTGTTATAAAAAACTACCTCAAGGAAGATTATTTCTTATTGAAGGGTAATTTTCCTCTGCCCCGCTCTTTTAGGCACCTCGAGTTTCTACTGATATGATAAAAACTTAGCTTCCAAAAATCATGCATCATCATTATTATCATTTCAGCCAAAAACATTCATAGCTGGATATAGGCCTCACCCAAGCACCGCCACTAAGACGCTTCTTACATCCAGTGGATTCCTTCGGCCTTCAACAGGTCATTCGTCCTTATTTTAGGAGATGTACGACGATACATCTTCTAGTACGAGGTTGCTACTCCAGAATCTTTCAGTCTCAACGGCCATCGGTTCTTCGAACAATGGCACTGCCACATAAGTTGGGCAATTCTTCGGGTTATGTCAGTTACTTTGGTTCTCCTACGGATCTTTTTATATCTGATTCGATCGCGTTGGGAAACTCCAAGCATAGCTGTCTCCGTCATCAAGATGCACCATGTGGATTTAATACGTATTATTGCAGCTAACGCAAAGTTAAAAGAATTTTCGAAATCGATCCACAATAATGTCAGATATATCGCGGAACAAACAAACAAAAATAAAAGACTCATGAATTGAAAACATCCTGTTTGAAGTTAGTTAATTAAAACTAATAAGTTTTGCAAGTGTATGATCACTGATAAGCTCCAGAACTTCTTACAAAGTATTTACAAATAAAATCACTACTTTTATGATAATCTGAAAGCCTGTTATTGCAGCTAATAGTCAAGTGCAATGATAGCGCCTGGCGCTTCGAGCCCTAATTAGATATTCTTACTGAATAACTAATCAGATAAATTATAGGTGTATAGGTGGATTATTTCTTACATGAAAACCAGGTATTTGTATGAGAATTTGAAGTTTCTTTTTCACATAATTTTTATAATGAATTCTAGGTTTATTTATTACTAGCTTTTGCCAGCGGCTTCGCCCGCGTGGAGGTCGGAAATTATCCCGCGGGAACATACTACCGGGATAAAAAGTAGCCTATGTCCTTTGTCAGGCTCTAAACTATCTGTGTACCAAATTTAATTTAAATCGGTTCAGTGGTTTTAGCAGGAAAGCGAGACAGACAGACAGACAGACAGACAGACCGACTATAATAATATTATATAATATATAATTATATATTATATAATATAGTGTGGATGTGGATGTGGATAAACCCAATAGTTGATCTTCCTTGTGTGGCGTACCGAGGGATTTGCGAAATAATTACGTTCGATTGATCCATTGCTGCAAAGTTGATCATATAATGTAAACTATTTAAGGATTCACTCTATAAATCATAAATTAAAAAAACAAAATAAACCCTTAATACGGCGTTAATAATCAGTTTTTTAATAATGGCAAAACTATGTGTTTCTTCATACGTATACACGTAGTAATAGCCTTCACTGTCCTATCCTGGGCAAAGACCTCCCTCCACTCCACTTCCACAAGCCAACGTAAGCGTTCTCCTGTCCTGCCGGGGTCGCGTGATTGTTCTGCCGGGGTCGCGTGATTGTTCGAAAGAGATACCGTGACCCTGGCACATGGGCAACTGATGGAACACGGGTGGGTTTTAGTCAGTTAAAGTCTGACACGCCCTCCCGCTCCGCCCAGAGCGGGAGAAGTCATTTGATGATTTCCCATCCTGAAAAAAAAAAAAAAAAAAAGCGTTCTCCTTCCAGTTCTGACGGAACCTATCCAGCTCATCCAGCCATCTCCTACGTGGTAGGACCAGGTATACATTTTATATTTACGAAATGTACGTTTGTTTGAATAATACGAAAGAAAGAAATACCTAAATTAGCGCGCGAATCGCCCTATCTAGCCACAGTCGCCACGCTTCAATCAGTGCCAAAAGTTCGAAGAGCTCTTAAAATTGGTGGTCAAGTCTAAGATAACAGTTCAATTATTATTCTATTTTCTGCATCCATTAAACGAGTTCCATTCAGGAGACGATCGATGGCGAAACAAAAACTTGTATCTGCAATAAACTGCAAAGATGAAGAGGGGATAAATCACAGAAGCGAACATACTTACCAATAGCTATCTCGTTAAAAATATTTTTTTTTTTTAGTGGAACACACGATCTACTTATGTTTTATGTAGTTAGGAAAAACTGTTAGATTCATAATCCACCTGCGCTTTCTAATTTCTAGGGGTCTAAAATAATGTGCTGAATTAATGGTTACAGTTTGTACGTCGATCTCTCTACCATTCTATGTATTATTATGACAACTAATGGAGAAGTATGGAAAAAAAAGACATTTGCACCGACCCTCAAAAAAATTGGGATGAGGGCAGGACAATGATGTAAATGATATGATATGTGGCTCAGACGGACTAGCTCCACTCTGCTGCATTAAAAATAATTAGTTCAAATTCAGTCATTGTTTTAATTGAAGAAGTTAGATTGAATTATGGTGGATCATCAATAGATATCTACTTCCTGAAGTTGGAACATAATGAAATTACTACTAACCTATGTACATTTTCTACATTTATATCTGTACTTTAATATGATGTAGATTGTAAACAGTGTTAACTGTTCTAGTGTTTTCATTCTTGGGTTTTTGACAGTCTTTACGGGTCGTCAGGAGCCCGAAAGTCTGCAAATCAGTCTTAACGAGTGTTATCGTATTATCCAGAAACTGGGTTGTAGAGGTCAGGTAGGCAGTCATCATCATCATCATCATTTCAGCCGTAAGACGTCCACTGCACCGTGTCGTGCCGGACGTAAAGAATAGCACCACCCCATTTCTTCCCGTGGGTGTCGTAAGAGGCGACTAAAGGACTTACTAGAGAATGGGCAGCAGCGTTCTCTATGCATTTTACCACCGTACTGCGATCGCCAACCCGCCTGCCAAGCGTGGCGATTATGGCAAATCCCCCCTAAATCGGGGGAGGCTTATGTCCAGTAGTGGACGTCTTTCGGCTGTAATGATGATGATGATGATGACGTCCACTGCTGGACTTAGGCCTCCCCCAATTTGGGGGGCTTTGCCATAATCGCCACGCTTGGCAGGCCAGGCGGGTTGGCAGGCAGTCGCTCCATGTAAAATATTAATATTTAGCTGCATCCAGTTAAACTGGAAGGCGACCCTAACATAGTTGGAAAAATAAAGATAGATGAGATGACTCTAGTCTAATATTTTATTTGTCATACGTGTTGACCAGTTTTTAGCTGTTTGTATATAGGTAAGCAAGTTCAGCATCACTTCTGCGCTACTAAAGCGATTCTTCTTTGACCCTACCCTCGTCGCAACAGCTGGCGCCATAGCAGATCGGCAAATAAACTGTTTGCTCACAGATATTAAATTAGTTTTACGACAGCTTATTGTTCGAGTTTTTGTTAATTAATTGATATGTCATTCTGTTATTAACTTCGTCGCCTGTATAGGTTATATGTATTAATAAAGTAACTATGAGCTCATAGAGTTCGTTTTGTTCTATGATTAATCACTGGTAATTAAAACGTTTAGCTTTGTAATGGTCCTAGAAGAAAGGGCTGTGTACTTTCCAGTTAGAAGCTTTGTTTATAGTTATTATTCTAAGTAAATTAATAGAAATGGCTTATTAGTCGACTCGTTGGGTGAATTGTCACTTTTAAGCAGTATTATATTTTCTACAAACAAACAAACAAAAATACAAATTTTTCCTCTTTATAATGTTAGTATAGATAGGCGACTCGCACAAAGTTATTGGTTTGTGGGCGAGCTGACAATTCCAGAAAGACGTATGTATGGGCAACTGGCAGCTTTTGTATTTTATGGGGTAAAGTTAGTGTACTTTTTCCTTACTACTTTTTACTTATTATTTAAAAGTGATGATTCTCCCGATCAGGCGAGTTAATTCATGTGAGTCGGATAAAAGGCCACACAAATTCTAATATCACCAAACTCTTAGTATACTTCGTCTTCACTGTACCTTGCGTAATATTGTGGTATTTTCAATAAGTTCTAATACACTTGACACAGCTCATACAGCAAGTTAGTGACGATGCTCCTCCAACCACTTATTACGAAAAACACAAGACAGTTTCTCTATTAACAAACTAGATCAAAACTCAACCTTTCATAACACCTCATATTACATTATAACCCAGTTTTCCTGGGAACCACACGTCAACAAACAGGGGTCAGACGCGTCGGTAAAACAGACGTCATTGTCTCAGTTGACGTGTTACTTAACGTCTATTTGCAAACCTTTTAGCGCCCTTCGACGTAAAGTTAGAACAAACATTTAGCCCTACGTTTTGGGTAGAATGTGCGTAATAAAATTTGCGATGTGGCAGTGTTGTTGGAGGATTTCTGTGGGAGTGTAAATTGATTTTGCCTATGCAAAATGAAAATAGAACTGGACTACCTTTAATATCATCTGAATGTTGACGGACGACTAAGGAACTTACTATAGAAGGAGCAGTAGCATTCTCTATACTTTCCACCACCATATTGCGATCGCCAATCCGCCTACCAAGCGTAGCGATGTGTTACGGCTGAAAAGATGAACTTCAATCGTCAATAGGTTTTTATTGTTAAAGCACCAGAATATAGCAGATTTTTTTATCTAGTATAAACTACAAGCCATATGCAATGTACATAATACGTAAAGTTTCTTATCATCATTATCACATCACTGTAGCATGGGCTTCGGAAGTAGACTGCGCATGCCGTTAAGAATTAGGGTAGAGTTTAAAAGGAAAGAAAACTAGCAAATAACTTGATACGTATAGTTATGGTACTTAGAACACGGCTAGGCCGTAGGTTTGTCTGACTTATCTGAGGAATAATACCACCCGTGATTCTATGGGACGCAGTAGAGCTTGGTAGCACAGGCTCTGCGAGAAACCAGCGAGGCCTTCATAGGGACGCCACGTCGGGGGCTCTCAGTATAGACTTTTCTAATGAGAAAAATAATGTTTTTTATAAGTTCAGTTCGGATTTCGAAGTTCTTTACAACTACTTATGTACTTAACCACGTAAGTAGGTCCACAGTAGGTTCTAACAACAGTCGAAAGTTTCAGTTTCTCTGCGATTTCACTGGAAGCTAAAAAGTGCAGATCAAAGACCTGACCAGAGCAAAACAAGGTGATGATACACTTTATAGGTACCTAATAATTTATTCTATGATTTGCATAAGAAGCCCAAGAGCCTCTTATAGTAAAGTGCGGTTGACGTTCAACCAATATTACGAACGATGATCTAAGTCAATACAATCTTGTGGTTTTGTTTGGCATACTTTCTTAAAACTAAAAGCAAAAACTGATCAAAGAGTTCTTATCTTTATTGTTTTAGATCCCAATACTCACATAAGATACCTTTCAATCTTCACGAGGTAGCAAACAAACAAACGTTTGGCATTTGAAGTATTTTCTTAGCATGATGGGTCAAACATTGCTTGCTAGCAAGTGTTGGACCCAACGATGGTTATGGTCGAAGTGATTTGTTTGTGGGGAAAGATTGTCAGTATTGTTGACGCAAATGTTGGGTGAGAATACAACATTGAAAAATCCAAAAAATTACCGATACACAATATAGGAACCGACATTCCTTAAACGTTTTTTTGAAGTAACGAACATTTAATAACCATAACCATAACCCGCTCCACCCTAGAGCGGGAGACGTCATTTAATGATTTCCCAAACACAAAAAAAATGTAACCAACAAATCATTATTTTTTCAATGTTTCAGAAAGGCTTCTGTCTAAGTAACAACCACTTAATTTGATAAATTGACCCATGCAATTTATCAAATTAAGCCACAGTTGCCTTGGTTGGTATGTACGACCATCTTTACATACCAAGACCGTAGGTACCTCAGAAAGCACGTTTAGCCGTTAATCCAGGCTATTATTCATAGATCTTTGACAGTCGTTATGGATCGTCAGAAAGTCTGACAACCAGTCTTACCAAGAGATATAATGTTACTCAATAACTGGGTAGTGGAAGTCAGATAGGCAATCGCTCAACGTAAAATACTGGTATTTACTGGAAGCCGACTCCAACATAGTTGGGAAAAGGCTACGCAGATGATGATGATGATGTGGACGGAATAAACTTGAATACCTTTCCCGCCTTTGTTCCTAAACGGTGTGGAGTTGCACAGAGTGTACTCTTTTAAATACCTGGGTCACTTGGTCACGGACGATTTGAAAGACGACGCAGATGGATAGGGAGCGCAGAGCATTGTCGGTTCGAGGTAATATGCTGACCCTCCGGTTCTTCCGGTATACGGCTGCGGTCAAAATAATATTGTTTAAAGCATATTGTACGTCGCTGTACTCGGGTAGCCTGTGGTTCAGCTACACTCAGAAGGCCTACAATGCTCTGCGGATCCAAAACAACAACGCATTTAGAGTGTTGTAGCGGCTGCCTCGTTTCTGTAGCGTATCTTTTATGTTCGCTGAGACACGTACCGACTGCTTCAATGCTGTACGTCGTAAGAAGGCGGCGCGGCGTCGCTGTTAAACAGACTCCGTGGCAGTTCCAACAGCATTCTACGGATTTTTGTTATCCGATCAATAAAATAAATAAATAAAATAAATTTATGTTATGATCTGTATTAAAATGCGTATGTTCTTATGTAACTGTTGTGCCTGTAGATTTCAACAAATGCACATCATGCGAAAAAAAAATCAATGAAAAACATGCCATAACGCACACCAAATCAAACCATTGTTGTTCCTAAACTAAATAAAAGCCATTACAAAAAGAAAGTTCATTGAATTTAACCCATCTCTTTATTGTAAAAAAATCACGCTGCCTATATTTGAAATTTATAATAATTGACAATAATAGATGTTAAAAGTGTGACGAATTTACTTGAGAGTTATTTATTAACTGTCGGTGGCCCCTTGAATATGATGATGCGATGTATTGATAAAAAATATATACTTTTAAAATGCATCATAATCATAAACTACTGTTATACGAATAAAGTACCCTCATGCTGTAAAAAATATACGAGTGTCTTCAATTGAAGGTAAAACGCGGTTTATATTGGTGTTATTGAATTCAATTTTATATTTAAATAGCGTATGGGAAACGCATTAAATGATACTATAAAAAATTATAGTTCTATGAACTTAAAGCTAAACTTCTACATCTTATATGATTTTATAATATAACATTACGCCTCTAATCATCGAAGGCTTAAGCAGAGGTGTACCAATAGTACACCCAAATTTCACCAGTTATGTTTTAAGTCTCATATAATTGGGAGCGAGTCTACTGCCATAAACCGGCACGAATCCAGAATCCTGGCTAAGTAATCACTGATGGATAGCCCAATATGCTCAGCAGCACTAGTGACCACTAGACCAACGAGGCAGTCGATGCACGAGGCATCTTACATGGTCTTATAGTTTCTTGTATACCCTTTGGCAGTCCCATTATCAAGAAGTAAAACTTATTCCAGCTTTCCTTACATATGCATTGACATCGACGAACGTGGCAAAGAATTTAATTGCAAAAATGGAAACTAAGTTTCTATGCTCTAATTCCATTAATTTAAATTCTATATATAACCCTTAAATCTCAGCCACAGCAAGCAAACAGTGTCAGGTTTCCATGTCAAACCTCAATACAATTAAGTCGACGCGCTAATCCTATTCACATCACTAGCCTTCAAACCATTAGCAACTAACCCTTTTTTCCACTATCACATCATCTAATTAATTAATACCGGTTTTTGTCCTACAATCCGTAACAGTCGTAAGTCTGTCATTCCTAGATTGGCGTTCGTCTCAAGACGAACCCGAACGCTCGCCCACACAACGTAATTAAGTTCGAGGCAAGCTTAATGCAATCATTCAGCCGATAAACAGCTGTTCGCATTTGCATTTAAAATCGATACACTACTGCCGTTTACGTGTTAAGACGAACCTTGATTGACTTGACGTTCACAAATAGTGAACGTCAAGTCAATCAAGGTTCGTTCGTTCGGTTATCTGTCGTTAAAGAGTTGTTACCATAAATCTTGGTGGTTTTATCGATGGTTCGGATATTCCATTTCTCAATTAAGGCTTAGCTTTATCAGTAGGTCTTTAGCCTGTCTGTATATATATCAGCTTATCGAAATGTGCACAATGTTGTCAAAACTGTACAAATCTTCTTATTTTTGGGGAAATTGTAATAGTATTCCCCTGTAAGAACTTAACAGTTTTATTAAACACATTCTGTGTTTGACTATAAAATATATCCTACATACACACAGGTGATCATCTATGTAGAACTATAAAAAAAGTATTTTCATGTATTTTATCGCCTGCAAAAAGCACTTTTACCTAAAATAAAGCACAATACTTTATTATAAATTACGATTGGTAACCCAAATTCACACCAAAGATGATACTATTTACTTCTTTTTTTGCTTTTTTTTTCTGCCTCTGTACATTTATGTGCTTAAAGTGTTAAATAAATAAACATGTTGGCTGTACTATTCCGTAAACCAGTACAGAGCATTTGTGTTAAGACTTCTTTGACGAATTATATTTAAACGGAAATCGATAATGCCTATGCGTATAAGAGTTATGGACCGTAATAAAACAAATAACACTGTATAAATATTAACTAATATGGGCCCATTAGCCGATAATGAGCCATTATAAATGCACAATTAGAATCTTTCAATACGTAATAAGTAAGTACTTAATTACTTATTAATTATGCATGACGACGTATTAGTTAAATACTTCCAGCTGAGTATTGTGTAAATATTAACGGTGAAAGGAAGGTGTTCATAGGTAATTAATTCAAATGAGTGTATTAAAGACTATTGATTCAGTGAGTAAGCTCGGATGAGACAGTTATGCAAAGATACGATATCATGTCTCGTATCTAAAAATCAACCGAGTGTTTCTAATCACTTCAACTGGTACAGATTAGAAAACCGCTCAAGTGCGTGACATAACACAATGCAGGGTTCCGTAGTTGGGATGAATTTATCTCAAGATAAAACTTAACATTAAATAAATAAATAAATAATATCTTGGGACCACCAACACACTGTTATCTGATCCCAACCTAGGCAGAGCCTGTACTATGGCAATCAGACAACTGATAATATACTTATATATTTCTAAATACATACATATTATAGATAAATTACACCCAGATACAGAACAAATAGTTGTGCTCATCACACAAAGATTTGTCTTGGGTGGGAATCGAACCCACGACCTCAGTCTTAACAGTAAGGGTCACTAACCACTAGGCTAACAGGCCAGTCAACATTATAGATTTGTGGTTGAAAAACATGTTTCTACCATACATTGCAACTGCAAATGTAAGTTGGTCGACTATTACTCGTAAACTTGTACTCAGCTGTGATAGTTTTCCTTTTAACTTTGTCATATACAGGAACTACTCTCGTGATTTTTTTGAATCATTAAGCTGGCATGGGCAAGTTCCTACTCGGACACTTGCCTCTAAGAAAAATTAGAACGGATCACTTAACTGAAAAATTGTTTTCACAAACCCACAATATTTTTGAAAGAACAAAGACAACGACACACAACATGGAATAGACGAGAAAAAAAGCATGACCCACTTTACGTGTAGAATAGGTCCAGTAAACTTATTTTTTTACAATATTTTATTATATTATATCACTTACTTGGCACTACTACTATGTATATGCATGCTACATTTTTGCTTACTAGTACTAAGAGTCTCTGAGCTAGGCTGCCGACAGATGGATATGAAGAAACTATAAAAGTTCTTTGTGACTACGGAACCCTAAAAATGCTACGAAAAGAGACTAACTGGTTTTATGCTATTTTCCCTACTTCAATGAAAAGCAGCAAATCGTTTAGCTATTGTATTTACTAGACATAAGTATAATATAAAAGAAATTATAGTTAACTAATTATTTATTCAGTTTCTTGTGGAAAAGACGGCAGGGTGCGTGGATAAAAGCTTTATATAACTGGACTACGTTAATTAACCGTTTTTCACACTATATTTTAGAGCTTTATGGTAAGAATCAAGGTCCAATATTGTTACGACATTTAATTAAACTGTGGAAAATATGTAGAATGGCAATTCTAAGCACTAGACATAGGTATATTAGTTTACCTTTATAGATATTAGACTATGTTTTCAGAAAAAGACTAAAAAATAACTTTCTTCAACTATTCTTGACTCGTCCAAATCAATACCTACTTTCACACAAAACATCGTCAAAAGCGACCAATCTATTTCAATTATGACTAAAAATCACACCATCATCCACACACGCCCGTATTCGGGTGCGATTTGTTCCGGAGCATGGCGAATGCGCCGGCGCTGTCTCTTCGCTTGCGCAATGAATGACGCTGCCTCATTAGGCCGGAACAAACTCATGCGACCGTTGCCCATAAGTGTGAACTTTGGGTGTTTTTAGGTGTACGAAGTGTGAATTTTATCACCGGTGTTTCTTAGTAAACTTTCATAATGAAACGGGCTTGTGACTGTCGAATGAATGGCCATAATCTATGCGTCTGTTGTCACAACTGATGATGGGACAAAATGATGGTTAATAACACTGAATTGGGTGGTCTTAGTTACATTGGTACTAAACCAGTACAACCTGAGTGAATAAAAAGATGTTGAAAGGCTTATAAGTTTAGTCGCACGCATTTATTGGCCGGAAACGGGTGAATCGACACTTTTAAATAATAAACATAATATTTTTTACAAGCGACTTGCGCGAAGTTAATGTATTTGTCGGCGAATGGCCAAATCTAGAAATACGTATTAGGCAATTGGCACGTTATGTATGTATGTTGGTGTACGTACTTATACCTCTAGTCATCAATGTTTCCTTAACATTTTATTTGAAACATCTTTATTATTCGTTACAATAATTATGCATACAAGAATTTAAAATATTAGCTTTTCATTTTCAAAACTCTATTTGTTTCATAAGACAGCAAGAAACAAAACAACGTTTATGCTCACAGTTTTCGTAGTCACACCATTCTCACTGCACTGACCCGATTCGGTATACCCAGATAATACGGCTCGGAGATACAGGAAGTGACGATGTCAGTACGGATTTATGAAAATGCTACAGTAGAGATTCCATTGTTCCCTTTTCGTTGGCACATTTGACAGACTCCAGCCAGGAAGGAAGCGAATCTTGAGTAATAATGCACATCAATTTGTTTTAGTCTAAACGCGTGCATGATTTGGGAAAATTTGGATTTTCTGTTCTTCAAGTGCTCTTTGGATTTGAAAGAGCTTTTATCGTAATTATTAACCCTTTTATGCGTAAGTGCACGGCGTTGATAAATTGATCGATAACGCTTATTCCTGATTGTTGTCTTTTTCGATTATACAACATGGTATCTAGTTGTGCCATTGAGGAATTTCAAGGTATGAAAAGTTGCCGAATTTTATGCCGCACATTTTTTTTTATAGTCCTCATTAAACTTACAATAGTGTATTTTGAATAGTAGATGTAGTAATTGACAACCAGACATCAATTTAAATAATAATTTGCCTTTCAATTCCCTCGACTTTCGTAAGTATACAATGAACATTAATTTGGCATACATTTATAATCATGGGCCCGCTAGTTATTATGACCGTGGATTTTTCCGTAATGCTAGAGTATCTAAATCTAACTAGGAAACTATTTTTTCTAAAAGTCAGTTAGTGACGCCTTCTAATTGAATAGGACGGAACAGGAATCAAAGGGAATGATTGCGTTCCCCTAAAATTTCAAGGGGATGTATAGCAGAGGGTAGGATGCAATGCGTGGACGAATTCTTTTAGGGAGAGGCACCATGGAACTAAGAAATACGCAAAATGTTGAAAAACTTAAATGATTACAAAATAAAGTTTAGCCCAACATTAGTCGACAAAATTCAGCTATAGCAACAAATTGAAATACAATTGCGATTATAAACGCAAAATCTGAAGTGCATTTCGAAATACTTACAACAATTAAATGTGGGTAACCTTATAAACGTTTTATGCAAGTATTTTGCATCAATGAAAAGAAACACTGATGCAACATTACATCGTGTAGGACATACATCTTATTCTGTATTGCAAGTTTCATCAAGAATTTTGTAACTTTTCACACGAAGATTCGTTTCGGCTGAACTTTTAAAATATTAGAAGTCTATAAAATATAGCGTTAATAAAACTGTTAAAGTTATGACGTTGATGTTGCAATATTACGACGTTATGAATGAACATTATAACTGAGGAGCTGGGGAACAAAAGCGGACTTGTCCACTGTACTCGAATTTTTTATTTTTATTTTTTTGCACTCTTTAAGCTCATATCTATCGAACCCCGGAGTATTGTGTATCAAAAGCGGTCCGATCTTAGAGAAAAAAATTGTTCAAAATGATGATTTCGTTCAAAAGCGGACTTGTCCTGTTAGAAATTTATTAAAATTCTAAGGGATTTTTTCTCCAATCAAAACCGGACAAAAACGTAAGGCGAATTGCCGTTAGTACGAAAAATGTCAAACAAAACCGGACAAGTCTAAAAAAAATCATTGTTTTTTTGTTATGATATCCCTAAATCAGTTGTGGCAACACTGCTAAATTAAAAAAAAGATAATCAGCTGTGTGACGGTCATTGCTTTCGTAATTTTGAGAAGAATTTTCCTAGAAAACCGACAAAATTATGGACGGAATCGAAGAAATAGTGGCCAATATAAATGACGGCTCACGTAAACGAAAAAAAACAGGACGGCAAGCGCAAAACAACAGGGAATCGAAGTGAGTGTAAAATTATACCTACCGGTGCGTGTTTGTTATTATTCTAACCTATGATGAATTTAAAATTGCTATTATTTTGTTTTAGGTACGCAGATAAAGACCCCCTTGCTTTGAATTTCGTGTCTGCGTGTGAACATAACAAGGGAAAATTTAAGTGCCAGATTTTGACATTAAACGAAATTGTTTACAACCGCAAACTACTATATGAAAAAATTGGCAAAAAAATTACAGGATATTTACTTGTCACGGCTCATATCACCATGCCCCATAGAAAGAGAAAGATCGAGAGAGGAATCTCGCAAACCGCAGAGGAATAAGTACTTTGTGACATACTTTCTCTTCCGTGATTCAAAAAGGTTAGTAAAAGTATGCAAATCTTTTTTTTTGGCTGCTCTTGGGCTCAGTAAGCACAGGGTAAACTTAATTGCGAGCAAATTATATGAAGGCAAAACGCCACTTGACGGCAGAGGAGGAGACAGGAAAAGTTTCAAAAGTATTGATAAAAAGGAATCTGTAAGAAAATTTCTCGGTGGTTTGCCAGCAAAGGAGTCACATTACAATCGAAATAAATCAAAAAGAGTGTACCTGTCATACGAGCTAAACGTAAAAAAGTTGTGGGAGTTGTACAATAATTCAGCGACTGATGATTTGAAAGTCTCACAAACGATGTTCCGAAATGTTTTTGAGAACGATTTTAATATTGGGTTTGCGTCACCATCTTCCGACATATGTAGTACCTGCGAACTGCTGAAAAATAGGCAGAAGACTGAAAATAATCCTGAAGAACTTCAATCATTGAAACTTCAACTCCGAGTTCATAAAGCTAGAGCCAAAGCGTTCTTTTCCCTTACCAAAGAAAAACCTGAAAATTCTATGACAATATGTTTTGATCTCCAACAAATTCAATCCCTTCCTAAAACGCCAATCCAGGAATGTTTTTATTTACGACAAGTTGGACTTTATTCTTTCTGCATTACTGATATGCCTACAAAGGAGCCACATTTCTTCATATGGACAGAAAACCAAGCTAAAAAAGGCGCCACCGAAATTGCGTCTGCCCTTTTAACATACCTGATGTTTACTGATTTTTCTGAAGTTGAAGTTTTACGCCTTTTTTCGGACGGGTGTGGAGGTCAAAATAAAAATGCACATGTCGTCCACACTTTGATTTTCTGGTTGAAAAACTACGCCCCTCAAAATGTCGCCAAAATCGTACTAACCTTTCCTGTACGCGGTCACAGCTTCTTGCCGGCGGATCGAGTGTTCGGGAGGGTCGAAAAGGATTTGCGGAAGATGCCTTTCATTTTGGATCCAAAAAAATATCATGAGGTTTACGCAAAGCATGGCAAAGTTCATATTTTAGCTGAAAACTGGAACCTTTACAACGTCAAAAACCTTGAAGACTATTACAAGAAAGTGGAAAGTATTCGTGATGCAAAGAGAATAATAATAGAAAGAAAGTCAACCATCATCCAAACAGAAACTCCTAGTCAATCTCAACAATCAACACGAAGAAGTCAGGGCCGTAGTCGTGGCAGAGCACGTGGCCGAGGCACTGCAAACATACGAAGAGATCCTACTGCACGTTTAAATCACGTAAACTTTGGTGTGAAAGTCTTAAACACCTATTATGGAGATGAATCATCAGAAAATGCTGTATCATTGTTAAAAATGACAAAAAACCATCCGAGTTTACTACAAAGATTTTCAATGGTTAATGAACTAAAACCAAACAAGAAAAAAGATGTTGAAACACTCTTAAAGAAACAATTCGGAGATAATTGGATGGATAATCAAGAGCTTGATTGGTTTAAAAACAATATATTCCATACCTCACCAGTGGCAATTGCTGAAACAAGTCAAATAAATGACGAAGACGACGACCACAGTGACGATTGTGACTGTTGCGAACCAGATGTGGGAGAGTTCATATAATTTTTAAATAAAAAAATACAATAATAGAATCTAGTTTTCTTTCATAACCGGACATGTCCATAACTCTTTCAATCATAACCGGAGTTGTCCACCTTTTGTAATCAAAACCGGCCTTGTCCATTACAAAAAAAATAAAAAAAAATTGAAAACGCATAGTTTTATGACCAACAAGCAGGCTATTAGTTATGTTGTATTAAATACTAATTATACTGAAATGCACAAAATTACAGCCCATATGCATATACCTATTTCAGTTTTTTTTGCTCTAGTGTAAAATTTGATTAATTGGACAAGTCCGCTTTTGTTCCCCAGCTCCTCAACTTTAGAGTCTAATAGTGCTACGAATACATTAGTTTATGCATACGAAAATAGGTGCGTTCCTATGTTCGACTAAATAATCTTCATTAATGATTGCACTATTTTCATTCAAGACTTTTTATGAATTTATTTCATTACCATGATTAAATAATGCTTTAAGATCTTGCTGAAAAGGACTTGGGCATCATCTTGTGATCATATTCCTATCTTAGGTTTCCGAACCTACTTTCTTTTCTTCTCCAAAGTTGACCAATATATACGCATGGATAATCAAACCAGTAGTTGCAAATTGTTCAATCCGTGCTTTCGTAGCTCCACAACAGATTACAACCAAACATCGTGAGTGAGATTCCGCTGCAGTAATGTCATTGCTAAGATTGTGGGTAAAATTGCTTCATGTAATTTGTGGACGGGGGCTCGACAGATCCATCTTGTGATGTCAGGGTGCAAGGTGCAGGGGATCGTGCTTTCGTTAATAAGTTAGGTTCTAGAGATTTGAGGTAATTGGCTGGAAAACCATTGACATTTAGCGATCGAAGGAATTTGGTGAAAGTTTCGTCTTTTGTTTTAGATTTTTGACCTCAAGGTTCGATTGAATTGTAGTCGGGGATTTTACGTTCACGTTATCATGTTTTGATACTTGACTTATCATAAAGAACACGTTACTTAATTATGTGAAATTAAATGTTTATAATTGTGACTAGATCTTTTACGACACATTTACACGTCCATTTTTTGTTGGTAAATGTTTTTTAGTACCGTGTGGTGCCGGACGTAAAGAATAACACCACCCCATTTCTTCCCTTGGGTGTCGTAAAAGGCGACTAAGGGACTTACTAGAGAATGGGCAGCAGCGTTCTCTATGCATTTTACCACCATACTGCGATCGCCAACCCACCTGCCAAGCGTGGCGATTATGGCAAAGCCCCCCAGGCGTAAGTCCAGCAGTGGACGTCGTACGGCTGAAATGATGATGATGATGAAATGTTTTAAAACTCAATGGTGGTCGCATTTCCTAGCTGTTTGATCCCTGAGATGAAATGCCGCAACAAGGTCAGAGGCCGTGGTTTCTTTTAAAGTTATATTATAAGAATTTTATGTAAATCTAACAACGCAGGACCATGTCTGTGAAGGCCCCTTTTAAGAAAGAGCCATAGCAGACTTAAGCTGACTTGTCCCAACAGACGGTATGAATGTTTCATGTAGCTCAACTCTATTTTATGGAGCTCAATGACCCATCACAAGACGCTACAAGACCTGCAGCACATTTGCGTAGGCCATATACAAAATGCTCAAAACCGTCAGACAGTTTCAAAGTCATATTTTCAATCAATTTATTTCTATTAAAATGTTCTTTAGAACTTCAGAAATCATGATGACTGTACGAATATGTACTCTGTATGATGTATGTATGCATTGAATGACATACCCCGTGAGACTGAACGTTGACCTCCAAAGAAAAACGGTGTAGAGAAACTTAAAGTCATTTCTGTCGAAAATTTTACAACTGCCATACTTTTCACTGTTTTTGTAAGAAACTAACGGTATCTTCACTTTAGTACTTGCACTTATGACATTTTCTATGTTGAGTAGAGCATTGAGTGTCAACACAATTCGATACTCACCAATTTTAGGACTAGCCTTTTGCACAGTTTTGCGAATATTTACCGATAAGTGAAGGAACTGAATCTCGATTTTTAAACGAGCATTCTAAGAGGTAACTACATAAAGTATTCAATTAAAATCTTGAAAAGGAAAGAGTACACAAGTAGTAACATTTCATCTTTATCTCCGCACATGTTAGAAAGAAGGGTTGCTATGAACAGAAATGGAAGCCACTTCAAAGCACTCCCACCGACAAAGTAAACACTTATTTTATACATGGCCGTTTTTATGGGAAGTCGGCTTTGTGATCTCTATGAGAGTTTATGAAACGATACCAATGTTTAGGTGGAATCATGGAATATAGTATTTGGGTTAATTTTAAAAGTGACCTCCTTGAAAATATGGTTTCCTAGTACTTCGGATTACCTGAATTCTTTTGTTGATATTCGTGGTTTTGTTCTCTCAAGTCAATTTACATCTAATTATAGAAATAACTAAACAGTCATGTTTTAATATTTCTTCTGTTGTCTTTTATAGCCTGTATGCAATGAGATTTTCAATCGTAAAATCATTTTTTGAAAGTAAACTACCATCAAATTACCACACTGTTATTGAGTGTGTGTGAACAAATAACATAAAACTCATATAAATCCACACTATCCACACTAATATTATAAATGCAAAAGTAACTCTGTCTGTCTGTCGGTCTGTCTGTCTGTCTGTCTCGCTTTCCTGCTAAAACTATTGAACCGATTTAAAAGAAATTTGGTACACAGATAGTTTAGAGCCTGAGAAAGGACATAGGCTACTTTTTATCCCGGTAGTATGTTCCCGCGGGATAATTTCCGACCTCCACGCGGGCGAAGCCGCTGGCAAAAGCTAGTATCTTATAAAAATATATGCACTGTTAATACGTGGGAATGAAAACTACCTATAAAAGTTATGTTAACCCAAATAAAGACTTGTAAAACTTTATTCCAATAACATGCAATATTGAAACCAGACTACAATGGTATTATGTCGTGCTTAAGATATTTAATAGACCAAAACTGTCCATAAAATAGTGTATCAAATGCTGCGCTCGAATTTTTTGCAGCAATCGGCGTGCCCACGCGTTTATTAAACTCCCTTTAAATATTCTGATCCATTGTAAGTCCTCGCGTATGGACATTTCAACTTTTTACGGTGCTACCAAACAAAGCTTATTTTCGAGTGTTATAAGAAACAGGACGGTTTATTTAGCCATTGTTGGTGAACCATTTATCTCTTTAATTTATGGGGTAGCGTCGCGAATCGTGGACATATTTGTGTTGAAGTCAGCAGCTCACGCAGTTGCATTGTTATACGTAGGTAGCTGTTTAGAGCATAAAATCGAAAAACGTTTTTAGTTTAAATCATTTTATTTTGAAACACGAAATATGAATTCGAATATTTTTCACCTTTTGCTTTCCAAAGGTGATCTGCGTTTGACTTATTCATGAAGCGAAAAATATGCTACTGTCTGGCTACTTTTGTTATTTGATTAATTAGTACTCAAAGCCATATTCAAATAAATTTTTAGTATTGTGAATGTTAATGAAATAATAATATCAGCATAGAATTTTAGGCAAACAACTGATATTAATAAGAATTCGTTTTGATTACCTACTACGTAAACTTTGGATATATAATAATCTGAGAATAAACAATAAAAAATTTGTTACTCCGCGAGTGATCCTCAAACGGCTGTCGATGACATTTAAAAATGAATGATGAATGAAAGCACAATCCTACACAAAGTCACCAAAAATTCAATAAACCATGTTGCCGCAGTCAAATTCCGAGAAACTACGCATTCTAGACTTCTGTCCTTGGTCGCAGCGGGTGCCATTTTGTAGATATTGTGTACCACAGCACAACTACTGGCTTCCAGGATTCGTCACATACCGTAACATTATTAACCATTGTTTGAGCTTCGTTATGCACAAAGTAATTTTCTCTGGTTGAATTGTTGCACTTGTGGTGCACGGTAATAAAAACATTTATCAAGCTCATTCGGCGGGAGTAGGTGTTAACTTGTTGAACAAAGACCACCTCGGCTGCTTGCCTCTGCCTTTGCTACTGTTTATTAACAATTAGCCGGACGTGACTCATTGCTGTGATACTCAAATTGTCTCGTTTCTGTGTTCATGTGAGGTGCAGTTGTAGTGTTTACTTGGATTGAACAAACTCATACATTGCGCCTACGCTTACTTCGTAGGGTTCTTCCGTGTTGCTCCTGTGTGACTGACGCATGAGAATAGGCAATGTAGATATCGTGCCACTTCATATATAGTACAATGGCTTTGCAGATCAGATTAAAAGGATTAGTAGGATCTATTTGTGTACCTTTTATTTTGTTCTCTGCGTTGATAATACGTCTTATCACTAAAATTTTATATCATTTCTGGTAAACTTCCACGTGACCCAATATTTTAATCCAAATTTCTTCCTTCTCCAGCAATGGGAATAAAATGGGCTGGCGATGCTTCATTTTAACCAGATTTTGTTTTGAAGTCTGCAGTTTATGGCTAATATTTATTCCCTTTATTGAAAAGTTAGTATCAACAAGTTTACAAGCGTGAACATTTTCCTTCGCTTTAGTTTCTTTATCCATCTCAGTTAAGTGTTATGGCATTCTATTTCAGAATGTTTCTCTGTTGGTCATATTAGTTTAACTGAACCAAAATTAGAATCTTAATAACTTTCTGTCGCTTTTATGATGCTTTAGCGACCTTTACTGTTAAGCTTTGAAATTTTCTGGGCTACATTTCTGTTCTTCTTCTTAGCGTGTCGATAGAAATCAAAATCTAGGTAGCCAAGAGCTTGGCTACGAGCTTGGCACTTTCAGTAGCGCTCTTCCTCTGTTTTATTTGTGTTTAAGCAGGGAAAAAATATCAATCCGATGATGAGAGATCATTCATCATTCTAGTCCATATTCCGTGGCAGAAGAAAATAATGATCAGTGTTTCTTTCTTTCTATATACGCATATTTAGCTGCAACTATATCTTTACTACAAAAGCATGACATTTGAATATAAAAAAAATTCACATCATCATCTAAATATTCAATTGAAATGATTTCGACCTATCATCGAGACTGGTAATTTACAAATCCTTCGTTACTTAATTTTGACTTTACAAGTACAAGTGCGGTATACCTACTGTGTTAAATACTGATAACTTCTGAACATTCCGGCGTATTGACCATTCAGGGCATGTTAGTTAACGCATCAGTAATGCGAACACAGTTAATCTGGCGATATCGATGGATATCTCCGTAATTGGGCCAGTACATGTCTAACCAGAAACTCAATGAACAATTTCTCGTGTTCCTGATTTTAGAAGATCGTGATCGTAAAACTTGTGGTAAATTTTCATGTCTTTCTGATGATGATGATCATTTCAGCCAATTTACGTCCATGGCTGAACGTACGTCCAGCAGTGGACGGAAGGCGGTTAAGCGGAACTAAGTACCGCCACTACGACCAGTTCTGTGCTTTCGCATCCAGCGGATCTCTGATAAATGTCGAATACAGTGGTTCATCCCGACGGTACGGCAGCAGGGCGTGGATGTGGAGCTGTAGTGTAAACTATGTCCCACCTCCAATTCTATCCTCTGTGTCCCAAAAAATGTAGTCAATGCAGTCAGCCACCGATGACTTAGAAGAGCCAAAGTTTTGAGTCAACAACATTTCATAAATACTGTCACGCCATTGAGTCGATGAAGAAAAAAAGAGTGTATAATTTCTTGCAAAATAAAACATTACACATTTAGCAAAAAGATAACCTTAATGACCTCTGATTCAACATAAGCTGCTATTAATTTCTGAACTGCAATTTGAAATAAAGAAACTTAACGATCGTACTGGGTAATTCACCCACTTTCTTAGCTAGGCATAAAGGCAGGCCAATAAAAGTGAATGCACTAAACGTAACACAAGTCTCTAGGCAATTACACCGGTCACGCCTGTATAACTTTTAATTAATCGGTGAATTACACACGTATAAGTACTTTATGCGAGTATCAGAGCTGTTGTCGCTGGAGCTTGTCGCGTACTGGTTTACGATGGCGCGTTTCCATTGAAGTTTGTTAGACGGTACGGTATTTTTCTTATAGTAAGTACGGTCACCAAAACAGATATGTAATCAGGGTCATCCCATTTATTTGAAATTAAGTACTAAGCTAATTGGTGTTTTCAAATAAAATCTGACGACTCTGGTTACTGATCTCTTTTGGTGACTGTACATGTAATAAATGTGAAAAAAGAAATATGCTAATATAAGCTTTACATGTTTCGTAGATATCTCAAAGGAGATGACGAAGAAAATAATTTGTTAGTGATCTCAAAGATCACTGAGGATGTATTATATTATGCTTCTGGACCCCTGTCATTTGAATAATGTTTTTGACATGAGCAATAACTTATACAGAAGAGCACTTGCGGAATTACTCACCTTAAATCGTATAATATTCATATAAATATTTTATTGAAATATAATTAAATGCGAGCTCATCAATAATATTAAAAGATTCTGAACTTCACGTCTACCCTGAAAGGAAGATGATTTGAAAACAGCAAAGTTGATACTTTGACATCTACACTCTACATGTTACGCGACCATCAATGCAATTCAATGAAGCACAATATGAAAATTTTGTTTTGGGTGCCAATGTCACACGATACGGCAAAAAGGCAAAAGCTACCCTCTTCCCGTACCGTAGAACAGTGAAACTCAAATCAATAACTTTCAGTATGCAGTTAGTACGTGTCGATGATAGTTAGAAGTTATGTCAATGACGGCTTCATTCTCCGACTCAACTCTTATTTCCGCTCATTTAACATGATTTTAATGCGTTTTGACCTCAAACCGGACTGCGTTTGCGCAACTGATATACGCGTTGATTTCTGAGTTTCTGTTGTAAGTTTTTAGGGTTCCGTTGCCAAATGGCAAAAAACGGAACCCTTATAGATTCGTCATGTCTATCTGTCTGTCTGTCCGTCTGTCTGTCTGTCTGTCTGTCTGTCTGTCTGTCTATCTGTCTGTCCGTCCGTATGTCACAGCCACTTTTCTCCGAAACTATAAGAGCTACGCTGTTGAAACTTGGTAAGTAGATGTATTCTGTGAACCGCATCAAGATTTTTACACTAAAATAGAAAAAAAAAAATTTTTGGTGTTCCCCATACTTAGAACTGAAACTCAATTTTTTTTTTCATCAAACCCATACGTGTGGGGTATTTATGAATAGGTCTTCAAAAATGGTATTGAGGTTTCTAATATCATTTTTTTCTAAACTGAATAGTTTGCGCGAGAGACGCTTCCAAAGTGGTGAAATGTGTCCCCCCCCCCGTAACTTCTAAAATAAGAGAATGATAAAACTCAAAAAAAATATGATATACATAACCATGTAAACTTCCACCGAAAATTGGTTTGAACGAGATCCAGTAAGTAGTTTTTTTTTATTACGTCATAAATCGTAAACTGCAATTTACCTTTCATTCAATCAACTAAAATATAAAAAAATTAAAAAAAAAACATTTCATTTCATAAGCATAAACCTTATACATAAACCGAGGATCCCTACAGGTTTGTACGGAACCCTCGGTGCGCGAGTCCGACTCGCACTTGGCCGGTTTTTTTATAACTGGAGTGTAGTAGGACAATGTAAGCAGCCATGGTTGTATCCTGTCACTGATTGTTAGTAAAGATAGCTGTAAAATGTCATATTTTATTGATGGTTCTTTTAAAATTTTATTGAAGTTGTGTTCAGAGTATAATTTATATTAAATCTAGTTCTTTTTTTGCTTTCTCAATTATTTTTATTTTTTGCGGAATATGTATTGACTTACTGTTTCAATTGTATTTTTCTCCCATACATTCCTATCAGGATACAAAGTAAGTCAGTGTCTGTTCACTTTATTTAAGCTTAGGCATATTTTTCCTCTCTTGGTGAGTTGTAGAGAGCTTTGACGAGAATAATAATTTTCTCTACGATGACGAATAACTTCAATTTTACAACATTCAATAATACTGTTAGAATTTTTGGGATAGTTATTCTAAACCATCATCAATTACAACGATTCGTTCGAGACTACAATTACGAAGGAATTTCTATTAACAGCAAAACCTTATATTTTGGTAGAAATTTGAAGTAAACATACACTTGGTAATAAATTAGGACAGCCAACACACCGTTATCTGATTCCAAACTAGGTAGAGCCTGTACTATGGTAACCGATAAATATAGTTATATCAATAAGTAATATATGAAATAGACAGGCTCTCTGCGTTTGATTCAGAACCTACATATGTTAACAAAATATATCTGCTACTAGCTGACATATTTTTGCTTTTGGGCTGGTTTTGCAACAGCACAACGAAATCTCTTTCGGTGTATCCCCTAGCGTCGCCCGCGAATTAAAAGTTTTCTTAGAAAAGTTTTTGGCTTTTTTTTAAGATTTCCATGACATAGTTATATGAATTTAGTGGGTTTTACTGATGATTTTTGACTGGCCTGTTAGTCTAGTGGTTAGTGACCCTGACTGCTAAGACTGAGGTCGTGGGTTCAATTCCCACCCAGGACAAATCTTTGTGTGATGAGCGCAATCATTTGTTCTGTGTCTGGATATAATTTATCTATAATATGTATGTATTTAGAAATACATAAGTATGTTTATCAGTTGTTTGGTTGCCATAATACAGGCTCTGCCTAGTTTGGGATCAGACAACGTTGTGTTGGTTGTCCTAAGATTTTATAATATTTTTATTATATTATATTATTTTTACAATTATAATTCTATTAATACATACGTGTTACGGTCGCGAATCATATTTTGATCACCATGCAGCCTGCGATTGACCTGCAAACATCGTAAGAAAATTTAAATTTCAAGGACTTCACTGGTGCCTCCCCTTTATATCGAGTCTCAAATTACGTACTTATTTATTTCTCACAGAAAAACATAGAAAGTTGCAAGAAAGAACGGAAATGAATGCTTATGTTTTGTAGGTAGTCATAAATCATAAGCTAAGTACCTGAATCACTATTAAAACCTTGGGACCTAGGTTTTATAGCCTAGTAATATTCGTTACCGTGCTTAGTTAAACTAGCTTTTAATCAACAAGGTACAATGTTTTACTGCACTCATGTAGTTAATTAGTTCTGTTGATCCGGAAATTAAAAGTCGTCAAGTGTACGTTGAAAACAATGAAGGAATTCTCTGTAACTATAGGCACTGCTTTGTTGGTGGAGTAGTCGATAGTGCTACTGCAGAACATGAGGTCCTGGATTCTGTATTGAGTTCCCGAGACGGGTCAAATGTTTTTTTTTTTTAAATCTTTTTTTAAAGAGCTTTTTCGCTAAATGCGAATATGTCACTCTATAGGTATACAAAAAGTTTACATTAATTTACATTTGTGCATTCTACAGCTAGGTTCTGGGCCTGCTCTTCAAGGCGAACTTAACCATATTTATTATGGGAACTATATTATCCGATAACGGGTTTGATAGGTTTATATTATGCGCGCCAATTTGTGTTCTGAGCGGTTGATTCCGGACACATCTCATCAAAATATGATACGTGTCCTCATCTTCGTTACACGTACTGCAAACAGGTGAAGTTAACTTTTTCATCATGAAACCAAATTTATTGAGAGGCATATGTCCTGAACGAAGCCTTAATAATATGGTTAAGTCCTCCCTGGTAACAAAACAATTAATAAACTTACGCCTTTTTCCCGTGAGGGTAGCCAGAAATTACAGAACGCCACCTACTACACCTAGAATCAAATTACCAGACCACAATAAAATAAATGTAAAAAGAATTAAAAATGAAGCAATAACAGATAAATTAATTCATCACCAGCCTATAATGTCTCCACTGCTGTGACATATGCCTCCTCTTGGTGAGAGGGAGCGGTTCATAGTCCACCATACGGGCCCAATGCGGGTTGGTAGATGTCACATGTCTTCGAATGATTGGTTCTAAGACATGCCGGTTTCCTCACGATGTTTTCCTTCACCTTTTTGAGATTGATATATAGACAGATAAATTTATTACGTGGTAGAAACTTGGACTCAAATAATATGAAAACAAAATACCATCGACACGAAAACAAAAAGAACGTCTGTTTGTTTTCGTGTCGATGGTATTTTGTTCATAAAATTAAGAATCTTACAGTTCTGCTCATCTTGCAACATGCAAAATTACTGCACCTACCATTTCGTTAGTAATATATAAAAGTCACGGCAAACCATCACGAGAACGTAAAGTTAGATTAAGTAAAATTCACCTTCAGTACTTTGTGCTGCGATGCAAATCACAGTTCTGAATATTGTGTCTCGTGAGTCGTGGACTGGCCATTATAATATTAAAATTTTATAATATTTAACTTTACTGTGAGCTTGCAAGATTGTGGGCGGACCTGTGGTTTTAGGTTCAAGAATGTCGTGAAACTTAATCGGTTGTTTGAAGTGGAATTTGCTTCTTTATCCGTTGGGCTGCCTATAGCCGATGTTTCTATTCACCTTTACGGTTTTGAAAGGATTCGTTTTGACCGTTTCCTCGAAATCCTAGAAGGCTCTTTGATCACACGATACATGATTTTATATCCGTAAATAGATTTGTACAAACGCTTGTACACGTCAATCCTATTTTCAAACTATTTGAGGTCGGCATTTCGACTTCTCCACATTTCTACTACTATTTTTTTCACTGATGAGAAGAAACCTTAAAACAAACTCAGAGGTTACACTCTCTCTTTTAAATTCCAGACATAATCTTGATCAGATCATGTGAAGATCATTTATGTATATTGGTGTCTTAGCATTTTGAGGAATGAACCGCTCAGATTAAGTGGACCTATCCAGTCAGTGCACGCATTTATCGGTAATTTATTTATTTATTAAACTTTATGCACAAGTAATAAAATACTGTACAAAGGCGGACTTAATACCTGAGGCATTTTCTACCAGTCAACCTTATCATTTGATTAATTTAAACCAGTCATAAAGCTAAAAACATAATTAACAGCTACTAAGAGAAAACATTTTGATTACCACTCCACCACTACTTTATTACTTCTACTCCTTCACCAGGAAGTATATGGTCAACAGAATAAATAAAACCAGCCGTTTTACTTATTAGGTTCACGCATTTGTGTTAAGATTCCCGCAGACAGGCGCACATGACGACGCGACGCGTCTCCGGTAGAAGAAATCCCTTTACATAATCGAAGAAATAGCTCGACTGAAGTCACACCCAGTCAATCATTGACGCATTGCACCTGTATTTGGGACCCTTTTTGCGAGATGATTTAGGTAGAACAATTTTAATTGCGTTTTCTTAGACTTTACTTCTCTACCCCAGTCTACAACAACTTGGTGGTTGACTCCGGGCGTGAATCAATCGTATTTTTGCTCAAAGATAGCATTCAACAAGCAATGAATTTACGTAAATGTTACAGAAAACTGTACAAATTCATACTACCTATAAAACTACGCCTGACAGACAGGTGCGACGCAACGGGACGGCGAGACGCGTCTGCGGACGAAGAAATACCATGAAGGTTTCACAGAAAATTTTCCACCAGAGTCACGCTTCGCGCCTGTCTATAGGAGCCTGTATGTGTTTGACTCCGGGCGTGAACCAAGCATCTTTCCAGCCAAAGGCACCATTCAACCAGCAATTCATTTATTCCTAATGTAAATGTTATAGAAAATTTATGTAAATTCATATTATTACATTACGCCCGATAGCAATTTACGGACTGTATAAATATGAATGCCGCATACCGAGTGGATATTTACGCGTCTAATATGAAGTAAACTCTTTTGTAACATTGTCGAATTGTAGAAAGTCTCGTGTAGTATATAAATGATTTTTATTCCAGTGTCGTTTATCATAGGTAATTTGTTTCTCTTGTGATGTTTTATTGCAACCGGAGTTTATAAATTTGTCTCTGTGGCGTTCTTTGTATAGGATATAACTGATATAAGATATATTTACTGTTTGGTTTGCTTATGATGCAAATGGACTTTTCTGTTAGGACAGGTAAACAAGTTGCAGTGGATGCTTACGAAAGGTGAAGGTATTGTTAACAGTCATGGTTGGTTAAAGTAACGTCCCACTTTCCAAGCTGTGGCACACAGTAGGAGCTGTACTCAACAATAAGTAAGTGAAAATGTATTTAACCCATTCCCTGTCCCATGAACCACACATATGGTTCACGTTGATAATTTAACTATTGTGTCTACTATATGCACAGTAAATGTGTTTAGTGGAAACTGAATATGCAGGTTCCCTACATGCTATTACTCTGATGTATCGCTCGCCAGATGTCATTTAAGTAAAGACTAGATTATTATTTACTTCTTCAAAATATTTCCAGTATTAAACTATCGAAGGAGTTGTCACTAAACGATTTCTATAAGGTATGTAAGTTGGATTGGGTATGTTGTTGATATGATAGGGTATCTCGGAATGTGTTATGGTGGGCCTTGAAAGAGAAATGTTTGTCCAGGAAGTATGTAGAGTTAATTCGTGCTATGTACAGTCAATATCGTACAAGCCTACGTCCGGTCGGCTGCTGCCAGTACCAATGAGTTTAGTGTAGCTGTAGGCTTGCACGAGGGATCGGCTATAAGCGGACATGCAAGAAGAAGCATCCAGGTGCATGCTGTTTGCAGTTTAACATAATTTTTGTCGGTGGAGAGAAGTTGGGTAATTAACTAATTACGTAACACACAAACAATAGGAATGGTTTTCATTTTGCACTTAAATAACAGACAATTTTTTGAACATACTAGGTAATGAACTTGCAATACCCATCAAAATTATCCAAATTTTAATTGATAGTGTATAACGCAACTAGGGTTCAGATTGGAGAAATGGCAACAAAATTAGGAAAATGTTGGCTTGAAAATCCGCAGAACCAAAACTGAGTATGTGTTCTGCGATTAAACTTGAGAAGAACATATATAAAAAAAAATGGTCAGACCTGCTATTTTGTATGGGTCAGAAGGTGGGGCACAAAAGAGATGTATATTGTGCCCATGTGCAAAAACATATGTACATGGACACTTATGAACTATGTGAAATAAAACATTTTGATGATGTAAGTCGGATTTTTAATAATCCATATAAGTATTAGTTACATGTTAAGAGTCCACTTTAGGATATACAAGGAATGCTGAAAGCATTACTTTGTTAAAGCCACTGCCTATACCTTTCTTTTTTTCTTTTTTTTTTTTCAGGATGGGAAATCATCAAATGACTTCTCCCGCCTATACCTATGCATTCATTTTTGATAACAACTTTTACATGACATACAGACTAGTCGAAAGAATCAAAGGTCAGGAGACAGTGTGGTTATCTATCCAATTAATAGAGCAAATAACGCCGACATGAACATGAGATAATACAAATTGTAGATGTTATTATGAACTTTGTAATAAGTCATGTAAACATTGATTATGTACAAGTGTAACAAAATATTTGTTTTTAGATTATTCGTTGTAATTGTGGAGAGATTGTCAGCGTTACTATTTATTTTCTTCAAGCACAGTTTAAATAATGAATCAGATGTGTATGATATTTGAGGTAGGATATTAAAATACCTGAGACTCTCTCTTTAGTTTGGTGGTAGCAAGTGCCACTGCTGAGCATGAGACCCTGGGTTCGATTCCCGGCTCGGGAACGGTGCTATTGGGTTTTTTAATTTAGGATGTATGAGTAGCCCGGAGTCTGGATATATGCTCGATTGATGTCAATAGGCTAGTCCCCTATTCTCTCGTACAAACTTTGTGCCAAATTTCATACAAATTCGTACAGCCGTTTTTGCGTGAATGAGTAACAAACATCCAAACTTTCTTATTTACAACATTAGTAGGATTCATTTATCAACGTCGGTCCACATTATTACTATTAATTTGAAGATACGTTACAGAATTCCCAAAATAATATTGATGAAATATGATTTTCGTTAAAAATAAAATACTGTATTAGCTGACACAAACAATCTCTTAGAAGAGTAATATCCGACATAATGTAGACAAACAGATTTGATTGATGATGTTTTGATAAAGGTCAACGTTTCAGGGTTATGTTTTTACGAGGATTTGATAGAAGTTTATAAATGGGTATTAAGTTTTGCGAGTGTTTTTCAACTGTTTTTGTAAGCTCTACATTTTTAATGTTCACTTTTTGGGTACCGAAATTACGGATACAGACAGAATGAGTTTTAAGATTTCTGGATGGTTCAAGTATTTTTCTGATGAAGAATATTTGAACCGTCCTGAAATCTTGAGGATTTTACAATAACCTTCTACTTATGAATTTTTATATCTAATAGTGCGTTTCTAATCTGATCTAACTAGCCTGTATTGTCCCACAGTGTGCAGGGCAAAGGCCTCCCACTCCCTTTTCCACAGAATTCTGTCTTTTGCTAGTGCTGGCCAGTCCTTTCCAGTCAAGCCCGTCCCACCATCTTCGTCTCAGCCTGCCGCGATGCCGTAGACAATTAAATGGGACCCAATCGGTGGTTCTATAAGCCCATTTATCAAACCCATTTGTCTCCGGCAGACAAGTCCAGCCCAGTCCCACTTGAGCTGAGCAGCTATCTGGGTAACATTTGTGACCTTAGTTTTGGCGCACACTGTTGTGTTCCATATACGGTCTGTGTAAGTGCGCTTACTGAACAATAATCACGTGTATCTTACCAGACAAAGTAAACCAAAGAGAATCATTACAAAGTCACCATGTACTGATATCATTTCGCGGAAAAACCGTGAGTGAGATTACAATGACCAACACAAATGAACTTAAGTGAACTCTTGATTCATTGTTTTTATCGTATTTCGTAAGGCTTTTGTTTATCAATTGTATGACGAACAAAATTCTAATCTTTAAAAATGTCCAAAGCCCCATTTAGACGATGCAAGTTTCTAGACTATTGCATACAGTAAAAATGGCGCAACAATGACTTACATACATCGTCTAAACACTGTTTAAATGCTGCAAGTTTTTATTTAGCCCGTGGTAAAAACTAAAAATGATGCAACAATGACTTGCGTCGTCTTAAATAAATACTGACCACCATTCCACTGTCTACCATAGGTTGAAGCATCCTTGAACTTATGATATGCCACCGGCAATATATTCGCTCTGTGTTCATCAGACTTAACAGCCCTATAACTCAAATCGAATGTTGAATATTGGTTTTCTTCTCAGAAACCGCGTACACTAGACCAAAGTCTCTAATAATTCTTAATTTAAAATTGTTGGTATGCTTCTGATAACCCAAAATTGCTTTTACATAATATGTAATTGGGCAATACGTGTTCGAATGTATAATTTGGAAACTATCGTCGTTTATTTTATTTACATATTCAATTGGAATGCCTCCGTTATATAGGTAAGTAGCCTCCTACTAAATCGGATTTTTAGCTTTTGTATGATTTTAAAAACTACTCATCATCATCTGCCAAGATTTTTCCTAACTACGTTGGGGTCGGCTTCTGGTGTAACTGGATGCAGATATATACCCGAATTTTACTTGGAGTAAGCTGTACTTCCACCTGATGGATTGGCACTATTGACAGGTCATTTAAAACTCACAGAAAACGTAGGTGAAGTTACCTAAGTTTTCTCAGTATAATGTATATATAATAGATGCGTAATTCCTCAATAACAAGAGAAGATATACCTTTATATTCCTATTATTAGACCACCACCTTAGGTCAGATCTAGATTTGGTACCAACCATACCTGGCAATTTTTCTCCAAACGAGGGAAAAGAGGAGAAAACAGTTATGATATTTAAACAGTCTCATGTTTTAAGACTTTAAAAACATCGTAAAACAACGTAGGTACTATATGCAAATAGTGTTAACAAATATAAGAAAATGTTACAACGTATATTTCTCACGGTACTGTAGTTACGAAGTAAGTAGTACACTGTGATAACAAAGTCGGTGTAGCGGACTGTTTGAAACCACGTGTTACATTCTCTTGTTACCAAAACAATGTTTGTAGCCTCATTTGTATGAAAATGACCCAAATCATTTATTAGTTGAGAAAAAATATCATTTAAAAGGTCAACTTCATTTATATGTTCTCGAATTCACCTCGAGAATCTGATAGAAGTTGTACGAGTATACCTGCAATGTTTTAAGATTCGAGTAAAACTGTGTGTAATGCGAAGGTAAAAAGGTTTAACATTAATGTAGTGTAAATAAATGAGTGTAAAAACATAATGTGATGCTTCCAAACAGCTTATTGAGCAATAGAACCACTTCCTAAATGAAAAATTCCGTCGTTACCTTATGATGACTATCTTTGAGCAAACATGATCCAAAACTATACTAATATTATAAAGCTGAAGAGTTTGTTTGTTTGTTTAGTTAAACGCCGTAATCTCAGGAACGACTGGTCCGAAATGAAAAATTATTTTTGTGTTGAGTAGCCTATTTATTGAAGAAGGCTATAAGCATATAACATCATGCTACTATCAAAAGAAGTGGAACAGCAACGAAAAATGGTCAAAAACTGGCAGGCAATTCGATGCGACGACGGGAAGGGTCAGGAGAGCAAAAATTTACCGCGGGCGAAGTCGCGGGCAGAAGCTATCATAAATAAGGCTACACTAGACTAAGATTAACTGGAGGGCTGTATAATGAATACGTACAGAGGAAAGTATTTTGGAAAAGATACTGCATACACGTCAAAGATATCACGAGGAAAGAATTGTTGGTTTAATATTGTTTTCATGAGAACTAAACATTACAATCATTCTGTTACGTAATTTGTCGATTCCTTGAAAACGTCACATATAAATAAATCTAAATATGTTTTAACCTTTTGAGCGCCACGACAAAAAAGCAAAATCGTGCCCTCAGCGCCAAGCTATAAATTCGTCCTTTAATACCTACAAAATAGTAGTGAGTTCGAAATTATATCGATAAAGCACTACCCATTTATTTTTTTTAACATATAGTATGTTTTAATAAAAGGTTACTATACAGGAAATATATAATAAAGGAGTTTTATTTCATCCCGCTTTGTCTTTTATGACAGAAATGATACGATATGTGTCACAGTTTCGGCGTTAAATCCACAATTCAAAACAACAGTCGATAAAAGCCAGGCAATACCATCACAGCACTATGTTCCGTCATGACGTACTTTCTTGTCACCGTATGATGACACTGGCGTGGCTGGCACGGCTTTTCTTAATTTGCCCGCTTCTGCTCTAGAGGTGCGCATCCGATATTTTTGAATAATATCGAAATAATGATTTATTTTATTTTAATGGTTTCGCTTTTTATATACAGTAACAGCATTTTTAGGGTTCCGTTGCCAAATGGCAAAAAACGGAACCCTTATAGATTCGTCATGTCTGTCTGTCTGTCTGTCCGTCTGTCTGTCTGTCTGTCTGTCTGTCTGTTCGTCCGTATGTCACAGCCACTTTTCTCCGAAACTATAACAGCTACGCTGTTGAAACTTGGTAAGTAGATGTATTCTGTGAACCGCATCAAGATTTTTACACTAAAATAGAAAAAAAAAAAAAATTTGGGGTTCCCCATACTTAGAACTGAAACTCAAAAATGTTATTTTCATCAAACCCATACGTGTGGGGTATCTATGCATAGGTCTTCAAAAATGGTATTGAGGTTTCTATTATCATGTTTTTCTAAACTGAACAGTTTGCGCGAGAGACGCTTCCAAAGTGGTAAAATGACTGTCCCCCCCCCCGTAACTTCTAAAATAAGAGAATGATAAAACTCAAAAAAATATATGATGTACATAACCATTTAAACTTCCACCGAAAATTGGTTTGAACGAGATCCAGTAAGTAGTTTTTTTTTAATACGTCATAAATCGTAAACCGCAATTTACCTTTCATTCAATCAACTCAAATATAAAAATTAAAAAAAAAAAAAACATTTAATTTCATAAGCATAAACCTTATACATAAAACGAGGATACCTACAGGTTTGTACGGAACCCTCGGTGCGCGAGTCCGACTCGCACTTGGCCGGTTTTATTTTATACATCTTGCTTCTGCCCGCGCCTTCGTCCGCGTTATATTTATTGTTCCCCCAACCCATCCCGTCGCATCGTATGTATATTTTTTATGTGAAAAAGAAAAGTATTGTTTTTACTATTGTCCACGCATTTTTTTATAATCATTAAAACCTTCCGAAGGCCTTGAGGCAGATACAAAAAAAAAAAATTGCCGAATCGGTCCAGCCCTTCTCTTCGCAACATTCATTTTTATTTATACTAGTGATCGCCCATTGGTCTAAATTCGACCGTACTTCATTTATAAATGAAAACCCGTTATAAATGAAAGACCGTACTTCATAGAAATACATTAATAAATGAAAAAATAATCTATAGGTACTTATAATAAAACTGTAGTGAGGTCAATTCTGTACATTGAAAATATATTCAAAATTAATATTGGAGGATGAATGGTGATCGATACTGATGCCAAAAATGCAATCAGTAAATTTTTTGTCTGTATGTGCACGCATGGGTCAAAAATTACTGAAGGGATTTTAACCAAACTTGATACGATTGTAGTCCATACCCCTGGGCAGGTTATAGGCTATATAACATAACGCTAAGACACATAGGAGCCGAGCTGTGACGATAAATTTGAAGCAAGTCGAATGAAAATGCGCTTTCGAGCTAAAAAAAATTAACCAAGATTAACACATAGGCTACTTTTTATCCCGGTAGTATGTTCACGCGGGATATATTCCGACCTCCACGCGGGCGAAGGCGCTGGCAAAAGCTAGTAAAAAAACAATATGGTTATATTTGACATTCAGTAACACTATAGGCAAATTGTTGACGCTGTGCTACTGTGGAGAGGGTTGGCTGGCGGGATGGTGATGGCCAGGACCAGGACGTAGGCGTAATGAGTAAAGAATACTTCTTCAGGACTCTCTTCTTTATTTTCTTATTACTTCTTAACTGCTGGATATGAAATGAATTATCACAGTTTGCTGTTTTTATAGAGTTTTCCCTATTATTTTAATTAATTATGACAGGTCAAAATGTCATAATTATAACCAGCCTGTACAATCTATGAACAGCCTATACAATCGTGAGGTATACAACCTCTACAGTTTGCACACGACACTAAGTTTTGTATGGGAAACTGACTAATGCCATACTTGACACTCCCCATAAAACCACAAAAATATTTCTTATAAATCTAAACTAAATTCCTACCGTCGCTAATACAAATGTACGTTGCCAGACTAGGCCCACATAAGGTTTTAATTGCGCAGTGGAAGTGTGATAACCTTGGGGCTCTAGAGACAAGAGTGGCTAGCGTACTGTCCGCCGTACGCGGAGCAGACAATCAAATCAAACACTTACAATACAACAAAAGCACTTACCTGGTGGTTGAAGGACACTGCTCTGGTGCCAACCTGGAGTTCTGTATGTAAGTGAGTGTATGTGTATCGTGTCGTGACGTTACGAGTATTCTTCAGGTTAGATTCCGCTTCCAATTAGGCTGGAGGAGATCACAGCATGCGGTCTTCAAATCACTCGCTCCCAACAGCGTCACACTCAACCATCGGGTCATGACAGATTGTCCACAAAACGACCGGTTAATTAATACAATTGGATCACGACTAATTGTCACAAACGGATCGATTCGAAAAGATTAATTTCAACAAAAGCGTCGCGGGCGTCTCAAAACGCGACGGGCCCATTTTAGCGGCAAATCGACAAGAGAGCTGTCAAGTGTCAACGTCAAATTGTCAAGTGAGATGTCATTCCGTTACGCGTTGCGTGCGCATAGAGAAACTATTTCAGGACGCAACATCTACCCCCCCCGGACGGGCCTTCCCGTCCGCTAATCACTTGGCAATCCCGACAAGGTTGCGCGTTATCAGTCCACCTGACGCGCTGCTGGAGGATGTGCAAATACTCGCAAGCTCCAACGCTTCCAAAACTCTGAGCGAGCTGCTGCACCAACTGAAACCGCGATAGCCAATTTTGGCTCACATCGACAAAAGGGTGCTCCGGCAGGGCGACAAGTGGCTGTCAAATCAAAAAATGGCCCGGGGTCAGGGCCTCCAAGACGATCAGGTCCGTAGACAGCGGGCACAATGGACGCGAGTTCAATACAGCTTCAAAACGGAAATATACCGTAGCTAACTCCTTAAAGGTGAGAACGGTGTCTCCCAACAATCTGCGCCAGAGTCCCTGTGCCGCTTTCACCGCGGCCTCAAAAATACCCCCCCAATGGGGGCAGGCTGGCGGGTCAAACAACAACAAACAACAAAAACAACCAAACAACAATAACAACCAAACAACAACAACAACCAAATGGCCCTCCTTAGGCAACAAAAGGGGGTGACGGGCCCCATAAGGAAGGCTAGAGTGCCTCAACCGTCCCCCAACACGCAAGAGACCCGTATCGTCCAAAAAGGGGTTCAATTTACTAATGGCTCCCGACAATATCCAAAACTCTCGCTGCAGAATGGCCAACAGCGCATTGCAACCGGCATGCGAGTTCTTAATGTGACGATCAGTCACCAACAATTCAACAACAGAAAAACAATCCAACAATTTGTCGAGGGAGCCAAATCGACTCAACAAACTCAGGGTCCTTTGTTCCAACAGCGAGCACCTTGAGCCCGGGCAAAGGACCCGACATCAAGACTGGCGATCGAGGCCAATCATCCTCGGGATGAGTCAGCCAGTCTGGTCCCCACCATAGGGGGTAAGCAAACAAGCGGGGTGCCATGCACCCACGTGAGGCTACGGCGCCTGGGTTCAAATCTCCAGGCACGTGCCTCCTAATCAAAGGCGTTTCAAAATTTTGAATCTGGGACACTCGGTACGCAACAAAGACCTCCAAAGAGTGGACGGACGTCTTCAACCAACAAAACAATTTGACTGTCCGTCCAGGTGTAAGAAACCCGAATGTCCACAGTTCCACCCAAAGTGTGAGCAACGTGGTTCAATAGACGCACAAGACGCGCCGCCCCTGACAATTCAACTTAGGGATGGTCAGTGCCGTCCGGAGGGGGGCCACCTTGCTCTTGACCAAGACCAGTGACAAATTCACCTGGCCTGTTGCGCAGACGGTGCGCAGACAAACAACAGCTGCATAACCGTGCGATGACGCATCACAAACAAGGGTAGCAGTGTAGCTCCCAGGGGGGAGGATAGCGCGGGGTAACACGACCTCGTTGACTGCAGGGAGTGCGGATACAAATTGGAGCCAATCTTCCAACAGGTTTTCCCGATTGGCTCGTCCCAGCCAAGTCCCGCAGTCCAAAGGCGCTCAAGAAAACAATTTTGCCCAAAACAATACAAACAAACAACAAAACAATAGACAAAAGGCAACCCTGGGCTCCCATGTCCAAAATGACACGGACCACAACAGAGTCCCCCGTGGGCCCCCAGACCCGACCGATGCCGTTGGCAACAAAACCGTGTCGATCTGAGGGGTACCTTAGCGGGGCAGGCGCCAATGTCCTAACAATGCCTGGGCGGCGACCGATCGCCACACCCAGACCCAAGTCTTTCCCGACGAGGATGGAGTTCAAACTCCTCGTCCGCGCGGTGTCCCAAGCCACGCGCCATCGCTGGAAGGGCATATCCCACCGGATGCCTGAATGGCGGGGGGCGTGACTCCAACCGGGGACGTTCCGCCAAAGGAGGGGAGGGAAGGCGGTGCTGGTCTGGCCAGCGCTGCCTAGCAACAACTGCGTAATCGCCTTTACGCGGGGAGACCAAATGGCGGTCGCGCGGCTCCCGATCAACTTGCGCGGGGGGTGGAGTGCGGCGCTCAAAATTGCGGGCCTCTCCCCGGTTCTGAACCGGCGAGGCAGAAGCCCGGTGACCAACTCCATGGTTCTCCCCCGTACGCGAACCTTCATCAGAGGCTGGTCTGCCAGCGTGGTTCGCGTTAGCGCACAAAATGTCCAAATGGGACCCCCTACAAATTCTACAAGGGCGGGGGTTGGGGCAGTCCCGATGGAAGTGAGCCCCCAAACAAGAGAAGCACAGGCGGCGTGCATTGGCAATTCGGCGGCGGGCACTCACGTGCAACTTCAAAAAGGCCGCGCAAGTTGCCATGCCATGCCCCGTGTCCCTACAAAACTCACAACCAGGACGACTCTGGGTGCCAGCAAAACGAGCGGCGGGGCGACCATCAACAGGCCCGCGAGCCCTAGTCCGTCCCTGGTCTCGTGGCCGGGAAGACGGCTGGCATGACTCAGTGGCAACGCCAGAGTTGTCCACAAACCGACACTCATCCTCCAAAAATTGGACGAGGTCATCAAATGGGGGGAGATGTGTGACACTATCCCCACCATACTTTTGCTCGAAACGAGCCCTCAAATCGGCAGGAAGCCGTTGCAGCACAACATGTACCAAAAAGTAAGACCATTGGTCCACCGGCAAGTCCAATTGCTTTAAAGCGTTGGTCGCTGCCACCAACGGGTTCAACAGGTCAGTACGCAATGCTGACAATCCAGTAATGACCGGTAACCCCAAAATCAATCCAATATGAACGTCAGCCAAACAACGTTTATTTTGGTACCGCCGGGTGAGTAACTCCACAGCGGTAGGGTAGGCTGAGTCAGTCAAAGACAGATGCTGCACCAAGGCTCGGGCCTCACCTTCCAAGACAGACAACAAATAGGCCAACTTTTGGGCGGGTCTGAGGTCCGAGCGTGCATCAACCAAACTTTCAAACAGGTTTTGGAAACTTAACCACTGGTCCAAGCGACCGTTAAAGTGTGGCAGTTCCAAGGTAGGCAGTCTACTCAATAGTCCGGGACCTGAAACAACCGAGGTCTCCGGTTTGACCTGGACAGGTGTCCGGCTCTCCAATATTTCCCGAGCACGTTGACCAATGACATCCCCCAGGTCCAAGATCTGGTCGTAGTCAGCAAGGACCTTGTCACGTGCTGCTTGGTCCAGCACTTCCAAATCCACTTCACAAATGTACTGGTTGTAGCGGGTGAGCAGAGCATCAACGTTGCCGAGTCTCAAGTTCAACTGCTCGAACCGAGCAAGAGTGATCCCCTCAAGATCCTGGCGCTCAGCGGTCGCTGCAGCTGAAGCGAACCACCGCAGCTGTGTGGTCAATCCACTGATTGCCTCTCTCACCGCTTTGTATGCCATTGCACAAACAATACAATTCAATATACCAAACAAAATAATTAAATAACAAAGTTCAAACAATATATTACAAAATAACTACAATCAAACTACCAAACTGACTAATCAGCAACTCAAGAAATAACATTAAATTGGTTTAAATTCAATTCAACAATAAACTTTTATTTTAATTCAAACCCAATATCAACGTTCAAAATTCTATTTCACAATTCAATTCAAATATTCAAATTCCAATCCAATTCCAAATGTTAAGTTCACAAACCACTTTGTTAATGGTACAACAATAATAATCCTTTATTCCAACTCAAAACAATGGTAATACTCAAAAATGCCAATAATTTTTCAAATATTAATTTTCACAAACAACCATATCAATGGTACAAACTCAACACCCCAATGTCCCCCCGACACTCAACACAACAGAGGTCAAATAACAACAACAAGAGGCTACAGCACAGCCCAATCCAACCAACTCTGAAGCATATATGCAAACCTGGTTGACCCCCGGCAATATGAGTTACTCGACTCAATAAATTCCAAATTATTTCAAACAAACAATCAATCACCGATAACAAACATTTACAGCGAACCACTACTTCCCTTATAGAGACCGCCAAGCAATTAGCCCACTGCAAAATTACCAATTTGGTGGTTTTGTAGGTTAAAACCACGCCTCTGCACACCAAAATGTACGCTGCCAGACTAGGCCCACATAAGGTTTTAATTGCGCAGTGGAAGTGTGATAACCTTGGGGCTCTAGAGACAAGAGTGGCTAGCGTACTGTCCGCCGTACGCGGAGCAGACAATCAAATCAAACACTTACAATACAACAAAAGCACTTACCTGGTGGTTGAAGGACACTGCTCTGGTGCCAACCTGGAGTTCTGTATGTAAGTGAGTGTATGTGTATCGTGTCGTGACGTTACGAGTATTCTTCAGGTTAGATTCCGCTTCCAATTAGGCTGGAGGAGATCACAGCATGCGGTCTTCAAATCACTCGCTCCCAACAGCGTCACACTCAACCATCGGGTCATGACAGATTGTCCACAAAACGACCGGTTAATTAATACAATTGGATCACGACTAATTGTCACAAACGGATCGATTCGAAAAGATTAATTTCAACAAAAGCGTCGCGGGCGTCTCAAAACGCGACGGGCCCATTTTAGCGGCAAATCGACAAGAGAGCTGTCAAGTGTCAACGTCAAATTGTCAAGTGAGATGTCATTCCGTTACGCGTTGCGTGCGCATAGAGAAACTATTTCAGGACGCAACAACAAATAATATTAAAGACAAATATTCTCGATATGATCATAGATTTAAAAAATGAAATAGGTTATATATCTATAAAATTCATTTATTACCTATGGTTTTACTTGACATTCAGTAAGACTATAGACACAAAATCAGGCTTACCAACTTAGGGGTTTCCCCAAATTTAGGGGGTAAATAAGAGAATTGGGATTTTTTAGGGGCGTTCCATTTTTAGGGGTATTCTTAGGGATTTTTTGCCATCTTACATTTCTCATCGTGTTTTTGATTACAGTAAAAGTATTAGCGACTTCTAGTACGGTTCCTCGATACTAAGAATGCAAGGTGAATGATTAACTAATGTCGCGTAATAAATATAAACAAATATTACTACTGTGTGCCGGTCTATGATTACTGAACATTCGTTGGTTATTTTCATCATAATTTTTTAGGGGAATTTTTTAGTAATTGTGGTAATTTTAGGGGTTTTTAACTTAAGCTTTAGGGGTAAATATTTCTGGGTATTGGTAACACTGCACAAAATATTAAAGACAGGTTTGGACCATAGACAAAAGAATATCTATGCATGTGTGTATTAGATACACGGTAATGAATAGTAGTGTGTGTAATGTGTTATTTATTAAAAATAATGTATTTTAACGCTAAATTTAAAAAAAATATTAGCATTCGTCACTTCTTCTCTGTATAAACTATAAGTGTGCGAAATTACATACTCCTCCGTCCGCCCAATTTTCGTAAAAAGGGATCCAAAGTTTTTGCTTCACGTATTAATATATAGATAGATGCCTTAATGTACAGCCACATAGGTACTGATGATATCTCAGCTGAAATAAATACTATTACCGTAGATATATAATTATCAGAATACGACGAAAATAGGCGAAAGCAAATTTAAATCATCAAATGAATTTGTGTTTTAATCATTAAACGAAATTTTTATACTCAAGATTTGTAAGTACCTACAAATATTATAATAAATACTAAGAAAGGGACAATATTATCCTTGGAAACAAATGAAATTTGGTTCAAATAAACCTCAATCGGATCCGTGTTTATTTTATGACACGCCAGCCGAGCTTATGGTGGTTTGAAATGGCTTACATGAATTTTATTCTCTTTTTAATTACAAAATCTGAACTTAATGTACCTAGTTTTATTTAAAACAAATTACTTAAAACACAATAGTATCGTTAAACAAGGATGTATTTTCCGATGACTGATCTATTGACATGATAAACGAATATTTTAATATGACATTTTAAGTCGTTCAGAATCCTGCCGGGGTAGCGAAATTGTTCGAAAAAGTTACCGTGGCTTTGGCATAAGCACTGAAGGAACTCAGGTGGGTTTTGGTAAAAGTCTGACACGCCCTTCCGCTCCACCCAGAGCGTGTGACGTCATTTGATGATTTCTCACCCACAAAAAAAGTCGTTCAGAATAATAAAGTAATGATAACAAACTACTGATACAAGTAAAGGAACAGCTCTATTTACAAATCGAACACATGTGACGTCATAGGATTGTCACGATTAGATGACTCTGGCGCTCCAGGCACAGACAATATGACAGTATGGTGGAGATGGGCATTAGACTCATTATAATTTATCGATAATCAACTGACACCGACATTTAATGAGCAGATAGTTCAGTATTTTAATAATATTTACATAATTTTCATGATTCCTAAATCATTCAACTTCAATATCAGAAGTTTTATCTATTTATTGTTGAAATATTTAAAGAAATTAAATATAACGTAGGTTACCGTCGAAGTCGATATTCTTGTTAAATTGATTGCTAGCTACATCTCTACGTGTCATGATATGATGACTATGGCGCTGAGGGCACTATGTTTTTCGAACTTTATAATTGGTGTTAGTTTTTGCCATCTTATGTTAATATGGATGAAATATAAAGAAAGAAGCTCAACTAATATAAATGAGGATGAGTCAAGGAACATAACTAGCAAAGGAAATAAAGAAAATAATGTTGTTTTATGAGTTTTATTTACGTTTAAAAGTTTGTCACGGTATCGTGACCGTGGCGTGCTGGGCACGTTTTGGTTTGTCATCTATACATGACTGTGGCGGTCAAAAGGTTAAGGTAATAAATTATTGGCAAAAAGGCAGCAATGGAGATCAGAACATTTATTTAATTGGAGAGGTTTGGGGTATGTATGTTGGCTCCATGAGTTCCTAAAACCAAACTATTCTACGTTTCCGTTTTGTTTCTTCATAAGCCTTATAATAAACAAACACGCCCCTTACAAATACTAATCTAATATAGACCGAAATAAGATTATGATCAAGCAAATCAATTCTATTTGTTAAGTAAATGAGTGGTCACCCGTATAACCGCACAAATGACGTAGATAGGACTGTGTTAATAAAATTCCCCCCATAACCGACGCCATTGTCTCTGAGCAGATAAAGCAATTTATTTAATTAAAACATCCACAAGCATAGGGCTACACATTGAGATAAATAACACAGCTATTAAGAGTACTTCTAAGTTTGGAGTATGGGACAGTTCTGTAGTGTTACTTTTGTTGAGTTCCCTAAATTAGGGTTAAGCTACACGATGATTGATACATATACACCGTCTGTTAGGACAGGTTAGGCAGAAAGGTTTAATGGCTCTTTCTTCAAAAGGCCCTTCCAGACATTACCCTGCATTGTTAGACTCACATAAAATCCTAATAATATATTATTTGGATTTTTAAAGAGGTCATGACCTCTCAGTTCTTTTGCGGCATTTCTTGTCAGCGATCAGTCTGCTGGGAAACATTGACCAACAAAATAATGACGTGTAATAGTGTCCTAGAAGATCAACTTACAAACAACATTCTAGGTATTTAATCTCGTTTGGATGAAACCAAACATCTGAAGGCCAATCCTTGTAATTACAAACGTTCAAGATGTGGTCGCACTCTCACCTCGGCGACAGTCAAAAGTCAAAAACTTGTCAAAAATGTATGGAAATACGAGGTATTTTTGATAGATTGATACTGAGATCAGACTAAATTTACGAGAATTGTCCTTTGGTTTTTAAGGAATAAGAATTAAAAGCACGAAAATCAGCAAGAAATTCCTTTAAAACTGCATTTAATACTAACACAATTTGAAAATATTCACAATTAGCTAGATGATGAATGCTGATGACTCGTCCAACTATTTATCATAGAGCCAAAGTTTTCTCCGTAGAAAAAAGTGTGTGATTTTGGTTTCGATCCCTAGACCGGGCAGTGTTATTGGGTTTTACCATCAGGAATTTGTTTATGACAATAAACTTTTCCCTATTATATGATTCTTAATCATAACCAGTGAGCAGAATACGTAGAGTTAATGTGCCTAAAGTTTATAGAATCTCGGAACAAACATACCGAAAAAAAAATGTCGTAAGGAAGTCCCCACATTTTGTCTCTGTTCTTTAAACTTTAGGCACATTAGCTCTACCTATTCCGATCACTGTTCATAACTGACAAAATGTGGATGTACCTGTAGTTTACACACATTTTGTCTGCTCATGCTCAACCTTTCGGGGATTGAACGCGTGATGTATGTATGTTTTTATCTAAAAGCTAAAGTATCACTGTCTTGTACCACTACTTACGGGTACCAACCGGGTAGACCAAACCGAAACTAATTGGTTACTTAGTCTAAATACCATCGCATTCAATCAGCCCGGAGTCTAAGTACCAGACACGCAATCACTCTCTAATCAGAATCGTTCAAGAATTAACATTTCCGTTATTTAACATTCGAATCTATAATTATTGTTAAAGGAGAGATCAAATGAAAAAAGTTTTGTTGCGAAGAAATGTTAAGAAGTCTCGAGTTTTTTATAAGTTTTTGTTTTTACACGCTTTATATTACCTTCACTTGTATGTTTGTTTGTAACTGACTCCTTATAGCGCGATTTTGACCCACTTTAAACGACCAGATTTCATTCAAACTTTGCATACCTGTCAAAGACCGATGACAATGCAATAATTTCATAAATTTGTACCATCATCCTTGCCAGGGTTACCAGGACAGCAAAAACTGTCTTCAAAAACTACGCTGACATACGTCACAAACTACGCTGACATACGTCTCAAAATTCGAAACACCCAAAAAATAGAAAAAAATAATAGTTAAAAAAACTAAAAAATACGCTTCCATAGAAAACCAACTAAAAAGTAGAAAATAATGGAAAAAAAGCGTGGGGTGCCTGATATCAATAAAAAATAGCTTAAAAAGCACGCCACGCCTTTTTTCCATTATTTTCTACTTTTTAGTTTGGTTTTTGGAAGCGTGCTTTTTAGTTTTTTTTAACTATTATTTTGTTAGTTAGGACTGGCTGCATCTAAATTAATTTTAGAAATTGAATAAAGATTACCTTCTCAAAAGGTTGCCGTTTGTTCAAAAGCTTTCAAAGATCATGTTTAACTTCAAGTTTTTTGATTTTGTCCTTAAAATTGCAATCAAAATTCAAAGTTTTTATTACATGCAACCATCAATCCTAAGTCAAAGTTAGTGATTCAAATATTTTTCAAATTGCAATAGCATGATAACGAGGGTCGCGTGAATAAAATCAATTAATATTTTATCATTGGGCCAAGTTCAATAACTATCTGAATCCGTCTATCGATATTAGTTTCGAGACGATTCGATTCAAAAATACATATCGAAATCCCATCACTAATTCTGGGACTGAACCACCAGAGTTGATAATTATAGCCTTTGAGTGGATAAATAAACATAACGCTAAACGAAATTTTAATAGGTTGCTGTCTTACTTTTAAATGGTATTTTAAAATAAATTATAGACTTCAGACTTGCATACTAAGAATCAATTAATATACTGATGTCATGAAGATGGGTTCCGTCGAAGAATTCTTCATAGGTCCTAAGTTATGAGTCAGTCAAAACTTTTTGTTTCAAAGAATTCGAGGAATAAATGCATACATCAGTAGAGGTATCAATTATCTGTCCGAATGTTTGTCAGTATATAATTTGTGTTGACCCAAAACAATGAAAAGGATTGAATATGAATCAATGGATTCCAATGATATGTTATGACAGGGTTTATGAAAATTAATCAATTATATATTGCAGTTTTGTGTTTATTAACTTTTTGCTTTGCTGCAGCGGTGCATCAAAGGATCAGAACTCAATACGTAATTGAGTTAAGTTTGTAAATTATGTAGCGTTACACAAATTATGGACTGATTTTAGCAGAATTTTACTGGCCACAAAACATATATAAGACGATTGGATCCATATCAAAAGAATGAAAAACACTTTATTATGTACACCATAATATGGTTTCAAGATATAAATGTAGACATTTTACATAGGTTTTGATACAATGGACGGTCTTATTTATTTATTTGCTAACATGTTAAATACTCATTAGTAGGCATGCATTAAAATTTCATGACAGTATTAAGACATGCACCCTGTAAAGGCATTGCAAATGCAAAATAGCATTGCTTGTCGCTAAAGCAAACATTTACAGATAACCATTGTCAAAATCTTACGTAGTAAATTATTAACGACTAGCTTTTGCCAGCGGCTTCACCCGCGTGGAGGTCGGAAATTGTCCCACAGGATGTACTCCCGGGATGAAAGTAATATATATCTTAATCCAAGTTGTTAATTATCTGTGGGCCAAACATCAAAATCTGTTCAGTAGTTTTTGCGTGAATGAGAACAAAACTCGATACATCCTCACAAACTTTCACATTTATAATATTAACTAGCTTCTGCCCGCGACATCATCCGCGTCAAATTTTTGCTCCCATGACCCTTCCCGTCGCATCAAATTGCCTGCCAGTTTTCGTCCATTTTTCGTTGCTACTCCGCTCATTTTGATCATAGCGTGATGTTAGCCTTTCTGAATAAATAAGCTATCCAAAATAAAATTTTTCAATTCGGACCAGTAGTTCATGAGATTAACGCGTTCAACCAACCAAACATACAAACAAACTCTTCAGCTTTATAATATCTATATATTAATACGTGAAGCAAAAACTTTGGATCCCTTTTTACGAAAATTTGGCAGACGGAGGAGTATGAAATTTCGCACACTTATAGTTTATACAGAGAAGAAGTGACGAATGCTAATATTTTATTTAAATTATGCGTTAAAATACATTATTTTCAATAAATAACACGTTACACACACTACTGTTCATTACCGTGTATCTAATACACACATGCATAGAAATTCTTTTGTTTATGGTCCAAATCTGTCTTTATTATTTTGTGCAGTGTTACCAACACCCAAAAATATTTACCCCTAAAGCTTAAGTTAAAAACCCTTAAAATTGCCACAATTACTAAAAAAAAATCGCTAAAAAATTATAATGAAAATAACCAGCGAATGTTCAGTAATCATAGACCGGCACACAGTAGTAATATTTGTCTATATTTATTACAAGACATTTGTTAATCATTCACTCTGCATTCTTAGTATCGAGGAACCGTACTAGAAGTCGCTAATACTTTTACTGTAATCAAAAACACAATGCGAAATGTAAGATGGTAAAAAGTCCCTAAGAATAGCCCTAAAAATGGAACGCCCCTAAAAAATCTCAATCCTCTTATTTACCCCCTAAATTTGGGAAAACCCCTAAGTTGGTAACCCTGATTTTGTGTCAAAGTCAAGTCTAAGTCTTACTGAATGTCAAGTATAACCATAGGTAATAAATTAATTTTATAGGTATATAACCTATTTCATTTTTAAAATCTATGGTCATATCGAGAATATTTGTCTTTAATATTATTTGTATTAGCGACGATAGGAATTTATTTTAGATTTCTAAGAAATATTTTTTGTGGTTTTATGGGGAGTGTCAAGTATGGCATTAGTAAGTTTCCCATACAAAGCTTAGTGTCGCGTGCAAACTGTAGAGGTTGTATGCCTCACGATTGTACAGGCTGGTCATAGATTGTACAGGCTGGTTATAATTATGACATTTGGAACCGTCATAATTAATTAAAAATAATAGGGAAAATTCTATAAAAACAGAACAAATTTCTGTGATAATTAATTCCATAGTGTTCCATATCCAGCAGTTAAGAATTATTAAGAAAATAAAAAAGAGAGTCCTGAAGAAGTATTCTTTACTCATTACACCTATGTCCTGGTCTTGGCCATCACCATCCCGCCAGCGAACCCTCTCCACAGTAGTACAGCGTCAACAATTTGTCTATAGTGTTACTGAATGTCAAATATAACCATATTATTTTTTTATATTTATTATTATTTACATTTTTTCATTTAATAATGTATTTCTATTCAAATGAAGTACGGTCGAATTTCGACCAATGGGCGATCACTAGTTAGTATAGATAGGAAAGAAGGATGAATATGACTATTAGAAACTTTTGAGAGTAGCAGTCAGAATGAACAATTGTAATACCTTTACACGTGGTTTTCTTCTAAACTGAAAACACATCTAAAACCTAACCAGTTTGCGTAAACTAACTTACCAAAACTGTTTCCACGTTAATTGGAATTCGATTTGTCCAAAGTCAGGGGTGACTATCCGTTATTGGATTTCCTCTTCTCACCCTTTGCCATGTGAGGCTTGAAAAATCAATGGTGAGCTGTTACCCTCTCATACTTGGGTTAGTCATCCGTGGACATGATTCAAATTCAAGAATCCACTTACGCATAGCTTCACGAAAGGATTTTGAGGAGCTGCTTTTAAACTTTGATGTTAGGTTGGCAGTTCTGCGTGGCTTCTCCTATGCGCTTTGATTTTTTTATACATATTTAAATAAATACCCATCTACCTATACTACAAAAGCATCCACTCTGATTCTCACCAATACTGCTCATTTAATGTGCACCTTACGAGTGTCCGGCTAGTTGAGTTTATAAGTACTTAAACCCACCTCGCGAATCCAGGATAAGATTGAACTACGATCATTCCCATAATTGGTTCCCATTGGTTATATGTTGTTGTTGTTATATTGGTTACTGCCCCGTTGGTGCCGTGGTCGTAAGCATGGCTGCTGAGCGTAGGGTCGTGGGTTGGATTCCCAGGTCGGGCAAAGTGTGATTGGGTTTTACTATTAGAAATTCCTTAGGGCTGTTAAACCCCAAGTTTGGCAGTTGACGATATGATACCCCAGTGCCTCTAAAAGCACGTTAAACCTATATTCCTTCGCCTGATTTCTCTCCGGTGGTATCGGATTGCCGTCCTTTCGGACAAAGAGAATGAAAAAAGAACGTCTGCGTCTGCGCACACACTTGTACACTATAATATCTTCCGTGCCGATGGCTAGTCGCCGTTGAGATTGGCTGCCATGGCTGAAATACGATCTGGAAGACTATATACATAATATATTGTGTTATATAAGACTGCAAATACCGTTCCAGGATACCCTCTAGGACACCCCAAATGAGCAGTACCTACACAGTTGTATAGCGCAAAATCTTACTAAATAACAAACTGTCAAATAGTTGATAAGACTATTAATTTAGCCATCATAATTTAAGCCGACAGTGTATATTTTCTAAACGTTACTAGGTAATACAAAAGGATCCCCACCCAAGGGATGTCTCGTGTGGATTCCCAATTTTAACATGATTGATCTGAAACGACATGATTGAGTAAGAAAAAGAAATAATATTTCATCAGAGAACCCTGGGGACTGCTTGCCAGGACGATAAAAAATAGCCTACGTTTTTTATTACATAAATTCCCGCGAGTCCAAAGATCGAGTTGATTTCACAAGATAACTTTAAGGAAGTCTAGAAATGATACAAACTATATATTTCAAAAGACAGGAAGTGGTTCGGATTACTGTTTTATTAAAATGGCATATGAACACCGGTGTGGCGGCGCACAATGGATCAAAACTGCTATATGAGGGACATTCGTTTTTTTTTTTACAAATTCCTTTTTTTTTAAATACTTATCAAAAGATCTTGTCATTCCAATGAATAATTGTCATTACAAGTTTTTCTCTAAAACTGATAGTTTGCCCGGAAAAAAATAGAATGAAACAGAAACTGTTATTTGGTCATGTCTTGAAAGACCAGGCTTTCAAACTACAATACAAGGCATGCCTTTTAAGTTCTGTCGTTTCCATATTTCCCGGCAATTTTGAATTTGGAACTGTTCTATATTCGAATGTGTTTAAATTTTGAATCTCAAAATAGTTTAAAGTATTAGGATTAATGCTATTGTTTAGTCACAGCGTCAACTGGAATCTGTCAGGTTACGTACGAAAATGAATCTTTTTAAGGAAAATGTTCGTGCAATAATTTTCTACAACTTTAGAAGAGGCCTGTCACGGCTTCAGTGTTTTGAAGAGCTAACATCTGTGTTCAGTGATGAAGCCCCATGTCTGCGGACTATCAAACGCTGGTATTTAGAATCCCGGTGTGGACATACTAGTGTTAGTGACAAATCTCGCGAAGGACGCCCAAAATCCGCCTTCACTGAAGATAACATCATTGCTGTGAGACAACTAATTCTCGAAGATCGTCATGTGACGTATCGAGAGATAGAGGCTCTATTAGGCATCTCAGGGACAACCGTTCAGAAGATCTTGCATGTAACGCTTAGTGTGAGAAAGCTAGTTTGCCGTTGGATACCGCATCTGCTTTCCGACGATCACACAAGGCGGCCCGTGTCAGATGGTGTAAGAAAACTCTGCAAAGGTTCAACCGAGGAGAGTCAAATCACGTCTACGACATCATCAGTGGTGACGAATCTTGGCTCTATGCCTACGATCCTGATTCCAAACAACAATCTACAATCTGGGTCTTTCAAGACGAGCCAAAGCCGACTAAAGTTGTTCGTTCTCGAAGCACTTCAAAGATAGTGGCCACGTTCGTTAGAAAAACCGGCCATGTTGGGACTATTGCACTTGAAGATCGTAGAACGGTTAACGCAGAGTGGTATACTACAGTTTGTTTACCACAAGTCATCACCGAACTTCGAAAATCTAACTCAAAGCGACGCATCATCCTGCACCACGACAACGCGAGCTCACATAGCGTTCGTCAAACGATTGAGTATTTGAAGCAGGAAAAAGTAGAAATTCTTGACCATCCTCTATACAGTCCTGACCTAAGCCCTAACGATTTCTTTACATTTCTTAAAATTAAGAAAAATCTTCGTGATCAAAGGTTCCAGTCTGGTGAAGAAGCAGTAGACGCTTTCAAGTCAGCCATTTTGAACACCCCCACTTTAGAGTGGAATAAATGTTATAATAACTGGTTTGAGCGAATGGTAAAGTGTTTAAGCTACGTGGTGAATACTTTGAAAAACAATAAAAAGTATTATAAGGTTCTAATTGTGTTTTTTCTTCAAACAACAAAACTTAAAATGCATGCCTCGTATTCTTATTCTTCGGCTTGTTGGCTATAAATTCTACACTATCAGCGCACGCCCATAGTTGCCCGTACAAGACTTATTTTACGTATTTTACTTTGTCTGACATAATGTTTAATTTAATTGTGAGGCCGCTCACAGTACCTAAGTTTACTCTACGTGTTCGTGCTGGCCCACTGTAGATTTAAAACAAACTTAGATGTATGTAGCTTCATACACACTTTTTTCTCTAACATGCAAATGTTTCATGTATGCCTGAACTTTCTGACCCTAAACCCCAACAAAAACTATAACATAATGCTGTACATTTAAAACGAAAACCAATAACGTCCGCAACAAAAACATCTCCGTTACTTTTTATGCAAACATACCTCGTATAAGTACCAACTTCTTTTTTAATCCGTACAATCTTCACATCATTGGTTTAGTGCCTAATTGTAGATGTAAGCCTGAACGATGCCTTATTTGTATGTTTATCGACGCAAAGTGTACCATTATGAGTCATAATCATAAGTGGGATTGCACAATCATGGTCTAAACGTTGTCCAACCATGTAATTTTGGCGAATAAAAACAAACAAGTTGTATTAGAACTAACTTAATGAATATAATGACGTTGAGAAATTGTTGCTTGTTTCTCATGGTGGGGTAGTAAAAAGTTTGAGGCTTTTTTTCTGTACATGGTATTGAAAAAGCTTTAAATTAGTACCTATATGTTTTGAGTGGTGCCGGACGTAAAGAATAGTAAGTACATCTCATACACGCTTCCCGTGGGTGTAGTAAAAGGCGACTAAGAGAGTTACTAGAGAATGGGCAGCAGCATTCTCAAAGCATTTTACCACCACACTGCGATCGTCAATTCGCCTGCCAAGCGTGGCTATAATGGTAAAGCCCCCCTATGTTCAGCAGTGGATGTATTTCGGCTGAAATGATGTTGATGTTTTGATTGTCATGCATGTGGCTAAGTAGTTCTAACCGCACGAGTCGATCGATCAGGTTAAGCTACGCTTGCCGCGGTTGATCTGTGGATGGGTGACCATCTTTACATATTAAGACCCCTCCATGCCTCGGAAAGCATGCCGTTAAGCCGATGATCCCAGCTGTCATTCATGGATCGTTGACAGTTGTTACGTGTCGTGGCAACCAGTCTTGCCAAGGGATACTGGCAAAACCTGGGGACCTGCTAACTGTGTTGTGGAGGTCGGCAAATGATGACATTTTTCGATTGTTAAAACTGTTTAACCAGTCAATTACCGTAATTATAGACACAATTAAAAAACGATTGTGTCTATACCAAATGTGGTATCTCAGGGACTTAGAGGTTAAGCTTTCTGCTGCTTGATGGTTTCAATTTTAATTCCGAGAAAATGTTGCAAGTTGATTTATGTTCGGTGGTTGAGAATGTATAAACCTGTATATTTTGTAATCTATCCTAGATACGATTAAACCCTTCAATACTGTTTTAAGTTTATGCTATCGGTATATACTGTTAGGGTTCCTATTTTTAAATCTCTCTCTTCTATACATATTAAAAATATAAGTCACTTTTTATGTCTGTGTGACCGAGTTCTTCTTTATTAAGCATTGAATTTTGATGTAGTTTTCACCTTAATTGAAATGATCTATTCCAGAAAATGTAAACATATAAATACATATTATGAGAAAGAAATTGTGACGCTTTTTTAAATCGTAAAATCGTGAAAAACAGGGAGGATATTTAAATACTATAAAAAAAAAACTACACAATTAAAGTCTCATCAGTTTTTTTGACCGTAATCTTCGGAAAAGGTATTGAATTAATTAATTACCATAATATTAAAAGATTACCACCCACTTAAAATATTAAAACAAACAACAAATCCTCCGTATTATTTATTAATTAACATTAAGTACACCACATGCGTGTACATCGCTTGTCAGAACATGTCCACACTGCGTTCATTAACTAAGTGCTATTATCATCAACGCTATATTAATCGTCAATTTTATTATCAAAATTATTGTTTCTCACAGCAATAAAAGCCGCTCAATGTTCAGTCACAATTCCATGTGGCACTTCATTCAATTTAATTGAACCCATCCATATAATTGCTTCATTCGATTTTAAACTTTCACATTGAAAGCCTGTCGATTCAAATGTGTCCAATAAAGATTATGTGTACCTTCTAATTTCACTGAACAATTATTTAACTAGCTTCCAAAGTTTAATGAGTTTGTATATTTTATACCTAACTCAGCAATTAAATAACAAGCCTTTTACGACCTTTTTTAATACGAGTTTTTACTGATAGGTAAATGAATTACCGTTATTTGACCGGTTCGTTGAACAAAACTTGGTGTAATTATGCTGTTTCTTTTTATTGGTGGTCATAATGTATTGTTTACCATACTCTTTTGTTGATAAGTTCTAACTGTTACTGCTGTAGGTTGTAAAATCAACCCTTCATCAGTCATAAAGCTAATGTAAATATTTATTTTTATTGTTAGAGCTGGTGTGTGAATAATTTTGGTCATCTAATGTAATAAAGCTGAAGAAATTGTATTTTTGTTTGAACGCAATAATGTCTGGAACAACCAGTCCATAATACAGCCTATATTGTTCCTACTGCTAGAATATAGGCTTTCTCTCGGTGAGATGTAGCTGGTGGGCTGCAATATACTAACGCAGGCCCAGTGCGGGTAGGCAGATATCACATATTTTCGATTTTTTGGTTCTGGGATATGCTGGATTCCTCACGGTGTTTTCCTTCACCGTTATGTGAGCAATTGTGATGAAATTATTTTTACAAAGTAAAGCCCCTGCATGGGTTAGAACCCACGAACTACCACTCGTCGACGCCGATACCACTGCTCTCGAACTACAAGTCCGATTTGATAAATTATTTGACATTTAATAGCCTAATTCTTGAATTTAATATACATCACGCTAAAACCCTTTTTTTTTTTCTTTTCGATGGGAAATCATCAAATGACTTCTCCCGCTCTGGGCGGAGCGGGAGGGCATGTCAGACTTTTACTGACTAAAACCCACCCGTGTTCCTTCAATTGCCCATGTGCCAGGGTCACGGTATCTCTTTCGAACAATCACGCGACCCCGGCAGACGCTAAAACCCTTAGATTAAAATAAAAATAAATAAAATAAAATAAGTTTATTGACAGAAAAAACCTTTTTTATACAATAACAAGAAATTGAGAAAGTAGGAAAATAGTCAGAAAAATTCTCAGCGAAAACGAAATTAAAGCGCTGGTGGGCGAGGTAATGCTATATTTTATGTTAAAACAAGTAATATTACACGGACGAAGTCGCAAGCAGAAGCTAGTGTAAAATAAAAGTACGCTGTATTCTATAACGATATTCATAAACAATGCAGTGGGAACTTTTCACTATTTAATTATGCATTATTTAAATCATTTAATCCGACTAAGCATTATTCAAATCAATCTTTCGTCACGATTTTGTAATCATCATAATCACTTAGTAAGGTTTTTTAAAACCAATTTTTTGTCAATTTTTTCGAATCAATATTGAACCTTATACTTTAGCAATTAAGTTGAAAACCTTTTAAAGAACTTAGACAGATTGTAGTAGCATTATGTGCTGGCGTCTGTACTATTATTATTACCTACAAAATTTTAGGTCACCTATGACACCTCTTCATAGTTACAATAACACTTTTTTTTTGCTAATTAGGCACTTGTTACTTTCTTGGTATCACTAGCACTAACACCTGCACTTAGAAATTGGAGACATTATTATGTATCCAGTTTCGATTGCGCTCACTTCATAGGAACTAGCGAAGCCACAATTCTTCTGAACTGAATGCGACACTTGTAGTTACTAACTATATTGTGAAGAGGTGTGTCTACTGTTTAGGTATGCACAGGATCTAAAATGCATAGGAACAACCGTGGCTTCGGGTTCCTAGGGAGAAGAATTTGTTAAAAAGATATATGTATTACGTTGATAGATAAAAATGAAACTGTATTCAGAGATTTATGAATTAAGATTCTAATCTAAGAAGAACAATCTAACAGTGTTCGGAACACAAACATGTGTGTGATTAAGATACATCTTTATCTCTCAAATATTGTCAGATACTTCCTTCGTATATTCGAAAAAAAAAGTTTGTTAGCAATGAAACAAATAGAAAAACACTAATTTACTTAGAAAACACATTAAATCTTTGAACAGGATGGGAACAGGAGCATTGCCAACGCGAGTTAAACGCAATAACAATTATTTATTAGATAGATGATACTTTGAATGCATAAAGCATGAACTATTGGAGAATTGTATTAGTCTGCATATAAATAGATTATCCTGTAAGCATCTTAAAATTGTTAATATGTAGTTTTGAATCTGGGAATCAAAGCTAAATAATTGTATTAGCCTATTCTGTCCCACTGCTGGGCAAAGGTTTCCGTATACTCCGCCATTCATCTTTGCCTGCTGCCTTTTCCAGATAATCAGTCAAGAAAGAGCCTAGGTGGTCGCGCCAGGGTTTTTAGGCCTGGTTTTAGGTGACAACGCCCGTCTTCAAGTTCCAAGTCTCAGTCCCAATTGTCTCGATGCATCCGGTACGTGTGGCTCTTCCAGCCCCATTTCAGCCTCGCGCCCTTATCACCAATATCGCAAATGTCTTTCTTCTAGCGTATTACTGACTTACGAATTCGAACTGTCCGTCAGTTTGAAAGCAATGCAATACTAAGAAGTCATTATTTCGTTTACTTTCTCGTTGTTTCCCTACTAACTCTCTACTTTACTTCGCGTGCGAGGCAACCTAATCATGATTAATCAATCGTCCAACATCGATAGTCCTTACAAAGCAGGTACGGCTGGTGCACAGAATAGCAGTGTAGCACATGTTTTCAAATTTTTGGTTCTAAGATATGCCGGTTTCCTCACGTGGTTTTCCTTCACCGTTTTGAGAGCAGTGGTGATGAAATTATTTACACAAAGTAAAGCGCCTGCCTGGGTTCGAACCCACGACCTACAACTCCTAAGTCGAGGCCAATACCACTGGGCCACCACTGCTCATTATATGGTAATACTTAAAGACTCCACAAGACAGGCTCGACCAAGTGTGGAGTTCATAAGCAAAAATGCTGTCTTTGCGATGATTTTTGTTTTTTTTTTATGTATACTTAGGTATTAATGGATAAAATTAGGAAGTGTAAAGCACTGTTTTTGGCATATAAATATTATATTATTTTAAAGGTGGAAATAAATGTACTTAAACCATCACATGAAGCTTCAAACTACCTGAAAAGAAGCATTGAAACGTCATCATTCTAATTCTACAACGCTATTAAATAAAACCAACTTTACATAAATTAGCGACGGTGTGTGGCTTCAACAGAAACAATTCTTCAGAACAAGCTTTCTAAATTTAAACAATAACCCAATTCTTCAGTGGTCATGGGCCCATAAATTTGAATGCACTCAAACAGAAAGAGTCCATATGTCACTGTTAAAAGCCCTTTCAACTGTAAAATAAACAATATTTTGCTACCGTCTTTTATAATTGAAGGTAAGTAACAGATGGGAACAATAGATTCTTAGGTTTCGTAACCCTATTATGTTTTTGGGAGAAAACAAATGGTGGAGTAAAAACATGAGTTTAACAATGAGTTTTGGTAGCTGTTGTCCGGTTTCCGTGGAATAAAATAATAAGGGGCTACTGGGGCTACTGGTTGTGTATTGTCATCGTTTTGAGCCCCGTTGAGCTTTACTTGAAGTGATTGCCCACTGCGATGTAGATTCCAAGAATGCTGCGTTCGCATTCTGTTTCGCTTTTGTTTCTTCCTTATTTTGAGCTTGTTCTATTTTGGTTGTATAGAGAAGCGTGAAAATCTTACTTCTATATTTATTTTTGTTGATGTGTACAAAATTGCATAAAATTGTGTCATTGCATAGCAGAAGTTTTATTTTTAGCTCACTTATTGTCTTGTTACGTCTTTATCCTTCCAATTTTGCTATTTCTAGCGCTGACCAGACAGTTCATCCTTGCCCTATAATAAATTCGTCCATTTCAACTATACCATATTTACCATGACCATAATCTGTCATAGTTGTATCTTCTCTTCACAAAACATAGAGAGTCATGTGATTGGTCCGTTATATTTTATATTAATACTGAATTATTTATTAAACATTTTATTGTTCAGACTGACGCTGACTGGTATAATCAGTTCTCTAAAAAAATCTCACGATCTTAATAATATTGAAATCGTCATTAAGTACTCTGATGTGCTTACGGCCAGTTACTCATTACCTATATAATTTTGTTTTAAGATTCCAGAGCAGTTGAGACGTTTCTTATTTCTTAACATAATGACGGAAACGATAATATCCCGCAAACCGTCCCACTGATTCCTATAGCACCTAATTATAGACTCGATATATTTTTCTGAATGCGACAGCTAATCACAAATCTCCATTGTATTCACAACTCAACACAAAGGAATAACACGGCAGAAAAACATCAGGTATATCGAGTATCAATGCGCAATTTATCTTTTGTGGGGACGAAATGCGACATAGTATCTATTACTGTCAGGACAACATAGAAATTGCATTCAAAACGCAATCGAATATTTTCATACACAATGGTCCTTGGACAAAAAAATCCCGGACAATTGCCTTTGTAACTCGAATACTGATCGTTATCGGAGTTCGAACAGCTTATCTGTGTCGCAGAGGAGCCGATCGCATACTAATCTGTGATTATACAACTACCTAATAAGTTTCCCCTCAATTACACAGGCTGTGAGTAAAATTAAATATTCAGTACGGTATAAAGAGACCCGCTTAGATTATTTATATATTACTGAACATAGTAAACGTTTTATTCATGATGAAAGTGTGTGTTTTATTCGTTGAATGCAAATTTAATTATGAAGTATTTATGATTGCACTATATGTAGCGCACATACGTTATACCGACAACTATCGATAAGTCCAAACTAGGGGATTATCGCCACTACACACAATTTTGTTCTTAATATCAACTCTGTCGTCAAGTTTGCTTAAGAAATCTTCAAAGATCCTGCACGTTTGCTAACAGATGAACAGAATCCTAAACAGCAATAATAAATTACAAAGGTCACATTGCCACGGAAACCTTGGCATTGGTAAGAAGTACGTACAGTTCAATAACTGGTTGAATTTCAACACACAGAAGTAGTGTATAAGTACTTAAGGAATTAGTATTCATGGAGGTTTAAGGAGTATTAGAAGACAATGTTGGTATCGAACACTTTTGTCTGATCAATGCGATTTTCGGAATTAGCGATAAAATTAGTTTTGTTTAAAAGAGGTTGTTGAAATAAGTGAATGATGGTAAGATTGTAGAATGAATTTGTTATAATGATGGGAAGTGGTTCATGCTAGTCTTCAAGTAAGTATTGATTAGATAACTATTTACTAATATTGGGATAAGATATTTTGGACCTATCAAAACTATAACAAGTGGTTAATTCATCACATCTGACTCAGTTATATTTGATAATAGTCTTCAAAATACTTTTTAAAATAAACATTGAAGTTGCCTTACTGTACCGACTTATCAAGGATATTTTTTGTTAAATAAATTCGAATGTCTCGTAAGGTCCCCGACATTGACGGATAGATCACAGATGGTTGCACAATAGTATCATAATAATAAAGACGTGATCCTAAGAAAATATTAAACGAAATTCCATAGTAGATTGATATTTTATAATAACTTAGTTCATAAAATAAAGTTGCCGACCGTATCGTATGTATTTTTGGGCTAAACTTATCTGAATAGAAAATTATAGATGACAATATATTCGGAAAAAAGGTAGAGAGTACTAGACACAATATATTTTAGGCGTGAATTCTAAATTTTACAGCTCGTGCCTGATATGGGTCAAGAATGGTCAAACATAATAGAGAATAATCAAGTGAAAAGGCTAGCGCATCGTGAAATCTGCAAGGTCGCAGACAAGCATCGTTCAAAAATTGATTTCAAAGATTCCGACTATTGAGATAATCATAAATGATACCATGTCCGCAAAACGTATTGAACTTGAAGGTGTGATCGATCAAGCGTGACCGCATAAATCGCAAGAGACTATTAAAAACCTCTTGAGGCGGCAGAAAACATTGCCATTGAAATAAAACGTAAAAATGCACTTTGATGGACGGCGCTTCCCATTCATTTTAACGGTAGGTGTGGCGTCAACATGCATCGTCAAGATACGACGATTTAAATGAAAATCGAATTGTTAAAATTTTTAACGGACTCTTTGTTGGATAGCGAGCAAGTTTCACGGTAGGTTACGAACGCTCGCTCGGAAATTTTGCAGCTGTCAACTATATTTCGGACCGCGACAGCTAGCTTTTGTCCTCGTACAGATACGACTTCATATAAATGTAGTTTATGTGAAATACACAAAAAAGAATGAACCTCTCAAGAGATAAGTCTCACGAAAAAAAAATCGTCTATTGTCAAACGTTCTTCACAATATACGTTGGTCGTATCGTTGGCACATTAAAAAGTATTCATGCGGTATTTTAAAGGTCCACCCATGGCATTGTGCTAAATCGAAAGGATCTTGACACTTCTATATTTGTCATCTTTTCTGAATCGATTTTAAATTCACCGAGTTTAGTTTCGGTCTTCCCTGTCTTTATATTTGAGCGTCTCCGACATTGTGAAGCAACAAAACTGGAAACAGGTTAACCATTGGTCACAATTAAAGAAGCGTAAAAACAATTGCGAAAGTGTTAATGAACTACAGGTAATCATTGGAGTTCTGTCATGGTTTGAATCGGAGGCCATTCTTGTTATGGTTGATGGTACTGGTGAAATAAAATCATGGTTTCCATCATAGACCGTAACGGACCGATGCATTGTCTCAATCAAACGGCAATGAGCATCGGGTACAATGACCGCACTTGCTAAATGATGGGGAACTGTCCTGCGATGAGTCTTATTGGTATGCGTCGCGTGGAGAATTGACATTGTTCGAAGCTGGGAATCATTTATTCAGTATTGATTTGGAAAATTGTCTCTGGGGTTATTCTCGTCCATACAAACTAGTCATCTTTATTTTGGTATCGGGACCGTTGGCACACTTTGATGTTGTAAACACATATGCAGTGTTCTTATTGGTATGGAACGCTGAACCTGTAAATACAATATGGACCATATTTTGTTGATATAATAACGATTTGTATGTCTTGTTGGTCTCGTGGATTACAAGCGTTACCGAGCATGAGGTCCAGAGTTATATTCCAAAGACATAGAAAGTGTTATTGGGTTTTTCTAGATATAATTTTTCTGTAACGGACTAGAACCTGTGCCCGAAGGATGGCAATATCTTCGTCCCCTATTACATGGGACGTAAACATATCTGGTGGAATATGGGTGTGCTATAGGTACACCTCTGTCCAAGCCTATGCTGAAACTAGGCATGTTGGTATTCAAAACTCCAGAAATATAATATTCCTCTTTATCTTTTTAATTCTTTTAACAATCCCCAAACAAAGCATTCAAAACATAGACGACTTCATTATTTTTAATCATTTCCTTTAAAAAATATTGTACTAGAAAGGAATTCTTAGTAAAACGCAATAAATCTGTCATAGGCCTTGTTAGATGTGTGCTTTGATTTTATAACGATCAAAGAAGTCTTGCTACTGAGGAATCTCTGTGTCAACTAATTGGTTTACGTAGAGAAGCAGAAGTGAGCTAAATATGGGACTTCATAGTTTTCATATAAATAGACTTAGATTATTATGATATTCTCTGTAGGCGAAGAGATAAAGTGCCTTTAATATCGTTTTATTCGAAAGATGAAAGATTATGTTTTGAAGATTCTTACTAAATGTTGTATCAATGCAGTACATACTTCAAATTTACTTAAAACATTAGTTATACCAGTCCTTTTGAACATTACTAGTCTTATGACGCCTACGCAATTCAGTATGCCAATAAACTTTACCAGGAAATTATTCAATAGGGACTCAATAATAACAGACTTTGTATTAATAATCTTACATTAAATACTACTTCTCCTGTTGCGTTTATTAATATCTTTCTGTGAGTAAACAGCGACAATAATTAGGAGTATAAATTCAGTGGATGAAACACTGAACATAATTACTAAGTACTCTTAAACAAACTGGAAAGGACAGGTTTAATCGCACCTAAGCCATTAATTGAAGCCACATTTCGTATTCAACACGGATATAAATGCATTTCGCGCTTACTCGCGTAATATTCCTTTTAAAATGTCCCGTCACGTACCTAGATGTACATTCCTGACGCGAACGTCGTGTGAAATTAATAAAGTGTGTGAAATACATTTTTGGGCATGACTGTATATGTGGGACTGCTACAAAGTATTTTGTGCTGATCATAATAATATTATTATTATATCTGCTTTGTTGATCACTTGGTCCCATGGTGTGACTGCTGAGTATAAATTCTTGGTTTCATTTGATTTCCAAACTGCACTTGGATGCTTCCATAAGAAATTCCTAATTGAAACATCTAAGTACACTTTGTTTGACCTAGAGAGCAGCCTGTAGTTTGTAAATGTGCCTGATTGACAGCAATAGGTTTGTACAAACTCACAGAAATAAAATTATTTACATTTGTCTCGCCTTCGGGAAATAACGTGTAGTATAATGAATTAATTTACGGATCATCTTATTAGTCGTATGTTCCTTAATGAAACCACTTATAGAGTTTATAGTACAAGCTCTGTTAAGTGTTAGCTCCGTGATTGGAATTCAATGAATTTATGTCACTTCGTCAGAGTTCTGAATATGATATATACCGCACCTCCGGTGCAACACCGTCGCGTAAGCAAAAGATGTAATACATATTTCGGGAGAAGCGTTTGAAAATTCTACATCCTATTATAATGTATTGACTAAAGAAATTAACTGTTAATATTTAAACTACAACTTTGAACTTCATATTAAAGTTAAAGCAAACATTTAATAAAGGGGTACATTAGCTACATAATTTTTCTCATACTTAGATCAATTTTGACAAAATTTGCATAAGTGACGTTGTTGCACCGGGGAGGTGTGATACGTATTACATAGATTTCTCACTTTTGATATTATGATTAACGATCGTGTGTGTAATAAATGACGTCATTATATTTTGATCTAATCTGATGGATTTATTTGGGTGAAAATTACATAACTGGCGAAATGTGCGTGAACGGCCTAAACCTCCAGGAAACAGAGGTGTGAAGATAAGTTATGTGTTATATAAAATAATAAATACAAAATCCAACTCACTCTACGTCAAGATCGGCAACGATTAAAAATTATACGCAACGTATAGTAAAGATAAAAGCCAGCTACTCAATAAAGAACAATAAAACGATAACGCAAGAAAATCCACACCAACTTCTATTCAAATATATTCACACGACAATTTCTAAATCCAGTTTGGACTATCGGTTACATCAAAAGACACCGCTAGTTTATATGACGTAGATTTAAAGTACGTAATACCATTATAGTAGTAAAGGTGGGACGCTATGTAGGTGGGTAGATCTTCACTTGTCCATCTGACTGCGTGCATCAGTGCACATGACTGGGCGGCTAAGGGATCTCGCTTAGTGGGTTTGGTGGCTGTTTTAATTTATTAATGAGGTATTTAAGTGTGGAGTCTAAGGAGATAGGAGTTTAAACTTGGACTCTACTGAAAATGCCGTTTGTTGTGTGCCTGAATGTATTTAATGACTTATTAAAATTGAATTTTGCCAGCTGCTTCGCCAAGGTGGAGGTTGAAACTCATCCCATGGGAACGTACTTCCGAGATTAAGTATCCTGTGTATTAAATCAGATTAAAAACTATCTGTGTGCAAAATTTTATTCTAAGATGTTCAGTAGTTTTCACGTGACTGAGTAACAAACATGCAAACATACAAACTTCCATATTTAAAAGATTAGCAGGATAGGATTGGTAGGATAATAATGAATGAAATCATTATGGAAATAGCAAGAACTAAACCCCTCAATCTGCTTACGGAAGCATGCATATCGTTTTCCTGAAAGTCAGAATCATATACATATCAACATAAATACCTACCAGAAGAATAGGTACCTGCAAATCTGTGATTTACTTAATATTTACATCAATGGGTACCTAATCTCTAAACTGACATGTTCTCACAATTCACCGCATTTTGCTGATCCCACATCAAATGCTAAACTACATAATAACAAATCTAAAATGCTACCCCTGTCAATTCATTTCTATCCCGCTCAACCACCCGCTAAGCGACAGTCCGTAAGCTCTCACCACGAAGTCAACACGCGATGCGAGCAGAAGCGACTGCGGGTCAATCCACTTAGTTTTTGCACCGCCCATAAAAACAAATTACCTACGCTTCATTTATCGATCGGAATAACCGCGTGCGACTAAGCTAATAAAGGAAGCACGCAACCTTAATAGATAGACTGTACTGGAGAGCTTATGAACTCATTAAATTCAGTACTTTTGTGTTCGACTGTCCATCATGGCCGTTCGCTTAGAAGCTACTACTGAATGAATTCGATAGGAACATAATAATTCTAACTCAATCATGTAATACAAATTTGGTTACTACCTCATGTTGGAGGTGTCTATAGTAACAATAAAATGGTTTTGTGGAATAAGTTCAGTGGTTCAGCCTAATACTGTACGATAGGAGTATTTTGAGGTTTTTTTTTTTTTTACCAGTCAGTTATTGCTCTCGCTTTACTCCCTGCCATTACTTACGCCCCTCCGGGCTAATTCTTTGATATGTAATGGTCTCTGTAGCACCATGAAACATGATGCCTGTGACTTCAGAGGCTATTGTAAGTCTTGGGGTTCATACGATTCATTGAGTCTGGTCAAACCACACTCGCCGTCACACGCCAGTACATTTCATTCATTCATTAATTATCAGACATATATCATGCAGATCCACCTATTAACACCGTTTTAGTACCAATTGAATGGTAGTTCCTCATATTGACCGGAAAAGACACTATGTTAAAACTAAAACAGACGTCAAAGTTATTTAAGAGGTAATGTTGTCTTTAGAACCAAGTTCATGAGACCACACATGATATTTCATGCAAAGGTTTTGCGAACCCAGGAAGCACAAGATTTGGCAGATGTTGACACCCATCAAATGGATTTAGGGGACACAGTGCATTGTTTTTAAAAATAACAATGTAATGGACATGGAGTGGACGTATCAAAACAAAACTACTTTTGAACTCCTACAGAAATGATCCGGGAATTAAATAAAAACACAGAAGCAGATGTCCATCTTCCTTCGTAAATATTTCAAAGACAGGTAAGATTGACCCACGAATAGTCAACCTCGTAATAGGTTTACCACTTTAGTTAAACACTTCCAGCCTAACTTCTACTTAACTACCTAACTTCTTCTTAGCGTATCAATCGCAAATACACATGTTAAAATAGACTTGACCCGGAATTTAGTTGTGCGAACTGCGCTCACTGACGCTGTAAAAAAAATCATCAAGTGTACGTTTCAGGGCCGAGCATTCACATAAAAAAACAATTGCTAAATGAAAAAACCATCTATATATTTATTTATTTTAAATTTCAATTAGAGTAGTTTTGTAACAATACAATATGATAATTTAAGCTTAATCTAATAAGTTTAACAAACATCTGTGTCTGAACTAGATAAATTACTATGTGTATCTCAGGCTCTCTCAGATCTAACTAGTACATAGACATAGGTACAAACCTTATCGTATAATGATGTCCGCAAGTAGCATTTGACCATAAGATGGTCATGTAATTACGAGGTTGACTATACCTGTATATGGGGTCTGAGAAGGAGGCATCATTTTAGCTAGTATAGCCATTCAGTTGTAACGTGCCAATAAAGATGCTGGTTGGTAAGCTCTTAATCTTTTGTTGGACTGGAATAAGCGGGGAACATATACGTAAGTATGCACGGCGACAAATCAAGCTATGCATTTCCAGTATAAGCTGACTTCCATTGCACGAAAAACCTATACAATGCGAGGTCAGCTTGAACTAGAAATGTATATAGCTTGATATGTAGCGGTGTGTACCGTACCAAGTATACCCCTTATGGAAACAGGCGTATTCATACGATCCTATTTTTTATTCCATAACTTATAGGTAGTGGAATACCCGAAGAATACGTTTTCTTCTATACTTGGAACAACATGCTAATCCTATGAGAGCTCTGAATCTATTTAATTTTAACACCACGCGCGGACAAAACAATGGGTCAGTGTAAAACCATTGAAAATTTTCCGATTCGCGAGATTTTAGTTACGTATTTACGTACCAACGCGGACGCGGACATAGATGACCGCATTTAAATGTGCATACAAAATATCGATGCGGCACAATGCGAATACCGGCCTATAACAACCAACTTAACTTTACCATCACCAACGACACGCATCAATCTGAAATCAACCTTAAGATAAAAGTACGAAGGCATTCTTAAATTAAAAATGACCTATCGCGACTGCACTACTTTTTTGGTAAACATGTACAATGCTGGACAATAACAGTGACATGTACTTGAATGCAAAACGGTTTACATGTCATGCCACTTTAACATGGATACTTTATAGGAAGTGCTGCTTGCAAATGTACTATTATCCTGAGTTATCTTTTGTGTACAAAACCTATCGCTGTCTGTGTAATTAGGCTGATACAGAAGAACACACAAGAAATAAATTTTCGACTCCAATCAAGCGTTATACTGGAACTTAACCGTAGCTTTGCAGTCTAACGTATTATAGTTTTGCATTATCTTTGGGCAGAGTAATACACATTTAATATTTCACTTCGTCTAAAGAATTTTCATGCTGAAAATTAATTGGCGTACATTAATATGTAAAGTAATAAAGTGTGCCTACTGTGAAATTAAATACTGAAAACCTTATTCAGTTGTAACTAATAAAAAATAATGAAAATGTTGCAAAACCTTGATTCTGGTGACTCAGTACAATTAATATACACACATCAACACTGTATCAATTTTGAGTAAATCCAAAATACTCCCATTTTGGATTTACTCAAAATTTATTAAAAATAATATACAACATGCATATATTTTTATAAAGCCCATTTATCAGACTACACTCCAGAATAAAAGAAAAATATTTTTTGTTTGGGTAAACAAATTTTTATTCGATTAAAGAAAAAACGTGAAATAATGGTAAAACTAACAATGAATGTGATTTGAAGAAAAAGTGAAAAATAAGGATTACCTAATCTTTTTTTAACAGTTATGTGAAAAATCAGTAGTCAGTAAAACCACCCATGACGTTAATAACGGTCCTGCAATGGTTTTTCATGCTTTGGATTAAGTTATCCAAGTCTTGATGCGGTATATTGTCCCAGGTCTGGCTAAGATGTAAAAAAGTTGCTCTTCCATCGCAATGTTTGCAGGGAAATTTCTCAAAACCCTTCTTTGGAGCATGTCCCACGCGTGTTCTATGGGGTTTAGGCCAGGCGATTGAGCGGGCCAGCCTAAGACCGATACGTCGTGCTCCTGCAATCAGCTCGTCACCACTCTCGCTGTGTGCGGACGGGCGTTATCGTGCATGAGCGTGAATTCTTGGCCCATTTGTTGTCGATGGGGGTAGATTATTGGTACTAGCACCTCGTTACGGTATTTTTCAGCCGTCATGGTGTTTCTGATCCAAACGAGGTCTGTTCTTCCAATAACACAAACTCCCGCCCAAACCATAATTGTCCCGCTGTGGTATGAATGGACTTCCTGAGGAAGTTGGAGACGGCTCTCACGACCAGGAACTCGTCAAACATATACTCTAGGTGTACCGGGATGGAAACCTAACCGGGACTCATCGGTAAACAGCACTACAGACCACTGGCCCCTCTAGTCGTCGTCCACGATTTCGTCGTCGTAGTGCTGGAGTACGAAGCGGTCTGCGAGCATGAAGTTTAACTTCATGTAGCTTTCTCCTCACAGTTTGGTCACTCACAAGCAACTGGTGCTCTGACTGGAGCCTCTGAACCAACTGCATGGCCGTAACATTTGATTGTCTTCTCGCGGCAACTTGCAAAAATCGGTATTGTCGTTGAGTGGTTTTGCGCTTCCCGCCTGAGTGTCTTTCAGCCACTTCACCAGTAGCACGATAACGTGAACATAACCTTGATATTACGTTTTGTCTTGTTCCAACCTCCTCAGCAATACTCCATTGAGTAGTCTCAGCTTGGAGCATGCCTACTGCCCATAACATTTCCTTTCTCGTTAAATGGCGCCGCTGCATGATGCACACAATAACATGAATTCGAAATTAACCGATAACATGTTTTAAAACTTAAATTTGAAACAAAAAAATAGCCAAAAACTACTGTAGGTAAATGAAACCTTCGGACTTCGCTACCATTATGCCGCGTATCTTTTGTTTTTAACCGACTTTAAAAAAAGGAGGAGGTTATCAATTCGACTGTATTTTTCTATTTTTTTTTTTATGTTTGTTACCTCATAACTTTTGACTGGGTGATCCGAATTTGATGATTCATTTGAGATTTTTTATTTGAAAGCTGGTGCTTCCCAAATGGTCCCATTTTAATTTGGTTCCATTCGAATAATGGGGTCCATGTGACAGCCATATAAGTCTTAAATTTGCATTAAGTATTTGTTTCGGACCGTTCGATTAGTTACTCTATGCGCCTTCGGAACGCGCCGCCCGAACGGAATGACATCTGACTTGACAGTTTGACTTTGACACTTCTGTTGGCGCTGAAAATGGGTCCGTCGCCGTGTTGAATTCCGCGACGCGTTTTTTTTAAAGTAATCCTTTTAAATCGATCCGTTTGTGACAATTAGTCGTGATCCAATTGCTTTGATTGTTAATAACCCCAATTTGACGTAATAACACGGATTGAATTTTGGATATATCTTGTTGAAGAACTTTGAAGGTTAAGTGAAGTGACGCTATTGGGAACGAGTGATTTGAAGACCGCATGCTGTGATTGCCTCCAGCCTTATTGCAGCGGATTGTAACCTGGAGAATACTCGTAACGTCACAACACGATACATATACACTCACTTACATACATAACTCCAGGTAACCCCAAGGAGCTGGTGTTCGTCTACCCCCAGGTAAGTTCTTTTATTGTATTGTAGGTGAGTTACTTGAATTGTACTTGTATTGTCTGCTCCGCGTACGGCGGACTAGTTTCGCTAGCCACTCTTGTCTCTAGAACCCCACGGTTTTCACACTTCCACTGCGCTATTGAAATCGTATTGTGAGGTCTAGTCTGGCAGTGAACAGTATTTGTGCGAAAAATGAACGAATAACGCGATTAGATGAGTGCAGATAGGTAGATACCTACCGTAACTAAAAAGTAGAAAATAAAAACCTTTTAGAAAAAAAAAACAGGTTTACAAAATAAGCTTTCTTCCAAAGAATTTAAAACTGGCCAGTATTTCTTGAGTTTAAGAACAATATATAAAATATCCCTAGACGGTGTGTGTAATTATTAAAATCAAGAGTCTATTTGCATGGAACACATTTATTTAAACCACAATTTATATATACACAAAATTTTTTTTCGGGATTAAATATAATGATCACCATAAAATGCTTTGATACCCTTAGTTCTTTAACCAAAAATATATACTTGACACCAGAAAAATAAAGTCTAAAATTACAATAGTACTAGCTATTTTAGTCACGACTGCTCTTTAAATTGTAATCGAACACCAAATGTAGTAAATGATGGGGATGCCGCAAACATTGATTGGACCCCTCTAATCGAGAGCGAAAACATCGAGGATAAGGTCAAATGTTTTAATGCAACCGTCCTCGCCTTATTTGATCAGCATGCCCCTATCCGACGTATCAAAGTAAAACATAACCCAGCACCGTGGATAACGCAACAAATTAAAGTGCTTATGGGGCGTAGGGATAAAGCCAAGAGCAGATATAAGCGCAGACCTTCAGAACTGAATCTCTCTTATTACAAGTCCTTGCGTAATCGCTGCAGTCATCTGTGTCAAGACGCTAAGAGACGCTATTTCCACGATCAACTCAAAAACCGCAATTCTTCCGATGTTTGGAAATTCCTCAAATCTGTAGGCATAGGCAAGTCACCGGCTAACCAGTGTAAGGATGTGAACCTTAATGATCTTAATAAACATTTCTCTCTCCTTCCCTTTTCTCTAGATCCGTCTGTCAAAGCTACGACACTACAGAGTCTAGCTAGTTTGCCGTTACCTCAATGTTCTCCCTTTGAGCTTAGCAATGTTACTGAGGATGACGTTAAGAAATCTATTCTTGCGATTACTTCTTCAGCAGTCGGTAATGATAAGTTGTGTTCAAGAATGATAACTCTTATCCTTTCCTCGTTACTTCCTGTTCTCACTCACATATTCAATCACTCATTTACCTCTTGCTCTTTTCCGTCAGTCTGGAAATAGGCTCATATTATACCTTTACCTAAAACTAATAACCCTACTTTATTAACCCACTTTAGACCTATTTCTATTCTTCCATTTCTCTCTAAAGTTCTTGAGCATATAGTTCATAGACAAGTATCATTTTTCTTGGCGTCAAACTCGTTAATTTCCCCTTTCCAATCCGGTTTTCGCTCAGGTCATAGTACTGTAACCGCGCTTCTTAAGGTAACTGACGACATCCGCTGGGCAATGGAGAATAAGTCCCTGACTGTTCTTGTATTGCTTGATTTTAGTAGCGCCTTCAACTCAGTGGATTTCGACATTTTACTAGGTATCCTCCAATCTATAAATTTCTCTTCTCCCTCCTTAGCCTGGTTCAGTTCTTATCTCCGGGGACGCTCTCAGTGTGTTCGCCTGGAGGAGTCCTTCTCTGATTGGTGTTGTCTCACTGAGGGTATTCCCCAGGGTAGCATTCTCTCTCCTCTTCTTTTTTCAATTTTCATAAACCTTGTTACCACGGTTATTTCCTCTAATTTTCATCTCTACGCAGATGACTTGCAGCTTTACCGGCATTTTACTGTAGCTGACGCGGGCTCTGCACTTGCTGCAATGAATCGTGACTTGGCTTGCATCAGTGTTTGGGCTAAGTCATTTGGTTTGCAAATTAACCCATCTAAATCTCAGGCCATGATCATAGGCAGTTGATTTGTTCGCAATGCGGCTGATGTTGCATCTCTGATGCCTTTGTATCTAGATGGTGTTCGTATTGAGTATACTGAAACCGCTAAAGATCTGGGTGTAGTTATTGACTCCAATCTTTCGTGGCGTGCTCAGGTCAATGAGGTCAGTCGAAAGGTACATTTCTCCTTTCATTCGCTGAAATGCCTTCAAAGTCTCTTGCCCTTGAAGACTAAAATTTCTTTGGCACAAACACTTATGCAGCCGATTATAGATTATGCTGACGCCTGCTACTTGGATGCTACTGAGGAGCTATTAAACAAGCTTGAGTGCCTGCAAAACCTGTGCATTCGCTTTGTTTTCGGTCTTCGAAAGTATGACCATGTTTCTCACCTTCGCAAGGAACTCAAGTGGCTCCCAATCCGCCTTCGCAGGAACACTCGGATTTTATGTCTCCTCTTCAACCTCTTACACAACCCGTCTTACCCTTCCTATCTGCGTGAACGTTTTTCTTACGCTCGCCCTAGCGATGCACCGTGCAGATCACACCTTAGATCCCTCCTTAAATCCCAACCTCATAAAACCAGTTATTATTCCTATTCCTTCTCTGTTCATGCTGTTAGATTGTGGAACTCACTTCCGCCTAGCATTCGAGATCTAAAAACTATTTCCCTTTTCAAATCCCGAGTAAAAGAGCACTACCTTTCCTCATAATTGTGTGTATTTATATATATATGTATACGTATTTATTTGTATATTTTAGCTTTATGTATTTATTTAAGTATATGTTAATTTCTTGCATTATATATGTATAAGTATATTTTAGTTTAAGACTTCACATATTCATATCTTCTCTTCTTGTTTTCACACACTATTGTCTACATTTCTTTTTCATTTCTCCTTTCGCAGGTCTGCTGGAAGAAATTTCTTAAGAAATAAGCAGTACCTTTGTACTCAATTGTATTAATATGCCTTATCACTCTGTTTTTTTACTGTGTGTACATAAATAATAAAATAAAAAAATAAATAAAATAAATGATCACCAAATCATAACTTGTACGACAAAACTGTACTGCGACTCACAATAGTTCGAAAGCACGCTTGTGCGATACACTCGAGCTCACATAGTACACTAGGTTAGGTTAAAACTGTGACCTCCTATGCTAGAAACGACTAGATTCAGTGTGTCGCATAAGCGTGCATTCGAACTATGGTGAGTCGCAGTACAGTTTTGTAGCACAAGTGTTATTCGCACACCCATTTGTCGAACTCACGTAGTACACTCTTAATAATTTCGTGTTCACTAACTATTTTTGGGTTAACAATGATTTTTTTTGGAGTCAGTTTGCTTAAATAGGATGGCAAGATGTAAAAACTTTGGTTATAATTTTACATTGAAATGCTGTTTTAATTTTGGTGATCATTTACTACTATTGGATTAACAATGATTTATTTGGAGTCAGTTTGCTTAAATAGGATAGCAAGATGTTAAAATTTTGGTTATAATTTTACATTAAAATGCGGGTTTAATTTTGGTGATCATTTACTAGTTTTGTCTGTTATATGTTACTATATCTGGTGGTAAGTTAAACATAAGCCTTTTTTTCCTTGTTGGAACAAATTTTAGTAACAGATTTTAAACAGTTTTACTTTCTCATATATAATTATTAATTCAACACCAATGATACATATGTGTATATACAGGTAGACAGAAACCACAGAACGCCATCTGGCCGCCCTTTTTTTTCTGGAAGGGAAATCATCAAATGACTTATCCCGCTCTGGGCGGAGCGGGAGGGCGTGTCAGACTTTTACTGACTAAAACCCACCCGTGTTCCTTCAGTTTCCCATGTGCCAGGGTCACGGTATCTCTTTCGAACAATCACGCGACCCCGGCAGGCATCGGTCCTAGCAGACCACTTCAGTGCTGCTGACATCTCTTTGAGGCGCGCGTGGAACACTACGCGCCGTCGACCCGAGCTTGGTCCTTACCGCCACCGCAAGCTCACGCTTACGGTGGCCGGGACTCCGCAATCGACTCCCGACGCCCGGGGCGTCTCCTCCTGCGGCGGCTAGGGACGTGAGGGTGCAGAGACTGCCACTCGCTCACGAGCCCCGCCTCCTCCTTCGCGAGCATTACTGCTTCGCAGAAGGAGGTGACGGCTTCCCATGCCTTCTCGCTCCGTACCATGGTTCGCACCAGGGCCGGTCGCGAGAGGTCGCCGCCGCCAATCACCTCCACGAGGACACGGTGGTTCTCCGCCCAGGCAGGGCACACTTCCACCGTATGCTCCACCGTGTCCTCTAGACAATCTTCATTATGGAAACACCCGGGCGTTTCCTCCCGCTTTATCCTGAACAGGAACCCACCGAAGCACCCGTGCCCGGTGAGAACCTGCGTCAGGCGGAAGGTGAGGACGCCGTGGCGCCTCTCTATCCACTCCTCAAAGAGGGGACTTACCGCCGCAATTGTGGCGTGCCCTCCGGTAAGACCCTTACACACTCCTTGTGCCTCGTTTACGTTAACATTAATAATGTAACTAGTATTCTATATGACAATATAATTTGAATGAGCGTCCATTGGGGTTGTTGTCCTTTCTAGAACAGAATAGAGCGTTGAAAAGACTAACCTACTACGCTTTTTATTGGACAGTTCTTTCTCGACCGCCTTCTAGACCATTCAAAAGTGACTGTAAATGGTTTAATTGAAATAATAATAATAATAATCGATCGATCATCACTGACAGGACTATTGTCGCAAATAAGCCTGATATAGTGGTGGTGGATCGAGTAGAGCGGCGCACAATGATTGTTGACATAACGGTTCCGCATGACGAGAACCTCGTGAAAGCCGAGAAAGATAAACAGATCAAGTATCTTGACTTGGCTCGCGAGGTTGTCGACATGTGGAATGTGGATTCGGCGATCATTGTGCCGATAGTCGTCACAGCCAATGGGTTGATAGCCAAGAGCCTCGACCAACATCTAAGGAGGCTCTCGTTAGGCAGCTGGGTCAAGGGCTTGATTCAGAAAGCGGTACTTCTGGACACGGCTCGCATCGTCAGGAGGTTCCTCTCTCTGGAGCCCTGACCGCCGGTAGCTTGGACCCTGTTCCCGATACCGGTGGGCTACTATTTTTTATATTTTTAAATGTTTTTTTATTTTATATTCTAATATTTAAAAATATAATTTATAAGTTTGTTTAAATGAATAAAGAAAATAATAATAATAATAATATTCCACAACTATCACACAATGCTATCTAGTCCCAAGCTAAGCAGAGCTTGTGTTATGGGTACTAGACAACTGATAAACATACTTATATATTTCTAAATACATACATATTATAGATAAATTACACCCAGACACAGAACAAATGATCGTGCTCATCACACAAACATTTGTCCTGGGTGGGAATCGAACCCACGACCTCCGGCATAGCAGTCAGGGTCACTAACCACTAGACCAACAGGCCTGTAAAAAAAAAACCTGCCTGTATAAATGATTTGAGTGTGAGTTTACTATTCTATTTCAAGGTGGTCTTTAACTGCCTGTTGTAGTAATTACTGCCATTCTTTAGAGTGAGAATAGATCATAAAAGTGTACGAATAACAAGCCCTAAATGTAGAACAAGGCAAAACATAAGTACTTATCTCAATAAGGACTACTTTTCACAAACGAACGAAATAATTAACTCAACAAAAGAACCGATGACGAAAAAAGATAACGCTTTTAATTTATACACTGTATCCTTTGTACAAACCGACTTCCATTAAAGTAGCTATTAGAGAAACAAACAAGGAACACCCTCACGATAAAATAATTATCGCTTTTATTCGGACCGACCCGAACTTAAACGAAGGCAAACAAAATATACGAATCCTCTATCAAAGAAACCGACCTTTCGTAAAAAAAAAACTCATCTAAAATCGGCCTATAAAATGACGTCAGCAAAATTGCCGCAAACCTTTTCACGTTATTTACAAAACAATAGCGTGACGGACTTAAAACAAACTTTTGGACTAATGACGATACCTTTGCCCTATTTAAAGAAAGGAACGTCTAAAAAAATCGCCTCTTACACCTGTGCACCACCTGCCTTACTGACCTAATATTAAAAAGTAAAAAATATATAAATTCGTATTCGGGTCTCGTCTTTGGCAACAATAGAGTTATGTTTTTTGGTATCATAAATATGTAACATAATGTTATAATTATGTCATTTTTAAGCAAGTTGTAAGTTGATTTAAATGACGCAACAGACGTTGGTCTGTCTGAATTTCAAAATAATTTGGATTTGACACAAAAAATATTTAGAAAAAAAGATTTTCAGTTTAATCGAAATTGGACAAATTTCAAGATTTTTTTTCTATTTTTCGTTTCAGAACAAGGGATTTTTTTTAACCGTCATATCAGTCCAATCATTCTCAAGTGATGACCTTACCAACGAACAGCATTAAATTTTTAGGAATATTATTACTAATAATTTTATATTTATTTATTTATTAAAACTTTATGCTCAAGTAAAACTACCGTACACAGGCGGACTTAATGCCTGAGGCATGTTCTACCAGTCAACCTTAGGGTTATATCTTCTTTTATAAAAGTTATTTTGTAGATAAACATCTTAAAACAAGATTAAAATAAACTAAACCTAATCTGTTTCAATTTTAATTATGAAATTAATCATTGATATTAAAAGAGTGCCTAAACTCTGAACAACAGATGTTACTGTAAAGATTTAGTACTTCTTATTAAAACTGAAAATATATTATTTTCAAATTACCCGTCGGTACTGGTATTTTTTTGCAATTTTACTAACTTAGTTCAGTTATTTACGTCCAATATAATGAAAAATCTATGCACGCCAAACTACATTTAAAATTAATAACCAAAAAATTACTATGCATTAAAATTGTCAGATTTTCTTGTCCACATATTAGTTATAAAATAAACAAGCGATCATTTTTCCTTTAATAAGCAGTTGAGGGTTAATTAAGGCGCATTCAGACGGTTTCGGCCCCAAGGTATCATTTGCTATTGTGATGAGCTCATTGGCTCCTTCGGGGTTCGTATTGTTGTTCCGTTTTAATAGCAAAAATGATAAATGTGCCTATCGGGAGAAGGAGCCGATGGTTAATATTTTATTGTGATACTTAAAAAAAGATTTTTCGGCTCCATTAAGTGGAACAGTTGTTCGATAGCATATATTCGTTAATCAACTTGGTGAATGTGGATAATATTGTGATTCTGAATATGCACATGTCGCTTGAGAATTTATTAATTCCGTCAGAGTTAAATAAATATTATTGATGGTATAGTTAGTTCCAAGATTTTTTGTTTATTTTAAGTCGTGAGTTTATTACATAATTTAACCGACGCCTTCTTCCCACGGTGGTAAGCAGACACCACAGAACGCCACTTGCAATTCTTAAATACTTCTTTTGTGTCGTTTACGTTTAAACGCCGGTCATACACGCATGCTGAAGTACTACGCACCTGACTTTTCTAAAGAACATCACCAATATCGTCACTATTTGTTCGCTTAGGATATATAGTGACATATTGGTGTTTCCCTATGATAAACATATAGTGACATTCAAATACTATAAATGTTTTGATCAAAACAAATATAGATTCTTTCTTCTTGAATGTGACTAATATTACTATAAGCATCTAACACAATATGTGTAAACACAAATAATATACATTGATATAACATACTAAAAAGCACACAATTGATTTTTAATACAAGTTCATGTAAGTTTCATAATATAATGCAACATTGCAATACAATATTTGTTATAATGAACCTCTGCAATGATATTAATATCTCATATACCGTAGAAGGCAACACAATAACGGATCCCATCTGTACCCATTGTTGAAGAAACAAACTCGGATACCCATAATTCGTAGCCGCAGAGGTATTAATTAGACACCTACGTCAAATACGACTCTACCGCTAAGGAATAGCGCGCGTTCAACTAAAACAATATGGCAGAAACCCACTAATTAAACTGTAGAATAAAGAAACAAAGCAGAGTCCTTCATAAAACCTTTTAGAACCCCCACGACGCCATGTTTTAAGCCGGTTCGAATAGGCAACATAAAAAACCATACCCACGTAAGTATCATTCGGCGTGCGATCGACAATGGACGCTAAGCAGTAGCGTGATCTACAAAAAGTGCAACCCTTTAATGGGAAGTCAAGGTTTAAACGTCTTAAAACCGACACACTTTCCATAAACTTAAGTAAGCTCTTACCGTGGATGATACGGCTACCTCCTTGTTTAATCCGCTTTGTAACACCGCAACACTCTTTTGTTATTCACCGAGCCGATGTAATCCTCCTTCGGACTTTTATAAACAATTGCCGCAAAGAAAATTTGTTTGGAAATAAGTTGCTGAAGACGTAATTTGGTTTTAACAAAAGAAAACGGCCACTGTTCGCGGTTTTAATCCTTTCTGAGCAGTATTTAACTCGATAATGGAAGATTTTTATTTTCTTTTATCTCGAAATTAACAATGGTGCGCAATTAGTTTGCTGTCGTTTTGGGCTTTATTCCATGTTATTCAAATATGATAGAATAAAAACGAGAGGAGTTTATTCAGGAGCTAGTTGCGCCCTGCGGTAACTCTCGCATACGTCTCGATTCCGTGGGATTATGTCCTAATCCAAATCATGGTCTACCTATTAGCCAGCTGTTTTAACGTTAAAGCGTAACAAACAAACATCCAAAATATATTTTCCCTTTATAATTATAGTTGAGATAAAAAAATAATGTGACAAAAATGTTTCGATGGTACTAAATGAAGGCAGATTTGGGTGCGATTAAATCTATCACCAGTTGCCTAATTCTTATTTTTGTTTAGGTGATTAATTCTTACAGGAAACCAAATCATCATTGTCAATGTGTCAGTCCCTTCCTGGCAAGGTGAATATGAACATCTCATTCATTTGTTTATTAGTTAAGCTCGGCACAATATCAAGGAAATGGAAGGGTTAGAAATCTCTAATCAGTCATGTCAATCTTAATGAAATATATTAAAATGCGTTATTGTTCAAGCAGAAACCTCCTCATATCTGACCTTAATTTAAAATTACACAATAGCCTGAATCCACATGTCCGTTTTTTGTACCGTCAACTGAGTTAAGATTCAAACCGGCCGACAACGAAAGGGTTGGTTTTACTTTTTTCGAAGCGAACCAAAACTATCGTTTCATCGCTTTTTACTAGTCTTGTTTTGTTTACTTATCTTTGACATCGAAGTGTTATTTACATAACTCGTTTTCCTATACGATTTTTTGTTAGATAAACACATTGGGTGGAAGTAATCTTTGTGTTAGGAAAGTACTGAGTTAGATATGATTCGAGACGAACAAAAGGTATAGTCTAATGTTCAGTGGTCTATGTGTGTTTTTGACATTGTCAACTCAAGAGGTTTTATAACATCTAAATCATGAATTAAATGCTAGTAGGTGGTTGTAAGAAATTTGTCTGTTACAACCCTCTTCCTCTCTTCTTCTATGCTGTGTGTGATAGTATGCACAATGATTATGTCTTTGTAAACGTATCACCTAAGTTTACCATGTGGAACGCAATATAAACTTAACGCATATTTAATGTCGAATATTGTGCCGAATTTAAAAATAATTAGTACTAGTTCTCAGCCACTAACAATTCCCATACAGAAGTTTCACATTGTGTGCGAACCGCGAACTCTTTAGAACTCTACACCGAGCCATATCGCTTTACAGACTTTTTTTCGTATCAAGCAAAACCCTCGCGATCGTTGTCCGCTCAAATTATATAGAAAGAGCAATCGTTCATTCAAGAGTGTATTGAATAGTCGTTAAGAGAGCAATGGGCGTAGGTCACAATGCGGCCCGTCGCGATATTCTCTGCTCATGTCGGGGACCGCGCTCGACAATTTCAGATCACTCGCATACGAAAATGCATGTAATATAAATCTTTCCGGTGAAGCACGAACAAGTCGACCACACCCACTCGGCCCGTGGACTCTAATACGAATACTAAATTCCACCGCTACGAAGTCTTTATTTAAAAATGGAACCAACAACTTTAGCTTGTATTCCAATGCGCGTAAGCACACTTTACATCACTATAACCCCCCTCACATTTCGTCTGAATGGGTATTAATAATTTTAATGCAGGTTCTCTCACTGTGCCTTTAAGCCTTTTTTTCCGCGACGTACCTACATCAATAATATTCGGACATCTGAATGTCTGTTTTAAAGACTTCAATATTGAACAGTCTTTGAAATTATCTCGAATCGCATCTGAGCTAAAGTGTTTTCGCATAAATTAGTCACGGGTTTTATTAATGGACCTTTTTGTTTATTGGATGTTAATACATGTAATGCGATAAAGGATTTTTCTTTACAAAACATTATAATTAAGAGGATTAGTGACTAATGTGATGACTTGGGCGTTTATTTTATCGGCAATAAATATTTGGTTTCAATTTGCATTATAATTTTTTACAGGTTTCGCCAAGTCGACATTCAAGGCTACCGCAGACAAGCGCGATACGACCGCGTGATGCGACTCATATAACAATTTCATAGAAATTTCATGAAGACTGTTCTACTAGAATCATGTCATACTGTCGCGTCGCACCTGTCTAGATAAGCCTTCAGATCACCTTGCCACGGACGTAATAATATAGCAGCAGGATTATTTTGCGCAATAGAGCTTCAATACACTACTTAGAGCCAAAAGATTAAATTAAACAGTGTGGTGTTTCGACAAACTGAGATGCACTCTGAAGGATTTTAAACGATCAGTTCAACACCGAGAGTTCAAAATACAGTGCACGATAAAATCCCACCACAATATTTTTGCTTCTGTTACAATCTTCATGTTTGCTTGAATGTCTTCTGTTTTCCTAAAACATAAACCTGAGCATAGTAGAGGATGCCCCGGGCGTCGGGAGTCAATTGCAGACTCCCGACCACCGTAGGCGCGGGCTTGCGGCCGGCGAGCAATGGGTAGCTCGCAGCCAAGAGATGTCAGCAAAACTGAAGGGGTCCGCTAGGACCGATGCCTGCCAGGGTCGCGAGATTTGTTCGAAAGAGATACCGTGGCCCTGGCATATGGGGGGCGACTGAAGGAACATGGGTGGGTTTTAGTCAGTAAAAGTCTGACACGCCCTTCCGCTCTACCCTTTAGCGAGAGACGTCATTTGATGATTTCCTACCCACAAAAAAAAGCATAGTAGAGGATGTTATGCTTAACATTGTAACTTTCTCAACTCCTACATTGTTCAATCCTTAAGTTCACGTTGTGACCTTTAGTAGCTTTCACAAATGCTCATCTGTTGCTTCCTTTGGGCATGTCATGCAACAATAATTCGTTCGTGGTTCCTTGTTAGTAACTACCTCCTACTATCCGGAAATTATAGATGCAGGTGCACAATTAAAAAATTTTCAACGTATTGTGTTGGTTGGTTGACTCTTCACGTGGTCAGGCGGCTGGTCTTGTAGTTAGACCATCATCGTGGTTTAACCATTGACAGTTTTGCGAATGAAAATTTTGATGTCCAATGAGCTATCCATTTTTTATATGTACTTATAAATATAATATTTAGTTTTAGCTTCCATACTGTGTTTAAGATTAGCTCCTGTGTGGTATGTCCATAAAATACCATATTTTGCCGTTTCTCAGTAAAAGGTCAAAGTATCCTCATACAAAATTTCATCAAAATCAGTCTAATGGTTGTAGAAATTAGCCCGAACCTTTGTTCCGGCTAATCCTTCGTCTATTTAGACAAGTACCGTAGGTACATACGTTCATTTGCATTCAATAAAAAACTGTTATTTTGACAATACAAATGTACGCTTTAATTGTATTTATATGAATAGATTGTATATGAATAGATTGTATAGGTATAGATTTACCGAAATAATTAAAACTACATATTGTGCTAACGTTACAACACGTTGTTCCAAGTTATCAGTTCCACGCATTAATTCAATATCTCCATCCCTACATTCCTACGCATCCTTTTGTAAACGTCCCGACAATCGCTCGAAACAAAGTTAATATTGTTCAACCGATGTATTATTAGATAATTAAATAACGGCAACAAAGGAAGCGAGCCGTCACACTGATGCGTCGTATCAAATCGCGCTGACATTCAAGTTCAAACGATATCGCTGCATACATGACCTTAGTACTACGAGAACTCGGAGGTTACTCGCTTTGAAAGTCATACTTGACGTACGGTGTCTACTTTGAAGTTGTAAATTGGATAGACAGAAGTCAAGTGTTATGTAATTGGTTTGTGTGAAAATATTACGAAACTTTCGGTGGGCAAAACAACGGCATTTTAAGTGATTTGCATTAGTTTTCTCTAGAATCGGACGAATCGACACTTTAAATTAAATTATTAATTAGAAAATAATACATTACTTACAAGTGTCGGTTCGCACGTTTAGGGCGAGTAAATTTGGGGTAAACAGTGGACGTCTTTGGCTGAAGTGATGATGATAATGAATCGACTATTCTCTTTTTTTTAAGAAAAAAGAAAGAAAGAAACAAAAAAGGAAATAATCTTTAGAAAATGCCTAGAGTAAGTTTTAAATGAGATAAATAGCTGAATAAAGTGCTGTTAATTGAACAAGCTAGCAGTCCAAATTCTAATTTAGAAGCTGTTGAAGTTTCAATTACTTTAGCCACAGCTTACTTAGTGGCTTAAGCTAAATTACTCTACACGTACCTAAGTTATCTTGCTTAAGATTTTCTGTGGATCCCTGTTTCGACGATTCTGTAAGTACAATAGTAACGAATAAAACAAAGAAATTGCACTAGAGTACAACACTTAATTAAATAATACCACGTCACTGACCGCCCACAAGTAAAGCGAAGTAACTGACATTCGAAAATTGATTCCCACTATAAACTGCAACATCACAACAGATAATGATGGTCAGATTCTAAAAATAAATAATAGTGACAAAAAATGTTGTATACACAGTTTTGTTGTACTGCAATGGGAACTTGTAAATTAGATTGTGTTTTTGCTGGTCTTCACGAATTGGGTGAATTTTATGTAGACTGGTGTCTGCGCCAGTTACGAGGCGCTAAATATTAGTTTTGGTTTTTTTGCACTTTTTATTCATTAGATTATTGCCTGTCCAGGCAAACAAATAATTAGTCAAAGTTCCGTGTGCATAAGTTACAAAATATTAATTAAAATTAGCCATACTATGTAGTTTCTAAAGACACAGCACTGCGATTATTTTAACAATAATTACCATTACGTGATAACTTTTAAGTGTATAACTAGTTGTATTGCTTAGGTTAATTAATTAAGTATTCATATAATTTGTAGCTTTCCCTTGCTTACTCTTAAATGTCAGCATAATAATAACATTTAAAATTAAGCTTCACTAACTATGGGTGTTGTTATTCAATTCAATTATCTGACAACAGCAGAGCATTTGCGACCAAAAACATGTTTTTCTTACAAAATACTTTCTATAAAAGTTTCCTCAAATCTGTCTAAAAAAACTGAGCTGAATGCCTAGGTTTCAAATGTCGTGAGGTTTTACGAAAGTGGAGTAACTTTTTGTTCGGATAAGCAAAAATAACAAACTCCCAATAAAACTTCTTTATTACAATTTTGGAGTTTTATGTTACTTTCACAATAAGTATTAAAAACTTGTTAAAGTATAGTAAAAATTGACGGCAAAGCTTAACAACCATTTAATTGATTTAATTTATTACTGAAACCGAGTCGAACTGATTTTAACATTATTTTCATCTTACTTTGGGCATCATAGAGACGCGAACTCCATTCCATTGGTAGGTATCGTAAAAAGTGACAAGTGATAAAATTAACTTAAGATAAGGAGCAATGCTTTTGCTTAGTTATCATCATCATTATCATAATTTCAGCCGAAGAATGTCCACTGCTGGACATAGGCCTCCTCCAATTCGTCAAGCCACCTGCCAAGCGTGGCGATCGCGTATATTTATTTTATGTATGACCACGCATAACTTTTTATATAGTCGTCCAATTGTGATAATCCTGTTTCTATTGGAAAGGGTATACTCCAAAGGTAGTCTCATATAAATTTGGAAAACAAAATCGAACCCTAAGGGTCGAAAAAGAGGGGATGTTTGATTGTCCACTCACTGATTGTAATGTTTGACTGCGCATAACTTTATACAGAGTAGTCCTATTTTGATAATTATTTTTTTATTGGATCGTTATCCAATAATACTTGGCAAGGTATACGTTTATACCTTGCCAAGTATTATTAGTACATTAAAGCTACAAAAAATTATAAAATAATAACTTTTTAACAAAAAATTAATCCGCCGAAAAAACTGAAAAGCAAAAAATAATAAACCTTAAAATTATGAGTTTTGAGTGATCTTTGTTCATAGATTTTTCAGCGCCGACTCAAAATTTTAAGGTTTATTATTTTTTGCTTTTTAGTTTTTTCGTTTTTTTGGCATAAATATCTGCGATCGTCTCGTTGATCAAGTGGTCAGAAACGCTATTACGGAACATGAGGTCCTGATGAGGATTGATTCTCGGTTGGTAAAGTATAATTAGGTTTTCCATGAGGACTTTCTCAATAATAGCCCCGGGGCTCGCTCTCAAGGGAACTTAAACGTAACTGGCGAAATGTGGATGTACTTATACATCACTGCCTAACTCTTCAATAAATACAGGCGTAATATTATGTTATGTTATGTCAACTTAAGATGAGGAGCAGTCCTTTTGCTTAGTTTCTGCCACAACCCTATTGCCAATTTTAGCGTCAGGTATCATCTGTCGTTTTTCATAGAGAGACCCAATTCTCAACAGTGAACGACTAAAGTCTGACATAATGAACAAAGGTACAAAAGAAGCTTGTTAGCGATGAAACTCCGTACAAGTATATAGCCCGAGCTTCACTTCGCAGTTCTATAAATGGACCACACGTTATACTCATTCCTTCTACGTCCGCACGCATACTCTTTTGTGCATTCATACTCAAGTTTATTTCAGACTGCTCTTTCATTACCATAACTTATAACAAGTCGAGTAGCATATTCAGCATGTAAGGTTCTGTTCTAGCTCACTGGCCTCCTCTTTTTGAGAGGGAGTGGGCTGTAATCTACCACGCAGGCTTATTGCGAGTTGGTAGATGTCACATGTCTTCGCATTTTTTGTTCTAGGACATGTCAGTCCCCAAAATGTTTCTCTTCGCTGTTGTGGGAGCAGTGGTGATGAAATTATTTACGTAAAGTAAGGTCTTCCTGGGTTGGATCCCACGACTTCAAACTCGTAAGTCAGGGCCTATCCTGTAGAGCGCCAAGGGGTACTGTAGTACCCAGATCGAACATAACTAACATCTACCCTCAACATTAATAAAAAAAAAACTCATTTATTTCAGCTTTTTAACTGTATATTTTATTTTGGTATACAATTGTGATTTTAATTTACGAACTACGGATGTGTATGTGATCGGATTCGGATGTGATCGAATAATATTTGCGGTCGGCCGGAAAATTGCGGAAAATTTGGCTATCAAGTCGCTATATCACTGGGCCAACTTTGCCTCGGAAAGCACGTTAATCCGTGGGTCTCAGCTGTCATTCGTAGATCTTTGGCGATCGATACGGGTCGTCAGGAGCCTGATATTCTGGCAACCAGACTTCCCAAGGGGTATCGTATTACCCAGTAACTGATTTGTGGAGGTCAGATAGGTAGAGCTGCTGCATCTAGTTAGATTAGATGTGATCTCAATATACTTGGGAAAAGGCTAGGTTTACTGATTGTTGTCTATCAGTAGATGAATTCATTTAAGATTAATATTACTTACAATATCGTATTAAATAACAACGAGGTTAGTATAAATTCATAAGGCGGCAGTTAAGCCATACAGGTCTTGTATTAAGTCTACAGATTCTACATTGTGGACTTGTGGAGTTCTAAACGACATCGTGACACCGCTCTTACTCTATTTGTTGAAAGCTTCCTATAGTTTAGGTGCATTAGATTGAAGTGGGCGCATACTGTTCTCACGAACGCTACTCGATTGTTCCACAACCTCTTAACTACCGGGCTATCGGGCCACGACCCTCGGTTATACAATAAAAACTGATGCTCTGAGGCTAAACATGGGGGTTCTTGACGTGTTTTGATTTAAGATGAGCAACATTAATCATAAAATCAGAAAAACTATAATTACGTTACGATGACTTCATAAAATTAAATCTATTTTAAGCTTGATGGAGCACCTTTTCGATGTATGATATTTACTTAAACTAAAATTAGGGTAATGGATAATCATAGGCATCAATTAGGACAGGACTGACAGAAATTAAAAGTAACGACTCCAGGGATATCTACAACAAAATAAAAAATATATCCGATAATATTCACATTTGGCTGGCTTGTCATAATGTCTCCATGACAACAAAGTAGGTACTTCATAACGCATCATCATCATCATTTCAGCCGAAAGACGTCCACTGCTGGACATAGGCCTCCCCCAAGCACCGCCACCTCGACCTGTTCTGTGCCTCCCGCATCCAACGCATTCCTGCGGCCTTCACCAGGTCATCGGTCCATCTTGTGGGAGGCCTTCCAACGCTACGTCTTCCAGTACGCGGTCGCCACTCCAGAACCTTCCGACCCCATCGGCCATCTATTCTGCGAGCAATGTGCCCTGCCCACTGCCACTTAAGTTTGGCAATAACTTCATAACGCATATCACCTTAAAATCAATTAAGACCACCTGCTCTACCTTTAGAAAAGATTGTTTATTAAATTACCGACAAGAAATTCACAGCAAAAACAGCAAACAATCAATATACTCAATAAAAAGTGGTAGCTATAGAACACAGGAGTCTATTATGGAGATTGCAATGTACGAGGCAAAAGCTACGATGATTGACAAGTGTAGTCCACCCACAGTGTTAGTGGCCGTTGGAACGAAACGCGCTTTATTTTTTCAAACTTTTTGTTGTATTCACCTTCACAACCCTTCATTTCGAGACGATTAAAAACTCACTGATTGCGACCAGTTTTTTTTTTATTTTGGTGAAAAGTTTATAATTATGCGAATTCTTAATGAAGTTCATGGTTTACAAAGAATTTGTATTCGTTATGTTCTTCTATTTCATTTTGAACTTGTTCGATGCTTTTATTTGGATAACAAACTACTTTATATATACAAATAAATAAAATTGGAGTGTCTGTTTTTAATATTAAGATAACCACTTTATACTAAATGTATATGGATGTATACGCGGTACATATACCAAAACAACTTTTTTTACAATTTTTGTCTGTCTGTCTGTCTATCTGTATGTCTGTCTGTCTGTCTGTCTATCTGTCTGTCTGTCTGTTTGTTCCGGCTAATCTCTGAAATGGCTGGATCAATTTTGACGGGACTTTCACTGGCAGATAGCTGCTGTAACAAGGAGTAACTTAGGCTACTTTTATTTTAGAAAAAATCTTTTATTTTAGAAAAATACCTGCGTTAATTTCCGACATCCATGCGGGTGAAGCCGCGGGCAAAAGCTAGTAGTAAATATAATTTGAATCATCCATTCGTCTCCAAATTGTCATTTTATGCAATATGTTCCCAGCTTACTATAATGATTTTAAATTTCATAAACGGTAATAGATTTACTGTACACGATAAATCATTATGCATTCAATGATAAAGATCGATTGAACTTCTGCGTAATTTTGTACTCATAATAAGTTGACCTTCCCATTATATGTCCGTAACGGGGAACCTTAATAACAGACATAACTCGCTTGTTATATAGTTACGTGGTAATAGTTTTTCTGTTAAATAATTTTCACTCGATTTACGTTCCGTTAGAACTCACGAATCTATTCGCGATCCAATTTCTGGTATGAGCAATCTTATATTCGGTTATCATACTCTCTTTATAATGTTCATTTTATGTGTATTTTCATCGTAATTGAATTCTGTCTGAAAAACAATAGTTTTTTTTTGGTATCCCGTTAAATAAAAGGTGGTATAGCAATTTATTATAAAATTGAATGTAAACAGAGAATATTATCGATAAAATGAAGCATCGCTTAAAATCTCTTCATCATGATAAAATTATTAATGCTGATAACAGAGAATAAAACCATCATAGTCGATTAAACAAACAATATTATACATATATATAATATAACGAAACTCAAGCAATAAAAAAAGAAAAATCATCAAATTGACGCTTCGAACTGGACAAAGTTTCCCAAATATTGCTAGTATCGTTAAGCAACTTACACAATAGAAAGTAAGTACTCATAAGCAGAAAAGATTCGTTCATTCCGTGACTAGAGAAATAAATTATACGTTGCGTTCCCAAAAATTGGTCACCGACGATGTGATTCCATATTACGAAATGCGTTACGTCACTTTTGTAACATCAATGAAATCATTTGTGAGAAAGACGATTGTTGACTATTATCTGATTTGTTCTGCACATTTGTAAGTTGTACCAAAAAGTTGACAAATATTGTGAGAAAAATGATTGTTGCACTTTCTAATGAGAATAGCATTGCTACTTCATCTTCTTTTTTTATCGCCATTGTTATACTATATTTACTACTGTATTTGCATGATTCATAAAATTGTTGACTGTAATAAGGTTTAATATCATAGCAAATTCTTCATTAACTGAACGCAAAAGTAGAGTTTTATCATACCTATTAACTTGTATACTATTCTGGATTATATATTTATAATCTAAAAACGTAATTTATTTCATAAGTAGCTTTGTACCGTAGTTAGTTTGTTTGCCCTTCATCTTACAAAATTATTCTACAATAGACTTTGTTAACAACAATAGACATAATTTGAGTACCAGATTTCTGAAGATGTGTCTAACCGCAGTCTGACCTCATAATTTTGAAATTATAGTCACTATTACTTTATAAGTTGGTATTAAAATCCTGTGGGAAATTGAAGAGACAATTTGTTTTGAAGCAGGACTCAACTTTTATACGAACTTAGAAGCAACTGGTTAAAATGTTGCCAATAATACTGGTACAACTATAAACAGCAAAAGTAATTGAAAATACAAAGCTTAGTGGCATTGATTGTTTATTGGTCTAGACTAAACTTCAGCGCACTTGGGGGAGTTTTATAATAACATTTTGATTTTGAACAATGTTACAAGCACGTTACATATTTCAACATGGTTGCAATGTAATGAAACTAGTTCGTTATGTGGATCGAATTTAGCCGCCGGCTTTGGTTCAATGTTAACAGAAACTGATTAACAAGTAATTTTAAAATCGTTTTGGTATAAGGCTTTGGTTTCATAGTGAGAGGAAAAAAAATGTGTACATTAAAAGACTTTTGTCATATATACTTTTTGTAATTCACTGTATTAATTAATATTTTTAGAGAAGCAGGCTAAGGCAGCTCTGATATGAAAAACTATAGGCCTATTTCTCTGGCTACGGTGATTGCGAAAGTGCTTGATAGCCTGCTTAATAGACAACTTAATAATCACATTAAACTGCACGACAACCAGTTCGGATTCAGAGCTGGGCTGTCCACTGAGAGTGCCATCCTGTGTCTAAAGTGGGCTGTCAAGTACTACACTGATCGAAAAACACCTGTATACGCATGCTTCCTCGATCTATCCAGAGCATTTGATCTGGTTTCCTACAGCATTCTGTGGAGTAAACTTGAGAAAGCTGGAGTTCCATGTGAACTAGTAAGCACTTTGAAATGCTGGTATGGAGGCCAGATCAATCAGGTTCGATGGGCTGAGACTTTATCGGAACCGTATGGATTGGAGTGCGGTGTGAGGCAGGGGGGACTGACCTCACCTACGCTCTTCAATCTATACGGCAATGAGTTGATTGAGATGCTCAGCAAAGAGCGAGCCGGCTGTTACATTGATGGAGTGTGTGTAAATAATATTAGTTACGCCGATGATATGGCTCTGCTGAGCGCCTCGGTTTGTGGCCTTAGGAGGTTGGTGGCCATCTGTGAAGATTATGCCAAACTTCATGGTTTAGTCTACAACGTGTGTAAGAGTGAGGTCATGGTCTTTGGTGCCGGCGGCGGACGCTGTCCAGAAACTATACCACCAGTCACTTTGAGCGGAACTCCGCTCTCACGGGTATATAAGTTTAAATACCTTGGACACGTCTTGACCGCTGGCATGAAAGACGATGACGATATTGAGCGAGAGCGAAGGGCGCTGTCGGTTAGGGCAAATATGATAGCTCGCAGATTTGCACGTTGCTCACGGGATGTTAAATTAACCTTGTTCCGAGCATACTGCATTCCATTTTACACGTGTAGTCTGTGGGCTGATTATGTGCAGAAATCGTACAGCGTCTTTCGGGTTCAATACAATGATGCGTTCAGGATATTGATGGGGTTGCCCCGCTTCTGTAGTGCGTCAGGGATGTTTGCGGAAGCTCGAGTCGACTGTTTTTATACAACGATGAGAAAGCGATGCGCCTCCCTGGTGCGCCGCGTGCGGGCTAGCCCCAACCTTATTCTGCGCTGTGTGGCGAGCAGACTCGATTGTTTATATGTGAATCACTGCTGCAAGCTGTCCACCTCGGTGATAGACGTGTGGCGGTGATTCACATATATTCATGTTATAGGTTAAGTAATTAGAATAGGAATACTAACATAGGGGTATGAAAAATTGTTACTAACACAACTGAGTCAGATATATATATATATATATATATAAGTAGTTTTTAACGTCGTTACTTCATAGCCGTAACAACCGCGTGTAATGTTAGCGTTTTAGTACCAAATCTATTTCCAATAAATTAAATAGATCATAACATCATCGAAGCTAGACAACAACTTCCTCAATAATTAATATAGTTTATTAGTAGCAAAGGTCTCATTGGAATCCAAAGTACTTAAACTCAATTCTGCAGCAGATAGTAAAATTATGGCCGTTTTCAACGTAATTATACCATATTTTTTTGTGAAATTCAGTAGTTTAAACCATCTACAAAAACGCTATCAGTAAAACATGGTCCTTATGATACACAACAAATATTACTTTTATGTTGATTTTATGACACGATACAATTTTAAATATATCAGCTCGTAACATTTGACGACCGTTTCCTGGGGCTTCGGTAATAAATCAATAAACTGGTTCACAACGTTATGCATTCAGTTGTTTATAAACATTAGCTATGCATACATAAATATTCAAGGAAATCGTTTTTTGCTAAATTTTAGATGTTATAAATTTTGATAATTACTGAATCGCTCTAGTGGTCAAAAGCCGTAAAACCTTGGTTCCATTTTAGGTGTGATCGAATTTTTAAAGTGATTGTTGGCTCAAGATTTTGCTGATTAACTAAAACGGGTTTGTCTCATATTTTTCAAACAGGACCTAGGTGTCCCCTAGTATATTCATCCACACTTCTCTATATATTGCCTTTCCTACCTAGTTTATCAAGGAAGCTTCTAAGTCTACTCGCTACCTTCACCTAGATCTGTATTATCTATTCTACCACTCATGAAATTCAAATCATTATTGATAAATTAAGTAGCCACAGATTTTTTTTTTGGTCTTCTTGCCTTACTCTTGGGGTCGTAGTCAAGATAGTTTCGTAATGTATGTAATTTTTAAATGGTAGGCAGCTGAGATATAGCCCTCGGCTACTATGAACTTCTGTGTAGTGTAGGCGATAGTAATTTCCTCTAATTAATGGATACCATAAAGAGCGTGGGATGATATACATTTTGATTCTGTGCATTTCTTCTAGGCATATGTACATTGGTAAAAAAGAGTAGAAAATATTGTGGACATTCATAACTATATGCTTTAGGTATATCAGCATAAATGGCGACAGGTTCTTTTTATTTGATCAAAGCTAGGGATAGTATTACTTTTAGCAAAAAAATGGCGACGGAAATTATATAGGTAAAAATAAAGATAACCACTGAATGGTAAAACTTTTTTTTTATAAAGCATTATTTCACCTATATTTCGTTGCAGGTTTTCAAAAAGCAAAGTCAATTATTTGGACATCGAGCCTCTGAGGTAAGTGCTTTCTGGCTTACGCCCATTTTGGTAAAATGAGCATTAGGATCAAGTATCCCTTAAGTAATATCTGTTAGAAAAGTCTCCGCAGCGTTCAAATTTTCAACTAATAGGTATTCACCGTTATAATGTTGCAACTTTCAAGAATTTCCGTTTAATAAACACCAGGATTTATTCACTTGTTTTCGGTATTAATGAAGACATTTGACACCGAGCAAGCAATTATCAACTACTAATTACATATCTCATTCGTTTATCTAAGTTTATTAGCTGTCCGTTTGACCGCATTTTTATTTCACAACTGACACGAGATAAAATATTTCTTAGAGGGTCATTTGTGCTTGATTATGTAGATTGTCCTTTTACAAGGACACATTAGAATGTTACGCCATACTTTATTATGACATCTATTGAAAAAGACTTTTGTGGTTGTTCGCTTAATTATTTTAATGAAGGAAATAATTTGCTTGAACTTGCTTCTGCTAGCGGTTTCTCCCGCGTGGAGGTCAGAACTGATCACAAGGAAACGTACATGGATAAAGATCCGGTATCCTATAGGGATGTTATTTTAGCTTATGAACTATTTATTTGCCAAATATCATCCAAATCCGTTCAGTAGTTTTTGCGTGATTGGGTAACAAACATGTATACATCGAAACATCTAAAGATCCAAACATACATAGTATGATTTCTCCTTACTAGCCCGGTGCTTGGATTTGTGGCCGGTTGATGGCAATAGGCTCGCCCCTATTACATGGGAATTAAAGGAAACTGGTGAAATGTGGAAATACTAAACTGCACAACTTTGACCAAACCTTTGAGGAAACAAGCGTGATGTTATGTGAAATCTGGTGAAATTTAGGGTGAAACTAACAAATTCATTGCTTGCTTGGATTCTGTCACCGATTCCGATAGCCTACTTTTTATATGTGTATTTTACGAAATTTTTCGTTTTAATTTCGTATCCAAATATGTTAAAAAAGTGTAAATCAACACGTTTAAAAAGATAAACGAATACGATAAAATTAAATTAGTCTTCAGACAGTCAAAATAATCTAGATAATTTATTTAATAAAACTACCTAATTTTACACCTACGATTTTATAATATCCTATTAGTTTAAGTCTAGTTTATTGTACACAAACAAAAGCTAAGTTATGATAACTAATCTAAAAACATGTTTATGGAACCTGTCTGTTCTAATATGTTTAATATTTAATCAATTTAAAACACAAATTTATTTTATATTAAACTAACAATGACCAGTCGCCTTGTGACATGTTTTAGGTAGGTAGAAGTTTTTTTAACCTTTCACATTTTATTTGGATCAAGGTTTCATTAATTGAATGCTTTAGCAAATATTTAAAATTATTTATAAATATCTGTTAAGAGGTAGTAACCTATTAATTTACTGGTTTTGTATGTGGAAAGTAAAAGCTAGTTAGACGTAGATGATTAAACTAGCTTCTGCCCGCGACTTCGTCCGCGTTAAATTTCTTGCTCCCCCGACCCTTCCTGTCGCGTCGAATCGCCGACCCGTGCGAATTTCCTCGTTTTTGCAACATTTTTCATTACTGCTCCGCTCCTCTTAGTTGTAGCATAATGTTATATAGCCTATAGCCTTCCTCGATAAATAGGCTACTCAACAGAAAAATATTTTTTTAATTCGAACCTAGTTCCTGAGATTACCGCGTTCAATCAAACAAACAAACAAACTCTTCAGCTTTATAATATTAGTATAGATTGCTACGAACGAAAATTGCGTAACATTGGATTCAGAGAACAAGTGCCCTTATTAGCAAAGTAATAAAGATATAACGGCATCTGATAAAAACGAAGAGTCGCAGTTTATAGGGTGTCCGTTACCCGTTAGTTGACACGACTTGCATTTTAAACTGCCATAAAAGTAAAAGTTTAATATTTGAAGATATGATAGTTAAGATAAAGTTGATGCGATACCATCCGATGGCACCTGCACTTATTTAACGAAAAAACCCGAACGTAGAAAATCAACTGTATCTCTTGATGAGTAAGGTTGGGTTTTCGGTGATGAGAATCGTCAAAAGGAATATTTGATGCGGTAATCTGGTATGCCGAAGGAATACAGGGCTGCCTTAGTTACTCAGTCTGTGATGTGACTATTAAATATCAATATTTTATAAGAAGGGGCGAGTTATTTTAGATACTTATCGCAAGTATTAACACCTTGTTTGTTTATAATGTTGAGGTATTTTTATTGATAAAAACTGATCTTTTGATGCAGCATCTGCTCCGGATGCGATTGTGTGTGTATATTAATGATGTTTTTTTTAAGTTATTGATGGTTCCGATGGTCTATGTGATATGATGGGGTTTTATGTTGCCGATAATATAGTTTCGTAAAATATTTCTAATGTACTTGAGTAATCCTTACCAGCTTAGGGTCTCAAAACAAAGGATTTGTGAGTACTTTTTGTCTATAGAAATAAAGATCTGATCTAGAAACTAATACAATACGTTCCCAAAAAATCTCATCGTAATAAAATGGGAAAAAGAAACAAATAAAAGCTTAAAACTACAAAACATACTACAGACATAGATCAGATGAAAATTTTTACCAAAGAACTTTGCATCTTGTACATAGAACATTACAAGCAACAACTAACTAAGAACACAACATCAAAACACATAATCATACCATTTCAAAATATAAACAGAACCATATAGATCTAAATTGCTGTGCATTTATTCGTAACATCGATAGACATGATCGGGCAGAGCGATCAGATAGCTGCGCCGGCGACGACCTCTGTCCTAAGCTGAGGTCACACTAAGTCATGAAATAAGAATGAAGTGAATACTTTCCAAACAATACGCTTGCTTCAACTGTGTGTGATTTGCTTTATTGTGTTTGTATGGAGGTTTACTTACTATAGTTTGAAGTGAAAAAAATATTAGGCCGGTCTTTAAAGAAGATTGTCCTTTTTATAGTACTGAAAAAATACTGCTAAATTCTGTTATGAATTAACACAATGGAAAAAAAATCGTGGGGTTATTATTGGGCACTGTTTTATAGGTTTTATGGAAAAATATGTATCAGTAAAACTCCTTATTAAAAAGATTTATATTTTTATTTAAAAAAAATGTTAATTAATCATAACTTACCTTATAATATATAGGTAGATATGATGATTCATAAGCAAAAAAGTCAGGTGTATTTTAACTAAAGCATCCATATTCCTGCCTAATTACTGTCAACTTTTGACAAAGTAGCATACTGTGATGGAGTTTCACAATAAAAACAAAACATCAACTTTTTATACGAAGACGTATCAAGCTATGCTCAAAAGCGATGCACCTCCACCAACGACGGTCATCTTCATTTCGGAATTGTTAAAAAAAAAAGTGAGACGCAACTATAAAATCTTCACCACACATTGGCTACGTTGCAACCAACTTTAGTTGAGCGCTTAAAAGACGGCACTTGACAAGCGAGTTGGTCTCAAATCTTGGACGATCATAGCAAGATTTTAATAAAGAAAAAAATATATCGGGCTCCCGCTAGGAAGATGGCCGCATTATCCTTTTTCTGACACAAACGTTAGATCGGATCTCATCCACCAAAGGAAAGAATTTTTTAAATGAAATATGCCGTAAAAATTGTTAAAGCGAACACTTTTTGTGATGGCCGTTTAACTAATAAAATATTTCTGTTATTAGGACAATTTATCGTGGGGTCTCCATTAAAAGGATATTTTATTGTGTAGGTTTTGTGTCGGTTAGTTAAGCCGACGTTACGTAACGAGTTATAAGGACGAATATATTAAGTAGGTCGGCGGGCGTTTTTCATGGAATCTTTAAGAGTTATTATTAGTTTGAGGATATTACTTTATTAAAAAGAAATTCATCATTGTTGTAACATGTGTTATCCAATAAGTAGATCTAATGAACATCAAGGATAGATTGATGTTCATTAGATCTACTTATTGGATAAATTCTGTTCAAAATCAAAATATTTTATTTCACACTAGCTTCTGCCCGCGACTTCGTCCACGTCAAATTTTTGCTCCCCTGACCCTTCCCGTCGCATCGATTTGCCTGCTAGTTTTCGTCCATTTTTCGTTGCTGCTCGCTCCTTTTGAGTTATAGTGAGTCAACCTTAAAAGATAGACATATGGTCTCGCGGACTTTTTTATTTAACTTTTTAAAAGGAACAATTCCGTCATACGTGATTTTTGCGTTACTTTAACCGTTTACGCAGCGCACGCAACGGAAACTCTCAAAAGGAATAAATTTTCCCAGTTTTTGCAACATTTTTCATTACTGCTCCGCTCCTCTTAGTTGTAGCGTGATGTTATATAGCCTATAGCCTCCCTCGATAAATAGGCTACCCAACACAAAAAGTTTTTTTCAATTCGAACCAGTAGTTCCTGAGATTAGCGCGTTCAATCAAACAAACAAACAAACTCTTCAGCTTTATAATATTATAAAGTATAGATAGAAGATAGATAAACCTACAGGCGCACTTATGAAACGTCAGAAGCTAGGTGTACGGTACCAATTTGTTGATTCCTATGGAGAAGAGCCGGCAAGAAAGTCCACGGCCATGGTTACTCTTTAAAACATAATTGGCTTTTACAATGGTATCAAATAAGTACTGGAGGACAGTGTTCGTATTATTAATCCGCTTATCAGGGATGATCTTGTGAATATTGTCGAAGCGAGCATCCAGCATCATTCAATTCAATTCTTTACTTAAACTGAATGGTTCTTTCATGATATTATTGTCGACTTAATTATTTCAGGCGATCACGTTTGACTTCTAAAAATCTTGAGTTCTTAATGTATAGCTAACAAAATCTAAAATATAACAACACACAACATTTACTACAAAACCCAGCCCACTGTAAATAATTTGCATAATTCCGTACTGCATTTGTAAAACACTCAAGCCGCGGTATGCATTCACACTCGCTCTTAAAATCTGCGATGGCTATAAAATGGTTCAGTTTCTTTTAGCACCTCGCATTACAGTTTATTATTGAAAGCTAACAATGAACGTAGAATACCTTACGTCATTAGCGGGCCCTTTTAACTTTGCCGCCTTTGGCTCCGTAATTGTTTGCGTTTGTTAGCACTGAAAAGTTGGAAAGAAAATTTTTGTGCGTTGATTTTTGTATTGTGGCTGCGAATGCTATGGTATAATTTATTTTTAAATTTAATTTTAATGAAAAACGTTGTGTTTTAAAATGGATTGAGTTTAGTAAAAGCTCGTTCAATTTTAATGTGACTGAATACATCACTCAAGGTCCTATATCTGTCAAATTGAGCTTCTCGCTTTTTAAACATTCGGATTATTAGTGGTATATGTATAATGTATTTGTAAAGCATTTACTACAAAATATTAGTATAATCCTAGTACAAAAAGGCAAAGTCCCCTTGCGTACTCCATCGTGACGTTTTTATTCACTCCATCGCCGTGAGGGGCGCCATACTCGTTCCTTCTTCCGTAAAAGTTCTCTGGAATTTTATTAGATGGCGCTTTTCGAAAATATTTCCGTGAGTAGTACCTATAAACATAAGTTTTAAAGGGTTTTTTTACATTCACTTTCAATTTAATTGTTAGTATCTTAACAAACACGATACTTTGTTTTAGTTAGAGAATGATAATAACTTAGCTGTACAATCTGATTATCTAATAAAATAATCGTCAGCATCATTATCTCAAGTCAAAAGTAAGAAGAAAACAATTTTGAATGCACCTTTCGACTCATTTAACAGTTAAATAAAATTATTCACGATCCCATAATCGCCTTTTACAACAATGCACTCTAATATCGCCGTTATTTTGTGTTCATATAACCTAAAATTGAATAGCAGAGTATCTTCAGAGCTATAAAGCTCCTTATAAAGAAAACTAGCAAAAATGCTCGGACTGAATTTTATAGAAGCAAGCTCTAGATCTAAAAGTTACGTGCACATTTTACCCGTTTGTTTAACGACTTACTTTTTAATTTTTGAACGGGCACTTCAATTATCTTCCTCATTCATCTCAGTCAGTATTCATAAGCTTTTGGTGGACGAAAAAAAAAAATGTTTTGATACTTACAGGAAAATTACATTTTGATTTGACGTTTGTTATGAACGTAAATCTTAATTAAAAACTGTTGATCTTCGGACTCTACCATTATTGTTTGTGAAAATATTTAGTTTTTCCTTCATAATCTTTTTCATCTTCTTATTTTTGTCGTCTTTATTACTCGATGATTTTCTTTTTATCTTGGTCTATATTTAAAACTATCTGTATTGTTTAATTTGGGCGCAATAACTAACTTAAGGTACTCTAATTAAATGGCTTATGTTAGGTTAGAACTGCGACAAACATGCTGCACCTAATTTAGTCGCAGTAACCACAGCATGTAGAAAGAGATTTATTTATTTATTTATTTATATTTATATATGCTTTATTGTACACCAGAAAATACATTACAACAAGAATATTTAACAAAAAAAAAAAACATACAATGGGCAGGCTTATCGCTTTCTGCGATCTCTTCCAGGCAACCTTGGTATGGACAGTGATTGCGTGGACATAAAAAAGGGGTCAGAGATGATCAGCAAGTACCTATATTGGCGTATCAATTATGATTGTTAAGAAAAATCACTGAGATATAGTAATTTGAGGGTTCATTTAACATATGCCACTTAGTAAGTCATCATCATATCTTCATTTCAGCCGAAAGACGTCCATGGCTGTACATATACCTCTCCCAAGTTGGCTGAGTTTGCAATAATCGCCTCGTTTGGCAGGCTGGTTGGCGATCGCAGAATGGTGGTAAAATGCATTGAGAACGCTGCTTCTCGTTCCCTAGTAGTCCCTTAGTCGTCTCTTACGACACCCACAGGAAGAAATGGGATGTTAAGAGGGATTTAGTAAATAGTGCCTTGCAATAATTTTGTAATTTAATAACCGTTTCTCCTTGTATTACGCATTAAATAATATTACCAATGCGTGATGCGTTACTAATAATATGCCTGTAGCTAACTGGTTGGATTTGACCTCTTGACCTCAGAAGTTCCAGTCAGTTAGGCTCTAGCTTCCTTATTGTATTTGATTAGCCAAGAAATTACATGTAAGCAACTTTCTGTTTTGAAATTAAATACAGCCATTTTACATGTTACCAAACTATTCGACTAGGAATAGAAGGTTGGTTTCACTAGCATACCTAACCATAATCAGCCTATAATATTCCCACTGCTGGGACACAGGCTTCCTCTTAGTCTGTCTCAAATATTGCCTCCGGGAGCAGTGGCAGCAGTATCAACCCTGAAGAACGAGGCCAACAGTATTTTACGTGTTGGCCACACGTAAAATACTGTTGGCCCCGGAGCCGTGACCACGGCGAGTGACTGACTATCTGACCTCCACAACCCAGTTACTGGCTAACACGATACCCATATACGTTTTTTATAAGACCCTTGAGGATTTGAATATTTCAATTTATGATTGATACAATTGAACAAACAAAATATCAAAATCATACAGTCATTGTATACGCAAGAAATGCCGAAGATAGAGAACCAACCGTTAGGGAACAATTCCGAGGGTAGGTGTGACTCAGCGGAATCATTGCCTTTTTAAAGTACCATTGATTCAAAAGGAACTGCTAATGGCACCTTGTTTTGTTTGGAAAGATGACTAAGTGTGTATTGGAGCCTATATTGTTTTTTTTTGACCGCAAAATTGATTTTGATGCGATGATATAAATCAATTTGTAGTTTGAATATGGAATTTAAAAAGGGTGTAGTCATATTCGACATTTTGAACTCATATTTAAAATTGTTTTTCCTTTACCACGCTATATTGAAAGTCTTCGGCACTTCTTTTAAAAATCAAAGTCTATTTGTGTATGTGATACTATAGACTATAGATTCATCCTTAGTGAGTTTTCATCAAACTGGCTATTTTGAATTAAATTACGCGTTGGACTTAAACCATCCATACATATATCGATTTATATTCAGCACTATAGTACCTATATTAGAATGGTAGTCCAGAAACGGTAGAATAGAAGCAATGTTGGCAGAACAATAGCCAGAGGGTTGGTGGACGACCTACAGAAAGATGTTCCTGGGAAAGGCCTAAATGAAGCTCGCACAGACGAAGGAAGCATGGCATGGAGGTGATCACTCACCAGAGGGTAGAACAAGGCCACTTAAGAATATCTGTCGATTAGTATTGAGTGTGTCAATGTCTGCCAAATAGTAAATGCACATGGCCGAGGTTGAACGCTTTAGTAAAACTTGAATGGAATTAGACTGGCAATGGCGTTCCATGGTTAAGGACACTCTTGAGTTATTCGTGTTTGGCATTGAACTAATCTAAATAATGCAATTTATATCTATTGTTTGAAATCGGGTTAGACTAAAAAGTTTTTCTTATAAAAAGATTCTAAGTTAGTTAAATTATTGATAAAAATTGTGTTTTGTAATTCGATTCGATAAAATCTATGGTCTCTTCCAAAAGTCTTTGATGAAAATGTCAACAAACCTTGTTCAGGTTAAATTCTTACACAATCACTCACTAAACGCAATTGAAACACATTCACCTGTGCTTAAGAAGATTTCAACTTTATATCTCACCTCAAGTTCTAATAGTAATTGTTTGAAGAACATTATTAAATTGTTATTAAAAATATAATCGACGAAAATTGAGGAATAAAATTAACATCAATTTATCAAAAATATTTTTAAAGTATTCCATTTTTATTCATTTTCGTCAGATACTTGGAACAGAATATAGTTCTCTTTATTATCAAGAAAATATTAGTAAAAAATTCACGCTTCCCCCAATACGTGTAAGTGTAAAGTCGTTTCATCATTCATCTCCTAAATTCAATAGTAGATGAACAGTTATATCGCACGTGTTCAAAGTTAAATTCGTTCCTTTTAGAGCTTGCAACATCTGTCCTGATAAGATAGTTATCTTACTTCTAAGTGGGTTAAAGTGTGGTCATATTTGACTTTGTTGTAGAGGAAGTAGGTAATTAGTGAAATATGGGTTAGATGTTAATTTGCCAAGAATTTTGTAAGTGATACTGAGAGATGAGGCATTTGAACCGAAAAGTTACGTCTGTGTCATAAGTTAGGAGTTAAGAGTTCGCGTGAGGGTAATAAAGTTACCTACATGCTCCTCAAAGGTAATTTGATTCTTCACGATAGGAAATTTTTATTTGTGAAAGCAAATTTTAGAGAAATTCAGAAACGCAGTAAAGGGATCATCGCATGTTATATTCAATAAAGAAAGTTGCCGATATTTAACAAAAAATACAGAAAAAACAAAAGCTTCAAATACAAAACTATGTACTATTAAAAAACATGCTCGAACTAAACCGCCGTAAGTGGAACTCGCTATCACGTATACGCTATGAGCCGACACAATACGACCGATGTCAAACTTTGAACTCGTTAAAAATTTATGTTCATAGCTCTATAGTTGGTTAGAACTCATCACTTTGCATGCCATTTGTACAGAATTTTATCGCGTGTAATAACGTTACTGTACCTATATTAAACGAAGTTTTTATACTCACAAGGGCTAGAGTGACACATCGCGGGACAGTGAATGTGAAAACTTTGTACCTAATAAAAATAGTAAAATCATCAAAATATGACAGATATTATAAACTAGGATCGAATTCAAAATTATTGCAAACTCTCTAAAGAACCGTAAACCGTTTATTGGCATCTAAGAATTTAACTCTACAAACATGATATCGAATATAAATCGAAGTGTTAGGAATCAAGCACTAAAACATTTCAACGGTTGCAGCGATATATAAATTGAAATGGACAGTTATCCATATGAAATAACTGTGATATATGATGTTCCGGGACCATCCAGGCATCTGCCCTACTTTAACTAGAACACGATGTAATGGCATTATCGCGAAGTTTGAGACTCAGACTAAGATTCTAGGATCAATTCCAAGGGAATTATTACGTAACTATGTATACGAGCTCTTGGAAGTAAGCAGAGTTCTTAGATGCATGCTTTAGATTGACTATTAAAATATCTCCGTTCTAGTTCCAGACTTCGCTTAGCCGCGAACTTAATTTTTTCTTTTTACGTTCCTTTAAAGCTGACCTTTTTTTTACTTACAGACTTACCACGGATTGGTTGTCTGTTGGTTGTCATTGCTTGGAAGTACACAACGCCTGTTCACAGATTTTTACAATGTTATTAATTATGGAAACCGAAAAAGATTGAGATGGAGAACATAGCTTTATAATGAAGTAGCTATTGACTTTATTTGGTATGTTTTCCCTTCAGATGTTTTAACGGTCACTTGTCACAATTTTTCTACCATCACCTGTACAAAACACATATTCAGTAAAATATTTCACGATCGCTATCTATCCTATCTATCTCTCTAACGCATCCTAGCACGAGAATTGATTACCCAAATTAACTTTGATCGAAAAGAATTTGTAGAAAAACCGGAACGGAACTTACTTTTTTTAAAGATTTGTAACTCTCGTTCACCGAAGAGTCAGTCATGCTCACTATCCGGGACATTGGGATAATGAAATCGTTCCATAGTTTTCCGATGCCAACATTTTTTTCTCATGTCGTGATAGTATTTTCGATGTGATTTATCCGAGCTCAGATTCCCATAACCGGATTTATTTTTCTTCTATTGACGCGTTTATTGGCGTTAAGGAGTCGTTGTAAAGTTATAGTTTTTTGGTGCAATGTTTGAAACTTTCTAAGTAACTACTTTTCGACTTGTAGTGTAACGTATTATTTTCATAGTGTACTTTTCGTTTATTACTGGCATTGGCAATATTAAAAGTATATAATACTTTCTTAGGGACTTTTACTATATCTATTTTGTTAACTTTATGTGCTCATGACGCATTGGGATTTCCTGCTCCACTCCTTTCTTCATTCATTGTATCAAATGCTTCTCGCCATGATTTATCATGCAATAAAGTTAGAAGTACTCAACTGAAATTATGAATGTGCTCTTATCGTTCTTAAGTACTATGTCATGTAATACAAGTCACAATATTCATCAGTTTTAGAAATCAAAGAAGCGTCTGTTTTTGCTCTCGAACTAAATACAGATATACCTTTGTATTAAAATATTGCTCATAAAAGAAGAAAAAATTAATTCAGTCTTGTAAAAATGTTTGAGTCATCCTTATCAACAATGTGTATTTTATGTTAGTTATACAGTAGTTTATTGTCAATCTTATCATGTATAAAGTTAATGTGGTGTATACTCGGTAAAGTTTAATGCCTTTCACTTCCTGATCGCATGCATGGTTCCTAGAAAATATATTTAATGAAGCTTCGTAATATTAAATTCACTATATTCCTTATCTATATTACAGAATGGCTGCCAGATCAGAAGTTATAACTTCGAAGCTATACCAGCTGGATTTGGATGTCAAACCGTTCTTTACACAAGATGTTAATCGGGTTGAACGTCAATCATGTGACAAAATTCAATAGACAAACAAAGCTACCCGGCGCACCCCAATCATCGCTCTACAAACACATCGCCTTATTTGACTTACAATAATTTAGTTAGAACCAACTCTGTCCGTGTTCCCATGCTCCCATTACCCATCCTAACAACGGAGCTATGCATCGGAATTGGCCAGAAAATCACGATAAGTATCTCTTGGTTGTCACGATCCAATTCCGACCGAAACGCTCCCGGTCGAGATTTGAGTGAGAAGACGTGACCTTTGTACCGAGTCGAAGCAACTTCAAGTGTGAACCGTCATGTCTAACCAGCGGGTGGCATGAGTTGACCAGCCGAACAACAAATTTCGTTAATGTACAGTACAAAACCGAAAAATCTTTACAACCCGCGTTCGGATATCAGACGTCGATCAATGTCACACAGAAAATACGAATCTATCTGATTTGATGTGACCCTGAGAACTGGGATTAGTCATTGCTTTTATTGTGAACGATGCTTTGAGTGGCTGTAGAAAAACATATTAGAAGTTTGAATATTGAAAGGACGGTCAAAATGATACAGGTGAAACGTGAAGTTTTTGATTGATCGACGCCGACGTAGATAATAATTTGCTTAGCATTCATAATGAGTCACTGATAAAATTGGTCGACACCTATTTCCAGTGAACTTATCTGTATCCGAATCTGTAATTTATAACATAATCCGGTCTAAACTATTCGCTTTGGACTCAAAATCTCTTAAGCCGGCAAATTAATATTAATAATTCACAATTCGAATTGTGTTTGCTATTGTACAAATCGAATTTCGTTACGATAAAACAATAAGCGAAAACTAAGCTCGAAAGCTAAGGAGCTTGGTTTGATATCTGGTCAATTTCTTATCTAGTCTTGGGGACGCATTGGGTATGATAGGGGGAAATCAATGGTGCGTTTAACCGTGAAATCTTGAGATAGGGCCGATATCCCCGGATATTGATAGCAGGTATCTTGGAACCAGAAATAGTTTTGGTAACTTATTGAGGACAATAATGGAATATGATTCTGCTACTGACGTTTCTATTTGTTGGACATGAAAGACCAAACCAATACAGATATAAATATATTCACTGTGGGATAGAGCGGTGTAGTTGATAAGAAATATCTTTTGTAGGAACATGATTTGAGATATAAAAATAAGCTTAAGTAAAACATTTATAAATGTGATGTTTTCTTGATGCTTTTTATTTTCTACTGCAAAAATATTGCACTTAATTTTAATTTGAAACAAAATTTGAATCAAGACATTTTTTGTTTATAATCTTAGATGATGTCTTTGTAGCACTGCATTACTCGTTTAGTCAAATAAACTTTAATTTCTTTGAAACATGAGCAGAATTAATTATCTTACTCAATACTTATAAGATTTTAATTCTGATCACGAAGCGTATAATATTTCATTAACATGATAGTAATGAAATATAATACTTATGTTATAAAGTCAATTACCACACGTTCAATGAAGCAACCATTCTCAGTATAGTCACTTTCTCTCGATTTATCTCACAGTTATAAACACGAAGATTATCATTTTCATATAAACAACGACTGCAAATTGATGTTGCTTGTGCGTTTACCGAATCGACTATTATTTCTGTTGTAAATATTCTCCTTCTAAATTTTGAAAACCGAAGAAACGATGTATGGACTATATGATGATATGGTTAGAAAGAGAAGAAGATACTACTGAGATAGCGAGTAACAGAGAAGCGTGGAAGAAAAAACAATGTTGCACCAACCCCAAATAAATTAGGATAAAGGCAAGACAAGCTGGTTCTCAAAATCATCATTATTCTGATTTTGAGAACCTTGTGGTGAATTGATATTAAAAAATGTAACGTACAGAGTAATTAATATAGGTTGTGTTTTTAAAATAGTATCAGTGATGTAACTTAAAATTATAACTGCCTCATTATTGTTATTGGGCGTCTTTTATTATGTAAACGATAGTTCTGATCTCTGTTCTGTTCTGTTCTGTTCTGAGTTCTGACTATGCAGTGTTTTGCTACCCTTCATATTTTATTGTGTAATTGTTTGATTCCCTGTTACATACTTTATGTCCACGCAATCATTGTCCATTCCAAGGTTGCCTAGAAGTGATCGCAGAAAGTGATAAGGCCGCCCATTGTATGATTTTTATGTTTTTGTTGTTATGTATTTTCTGGTGTACAATAAAACATATAAATAAATAACTACCTACATAATTATTATTGATAATAAAATAGACATGTGCATATTATTTTATTCTGTTTCTCTTAGTTATATGCCAGTCACTAATCGTTTTTAAAGTATCAATTGAAGCAAGTATGTTAACCCTACATTCTGCTGAACAAACAGTGTCAGTTGCAACAATGCGGCCACAGAATGTTTCTCATTAAGAAAAAATTAAAACAGCCGGGCAGCGGTCATTCAAAGTATGTCACACCATATGTCGGTGTCGAACCTCGCTTTAGAAAACTATTAAGAAAAAAAATCAATATTCTCTTCGGACCGTGTCCGACAGAAGGTCTCATAACTAGCGACTAATACAGAACGTATTGTAAATCTCTTTTATAGCTACCATGCTATCCGTGACGGTTGAAATATGACTTGGGTGAGTTTCTCTACCTGAAAAGGGACCATCATTATGCCCAAGATGATTGTCGGCAAACCAAAATTATTTCTCATCCTTTTTTTTTACTTAATATTTCGATTTGGAAACAACGAAGTTAACAGTAATGCCGCCATTTGTATTTCCAAAGATTCTTAGTTTTTGTGGCGGCGGCAAAACAAAAAGTTTGTTTCTAGTTCTTTAAACAAACCACAACTTTTAATAAATGGGTAACATTTAAAATTAATGGTTTAATGATAGCAAATTACTATGGACAGTTCCTTAAGCAAACTAAAGAAAATACTAATTTCTATCATTAAAGCTGAATTAGGTTTTGAGTGGAAAAAAACGACCATGTTTTATATTTGATGATATTGTTTTATTTTTAAATTAATATTATGTAACAGTCGAGGATATTATAATTACATACAGATAAATAGTCAGTTACATACTTAGCGATAACAAGATAGACATAATTTGATGTTCCTTCTAACAACAAATATTTTAGTAGATAAAACCACTACATATGTAACTAAGTATCTACAATTTTTAACACTATGCAATAATTTTAACTAATGACTAGTAATACTATACAATAATTTCCATACAATGATTAATAATGTCTATCTACAAAATATTTGGTAACAATGAGATATACTATATCAAAATACTTATGCAAGTCTTCACTCCTGATACTGGCATTATTTTGCTTTATACAATATTTTGTATCAGTCTTAATGGACAACAATTCATATAGCTTTATACAATGAAATACAATAAGGCTTCACTCTACTTAGATAAGTTTAGAATACATTTAACAATACAGTCTTTTAAGATGACAATGTCCGAACTATTGAGGAACGAAGTCATTTTGGCCAAATTATCTAAACCAACATTTTTAAACTATCACGTTTCAATAAGGCATGGCCAACTCAAAAAGCGATCTAGCCTACACATGCGCTTGGAATGTCAAGTTCCATTACAAAGCATCTTTTACCGATAAGGAGACTTTAACAATCTTATCATCTGTGTACGGCTGAATGAGTTTGTGGCAAGCAGTCGTGCACAGATGAGCGGGGCTGTAAGTATCCTTGCTCGTCCAACATCGATGGGGAGTGGTGCCCAGGATGTTTACGCAACGTATTAGGAGGCCTAGGCCTGCCGCCATACGGTTGCTCATAATTTTGTGTATCAATAGAAATGTAGCTATGATGTAAATTCTCCCCATCTTGAATCTGACTTGTCAACGTAGTATTTGTCAACATTGACGTGTCATCTTCAACAGTTATACCCACATTAGCAGTAGTGGGTGTTTGAGGCGGTATCGCGTCGTACTTATACCAATGTTCCGGCGCTGTAGGCGAGGCCGTATATCTAGAAGGATGCCGTCTACCATTTGGACACACGCCATGATTGTAATTCATTGTATCTTTGTTCCAATGCAAATTAGAAATGTCTGGCATTACAAACCTAATTTTCTCCCAAAACTTCTTCTCACCCCACAATAAAACGTTGCAAGTTTTCAAATAGCTTTGGAAATCTAGGTCTAAGTTTAGAGCGCTAACATCTGTTGTTAAAATGAAAACTACTCTGTGGCGCCTTATTGAGGGGTGAATAGAAGTAATAACATGTTTCATAGCGGCCTTAAAAGTAGCTTTAGACCATTCGTTTTGCAGAAAATTAAAAGAAACAAATACTAAAATTCTCTTTGATGATTCAGCAGCATTTGTTATTTGCTCAGACAAGTAATTATCAGGCGCATGTTGTAAATCTCTGTAATGAAAGCACATCGTATAACCGGAGTGTTCCATTTCTGGAGCTACAACTTTAGAAACAAAATCATCATCCAATAAACTATACACAGCGTATCCATCATACAACCTATCTCTATCGAGCTCACTTTCTTGAATTGAAGCACTTTTGAACAATCTAACTCCATATTTAGAATGCGCCCACAAGCGTACATTTTGCCTAAACGAGAACGCTAAGGCACCAAATAACAGAATAAGAATAACACTTATCAGAACTACTGCTAAAAGTGGCACAAAGTTCAGTTTTATCGGGCTCACTTCATCGTATTGATACGGTTGATTTTCCGTAGGAATAGTATTGTCCGTAACACTTGAATCACGACACCGCTCAATCGCGTCAAACACAGTATAGTTCGATATGAGTCCATTTTCACTAACACAAAACATTTCGGCGGGGTCTTCATAGTACTTCTTGAGCCAGTTCTGTAGAGCCAGCATGTTGTCACATGTACACGTGAACAAGTTTCCTTGAACTTTGACGCTTTCCAAATGAGATATTTGCGCAAATTTTTTGTCAAGGTCGAGAATCTTGTTTCCTTGTAAGTGCGCTACTCTTAAAGATGACAGGTTCTCAAAAGTCTTGTTTGCGACACTCGTCAAGAGGTTATCATTCAAGTATAACTCCCTCAAGTGTTTTGTTTGCGAGAACACTCCAGCAGACAGCTCGGTCAGATGGTTATTTTCAAGGTGAAGAATGTTTAATGAATGCAACCCATTTAAAGTGTCATTGTCGATGTTAGCTATGTTGCTGTTGTTCAAGTAGAGCTTGTGTAACTTTTTCTTGCCTATGAATAGATGGCTGTTCAAGGCTTGGAAGTCGTTGCCGTCGAGGTAAAGTTCTGTGGCATCCATCGGTATTTTCTCGGGTATTTCTGTGTAACCCACATTTGAACAATCGATGACATTCGAGTTCCAATTGCTGTCATGAAAGCAAGAGCAGCCTTCAGGACAAGTCATCTTGCAGTCACACGCCTCAAAATCACAGCAGAAACAACTAGACGAGCAGTGAGTTTCATAAGAACAAAGGAACTGAGTTTCAGGAACATCCATTAGGTTAGCTTTTCCGCCGTACTTATTATTAACAACTTCACATGTTACTGTATCCAAATCCACGAATCTTGGGTATTGTCTCATATGGTTCCAAAGATTTATCTTTTGCAGCCAAATCATGTGACAATTACATACAAACGGATTATTTCCAATAAAGAATTTTGGCAGCATTCTGTGCTTCGGTATATGGGGCAACGTAAATGCTGATAGTTCAACGGTTCTCAATTTATTGTCCGTCACGACAACCTTTTCTAAGTTTCGTTTTTGTAAGAACGTACCTGGCTGAATCGTGTGAATTTTGTTGTTATTTAAGAAAAGGACTTCAATAGAATCAGGTATCGACCTTTCATCGACGTTTTCTAACGCATTGTAACTTACGTCAAGCATTTGGATGTTTTGTTGTGAGTTCTGTTCGTTTTCTAGTTTCGTAATATTATTACTGTGAATGTCCAACCATTCAAGGCTTCCTGGCATATAACTATAGTCAAAGTAAATAAGCTTATTGTCCGATATGTTGAGCCAACCGAGGGTATTTAGTTTGTTGAAGACACCTCGGATGTCGGTCAGTTTGTTCCCGTCTAAGCGGATAGCTTTTAAAGTCGGATTAGATAAAAACGCGTCTTGCTCAATAGTCTCTATTTTGTTTGATGCCAAATTCAGTACTTGCAAGGACGGCAGGGTACTAAATGTGTCTTTCGGTACGCTTGTAATCTGATTGTCAACAAGCCGTAGTCCGTAGAGTTCTTCTAAGCCTTCAAAAGATGTATTCGCTACTTTGGATATGTTATTTTTTCCAATATCGAGTGATTTCAAGAATCTTAGCTTCTTTATTCCATCAGGAATTATATTCATGCTGTTCCCATTTAAGCCTAAGTCTTGTAAATAAGTTATGTTTTCAAAACAACGCTCGTGAATTGTAGATATCTGATTATTGTCCAAATACAGCTGACTAAGAACAAATAAGTTTGAAAAAATGTGTTCGTTCAGTGTTTTTATCTTGTTATCTGATATCGACAGTTGATGCAAATTCTTAAGCTCAGCAAAAGCTCCGTTGCTGATAGTTTCAATAGCGTTATTGTCTAGATTCAAAACTTGTAAGTTGTTCAAGTCGTGAAAAGACTTTGGATCCAAACGTGCAAGTGAGTTGTAAGATAAATTCAATATAACTAGGCGGATAAGTCCGGCAAAAGTATCTCTGTTAACCCAATCGTTTGTAAGACGGTTTCTAGATAAATCCAATTTCTCAAGCTGATCAAGTCCTTCAAGTAATCCCGGAGCCAACACAGAAAGCGAATTATTCGCTAATGAGATTTCTTTGATAACTCGTGATGATTGAAATAGTTCAGGAGGGACAGCGACTAACTTATTTCCCGACAAGTTCAGAATTTTTAATGAATTCAATCCGACGAAGGCTCTGTCGCCTATTTCATTAATTAAGTTGTTCTGAATATTCAACACTTCCAAAGATCTGAGGCTAGAAAGACCGTTGTCGGGAAGTCGTAGAATATTGTTGTGAGATAAATCAAGCATTTTCAGTCCAGTGTTGCATGATTTACCTGGCGCGATGGGTCCCTTACCCCAATCTGAGAAGCCGATTTCCGATATGTCTTGAATTCTATTGTTGGTAAGGTTCAATACTTCCAAACTAAAAAGCGGACAAAATACTTCAGAGGGTAACATGTAAATATTATTGTCACCTAAATCCAGTGTCCGAAGTTCCATTAGTCCACGAAAACTTTCAGCGTGAAACTCCATAGTCATCGCAGGCCAATCCGTGTTGTAGGAACGAAGAGTTAAACTAGTTAAATCACGTAGTGGAGATAGGACGGTAGCGGGCACGTACCGTATTTTACAGTACTCAACGCGCAGGTCCTCAAGTTTTCGCAGCTGGCCCAAAAAACTGCCGGTATTCATGTGCAACGAACTTTCGAAGAACAACAAATCCGTGCAAGTCAGTTTTAACTTGTTGACGTTGTACGCCTGCGCCGTGGTAATGTTTTTAAACAAAAAGTCAACTGAGCCGATAGTTTTAATGTTACACGTGAGAAAGTTTGATTCACTCAACTTTGTGTCCGAATAGTCCCATTGACAGCCGGTAGGGGCGGGCGGCGCGGACCGTGCGCGCGCACCGGCCACGACAACCAAACACATCCAAACTTTTAACGAAACCATGCCGTTAAAGTTCTTGGTCATTTTGCCACTGTAATATAGTTCATTTGTCACTGATATATCACTAAAGTACTCGTTAAAACTTTATGTCACCAAACAGTCAATGTTATGAACTCCGTGTTGTTGTGTACACTTCGTTTTATAGCGCATGTAAACAGTGAGTGCGAGATCGCGGTAAAACTTTTGACGCAGCCATGCTCCCCTGTGGTCGGGCGGTAACTGACCTACGAAGTTTGAACGAACGAAAGCCGCATGGGTATTGGGGGAGGGGGCAGGCGCGGGGAAGGCAACAATGACGACGGGTGGGACCCGGCACTGCATCGGCTTACAACAGATGGCACGCGTGTTTTTTAAGTACTCGAAATATTGGTTATGCAGCCGAAGACTTAGGCCTGCGTGATTCGTTGGATGCACCTCCTTAAGTTTCATCTCAAAGGAGGTCGCAATGACATCTGAAACAGTAGCAGTTATCTAACTTGAAAAAGTTAACTCAAACTTTTACATACGCACTTGAACTTGGTTTTCGAAGTTATCTTGGAGTATCTTACATTTGAAATTGCAAAGTTAAATAATGAATGAACAGTATAAAGATTATATTTTCGGGCTCAAATAATAAGGAAACGATTAAATATTTACTTTCGAGAGACATGCATGCAATTTTGACGAGATGGGCGGACATTTTTAATTCAATGCAAAATAAATGATTGACAGTTTAAAATCGGAAAAGAAAGCATACAAAAGACATTGTGGTGTTTCAATTTCCTTTATGGATTATTGGAATGATTTAAGAACAGATGTTCAATAATGGGATACTAGTACAATGAAGTGATGACTCTTAAAATTATGAGGTTCTTGTTAATAATGGCGTTATTTATTTTCATTTATAATGTTATTATTTTTCTCCGGATGTACAGTCAGCACTTAAGTTTTAAATAGTTTTAGAACGTAGACGTAAAATTAAAGAATACTTACCGTAGATGATGAAATTAGGTCTCTAATGAATTTGTGTCATATAAGATGATGTGTAAAAGTAGCAGTGTTAGTTGTTTTTAGTCAGTAAGTTCAAGTATGGTAATTTTATTCTAGGTACATTGTCTTTACATAGAATTATATAAAGATTAAGAACATTTTAAAAGAGTAACAGTGGAGTTTCTTGCCCATTCTTCTCCATACGAATCTACCTTTTCAACCGACGAAAAAAAAAACGGAGGAGGTTATCAATTCGACGCGTATATATATTTTTTTTTTTTATGTATGACCACGCATAACTTTTTACATAGTATTCCGATTGTGACAATTCTTCTTCTATTGGAAAGGGTATACTCCCAAGGTGGTCCCATATTAATTTGGAAAACAAAATCGAACCCTAAGGGTCGGAAAACAGGGGATGATTGATTGTTCACTCACTGATTGTAATGTATAAACACGCATAACTTTATACAGAGTAGTCCGATTTTGATAATTCTTTTTGTGTTGTATAGGGTATACCTTGCCAAGTATTATTAGTACATTAAAGTGACAACAAAATATAAAATAAAAACTTTTTAACAAAAAATTAAACCGCCGAAAACTGAAAAGCATAAAATAATACTTAAACCTTAAAATTTTGAGTCGGCGCTGAAAAATCAATGAAAAAGGATCACTCAAAGCGCCGACTCATAATTTTAAGGTTTAAGTATTATTTTATGCTTTCAGTTTTTCGGCGGTTTAATTTTTTGTTAAAAAGTTTTTGGAAGGGGCTGCTGTAATCAATTATATTTGAAATTCAAATGTTGTCGTTTAAAAGTGCCTTTTATGTGTCTATTTGAAATAAATGCTTTGACTTTGACAGTCAACCACACATCAATTGGTACATATATGCTTTACAACATTACGTCACCGACAATGTCACCAGTAAAGTTCCGTTGCTTGTAATTGTTTAATTCAAACTAAATTAATCAACAAATTTAAAAAAAAATCCTCCGAAATTCAGGTTATTAAAATACAAAGTCAACTCAAAAATCTAGTGCTGCAATGCAAAAATGCTTTCTTAAAAATTCTAAATTTAAAAAAAGAAAAAGAAAAGAACTTGTGCTAGTTAGACACAAAAACACGTCCATTCAAGAGGGCATCGTGCGTCACCGCAAAGTCTAATCGTGGGCCATCGAATGCCATAACACGTGCGTGTCGGATCGCGTCTACCGTGGGAGACGGTTTGAGAGACCTTTGAATATCTTCAATGCCACAACAAATCACGTACTCTCTTCTATACACAGAGTAAAATCAAACTCTTTAATTAGTTTGGTCTACTCACTAATGGGAATTGAAATAATTGCTTCAAAACGTCAGGATGTGGTAATGACGATTCCAATAAGGTAGATTTGTTTGAGCAGTTAACTTTTATGAGTCATAACAATTGTGGAATTTATTATCCTTTCCGGATGCTTACTACAACTCACCAAAAAGAGGACTCTACAAAGTACCTTATCACTTACCAGTTATCAGTCACGTAATGCATTTACAATGGTGCATCCTGCACGATTTTGGACCAGATTGACTCTATTCTACATCCAAAATATCACGCCTGGTTTCCTCGAATTGTTCGACAGAGGTGTACTTACCAATCACCTTACATTTGGCCCGCAATTTTTAAGTGCCTCAACAGGGAACAAATCCAGACTCCGGGCTGTCACTGAGAAATCCCAGATAGAAAAATCCAATAACACTTTTCCCGACCTGGGAATCGAACCCAGGATGTCATGCTCAGCAATAGCGCTTGCGACCACTAGACCAACGACGCAATCTATTATAAATGTAGATCAATAAAAAGATAGAAAGCAGAATATTTGGAGATACTTTCCGAGAAAGAGGTCTGTCGGGCCAAGGTCGAATCAGGGCACGACTATTGATATTCTCAGTCAATATTGAGAGTAAATATCTCACGTGCCCATGACGTGATGGTTCAATATTTACAAGAGGACATCAAACACAATATTACCACTTATCTCGTAACAACTGACTCCGAAAACATCTTACATAGCGATCTTCCCTAAGGAACGTTATATATCACAACGAGTGTGTTGACATTGCCCGATATCGATAGAAGTTCAATATGACTTTTATGTGAAAGAATGGCTTCGTTTATCTACTAATATTTATGAGTTTTTCAATCTATTACAGATTGCCTCTAAATGGATGCTTCAAACCGTAAGCCATGTGTGGGTTTCATTATAAATCGTCAAACAAATAGATACTATCTGTCCGATAAATGAACCGAGAATAGAAGGTACCGGTGAACTGAAATGTAACAGTTCTATAAAAATAACATAAGCATTATGCGACAAATCGATATTGCAGAGACAACGCCCTTACTAATAGATAATTTATCAGTCTATTGACGATCGGTCATTCGATTATAAAACTAGACTGTAATAACAAAGATAGTATAACGGAAATGAGTCCATTATAGCTATTGATAAATAAATTAAACTTTATTACGTAGAATTCGGTATATGCAATGCTTTGTTAGTTTGTGAAGAACTAAAAGTAAATAAACTGTTTCCAACGGAAGCCTGGACAACATAATTGACACAGCTCTGCGGGAAACTAGAAGAAATAACAATGAAGAATCGGCAGCCAAAATTGAGGCCAAAAATGACTTCTGCACACTATTGGGAACAATTAAATTAGCCGTGACCAGAACGTTTTACATTCTATTGAGACCTGCAGTCATCCTCACTAAGCATTGAACAAGGGCTAGTCAAAAACAAAGGAGATCCGAAGAGAGCAAATAACAATATGGCTAGTTCCTCGGAGCCAAAGCAAAAAAGTCTTTGAAAGTTATGACCCGTAATAAAAGTAGTGCCAGGGTCTGTCTCGGTTAGACAAAAGGATTCTACCGCAATTATGTTATTGCCTCTATAAATTCCTTGAGACAATAGTTTGAAATGTAAAGCGATGCTGGTTACTTTATGGCTGTCAACGCCGCAAATAAAAAATTTTTGTTGAAACTTGTAAATCTTAGAAACCTATGTTTGGTCTTGTTTGCCACAAATTGTTTATTGTTCAGTGCCTTTACTCTTGTGGTGTCGTAAAAATATTAATTAAAATGCCTCATTCCCATGTTATGGATTTCGTAACTGTTAAATATATTTACTAGGGCTTTTGCCATAATTTTGAATTCACAAGCTAGTTTAAAACAATAGAGAGATCAAGAGAATAGTACTGTTCCACTGGTAATGAGAGCAGTGGAAGCTCGGCGCTCTTGTCTCATCATTTTTATCAGCCTATATTGTCCCCACTGTTGGGACACAGGCCTCCGCTCGGTGAGAGAGAGTCGGTCATAATCTACCACGCGGGCCCAGTGCGGGCTGGTAGATGTTACATGTTTTCAAATGATTGGTTCTAGGACGGGTCGTGGGGCTTTTAGGACCGGGACCGTGGTCCGAGATTTCACCTATTAATATAATAAATATTTTTAGTAGTATTTTGGGACCACAAGTGAAATAAACAAAGTTATGTCTTGGAAAATTACGGTCAGCCAAAAAAGTTTAAGTTATACAAATAAAATTATTTTTATAAAACGATATAATATTTATTTTATTTCATGAATGGCAAACTTCTATGAGAATTTATCCTAAAAACGAATATAAAATACTATTTAAAAAAAATAAAAAAATATTGTTTAAATTACCTATCGTCCCCCTAATCACCCACTTAAACGTAACAATACAGTTAAAAAAAAATCACTATCGTAATTAGACACTTCAGCAGCAGTCATAATTATTACAATTACTATTTCTGTAAATTAAACGTAATCAAATGACATTAAAATATGCTATCTTAAAGAAGACCCAGCGAACGCTGAGCGCCTTAAAGTCAATAAATAATGTTTTAACTTAGGTTCCTACCAAGTTATGACAACCTGGTACTTCGAAGGCATAAAGCGTTTTCGAGCTAATACATATCCACCCATATTAGGTGCGCTTCTACCGGGTTATGACCATCTGATACTTCGAAGGCATAAAGCGATTTCTAGCTGACACTCCTATGTTTGGTAAGCTCCTACTAAGTTATGACAACCTGGTACTTCAAAGGCATAACGCGTTTTGTAGCTGACACAAAATGTAAGAGAAAATATTTTTTTTTCTTGTAATTTGTTATGTTCACTGTACTTTAACTTCATTTTTCTTGTGGTCCCAAAATACTACTGCAAAAAAATATTGTATTTTAGGTGGAATCCGGGACTGCGGTCCCGGTCCCAAAAGCCCCACGACCCCTAGGACATGCCGGTTTCCTTACGATGTTTTCCTTCACCGTTTTGAGAGCAGTGGTGATTAAATTATTTACACAAAGTAAAGCGCCTGCCTAGGTTCAAACCCACAACCTATATTTCGAAGTCGGGGCGGATACTACGGGGCCACCACTGCTCACCGCTTTTGTCTGCGACTTACAAATTGTTGGTCGAAGGTTTGAACCCAAACAGGCGCTTTACCTTATGTAAATTATTTCATCATTACTGCTTTCAAAACGCCGAAGGAAAACATCGTGACAAAAACTGGTATGAACTAGAACCAGAAAAATCGAAGACATCTGACACCCACGAAACCACACTGTGGTTCATTACAGCCCACTCCCTCTCACAAACTATATCCCAGCAGTGGAAACATTATAGGCTGATTATGGGTTAATCAATCCTTAAAATATGGCCGCAAACAGTTTTTTATTTGACACTTTTGAAAAAGTAAAAAAAAAATTAAGTGCTGAAGAAAAGATTCGATTAAAAGAGCATTTAAAATAAATCACCTCACACAGGTATTTCACAGTATCATCTTAATGTTTTAGTTTTATCTTCAAGACTCATGTTCGACCCAACAACTTTAAAGCGTGATTGTTATTTGTTAAGTGAGACATCGCATCTGTTAGAAGTGAATGCTGAACGATAAAGGCATTTTAACTGATAATCTCAACAAAATATTGCTTGCGTCTCGATAAAGGTGGCCTCAGTAAACAGGTACTTCCAAGCCACGTTTCGAGTCAAATAAGCAGCAGGAAAGGGTCCGAAACAGAAAACGCTTTGTGCTAAAAACGTCGACCCCTTATCTTCCTCGGATGGGTCGCTACCATAGACATAGGAAGATAAAGACCATCAAACAATTAATGAAATGGATAATAAATCGTACATTCTAGTTTAAGTAGCTATCAAAACGTAGCCTCTAAAAAGCTGATTGACATTCATGATATTCCTTTAAAAAATAATCAACTTCAATTTTCATATCTTTGATGTTTTTAATTATAATAAAGAATTTTAATGAGGCATAAAAACATCATCGTCGTAATAAGTTAGTAGGTATCTTACCTGTTTCTCAATAATATTTCGACTTGAGAAATGTAGTCTCGCTTTAAAGTTCTCAGTACTGTATAATACTAAAATGGGCAAGACTAAGAAACAATTTTGAATATTCAATTTCGCGAATTGAATTGCAATTCTCATTCGGTATTCATTTTAGAAAAGTGAGTGTACAACGTGCGGTTGAATCTCCATATTCGTGCCGTGTCTCTCGGCTTCATGTCTATCTGTGGAGACTGCTTCCAGAGGCTTAGCACGAAGTCATCATTCATACGAGGAGATATCATCGTCGCTCGTCGTGGCCACGGCTTTGCTTGTTAACAATAAAAATGTTATCCGGCGCTTACACACAATGTATCTCGGGAAAACGTCCAGTCTTGCTCTCACTCATTTTAGTCTTTTTAGTTTCTCAACGATTATTTACATTTATGGGCTTTGCTTTCTTTAGCGAGGTTTGCAAGTTTTAATTTTAATTGATAAGCATTTTTGATAAAAAAGTTTTGCTTTTGTTAAAAGGTTATTGTTGCATTCATGATGCACTAAAGCATTCTGCTCGTCAAAATAAACGCCACTTCAAAATTTCTCTCACAAGAGTCCCACTGCCCCACTTTTCAAATTAGCTTCCATTAAAAGTCCTTCCGTGAACTAATCTTCAATTTAATAAACCTCGGCTAATTTACTGTTCAAATTATTTAAAACCGTAAGTCCTTCATAATCCCCTAATTAAATTACCTAATAGTCTTAAGGTTGAACAGTTACGGGTAATGCGATTAAGCAATCCAATATAGACGAAATGGCACCGAATACAAATTGCCAATCAATAATGACCCTAAGGGCGTGTAATTAACGGCTGCATTAGTAGGCTGCATTATGCATGACTTTGAATCTCTGGCAGACCCTGTTATCTGCGATGCGTATTTCGCTTACAAACATTTACGTAATTACAAACGTTTAGCTAATTTTAATTGGACTATAGATGCTTCAAAGTCGTTAGGTGTAAACTTAAGTGTGGTAATTGGCAATTAGAGATCATCTAATGATATCTTTGATCCTGAATCACGGTAGATACACATAATTGCGAGAGTGCAGTTACTCCTAATTCAAAGTAATTGGAGAATTTTTGTGAGCACCCAAAGAGTTTGAAAGTAGGGGGTTAGAACTAGGCCTTATTTCGAATCTCTTAAAATATACTGACTGAATACTAAGAGTAAAAAATACATACAATAACACAATACTCAGCCTCGGAGACTTAAAGCAAGAAAATATCACTATGTACAATATTTTTACCCGACAACGGCAAACCCAAAACAGTGTGAGTTTATGATTTTAATATGTTATATATGTTTATCTGTTCCCTCTTAAAGTTACTTATACTTTTCGTCATATTTTGACAAACAAAGTATCGTAAGGTAAGTTAAAGACTATTTGATGGCAAATTAAATTTGTCTTTTCTGTTTAAGTTTGTGCTTTATGTAACCTACCAACTGAGAAAATTTGCTACTTAGTTTGTAGCTAATAAAGCTTTTTTATTCGGTAAAAAAGGTACGTTATCAAGACAAGACCAGGCTCTCACGTCCAAAACAAAAAGGATCTTATAAGAAACGTGGGCTACAGTTTTTGTCCATCACTCGAGTCTAGTCAATCTCACAGGACGAGTACAATTATTTTAATCTTATTAAAATCATGTTTCGACTGACGCTCAGCTTAATGTGGATTCTCCTTAGTTTATATTTCTGTTTTTCTTTTATTCGAAGAAAAATTGTCTGCGGCTCAAACTCAGTAACTCAAGTAAAAAGAAATAACAAAGAGCCGACGTTTTAGTAAATAGTACCCAAAGGAGATCACCGGCTTCAAGTTTTGAAAGTTTGAGAAAAAAAAAAATGAAAAGTCAGAAGATAGTCTAGTCCGTTGGTCCCTATTACTTTTATGGACCATAATTCCGTCGGTAGTCGTTTATTTGTGAAAAAAAAACTTGAGTGTTCAACGAAATAATTAAACTGTCAAAATTAATGTGATTTAAAAGGCATGGTAAACGATTTGATGCGAAAGGTATCTAATTATTTGGACAATTTACGATGACAGACTAATTAATATACAGTATTCAAATATTGATTTTATTGCTCAGTTAAAATTAGTTAATCACCTTTGGCATCGGGAAAATGGTTTATTACCTGAAATTGGTTTCGGAAACAAGCAATTTATACAATTACTTCCAAAAAAATGGTCCCACGTCATTAGTCGCTTCAATGATTTTTACCTTAAATTGGCATAGGGTGGTATTTGCTTATCTATGGAATAAATAAATTGTGAATAAGTAGGAGCCAAAATTGGACGCAGGGAAATAAACCCTATATTATTAGGAGTAAAATATTATTATTGGGGTTACTTAATGCAACAAATTTATTCTGGTTGCATGACTGGTTTCTGGTTTTGATTTTGTTTGAGCAATCAACTCATTAGGTACTACAATGATTCAAAACTGTTGTACATAAAATTATACACGACTACTATTTATAAAAACAGCAGTAAACATAAACGTTTTTTTCTACAGATTGTGAATTCTTTAAGCAGGTACACGGGATGACTTGTTCTATTAGGTATATCTTTTTCTACAATATTAAGTTTTAGCTAGTACTAACATTAGCACTAGTCAAATTTAAGCTATATAGCTTTGTTTATCTTATTTATACCAAGCAATGCTTTCGCAAGATGCCCCTCAAAAGAACATCCCCACAACTCCAACACACAAAAACTGTCTGAAGATAAAACAGTAATAATAATCGGACACGTCGCTTGTTAGACAAACATGAAGAGATCCCGTCTGATACCACCGAGCAATGTGAGTGTGTGGGTGAACAAACAGGGTGCTCTAAAAACTCATGCGCGTTCAAAGTCAGCCATACAAAAGGTTGTGACTAATGCAGTAACCCAGAGCAGTAAGACAAATTGATGGTCAGATGACTCTTAAGAGATTTGAATATGAAGCTTCAAAATATTTATTTTCTTACAAAAAGGTTTATCAATCTCAATTAATAAAGGTCTTCAAAAGTCGTGTTGTATAGTCTTCTTATTGTCATCTTCATTGAATTGTGCCTCATAAAAGGATGAAAGACCCAGTTTGTTGTTGTTGTACCTACATATTGTAGGTACAAAATAACAAAGTGTATCTTTCGAAAAATTTCGTATACGGCCTCTTAATCGAACTTAGCACAATAAGAAAAGAAAAAGGTTCGTAACAGCTTCTAATATACTAAACAAGGGATTTGTAATTCTGTAACCCCTAATGCCATCCAATAAGGAAAGATACCTGAGAAAAACAGCCGACAAATTCTGCTAAGGGGTATGTTGTATTGGAAAAGGATGATCTTATTACTTACTTTCTTTTACTTAGTGGGTCACAATAATGATATTACTGAACTTGGACTAAGCCGTTTTACCCTTACTTAGCCTAATGTAATAGTATGCGATACACCGAAGGAAATCAGTGTGGCTAAATAGGGTCTATTATGTAAAGAGTTTCTTGTTTTGGATGAAAAATTACTTGAATATTTTATAACTAATGAAAATAAATGTAAAGGAGAAACAATTAATGAGAAAATAAAAGTCTCTTATAGATAAGACATACCTAACCTTAATATCGATACGTCTATTATAGCAGTGAAAGCAAACATAAACATAGACGATATAAACATAAATACTTAAAAGGAATAAAACACTTATCAGTATAATTTCAATCGAATAACAACGCCCAAAACAAATCGTCAAATGACGAAGAGGCGTTACCTAAATTACACTAACATGATATTATGAAATGTTGACAAGGTAAGAATTATTCATAGACAAATCATTGGGTGCCAGCGCACGTTATGCTAATATAGTAGAAGGTATCCACGGATTTTTTTATACAGTGCCTCATTTATATATGTTTAGTCATCATCGTATAATATTCAACATACTTTGAAGAGTTATCGTACACTATCAATCAAACTTCTGCTATTCCTATTTGGAATCCCGGCATCATTTTATGTTCTATTATCTTCGTTGTAAAGAACACATTTGTTAGTCAAGTTCAAGTTCGTAATATGTAATCGTTTCTTCTTAGGAGTTCCGTTGATCTCGAACAATGAAGTGCTGATTAAGAATGGTTCTTAGTGCGCTGTCATAATGCTTAGTTTTGAAGTAAATGAAAATTAGACTTGTCGTTTTATAGAATTGTTTGAGGTGCAAGAGACAGGTATAACATTTATTTCGGGAGAGATTTCATTCATTAACATTATTGTACTTAGATTCAAATTGTGTTTATAAGAGCATTTGTCAAACAATATATCAAGTATATCGACTTTGATCAGTAAGCCATTTATAAATTATGTTTACGAATGTTCAGTCGGAATACAATGGAATTGTGTTTTGAAGGTACTTTAATAGAAAACATTGGACCTTCAAATGGTTTAGAAATATACCAAGTTTCGTTCAGTAATTTTATTGATCGGTGATTGGGAATGCATACAGGGTTAGTTTTTATAGAGGAAATTTAAGGGTGTGAAATAGACTATCAAACTGGACAACTTCCTTCATGGGACCGATATCGTAATCGTGAAATCTATATATTAATACGTGAATCGAAAACTTTGGATCCCTTTTTACGAAAATTGGGCGGACGGAGGAGTATGAAATTTCGCACACTTATAGTTTATACAGAGAAGAAGTGACGAATGCTAATATTTTTTTTGAAATTATGCGTAAAAATACATTATTTCAATAAATAACACGTTACACACACTACTATTCATTACCGTGTATTTAATACACACATGCATAGATATTCTTTTGTTTATGGTTCTTTTGTTTATGTTGATTTGTGGTTTTATGGGGAGTGTCAAGTATGGCATTAGTAAGTTTCCCATACAAAACTTAATGTCGTGTAGAGGTTGTATGCCTCACGATTGTACAGGCAGGTCATAGATTGTACAGGCTGGTTATAATTATGACATTTTGAACTGTCATAGTTAATTAAAAATAATAGGGAAAATTCTATAAAAACAGAGCTTTCTGTGATAATTCATTACATCTCCAGCAGTTAAGAAGTATTAAGAAAATAACGAAGAGAGTCCTGAAGAAGTATTCTTTACTCATTAAACCTACGTCTTGGTCCTGGCCATCACCATCCCGCTAGCAAACCCTCTCCACAGTAGTACAGCGTCAACAATTTGTCTATAGTGTTACTGAATGTCAAATATAACCATATTATTTTTTTATATTTATTATTATATATTTTTTTATTATTTAATAATGTACTGCTATTCAAATGAGGTACGGTCGAATTTCGACCAATGGGCGATCACTAGTATTTATAAACTGTCCTATACAAAACTTCAGTTTCTACACGACATATATGCAGTTTGCGTGGGACTACATGTTTTTTTCGCGATCACGATGTTTGTCCCATTGAAAATTATTCAGTCTGATTGTCTGTATATTAGGCAGGTCTTTGAAAACTTACCCTATATAGGTAATAAAGAGAGTTAAACAAAAGTAACACATGAAAGGACTAATGACGAAGAATAGAATCTTAATTCAATAGCTCTCGGAAATTATCTACCTTTGAGCTCAATTATTATCTGATTGCTTATAAAGACTCCCGCAAAAAGGCGCGACAGGACAGCGTGACGCGACTTTCGTAGAACAATTTCTATAATAAATAATAGTTAAAAAAAAAACTAAAAAACACCCTTCCAAGTGTGCTTTTTAAGGTATTTTTTTAATTGATATCAGGCACCCCGCGCTTTTTTCCATTATTTTCTACTTTTTAGTTTGGTTTTGTATGGAAGCGTGTTTTTCAGTTTTTTAAAACTATTATTTATTTTCTATTTTTTAGGGTTTCGAATTTTGAGACGTATGTCAGCGTAGTATGTGACGTATGTTAGCGTACTTTTCGAAGACAGGTGTTTTGCTGTCCTGGTAATCCTTGCAAGGATAATGGCACAAATTTATGATATTATAGTATTGTCATCGGTCCTCGATAGGTTTACAGAGTTTAAATGAAATCTGGTCGTTTAAAGTGGGTCAAAATCGCGCTATAAGGAGTCGGTTACGAATAAACATACAAACATACAAGTGAAGCTGATATAAAGCGTGTAAAAATAATGTAAATTGTTCTACAAGAGTGGCGTCGCTCTGCCGCGTCACGTCTGTCTGAAGAAGCCCCTACATGTGGGATCATCATTTCAGCCGAAAGACGTCCACTGCTGGACATAGGCCTCCCCCAAGCACCGCCACCACGATCTGTTCTGTGCCTCTCGCATCCAACGCATTCCTGCGGCCTTCACCAGGTCATCGGTCCATCTTGTGGGAGGCCTTCCAACGCCACGTCTACGCCAACCCACCTGCCAAGCGTGGCGATTATGGCAAATAATGACAAGCACAATGTGGGATCAATAAACGTCATTTTAAAGAAAACATTAAGGTAATTATTTGCTAGCTAGTGAATCTAATGATTTAATTAACACTCTATTAGAAGATACAATCAAAATGACAAGATCTACAGAACAAGTTTCGAGAATGAAAGACATCAAAGAAATAGAAAGTTTATCGTGTGCGATTGTGTATATATTATTTGCGTCCTACAAAATGTCAAGCGTGACAACTTATGGGCATAATTTGATTATGTAACAACACTTAATCGTTGGTAAAGTGTTATGTTTATTGAATACATTATGTAAGTTAAATACTGGTTTATGTCTATTGTCTCTCATTTTTTTTTTTGGATGGGAAATCATCAAATGACTTCTCCCGCTCTGGGCGGAGCGTAAGGGCGTGTCAGATTTTTACTGACTAAAACCCACCCGTGTTCTTTCAGTTACCCATATGCCAAGGCCACGGTATCTCGTTTGAACAATCTTGCGATCCTGGCAGATTGTCTCTCATGATATGATACTTCGGTATTTTATAAAGCATCGTCTACCTATCCTTTCTCAACTATTTTGGCACCAGTATAGTTTGGCTTCCAGTCAACACTAACTGGAACCAGCTGAATACTACTTGATGAAGGAGAGGCATGTCTCTGTATCTCGCATGATATTGGGTATAGTTTGAAAAATCTTGTCAACAAAAACATAGGTTTATAAACTCTGCATCGAACACATCGAAAAGAAAAACAACAATTAATCCCCTCACATTTCCATTGGCATTCAGTTTTGGCACTTACCCTGTTCTGACGAATGGTCCTTGAACCAAAGTAATTGATGGACGGACCACAAACTAAAACGTAGGCATGAATAGATTAATGACCAAGAGATAGCTAGGTCGAAACTCCAGATAATGTATCTGGTCACTGGGCCATTAATTTACTGTGGTTACTTAACTTGATCAATACCAATTTGTGTGTTTAGTTTACCGGTTTGTGTAAGCCCACTTTGAACTCAATAAAGTCTAAAATAATTAAGACGGTATGGAATGGTGGTCCTGCACATTGTCGAGTGTCACGTTCTTAATTATGTGACACTAATGGCGTTAGAAGGGGTCTGGTTTTTGCTAGGAATAATTTTGCTACGCGGTTTGTACTCTGTAACTATTCATATAATTAGATTATTAGTATGATCTGACGAAATACCGATGAATATGAGATTTTAATTATAGTATTTAGTTGAACATGAGGATAAATTTTGAAATAGGAATATACATCAAAGGATGAACACCCACATCAGAAACATCAGAGTCCTATATCATAGTTCAATGCTATGTGTGATAGCCGAAAAGGAAGCATGATAAGTTTAAATAAATTACAACGAAATGAACACTACCCGAAAAACTAGGCCAATCAAATAAAACAAGTGCATCTATAAATTGAAAACCACAATGTTTTCGAACACACTGAATTTATTCGTACAACAAGATCAGTGCCATCTCTATCGACAAATGAACGAATTTACAGTAAAATATATATCCAATTACACAGTAAACCGTTGTCGACATGTCCTGTAAGTTGCAGTATATACATGGTGCTGTTAAAGCAGATACGAGTATTTACGATCAGGCCGACCGTCCCGATGCATATACGCAGATGCCACACATGCTCTGCCTTAATTCGAATAGATGACGACTAGGGCTGGCCCTAGTACCAACCTAAAATTTATTTTTATGAAGTAGGTACATATTACATTTATATCAGGGTATAATATTGCCACTGCGAGAGGAGGCCTGTGACCTAACACAGACCTCCTCTTTTCGAGAGGGCTGTAATCTATCACGCGGGCCCAGTGCGGGTTGATAGGTATCACATGTCATCGAATTTTTGGTTCTAGGACATGTCGGTTTCCTGTGCCGTTTTGAGAGCAGTGGTGATCAAATTATTTACATAAAATAAAGCGCCTGCCTGTATTTGGACCCATGACCCACTGAGCTACAACTGCTCAATAAATATAAGGTGTATCTATTCATACACGAAATATTTTAAGAGGTACACCTATAGGTGGTAAAAAAGCTACAGCAACGGAAAAAAAATGTTTTAAATGTATTTTTTTCATAATTTAATTTTTATAAATTATTTGACGCACATAAGAAATACTGGCTCCTTCTTATTTTTTACGGCCCGAGATACCGCGGCCATGCTCGGGCCGTCCAGTCGCCGCCCTCGCAGTGTCAGGCGGGCCATTCATAGAATTTGGAGTAAAAGTTTTAGCAAAATGTCTCAAGCAGTTTTAAAATTATAATAATTACGAAAATTCAAAAAGTCTTAGATAAAAAAAAAACTTTTTGCTTCTATAGCTTCTTTACCACCTACAGATGTACCTCTTAAAATATTTCGTGTATGAATCTTATATATACGATGTGTTATTTTTTGCTAGCCTATATTATGTCCCATTGCTGGCGAAAGGCCTCCTTTTTTCTTAACAAATTTTTCTGTCTTGTGCAATCTCTGGCCATGTTGGCCCTACAAACGTGATGCACATTCGCTATTTAAAAAGATTTACAGTAGGTGGTTGTAGACTGCCTTAACCGGTCAATTACCGTAATTACAGACACAATTAAAAAACGATTGTTTACATAACAAATGTGGTATCTCAGGGACTTAGAGGTTAAAGAAAAACAAAGAAAGTATTAAAATACTAGCTTTTGCCCACGGCTTCGCCCGCGTGTATGTCGGAAATTAACGCAAGAGGACGTACTACCGCGGTAAGAATGTGTTAATCCAGGTTATATAGGTAATATATATACAATATATATATAACACGATATATATAAAACGAGCAAGAACACAGACAAAGACACAGTCAAAATATGATCGCGTTTTTTATCTGTGTTCTTACTTTTTTTTGTGTAATGACAGTTTTTTAGAGAAAAAAAAGTAAGAACACAGATAATAACACAGTCATATCCCGACTGTGCCCCCATCTGTGTTCCCACTCGCCTCCGCGTTATGCCAGTTTTTTAGAGGATGTGCGATATAATATATCTTTGTGCCAAATTCGATCTAAATCCGTTTGGTCGTCTTTGCATCATTGAGAAACAAACATCCAAAAATCTAAACATCTAAGCCATTTCGCGGTCTCTTACTTGGAATAATACTATTTTAGGTTTATTTTGAGTATAACGAACACACATGATATTCGCAATTACTATGAAGCCATACTTTGGCTTCATAGTAATTGCAAATATCATATGAATTACAATCCTAATTATCCTGTACTACCTGGCCGCTGCCAACGGATGGACGGGACGGACGTACGACCCGCCAGCTGCTCTGCCCCCGGTTTTTAAATCTCTGATATCTTCTAAGATATTCATTTAAATTACATGCTGTAAAGGGCCATATTGATCTATATTAAATGCACAAATAATATGTAATATGCAATGATGAGCTGTGCGCGGTACTGGACAGTACTTGGACATTGCAACATTACTTTATTTTTATAAAATAAAAGGCTTTTTCTAAAATAAAAGTAGCTTAAGTTAATTATTGTTACATCAGCTATCTGCCAGTGAAAGTCCCGCCAAAATCGGTCAAGCTATTTCAGAGATTAGCCGGAAAAAACAGACAGACAGACAAAAATTGTAAAAAATGTTGTTTTGGTATATGTACCGTGTATACATCCATATACACTTAGTAAAAAGTGGTTATCTTAATATTACAAACAGACACTCCAATTTTATTTATTTAGATTATAGCCATCTAACTCACAGGGTATTTGAAGCGATTTTATTCAAGTTTGCTTGAACTTAATAGTTTCAATAACTTACAACCGAAAGTATGTACCTATTACGAAACTATTTTTTTTTAAGGAAACACAAAACCTGTTCATTATCCGACCATCGTATTAGATAACATTTAATAAAATCACATCGACATTGACTTTCTATATCTGTCAAAATGATTATCTCAATGATTTAGGCAATTGATTCGAGATAAGTTTTATTGAATTGACAAATTATTTTAAATATTCGCAACTGTTTCTTTATCTTATTTGGTCATCTCTGTGTAAGTGAGTAACATAAATTAACAAACTGATTTTACAATAGTTGCAAAAAAAAGAGAACAGGAAAGAGGGCGGTATAATTTTTCGTGCATTTGTGACCAAAATGATGCAACAACTTTTATAATGAAAAAGGTATTCTGAAACTAGGTAATTTTCTTGCTCGACAGCCCTACGCTTAAAATTCATATTAATGCAGGCTAACAAGCACAGTGCGGCGATATTGATATAAATTGATTACAAGTTGTCGCGACATTCATTAATATGGTCGGACGCAAATACTCATAATATCTTATCTAGTGCTTTCATTACCGATATCATTACTGACCGACGGTTTGTTTTAATCTTAAATAGTTCAATTGATTTATGATCGTCGAACACAACTGAGTTTTGTCTGGGAAAGGTCTAGTGATTTATGTTGCATATCTATTCCAATTTCCATTGTAAAATTGATATATTTATGGATGCATAGATACATAGTGAATTTCATACTAAATTCTAGGCTTAAAACCACAATAACTGGCTGCAACTGTAGGCGAATATTAAAACATTTTTTTTCTACAGTAATTATTTCATTAATAGAAATATTAGCAGGATTCATTTGGAAAGATCCACGTCATCTGACCTCGTCATACTTCTGTTTTTTTTTTAAAGCCTGGTCATAGGCCGCACTAAAAGAATCACGATTTATAAAAACATCGGTAACAGAAAGGTAACAATTATTATTACAACAAGGTCACTGCAGAAACTTAACGTAACTTTTAATATTGACCTGAATTATAAATAAATAGGTACAATTATTTGTTAAGACTGACTCTATCATAAATTCATGACAGATGAAACCTTGCCTTTATCTAGATACATGTAAGGAAAAGTTGACTAATCTAATAAACGAACCTATCAATACAATTCTTTGACCTTTAACTTTTCTAAGATACATTGATCAATCAATCAATCAACTCAGCCTATCGCAGTCCACTGCTGGACATAGGCCTCTCCCATATTGCGCCACAACACCCTGTCCTCCGCCTTCCGCATCCAGTCTGTCCCAGCCACTTTCTTTAAGTCGTCGGTCCACCGAGCTGGGGGGCGTCCCACGCTACGCTTGCCGATACGCGGTCTCCGCTCCAGGACTCGTCTGCTCCATCGGCCATCGGTCCTTCGACAGACATGGCCAGCCCACTGCCACTTCAGTTTGCTTACTCTGCGAGCTATGTCGGTAACTCCAGTTCTTTTCCGGATAATTTCATTTCTGATCTTATCCTTCAAAGAAACTCCGAGCATAGCCCGCTCCATAGCACGCTGAGCGACCTTGAATTTGTGGACCAGCCCAACTGTCAGTGTCCATGTTTCGGCACCGTATGTCATTACGGGCAGGACGCACTGGTTGAAGACTTTGGTCTTCAGACATTGCGGGATAGGCGACGAGATGACCTGACGAAGTTTCCCAAACGCCGCCCAACCCAACTGGATCCTCCTGTCGGCTTCCTTCTCAAAGTTGTGTCTACCGAGCTGGATGACTTGCCCTAAGTAGACGTACTCCTTCACAACCTCGAGAAGCGAACCCTCGATGCGGATTGGACTCGGCATGACGTGCGAGTTGAACATGGCTTTCGTCTTGTCCAAATTCATGCCGAGGCCAACCCGCCGGGAGGCTCCATTCAGGCTGTGCAGCATCTGGTCCAACTGTTCCAGCGTCTCTGCCATAACGACGATGTCATCGGCAAAGCGAAGGTGTGAGATGTACTCGCCATTCACATTGATACCCTGTCCAGTCCAGTCCAGCGTCTTGAATACGTCCTCCAACGCGTTGGTAAACAGTTTCGGGGATATCACATCCCCCTGTCTCACCCCCCTGAGCAGTTGGATTGGACTGGTTTTCGTATCCTGGATCTGAACAGTCATCGTGGCAGCGTCATACAGGCATCTCAACACTTCGATGTAGCGCCAGTCAATTCGACATCGTTGCAGAGAGGCCAGAACTGCCCATATTTCGATAGAGTCGAAGGCTTTCTCGTAGTCCACAAATGCCATACACAGCGGCTGGTTGTACTCCTCGGTTTTCTGTACAATTTGCCGAACAGTATGGATGTGGTCTACGGTACTGAAGCCTTTTCGAAAACCGGCTTGTTCTGGTGGCTGGAACTCGTCAAGCCTCCTGGCGAGACGGTTCGTAACGACTCTCGAGAACAGCTTGTATACGTGGCTCAGAAGTGAGATGGGTCTATAGTTCTTCAGCAAGGCTTTGTCACCTTTTTTGAAGAACAGAACCACCGCACCTCTGCTCCACGCTTCGGGCGTTGTACCCTCTTGGATGACGGAGTTGAAGAGACTCGCGAGCTCTCTCAAGACTGGAGCCCCGCCCGCTTTAAGGAGCTCTGTCGTGATTCCGTCATCCCCAGGTGCCTTGTTGTTCTTAAGCTGCTCGAGAGCCGCCCTAATCTCGCACTGGTCGACATCTGGGATGTCCTCCGTGTAGTGGCGCGTTAATTCGGCTCGATGGTCATCTGCACTATGTCCTGCTGGTTTCACCGTCCGCGCTGAGTATAGGTGCCCATAAAAATTCTCGACTTCCTCAAGTATCTCGGACTTTAAAGTAACGATTTTGCCATCCTCAGTTTTAAGTTTCGTCAGATGGGACCTCCCTAGTTGCTGAGCGAACACTTTCGACCCTCGATTTTGCTCAATCGCGACTTCAATGTCGCGGGTGTTGGCGCACCGAAGGTCGCGTCGCGTCAGCTTCCTTATCTTTAAGTTTAAGGCCCTCTTATCTGACGAAGATGGCTGCGTGGATGGCAACTCTCGTCTTTCCCTCATAAGTCCGAGAGTCTCCGAGGAAAGTTTGGACACCTTACTTTTCCGCTGCGACGGGAAAAGTCTGCGGGACATGTCGCGCAGTGCTTTGACCACCTCGTCGGCCTTCTCGTCAACAGTACCAGTGGTTTCCAGTAGGGCGAATCGATTTTGAAGTTCCAGTTGGAACTTTTCGGACCCTAGCGCGGCTTGGAGCTGCGTAGGTCGGAGGGTAGGCCTCATCATGCGGATTCTCTCAGCTCGGAAATTGATATTTAGAGTGCCTCGGACAAGTCTGTGATCGCTTCCGGTATTAAACCTACTGATCACAGAGACATCTCTAAATATGTGCTTTTTATCCGTCATGATGAAGTCTATCTCGTTCTTTGTCACGCTATCGGGGCTCTGCCAGGTCCACTTCCTTTGGGGTTTCTTTTCGAAGAATGAATTCATCAAAAATAGCCCCTGTGACTCTAAAAAGTTGACCAGCATTTGCCCCCTGTGATTTCGGCGCCCCACACCGAACGGTCCGACTTTCGATTCGCCGCGTTCCTGTAATCCCACTTTGGCATTGAAGTCCCCCATAACAACGTTGTAGTGGGCCTTAGTTGTACTATGCATTGCCTTGGCAACATCCTCGTACATGGCCTCAGCTATGTCGTCAGAGCATGTCGAAGTCGGCGCATATACCTGTATCACTTTCAGGTAGTACCTGTCCGTGAGTTTTAGTACAAGGTACGCTACCCGTGTCGACACACTACTGATTTCTACAACGCTGCTAGTGAGTTCCTTGTTGACCAGGAAGCCGACACCGCCTTGGGAGAGCTGATCACCTTCGCGGAAGTAGAGTAGGTGGCCTGACTCCAGAGTTACCGTATCCTCCCCCTGTCTTCGGACTTCGGATAACCCTAGTATATGCCAGTTAATGCGCCCTAACTCTACCTCAAGTTCGGCAAGGTGATGGTCCAGCCTCATCGAACGTCCATTATACGTAGCCAGATGTAGTCGTCGTTGGTAGCCTGCCGTAACCCGGAGATTCTTCGCACCCCCCGTCCCGCCGTTACCATGAACGCTACCTTGACCAGGAATAGCGGGACCACCGGGAACTGGGGGCCGTTGTTTTCGCACCTTTTTCATTTGGGAGGAATAATGCCCGTAGTCACCACGCTGGGCATGCGGGTTGGTGACCGCAGAGCCAATCCTTTCGCAGCGATGACGCTGCTGCCCGCCATCGCTCTGGAGGATTTAGGTTGGCTTCTTGGATGGTTATACCGCCATCAGCCGGTCGCCAGCGCCTCGTCTGTCAGTGGCAGGGTGTACCGCGTGCAGGTGAGGTTGACATTTGGGGAGTCCGGATGTTGTGTGCCCCCCCTTACACCCTTGTGCCCCCCCTTACACCCTACATTGATACTTGATAGCAATTCTAAATTCAAACCAATCTTAAGTACAATACGTATAATCGATTTAAAGCAATCAAGTTAAACAAGAATCTATCACCTTTTATTTTTTCACTAGCTTCTGCCCGCGACTTCGTCCGCGTCAAATTTTCGCTGCCCTTCCCGTCGCATCAGATTGCCTGCCAGTTTTCGTCCATTTTTTGTTTGCTGCTCCGCTTCTTTTGACCGTAGCGTGATGTTATATAGCCTTCCTTGATAAATGGGCTATCCAACACAAAAATAATTTATCAATACAGACCAGTAGTTCCTGAGATTAGCGCGTTCAACCAAACAAACAAACAAACTCTTCAGCTTTATAATATTAGTATAGATAAACAACACTACAGACAAATAAGGCATCCACGATCGGGAGTCAATAGCGGACTCCCGGCCACCGTAGGCGCGAGCTTGCGGGTGGCGAGCAATGGGTAGCTCGCCGCCCGGTAAGGACCAGGCTCGGGTCGACGGCGCGCAGTGTTCCACGCGCGCCTCAAAGAGATGTCAGCAGCGGTGTAGGGGTCTACTAGGACCGATGCCTGCCGGGGTCGCGTGATTGTTCGAAAGAGATACCGTGACCCTGGCACATGGGCAACTGATGGAACACGGGTGGGTTTTTAGTCAGTAAAAGTCTGACACGCCCTCCCGCTCCGCCCAGAGCGGGAGAAGTCATTTGATGATTTCCCATCCTGAAAAAAAAAAAAAAAAAAAGGCATCCACGATTGACGATAGTAATTTTTTCGCTCATTCTGTGCAGCCAGTTACTTTCACAGAGGTTGAGGTTAAGGTCAACCAGTGTTAGCCTTTGGGTTGCTCATCAATTCAATGTAAATACTCTCTGGGCATCCACTGAGCACAATAAAACATGGCAACATGATAGATTGTTATATTTTGACGGCCATTTTCCTCTGACCAAGGTTTTATGAGAAGCCTTTCTGGTTTATGTTTCGGTGTTGGGATTTGATGTTTATTGAGATTCAATATATTTCCGTTTTGGTAAAGGATTTGATTGAAGAGCTGTTTTATTTAGTACCTCATAAGAAAGATCTGAGTCAAACAAAATTATTAAAAAAAAAAATAGGCACAACAAAATCATGAATTAAGTTCAAGTAAGCAACTGAAGAGGTCGTGGCTAAATACGGCCGCGTGGGTCATCAAAGGATAAGCTACGCTTGTCGATTGGTGACCATCCATAATATATCAAGATTCCTCCGTGCCTTGGAAAACACGTTAAGCCGTTGGTCCCGGTTGTAATTTCGAAATTCTTTATAGTCGTTCCGGGTAGTTAATAGCCCGAAAGTATAACAACAAGTCTTTCCTAGGAATATCGTATTACCTAGTAACTTAGTTGTGTACGTCAGATAGGAAATTGCTCTTTCGGTTAAACTGTAAGCCGCTTCCAATATGGTTTCGAAAAGGCAAAGACGATTGATCGAGTTCAAGTAAGCAACTGAATGTCACCCACTAGATCACCCCAAGTGTTAACACAACCTTAATGAGACACTTACTTCATTAGAAATGTAGAATACATAAACACTGACTTCAAAAAGTCTAATTTATTTACTTAACCGAAAAACGATCAGCAATTGACATGGAAAGCTCAAAAAAAAAAATTCAAGTACCAACTCTGTTACATTCCAAGTACCGGGCACTTCAACCATAATGAATTCCGCCACACCTACATTTCTCTCAACCTGTACCACATAACAGAGCCCATACAACTTTTTATGCTTCTCATATAAAAGCAACAAGTCTTACATAAGGCCGTAATGAAAGTTAATTACTCGAACTGAGAATAGAGGGCTGATAAATCAGTCGATGACCTCGATTTGTATCAATCAAACCGAAACGCTCAAACTCCAATTTGACTTGTGTCAAACGATGATTGGTTGCAACACTGGCTATGTCTAATTGGTAGAATGAGTTTTGCTCGCGTGCTAGTGCGGTTTACTTGAAACTATAAACGTACGGATGTGGTAGTGACGGGAAACTGTTCTATGTTCTTTTTGGATTTTGTGGTGTTTTCGATATGGTTATAGTGATTTTATAGATTGATTACGAGGATTCACTTGTTGGTGTATCTTTTCATATTGTAATATAGTTTCGGAAAAATATTTTTAGCTGAATTCGAAAGAGTTAAAGTGGAAGCGAAAAAAATATTTACTTATCTGTTTAATTAACATAGGAGGCTTACAGCTAATACAAATAGATCAAGAAAAGTACATTAGTTTGAAAGCTAATTACTGAATTTAAATAAAATAGGAAACTTACAGCTAATACAAATAGATCAAGGACAGTACATACGTCTGAGAGCCAATTACAGGTCTCCACTTTAAGTTAGAGGGTTATATTGACGATTTTGATGCTTATAATTATGTAATTACGTTCGTGTTACGATCGTGAATAATATTTTAATCCACATACAGTCTGACACTGATATGCAAATTATAGAAAACTTAAGACAATTTGAATTCCGCGGGGTAAATTTATCAAAAAAAGTCGAACAAACTGTGTCTCTTTTACTAGAATTTCCTGTCTTACAATAGTCAAATTATTTACTTATCTCAGATAATATTTAAAAAATAATAGTTTAAAAAAACACGCTTCCATAGAAACCCAAACTAAAAAGTAGAAAATAATGGGAAAAATGCGTGGGGTGCCTGATATCAATACAAAAATACCTTAAAATGCACTTATAGTTTGTGACGTATGTCAGCGTAGTTTTCGAAGACAGTTTTTTGCTGTCCTGGTAACCCTGGCAAGGATAATGGCACAACTTTATGAAATTATAGTATTGTCATCGGTCCTCGATAAGTCTACAGAGTTTTAATGAAATATGGTCGTCTATAGTGGGTCAAAATCGCGCTATAAGGAGTCAGTTACAAACAAACATACAAACATACAAGTGAAGCTAATATAAAGCGTGTAAAAACGTGATAAACGAAAATAAGGTTCCATATTTTATTTCACACAAGATGTTATACAACATCTATTGAATTTGACAAAAGTATATGCTGGACTCTTGTCCAGCATATTACTTGTAAAAGATCTTTGAATCAGAAAACCAGTACAACTCCACCTAGATACAGCATAATGCAGTTGCAATATATCGTTCAGTTTACAACGGCATAACAAAGCATATCGACTCCGTCCAACAAGTTTATATATGCCATCGGAATTGGCTCGTCAATGCTTGTCGCAAAACTACAGTATTTCCGCGTAAACATCGTGTAGGGTCACTGGGTCGACCGCTTTACTCCGCTTCTCTATTTTCTGGATAGAAAACAAACTGAACGTCTAGATGAGAGCACTTTTTTCGACATCATTTTTTTTTCGTCTGATCGAGATCTAGATTTTTGAAATGGGTTTAAAGCGTAGCAAATGAAACTGAACGGTTTCAATTTGTACAGTAAATATTTTGAGTTGTTACAATTTACAATTATAAAACTGCTGAAATAATTAAAATTAAATTACAGTTTCCACTGATCTATTTATTTCTAATCTAAAGTTCTATTTACGATTTTTATCTCGCGATTATAGTGACTGAAAACATTTTAGTTAAAACTAGCTATGCCCTCGGCTTCGCCCGCGTGGATTTTGGAAATCATTCTATGATAACGTGCTACACAGACAAAAAGTAGCCTTTGTTACTCCTTATAACATTAGTTATCTTACAGTTAAAATCAATCCAGCCGTTTTGGAGGTTAGCCAGAACAAATAGGTAGACAGACAAAATTTTTGAAAACTGTTTTTTTATTATAGGTACCTTATAGACTTTATTATACATTTAGTAAAAACCTTTTATTTTGACATTACAAACAGAAACTTTAATTGTATTTATTTGTATAGATTATACATACACTAAAATGTTTACATTGTTTAAAACGGTGCACAAAAAACTTACATCAATCAATCGCAAATCTGCCAGGGTCGCGAGATTGTTCGAAAGAGATACCGTAACCCTGGCACATGGGCAACTGAAGGAATACGGGTGGATTTTAGTCAGTAAAAGTCTGACACGCCCTCCCGCTCCGCCCAGAGCGGGAGAAGTCATTTGATGAATTGCCATCCAAAAAAAAAAACAGTCGCAAATCACCAAAATTACTAACACGTTCGTACTGAACCGCGTCATCCAAACCCTCATTATTAGCTCCTGGATTTGTTGAATAGGCTATGTGATTGCAACCAACACTTTGGCCTTTGTTTCGAACGCACGTCGCGGGCCCATCTATCACTGCTCAGTGCCCGTGCCAATTTGTTAGTGCACGTCATTATGTACCCTATACCAGTATGTGTATGGACGGGCATTACTTGCCAAGCGATGGGACGCTTGCAAATTTGTGCAACGGGTTTTTGTATTGGCTGATATGTTTATAGAATGATTTTGAATTTCGAACTAGCTATTAAGGGCCGTTTATTTCAACGTCATTTTTTTAGATAGTCACTTTATGGCCTTCAGAGGGCGCCATATTCAGTTTATGTAACGTCACATTGTAAAGCAAGCACTTCGGACAAAACCTTATTTGTCAAATTATGATAAGTAGTTTAGAAGTTATGAGGGAACAGATGAACATACACACAATCACTCAAAATCATAACCCAAGGAGGGTTATGATTTTGAGTGGACTTCATCATGTAAAAATTGTCGTGTCGCTTTTGTATGGAACAGATAATAGACGATTGAAAAATTTGCATTTAGAATCCAAATTAAAAATCACCATGCACCAGTAGGGTTTATTAAAATAAAAGAGCTATTTATTGAAGCATGTTACACAAATAACGAAAGAAAATTAGAATTACTTAATTGTTACCCACCTTTCGCTTCAGTTACTTTTCCTTAATTTTGAAGCAGTCTATCTATGATCATATTTACTCTCAACGTGTTTACCGATAATTACCATAAATTGTTTACATTTTCAGAATATCGAACACGGCTAACTTCGATATTACTTCAAACACTCGGTTAGTCAATAAATTACATAAGAAGCGACCGTTTCTTTGGATATCAAAAGAATATCTACTCAACGCTTCCTGCCTCGAACCTATAACTCCTTTCTCTGGCGCACAATTTTATTTCCATGAAAGCTATAATCATAAAGTTTTTATTGCTATTCATCCGAGGCAAACACTTACGATACGGGAAAAGTTGGTTCGTTATGCCTCAAGAGGTTACTTGTACGAGAGATCCGTGTCAGTTTTGATCGGGCGTTCAACAATGATTTATTGGTCCGATATATAAATTGTAAGGTCATGTTCAACATTCGTCAAATGGACAGCTAGTAAAACTTGCTATTCGTCATCTGCTCGATATAGCTATTGACAGGCACAAATTCTGTACACGAGCCAGTGTTTATTAAAGTTGTGAATGTGTTTGAACAACGAATGCGTTCATTGAAATTTTTCTTTTCGGAGAAAGGAATTTTGAGGTCGTTCATAGTCAGGAAATACGTGTGTGTTAACATGAATTACAAATAACAATTTCTGTTTAATTTAAATTTATCTTTGGATCATATACTTAAAGAGTCTCCCATTATTTCAATAATCATTTAATTTTATGTTGGTATAGTGCGGTTCAAATAAGAATAGGAATGTCAATAACCTCTATCTGTCAAATTTCACTTGAAAAGTACGGTTTGCAAAAAAACGTATTTGCTTATCAATAATAGTAAGTCTTACATCAAATTTTGATAAAAGGGTTAAATAGTAGTAAATCGTCTTAATATAATATTTAATTATTTAAAGTCATAATTCGTTTTTTAAAACCATACCATAGCCTTTTTTATTTTCATTGTTGGCGCAAAGGCCCAGTAGCCACGCCAAAAAGTGCATGTGCTTGTGGACTGATAATGTTTCTTTGTGTTTCTTACATTGTTGTTATTTTTTGTGATTGTTGTTATTTTTTTTTGTTATTGATATATTCATTTTGCTCGAAAATGAGTAAATGTGGCTCTGTGTAGATAAATAGTTGCAGAGCGAGAAACAGCAAACATTAGAACTGATGCAACAGTGGAGGAAATATAAGTTTGACTAGTCAAACGTACGGTACCATTTTGCAAACACTGCAAAATGCAAGAAAAGTCGCCAAGCGAGGTCATTTGGCTACGGGGATAAATTAATATTAATATTTTTCACTAAATCTTTGTTAATAAAATTTATTTTTAAAAAATCTTTTTTTGCTCACCCTACCTAACTGGTTAGAATTGACAGCTATGACGTCACAATATGGCGCAAAGTCGATCCTATTCTCATTTGAATCGCATTATTTTATTTTTACATGAATTAAAAATAACACTTTAAATACGATTTATTTTTGGAGTACTAATTATTTAACAGTTTTTCGTTATTTCAAGAATTTTGCCAGTGGAATATCCATTTATTTTTACTGGATGAGCAGAAATTTATTCGAAAAATAAATCAAAGTTTATTCAAAGTAGGTCTTCAGAATAAGGACCAGTTTCAATAGAAAGTATGTTAATGGAACTGGAATTGTTTACTTGTCATAGAGTAACAATACCCAAGTAATGACTAGAGACTGCTATCACTCTGGCGTCTAGAAACACTATGCTGTGACCTAGTGTCCTCAATCAGCTTATGTGATTTATTTTTCACGTCAACATCTTTGTATAAAACTTTTATTGAATGTCCCTGTAGAAGTGAATAAAATAACAAAACTTTCGAAGGCATCGACTTGTCATACCGGTCATTTTTGGAAGCTAGGGAAGCTTTGAGGAAAATGTAGTGATATTTTTAAAAGAAAATATACTTTAAAAGTTGTAGGTGCTGTCGATAACGCTCCAACATCGATACAAGTCAGTCCCAAAAACAGACCTACTGTAACGAGAACTCATCGACAGTAAAGTAACAGAACTGCAGTGTGAAATGAAACTAATAGCACATGAATGGTAATAGATTGCTAGTCCATAACCGGCCATCATAACAACTTATTATGCATTACAAGAAGGATTAGATCCCATATCGTGTTTCACTACTAAAATTATCATACTCAAACATGACTTTAAATAATGAGCCTTGTATTATGGGCCTGCAGTGTACGTCATATAGGTAATTTATTAAGAACTTTGTCGTTACACTCGCTACCAACTTATTAAGGAAGCTTCCTTTCGTGGGCGATCTAATTACCGACAAGTCGAGAACAATAATACGTAATCTGAATATTTATGAGCGTCCGTACGATGCATCTGTGAATTTGATATACTTATACAACGACTGTTTATCTTGAACGAAAATTGACTGTGTGCAATGAATAATTTATTGTGAGCAACCGGCACTGACGTTCGCCATATTTTAATATAAATCCATCTACCATATTGTATGCAAAATGCCATTGAATGCAGTGCAAGGCAGGATCATTATTCCAATATACTGCTGTGATATTCATCACATGGACCGTGGTTGCAGCATTTTAAACAAATCATCTTTAACCGTGGATGCGGCAAGCTCATCTGATGTGAACGGACTGTTGCTAAGGAATCGATTTTAATAATGTTGCTCACTTACTCGGTTTAATGCATTTTTTGTCTCAATGCTCGTATGTTTCTGAAATGAGGTAGTTCTTGGAGTATGGAAAGTAGGACGTGTCGCAAATCGATCATCGCGTTCGGTATGGGTACAAAAACGGAGATTTAGCGTCATATCAGATCGTTGGATGCATGTCAACTGTTTGACATTTAGATTGCATCTTGGATATGTGTATCCCAAATTACATGCGCAATCGTTCGGGCAAGCACCATTTTGGTATTATAACTTATTGCATTGATAAGCGAAGCAAATCATGTAAGTTGTGAATTCATTGCGGAAAGGGCTACCAAACACCACAAAGGTTCAAATATAATTTTACTCAATCAAAAAGGTTTGGGTTTGGGGGAACCTCCATCAGGAGCGAAGTTCCTTATGCTTTTTCTTTAAATAACTCAATGTATTTTAAATAACTCTGTATTTAAAATACTCAAACTGTATTTTGACCACTATCGGCTGTAGCACCATTGAAAGCCATGGCAACGATACCTATGATTAAAAATAGGAGGGGCTTCTATGTGGAATTTATAGCCCGACCTTCACAGTTTCATTATCATTAAGCTTCAGCACCCTTGCAAACCATGAAAACGATCTTACTCTCTCGTCTCTTTTTTATTATGGAGATGCACACCAATTTCTCGTTACGTAACGATTAAAAAAAAATTACTTCTACCATAAGCTGTGTTAAAGGACTTTCTTCCAATAATAATCATAGTTCTTTCCGCTGCAGGCAAACTATTCAAATAATTATGACTATTTCAACGAAGAATAACGAATTAACATTTCCCAGCAAATGCTTAATAAAAAATCATCTTAGATGACGCAACGTTCTAAATAACTTTCATTTCGCGAGTTTTTTTTTTAAGTTTAACAACACTATTTTGTATAATTTCGTCCGTACTATTGTTTATAGCATAACCCATAATTAAGCGAATAAAAGCTATTGTAACTACGATCTGATACAGCGTGTATCAGAACGTGTAGTCATATTGAAAGATGTGGTAAAGACTATCAAACTTAACAACTTTCGCTATAGGATCAACATTTTAATCGTGAAAAAAATATCACAGGCCCACAAAAAAAAGTACCCTGCGCGAAAGACCAGACCACCTGAACTCTATGTTTTCGGGGTCGTTGAGTCCGAATATGGTACCAGAATAGCGAAGTTGGTTCGCGTTTTTTCAGAAATCAGCAATAATGCTATAACACTTAACAATCGAGTACTTTGATATACGAAGTATGCGTTTGTATTCACAGAAAGAAGTAAATGATCTAGTTAGAAGTCTAAGTTTACCGAAAGAGAAATTCTGACTTTAAATATGAATTTAGCAGATCTAGAAACATATATTCTGAATGGTTTTATCCACAACAACTGGTACTTTTGCATTTTCAACGATCGTATACTGTGTAATGACAAATATCCGATATTTTCAGCATTTTTCCTCTATGATGAGAAAATATGAAATCAATTGGTGATTCTAACTTTAAATGATAAATGATAAATGATTTTATTTCTGTACGTAGGTTTGTACAAACACTTTTACATGTCAATGAAATTTTTTTAAACTAGATGAGTTCGGCGTTTCCTAACTGACTACTCTGAGAAGAAAGGCCGAAACAAACTCAGAGGTCACAGTCTCTTTTAAAGTCCAGACATAATCTTGTTCACATCATGTGAAGATCATGTAGATTGGTGACTGAAATGGTCTTTTGAAGAAAGAACCACACAGATTGAGTGGACCTGTCCAGTCAGTGCAAGCATTTGTCACTAATCGTTTAGCTCAACTCGGAAGATAAGGAGCCCAACGCTTTGACGAACAGTACCAAAGAAAGGACATTTGGGTAGGCCACATAAATTACTCAAACTGCCAGATCATGATTACTAAGAACGAAAGAAAACAAAATTAAAAAAAGACCCACATAGTCTTCACATTCACAATAATTAAAAAATACGATACTTTACAAAGTAAATATTCATGTCATTGTATATATAAAAAATTATCAATGTCAATGTGTATATAAAAAAAAAGAAACGTATATAATTTTGTTGGTCAGATCATTTGATGACCATGTAGATCGGTGTCTGAAATGGTCTTTTGAAGAAAGAACCACACAGATTGAGTGGACCTGTCCAGTCAGTGCAAGCATTTGTCACTAATCGTTTAGCTCAACTCGGAAAATAAGGAGCCCAACGCTTTGACGAACAGTACCAAAGAAAGGACATTTGGGTAGGCCACATAAATTACTCAAACTGCCAGATCGTGATTACTGAGGACGAAAGAAAAAAAAAGATTAAAAAAAAAGACCCACATAGTCTTCACATTCACAATAATTAAAACAATACAATACTTTACAAAGTAAATATTCATGTCATTGTATATATAAAAAATTATCAATGTCAATGTGTATATATAAAAAAAAAGAAACGGATATAATTTTGTTGGTCAGATCATTTGATGACCATGTAGATCGGTGTCTGAAATGGTCTTTTGATGAAAGAACCACACAGATATTGCCACTAACTACTCAAACTGCCAGACCATAGTCAAAAGTGACACAGTGACCCACATAGTCCTCAAATTCTCAATAATCAAAGTAATATTCATACAATTAATATTCATGTCATGTGAAATAGTAAAAAAAAGAGTAAAAAATAGCAAAATAATAATAATAAAACAACATTAAGTGTAGATTTATTGGTTAAGTAAAGACTCTATTGATTCAGTGAGACATTTATTGTATAAATTATTTCATTGTACATTGGAATTTCGCGTTTTTTTGACAACATAAAACATGAAAAACTTAAATTTTCAGCATTATTGCTGATTTCTGAAAAAACGCGTACCAACTTCGCTATTCTGGTACCATATTCGGACTCAACAACCCCGAAAACATAAAGTTCAGGTAATCTGGTCTTTCGCGCAGGGTACTTTTTTTTGTGGGCCTGTATCAACTGTCCGATACAATTTTGTTTTTAAATAGTTTTTCGCGATTAAAATGTATGTTATCATCGTCATGATCATTTCAGCTGAAGATATCGACAACTAGATATAGGCCTTCCTCTAGCACCGCCACTTGTACCAGTCCTGAGCTTCTCACATCCAGAAGATTCCCGCGACCGACTCTAGGTCAACGGTTCACCTCAATGTTGGTTCCATTTCAACAATTGTTGAGTTTGATAATACGTACCGCACATTATATATAAGAATAAACAATCTAATACTTACATGCCGTATAAGATTTGTTTTTAGACAGTGAAGGCCAGAATTAGTGGTCGTTAGTGTAATGGTCGCTCTAGATAAAGCTATTACAATAAATTTCTTAATTGCCACCGCGTTGTCAGATAGCAGAGATTCTTTGTCGGTGATGCAAAAGTGATCTCACTACTTAAATAAGAATGTCAACTGTGTCAAGTGTTTGACGTAATTGTTGTTTGCGGGAGATGATTTTATATGGGCCGTGTAGATGATGGGCTATGTTAGATATGCTATGTAGTGTCATAAGTAAATCTACAGTTTCCTAAAAGAGTTTGGTGCGTCATAAAAAAGGTGATAGGAACTTCGATGCGTAACTTGTTACTATGAATTCAGTACCTGATTCAGGATCCCCTGCGTTGAAATTAACCATAAAAAAGTAGCTGTTCTATATATTTTGACCGCGTAGGTATTGATTGCACTTTTCTAGGAAACAGATTTTCTTTTATCCTCGGAGATTGTCACTGCTCCGGCCGCTTGGGCTCGAAGTCTATTTAGTGATTTCCAAGTCGGCCACAGAAATCGTGCCCAGGCGGAAGGCTCTCAGATGGTTTAATAAAATTGACGTTAAAATTTACTGACACATTTGAGGCAAGGCTGGTCAAAATATAGCCTTTTGAAAACATTGCCTAAAAATATTTATTTTAGAGCTTTCCAAACTCAGTCAGCTACCAAACTTTTAGATTCAGTTATAAAACAAAAACCAACCGCAATTTGAAAAATGTTTTTGTTGTTATTTGTATTTCTGGACGTAGGAGAGTATTTTTTTTAAAATAAACGTTTGGCTCTGCTCAGTGGCCACTTCCAACTTGCTAAATAAGATAAAGATTTATGCAATTTTATCAAACTTAAATAATAATTTTGTATTTCCCCAAAAATATAGTTCAGTCAACTGTAATTTATATTTCTGAAGACGAAATATTTCGAAAGTCCCAGAAAGAACCAACACAAGAATGATTTATTTACAGAAAAACGAGAGCCACTGATAGGGACAATTCAAAAGAACTTCCCGAGCGCAGATGTTCCTACATGGAAAGTATCAATCCGAAATCCTTCGGGATCTCCTACGAAAGTTCATCAACGAAATAAGAAATTTTAAATCGCCGGAGTCCTCCTGAGTTCTATAACAAAGTAAAGCCTACGGCGCCGGGTGGGCAAACAACCGTGATGGAATAAAAAATCTGTGTTTGTGTTGCAATCAATCAACAAAGCTTGCGCCCAGCTTCCAGTTTCCAAAGCTAACTTTTCGAAACGGGCCTGCTATTATTTAGTATTGATTTTCGACGTCTATTTTATTGGTTTTCCAAACGTTCCAATGTTTATAGAGATTTGCGACGGCTGTAAGGCTATGATTTCGTTTGATTGGATTTTCATTCATAATAAAATGTTGTTTACTGCCTCGTTGGTCTACTGGCCGTAAGCGCTACTGCTGATCATGAGGTCCGAGGTTCTATTCCCAGATCGGGCAAAGAGCTATTGGTTTTTTCCATCGGGAATTTCTCAGTAGCAGCCCTGAGTCTAGATTTGTGCCAGTCTTCAACCTCCAGGCTAACTCCTTATTACGTGGGACTTAAAGAAAACTGGTAAAATATGCGTGTACTTACTATTAGTATACGCCTGCCCAGCCCTTAGGGAAAACAATACATGATGTTATGAAAAATGTTGTTTTTTTTCTGTTGAAAATACGTTAGCGATAAATTTAGCTTTTCCCGTATATGTGTAGATATAAAAAGTCTCTTTACGCTCAAATGTTTATTGGGTATTTTTATTTCACTGCCCAACATGAAGTCTGGTCCAATCTAATCTAATACGTATATCAAGATAAAATTATATTTTCTATATCTTTATAACGCTTCCGTACAAATATATTATTCGATTTTATTACTACTCTTTTATGTGTATCGCTCAGACATGTTTAAAGCCGGATAGGTATAGCAAAGGTATTTGGCTGTAGCAATGAGAATTCCGAACGTGTTGGTCATGCCATCTATGAGAATTTATCGAAACTTTTGAATTCTTCGATTTTAAAAAGAGGCGTAGGTTATAAATGAATTCTTATTATAAATAATTTAATAGTAAATACTTATTTTATTTATGCGTTAAACAAACATTTATTAAGAAAAATGATGAAAATTTTAAACAAGCATTTTACATACCCATAAAAAAATTTGATGGTTGCGCTTGATAACATGTTTGCTGTCAATAAAAACTATTATTATTATTTATTGGTTTCAATTAACAATATTTACCTAAATTTGATGGGCATATTACCATCATACTGCGATTGCCAACCCGCCTGCCAAGCGTGGCTATTATGGCAAAGCTCCCCAAGACGATGATAACCTAAATTCACATACTTGTTCTAATTTAAATTCCAATATGTCTGATTCCCCATTTCTTCCCGTGGGTGTCGTAAAAGGCGACTAAGGGATTTACTAGAGAATGGGCAGCAGCGTTCTCTATGCATTTTACCACCATACTGCGATCGCCAACCCGCCTGCCAAGCGTGGTGATTATGGCAAAGCCCCCCAAATTAGGGGAAGCCTAAGTCCAGCAGTGGACGTCTTACGGCTGAATGATGATGTCTGATTCCCAGGCGTCAATTATATCTTGAACAGTAGAACAAAAATAATATCGTATACCTACCCACAGTATCTGACTGACATCCAGAGCAAATTGCGCGAATCAATTGTGGGCTATTATAGCATATAACCTGTCAACAACAATGAAGATCGTTTATGTATGATAAAGTGCTTGCTATAGTAATTATTAGTATGCGTTGCATGGAATATAATTGTGCAATAAGACACCGGTCATTGCCACTGTGATTGTTTTGCAAAGCAACCTGTAGCTAATTAAATTAATCTCATTATTTCATTATTTCTAACCAACTGTGACTTAATTCACGTGAAATTTATTATTCTGACGTAAAACACACACCCACAAAACTCATACTCACAACATCATAACACACACACACACCACATCATATCACGACCCTCGGCAATACTGTAGCTTCTCATTAGTGAAAGAATTAGTATGAGTAGATGAAATGAAGTATATGAGAATGATCAGTAGTAGTTCCAAAGATTACCCCCTACAAAAAAACTCATAATGAAAGCATAGAATATCAGATCATGATAGTAATATTCGTCTACTAGAGGGATTTTGGTAATATTTTCAAAAAGCACTTTTACGTGTAGGTTTTAAATGTTGTTATTGCCCGTTTTGATTATTATTTCCACAATTATTGGATAATAGGATAATAGGTAGGTATAATATAGGTAGATACGTAAAATTATGTTAGTGTTACTTGTACCTAGTAACACTAACATAATTTTACGTACAAGTTTTGTTACTAACACACAATTTTTTTTTATGATTTTTAGGAACTGTTTACTTAGGTATATGGAGATTACTGTGAAATATATTTGTTAATTGAATTGGATTTAAATTGTTTTTTTTTTAAGATACTACATAGTAGTACTCTTAAATAAATCGGTCTCAAAAAAATAACAAAAATTTTGTTTTGAACAACACCTTACCCTTAAAATCGCTATAAAGGTACTAACGTAGATTTATAATCTGCAAACATTTTCCATATGCACTCGTGTAATACTGACATGAATAATCTACAGCCAGCATAAATCTGTCACTCAAGAATTCTCAAGTGATTATGCACTGCAGTCAGCAAAAAGAAGACTAATTATCATTTTACAAGTGGCGATAAGGTGGTGGATACACAGCAGTCATGGTGTATTGTCGATGCCAATTTGACATGAACACAATTCGCAATCGAACAACTTTTTTTTTTTCATTTGACGGTTGTAAAAACGTGATTTATTGACATGCTTATTACTTCCACTTACGGGTCTTTTAGACATACGGGTCGGAAGACTGACGAGCTAAATAATTTTACTTTTGAGTTCAGGCAGTCCATTGCATATTGTGATAATTTTTATATGTATTTTTAGAAATACACGAATAGCAGGATCCTTTCAAATTTAACACTAAAACATACCGATGTTTAATAAGGACATATCAAACCAATTTCAGATATCAAGTAGGTAGTTTAAAACTAATATTGAAAATTGGTTCAATTTTACATTTACAAAAGCAAGCTGATGTTAATAGGTAGGGAACATGTTATATACGCCAAAAGAAAACAAAAACTTTTCTTTTAAATTACTTTCATATTAATACTTGGCGTATTATACTTATGAACCTTCTTCATGTACTTATATCACTCTGTCTATTGATGAAAACAGCATTAAAATCCGTTACGAAGTTTAAAAAAGCTAAGCGTACAGACGCGGGAACTGACTTTTTATTATACTATGTAAAGATAGTAAGTAGATCGTTCCATGTGATGCCGGACGTAAAGAATAACACCATCCCATTTCTTCCCATGGGTGTCGTAAGAGGTGACTAAGGGCAGTACGAGAGAATGGGCAGCAGCGTTCTCTATGCATTTCATCACCATACTGCTATTGCCAACCCAAATTCGCGGAGGCCTATGTCCAGCAGAGGACGTCTTCTGGCTGAAATGATGATGATGATGATTACACAAGTACTTCTACAACAAACAAAACAGATTTATTGAAATATTTATCACCACTGTTTCAGTTTGTAACCATAATCTTATATTTTTAAACGAGCAATTCTTGTATATATGTATATATATAATCTGAATCTCGGAAACGGCCCCAACGATTTTCATGAAATTTAGTATAAGTAATGAAATTTAGAATATATCGATTTATATATCGAATACGGCGATAAATCGATCTAGCTAGGATTCATTTTTATAAAATGTCGTTTTATTCGTGTTTTCAATGACCAACTTTATCGATAGTCAACTTGAAAATAAACTTATTATTTTAAACACAACTTACCAAAAATACCGAGCAAAGCTCGGTCATCCAGATATTAAAAATTTAAACAACAAAACCGTTTACTGGCCACTCGCTGCACCCGTATGTAACCTCCATAGATAGCGCTCACACAATGGAGTCTTGTTTAAGAATTAACGTTGAAGGCACCCAATCAGGCAGACCATCGGTTAACTGATCAAACATAACAAAAAGCCCACACTCAATCAAGACGAATCCAACGAGGTGTTAAGCTAACACTATCAATCATTTAAACGAATAGGGCCTGCTTCGTTATCTCAACTTGGACTAAAGCCAAAATTGTAATAAAGACTCTTTCGTTAACCATTTGATGGTCTGGCTGGAAATTAAAGAAAGTTATTATAACGATGACAGGGATTTTGAATTAAGAAGTCTTTTTATTTTTTATTGGCGTGACATACTTAGGGAGATGTTCTGTTTATAGTAGGATAGTGTAATCTTACGTTGTTGTGGTTGTTAATTCGGTCGTTAAAAGTTTTGTGGTTATGATGTTTATTACTGTCATATTTTTAGTTAAAATATCGGGGTGGGAATATTACAGTCTAATAACTTATATAATAAGGTTTTTATTCTCATATTATTACTGTTGGATCTAGAACACATGCATACACATGAATTTAAGTAAGTAATTTATTTAGATTTTAAAACTACAGGGCCTCGGCAAAGTGACATTCTATCCACAATGATGGAAAAGGCAATAGTGTTTGTAATTGTCATAGAGATATGTAATAAACGCTTTTAAAGCGATTGCAACTAAAAATAAAATCCATAGTCAACTCAAACTACGCTGTGTCAGCCTTTTTGAAGTCCAAATTAAATAAGACAGTCTCCAAAAACGCCCGCCATGCACCACTTCCTAGTGCTTTCGTTGGAAAGAAGTAGTGGCGCAACAAACTTCCCAGCAGCATTGCTGCCTGTTCAGTTACAATAAAATGATTCATTCTATACATTTAATTGTACTGACACATGTCGAAAAGCCCTAAAAACCACAATCCTGAATATCAAATGTTAGACCACTTTAGACTGGAAAAGAATAAGCAAGATTACATATAGTTTAAACAAATGCGCTTTACCTTCTTATTTTCTAGCTAAGAATAGTTTCAAACTACCAGTATTTTATAATATTTAATGAAAAAGAAACAAGTTACATAATTAAAGAGTTCTATTAAACGCAAAAACAGCGGACGGCAGCGAAAAGTTTGTACATAAAATCCTTTGGTTCATGTTATCGCACTTCCTTAGATGGGAAAAATGTGTTTCGATAATGTCTTCGGAATTCTCTTGTTTTTGCGGAAAATAAAATGAACGTGTACATACTTAGTTAAGTAGATTTCTGTGTATGTACTTATAGGTAGGCGGAAGATGTAGGTTACAGACAAAATTATGGAAGGGTCATAAGTTCCAAATATTTTTTTATTAAAAAACTTGCAGCACGTGATTTGGCCTACGCACACGTGGGATGGGTTAAAGATCGCAACTTTTCAAAAGTTATAGTGTCCCGTATAACGTGATAAAAGCTGGGAGAACCCGTTTTGTCCCCTGTGTACTTACAAACCAACCTACGTAAAACTTCTTATTGATAGTAAAAGGTTATGGCTCAAATATGTATATACTAACCTTTTTTTTTTTTTTTAAGGATGGGAAATCATCATATGACTTCTCCCGCTGTGGGCGGAGCGGGAGGGCGTGTCAGACTTTTTCTGACTAAAACCCAACCGTGTTCCATCAGTTGCCCATGTGCCAGGATCACGGTATCTCTTTCGAACAATCACGCGACGCCGGCAGGCATCGGTCCTAGTAGACCCCTACACTGCTGCTGACATCTCTTTGAGGCGCGCGTGGAACACTGCACGTCGTCGACCCGAGCTTGGTCCTTACCGGGCGGCGAGCTACCCATTGCTCGCCACCCGCAAGCTCGGGCCTACGGTGGCCGGGAGTCCGCTATTGACTCCCGACGCCCGGTGCGTCTCCTCCTGCGGCGGCTAGGGACGTGAGGGCGCAGAGACTGCCACTCCCTCACGCGCCCAGCCTCCTCCTTCGCGAGCATTACTGCTTCGCAGAAGGAGGTGACGGCTTCCCATTCCCTCTTGCTCCGTATCATGGCTCGCACCAGGGCCGGACGCGAGAGGTCGCCGCCGATGTATATAATAACCTTGGAATATGATCAAAAACACAATTCTATTACACTCAACTAGCTTCTGCCCGTGACTTCGTCTGAGTAAAATTTTTGCTCCCGTGACCCTTCCCGTCGCATCGAATTGCCTGCCAGTTTTCGTCCATTTTCCGTTGCTGCTCCGCTCCTTTTGATTGTAGTGTGATGTTATATAGCCTATAGCCTTCCTCAATAAATAAGCTACACAACACAAAAATATTCAATTCGGACCAGTAGTTCCTGAGATTAGCGCATTCAACCAAACAAACAAACTCTTCAGCTTTATAATATTAAGTATAGATGTGTAATATAAACATCGTCAAAAGGACGATTTGTAATTAAACGCTGAGTGAAAACTACAAACATTTAATTAATTTATAAAGCTCTTATCACCAATGAAAAGAATTAACATAATGCATCTCATCAAGCACGCAGGACTACTTAATATCTTCAACAAAAACAATCCACAACTAGACCATAAATTCACATTTCTCCACATCCATAACACTCTTTCAATTCCCTCTGCAATACATCACTTTAAGTACATAAAACGCAATTAATTAACATTAAAATAACCGAGTTGAGTGCATAGCTATCAGTACTGAGCCTTGTCTAAACAAGATGGCGGAGATTGCATCCATGATGACGTCACATTAAACATTGCCAGCGTTTTTCCACGTCTCATTAAGAAGGAGATGCATTTTTTTAAACCGTATTCTGTTCGGATTATTGTCAGGAGGATTTGGAGTGCATTTTTCGGAGGTTATGGAAATGCGTGGGGTAATTAATGAGGTTGAAAAGTAATGAGTTTTTTCTCCTTAGTAAGAAATCAAAGACTGCTAGATTAAAAACGTTTGAATGGGAATCCTAGTTGACTGGTGTACCTATATGTAAAATACAAATTCTTGTCTAAAATTTGTGAATTTATCGGTGTTAAAGATCTGTTCTGGTATTTATTTAAACGTTATGCTTTAAAAAAAATAAAATGACAAATATTTGCCCATAACAACATGCTTATCTCGTTTCTGATCCTCATACTCCTATACATTTAAATCTCACTCACACTGAGATTGAAATGTATGGGTATAAATCTCACTCACTCAAAAGTCCTACAAAAAACAGCAATGAAAGTTTTAAACGCCCGTGTCTACAGATTTTTGTTCTAGACAGTCGGTAGTGTCTGTCTGCGCTAATATTTGCGTCCGTGCATTATTGCTGAGCGAACCAGCACAACGAGGCAGGAATTACCTTTGCAGGTTTGCTTAGGGTACTGCACAGTCGTTCACTGCTAAATGAGTAATTTGAATAAGTAATCGTTCATGTTTTAGAACCAAAATGATCGTGGTGATAAACTTTCTGTCTTCTTGGAAAAATATGAGTTTATTGTAGTATGTATAAATAATGAGACAAGATTTATCTCTTTATGATTACTCAACATTGAACAATATCTAAATAAGCAGTATGATCAGTCAGTTAGGTAGTTGTTCGAAAGAGTTATGTGCCTTACCGGCTGGCCCTGGCATACATTATATGCAACTGAAGGAACACGGGTGGGTTTTAGTCAGTAAAAGTCTGACACGCCCTTCCGCTCTAACCAGAGCGGTAGACGTCATTTGATGATTACCCACCCAAAAAAAGACCAACGTAGTTTGCTTGATAAACAAGTCATGTCATTACGGACACGTGCAAGTAAAAGTCAAATTATATAATTAGTAGATATGAAAATCACAATACTAATTAGGTATGAGGTCATAAAGGATTTCAGTGCACAATTTGCTAATACCATAGCCACTGAGGTAGTTACCCCTCGTTATTGAAATCTAATTACACCTACACCTAATTATACAAATAGCTACAGGTAATTACAAACTATGTATAATAGAAAAGTACAATCAAAAGTATCAACAAATGATGCATTAATGAGCTTACTTATTAATGAATGAAACTCTTTATTACTCTCACTGTTTCTTTAAAACGGATTGAAACATTGGATCTAAACTCTAAAACTACATATTTTGCTTGTGTTAAAAACTACGTTGCAAAATTGTCCACACAATGCCAACCTCCTTGCCAAATACGCCATAACATTCTAACTGGCCATCCATCTACGCAGAAAAAAAAACAAAAGAAAAAACGAAAAAAATACCACAGCCAGTAATCACACTTCTATGGGTGTACAGGCTAAGTCAACAGTCATCTCATAACCAGATAGCGGGACGCATGCATTCTACATGAGCTACAGCTTCATTCCCGTCGACGACATTCGCGACTCTGTTTTGCATTCCCTGTGCCTGCCTTCCTTTTTAAGAGTTTTAGGTCTACGTGACTTTATGTGAACTAGTGATGTTGTTGGTGGAGTTAGTTTTAGTGTTTTGTGACTGAACTGGACTCTTTACGAGTAACATCGGAGGTTCATTGAAATAAAGAATACCACTTTTGATTCACATCACAACAGGGTTGGCGATCGCAGTATAATGGTAAAATGCATAGAGAACATTGCTGCCTATTCTTTAGTAAGTCTCTTAGTCGCCTCTTACGACACCCACGGAAAGAAATGTGGTGTTACTATTACACAACCCAACGTGACTCTTGCACCTTGAATGAGAGTAGTCATTCCCCGTAGATTTTGGGTCACTGAATTCAAATTTGGCCTCAGAATTACTCCATCACATCACATTTTGTTTAGATATCCTAACCTAAAACTTTTTAACAAAAAATTAAACCGCCGAAAAACTGAAAAGCATAAAATAATAGCTTTGAGTGATCCTTGTTCATTGATTTTTCAGCGCCGACTCAAAATTTTAAGGTTTAAGTATTATTTTATGCTTTTCAGTTTTTCGGCGGTTTAATTTTTTGTTAAAAAGTTTTTATTTTATATTTTTTTTGTGGCTTTAATGTACTAATAATACTTGACAAGATATACTCTATCCAAAACAAAAATAATTATCAAAATCGGACTACTCTGTATAAAGTTATGCGTGTTTATACATTACAATCAGTGAGTGAACAATCAATCATCCCCTGTTTTCCGACCCTTAGGGTTCGATTTTGTTTTCCAAATTGATATGGGACCACCTTGGGAGATTACACTTTCCAATAGAAGAAGAATTGTCACAATCGGACCACTATGTAAAAAGTTATGCGTGGTCATACATAAAAATTAAAAAATATACGCGTCGAATTGATAACCTCCTCCGTTTTTTTTTCGTCGGTTGAAAAGTGCAACAAACACGATTTTAGCGTATTTGCACGGTTATGTAGCGTCGCGACAAATTTAGCTATCGAAAAAATACACACAATGCTTTAAAGTATAAGCATTGTTCTTCCAAATGGCGTTGAGTTTGCGCGAATATCTTTTTTCATCATCGAGAAATTTGATTTTTAGGGTTCCGTTGCCAAATGGCAAAAAACGGAACCCTTATAGATCCGTCATGTCTGTCTGTCTGTCTGTCTGTCTGTCCGTGTATGTCACAGCCACTTTTCTCCGAAACTATAAGAGCTATGTTGTTGAAACTTTGTAAGTAGATGTATTCTTTGTACCGCATTAAGATTTTCACACTAAAATAGAAAAAAAAACAATAATTTTTGGGGTTCCCTATACTTAGAACTGAAACTAAAAAATTTTTTTTCATCAAACCCATACGTGTGGGGTATCTATGAATAGGTCTTCAAAAATGGTATTGAAGTTTTTAACATCATTTTTTTCTAAACTGAATAGTTTGCGCGAGAGACACTTTCAAAGTGGTAAAATGTGTCCGTCCCCCCCCCCGTAACTTCTAAAATAAGAGAATGATAAAACTAAAAAAAATATATGATGTACATAACCATATAAACTTCCACCGAAAATTGGTTTGAACGAGATCCAGTAAGTAGTTTTTTTTAATACGTCATAAATCGTAAACAGCAATTTTCCTTTTATTCAATCAACTCAAATATAAAAATAAAAAAAAAAAACATTTAATGTCATAAACGTAAAAATTATGCATAAACCGAGGATACCTACAGGTTTGTACGGAACCCTCGGTGCGCGAGTCCGACTCGCACTTGGCCGGTTTTTAAATTTTTATATACATGAATCATTAGTTCATAGCAGTTGCTTATACTTTACCCAAAATCTACGGGGAATGACTACTCTCATTCAACTTGCAAGAGTCACGTTGGGCTGTGTTATTAACTACCTGCACCACAAAGATTATGCTGATAATTTGAATAATCTGAAAAACACATTATAACTGGCTGCCTCCATAATAATGTCTTTAATACATTCAAAATGCTGAAAAACGATAACCATTAAAATAATTAGGAAGAAAGTTCAGCGAAAAGTATCATGATGCAAAGGATTCCTTTATATTAAAGTATATTTTTGGACAATGACTGTGAGCTTATCTATGGATAGTGGGTAGAGCTTGTTGAGACAAAATTAGTTTTTTTTAGAAGAAGAGCTTCCTCGTGTTTTATATATCATAAGTTGTATTTAATATAAAACAAGTGGGAAGACCTACGTAATCTGTTTCATATACCTATATATTTATCTTCCAACATTCAGTAATGGATTTTATATAAAACCTACAATTTAATGCACAAGTTCTAAAACATAAACCTACCAAAAGCACAACACATAAAACTAAAATACAGACCCATTTCCAATTCAATTCCGGAACACGGAATTTCAAAATTTATTTTCCATTAAGTTCATAAAGTTGGTTTTCATTGCACTGTTTACTATACAATTAACTGTTACATGGAGCTCACCTAGTTAGGCCACCGGTAACGACATCGTTACATCCATTTGAACATTTAGCATACGTTGTTTTTACAATTTTAATTGGCAGTGTTCAATGAGAACGCACTTCGTTAAAATTTCCCCATTTAGTACGCATTAAATGGAAATAAAAACATAACGTTTTTCGGTAATTGCTTTAGTGCACCGTAACGGATTTAATTGCGATTGTTATAAAGTGGGCCAATGTCAGGTTGGTAGATACAATTTTGTACAAAAAAAAAAAAAAAAAAAATAGGTTAGGACTTCATTTACCTTTTCAAATTGAAGTTTTGATTTTTATTTTACGTAACATTATAATAAAACAAGATGGTATTGAAGACTTTTTGTGTTTTTTATTTGAACGCGCTTATCTCTAAAACGACTCTAAGGATAAAAGCGTTAATTCGGAATTGAAAAATTGTTTTTCGCAATTGATAATCGAGTTTTTGAGGAAGGGTATGACCATGGTACAAACCTTAGGAGTTGGGCATATGAAAAAAAGGGTCAGGGAAAAAGATATTTTCACGCAGCTTATAAAATTAATAACTCAATAAACAAGACGATGAGCAAGCGCGTCATTGACCGAAACGCCTGAAAACAAGTACAAAATATTCATTCACAGTTGAATACTCTTCTAATTAACACCTTTTGAAGTAGCTGCAGCAAAATGTCAACTAATACACGAGTGTTCGCATATGTGCATAATAACGACAGGAATGTAGGTCGAATGCTGATTGCAGACACTCGCCTCATATCGAATTCTCTTTTTTCAAACCAACGATCTCGGTTGCGCGAAAAATTTCATATCGCCACGCGTTTTGCAAGTAAAATCAGATAACTTTTGACACTTCAATTACGTAGTGATGGTCGCCTCTAATTTTTTTTTCGCCGCGTATTTATAAGCGGGAAACATGTCACGTCACAAGCATACAAGACGAAGTTTCCAGAACAAAATAGAAGCTCCTTAAACTTTATCGGGAAGAAGGTAATAAGAGGGAAATTAAAAAGTTTTTCACTTTTAATATTAAATTAAGTGGAGATCTGTTATCGCAGGTGCACTATCGAGAGGACGGAGTTCACTATCCGCGCCCCGCGGCTGTTTCCTATTGTTTTATTTGTTTTCGTTTACGCTTGTTAGTTTCCTATTAAGTTTGAGCGCTTTAGGGCAGACCTTTTATTAATTCATCAGGATTGCTTGTCGAGGAAAGATGAACGTTTATATTGCTTACATCTTCATAAAGTTAAATCCCTTTGTAGAGATATTGCAAAGGCATGTTTATTATTTTGAAAATAGTTCGAACCCGGCACATCATGTCGGTGCGAAATCAGTTCAAAGCGCGCTATAAATTATACGATTTGTATTCTCCTTTTAGTGTTGGTATAAAGAAGAAATCTCTTTAACGTTTGTGAGACCACACTAAAGCTAACGGACAGATACAAATCTTCATTAACAGCTTGACAAAAAGTCACAGCTGCTGGCTTGTGTAAATCTAACGAAACCTGGTTTCAATGTTCTCTTAGTGACACATTGAAAAAGAAAGCTGAATTCGGAACAAATTTAGAAGATTAGGAGAGTATTTCTGTAAATATTTTGTTTAATCAGTGGCATTGTTGGTTTCTGGGTTTATAGGACTTATTCTAAAACGATAATAAATTTCGAAGTTGGGCACTTGTACTCGGCAAGTCACCGTTCTATTTATATTAATCTAAATGTAAATACGTCGTGTTTACTTGATATTTGAATGTATGTACAAAGTGGCATCTTAATGATGTGCATTAAGCTTCGCGCTGACAGCCACAAGTGTCGTTATCGATACTTAATGACTGTGTCACTTCACCTGGCAAGCGATGAACACCGACATTAAATCTTCAAGAAGAAAATAAAATTATAAAACAGGACTAAAACTTCACTTTCACTACACGTCAGCAAAGTTGAAAATAACCATGCGGGCGGCATAAAAGAAATCCCGACTGAATTCACGTAAAAACCAAAAATTATAAAAGTCAGATTTATCGTTCGTTTAACGATTTAAAGTCCATTTTTGTGTAAATAAAATACCGTTCGGTCCCACTGGCTAAGTTTTAATGAACTTTAATTTATGGAGTCTCGCACACTTTGTCGCGTTTACGGTCGTTCCGAATGATTTCGGTAGTCAGGATATGTGCGGTAGTCAGGAGACTGTTCAATGTTTTGGTTTACGTAATTCAGTCTATTAATTTCGACTTTATATCTCAAGAAGACGCGTTGTGGTGATTTTTATTGACAAAAACCTTTTTTTGGATCGCATAATGGCCGTGTTTATCTTAAAACGCTATACAATAAACGTCATTTATTTACCAACATACATAAAAGTTATAATGTGGACATAAATCTTCAGGCTAGTTTAAAAATATGTAAAAGTGACATTGACTCGACGTTTGAAACGTTTGCATCAACATCTGAAGCTTTTCTTGAAACGGTAAAAATAAAATAAAAAAAATTGATAGTTGAACTTTGTTGCTTTGCACTTTTTCTGTAATTATTTCAATTATTATTATTAGTAGTAGTATTATTTATTTGGTATAATTTTGTTAATTACAGCAAGAGGTTAAAACCTGATTAAAATCAATTTCTTTAAAATTATCACTTATATTCTAAAACCTCAGAAGAAGGACAAATTTATATATTGGACGACTTAGTCCGATAATTATCAAACATATTGTGAGTAAAACAACATTATTCAAGTCTCTTGACTTAATTCGCTAATGTGAAATATTAATATTAACTGTTGGGCGATTCATCAAGTAATCTCGGATAGGTTGATTCATTATCGTGATTCATCCTTTAGCTTGTTGAATTTATAACTCACCAACATTGGTTATTTGACAAAATGAACCATTAGTTGTTACGAAATTATGTAAACACGACCGTACGTCAGTTTGTCTGAGCGAGGTTCTTCTTTGATTTTTCGTTTATTTTGTAAAGAATAACACGAACTAATGAGAACGGATAAGCTTTGGCTCACATAAATCATGATTTTGTTGCGATAGTCAAAATATCTTCATAATTTAGTACAGCGAATACCAGCTGAAATAGTTGAGGTTCGTCATAACATCCGACATTTGTTTCGTTTTACATTCTGTGGCTGTGTCGTTGTATGTAGCGTGGTAGATATTCAGCTGAATTAATTTGTTTTAGGTGAACTTTTAAAACAAAATGTTTCAGATACATACACACTTCCTACATTTTCTTCACACAAATAATCTCACGCAGCTTGATCATGTAAGTAAATATTTCTTCACATTTTTTTTTGTATCGTTGTGAATTTCTGAATTAAATAAAAAACCTCTGTACAAATCCTGCAACTAATAAAGACATGCCTACTTGTCCTACACCCACAGCCACATTACAAGGTCCAAGAAACAAGTCCATACACCATTATGGTAACGCATCATAAAAAGCGTAATATTAAACTCGAAAGCCAACAACACTATCCAAAGATTGTTTTATTCGTTGTGAACAAGTATCTTATTTGGCTTGCTACAAGCTAGCTGTAATATTCATCATGCTGTTGGCTCCGGTGGCTTTAAACGGTGCATGTCCGTCTTTTATTTTATTTTTTTATTTATCCTCGCCTCGATTGTTGCCAGAGAGCAGTATTCATAAAACTATGGAAGCGCTGTTCCTTGTTTTACACACTCTTTTATATTTCAACAGCCATTCTAGTTGAGAAACAGGCGACATTTTATAGTGTAGCTACACTGTCTTTACTGTGCAATGTCCATCCCAGTGGAAAATGAAAATGACCTGGAAAGAACTGTGTTTTTTAGAAGGTTTTTAAAAAAATGTAGCATAGCTTAGAAGTAGGTTAATGGAGGTCAAACTAAGGAGATTAAAAATGGGTTTATTATGTTTTGTTCAAACTTATTTATGTTCTAAAGAAGTGTATTTATATAAAAAAAGAAACTTATTTTTTTAGGTTTGCGCTCTTGGTCGCAGGAATCACGGGGGTACTCCAACAATTTATGGGTTTGGTTTGGTTTGACTTGAACTGTGAAAAAATGCGTGCGAGCCGAGCGAGCGAAGCGAACGGTGAATAGTGGCCGGGAGCGCAACATTCAAGTTGATCGCAGGTATTTAACTATCTCGTATTTTTAGGACTCCAAAATATACATTATTTGCGATTCACAAAAAAGGTGGATTCATTTAAATAAGAGTTTCCAATAATATTTTATTGAAAGCAAAATGCGAATTATTGGAATAAAATTAACTGTTCCCATTGTGATTATAATAAGTAGTTTAAAGTTCTGCCGAGACTTAAAAAGAAGAAACAAAAAGGTTGAAGCTGCTATCCATTCTCTAAAGAAAGCAATAACTTTCAAAGTTAACGAAGCAAGAGCAAACGAACTCAAGACGATAGGATATTAAAAAATCATACAATCAAGTAGCCAGGCATTGTTTGTGTAATCTACTAGTACTGTCTAATTGGAGGGCTTTGTACACAGAGGCCCGTGTGAGAGAATAATTAATGTTGTTAACAAATGCTCCGTGTTGTTTCAGTGGCTAATGATGAATTATAACTTTACTGTTAAGTTAGTACATTGTTCTGTAATAATATTATTTAATATAGGTACTGGAATTATGTTTGTCAGTTTTCAGCAAAAATTGGTATTTCTCATGGTAGGAAGTTCTTTCTACTTTTCACGCTTATGTTGATTTAGCTATAGATGAAAACATAATATTTTTTATAAATCAGTAACTGATTTACCGTGAAACTATAAATGACTGAAAAAGTAATTAAGTTTATTCATTTTATGCTTATTTGCCCAAAGTAATCAAATTTCACACACAGTGATGCTTACCATACTCAAAAAGTTGACCCTTTTTATTTTTTGTCTGACATGGCATCAGTGGCGTGCCTAGGGTTGCAAAATAAGGCAAGCCCAATAAAATTTTAACCGATTTCAAAACAAGAAAGTTCAATTTATGACTGAGTATGTAGGTACCTACGTATGTATCATCGCAATTTTCTCATAAACTTGTTTGATATAGATAAATAACTCGGCGCCGGTTTGTCACTTCCCTGATGCTGCAATTGCTTTTCTAAAACGACATCGTATTTTGAAATTAACGAGACCAGTTCTAAAAAATTGCCTTTATTTAATGAAGTTTCGGACTAAATGACAAACAAATATCAACTTATCTTTGAAATACACTACGGTTGTTATCAACGCGCGTGTTATATTTTGAAATTTCCTCAGATAACTGGTGTGATATAGATGTCTCAATTCGTTGTTTACCAAAATTACCGAAAGAAACCATTGCAAGGTGTTTATGGGAATTTGCGTGCCTTTTAATGGCGCCAGATCGGAATCTTCATTCGAAAAAAATATGCAGGACAAGCAATACAACTTATTAGTGTGTATTCCAACAATCCAACTAGTTTTATACACTGATCTATTAAATTTTCGTTTTTGCGATTTACTAGTCTGAGAAATACACAGATTAGGCGTCGGTTTTAATAAAGAAATTAACTGTTTTTTCTGAGCAAAGTTGAAAGATTTTACCTTATCTTCGCCAATCAAAACTTGAACGCATTTTAAATCCTCACAAGGTACAATTACCTCCATTGTTGTAGGTAAGTCACCAAAACAATTGTATCACTGAGAAAGTGAGAAAATCTAAGAAAACATACAAAAAACTTTAATAACAAAACTTTTCCCACTCAAGCAAATCAAACTGAAGTGAGTTGCACTCGGGTGTCGGGAAAGAGTTGCAGTGTTGTCATTTAGGCAAAAAAAGTCGCCAGGTACATGAAAAATCTACCTAGATGTCGCAATTTTTTATATTTTTAAGATATTGCTTGAATATTTAATTTCGTTATTTTAAAAAGTCGCTAGTTTTTATTGTTGCTAAATCTTAAAAAACATCTCCAAACTCGTTAACACTAGAAGTGCGGGCGTCCCAAATTTGACCCATTTCGATTTTCTTCCTGCTCTAATTAATATTTTATTATGCATATAATCGTAACATTTTATGACTTTTCATGAAATATGATGATTATTATATTTATTATATAAACGAGACTTCAACCACGTAATTGCAATATACATTTTTTAAATCCAAATTTACCTCAGTCGGTATGTTCCGCGCTTCTAGTGTTAAAAATCTCCAAGATCTCACAACATCGCTAAAACGGCAACACTGCAGAGTTGGCAAGATGACAAGGTCACGCATCATACGCGTGCAACTTCATACGCATGCACGGCTTAAATCTTCCATACTGATCCTTTTTTAGACGCACAAGGTTCTAACTCGTTATACGGCACATCGCTATAAGTGCGAAAGTGACAGAGATAGTATTTGAAAGCCAGGCAAAAGCCGGTACGTGTAAGCGAGATAGCTATATTTAGACGCTGCAAATGCGAAACTCTGCGCGCGACCAATCGCGATGTGTAGTAGTGTGGCATAGGTAGATATTTTGTGTTATTTTGATAAGAATTAAGCGCGCGAACTTTTAAATAGTTCGGTTTTGATGTTGATTCTCTATCGAGCATTTTAGTAAGGCATGCCGGGCTTTTGGGCTTATATGAAGGTACCGCCACTGCATGGCATTTGTATTCAAGCATACTCTCTCTCTCTTCTACTATTAAAAAGCAAAGGTCCAAAATAAATACGAAAATGGAGTAATTAAGCTCTCCTCCCATTTAATGGTTCAACAGATGCAGACTAAGATATGCTACCATCTCGTTGGAGCTTGCTTTGATTCTAATATACAGCTTCACCATCGTAATGGCACTAAAATTCCAGATTACTGCAGTTAAAGCAAACAACATACATGTGTTAAAAGCATTCGTACAGTCAGCCAGACCTGCAAGTGACTAGTTTATAACAGCAATATAGTATGCAATACTTCAGCAGCGAATGCTGTAAAAAGGGCGTAAAGTTGATGCTCTAACCAAATCAAGTATGCGAATTACTATTTCAGGTTCAACAGAGTTTTAGATGAATAATATGATGCCATTTGTACTGTAAAATATGTAGCTAGCTTTGGAAGAGAGGGACTGGAAACTGGTTTCCTGTCTGCACTCTGATTTTAGGTTTAATATTTTATTAGTATTCTTCTTCATTGCAGTGTTTTCTCAGACTGTACAGGTTTCTTTCTGCATGGCCAAGATAATCATTCTATATTTTGCTTTTGGTTTTAATGAAATTCTCATGACTTGCAGGTGCACTGAGACCAGTATTAAGAGACAATCGTTTCGGAAATTATTAAGTTAAAATAATTATGTAAAATTTGATTCAAAACAGATTTTTCTATGGCATAAATTGACATAATTTAAAAGCTAGCGATGATATGATTGGAAATTGGGTGACTACCAATGAGGACTAGTAGAGAAGTATGGAAGAAACTCTTTTCTTCTATACTTCTCAATAAGTCGATTGAACGACATCGAGATAATGGCAAGAGAACCATGCATTTTATAAAAATAGGTAGGTAATATAAATAAATAGGGAGGAACAATAACCATATAACTATCAAATGATATAAAGAAGAGGGAATACGAAAATTAAGAAGATGATAATTGGTTAAATAAACATGCAAATTTCTATAATAAGATAGATGACATGGTAGATATTTTAATCATGCGCTACACACAACATAATATTATCAAAGGTTTTCCTGAAACGTTGTTATGTTTTTAGATCAAAGCTTAATTATCTAACTAATCAAAGTTCTGAAATGATACCGCGGTAATCAGATATTTCCTTAAATAGCATTAGCTTAGAATCATCTTAGCTGAGATTAGATTTGCATTTTATTGCTGGCCAAATTGTGCAAGTGAACATGACTAGCCCTTTGAGTCCCTCATGATTCATACATAAATGTTTTACAAGCATTTGGCAAGAATTCTATAACTAAACAAAATAAACAAGACAAGACAGTTGTTACTGCACAAAATAGGTCACGGAACCGAGGCTGAACAAATAAAAGAAACAATATTAGAACTAATAATAAAACAGTAGTAATATCACTTACAGAAATTACAGCACAGTGAGATCACACCCATAGGAGCTATATTAGTATAACGCATTTCACAGCGGGTATCGTAATTCCATCAAACATAACATAGAATGTTATTGGTAGGAAATGTTAGTTCGATCATAATGCTAACGAAAATATCGATGCCGATGATTGAAACGATATAAGTGAATTCGACGCCAATGGAAGTATTTATAAATTAGATGAAAGAAAACAAGAAAGGAAATGTAAACATGTCAATGATATGTCAAAATTTGATTTCTGGCTTTTGCAACACGAAGCTTTTTGGATGGAAATATAAAACAAGAAATGGCATCGATGAGAGAGTGAGTTCAAAATATTTTGGAAGATCAAACGGTTAATTAGTGAGGTGAGGATGTTATGTATTTTACTATATGCAGCAATTGCGATATAGGTATCCGCCTCTTAAATTATAACGACTGAATGACAAGACTCACTCTTTTCATCAAATTAGATAATGTGTCCTCTGTACATGGCCACACCGTGTTATGAAGAGCAGTTCTCATCTGATTGAAATAATCATTGAGTCCTACCATAATACCTACTATCACTAACCAATGCACTTACGGTATCTGCTTTACAACTCATAAATCTGTCAATACCCAATTTTACTATGTTCTTTATTATAACACCTCAGATTATAAAAACATGTGCTGTAAAACAAAACATAGATAATGCATCTAATAAAAACGTCGAGAATAACCGCCTTATAACGAACTAAAAATATGGATTTTCAGCCATGACGCACGACTTGATTTTATTTTTATGCTAACATATTTATGTCTCTTTGTGAGAGATGCTTCACTTTACTTTATGGCCCGTAGTTTAGTTGTTAGAGTTCTATCTAGCGATAACAATTTCATTTTAGTGCAAGCACATTCGTAAGAATGAATTTTCGTAGAGGTAAAATTTAACGCCCTTGAAATATTATTTTGTAGTCAAAGTCCTTTCCATTTTACTTACACGTTAGACCTTAGCAACGGAGCTTAAATCTATCATCATCGTCATTTCAGCCGAAGTACGTCCAATGCTGGTTGCAGGATGGTGGTAAAATGCATGGAGAACGTTGCTATTCATTCTTTAATAAGTCTCTTAGTTACCTTTTACGACAGCAACGAGAAGAAATGAAATATAATATACATAGTATATTGTATAATACTTGAAATCCAATATGGAATTATTATGAATCTTATATTTTTAAACGAGCAATTCTTGTATATATGTATATATATATATATATATAATATATATGTATATATATATATATAATATATGTATATATATATATATATATATATGTATAATTTGAATCTCGGAAACGGCTCCAACGATTTTCATGAAAATAGAAATTTAGTATGGGGTTTCGCGGACGCTAAATTGATCTAGCTTGGATTCATTTTTATAAAATGTCGTTTTATTCGTGCTTTCAATGACCAACTTTATCGATAATCAACTGGAACATAAACTTATTATTTTAAACACAATTTACCAAAAAATACCGAGCAAAGCTCGGTCGTCCAGATATTATGTTTTTAACAGTCATAGATAAAAAAATTATCTGAAATAAGCAAAATTAAAAATTACGTGTTGTGTGTCTTTTATGGAGGTCTAATCTTATATCTTTAAACGAGCAATTCTTGTATATATGTATATATATATATGTATATATATAATCTGAATCTCAGAAACGGCTCCAACGATTTTCATGAAATTTAGTATACAGGGGGTTTCGGGGGCGATAAATCGACCTAGCTAGGATTCATTTTTATAAAATGTCGTTTTTTCGTGTTTTCAATGACCAACTTTATCGATAATCTACTTGAACATAAACTTACTATTTTAAACACAATTTACCAAAAATACCGAGCAAAGCTCGGTCATCCAGATATTGTCCTGTTAACACCTGACGTTTATTGTCATTTATTAACTCATGAAACAAATAAACAAATTATTACAGTTTTTTGAGTCATATAATAATATAGACAAGCTAGACAACTAGGTAAGTACTAACGCGGCACCGCAGAAAAGAAAAAATAGAAACTGCGTGTACGCTTCGTAGCTCACCTATCACCTTTTCAATTTCTCGGTCTTAATTGAAGGCCTAGACTCATTACTTCTGTTGCTACATCTAGTAATTATTACTTTTCCATTACAGAACCGTAAACACGTGCGTAGACCTCAAACCGGTAATACTTGTTGCCGACGATGCCGACATGTTTATTACGCCGTTGCGAGCTGAAAGCGACTCGTAAAATGTTCCCAAGGTTAAGTTTGATTGTTCCAAACGTACAGGCTGCCTCTCTTCCAATTATTACAAAGGCAAATCCTTAGATCCAGGAAATGTAACCCTATGTGCACGGGATAAAGTGGAATTTGTAATGGATGATCTTGTGTCTAGCAAAACAATTTATGGTGCTCATTGTACGTAAGATTGCAACGCTTACTCTAAATGCGGTTTTGAGGTTAAACTCCTATTTGCTTTTAACGTGATTTAAATAGGTCAAAGTACATAAGGATTACAAGAGTGGTTGTGTCCTTTGAAGTAGAGGTCAGTAATAAAGAGACTAGTAAGATCTGCTGTTATTGGTCTATTAAACTTCTCTACGATAGCATTATACTATTTTGTTAACCGTAAAACAGCATATTCGAATACAAAGCCTGACGTTCTTGTGAAATAATCTAGTTTGATAGTATCAGTCATAAATTATGCCCAAGATTAGCTGTCTTGTATAATTTAGCGTTAGTTCATAGATGACTCATAGACAAGAATGGAATTGTCAAATGCAATGACACAGCAACATTTGTAGCTAATATCATTCTGATTGTTAGTTGTTCTAGATTAGAGTTACTTAAATTTGAATTAACATGCATGCCATGCATCCTGTGTTCATTACAATTATTATTTTCACTTGATCCTTACTATTATCATATTAGATGGATAAGAGCCAAGTTAGCTTTTAACCTATTAATTCCCTCATAAAACTATTTCATCCCTGAATCGGAAATTAAAATACCTAAAAAGCAGTACCTCAAATTACTAATGAGTCTAAAAAATCATAATGTCCACTTTTAGTGTGGTTTGTTTTGGAATCCTTGATATTTATGACCATGAAAGTTCATCAACAAACACGTGCATTACATATATTTAGTTAGCCACGCTCATAAACACTGCATAATTATAATGCTGTTCATTTCTCACATCAAGTGAACTATAAAGGATGTTACCAACAAATATCAATTTGTTAAATTAAAACTAAAAGTTACCAGATGCTGGCAAGGTTGACATCTGCGTTCTCCCGAATTTAATGATCCCCAAGGCGGCCACACTAAACAGCGAACATATTCTAAATTTAAAGAAGCAAATCGTTCAGTCGATACATTGAAACGGAAATAGAAGACACACGATCCCGCGGGAAGTCGAACAAAAAACGTAAAGGAGAAACACATGACCTCATTTGTCGCGAAGCGAGGGAATTATTTATTACTTTTGATACCTCTCGCGTCGGCTCCCCCTTTGTCTTTGTGAGAAACTCTGTGATTTTAATATCGCTACTGTTTCTAAAGGAATTTGTAAATGTGATGCTCTTTATAAAAATTATGGAAGGCTTATGTTGGCTTTTTATAGCTTCGCTTTGATGTCAAAATTAATTTAGTACGCGATGAAATGATCCGCGCTTATGAAGTTAAGATTTAAGGTAAAGGGCGATGTTATATGAAGAGCACGAGTAACATACTTAAAGCTAAAAGTAATGGTTTTACTGACATGTAGCTCGGATTAATTTAAGTGCGCAACAAATTGAATGGATTGGCTGGTCCAAAAAATAAACTTTCTAGGACTCTTATTTGCCACAATCTCTTACCTAGTGGCGATGAGATGAATGATTATAGTCATGATGTGAACAAGCCAATGCTGTGACGATGCATTTTGTACCTATCTATTCGTTTCTTGTGTTTAAACTATATGATAATGACACACCTGTGGGCTTGTTGCATAAAAAAGGTCAAGGTGGTGCGTAAAAGTCATTTTGATTGGAGGAGAACTCACTCACTGAACATGCTACAAGCCAAGGCAAAGAATACGTGTGACGTATTGTGTTATGAAATTTAATCATTCCAATATTCTAATTACAAAGTTTTTCATGCACTTACAAATCACAGATAGCAGTAAATTTTAAACCTTATCCCTTCAATAACAGGATTTATGGCGGGAGTTTTGAAACAGCAGATTAACTTGGTCAAAGGTTGTTAGATGCGTCCGCCAGATGCGTCTGCGACGAAAGTGTCGACTAATGACTTGGCGGTGACGATGTAAACATTCGACGGGCGACACTGTCAAAATCATCACGACAGCTAAGAAAAAACTGAAGGGATATTTGTAAGTTTCACGTATAGGCTTACAGGCGTCTATGGATATAAATATGGAGGAATTTGGATTGCTTTATATTTATGGTTTCAAAAAAGAGAGTTAAAAAAGATACGGCAAAATTTTAACGAGATTAGTATATCGAATCTCCAAACATAAATGACAAAAAATCTAAACTAGATCCAAAACCTTGTGTTTCACAACTGACCCCATCTCGTTCAATCTTGATTTATTATTCACAACTAATAATAAATATTTATAAATCTGTAGTAGCTCACGGCCTGAATTCTCGAATCATAAAGGTCGTCCAGCGGCGGCTCATTAAAATCACCATCAATCATTTTACAAAACGCTGAATTAGTACCAATTGATATCATCAAAATATTTTCTGTTCTAGAAGCACAAACGGTACGAACAAAAGGAAACGTGTAACCCGATACAACTCCGTTAAATGTTTACAAATGCTTATGTTTGGCGAAATCAAACACGATTTGAGTGGCGTTCCACAAAAATACAAGCCAAGGGGCGGCAGTAGCGAAATTCAGTGTAAACAATAGTACAAAGACGAGGTAAGATTATTGGAGAATTTGTTTTAAGCCACTTGAGGTACTTGTAAATATTTGGTAAGCTTTCGTACGCCTTACGTCTGCCATTTCACCTGCCTTCGTGACGTTAAAGTTTAATGTTATTTGTTTTGCGATAGAAAATCGAGCTCCAACAACATTATTTTGACGTCCCTTTTTATAAATGTTGAGTTCTCTCGTATTTTCTTTTTTTACATTCCGTTTTGTATGTTTATTTGTCGTAAATGTGTTTATTTAACATTGTGTGCAAAATAGGTTTGTTGGAATAGGTATCACCTATTGCTTTAATAATTTATATGAAGGTTCTTTTATTGTGAATGAGACTCTGTTACAGATGGATTATATGCATTATGATTCAAAATATAATAACATTTCCGTCCAGCTCTAGCGATCATATTATAGATACAATATATTGCGAGCTTAAACATAATTTGGTGCAGAAATGCAGAGGAAACTGGATTAATTTCTGCTAATGGCCTGGAAGTGGTGATAATGGTGGGAAAACAATATGTGTGACTTCAATTTATACCAAATTAAAGTGCAGCTGCTTTAAATGTTAACAATATGAAAACATTTTCAACTGTAACAAATTATAAACTGTGATTTATGCGGGTCATTTATTTTTGTATTTAGAAGCAGAAGCTTTCGTTTAGTATTTTCAGAGAGTTTAGAAAGGTGGCAACCGTTTTCAAAGCATTTATAAGTTCTAGAACAACTTTCAATACGATTGACTTATGCTTTTCAATTGGTTAGTTGGTTACTTTGCCATAATCGTTTTCGCTGATAGAGTGAGTTTATCTATCCCCTCTGACCTTACTTGGTCTACTATAGTCTTTAAGAAAACTTGGAACAGTTTACTTTCTATTGGACCCACCGGCCTGTACGCAAGCTATTACTCGGCAATCTGCAAACAATCATCGAAATTAAAACCGAATTAATTACCGACTCTGCTATGAAACACAAATCCGTTGTTCTTATACCCACACGTGTGATCAATCATTGCAAAGCTCCAGCTCCTTATGAAGACGAACAGACAGACAGTCGTAAAACTCGTGATGTGGACTGATTGGAAACACGTTCAGACGTTCATTCGTTCAACCGTGCGTACGCGCGCTTGCTTTCAATTATAAAAGATGTTATATGCCGCAAAGGAAATAGTGTAGTGCATTACTGTGACGAATAGGCGAAATATTAATTTCAGTCTATTAGTATTTTTGGAAATAATGTGTTTTTCGGATGGAAGCGTTATATTGAATCAAGATGTTAGTCTCCACATTCCCTCACTGTTCAGTAATCTTTATTGGTTCTTTCAAGCTTTATTCAATTGTGTTATACCATGCATGTTGCTACCTAAGCGTTCATTTTCGTTTTCACGCAGAGTTGGCCACTTCATTTTAATTTTATAACCTATTTTTTATATCATTGACCCAAGAGAACCATAAGGCCATATAGACCCATAAGTATTTTTTATTAACAAGTTTGCAACGTTTACTTCTTTAATATACAGCTTCAGGTCATAATGTGTATAATCATTATGTCATAATGTTCGCATCTGCGTAAATGAAATATTTACGAAAAGCGCAAAAGGCAATGCCTTAAGGTACAATTTTTTAAACAGTCGAGCATTTAAACTCACGCGCATAAATCCGTCAGTTGAAGTTAAAAGTCGATTACAAAACAATTTTGAAATTTAAATTCGATTATTCATTTTTTCTTCGATACGGTGGATAAGTAGAGGGTTTCTCCTCGCTGCGTATCAGAGACCGGAATTATAATGTCGGTAGTAAGTTATCTTTAGTCCGCTACGGTTGCCATATTATTAACGTCACAACATTGATATAACACGTGGCTCCTTTCCGCGGACATGTCTTCCAAACCGCACGTAGCAATCATCATTACGAATCAATCGTCGAAAGGCAGATGTGTAACAGTTACACTTCATCAGTTGTCCATGTAATTTTATTTTGAAAACGATGTAAAGCAACCATAAATGCTACATGAAACTCGCAGTTTTTGTAACAGCATAAGGTTGATATTGGTAAAGCGGAGAAATTGAATATCGGTTCGAATACGAAAAGGGTTGAGTGCGACTGGCTATCTCGACGTCATCCTGTGGATCCCTATATTTAGAATGTCACTTAATAGCGTACAATTTTGCAGGCAATACCGTCGATTGTGTAGGTGCATTCAGAGGAAAATGCTCGACGGAACGGAAAATTTGTCGCGGCCATTATTCGCACTAGCGCTTCGGACGATTAAATTCGGCTCACCCACGAGTTTAGCACTGTGATGTACATGAAACTAGCTTCAATTGATGCATAGGAGGCAGTTATCTCCACACAATTGCGTTCACCACTTCCTTTGAATAATTCTGGAGTTGAAAAACCAATATTTCTAGGAATTTCTACCCCACGAATGATATTTTTTTTGTTGCTATTTAATATTCAAATCGATGTCTAAACCCGTAAAAGATAAGGAAGTCTAACATTGTGTGCTAAAAGACCGAAAAACAATTATAATAATTCAAACAATCGAAAAGTGGTCCTATAAAGCAATTTGTCATCCGCGATAACGCTGTTTGAAAACATTAAATCGGTGAGTAAAATAATCTCTTCTCTCAAAACGAGATTTCTGAATCTGAATTCGATTGTCCCCTTACTGGATTGTAAGTAACTTAATACTTTGGCGCCGTCCTACCACATTTTGGTAGCTTCTTCTCGGTTTCACGCAGCTGTCATTATGACAAAGTGTTTACAAAATGCTACATCTTTTTTCTTTATCTTGTGTTTTGCATGTTTATTCGATAGGTTTGTGAATATTTTATTGTTATTGTGTGTGGAGATAATATGGAGATACGTTAATTTATGTTTGTTACTTTAATGACTGTTTTGTCACGTTTAGACGTAATTGCTCCAATAATGATGTGACCTTTGTTGAAGCGTAATATTATATATAAATAGAAACGAACACGAAATTAAAGATAAAGATGACACCATATAGTTCCCGATCCAAACATTGATGGTATCTTTAATACCCCTTACGAAATAACAAGGTCAGTAAAAGATTCCGTAGTAAATAAAGAGATTACGACAGGAGTTTGGTTGGGCCTACTTTCTCTCGTGTACCTACCTTTTTTATCCTAACAGACAATAGCAGACTTAGTTCAGCACCGTCTTCATTGCAGTAAGACTCCCGGTATTTATTCCCAAAACGACGTAAAGTAGATAAGCCCCTCCCGTGTAGAAAAATTCCCTTTTAGATTTATCGGTAATCTCGTTTGTTGCCGCTTTTATTGTTTCTACGAACAATAATGAATTAGACTTACTTGCTCACATTATTTGCTTAGGCCCGGCGTCATTTTGTTTACTTTGGTAACTGCATATCCCGTCAGGGGGAGAGTGGGGTTAGCTGAATCAATGCGGTGGGCGTTCTGCAAGGGGATTTCTAGATTTATCGTTACTTTGTTTTGTATTGTACAGTCATTTTCATTTGGGTCCGCACACAAATCTGTGAATTTCCTTTGTTCAATTCGGTGTAGCAAAATTTCATCCACTGAATCTCGTTATGAGAGACTTTGATGTAATAAAAGGAAAGTTTTTGAGAGAGAGAGAAAAGCAATGTTAACATTCCACACGATGTTAGCGGCTATTTGATCACTAACGAGACGATTCCCGGAAGCTATAATACTTTGTTACTTTTGTGAAATTAGGTTATTATTTTTCACATAAATTGTTAGAAGCGTTTTAATTAGGATGTGGACTCTTCATGAAATATAAAAGCATTATCTTTTCAAAATTTTCTTTGCTAATTAATTACAAACTGTGACAGAAAATTTTCCACGTCAAATTAAAAGAAAACGATTAATGTTTTCTGTTACAATTTAAAACGAATGTATTGTTTTTTTTTTGTAACTCACGCTTCTTAAGAGCTGCGATAAATAAAATTCCTTACAACCGTTACAGATTCAAAAGCGTTTCAGAAAGAATTTGGCACTGATTTAAATTAACCTCTACATTTAAATATTTCCCACGACATAACATTACGATACGGCATTATCATTTATTCAAAATATGCACGGATTTCTGTGTCATTAGCTCGTTGATTCCACAAAATTCATCTGACGCCTCCTAATGAGTCGCATACATTTCGGAGGCGTGTTATGGAATGCAACGTTACGACATTTGGGGCCAAGCAAACGAAATTAAGCGAGCTCATTAGTAAAGTACTGGCAACTAGAACTAACTATATATAAGATAAATTCACACGGAATCAGATAATACACCATATTTGGATATTAAAACTATTTAAATAACGACTTTTGTGAACTAGTGTGGGCGCGTTCGGGTCTTTTACGTTCATATAACTGTTTCCATAGTCGGTTTTGTGAACTTGTCCCATTTAGTTCATAATCTTTAATATTATTAATTTCTAGATGTTATGGGCGTTAAAGTGTAATTTTTTATCCTTTTAACTACATTAACTGCTTGTTTTGCCACCTCTAGTTAACAGATTTCATACTAGGGCTTGGCTGGTTTCAGATCCTCACACAAAACTCAAGAATTTAATACTTAAAAACAGTTTACAGATGTTTAATTTTGCTTGGATCTAGTTTTCATGCTCGAATCCTGACCTCAGTGACATTCTATACTCATCGGTACTTTTTTAAATATTCTGGTGAAGAGTTTAAATTACACCATTATGGAAACTCTCCCTTTAAATTTAAATTAATTCATTTGGTGGACTGCGCATTATTTTTGTTGTATTTTCCACTTATAACTTAAGGGGTAGGAGAAACCTTGCACGGGTTGCCAAGCGTGAGAGGGGAGCGTTGTATATTGAGTAGATTGCTGATAGGGTTGGCGTTGTTTGGTGATGCGACAGGTGTTCAGAATAAGTCTTATTATTATATTCGTTCTCTTTGTGTCTATTGCCTTGAAGGGTCTCAAAGTACTCGTTGGAACTTCGTAAAGGTACCTGTATGAGAAGGTGGCAATAGTTTACTATGTTTTCTTGAAAGTATCGTCATCATCATCTCAGCCGCAAGACGTCCATTGCTGGACATAGGCCTCCCCCTATTTGGGGGGCTTTGCCATAATCGCCACGCTTGTCAAGCGGGTTGGCGATCGCAGTATGGTGGTTAAATGCATAGAGAACGCTGCTGCCCATTCTCTAGTAAATCTCTTAGTCGCCTTTTACGACACTCACGGGAAGAAATGGGGTGATGCTGTTCTATATGTCCGGCACCACATGGGACCGTCATCGTTTGCTGTCATTTAGTTGGCTTCCAGTCTAACTAGATAGAGCTGAATGCTATATTTCACAAGGAGCTACTGCCTATCAGACCTCCATAGTCCAGTGACTGGGTAGCATGATACCCCTTTACCCCTTGGTAGGGCTGGTTCTCAGACTTTTGGACTTCTGATGGCCCAACGATCCATGAATGCCCGGACCAACGGCTTAATGTATAATTATGTTTTCCTATCCTGTCTTCCGAGTCATAAGATTAGGACAGTACTCGTACTACTTTGTTGTTTATAGAACAACTAGCTGACCCGGCAAACGTTGTTTTGCCATATAAATAATTTCCTAGGTGGGGATAACTAATTAAATGACGATTGATCAGTTTTCGACCGGAGAGGAAAAATGATTAAATTACTAAAATGGCTATTAAAAAATAAGAGTTGATCGTAGAAGGGTGAAAATTGAGGATTGTATGTATTTTGTATGTTGTATCATAAAAAAATAGAAATTAAAAAGTTTGTCTAAAAAATAAAAAATAAAATTTTGGGGTGGACTACCCCTAACATTTAGGGGGATGAAAAATAAATGTTGGCTGATTCTCATAGATACCGGATAAGCACAAAAAATTTCATCAAAATCTGTCAAGCCTTTTCGGAGGAGTATGGCAACGAAAACTGTGACACGAGAATTTTATATATTAGATTAATATTCCAACTTTTTAATAGGTATTTTGATGTCGTTCTTACATGTTCTTCATTAAGTTGTCACATTGACAGCTATCAAAAGTCTGGTAACGTTTCGTAACTACAATACCTATAGTAACAATATGTATGTACTGTATAGGCTAAAACCTAAACAATGGACTAAGAAAATGATGTTTCTTATTTGTACTCACATTCATGGCAAATAAATTATTTCTTTCTTTCAAAAGAAGGAAAAGAAATAAAGAAAGATTGAGTAGAAAGTTAGGGTGTAAGTACGGATATCTTGGTACGGGCATGTTCCCTATCCAAAATACATCTTTGTAGTTTACGAAATCTGATTCTGAAATATCATCATCATCACCATTTCAGTCCAATAACGTCCACTGCTGGATATAGGCCTTCCTCAATTTGGGATCGGTTTACCATAATCGCCACGCTTGGCAGGCGGACTGGCGATCGCAGTATGGTGGCAAAATGCATAGTGAACGCCGCTGCCCTTTTGTATAGTAAACTTCTTACGACACCCACGACGGGAATAAATTGGGTGGTGCTATTCTTTATGTCCAGCACCACATGGAACGATTCTGAATAAAGATTTATTATAACTAGTGGTGGCCCCGTGGCTGAAATTCGACCAAAATTAAAAACTACTAAATTTGATCATAATTAAAAATATTCGGTTAGTGCACTTTTTCTCCATATAAAGTTTAACTGTGCCAAATTTCATACTCCACCGTCCACGTAATTTTCGTAAAAAGGGGTACAAGGATTTTGCTTCACGTATATGTAGATTATAATTATCATTAGAGCACAAACGGTCGTGACTCACAAATTGTATTTAGTGAGTTCAAACCCTGAAAATGGCGAAGGATAACATCATGAGGAAAACTAAAAATTCGAAGACAGATACTCTCTCAACAACGTTCAACCCGCACTAGGTCCTGGTGGTGGATTATGGCAATTACCTCTAACCGAGAGGAAGCCTGTGTCCCAGGCTGTGAGAACATTAGAGGCTGATTAATTGTGTGATTATATTTAATCATCATTTAGTCATACGCATCTCTTACTAAACCACACGTTCAGAACTGCTTGTGAAAGCAACGGGTTCTCGTCGAATAGAACATCAAGTACCTAAGGTTCTAATACGCGACCTTTCGCTCGGCAGCATGCGGTTGAACTTTTAAGCAAGTGCTTAAATTAATTAACATAATTTGACATTTTTCTCTGAATATTATTTTAAACCGCAGTTAAGGTGGATGCAGAAAGGTAGCTCGCTGAATTCAAGTTTTCTTATGTCAGTTTCAGGTTGCGCGTTGATTAAAAATATGATTATCGACTGTAACATATATGTATAAGGTGTATCTATTCATACACGAAATATTTTACGAGGTACACCTGTAGGTGGTAAAGAAGCTACAGCAACGAAAAAAATTTCTAAATGATTTTTTTTTTCAAAATTTAATATTTATAAATTATTTGAAGTACATAAGAAATACAACCAGTCCTTATTTTTTACGGCCTGAGACACCGCGGCCATGCTCGTGCCGTCCGGTCACCGCACTCGCAGCGTCAGGCGGGCCATTCATAGAATTTGGAGTAAAGGTTTTATGCAAAACGTCCCAAGCAGTTTTAAAATTATACTAATTACGAAAATTCGAAAACGCTTAGATAAAAATGTTCTTTTTGCTTCTATAGCTTCTTTACCACCTACAGGTGTACCTCTTAAAATATTTCGTGTATGAATAGATACACCTTCTATGTGTAAATTACAGAATTCTAATCAATACAATCTTCTAAGTTTATTTAATTCCACGGAATTACTTTTTCATGAAGAATTTTGAATTTCGTGGGCTAACTTGGAGCATCCCTCTTCGTTAACTAAACAAAGTTACTTCCCGCGTCTGTACGCTTAGATCTTTTAAACTACGCAACGGATTTTAGTGCGGTTTTTATCAATAGACAGAGTGATTCAAGAGAAAAACTTTTTAACATTTTAAGGTTTATTATTTTTTGCTTTTCAGTTTTTTCGGCGGTTTAATTTTTTGTTAAAAAGTTTTTATTTTATACTAGCTTCTGCCCGCGACTTCATCCGCGTTAAATTTCTTGTTCCCCCGACCCTTCCCATCGCGTCGAATCGCCTACCCGTGCGATTTTCCCCGTTTTTGCAATATTTTTCATTATTGCTCCACTCCTCTTAATTGTAGCGTGATGTTATATAGCCTATAGCCTTTTTCGATAAATAAATTACCCAACACAGAAATAATTTTTCAATTCGGACCAGTAGTTCCTGAGATTAGCGCGTTCAATCAAACAAACAAACTCTTCAGCGTTATAATATTATAAGTATAGATTTTTTGTGGCTTTAATGGACTCATAATACTTGGCAAGGTATACTCTATCCAATAAAAAAAGAATTATCAAAATCGGATTACTCTGTATAAAGTTATGCGTGGTTATACATTACAATCAGTGAGTGAACAATCAATCATCCCCTGTTTTCTGACCCTTAGCGTTTGATTTTGTTTTCCAAATTTATATAAGACCACCTTGGGAGTATACCCTTTCCAATAAAAAAAGAATTATCACAATCGGGCTACTATGTAAAAAGTTATGCGTGGTCATACATAAAAAAATAATATACGCGTCGAATTGATAACCTCCTCCGTTTTTTTTCGTCGGTTGAAAAGGTTCACTGTATAATGGCAATCCAGTAGCAACATAAGTCGGCTTATAGTGTTTGTTCTATAAAAATAATTTACCTACCCATGCTTCAATCTTCGCCGTACGACCAGTTTACGTTTCGTGTACATAGCGAATTAATTTTAAGAAGATTGGTGTCCACTCGTGCGATCCTGATGCACTACAGTGAACAGATAAACACTGCGGAGCCTTTGTTATGAATATAAAGGATTTTCAACAGCTCAGTTACCTACTCCCTGAGTAAAAAATTGTGCTACAATTTTCCGTAATTGTTTTTTTTTGTTTTTTTCAAAATTTCCGAATCTTTTGGTAATCTTATTACAAAATGCTGCTATCTATTTCAAAATATTTAATTTCAGAAGTTAGATCCCCAATTCCAATTGGTCATTTTCTATAGAGAAGAGCAGACAGACTCCAAGTTTCTCTTTTAATTGGTTTATTAAGCATAATTTGACTGGCACAGTGATCTAGTGGTCGTAAGCGGTACTGCTGGACATGGGGTCATGGGTTCGGTTCCTGGTCGGAAAAAGTATTATCTGTAAATTCGCAGTAGCAGCCCGAACTTTGAATTTGTGCCCGGTTTATAGCAATAGGCTCGCCCCCTATCACATGAAACTTATTACATAACTGGCGAAATGTGGGTGTCTAATGTTATACCTCTGCCCAACCCTTTGGGGAAACATGGCGTGATGTTATTTTAAGTATTGAGGAGAACAATCACTATTTCATTAAGGATATCTCTACCTGTCATACCAGTTCTCCCATCAGGGGGTTTACTCACGAATTAAATAGATAAGCAATAATAATAAGTGCCATGTAACAACAAAATAAACGAATCTACTAAATAACCGACGATAAAAACATGAACTTTTAAAATATTGCAATTGTTTTGCAGCTTCAATTTATCGCTATCAAACGATCGTCAGTTAAGTCTATTAGGTTAAAAACAGAAATGTTTCATAGTTTTAAAACTGCTGATAAAATTCATAACTATCATGCAAAATAAAAAAAATAAAATATTTGCTTTAAATATTTTGTTTGTACTTATTTAAATGAATCCCGAATTTTCTTTTAGGTAAATTATCAAGAATTTTTAATCGTAGTTCGTTCGCACACCTAATTAAATGTATTTATAACATTTAACTAGGAAGGTTTGTCTACATCAAAATTATAACGACTTTAAGTTTGAATGTAGAAAGTTATCTCTAAAAGATGATTCTCTTGATATCTGAAATATCCCAACTATGTTGGGGTCAGCTTGCAGTCTACCCGGATGCAACTGAATACCAGTATTTATCATGATGGTTTTTTTTATATTACCTCCACATCCCAGGTCCTGGGTAATACGATACCCCTTGGTAAGAATGGTTGTCAGACTTTCAGGCTTCTGACGACCCGTAACGGCTGTCAAAGATCCACAAATGGCAACCAGGACTAACAAAAATGCGAACCCAATTATTGTTCAAAATTCAAACTGAAATGAAAGAAACAAAAGAAAGACAGTCAAATAAATGTGTAAGACAAAACACGGCGATAAATTCTTGGTGATTCGATATAAATTCGTTGTCCTTTCCTCTCGCCTGCCTGTACTTTGTCATTGCGATAATTAGGACGTAGAAGTGTTGCCGACTGTAATTTCTCTTTGTGTCCGAGTATTTTGTCATGTTTAATTTCATGCCTTCAACCGCATCTTCGCCAATTAGGTTTGGTGACGTCATGTCTTTTTGTGGGAGACAACTTTTATGTTGATGTTACAATAAATGTTTTTGGTGTGGATGTTCACGTAGACGAGTGTTAAATTAATAGGTCTTTACCTATGAAAATGCCGTTTTGTATGAAAAAAATTAAACGATTTTTTTTCATGTATTTTTTATTTGTATTAATCGAAATAATCACCCATGCAATCAATGCATCTTTGCCAACGCAGTGGCAGTTTATTGATGCCCTTCTTAAAAAAATCAGCTGGACGGGAGGCAACAAATTCTTCAAAGGCATTTGTACTGCCTCTCTGGTATTTATTTTTTTTCCCGCCAAGAAGTTATCCAAATTCTGGAAAAAGTAGTAGCCTGTAGGCGCAAGGTCTGGTGAGTAGGGCGGATGACGGAGAGCTTCCAACCCCAGTTCTTGCAACTTGGGAGACCGTCTGCTGTGCAGTATGAGGTCGCGCGTTGTCGTGCAGGAGCAGCGGAGACGAGCGATTGACCAATGCTGGTTGGAGATGTGCCAGCTTCTCCATCATTGAGTTCAGTTCTTCACAGTACACATCTGCAGTAATGCTCACCCCGTTTGGTAAGAAGCTGTGATGAATCACACCGGCGCTAGACCACCAAACAGTGACCATCACTTTTCTAGGGGTAAGTTTTCGTTTAGGGCATTGTTTAGGTGCTGAACCAGGATCCAACCAACTTGCTGAGCGCTTGCGGTTATCAAACAGAATCCATTTTTCATCGCAGGTAACAATGCGGTTCAAAATTCCTTCATTTGTGTGTCTGTTGAGCAGTGCAAGGCACGTCTCGACGCGTACTTCGCGCTGGCGATCATTGAGTTCGTGGGGCACCCATTTGTAAAGCTTTTTTACCTTGCCAATTTGACGCAAATGGACCAATATTGTTTTGACGCTAACGTCGAAAGCTGCTGCTAATTCAACCGTAGATATTGTATCATCAGCTTCCACAATCGCCTTTAATTCGTCATTGTCGACCAAAGTGTTCGGACAACCGCGAGGTTCATTTTTCAGGTCGAAATTTCCAGAACTGAAGCGAGCAAACCAATAACAGGTGGTGCGTTAGTTTTTAGTGTTAGCTCCGTAAACGTCGTTGATGTTGCGTGCCGCTTGTGCCGCGTTGCTGTCACGACGGTACTCATATTCCATAATTACTCGAATTTTTAACGTATCCATGATGACGAAAAAGACTGAAATGCGATGAAAATGTAACACTAATCAATAAACAAATGACTACTTTTGGAAAAAGAATTCCATGTTTTTAAAATAAAATTAATTTGAAATTAGAATTCTTAGACAAACAAAAATTATTTTGATTTGAAATGGCCAGTACTGCAGAACGGCAATTTCATAGGTAGGTAGGTAGGATAGAGTGTGATGTTGATGTTATTTTCAAGAAATTAAAAGTATTTTTAGGACAATTATATGTTTTTAAGTATTTATTTTTATTTACATTTTTCTTTTTATTTTATTATATAGGTAATGCATTATTGTTGTATCATCCCTCTACAGTACTACTAGCTTTTGGCAGCGGATTCACCCGCGTGGTGATCGAAGATTATCCCACAGGAACACGGAAGACACGGCGGCGACGGTGGCGGTCACGGTAGTACTACTGGGACATAAAGTACTCCATGTGGTGATCCAGGTTATTAACTATCTGTATGCCAAATTACATCCAAATCCATTCACCCGCTTTTGGGTGATTAAGTAACAAATATGTAAACATACGAACATTCACAACTATAAAGTCAATTAATAGGACATACTAGGACATAAACACCGCAACAAAACATTTTTTTTTTTTGTGGGGCCTCTCGTAGTTATGAAAAGATTCTTACTACTTAAACGGATTGTGACCCAGCGAGTTCTAAAAAGTTAACTTTTTAGGCCTCCAGCCGGGGCTTATTATACTTAAAACTAAAGCGAAAGCTCTAAAGGTTACCCCGAGGGAGGTACGAACCTCGGCTTAGGCAATCACTGGTAGGGGGACAGCAAGGGACTGGCTGGATCTGGGTTAAATTATTTAGGGACTAATTTAAAGCTAACGGCGCAGCATCGCGGGCTGGCTCTTGCAAGGGTCGGGAGGGACTATTAAGTCGGGGTCGCGACGACGGACCTCGGCGGCGAGGTCGGTACAGTTTGTGTGTTTTTCTAGCTGTACTGCAACAAAACACTGTCTCAACAACATTTTATATCGAAAGTTATCCATAACTCGTCCACAATGAAAATACTATTATCAATCGACCGGCGTACCTCAAAGTAGGGGTTCGTGACGAAACAATAATTATATTTAATAATCACCTTATCAAAGACGATGTAATTTGTTTGGGCTGATTCAATATCGACCGACATAATTTGGTTAGTCAGCTGTCTGATTGATCAAAGGCTAAGGAAATAATGGCCTCACTGTTCACGGTAATTAAGAAATTTTAATAAGAAATAAGAATCGATATTTTTGGGTATTCGATTTGTATTGGCTGTTGATGGGCATGCATTATGCAACCTGTGTATTTCGTTTTGTGGCAGTTGCTCATTTTATAAAAAATAAAGATGTGTAGTTACGGAATTGTAATTTGATTGTTGTTAATTTGAAGATTATTGAAAATAATTATATACAGTCGAAATAAAATACTTAAGCCAGAGCTATGCCTAGATAAAGTGGAAAAGTTAAAAATGTGTGTGATTGACACACCATGGATATATACCTAAGGTATATCTATTCATACACGAAATATTTTAAAAGGTACACCTGTAGGTGGTAAAGAAGTTATAGAAGCAAAAAGAACAATTTTATCTAAGCGTTTTTTAATTTTCGTAATTATTTTAATTTCAAAACTGCTTGAGACGTTTTGCATAAAATCTTTACTCCTAATTCTATGAATGGCCCGCCTGACGCTGCTAGGGAGGCGACCGGACAGCACGAGCATAGCTGCGGTGTCTCGGGCCGTAAAAAATAAGAAGGAGCCAGTATTTTTTATGTGCGTCAAATAATTTATAAGTAAATATTACATTTTGAAAATTTCCATTTCGATTTTTTTTTCTTTTCTGTAGCTTCTTTACCACCTACAGGTGTACCTCTTAAAATATTTCGTGTATGAATAAATACACCTTATATAGGTCATCATTTCAGCCGTAATACGTCCACTGCTGGACATGACCTCTCCCAATTTGGGGGGATATATAGGTAAGCTAACGAAAACCTTACAGAAATAAAAGTAAAGAAAATGTTTATTATGCACGAACAATACACACATACAACGTAGCCAAAAGCCTCATATTCGAAGCCAATTACAGTTCAAAAATTCTGCTCATTGCTTGATGTCAAGACCAAAGAAAATAAACTTATGTAAATTCAGATGAAATAGCGATTGCCACTTGTCTCTCTAGTCTTTTCTAGACCACAAGGTGTCAACAACAAATATAGGACAAATAATCTAAGGGACTGACGTCACTAAGATAGCCTATAGGTAATCACAGCGACACCTTATGACGTAATCCTGTCCTACTTTTATCGTTGCAACTTGCACTCAGATTTATGTTACTACAGTGACATCACCACTATGAAACGGCTTTATGTATTAGTGATAGATGCCCTGTTGAAAGGCTATTGATGTGAGAAAGCTCTTAGTTTTTCATGAGTGCATTACGTAAACTAGTAACCTGACTTTTTATAGGCGTGTTGTGAAAATTGATGGCAGTATTATGTTTTTTTTTGCTATAAATATACCTACCATATCCATATTTTATTATCATAAGATAAACATTAAGCTTTTGTCAGGAACTCTGATAGAAAAGGATTAATTAAGAATCTTTGAACTAAATTTTCGTAATTACACTTCCATATACGAGCGAAATGTACATTTAAGCAGTCCGCAAGTAACAGAAACATTTTATGCGATAAAGTAATGAATTACAGTGTTGTAAGAGCCCACAAGATGGCCGCTGACCTGGTGAAGGCCGTTGGTTGCGAGAAGCACAGAACAGGTCGAAGTGGTGGTGCTTGGGGGAGGCTTATGTCCAGCAGTGGACGTCTTTCGGCTGAAATGATGAAGAGCCTGGTTGGTGTAGTGGGCGCTAACGCTAATGCTAAGCATGAGATATTATGTTCGATTCCCAGGTCAGGTGCCCTCACGTCACTAGCCGCCGCAGGAGACGCCCCGGGCGTCGGGAGTCCATAGCGGATTTCCGGCCACCGTAGGTGCGGGCTACTGGGCGGCGAGCAATAAGTACCTCACCGCCCGATAAGGATCAGGCCCGGATCAACAGCGCGTTGTGTTCCACGCGCGCCTCAAGGCGATGTCAGCATAAACTGAAGGGGTCCGCTAGGGCGATGCCTGCTAGGGTCGCGGATTTGTTTGAAAGAGTTACCATGGCCCTGGCACAAGTAACTCAAGAAACACGGGTGGGTATGAGTCAGTAAAAGTCTGACACGTCCTTTCCGCTCCACCCACAGTGGGAGACGTCATTTGATGATTTTCCCCGCAAAAAAATCTAACAAATAACTAGCGAATTATGGGTATACTATAGCCGAACACCTCTGCTAATCCTGGGGAGAAACAAAGCATGATGCTATGTTATGTTCATAAAACACAATATTAAAGGTACTTGTTTATAACACAAACGTTAAAAATGCTCGCTGTTCTATCGCACAACTTCAGTTGCAAAATAAAGTTAGCATTCATTGACAGAAAAAAACGCATTCTCTATAACAACAGGTCCAGCTCGTTGAAAGTTCAGTCAGTTCCCAGTTCGATTTGGGATTAAAACTCTTCCCTAGTTTTTCTAGAGAAAGACCGACAAAAGCTATTTAACTTCACAAGCAAATAATAGTTCGCTATCGCTCTCCAATTTGCATGCACAAGCGTGAAACGCAATAGGAACTGTGTTAAACATTTCGTTATACATACGTAATTGAGAACTGTTACTGATTCCGTTGAAATGAGACGAAAGAACGTGGAATGGGATTAGGATCCCAAAAATTGGGAGCCTCGCAAATCCCTAAAGGGTGGAAAAGTTGTACGACCCCTTTGCTAATAACAGTAATGAACAGTAAAGGTCTCAATATGACATGGAGCAAGCTTTAACTCATTTATCAGCCACATTGGGACTGGGATATTTTTAAAGGGAAAATCTACTTAATCCCTTTTCGGCGGGTGCTGACGTGAAGTTCGTTTACTTTTTGGAATGTCTGTATTTTGTATCGGCCTTTTAATTAGTCTTCAAGTTCGGTCTACTGGCGTTATATATAATTATCATGGACACAAAATACAAACTAAAGTCACTTTGGTATCTGCCCGTGTGACCGCGGTTTTCTTCTAAATTACGTGATGAATTTTGATGCGGTTTTCATCACCATTTAAAAAAATCATTCCGAAATATATAGACCTCATGGATTGCTTCCAATTACATGACACTTGCGAGGGGGGTATGATTCGCATTATGAGCGCTGGCCATTTTACGTGGATGTGACGCATATTTTCCCTCAACTTGTAATTGTTTTTGTTTGTGTTTTTTTCTGCGTCATGGTTACCGCAAATATTTTCTTTCTTACTTTTACCTATGCCAAGTGCTTTGGGGACTGTAGTCGTGGTGTTAAGTTATATTATGTAAAATATAGAAATCTCGATGTATTGTCACGTTGTTAAAAATCGTTCGAAGCATGGCATATGTCGCAACCCAGTGATTGTCGCAAACCAATGCTGGGCACACCACAATTGCGGCGGTAAGTCCCCTCTTTGAGGAGCGAATAGAGAGGCGTCACTGCGTCCTCACTTTTCACCTAATGCAGGTCTTCACCGGGAATGGGTGCTTTGGGGGTTTCCTGTTCGGGATAAACCGGGAGGAAATGCCCGCGTGTTTCCATTGCGAGGATCGTCTGGATGACACGGTGGAGCATACGGTGGAGGTGTGCCCTACCTGGGTGGAGCACCGCCGTGTCCTCGTGGAGGCGATTGGCGGCAGAGACCTCTCGCGTCTGGCCCTGGTGCGAGTCATGGTACTGAGCGAGAGGGCATGGGAAGCCGTCACCTCCTTCTGCAAAACAGTAATGCTCGCGAAGGAGGGGGCGGGGTGCGTGAGGGATTGGCAGTCTGTGCGCCCTCACGTCCCTAGCCGCCGCAGGAGGAGACGCTCCGGGCATCGGGAGTCGATAGCGGACTTCCGGCCACCGTAGGCACAAGCTTACGGGCGGCTCGGGTCAACAGTGCGTTGTGTTTCACGCGCGCCTTAAAACGATGTCAGCAGTACTGAAGTGGTCTGCTAGGACCGATGCCTGTTAGGGTCGCGAGATTTGTTCGAAAGAGATACCGTGGCCCTGGCACATGGGTACCTAACTGAAGGAACACGGGTGAGTTTTAGTCAGTATATATCTGACACGCCCTTCCGCTCCACCCTGGAGCGGGAGACGTCATTTGATCATTTCCCACCCACAAAAAAGGCATAGTCGCTATAGTTTCCACCAATTAGTTCACGGGTACACTTTCCTGTTATTTACTTACCTAGCACCTTTTACGTAGGTACGCAAGTGGGATAAAATAAATTTGTCCCAAATAATTCGTAAATATCTCATTATACGACTAGTTAGGTGACATTAGATAATTGCAGCACATTTTCGGAATAAATCAGCAATAAAATGGACAGTTAATCTCTAACGGCCAATCTATTTGATTCATAGTATAATTAAAAAGAGAATGCTGGACAATTGACTTTTGGTGTACTTCTAATACAATAGTTAACTAACTAGCAAATTAGTCTGTGAATATTTTAGTGCACTTCACAATTAGGTTTTAATTTTATTGATGTCTTATACTCTGGCTTTTATCTTAGTTGTAGAAATACGTCTTCTATGGTCATGATTTCTATAGTGACGATGTCATCGTAATGCATAAATGCATTTCTAGATGTTTTTTTTACTATCAGGCTAACTGAACACTTGATTGTATCCTAGGTCTGAAGTTGCTCTGATGATGTAGCCGAAAGACAGTCGAGGGAACTCCTTAACGACTTACAGCGATTACCCGGTCATCATTTCAGCCAAAATACGTCCACTGCTGGACATAGGCCTCCCCCAATTTGGGAGGCATTGCCATAATCACCACGCTTGGCAGGCGGATTGGCGATCGCAGTATGGTGATAAAATGCATAGAGGACGCTGCTGCCCATTCTCTAGTAGGTAAGTCCCGTAGTCACCTCTTACGACACCCACGGGAAGAAATGGGGTGATGCTATTCTTTATGTCCGGCACCACACGGTACCCGGTAATTAGCCAGTCTTTGGACTTAATTAATTTCTATTGATGAGAACTTTGCACCCATATATATAGTGCGGGGTAGATACCATAACTAAAAAGTAAAAAATAAAATTAAAAAACCACTTCCTTAAAAACACTACAAAGTGAAAAATAACTTTAACTTCGGAAGTCGGTGGCAAAAAACTTAAATACAGATGCTAAGACACCGACTTCGGAAATTAAAGTTATTTTTCACTTTGTAGTGTTTTAAGGAAGTCGTTTTTTTTTCTAAAAAGTTTTTTCATTTAGAAGTTTTCTATGTAGGAAGTCAGTCATTTATTTATTAATAATAATCTTTTTATTTTTGACATGAAAGTTTTTTCCGCTGTGTTTTTGCCTCACACAAATTCACAGTACAACTATAATTGCTAAATGAATAACAGGGACAGGACGTGATTATAACATCATTAACATAACACATAGTGGAAAAATATTCTATTGACTGAAAAATAACTAGTCAAAACTTGTTCAAATACATACCACCATTCTATAAGTTTCAAACAAAAGAAGAATTTTCAATTCGGTTTTTAAATGACGAAGCTCATCCTCCTTTTCTTGATTTTGTTTAAAAATATAACCTAGGTACCTAATTACTGTGTGATAATCACTCAACCAAACACTCAACCAAACATGAACATCATTACATTTTGTGAAGCACTTTTTACTACTGTCGCCTCGTCCACAACTTTTAAAGAACCACAACTCTTAGTACTAACGTACTTAAAATGAACATCGTAAGTTATTTTCAAGCACGTTCCTAGATTAGCATGAAAAATAGAAGTAATCCGGCATCCTAAGATATAATTATGAAAGCATAAAAGAATGAATAAATCCGCTAATTCCGGCACTCCACTTAGTGGGAATGTTTTTGCTATTGAAAGTTCCTGTTTCGATTCAGTTCGAGACGTTGCTTTGAATACTAAGTGATGAATGAGACGAATGCAAATTAAAAACTGGTACAATTTTACACGGATTTGGTAGAGTTTTTTTTATTTCTCGGTTTGAACTGACAATAGAATTAAGACTTTAAAGAAAGCATGGTGAAGTTCAGTTTGCCTTTTCTCTGAAGATGAAGAATGATGATCAACGTATTTATTTGACTATGTACCTATTAAGGGGTTTGTGGCTTAGTAAAAACCCAGCCGCACGGGTAGATCTATCAAGTAAAGCTGCGCTTGTCACGGTTACTCCGTGAATGGGTGACTATCTTCACATACCGAGACCTCTCCCGTGCCTCGGAAGTCATTTTAAGCAGTTGATCCCGGCTGCCATTTGTGGATCTTTAACATTCCTTTCGGGTCGTCAAAAGCCCGAAAGTCTGACAACCAGTCTTACCAAGGGGTATCGCGTTATTCAGTAACTGGGTTGTTGTGGTCAGATAAAAAGTCGCTCCATAAAATACTTATATTCCTGCTTAGACTGCAAGCCGACCCGAATAAAGTGGGGATAAGACATGGGCAGATGATGAATTTGCTTTAACAAAATATTGATTGCACGGCATTTTTTGTTGCCCAATAAAAATAAATATGGATGGCACACAATTTTATTTTTTATAATTAAACCTATTAATTAACGTTAACGTTAAAGTGACGCCAGTATTCCTTGAAGGGCTAAATAGAGATGTACCTTTCAATACATCCCTATTTCGCCGATTCTGTTTAAGTCCCATTTAATAAATAGCGAGCCTATTGCCTTCAAACGGCCACATATTCAGACTCCAGGCTGCTACTGAGAAATTCCTAGTAAGAAACCCAATAAAAATTTGCCTGACCTGAAAATTGACTTCCGGTTTAGAATAAATGAACTCATTATGCTCCATTCTAGCTGTTAGTATTTCTAATTCAATCAAGAGAGCACCTGAACCCCACAATCGACTACATTATCAACAAAAACACTATTAATTCCACACCTTTACAGAAAAAAGCATTACCATACTTACTGCACATACTCACCGTACTTCCGCACCGAACTACCGTACTTTGGCATCGGTTCCTCAGTCGACGAGAAGCGACTAGCTATATACGATTTTTTCGCTCAAGAACCGTTCAGAAAAATACATTTCAGTTTCTCCAAAGCTCTGCCACGTCGAAGAGTTTCCTCCGGTTCCTGTCCAGGTGGCATACAATCCGTGTAACTAAAAGCATATATTAATAGTTGATCGCTACTATTCACACAGCCAGCGCGTGTTCATTACGCGCGGCGATAAGATATATCAAAGAGCGGCGCTTGCTTGGTAGGCAGATTCAGCACATTACGACAACCAAAGACTTGATACGACTTGATAAGACCGCTTGGTACAAACGGATCATTCATCGTCATAATTTCAGCCGAAAGACATCCACTGCTGGACAAAAGTCTCCCCCAAATTTAGGATTTGTCATAATCACCTCGCTTGGGTTGGCGATCGCAGTATGGTAGTAGGATGTATAGATAACACTGTTGGCCATTGTTTAGTAAGTCCTTTAGTCGCTATCTACGACACCCGCGGAAAGAAATGGAATGGTGCTATTATTTTCTTATATACCAGCTAGTAATCTCTCGCCACAGTCGGTCACTCACTGCTTATCAACTAATTTTTAGTTGCTAGCTCTACTCGCTTCTCGCTAATCGCCAGCAGTGAGACAGGTACCTTCAATGGGCTCGGACACATCGCCCGCAGTCTTTTATTTAGCTCAAACGAGCCGTGTTACTTGCTTGCGTGATTGTAAACAGCTTTCAGTCGATTGGAAAACTGAATTGAATTTGTACGTAGTACTGGTATCGTGGAAACGGATAAAACGTAGATAAAATTAGTTAGACGGAAATTACTTGTGGATGTTAAGTAGATGGTTGTGAAAGTAATGGAAATCAAAAGTGCAGTGATACAAAAAACGTCAAAAGGTATTTACTATTTAGTGTCTCAGTCATATTCCGATGCACTTTCTTAACCACCAAAAAGGATTCAATAATTTGTTTTATCTACTCTCATATGGTGAAATTCGAATTATAAACTTCAAAATGAATTTATATCGTAGTTACTTCAAAAACACAATTCCGATATTTAAAAATAGAATAACAATATAAGAGTCTTTCTCTAACAATATAATGTTATTATTTATTATTTTTTACCAAAACTCATCATCTTCCTAGCCTTTTCCCAACTATGTTGGGATCGGCTTTCAGTCTTACTGGATGCAGCTGAATATCATTATTTTACGTGGAGCTACTGTCTCTCTCACCTCTACAGCCCAGTTACTGGGTAATACGATGCCCGATTTTTTACCAAAACTATACAAATAAAATCAAAGAAGTTAAGGCGCTTCCCTCAATTCTTTTTTTTATTATGGAAGACATATGCGGGACGTTCCATTATTATATCATTACAAAACGATTTCATACTCTTTCAGCTTTGATATTTTATTTAGTAGGCTCAATATCAATGTATGTCACTTCAGAGATAAAGTAGCGTATGAAACTTCACATGACTAGGTATTAAATACCCCCTGTTATGAAACAGTTTCATAAATTACTATTATAGACATGACATGTATCAGAATCAAAGGCATTCGTTGCAATAATTGGACTACTATGTAACTGGACTAGCAATCACTATGTTTGGCACAGCCAGCACTTTTTTTTAAATTCAGACCATTAATAACAGACATTCATAATAGAAATCTACACAAAACCATTACACGACGACTGAGCAATAAATCGAAACCATTTCGATATTAAAACGTTGTCCACTCGAATAGAAAACAATCGAATAGAAAATCAAATAATTGATATAAACCGCACGCACATATCATTAATCATGTTAACTATCGATACATTCATAAAGTATCATATTTTGACGTAAATAATTCGTATAAAGGGTAGCAAAAATAATGTGTATTACCGGGGTATTTATTATCATCGTGACGTGGCGGGTTGGGACTGGACAATATATCTCTTGGGGCGGTCAATGCCCAGGATTCTGTTTTCCTTCATTTCTCTGACAGCGTGAAAATCGTCAAGGGCCATTTGTTGGCAAATTTACGGCTCATGAAGCTTGAATGTGTGATGAATTCTGTGAATAAATCCATGCAAAATGTTCTAGCGAATTAAGGTTGCAGTTTTAAACAAAAACATAGTTGTTTGTGTGATAAATAATAATTATGTATGGAAATAGTTTTTGGGATGGTAGAGTTTTAATAAGCTACCATTTTCGATTCACTGTTTTTTTTAATTATTTATTAATAATATCCATTTTATACTATAGCCTTACCAAAGCATGTACCGGCCCCGAAAATCGACATACCTATATATTTATTTTAAATTTGAAGTAGTTTTAAAAACGATACATATTTTTCAAATACGCATTAAACTGCTAAAATAAATTGGTCCTTCCATGTGCCCACATGACCTAAAAAGATTTAAAACTGTATTCTGTTACCAACAAAATTCACCCCATTTCTCTTAAAATAAAAATAGTAAAAACCTAAAGCAGGCCCAGTAAAACTTTTGTCGCCGCCCCTACCATTGGCAGTCGCAATGAATGCACCGAAAATTTCACCGTCGATTTCATATCGGTATCAGGCTAATCATCGACATTACACAGATGACTGATTAAGCAATTTCTCGCTCCACTAAGCCCAGACGCATTTCATTACAATATATTACAGAACAATATGTAATTTAGCACACTTCCTCTTGAATGGGGACAGGTATTTATATCGGTTGTCAAGTGCCCACAGGATGATTTAGAAAAATGTTCAATTAAAATGCAATATTCAAATATTTTCTGGACACGTTTCAGTGAACGAATCACATATTTTTACAGGCGATTATTAAAAAAAAATGCAGTTCGTTTTGTCTGTAAAGTAAAAATGAAGTTTACTCAGAAAATTTACCTAAAAAGACCGAAACAAGATTGAGAATACAAAACAAAATTAAAATAAATTATAAACAAAGTAAACTTCGGCTTAATAGAGTATCCATACTAATATTATAAATGGGAAAGTGTGTATGTCTGTTTGTTCGTCTTTCACAGCAAAACGGAGCGACGAATTGACGTGATTTTTTAAGTGGATATAGTTGAAAGGATGGAGAGTGACATAGGCTATTTTTTGTCTCTTTCTAACACCCAACTTCCCTAAAATGGGAGGTGGAACGCGCTAATCTCAGAAACTACTGGTTCGTATTGAAAAATTCTTATTGAGTCGTGTAGCCTATTTATTGAGAAAGGCTATAGGCTATATAACATCACGCTAGGATCAAAAGGAGCGGAGTAGCAACAAAAAAAATGGACGTAAACTGGCAGGCTGTGATGCGACGGAAAGGGTCAGGGGGAGCAAATATTTGACGCGGACGAAGTCGCGGGCAGAAGCTAGTACTACATATTTTGAGCTGAAAACCTAAGTTAGATACCCGCATTAGGTTTAGTAGCAAGCGGAGCTCATTAATTTTCTTTCAGTTTATAAGTTGCAATTTTGTCCCGCCAGCACCGACACCCAGTTTTGCGTTATCAAAACTTTTTAAAATCAAATTAATATTCCGAATTAAATTCAAACATAATATAACTTATATTTAAGAAAAACCCCCTTTATATTTCCTTTATTTTGATGCCCTCTATAGGTTTGGTAGGTATTTTTAGGGTTCCGTTGCCAAATGGCAAATAACGGAACCCTTATAGATTCGTCATGTCTTTCTGTCTGTCTGTCCGTCCGTATGTCACAGCCACTTTTTTCCGAAACTATAAGAGCTATGCTGTTGAAACTTGGTAAGTAGATGTATTCTGTGAACCGCATTAAGATTTTCACACTAAAATGGAAAAAGAACAATAAATTTTGGGGTTCCCCATACTTAGAACTGAAACTCAAAAAGAAATTTTTCATCAAACCCATACGTATCTATGAATAGGTCTTCAAAAATGGTATTGAGGTTTCTAATTTAATTTTTTTCTAAACTGAGTAGTTTGCGCGAGAGACACTTCCAAAGTGGTAACATGTGCCCCCGTAACTTCTAAAATAAGAGAATGATAAAACTAAAAAAAAATATATGATGTACATTACCATGTAAACTTCCACCGAAAATTGGTTTGAACGAGATCTAGTAAGTAGTTTTTTTTTTTAATACGTCATAAATAGTAAACCGCAATTTACCTTTCATTCAATCAACTCAACATAAAAAATAAAAAACATTGAATTTCATAAACATAAACCTTATGCATAAACCGAGAATACCTACAGGTTTGTACGGAACCCTCAGTGCGTGAGTCGAACTCGCACTTGGCCGGTTTTTTTATTGACGAATTATTATTTCACGCCAAAAATCCACCATTATTTTCCAAACATCTACTATCTACGGTCTCTTGGGGTTTTAAGACGAATATAATGATATTATCTTAACCGTCGAAAACTATCCAGCCATTGGGAAGATAGGAGTTCATAAATAAATTTTCAAACAAATATACATACATTCCCTCTCAACGAGTGGAGCCGTGTATTCTAGCAGTGAGAACAATATAGGCTGATGATACATACAAAATACGCGCAAAAATACAGCCCTTCCTTGGCGATCGGGTAAAAATACATAAGTACCTTGCCCTATTTACTAAAAGTAATCTACACTATCTACACTTAGGGTCTGTTTCACAATCAATATGTAAAGCTTTGAGTAGTTACTTAACGAGTTAACTACTTAGAGGTTAAATCCTTTCGTTAACTTTTTTGCGTTTCACAATCATCCAATCGGTAAATTAAAGTAAAGAGTAACTAATTAATACTTACTCAAGAGTGTGCTGGCAACATTAGAGTTTAACCTTTCGTTTCAAGGCACGCATAATTTAAGTGATTTTTTAAAAGTGTAATAAACACAGAATAATCAGTAGAAATATTTTTCGTTTAATTACCAAGTATATTAAGGTACATTGATGTAAAAAAAATAGTACATTGTAATGTAATGTGACTCATTTCACCTTTTTAACGATGTTTTAAAATCAATGTTTCTGTAAGAACGGAACGCAACGAATTGTCATTGTCAGTTTATGGTCAAGTCTAACTGGCGTTTCGTGGTGATTTTGTTTGGATTCGTACCGAAAATTTGTTAAAATGGTTTTAAAACGGGAAAGAGGTAGTAATTTTACGCGCGAAGAAACTGACACGTTAATTCAACTTGTACATAAATATAAAAACGTGCTGGAAAACAAAAAAAGTGATGCAGCTACATGGGGGAAAAAGAATAATGTTGGCAAAAAATAGAAAAAAAATTAACAGTATAAGTAGTGTTCAATTTCGTAGCGCGAAAGCACTAAAAATGCAGGTTTCGAAGCGCATTTGAGGTTACTGAAGCGCATTTGTCAAATTTACTTATCCAGTAAACGGCTACTTGGCAGTCCATCCAATGATTAATTTACTAATCAGATAAAGTGGTGATTAACCTTACTGTAGGATTGTGAAACGCAATTAAGTAGTTTACTGAGCAGTTATGTTAGAAGTAGCTTACTAAGAACTTTACTTAGCGATTGTGAAACAGGCCCTTAATATTATAAATGCAAAAGTAACTCTGTCTGTCTGTCTGTCTCGCTTTCCTGCTAAAACTACAAAACCGATTTAAATGAAATTTGAAACACAGATAGTTTAGAGCCTGAGAAAGGACATAGGCTACTTTCCGTGACTTTGTCTGCGTCCGCGATAACCGACATTTACGCAGATGAAGTCGCGGGCAGAAGCTCGTAACAAATAATAATTTAATGGAACCATGGAGATAAAACCGTCTGTAATCGTCAAAAATAACAACAATTATCTCGTTGTAATGAAACAAAAGATGTTCGGGTTATTAAGATATCTCGGAACTCAATATTGTTGCCGAGACAGCCTCGGGCAATGAAGAAAACTAAGCCGTGAATACAGAAAGAAAATTAATTAAAAAACTTAATTTCGAATATTGGATTTTTAAGATTACGGTACACTCTGTTTCAAAAATGTTCCCTCCTTATGTTTCTGTGTGCTTTATTAAAAATTGATAAGCGGAAATTAATAAGTGCCTCCATGTTTAATTAATGATCCAGGAGGGAATTTTAAATGTGTAAGTCTGCATTTTTTTCGGGAAGGTAATTAGTGAAGAAAAAGTAATTTAAAATGAGTAAAGGTAACCTATCTACTTTCCTTCATGTTTAATTTGCAATAACCTACCGATTTCTTTTATTAATTGACTTTCTATAAACTGCTAAGTATCATAGTTTACTTATCGTGTTTGTCAACTCATTATTTTCGTATATCCATTGCACAAGGTTCAGGGTCAGTTGAGGTTAGACACCATAACTGACTCTGAACCTTGTGCAGAGATTATTCCTTTATTTCTCCAACTGCAAGCTTGATACATTTTCCATTTTTCCCACATTATAAAAGGCTCCTTATTTAGCCTATGTAAGGGAAGACTAGCCAAGTTCGCACACGTAGCGCATTGTGATCAAAATAGGGAAAGCGGGTAAACAGGAATAGCACCGGTAGCAAAATAATTGTTGCAAGGATCGCGGAACTTAAACGAGGTACGCTATGCCATTAAACTTTCCGCTCAGAAATGCTCTTTGCTGTGGGTTAATTTGCATGTGCATTGTCAAACCGTATCGGGAGTTCGAGCGAACCTAGCCACTGGCCAGCGAAACAGCGAAACAAACTTTTGTCATCCCAGCATTTTGCATATTCCGATTTATAGCAAGAAACGAGATTTAGGTTCACTCATTCCTGTTATGTTTGAAGTAATTCGAAGTCGTTTTACCAAGTTTTAACGGATGGAAATGATTTTGTCGTATGTTGAACGAGTTGGTACGGAAATAGAAAATGGGCGATTTCTTTTTGGCCATGTTCGTAATGTCGAGCAAATGTGTTTAATCAGAATAGAGAAGAAACGGATTTTAAATTGCTTTAGCGTTAGTATTTTAAATTATTTAATGCATATTTTTACTAAATTACCAAAGAATAAAAAATACCTCGCGAAAAAACCTTGTTAATAACATTATTTTTTTCACCATTATTTTCTTTGTTTTTGTTTGAACCAGAAGGGAAATGAACACAACAAGTTTTTAAATTATTTTTATAACCCTTGTTTGCATTTTAACTAACCAGCTTTACTAAGATTGTTCATCGAGTCATAAACAAAGTTTTCTTAATACACGCCATTAAATAAGTTGACGCATTTTGCTATGAACTGACCTCTAGCTGAAAGAACATTCTGCAACATTTTCTCATTAAAAATATAAACAGCAGGAGAGAAAATTAGAAAAAAATCCCAACAAAAGAGATGTTTTAGAATATTCCAAGGAAGTTGGAATTGTCGATAATTTTAATAACAAACTACGACCACGCTGCTTTTGACATAACGATTGACGTTTAATTTTAGTACGCGGGAACAAATGGTTCGCCTCAAACAAGTAGCTATTGTGTTTAGACGTTACTTTTTGAATCCGTTTTGTAAGGACTGCCTTCATTTTTTGAGTGAAATTATAATTCATTACTTAAACATTTATGAACTCAAAGAGAAATTGGTTTTTCTGTTCGTGTATAGGAAAAACGTGTCCACATAATTAAATTACAACAAAAATGATTAAATTGCACGTAATTAATTCGAATGCTTTCTGGTGTTAGTGGTATATTACGAGTTATAAAAATAAAATGTTTATAATGTTAATACTTAACGTGGAAAACGTTATAAACATTTTATTTCAAATTCCATTACTTGCCAACATATCTAAAGCTCTTGGTCGGTTAAAATATAAATTCGATGAAACTCAGTACGAATTCGAGTCTATTTACAAAGAGAAAGGTTGTAAATGTGTAATTAGATACAAACGTGAGCTTTCATATAGATTAGCATTCAGTACCATTCATCCATCCGATTCAAGTAGCTATGAAAAGGGCTTGAAGAGGCTTGGATTAGAAAAACATTCGTCTTGAGTACTTTTAACTGTTTACATGTTAAACCTGGGGTTTATTTCTATCTCGTCTTGAATGATTACTTTTGAGGAAAGAAAAGCAAAATGCACCGTGCATGCTCCTTTTGAGTCTTTTTTATGTGGGCCTCGTTCAGAATAGAACTGCCCATTGAAAAAGCACTAAGTAATTACATTTGATAGATAAATATATGTGTAGACTTTTAAAATTGGTTCTTTTTTGAATAAAATAATTTGGAATTATACATGAACCCTGATCGATTATAAAAAACGTCAATTTTTAGAATTTCAGTACAATGTTTCTTGAAACAATATTTAATACCCAGTATACCAAAGTCCACCGTACTTAAAAGTTTAAACAGCACAGCAATTTTATAAGCAATAATAGAAAAAAAAACGGGTAGGAAATTCCAATAACGTAGCCTTTAATATTAAAACTTCAGAAAACAATTCGTTTCAATAATGGAGCAATGCCCGCGAGCGGCGTTCAAAATAAAGTATTTAGAGTAAAGCGAAGCACAGTTTATTACGAAATTTATCGTTACTCAAACTTTGTGAATCGATTATATTATTTTTTTCTTCAACTACGTCGATTATTTTAAAGCGGGTAATTGGAAAATTGTTCGATAACTTCATTTAATTTTTGGAGCTTTGTTAAGATTTCGTTTTTTGTTGAGTTATTTTTCGATTTTTGTTACTGAAATTTTATTGCAATTTTTATATTTGGCCTAGGAGGAGATGGATGGGTGATCTCGACTTTTTTCATAAGGTTTGGCTACAAACGGCAGTAGAAAGAGATAAATGGAAGGAGGGAGGAGGCTTTCGCGATGCAGTGGACACACAAACAGCTGATAATATTGTTTTGATATAGCCATTAAATTCTTCGCCTCTCTTCAAGCCCTCGTGAAAAATTGGGCAACTTGTCGCTGCGTCACTGTGGGATAGTTCATGAGGACTATTAATGAGTGTCAGTCAGTTTTATCCGAGTATATTTTATAGCAGTGATCAGACAGAGGACATACTTCTTTCATAGTTTAAGGAAACGAATCCACTATAGCCACTCAAACCCAAAACGTTATGTTTCCATTTTCTGCAATACTCCTGCAGCAACCGGGGGTTGTCCTTGGGTACACTTGCATAGTGCATACAGGGATAAATGTCCATTGTTACCTCAGTTCATTCAAAAGGTCTAATGGTCTTTTCCGAGTTGGCTTCGGCTTCGTACGCCTTTCAAAGGACCGGGATCCATGGTCCCAAGATTTGCAAATAAAAATATAATAATAAATTGCTATTTGGGCACCCTTTTATGTTTCAAACTGGATCCTAGCACAATATTAATGCAAGCAAAAAATAATCGTAGATGTAGGGAAAAGAGTAGGTAAGCACTTACTAGCATCAGCCTAACATTGTCGACTGTGGAGGAAGACCGAAACCTCTGCCATTACCAAACTAGTGGAGTAGACGAATCTTGTTGTAACGCGTGTTGTCAGATGCAAATATATTATATAATTAAAGTAACTACGTTTACCAGAAAGAAAATTAAAGAAACTTAATTAAAACGGTTTATAAAAACAAACATGTAGGGTATTGTTTATTATCCTGTAAAGCCTCTAAGGCTATGGAATACATTTTAATAAAATAAATAAACAAGAACATTTCATAAGCATTTTATGGTATTAAAATTATTTTGCAAAGAACAGCAATATAAAGTGCAGCCGCCTCGAAGCAACAAAAACAACCAACTCCGATACACCAGAACTTGATCACAACAATACCGTCAATGGACGTGAAATATTCAGTTTCCATACACCACGGAACATGGGCATTTTACTGAGAATACACGACCTCTCCCTTCTACAATATAAGGGTATACCGTAAAATTTTATTTTATAGCAGTTACTTTGTCCATTGAATACACCTCGTATTATGCTAATACTATAACGTCACAAAGGCGAGACACTGCATTGTGGACTCGCCTACAAATTTGAATAAATATAAACAGTGAACGGGGTAGGATGCATTAACGTTGGCTTAAATTTTAAAAACGTCTCATAGAGTGTTATGTATGGGCTCTTAAGCGCATCTTGAGATATCATTAGGGCAGTCGCAACGTGCCCCGCCGAGATTAAGACTTGTGCTATCTCAGAGATGCCACTACAATGCAAGCTCTCGCACTTTGTGTGCTGGGAAAATTAAAATGTGGCTTGTGTTACGTGAAATTGCGAACAACATTAACCTCAAAAGTGAAATGTTAGTGTTTTGTTGGTTTATGAATAGTGGAGTTGTAAATTGTAGCTTTATAGTTCATTGTCGGGTTGCATTTTTGAACTGGACTGGATCTTACTTACTAGTAACACAAAAAAGTTGGAAAACTTTTGTAAAGTTCCATGCGGCTGAGAACTCAGTTAGCTTCTTTGCATACAAGTAAAAATTTACTTGTTTAGCTAACTTTTAGAACTAGTAAGTTTTTACTTGTATGCAAAGACGCTAACTGAGTTTTCAGCCCCATGGAACTTTACAAAAGTTTTCCAACTTTTTTGTCCTTCATGTATCTAATTCTAGTATGACATAGATGCATACGGGGCTCGTGGCTAAGTTATAAGAGCCTCACGAGTCGATAGATCAAGTTAAACTACGCCTGCCGCAGTCGGTCCGTGAATGGGGGACGATCTCTACATACCAACCAAGAAGATGCCTCAGAAAGCACGTTAAGCTGTTAGTTCCGGCTGTTAGTCTATCTATGACAGTCGTTACGGGTCGTGAAAAGACGAAATTTTGACAACCAGTCTTACTACGGGGTACCATGTTACCCAGATACTGGGTTGTGCTGGCTAGATAAGCAGACGCTCCACGTAGAATACTGGCGTTCAGCTGCATCTGGGAACACAGGAATTAGACCCTGACATAGTTGGGAAAAGGTTAGGCAGATAATGATGATGAATTATATGGACGCAAACTGTCAGAAAGTCTATAACTATACCTAGGTATCTTTTAAGTAAAGTCTTCAAAATTCAAACAGCAAGTTAAAGGTAACGTCCCTACTTTAATAAAACCTTATGAAACAGTAACATCTGTTGTCTTAACCTTACTCCAAGTAATTAACTCGGTACACAAGCATGACTCATTATTAAAACAATGGTTACTTAAACATTTAGGTTATTCACAAACGGAAATCTCGACTATACAAGACGCACAGACACTTAGCACTAATCTCAGAGAACGCCTCCACTATTTATCTTGCCTAGAAATGTCTGGCTGCATCCAGGCATAATCCCATTGCATACAGTAGTGCTGAACCATTAAAACGCATTAAAATGCATACAGCAGTATTTTAAGCGTTGTGGGCGTTAAACGTAGTGAAGAATGACCAATTTGTTACTGCCATACGTTTCGTTTGTTCGGACAGAGAATGATGAAGATTTTATTGTAGGAACATAATGTGGTCGTAGGTGTGTGGATTTCTGTGGCAATAAGTTGCGAGCCAACAAAAGGTGCCACAGGCGGCACCCACGCTGGCTCTGATTGTCTAGTGGTAGGGGATAACTCAAGGAGCTTGTGTGGTGAATTAAGGATAAAAGTTTACAGGAAATGCGCCTTATATGGATCAAATCGTGGACTCTTGTGTGGTATCATTATAAACAGAGCGCTTGTTGAAAACATGAGATATGGCGACAGTTTAGGGATAGTCCCAAATTTCCGTATCCAGATATTACTTACTATTGATCTGTACGCTGTTGATTTCAATAAAATCTTAAATTTTCCTTCATATTTACCACAATAAATTTGAATGAATGACTCAACTTTCAGTGAAAGCAATCACACATACAATGCCAAAAATCAAAACACAAAGTTAGCACATAATATTATTTCTTGATACAGATCACTTAATCTCGACCGCGAGTGGGTAGAGTTTATACTCCTGATCCACTTTATACTTAAAAGGGATGAATATTATTACAATATCAAATGCGGGTAGACATGCAATCCGGAGAGTTCAATCCCGCGAAGCTTAGCTGAATATCGAATTGCAAATGGCCGAGGAAAATGTAGCATTTAACGCTTCGCCAACTGCGAACGACTTCCATGACTGTGCGGGCTGTATATGACGAATGTAGACCATCGTTTTTATTAGTTAAGGTTGACTACTATTTGGTGTAAATAAACGAATGTGGAACTATCCACAAAAAGTGTTTCGACTTTGAAATAGGCATTGACGTGTCTAAATTCACAGAAAGACTGGTTTATTTTTTATTCCTTCCGATACTTTGGACTTTTTGTGTATTCATAATTTTGTTCTAAGTAAATGTTTAATTTTGGTTGCAGCCTATCTTTTTAAAATTCAATAAAATTCGTTGTATCATTGTCAAATACGCTGCTGAGCAGACAAATTTTTGTAACATATCGAGCAATGGATACATATCAGGCTTGTGATTAAAATGTGTTAATCTTTTGGGGCTGTTAATACGATAATAGTACAGGTATCATGTTGAATATTTTAACTGCTTAATTCGTAATTGTCCAGGGATGAGACCGATATGGTGCGTACAGAGCACACTGGGAACTCAACTCTGCTTCTAACTTTGCTGTATGACTAATAACAGGAAAGTGAAGGAAACTGACCAGCACCCGGGTATTGGCGTAACAAACAAACAGTAGGAATGACTTTCATATAGACAGTTTATTCAATTCATTACGTTATTTACGTTGTTGAGCAGACAAATGTTTCGAACATATGAAGAAATGGATTGGCAACAAATATCTTTAAAAATGATTCAGATTCTGATACATAGTGTGTTACGCAATTAGATTGCAGTTTTGCGCAGATTCGTTAAAGACAGCGAGTTTTATTAATATTTTCCCAAATCTCGGCTGTATTGTATGTAGACTTTACACTCCTGTACTCTGTCCTAAAAGGCAAGTAAAAATTTCAATGTAAGGTGCTCGCGTCCCTGCTAGGGTCGCGAGATCAGTTCGAAAGAGGTACCGTGGCCCTGGCTGGCATATGGGCAACTGAAAGAACACGGGTAGGTTTAAGTCAGTAAAAGTCTGACATGCCCTTTTGCTCCACCCAAAGCGGGAGAAGTCATTTGAAGATTTCACACCCACAAAAAAAATGCATTTTGCGTTAATTCCTAGAAGAAGTAGACAGGCAAAGTTGCACAGTAATAACATAATATATCATCACGCCTTGTTTCCCCGTAGGTTTAGGCGGAGGTGTACCAAAGCCTCAACGCCAGTCTTGTATGTAGTACCAACAACAAAATTTTGTTTAATGGTTTAGAGTGAGACTTTTGCCACTAATCGCCATCCAATCAAATAGAAATTGATGCTATGTTCCTTCTTACAAAAAAAAACATCACTTACACTCGTCAACCAAAACCAAATTCGTCGTACATAAACCGCACGCTACCAATGCTTGCAATCAGGCGAACGCACGCGACACTGTGCGGTTGCGACAGAGGGCTGCTCCGTTCTGGGGCGGTTTAGAATATCAACAATACTTAAGCGACCGTGCCGCCCTCCTCCGAGCAATGCTCATACTGCATTTACCAGATGAGCTTTCGTAATAGGAGCTCTGAATGCAACAGCCTTCGTAGAAATGGAAACTCGATCAGCTCTCGAAGATGCCACGAGTATGTGTATCAACATGCTTAAGATTCCATCTACATGATAGGGGAAATGCAAAATGAACGCAACGCCTTTTAGAAAAATGAGATTTTTAAATGCAAGTTGGATGCAAGGCATTTATTTGTTGTTAGCAAAAATACCTAACGAATTCCATTCATGTTTGATTTAAGGAGACTGTATTTTAGTAGGTTACTTATGTATAATTCTGGCTTTAGCAAAATACAGTTTTTTTTTAAAAGGCCCATCAGAAGCCTGGCCTAAACTTTGTGAAAATTTCCACTGTGTTTCTACTATTTACAGGTATACTGCCTTGCAGAAGAAGGATTAGCAACAGTAGTGCAAACACTTGACCGTAACTTACTTACACTCAACATAAAGAAAACCAAACTTATAACATTTTCCAAAACAAATCTATCTAGTCCTCCTCCTGATCTCACTTTGAAATGCCACACTTGTCAGATCCATCAAAACACATCACTCGAAGACTGCTCATGCGAGTGTATTAACCGGACAGAATCTATTTGTTATTTAGGTCTACTTATGGACGAGAATCTATCTTTTATGCCCCATATTCAATTTTTTTCTGGCCGAGTAAGGAAACTTATACACATAATTAAGAAACTAAGAGACCGTACTCCAAAAGACATCCTGCGCATGGTTTATTTCGCTATATGCCAATCCATCATACAGTATGGCGTATCCATTTGGGGTGGAGCTGGGAAAACGATAATGATTGAACTTGAAAGAGCCCAGAGAGCTGTTATAAAAGTTCTCTTAAAAAAATCATTTTTCTACTCCACTGACTCCCTGTACAACGAGTTTCAAGTTCTACGTGTCCGCCAACTATTTATTCTCAATGCATACCTGCGCATACACAAAACATTAAAAATCCGACCTGACTACCACTCATTGACTTCCAAACGTGTTTTTCACATCCCGCTACAACGAACCACATCTCTCTTAACAAGACGCTGTCCCGCCTATCTACACACTTTTGTGTATAACAAGGTCACCAGAAGTTTGCCTTGTAATCCAAAAGAACTCTCCCTCTCCTCATGCAACAAAGTTATCAAACTATGGATATTAGGACTTTCATACGATGAATCTGAAAACATTCTCACTTCCTTCAACCCACACTAGGAATCCTATTCCCACCACAGACACTGACACTTAGCCACACCACACTCTCACACACTAACACACTTACACATTTTATTTGATTAACATTTTATTTTATTCTTTTTACTTTTTTTTGAGTGTCTAACAAATTGTTTTAAATTGTTTAATGTTTTAGTTTTATGTGCTGTTTAGTACAAATTAAGGTTTTTTTTTTTAATTTACGATTTAAGTTTTAGTTTCACTTTGATCTCAATTTAGTTTGAAACCCCATTGGAAAATTGTACTATTATATGTGCCACAACTCTGGTTCACAAGATCCAGGCGCCGCCTAGTTTGGGGTCCGCCGTAAAGATCGATGTTAACGTTAATAGTTACAGACCACCATTTAGTTAACAATAATAAGGTAACAATTGTAACATTGGACCAATAAATAAATAAATTTGAAAATGTTCAAAGTCAAAGACAAAGTCGTATTTGTAGGACAAATGTGGGTGTAAAAACTGGTGTTGTAAATAAAATATTTATAATTACAATATGTTTTGCCTTTGACGGCGTATAAATATCAATAAAGTGGGAATCTAAAATTACACTTTGACAGAATTAACTTTCATTAAAAGAAAGTGACTAAACCTATCCGTTCAAAATTGCAAAAAAAAAACCCAAAACAGAATAAGCAATAAATTGTTAGAAAGATAACGCTACAAGGTAAACCAAAAATTAGCAACAAAAAGTTCTAAGCATAACATATCATATCACTCCTCCTATATTTAAAGGTTGACAAATTCATTAAGCTACCCTTAACTCTTAATACATGTATTTATCCATAAAATTTACATTATCAACTAGATATTATTATATTATGTTGTATACTGTATTATTATAAAACTTCCTCCATACAAACAAACAATAGAAGATTAGAAACTTGTTTGCGAATAACTTGGATCGTTCCATACTTCAGAACAAAATGAAACTAAGAATGCAGTCTAGGTCTCATTCCAGTAATTGGTGGTCCACAACTTCTAGCGTAACTGCTACCATAACCGTTCCGTTGAAATTTCCTCCAAGTTACGCATTAAAATAATACCCTACGTACTGAGTAAGGAAATTGGCCGCGAGATGGCGTACCGAGTCGAAGTTGAAATAAAGCCGTTAAGACTTTAGACGTTATACTTTTCTATCTTCGCGTTTACTCTCAGTCATTTCCCGAGTTTAGTCGTGCAAGCACGTCTGTTAAGGCAGCTAGGTAGCTTTGTGGTCACTATTATTCGTTTCGTTAATTTTGATGAGAGTAACGTAAAATCTAATGTTGTGTTTGAAATGCATATTCTCTCGACAAAACTTTGTGCAATTGCTTTTTATATGGCTTGCGTGCAAGCAGTGGTCATTATCTTCGTGTACTTTTGATCTTAATGATGTTTTTGATGTTATAATGCAAATTTTACGCTCTACTAAATCTACTACCGCATACCACGAACAAAAAGATGATCCAATATTACCATCGTTTGAAATTCGCCCGCAGCAGCCGCCGGTTGGCCCTTCACTAATATGTTTATACTTTAAATTATGCCTTCGTGATTTTAGGGAGATATGAGCTCAAAAGTACCCTGAGGGGACCTCACGTAATCTTTGAACCGGCCACTTTGCGCTTAAAGTCTTTGTTTAAGGGCCAATTGCATTACAATGCCTCGAAGGGTTCTATGGTTCTATGCAGGGGATCAAAAGAGCCCATACAAAAATTGGAGTATGAAATACAGGTACCTTCATACTGAAGTGAATGTGAAACAAGTTGCTGAATAACGTGTTTCATATTTACCTGTTTGCTTTTCATATTTGACTTTTTTAAATACTGAATGTGCTTTTGAAAAAAATAGGAAGTATTCTGTTCATGGAGTTGTTTTTTGTGATGAATATTTCAATTTTTACGGTCTATAGATGACAGAGCATCCCTAAGGAATTAAGTCCACCTTTATACCTTTTTTAATGTGCGAAAAGTTAAGTAAATAAATAGATTTTTAAACTAATTTCAAGATATTGTTCAAGAAAGAGATGGCAGAAGACAAATTATCGATATAGTTCTCTTTTATTAATACAAAAAACGTATGAAAATGTATGAAAATCTTTCCTAAATATTGACAGGTTATTGTTTTTTTTTATACTAAATCCCGTTACTGATTGGCTGAGGACGCCCTGTACAAATATTTTATTTATAACATTTAATCCTTTTACGTCAGAGGGATGATGGGGCATATTCTGGAAGTCAAACCGCTTTTTGCTCGCTATTTTAGTGATAACAGAAAAAATGCTGTGTTATCAAAATGATTTTTTTTTTAAGTAATAAGACTTCCAGATGTTGAGTGAGAATTAAGTTTTTGGGGTGCGTCTCATAACGTATAAACTCATTTGGTCTAATTTCATTTTATTATCGTTCATAAGATATAATCAACGTAAGATATACCAACTGTTGATATAATTTCTTTCCATATAACATTTATTTATTCTAAAACTTAATTATTATAACGTTGTTTGATATAACGTTTATGTAATCGAAAATCATTAGGTCTAACGTTTAATATATTTAATATAAAAAAACGTCATTATGGTTAACACCCCGACTCAGAGTACCCGACTCGGATAGGTTAGGTTAGAAGGCTAACGCGGGAGCGAAGCGGAGCGGAGCTCCCGCCTTAGCCTTCGTGGTTATTTTTTTTTAAACCACCCAGAAATAGGAGCCCCGCGAAGCGGGGCTCCGTCGACCTATCTTAGCGCAGGTGGTAATCAATTACGAGTACTAGTTATGTTTAATCTACTTAGGTTACTATTCATATTAGACCAAATAAGTTTTATATGTTTTGAGTGGTATGTCAAACGATGTTATATTTAATGTATGTTATGCTTATAAAAATTAGTTGTTTTAAAATTATATTAATCGTTCATTAAATTAACTAATCGCTATATTAAATAAAATTATAGGTTCCGTTGTTATATGTTGTTAATATTAGAGATTTTGTTGTTATATCATCTATTACTTACCCAAGTTTTTGGTCATGTTTATGAGCTGATGTTATTTTACAGGTACTCATCATCACATCATCTGCTTAGCCTTTTCCCAAGTATGTTGGGGTCGGCTTCCAGTCTAACCGGAAGTAGCTACCAGTATTTTACACTGTCACGCCCTTTATGCCAGGAGGTTTTTATTTTTGCAGCCATCTTTACATTATACATTTTTTTTTTGCTTATGCTTGAGTTTAGTTTTCATTTTAATTGTTGGTATATTGGGTTGACTAGCTGGCACATAGCAAATCATTTAATTTAATGTTTTGTGTAACTTAATATTTTACTATATACCATTGTATAGAATCAAGTTTTTCTAACTGGACAGACAGCTGTGCTGCTGGGGAGTTTGTTGGCCACTTCTTCTTCACAACTGCTAAAGAACTAGGAAGTGGTAACGGGTGGGCGTTTTAGGGGACTGTCTTTTGCAATTTTGACGTTCGAAAAATGCTGATCCTCAGCTTAATTTGAATAAATGACTTTTGATTTTGATTTTACAGGGAGTGACTGCCTATCTTCCACAAACCAGTTACTGAGTTACTGAGTAAGACTGGTCGTCAGACCAGGTTACAGGTACTATGTTTATTTATTATTGCTTATGTATTGACATTACATTACCACCAGAATATTTGGTTAGTAACGAATGGTACCACTATTATCTAAGTCGAGATAACAAAGCTATGCCACACGACACGTGACGTAACCACTTAAGCCCCTAATTGGATCATTATCACCAAAAATGCACTTACTGTTCTACATTTTTCTACCCTACCGGGGAAGCGTTTGGGTCAAGAATACGTCCCTATAAACCCAGCACGTGCATGTCACGTGACCAGCCGGATTAACCCGCAAGCGCTGTGGATAATTAACTGCACAAAATACTGGCAATCGCCCGCGATCGATGGCGTGAATATACGGGCCAGAGGGATTGGGTCCCATTTGACGGAGGACAATCATACGCCTTTTATTTTTGCGATTATAGGCGGCCTTTTGAAGGTTCATTATAGTGCTTGTTTCTGGTTGTGGTCGTTCCAAAAATGTGGTGTATTGCAACTGTCATCGCTTTGATTTTGTGAGTTCATAAAAAGATGCGTTCTTTTTAATTTTAGGGTATTCACTGCTCATAATCCTAACTTCTGATCCTACCACGGTTACCGCTTTTGTAATTTTGCCTACCACATTAAATTTACTTGCAATACAGCATAATACAGCGTAATCGAGGCAAAAGGGGTACATATGTAAGGATCGTAGCACGTAGTGTTCGGTAGTTTCTACATACCCTCATGGGAAGAATGACCAAGCAATCCTTTTATGTATGTATGTAGCATAATTTCTTTATAATAAAGTAGCACAAGATTATATAAGTAAATCAAGTAAAATAACCCAAAATCTTGTCCTACAATCATAATCCGCCTTACATCATACGTCTTTCAAATAAAAACCTCACTTATGGATGTCAACAGGCTCAATGCAATCGTGTCGTGTTGCTAAGCCCACCAGTTTGTAACTCAAGAACGTTGTCAGCTTCAAGTGTAAGGTAAATCCCTTGATTGACGAAATTTTGTGCCCCCCGCTTTTGGAGGGTTAAGGAGCGCGAGGTGTCTTGTTTCTGACGACTTTTCCTTTTAATGTACGTAAGGGTTTTGTCGTAGAAGAGGCTTTCTGGAAAGTATTTGACTTTGTTTTTGAAATTATGCTGAAAGTGCTACCTACCGTGATTCTACGAAATGTTTTTGAACGTTAAAATTGAAGTTGATATTTTAAACTGGATATGTTTCCATCAACGTGCGGTCTACTGTACTTACCGATGTGTGAACAGATCGTTAATTGTTTTGTGTAGTTTGCTACCGACCCTCCCCTGCTTGCTTGGGTGCAATGGCGGTGTGTCGAAATATCGTTAAGTCTGTGCTTTATTAAGTTAAATATGAATGCAGCTTTTATACAAAAACTTCTGTCTTATGAATTATCTAAATAGTCTAATTCATTTTGCAAATCAGATCCGAAAGAATTGTGAAGTTTTGAAGATCAAAGCGGTCAGACAGGCAAACACGAAAAGCGTCTTTGTTTTTTATAATGTTTAGGGTGTAGATTAAATAAAGTGTACGCTGCCAGACTAGACCTCACAATACGATTTCAAGTGCGCAGTGGAAGTGTGATAATCGTGGGGCTCTAGAGACAAGAGTGGCGAGCGATACTAGTCCGCCGTACGCGGAGCAGACAATCAAATCAAACACTTACAATACAACAAAAGAACTTACCTGTTGGTTGAAGGACACTGCTCTGGTGCCTACCTGGAGTTATGTATGTAAGTGAGTGTATATGTATTGTGTTGTGACGTTATGAGTAAGTATTCTCAGGAACAATCCGCAACAATCCGCCAGATGTCTTCATGGCACGCGGCTTCAAGGTCACTTTCACTTAACCTTCAAACTAACACAGGTATTTCCAACAAACAAAACCCGTGTTATGTCTTCAAATTGGGGTTAGTTGCAATCAATACGATTGGGTCATGACAGATTGTCCACAAAACGACCGATTCTCAGGGATTGCTTTACAAAGGGTCGGGAGAACCACGCGGCGACCATCCCTTTCAAGAACTTCAGTTTTAACAAATGTAACCCGTATTATTACGTCAAATTAGGGGTTATTAACAATCAAGCAATTGGATCACGACTAATTGTCACAAACGGATCGATTTAAAAGGGATTAATTTCAACAAAAGCGTCGCGGGCGTCCCAAAACGCGACGGGCCTTCTTAGCGGCAAATCAAGAGATGTGTCAACGTCAAAACTGTCAAGTCAGATGTCACTTCGTTACACGCGCATTCCGTTAGGCGCACAGATAATAAACGGGACAGAACATCTACCCCCCCCCCGGACGGGCCTTCCCGTCCGCTAATCACTTGGCAATCCCGACAAGGTTGCGTTTTATCAGTCCACCTGACGCGCTGCTGGAGGATGTGCAAATACTCCAAGCTCAAACGCTTCCAAAACTCTGAGCGAGCTGCTGCACCAACTGAAACCGCGATAGCCAATTTTGGCTCACATCGACAAAAGGGTGCTCCGGCAGGGCGACAAGTGGCTGTCAAATCAAAAAATGGCCCGGGGTCAAGGCCTCCAAGACGTTCGAGTCCGAAGACAGCGGGCACAATGGACGCGAGTTCAATACAGCTTCAAAACGGCAAAATACCGTAGCTAACTCCTTAAAGGTGAGAACGGTGTCTCCCAACAATCTGCGCCAGAGTCCCTGTGCCGCTTTCACCGCGGCCTCAAAAATACCCCCCCAATGGGGGCAGGCTGGCGGGTCAAAACAATAACAAACAACAAAACAACCAAACAACAATAACAACCAAACAACAACAACAACAATTTAACCAAATGGCCCTCCTTAGGCAACAAAAGGGGGTGACGGGCCCTATAAGGAAGGCTAGAGTGACTCAACCGTCAACCAAACAACAAAAGACCCGTATCGTCCAAAAAAGGGGTTCAACTTACTAAACGGCTCCCGACAATATCCAAAACTCTCGCTGCAGAATGGCCAACAGCGCATTGCAACCGGCATGCGAGTTCTTAATGTGACCAACAATTCAACAACAACAAACAACAATACAACAATTTGTCGAGGGAGCTAAATCGACTCAACAAAAAATCAGGGTCCTTTGTTCCAACAGCGAGCACCTTGAGCCCGGTCAAAGGACCCGACATCAAGACTGGCGATCGAGGCCCATCATCCTCGGGATGAGTCAGCCAGTCTGGTCCCCACCATAGGGGGTGAGCAATCAAGCGGGGTGCCATGCACCCACGTGAGGCCACGGCGCCTGGGTTCAAATCTCCAGGCACGTGCCTCCAAATCAAAGGCGTTTCAAAATTTTGAATCTGGGACACTCGGTACCTACGCAGTAAAGACCTCCAAAGAGTGGACGGACGTCTTCAACCAACACAAACAATTTGACTGTCCGTCCAGGCGTAAGAAAACCGAATGTCCACAGTTCCACCCAAAGTGTGAGCAACGTGGTTCAATAGACGCACAAGACGCGCCGCCCCTGACAATTCAACTTAGGGATGGTCAGTGCCGTCCGCAGGGGGGCCACCTTGCTCTTGGCCAAGATCAGTGACAAATTCACCTGGCCTGTTGCGTAGACGGTGCGCAAACAAACAACAGCTGCATAACCGTGCGAAGACGCATCACAAACAAGGGTAGCAGTGTAGCTCCCAGGGGGGAGGATAGCGCGGGGTAACACGACCTCGTTGACTGCAGGGAGTGCGGATACAAATTGGAGCCAATCTTCCAACAGGGTTTCCCGAATTGGCTCGTCCCAGCCAAGTCCCGCAGTCCAAAGGCGCTCAAGAAAACAATTTTGCCCAAAACAATACAAACAAAACAACAAAACAATAAACAAAAGGCAACCCTGGGCTCCCATGTCCATAATGACACGGACCACAACAGAGTCTCCCGTGGGCCCCCAGACCCGACCGATGCCGTTGGCAACAAAACCGTGTCGATCTGAGGGGTACCTTAGCGGGGCAGGCGCCAATGTCCTAACAATGCCTGGGCGGCGACCGATCGCCGCACACCCAGGCTCCGCACCCAAGCTCAAGTCCCTCGCGACGAGGATGGAGGCCAAACTCCTCGTCCGCGCGGTGTCCCGAACCACGCGCCATCGCTGGATGGGCATATCCCACTGGAGGCCTGAATAGCGGGGGGCGTGACTCCAACCGGGGACGTTCCGCCAAAGGAGGGGAGGGAAGGCGGTGCTGGTCTGGCCAGCGGTGCCTAGCAACAATTGCGTAATCGCCTTTACGCGGGGAGATCAAATGGCGGTCGCGCGGCTCCCGATCAACTTGCGCGGGGGGTGGAGTGCGGCGCTCAAAATTGCGGGCCTCTCCCCGGTTCTGAACCGGCGAGGCAGAAGCCCGGTGACCAACTCCATAGTACCCCCCGTACGCGAACCTTCATCAGAGGCTGGTCTGTCAGCGTGGTTCGCGTTAGCGCACAATATGTCCAAATGGGACCCCCCACAAATTCTACAAGGGCGGGGGTTGGGGCAGTCCCGATGGAAGTGAGCCCCCAAACAAGAGAAGCACATGCGGCGTGCATTGGCAATTCGGCGGCGGGCACTCACGTGCAACTTCAAAAAGGCCGCGCAAGTTGCCATGCCATGCCCCGTGTCCCTACAAAACTCACAAACAGGACGACTCTGGGTGCCAGCAAAACGAGCGGCGGGGCGACCATCAACAGGCTCGCGAGCCCTAGTCCGTCCCTGGTCTCGTGGCCGGGAAGACGGCTGGCATGACTCAGTGGCAACGCCAGAGTTGTCCACAAACCGACACTCATCCTCCAAAATTGGACGAGGTCATCAAATGGGGGGAGATGTGTGACACTATCCCCACCATACTTTTGCTCGAAACGAGCCCTCAAATCGGCAGGAAGCCGTTGCAGCACAACATGCACCAAAAGGTAAGGCCAATGGTCCACCGGCAACTCCAATCGCTTTAAAGCGTTGGTCGCTGCCACCAACGGGTTCAACAGGTCAGTACGCAGTGCTGACAATCCAGTAATGACCGGTAACCCCAAAATCAATTCAATATGAACGTCAGCCAAACAACGTTTATTTTGGCACCACCGGGTGAGTAGCTCCACAGCGGTAGGGTAGGCTGAGTAAGTCAACGACAGATGCTGTACCAAGGCTCGGGCCTCACCTTCTAGGACAGACAACAAATAGGCCAACTTTTGGGCGGGTCTGAGGTCCGAGCGTGCATCAACCAAACATTCAAACAGGTTTTGGAAACCTAACCACTGGTCCAAGCGACCGTTAAAGTGTGGCAGTTCCAAGGTAGGCAGTCTACTCAATAGTCCGGGACCTGAAACAACCGAGGTCTCCGGTTTGACCTGGACAGGTGTCCGGCTCCCCAATATTTCCCGAGCACGTTGACCAATGACATCCCCCAGGTCCAAGATCTGGTCGTAGTCAGCAAGGACCTTGTCACGTGCTGCCAGATCCAGCACTTCCAGAGCCACATCACAAATGTACTCGTTGTAGCGGGTAAGCAGAGCATCAACGTTGCCGAGTCTCACGTTCAACTGCTCGAACCGAGCTAGAGTGACCGCTTCAAGATCCGGGCGCTCAGCGGTTTCTGCAGCTGAAGTGAACCACCGTAGCTGTGTGGTCAATCCACTGATTGCCTCTCTCACCGCTTTGTGTGCCATTGCACAAACAATACAATTCAAATAAACCAAAATTAAATAATCAAATAACAAAGTTCAATCAATCAATTACAAAATAACTACAAGCAAACAATCAAACTAGCAACTGACTAATCAGCAACTCAAGAAATAACAATATATTGGTTTCAATTCAATTCAACAATAAACTTTTATTTTAATTCAAAATCAATATCAACGTTCAAAAAATTCTATTTCACATTCAATTCAAAATTCAAATTCAAATCCAATTCCAAATGTTAAGTTCACAAACCACTTTGTTAATGGTACAACAATAATGAACCTTTATTCCAATTTAAAACAATGGTAATACTCAAAAATGCCAATTTCAAATATTAATTTTCACAAACAACCATATCAATGGTACAAAACTCAATATTTTAATGTCTTCCTGACATTCAATACCACAGAGGTCAATTAACAACAACAAGAGGTTATAACATAGCTCAATCTAACCAACTCTGTTAGAATATGCAAACCTGGTTGACCCCGTCAATATGAGTTACTCAACTCAATAAATTCCAACAAATTATTTCAAATAATAATTAATTATAGTTATCAAATGTTTACAGCGTATTACTACTTCCCTTATAGAGACTGCCAAGTAATTAGCCTACTGTAAATTACCAATTTGGTGGTTATGTCTTATAACAGCGCTCTGAATACCAAAAATGTACGCTGCCAGACTAGACCTCACAATACGATTTCAAGTGCGCAGTGGAAGTGTGATAATCGTGGGGCTCTAGAGACAAGAGTGGTGAGCGATACTAGTCCGCCGTACGCGGAGCAGACAATCAAATCAAACACTTACAATACAACAAAAGAACTTACCTGTTGGTTGAAGGACACTGCTCTGGTGCCTACCTGGAGTTATGTATGTAAGTGAGTGTATATGTATTGTGTTGTGACGTTATGAGTAAGTATTCTCAGGAACAATCCGCAACAATCCGCCAGATGTCTTCATGGCACGCGGCTTCAAGGTCACTTTCACTTAACCTTCAAACTAACACAGGTATTTCCAACAAACAAAACCCGTGTTATGTCTTCAAATTGGGGTTAGTTGCAATCAATACGATTGGGTCATGACAGATTGTCCACAAAACGACCGATTCTCAGGGATTGCTTTACAAAGGGTCGCGAGAACCACGCGGCGACCATCCCTTTCAAGAACTTCAGTTTTAACAAATGTAACCCGTATTATTACGTCAAATTAGGGGTTATTAACAATCAAGCAATTGGATCACGACTAATTGTCACAAACGGATCGATTTAAAAGGGATTAATTTCAACAAAAGCGTCGCGGGCGTCCCAAAACGCGACGGGCCTTCTTAGCGGCAAATCAAGAGATGTGTCAACGTCAAAACTGTCAAGTCAGATGTCACTTCGTTACACGCGCATTCCGTTAGGCGCACAGATAATAAACGGGACAGAACATAAAGTAATTACCTTTTCTCACATGGATTACAGGAATACACCAACATACACAACACAATCGCTATCGAGCGTAGTTTAGGTCACTGGTCCACGTAAATCCACAACCGATATTTATACGGATTAGTTATGTATATCACTAAATTCAGTACAGCAGAATTACATTTCAACTGATCACAATCATACAATAAAGGATAATTCAACATTTTGACAAGAAGACGCGAACAAGACTGACACCACGAGCCATTATGTTTGAATTTCGAACAACAATGTCACATAAAAATAAAGTGTTCGAAATTCAATTAATATTTCATTCGGTATTTAAAAAGTCTGTGACATCTTTCAGCCACGTTTATGGTTTTCTCCTTTTTTTTCGTAATATAAATAAAAATAAATTAGGGTATTACAGACTGGCTTAGCAATAAACACTGATAATAATGTTATCCAAAATACCCACTAAATTACTTCCACCTTTTATTTAGACTTCGAACACCAACGAAATGCGAAGACGTTTCGGAATTTCAAACAAAGGGTCGTCGGTCCCACAAAACTATACAACAAAAACATAATTACCTCCGTGTGTTGGCACAAACAAAGGAAATGTGTGGAAATTGTATTTTTTTTTATCCGTCTATGACATCCACACCGGGTATATAGTTGGGTGAGTTTAATCTACAATGTTTACGCGCTGTTTGAGTTGAACTACCGACACGTCGAATAGGTGGTCCGGTTTCCTGTCTCGTATATTTCGATATTTCCAGTTATGTTGCCCGTGTTTCCTAGTTCCTACATACGGGGCTGATGAATTAATCATTAAATTTTATTTGGCTGAACGAGGGAACTGCTTAATATTGTTGTGTGATCCTCTTCTGGGAATAGTTTAACCGTCTTCTTGCTGTGTGTGATAAACAAGTAAGTAATGATTGAAATGATAAATGAGGCGGATCAGACGATATTTTCGAGTTGTCGTTGACACTTCTCTGCTATGGTTTTGTTATATCATCTACAATATTGTTACTGTAAATAGTGTGCCTAATAAAGGCTGCCATAGACAGGCGCCTCGCGACAGCATGAGCATGACAAGACTTTTGATGAACAATTTTCTATGAGATTCGCGTCTTGACGTCGCGAGGCGCTTGTCTGTGGGAGCCTTTATGAGTCTATTGTTACTTGATAATGAATATTTAAATAAAAAGAAGTATTAAGGATTGTTATGTTCTGAAAAATCACAGCCAATGAACTTCAAGGCTCCCACAAACAGGCGCGACGTGACAGTGCGACACGACAGCGCGACGCGACTCTCGTAGAACAATTTCTATGAAATCTATATCGAAATTGTCCTACAAATGTCGCGTCGCGAAGTCGCTTTGCGCCTATCTTAAGAAACCTTTACTGCTTTAGCAACACGCGTATTGTCATTTTAGAAAAAGCTTACTTAAAATGAAATTAAGATCCCCCAAAATACCCATCAACAAAACATACAATTAAAAACAAACAACAACATAACCGTTCAAATTAGCATTTTCCTTCAATATAGAAAATTGCTCTCATTAATGTCTATATGAAATGCATTGTTAACTTCATAAGGGGACCATAAACAGCTAATGCTTGCATTTGTACCGCCATATTGGCTGTTTAGACGGCTGTTTACCTTTCTAAATGAGCGTCAAACGAGAACAAACTGTTATTGGCGGCGTTAACGCAGCGGTGTATCGATTTATTGTGTTATGTAGGCGGAAAAAGCACGTTCTCTCTTACCGTGGGAAAACAAGAAAATCCCTATAAAATTCTGCGGCTGTGTAAATCAAGGGTTAATAAAACTGACCTCTATTAAGTTTCATGGCTATTAAAAGTTGGTATCACTTTCTGGGAAGATGTCAAACCGATATCTTATTAATCGGTTCTGTAATCTTATCCAGAATTTGGATTTTGATAATATTTTAATTAGGTACTTTATGGATGGAAAATCCGTTTTAATTATGGTGATGAAACATTCTCTATTTCTCTCAATATATCTCGCATTACAAGCGAGTTCTAAACATAAGCAAAAAAAGTATCGGGGCGAAACTCCGCTGCCGCGACAAATCGTGGCACGGCGGACAGAGCTCCGGCAGGATCTCATAGCGACATGGTGGGTACGATTGTCGCAACCCAGCGCTGGGCACGCCACAATTGCGGCGGTAAGTCCCCTCTTTGAGGAGTGGATAGAGAGGCGCCACGGCGTCCTCACCTTCCGCCTGACGCAGGTTCTCACCGGGCATGGGTGCTTCGGTGGGTTCCTGTTCAGGATAAAGCGGGAGGATACGCCCAGGTGTTCCCATTGTGAGGATCGTCTAGAGGACACGGTGGAAGTGTGCCCTGCCTGGGCGGAGCACCGCCGTGTCCTCGTGGAGGCGATCGGTGGCGGCGACCTCTCGCGCCCGGCCCTGTTGCGAGCCATGGTACGGAGCGAGAGGGCATGGGAAGCCGTCACCTCCTTCTGCGAAGCAGTAATGCTCGCAAAGGAGGAGGCGGGGCGCGTGAGGGAGTGGCAGTCTCTGCGCCCTCACGTCCCTAGCCGCCGCAGGAGGAGACACCCCGGGCGTCGGAAGTCGATTGCGGGCTCCCGGCCACCGGAGGCGCGAGCTTGCGGGCGGCGAGCAATGGGTAGCTCACCGCCCAGTAAGGACCAAGTTCGGGTCGACGGCGCGTAGTGTTCCACGCGCGCCTCAAAGAGATGTCAGCAACAATGAAGGGGTCTGCTAGGACCGATGCCTGCCGGGGTCGCGTGATTGTTCGAAAGAGATACCTACCGTAACCTTGGCACATGGGCAACTGATGGAACACGGGTGGGTTTTAGTCAGTAAAAGTCTGACACGCCCTCCCGCTCCGCCCAGAGCAGGAGAAGTCATTTGAAGATTTCCTATCCAGAAAAAAAAGCAAAAGAAGTACATATATCTGTATCGTAGTAGTCGTGTATTTTTTGCCAATCCCCATGGCAAGAATGGCGTGGGATGTTTAAGATATAACCTCGTTGAAGATGGAATAATAAATAATAATATAAGGAATAATAATAAATAATGGATAAAATAAAACAGTGCATCTGTTTTATTTTATCCTAGAAATAAAAATATAAAGTGCAACTTGAGATTATAATCGCAAATAGTAAAAGTTTTCTGAACGAAATGGGCTGTTATATTTAACTATCCTTTGGATAAGCAATCGGGAAATCTTAACAATCTACTATACAAGAAAGAACATCGACCTTATGTGCTATCCAGACAGCACAGAAAATAATAGAAATATACTTATGGGATAGCCTATTGACTACTAACAAACTCTCATGGCTAATAGCTTTTACCTCGTTTAAAGAGAACCTTAGAAATAGCACAAGTAAATACTGCATCGTTTTCCCCAACACACTTACCGAGAAAACTTCACGATTATATTCCTTCCCGCAAACACGACTTCTAAACCAAACAACCAATCTCTTTAAACTCTACAGAATGCAGCAGTAAATAAAAGATTTTAATTAAGATGACAGCGACAATATAACAGTCTGATTGCGGGGAGCGTCGGGCATTTTTAATAGCCATCATATCTTTGAACGGGGATCCGAGTGTGAACATACCCGCGTTCATAAAACTGTTATGAGTTCATTTTCTAGGCGCCATCCTGGGTCTCCTACATGTTACTGGCTGTAAAATTTTGACGTTGCACCACGGAAATTAACAAGCAATGTAATTGTAGCTGTCCATAATACTTTGTTGCCATTTTATCTTTTATGAAACTGAAATTGAATTTTGTAGTGCTTCGGTAATTTTTAAAGGGTAATAAAAGTTAGTTTCATGTAGGAACAAGTAATGTGCATGGTATATCAATAAATCATCTCAGCCTATCGCAGTCCACCGCTGGGCTTAGGCCTCCCCAAGTCTGGGCCACAACACTAAGTCCTACTCAGTGGCGTGCATTTGCATATAGGCAAATAAGCAGTGACTATCTCGAAAAATCACCGTAGGTCTGTCAGTTACATTTTAATGTATATCCCGAAATTATTAAGAAACTAACAAAATTATTAGGTATACCCAAAAGGAACCCACGTTTATTTACCTATACAAGCGGCCTAGTGCCAACCTATACAGAAAAGTAATGCATGCCACTGGTCCTCCTCTACAGCTAGTCTGTCTCAGATACTTTCATAAGTTCGTCGGTCCATCGAGCTGGGACGCGTCCCACACCGCAACTTGCCTATACGTGGAGTCCACTTCAGGAGTCATCTGCTCCACCGGCCTTTGGTTTTTCGACAAACAGGGGCAGTCCAAAGCCAGCCACTTCAGTTAGCTTATTCTGCTAGGTCAGTCCGGTTATTTTTCGGATAATTTAATTTCAGATTTTATCCTTCAAAGAAGCTCCGACTATAGCCCGGCTCCACTACACGCTTTTGCAGGCCATCTGGACTGTCAAAGTTCACGTTCCGATGCCGTGCGTCATAACGGGCATCAATCCTCAATCTTCAACCATTGCGGGTTAGGCGACGAAAAATTTTTCAAAGTTTCCCCAAACGCTGCCCAACCAAACTGGATCCTTTCGGCGGCTTCTTTCTCAAAGATGGGTCTACTGATTTGGATGACTTGCCTAGTTAGACATGCTCCTTTACAACTTCAAGAAGCGACTCTTCCATGTGCGTTTGGACTCGGCTAGATATGTGAACTTTACATGACTTTCGTCATGTCCAAATTTATGCTGAGGAACTCGCTGAGAGGTTCCGTTTAACCCATAGATATGATTTTGCAGCATCATGCTGAGATAGAGGCCTTTTGGCGTACGAGGACTATTGTTTACTTTTTTAATATAACTTGTTTTTTTAATTTAAGTTTTTATTTTATTGTTATTTATTTATTTTTTAATTGTTTATTTGAGTTCCAGTCCAAGTCCCAAAAAATATTTTTTCTTTCTTTCTTTCATATGTATTGAAATCTTATTGCAGTTATATTAATTACTGAACATTTAAAAGGTATAAGGAATGTTTAAAAAAATGAAAATTCTTCTTCTATTTTCTTTATACAATTGCCGTAGTGAACCTATAAGATACAAAATCTTTCTTCAGCTTATTTTCCGAAAACTTTTCATTTATCGGTAACGAGACCTGTCTGAAAATTAAGTCAACAGTCATTTTAACTCGAAACAAATCCTCGGGCGCCAAACTTGAGCTATTGTAAATGTGTCGAGGGGCAGATAAATATATTATGTGTCCCTAAAAGCGTAGGAAATTCGTAGATTTGTAAAGTTTTCCCCCTTTATGACGGGTGAAGCGCCCTGCCAATGTTTTCTGCTTCAATGATATGAAAAACTTTATAGAACTTGGATTTTTTCTAATCTCAACCTTACGCCATAAAATATAGAGTTTCATTTATTTCCTTGTTTCGTAGTAAGAAAAATTCATTTGCGATGTTAGTCGACAGTCGTTTAACATATCTAAGTTTATGACTTAACCAAACGACAGACAAGAAAACTATTTATGGGGGTCTTAAATTTAAGACAGATTGCAACGTCTTTTATGTCTTAATTTCATTTGGAAGTTAGAAGTTTTGTTTATTACTGTACCGCGGAATGTTTGCGGAAATTATTTTCTTCTTTACATACTTTGATAGTTTTAATATCGTCAAAGACTGGGGTATTCATTTTTATTACCGAATACTTAATATAGTATTTTTATATCCTTACACTTTGTCTTATTAAAGTTATTTTGGGGAGCTTTTAGTGACTAAAAACAAACATCTGTATTCCTATTTTAGTTTCAAAAGAAACTGCCATCCTTCTTTGACGTTTTCCTGAACTAAAAAACGCCAACTCAAACATGTTACCGTTGAATTTGTTGAACAAGTCCGGTCAAAAAAGCTCTAGGATCAAAGCGAACCTTAATATCCTGTTCGGAGTCCGGACTGAACGTAAATATTAGTGACGTCACGACCCCAGTCGATTTTATACTACGATTGATCAAGTAGTAAATGTATTTACTTTTGTTTGAAAAGCTTTTTCTTTAACGGTACGGGAATTAAAGAAAAACATTGGACTACTCTTTTAGCATTTTTGTTTTAATTTAAAAGAGGGTTTTTCTTAAATTTCCTTCTCCATGTGGAAGATGATAGAGGCTCTAACACAATGAGATAATACAATGATGATATAATATGTTACAATGCATATACAATGAGATAATTCTACACAACATTGACGTAGGTTAGTCAATAATTCAGCATAAAATTCTGTTAGTAACAAATCAATGTTTGATTAATACAATGTAAATTGTAGAAGTATAAACAAAAAAAAAACAATGTTTCTCGCAATAAAAATGAGAATTCCTTTCAAGTTTTTAATTGCGAAATGCAAAGTAACAGAAACTTTTCATTAATTATAACGCTGGAAATAATAAAATACTTTTACAAACTGGATCAATTAGTACAATTTTATTTACAAAACTTCTATTGGGTATTGTTGTTAAAGTTTGGTGCGCCAGTTGTCGTCAACAATTTGTTTTAATGACCAGCGTCGCCCCCTTGCGTTGGCGCGGAAAAACTGTGACTGCTAACGTTTCTGAGACGGTAATTTTTCATGTCGTAGCCGCGATAAGCGTGCGGTCAGGTGTTAGAATGATTTGTGACCGTCGTAGTTCGACCGCTGCCGTCCTCATGTTGACAACCACTGGCCGAATTAGTTCGGGAGCCATGTCTTTATATTTTTCTTAGATAAAACCTTATCTCCTTGATAATACTGTTTTTGTTTAGTTTGGGCGGCTACTGGTACGTGCCGCTATGTATACATTTATCAACATGTTTACCTACCTTTATGTTGCTTTTAGTGTTGAAATATGAACATTTTTACGTCGAAACACTATTATAGACTGCTACATGATATTGCTTTATAGCCTTTATATAAAACTTCCAACGTTACAATCGCAATAAAAAGCATTGTCGTACAAACCAACAAAACAAACTCTACTAGGAAATAAACAGCAAATAAAAGCGGTTCCTTCGTTGAACTCGAGTAGCACTTTTAATTGGGGGTGGAAATTGTGATTAATGCCATCAGATAAACAGAAAGTCGCGGCGGCGTCACGAAAGAGGAAAAGAACTGGTTTTCGGTCGAAACCCACACACATTAACCTAATTCGTTTTAATTGTGCGAGCTAATCGTTCGTAAGGATTTATAAGTATTGCGAGTTGATGTGTATATTTGGAGGTTGATTTACGATTAGACGTTTGGCCTCGCCTCACGGTAGGTAGGTGAGCTGAAAGGTATAATATCAGGCTTATTTGTCGATTCGCACAGAATTTACTCGCCCAAATCGGACGAATCGTCACTTTAAAATAATATAATAATATTTTCTATAGGTAACTCGCACAAAGTCAATTTATTTGTGGGCGTAAATACGTAATTTGCATGTGGCACGTCGTGTGTGTTATAGAATAAAAGTCAGTGTACTTTTTCCCTAAATTTTCGTTGTTTCTTTACCGTTTTATTCAAAGCTATCTTGTACCCGTGACTCCGACCGCGTAAATTTCGGTTATCGAGGACGTACACGAAGTCGCGGAATAAAAAGTAGCTTATTTCCTTTCTTAGGGTTGAAACTTACCCCGTACCAAATTTAATCAGAATCGGTTCAGTCGTTTTGTCGTGAAAGCGTAGCAGACTGACAGAGTTACTTTCGCATTAGTATAGATGTGCCAATTTCCTAATACCTATTTCTGGAAATATCGATTCGTCAAAAAAAAAAAATAACTTCGTGGCGACTGGCGCCTATAAAAAAATTATAGTATTTAAAAGTGACGATTCGGGCGAGTCAATTCGTGCGAATAGACCAATAAGCAGGTAGGTGAGTTAAAAGGTATAATATCATAATACGTGCGTCAACACCCACCCGTAAAAGTCACACACAACAATATCATTAGGTCGAATTTATTTACAAGTGCGTAAATATTTTTTATGGCGTTTCGTCATGATAATTTTCACGCTCAACCCTTTTAATTTTTTTATGGTATTTACGTAATTTTCTGATTTATTAAATGGAGCTGTATGTAATTATTTTACAAAGGTGATTATTTCTAAAACTTGGTTTGTGAAAAAATACTAATAGGGATCGCGTGGAACTTTGTTATCTTAAGATAAAAATATTTGAAGCCTAAGCTTGGTTTAATACTGATTGGGATAAGCCCAAAAGTCTAACAATCCGTCTTACCAAGGAGTCATTCATCATGTTACTAAGTGACTGAATTGTGGCGATACAATCCATCACACACACATATCCACATCGTCATCTTCACCATTTAATATTACGCAATATATACCATACTAAGCAAAATAACTTAGTACCTAACTTAAGTATTCCACTTATAAGCCTCATTTATTTTCCATGGATGGTAATGAGTTCAACAAAGTATTCGTGGCCGCAATGCTAAAATATTTCTTTCAACTGTTATTGGTGAAACATTAGAAATAAATAAGGCATTTCGCCAGAATACCGATAATACTTCAAATGACATTCCAACGTAACAAAGGTAGAAGTCACGAAACGTAAATAAAGCTGGCTAGTGACGGTGCGACTCAAGGTTTTGCCTTATGATTATTAAACAAAGAGAAGATAAAATAATGGGAGTTTTCGCGAAAAGCACTAGTAAAGTATGAAACTGATGTGTGCAGCACAGGTTAATAACCGCGCTTTAAACTCGATAATATTATAAATTGCGACGATGGGAACAACCAGCCCGTGCAAATAAAATACGGATCTTTCTATCTAAGTCTATTAATGGATAAATACGTATAGCCACCTCCATTCAGTGTGGAAGATGACTGAAACGAAATTATCATAAAGTTTGGTAATTTCATCGCCAGCGTTCATAAGACGATGTATGTTCAGGAGTGAATAAAAAAATTCCTTACCCACTGTCTAATGAAAGTCAATTGAAGCAGAAAACATAGCTACTGATATTACATTTTTTTAAATGCTCGACTTTTCGTATTTCCATTAAAAAATGTGAATTCATTCGTAAAATTAAAAATGATTACGCTTATAAGTAGTTAAAAACTTTATGACATTGCATGTTTCGACCACAACGTAACAATATTTCAGGCAAAATATAAAATCTTACACAAGATTATCAGCACCTGAATTGCGTAACAAACTATCAATCAGAATCTGAAACATTTTTCAGGAAATCGCTGATCCATTTGACTACTAACCAACGTAAATAATGCAACGCCTGTTAACCCATTCCTACAATTAGTGTAACACGCAAGTACTACCCCGATTTAACAGCCAAAAACCTCCTAGATCGACCTGCAAGATTCTGACCACCATCATCATTTCAGCCAAAAGATGTCCACTGCTGAACATACGCCTTCACAATATGGTGGCAAAATGCATAGAGAAAGCTGCTGCCCATTCTCTAACTCCCATTATCACCTCTTACGACACCCACAGGAAGAGATGGACCGGACAAAGATTTTGTCCATTCATAAGAAGAACAGTCGCAAAATGAACCCGTGAACAGCAGGCCTTACCGGCTGCCATGTATACCGTCGTCGCCTAGGCTACACAAAAAGCAGCAGCAAGCGATATGCTAAGTGACCGCACTTGATAACAGTCACGTGGTACACCGTGCTTGCATGACCATACGTTACTTGAAGTTGTATTGGATTCGGTATTAGCATAAGTCAAAAAATGTTTTGTACGGCGGTTTTTGAGATAAGTCGAAACATAATAAGATAGTATTGGAAAGTAAAGGTCTATTTTTTACATTAGTCTTAGTCAATAGGTACTAATACTTATATCTGTATGTATATATAATTCTTCTGATCGTGTGCATGTCACTGGACTCCTTCTAAACGGCTAAAACGATTTTGAAGAATTTTTTGGTGTGTGCTTGATTGGGTTGCTGAATGGTGAAGATAAATAATTGAATCCGGTTGATGGTACTCTTTGGGTCCATCATTTGGGACAACGTAGAGTTCGCTAGTAAAATTATAAAGAGGTAAAAATTAGTCTGTTTGTATGAAAGGGGTAATCTTCGAAAAAAAATTTCGATTTTATCTTCAGTCTTTACTGAAGATCTTGCAAGTGAACAGAATGATAGATAACTTATTTCTTTATTGTATATCAGTCTGATTACGCTACGGTGCTACGAAATTCTGGAAGAACAATGTTCATGAAGTTTTCATAGTAATTGTTTTTCTGAGGTTGTACCTTTAATTATTCATTTCCAACTCACCCGAGTATACTTTTTAAAGGTTAAACTTTCAGCTTAGGTGCGAATCTTTTTCGACTTGATCAACCAAGTAATTAGTTCTCACTCTTACATCGTGAGAATATCCCAGGAGGTATTTGTGACGTTACAGCATAAGAAGTCAGTGGTCTGCCTAATGAGGTGAATATAATGTCGTGGCGGTACGATGTGCGAATATATTGGTTTAAGGAGTTAGTAGGTTTATCAATGATTTTAATGCAGGCTACAGAAACGTGTGATCCAGTTTTGTTGATTATTCTGATAAAACTGATGACGGGGGCCACCATTGCAATGCTGAAAAAAATATCACCTGTCTCATCTCAATCAATCAAGTCAGCCTAGCATAGTCCACCGCTAGAAACGGTCACTCTCAAGCTACCCCCACTAAAGCCTCTCCCAGGGTGCGCCACAACACTCTGTCCTCCACCTTCTGCATTCAGTCTGTCTCAGCCACTTTTTTTAGGTCGTCAGTCCGTCTAGCTGAGGGGTGTCCCATACTACGCTTGCCGAAACGCTCTTAACTCCAGGACTCGTCTGCTCCACTGGCTACTGGCCTCTGGTTCTTTGACAGACATGGCTAACCCATTGCCACTTCAGTTAGTTTACTGTGCATACTATGTCGGTAACTTTGCTTCTTTTTCGGATAATTTCAAATGTATGGGATGGCTGCCTTTTTCGGGATTACGATGTTGGTCCCATCGAAAAGTTATTCAGTTTGATGGTCTATGCCACAGGCTAGAATATTAACACATATTTTTGAAACATGCTGCATTCTTCATTAAAATTTCTAAGGACTGCAGTTACAAAGAGAGAGATAGCCCTATGGTAGCGGAGGCGACTTAAGAGTTTTAAGTCGAAGTTTGAATCCAGACAGGAGCCGTACTTGTTATGTAAAAAATTTCACCACCACTACCCTCAAAACGGTGAAGGAACACATCGTGGGGAAACCAGTATGACGTAGACCCAAAAATTCAAAGATCAGAAATTACCATTCCGTACTGGGCTTGCGTGGTAGATTACGTCCTACTACTCCCTCTAACTGAGAGGAGGCCTATGTCCCAGCAGTGGGAACGTAGGCTGATTATGTAGTTGTAAATGGTTTTAAGGATTTCATCAAAATCAAAAATTAACAGTAACCCAGTCCAAGATTTCAACCACACAATGCAAAAATTAAAGTGGAAATATTTTTCGAATACCATTTTCATCTTTGAAAATCTCGTCGTTTTCTGTAAGCACTTAAACAATTTTCACGAAGCGTTAATAAATTGGGCATTGAAACAAGTGAAACTAAATGAAGAATTTAATTTCGGCGAAAATTACAAATAATTTTAGGTATTACAATTTATACGTAATTGGGGCTATTTAAATATGGTAACAATTTCTGCAAGAATAATTAAAATGTAGACAAGAATTACAAAGAAAATACATTGGTAGGTACATAGGAGCTCTTGAAAATGAGGCTAGGTTGCCTCATTTTTTGCCTTAAAGTTAGTACTAGTAGGCATGTAGTTATGTACCTATTCAACTTAGGTTTTCAGTTCAACCATTTCACAAATTAAGTGTAGAATTTAAGTCATCACTTTTCAGTTTTTAATTTATTTTTAATTCCATTTTTCTAGGCGCTGCGTCCGCATATTATACATATAAAAATCTGTTGCGCAGTTTTAAAGATCTAACCATACATACACGTGAAGCGACTTTGTTTATACTATGTAAAGACTATCTTTTTTTGTATGTTACCTCAGAGGTAGAGAATAAGCATGTATGTAGGTACACAATTTTTTCAAGCAAGTCAAGAATCAGCATTTCCATACAACGTTGTACGTGCTAAAGCTGATTTTTTTCCTATTGACAACGATTAGGACAAGTTTTTAATGCCCTATGAGACTTTTACTACCCCTGTTATAATTTTATTTTAAGACTTAGGTTACATTTATTTTGCATAAATATTATCTTGTTGGAAAATAAGTAGCTGTAGCTAGACAAAAAAATTGTGTGATTTGCCAAAGAATAAGGTACCGTAATTGTCGTAAACATCTTAAATATTATGCAATTTACAAGCTTATAGACAACAAGTCCAACCCTTAAAAAGCTCACGTGTAAATTACAGAACAAGGTAAAAGGTTTTTTTACTTATGATTACTTACTTTTACGATTCACTACACTCAACAGTGTTATTAACATGAATTGTACTTGTTTCACGTTCGTAAAAATAGTCATAACACTAATTAATGTACAACGACTACATAATAATACTAGGTTTTGCAATAAAAGTGTTTGATAAAAAGTAGCTAAATTCCGTGTTTGTAAAAGAAAATCCATGTTAAGAAAGTAGTAGTTATACACGCAAGGAATAACATACTTATTGAAAGGTTTTACTGTAGAACATTGCCTACTGAAATTACAATATGTATCAATTTTTTTTTTTTTTTGGACAATGACTTCTCGTAGTTAACCCGAGGGTTTTTACTACTTAAGCGGGCTTTCCCTGCGAATGACTTTAGACGCGAATCTAAGGCCTCCAGCCAGGGGCTTACAAACTAAAGGTAAACTACAAACTAAGCGACTAAGACCTAAGGGCACCCCCTGTGGGGTTCGGACCTCGGCTTAGGGAGTCACTGGTGGGGGGATCAGCAAGGGATAGGCTGGATCGGGTGGGTCGTTAACTAAAGGCTCAGCGACGCGGGCTGGCTCATGCAAGGGTCGGGGGGGACTATTTGCTAGTCGGGGGTGTCGCGACGACGGACCTCGGCGGCGAGGTCGGTATGACGGACGTTTCGGTTTAAGTAAGGTGCTGGTGGCCCTATTGCTCTCCTGGAGGAGGGTAATGGGGTCATCAGGGTCGGTTAGAATATGCCGCGGACGGCGGGTCTTGCTAATGCGGGAGGGGATGTAGTTGGCTGCCGCGACAACCAGAGGGTTGCGGTGGGTTGCGGCCCTATCGAAGAAACGCTTGGAGATGCGTTTCATGAATTGATGGATAGTCGGGAGTTTAAGATCGAGGTGGAGATTAGCATTCCGAACGTACCAAGGCGAACCTGTGGCGTTGCGGAGAAAACGGTTTTGGAGGGTCTGCATCCTATGGACGTGGTGGGATTTCGCGTGTGCAAAGACTGCACAAGCATAGGTCATAATTGGAATATGTATCAAAATTTAAATAAATATTAAATACTCGTTAGAACGGTTTTTTTTAATCATTTGATTTAAATCAAGGATGAACCCTAGCAATAAATCTTCTTCAACGACGTTTATTATAATTAAACGACACTTAACACAGCAAACAAACAATTCAGGTGGGGGATTAAAATTATTCAAACAATTCATTAGCGGCCACCCCGCGGTGTAATGAGAGCCTAATTTGAATATCTTCATTTTTTTTACAAAAGCTAAAATATTTTGACGTTTATAGTGACGTGCAACACGTTCGCATAAACGCGAACGAAGTACTGAAGGCATTCGTTCCTCGTATTTATTATAGCCACTTCGTAGGATTACATAGAAGTGGAATTACTCATGACTATGAATTAAGTACCTAAATGGCTGCAAAGAATGTTTACAGTCACGGTGAAACACTTCAAGTCTCTGAAATGTTAGTAGGTAGGTAATACTATTTCAGTTTTGGCTGTTTTTTTTTTGCAGAACCCTGTATTTGTTAGTAAACTTAGCTAAACTTGGTGGTTGTTATTAAAAGCTCAAGAAATCCAGCCCAAAGCACTGTTTTGAAGCTAATGAATTACTTTCATTACTGTTATAAATATCCCCTTTTCAGCCCCTCATGTTTTTACCTAACATTTTCAAACGCTAATAAAATGCCGAAAGAATTTGTTCTACGATTTTATACAAACGGCACCGTACTGCATAGGTAAAACTTTTGATTTAAATTGAGCAACGGATTTTTTGCGAAAAATTCAGTAAAAACGAACTCATCGAGCCAGCTGGTCCATCTTTTATAGTTTTATACGTGGCCCTGTCCGCGCTTCAATTGCAAGCTATGACTAAAAATTTCCAAAAATTTTAGAAATATTTTCACCGGAGGTGTGTGATATTTTTGTGAGAAAAGCGGCAGAATTTTTAGTGTGGAAGTTTTATTTGTGTATTCATTAGTCCAAAGTGTAACTATGTCTTTTGTTAATTTTAATCTGTTACCTATTTAATTTTATAATTTGAGCTAGAATATTATTCTAGAATATTACGCAAAATTTTCTGTGATAATATACTGTACATTTGAATGTCTAATATTCTCTGAAATAAAGAATGATTTCATTTAGATTTTTTGGAAACCATCTATTTTTGCTTAGTACTTTCGTATTATTATATTTATGTTAAGAATAAAAGAGAAGCTGTGCGCTAAACAAAAATCTAAATAAAAAAGTTACACTGTTTGCTAGAAGTTTAAAAATACTTCGCAATTAAGCTTCCGCAAAATTTCAAGTTTCCCAAAAAATCCTTACCATTTTAAAAGCCCTTTTTTAGAACCGGACTTCACAGAAAAAAGTCCACTAGAGTCCAAGCCACGCCACAAAGGTACACGCAGACATTTGTCCAGTCCAATTCACTCAATGGACTTTCATTCGGTAGCCGTCCAGTCAGCGTAAAAAGCAAATTACATAGGTGTTTATCATTCACAGTCCTACATATTTAAACATAACCAATTCCTGTCAATGATCACTGTAAAAGTGGTATCTATACTAATATTATAAAGCTGAAGAGTTTGTTTGTTTGTTTGATTGAACGCGCTAATCTCAGGAACTACTGGTCCGAATTAAAAAATTATTTTTGTGTTGGGTAGCCTATTTATCTAGGGAGACTATAGGCTGTATAACATCACGCTACAATTAAAAGGAACGGAGCAGTAATGAAAAATTTTGCAAAAACGGGGGAAATTGATTCCTTTTGAGAGTTTCCGTTGCGTGCGCTGCGTAAACGGTTAAATTAACGCAAAAATCATGTATGACGGAATTGTTCCTTTTAAAAAGTTCTAAAAAAAAGTCCGCGAGAGCATGTCTATCTTTTAACGTTGACTCACTATAACTCAAAAGGAGCGAGCAGCAACGAAAAATGGACGAAAACTAGCAGGCAAATCGATGCGACGGAAAGGTCAGGAGAGCAAAAATTTGACGCGGACGAAGTCGCGGGCAGAAGCTAGTATTCTATAATGAGCAGTAACGGGTTCAATTAAATCTGAAGGGAAAAGAATCGTACGTCAAAGAGACTTAATAATGCTGTTGTATACTCCGCAAATAGGTACTGGTTACAATTTCGCAATTAAGTTGAATGAGAAATGCGAAAGGATTTATTAAAAGGTTAGAAGGAATTGAGAGTACGGATGTACTTCCAACGTTTTTTCATCAACTAAACAGTTTATTTCTGAGAACGGTTTCCGTTTTCAGAAATTGTTTAGTCATCCTTCTGATGAAAATCTCTGAGTAACTACTATGATGTAACTGTTTAGTTAATTATTAGCAAAGTTCACAATTTATTTATTTACTAGCTTCTGCCCGCGACTTCGTTCGCGTTACTTGCTCCCACGACCCTTCCCGTCGCATTGAATAGCCTACCCGTGCGATTTTCCCCGTTTTTGTAACATTTTTCAGCCTTTCTCAATAAATAAGCTACCCAACACAAAAATATTTTTTCAATTCAGATCAGTAGTTCCTGAGATCAGCGCGTTCAATCAAACAAACAAACTCTTCAGCTTTATAATATTAGTATAGATTTACGATCTTCAACAAAGAAACATTTACACAATATAAATCACAGTTATATGTATGAGTGAAACAAAAACTTTTTAACTCTTTTGGCACTTTTAAAGTTTATATGGAGAAGGAAAGCTAGATATATTCGCATAAAAAATGAATTGGAAATACATTATGTTTTTAATGGATTATGATCGAAATCGGACTCTAATACCTAATCGTTATTTTACATTTCTTGGCTATTGAAGAAAATTGTACTTAGTTATTTCGCGGTGTTGAATTTTAACGCTTAAAGGTTTTTTCATAGTAGCGATGGATTAGTACAGAAATTATGCTTGCTTTGTAAATGCATAGCTGATGCGAGCTGTATTTTTTTAATTTGTTTTATTTTTTTATTTAATTAAAATGGTTTACAACCAATTACAGAAATTAAAGACACTGTAGGTAACACGTGCACAAAAATAAGACAAAATAATATTTAAAAAAATATAAAGATAACGTTAACAACACTTTCATGCATCCCTCTCGCAGTACATCTGACATGCCGATAAAACCTAGTCGTCTATTCGTCCGCAAACAAGTATTATTATAACTGCACTCAAGGTACAAGGAACAGGCTTTTGTGAGGAACCACACGATGAAATCAGACCTTAGGTACCTAAAAGTCTGAAAGGTTAAGTGCTCAATATAAGCTTACACAATAAAACCAGTATACCTTACGGTTAGTCCATTGTTTCAAGTGGCGCCTATGCCTTTAATACCGATAGGCGATCTGCTTACACCATAAAGGCAAAATGAGCGTGAAACTCAACAGATCTGATGTGCCCTTGTACCCAGGTTATTTAGTGGAACAATTCTGTGTATATTTACTATACGTTTAATTAAATGTCAGATGTTTTTACGAGTAATCCTGTTCTTTAATAAATGCTCTTCCTGGTACCTTATAGACCTTATACCAATTTGAGATGTGGAAATAGCAAATAAGAGTTTTTGTCTGTAACATTTCTGAGCCCTTTTAAAGCAAATAATTCTATTGTTTTATCTTGGGTTGTAATGGAACCTCGCCTCCAAAAACGCAGAAGCTCCGCAAGAAATCGTACTTCCGCATCCGTCTTCATGTTTGCCAGTTTTTGACGGCTTGAAGTTATCGCATTGAAGGTGACAAAATCACAAGTAAAAATTGTATGCCATCTTTAAATTTTTATTGCCTTCGTCTACTTAAAAAAAAAAAAACAAATAATGCTTAATTTTTTCTTTTTTCTCGGCCTCCTCCGCTACTATGACTACCGTTACAACTCTAGATTTACCCATTTTTAGTTACCTTCGCGAATGTCTGCACAGGCTGCGTAACTTAGTGTAAGAAGCTCTTTCATCAATAAGAAGAGCCTATAGATACGCATATTTATATTTACTAGTGATCGCCCTTTGGTCGAAATTCGACCGTACTTCATTTGAATAGAAATAAATTATTAAATGAAAAAATATAGATAATAATAAATATAAAAAATAATATGGTTATATTTGACATTCAGTAACACTATAGACAAATTGTTGACGCTGTACTACTGTGGAGAGGGTTCGCTGGCGGGATGGTGATGGCCAGGACCAAGACGTAGGTGTAATGAGTAAAGAATACTTCTTCAGGACTATCTTTTTTATTTTCTTAATACTTCTTAACTGCTGGATATGGAACAATATGGAATGAATTATCACAGAAATTTGTTCTGTTTTATAGAATTTTCCCTATTATTTTTAATTAATTATTACGGTTCCAAATGTCATAATTATAACCAGCCTGTAGAATCTATGACCAGCCTGTACAATCGTGAGGCATACAACCTCTACAGTTTGCACACGACACTAAGTTTTGTATGGGAAACTTACTAATGCCATATTTGACACTCCCCATAAAACCACAAAAATTATTTCTTTTAGATCTAAACTAAATTCCTATCGTCGCTAATACAAATAATATTAAAGACAAATATTCTCGATATGACCATAGATTTTAAAAATGAAATAGGTTATTTATTTATCTATAAAATTAATTTATTACCTATGGTTATATTTGACATTCAGTAAGACTATAGACACAAAATCAGGCTTACCAACTTAGGGGTTTTCCCAAATTTAGGGGGTAAATAAGAGGATTGAGATTTTTTAGGGGCGTTCCATTTTTAGGGGTATTCTTAGGGATGTTTTGCCATCTTACATTTCTCATTGTGTTTTTGATTACAATAAAAGTATTAGCGACTTCTAGTACGGTTCCTCGATACTAAGAATGCAGAGTGAATGATTAACAAATGTCGCATAATAAATATAGACAAATATTACTACTGTGTGCCGGTCTATGATTACTGAACATTCGTTGGTTATTTTCATTATAATTTTTTAGATGATTTTTTTAGTAATTGTGGCAATTTTAGGGGTTTTTAACTTAAGCTTTAGGGGTAAATATTTCTGGGTATTGGTAACAATGCACAAAATTATAAAGACAGATTTGGACCATAAACAAAAAAATATCTATGCATGTGTGTATTAGATACACGGTAATGAACAGTAGTGTGTGTAACGTGTTATTTATTGAAAATAATGTATTTTAACGCATAATTTAAAAAAAATATTAGCATTCGTCACTTCTTCTCTGTATAAACTATAAGTGTGCGAAATTTCATACTCCTCCGTCCGCCCAATTTTCGTAAAAAGGGATCCAAAGTTTTCGCTTCACGTATTAATATATAGATTATTATTGGGTTACGGAATGTTTGAGGAAACTTAAAGTAATTATTATTTAAGTAGGCCTCAAAAGTTATGTTTGGTTTGAAAAAAAACTGGCTTTGATCAGGCATAGTAAATACGTTACTCAATTGAAATCAGTACGAGGCAAAAGCTAAAACGATGACGTATCACAGTAAAACTGTACAGAGCACAACGTGGTAACAATGTCCGTTTGTGCAACGCGACCAACTTTATTATTATTTGCTCGAGGCACGAAAACTATAAAGCGGACAGATAAGTTTGCACCATGGAGGGATTAAGTGCGAACGAATCACTATTATTTTATCATTGGAAGGATAATCACAATTGCTGTTCATACCGAAAGAGATTGGAGCAACCCAATTTCTTGTTAAAAGGCAAATGTAATCGAAAAATGGTTGCGGAATACATTTTCAGAAATTTTAATTTTGACAGGTGGAGTAGTTTTTTTTTATGAAACTTTGGAAATACTTTTCCTGATAGTAGGTATCTTAGTTTTTATTGTCAAGGTTAGATTTATATAAGGTGTATCTATTCATACACGAAATATTTTAAGAGGTACACCTGTAGGTGGCAAAGAAGCGACAGCAACGAAAAAAAAAATTCTTAACGATTTTTTTTTTTCAAAATTTAGTATTTATAAATTATTTGACGCACTTAAGAAATACTGGCTCCTTCTTATTTTTTACGGCCCGAGACACCGCGGCCATGCACGTGCCGTCCGGTCGCCGCCCTCGCAGCGTCAGATGGGCCATTCATAGAAATTGGAGTAAAGGTTTTATGCAAAACGTCTCAAGCAGTTTTAAAATTATAATAATTACGAAAATTCAAAAACGCTTAGATAAAAATTTTCTTTTTGCTTCTATAGCTTCTTTACCACCTACAGGTGTACATCTTAAAATATTTCGTGTATGAATAGATACACCTTATATACACGCCCGAAATAATTTGGCCAGTTTTTGGTACTCAAGTTAACAACTGGTAGAATATTGCAAAGATTAAAAAAAACTGTAAAAATTATTAGACTCGATTTATTTTTAAAGATTGTGTGTATTCAGTTCAAATCAATATCGCCTAGTACGATATTACATTTCTAAAAGGAAAATCGCAAATCCATTTCAAGGATCTTCTGCAAAATAACGTAACAGTTCTTCTTCGAGAATCCTAGTTTCATGGCAACACAGCCATTTTACGGCGAAAAGCCACCATAAGTAAAGTAAAACTGAGTTACGTGACGCGTTTTAGCGTTGTAGATATTTAAATGGGCAATAAACACTGATTTATACGAGTTTGTTTGGATTTCGGCCTTCAATTGCTGGCTGAACTATTTTAGTTCATTTTAATTTTTCTTCATTCGTTATTGATGGGTTTAACGCGTGAGAAAGTTTCAATGGCGAGATTTTTCGTGCTGTTTGGGTTTTATTGAAATTTAATGTTTAGTTTATGATGTTGTTGTTTACCTTCAGTTGTGATTGATTTGAATATAACATAACACGTAACATTATGCCTTGTTTCCTCGAAGCTTTGTGTATAGGATGTTCAGTAGTACAAACAAAAAAGAAATATAAAAAAAGATTAAAATGACATAACGACAGAAACGAATTCGTTTGACAGTAAAGTATGAATTCAGTCATAATATTTTAAAGGAAAAATATGTATTATGTGCATATTAATGACAATTGCTATTTTTCGAACCGAAGTTTAAATATTATTTTATTGCAAAAAATATTTACCAAGCAATTTATGCTGCCCAAAAAAAACAAAACATTTCCAATTGAAATATACAGTCGAATTAAAATTCAACGAAAATGGCCACATATTATTTAACCCAGAAAAAAAATACAAAAGTCCGTTCCGTAGGTAAACTAGTTAACTTTAACCAAACACATATCGCGTGTGCCCACAGATAAGGGGTGTCATAAGAACTGTCGACGGCTCGCCTCCACGTCGCCACCGCCCAGTCTGCTTCATTACTTTATTGTTCATCCGACCATACGGAATAAAAAGTTTAAACGTAGAATTTAATTTGTCGTTTGTCGTTTTGTTTATCAATGTCATGTGTGGCTGATGAAGATTTTATGTGCTGTGGTTGCGCTTGGCTGTGCAGTTTTTATTGACTCTAGTAGATTGAGTCTAATAATAATAACATAAAAATCACAATAGTTTCAATACCGTAAAAATACTGAGATAAATGGTGAAGAGCAAGATACCTACGCAAGTATAGATCAGAAAAAAATTGTCGCACAAAATAATTAAGGGGTTACCTACTAGGTAGGCAATAAAAAAAAAATGTGCGTCCAAGCCCGAATTTTCAGTTTCTTCTACGATTTATATAAATCTGAATTCGGTTGTAGTTCTCCTGGAGTCACACTTTAAGGCGCCAGGAGAGACCGCAAAATTCAGCGTTTTTGGCAAATTGCAAGTCAGTTGCAGGCTGTATATTCATCAAAATATGATTCGTGACCGTAACAATCATGGCTTTATATAATAATTATCTTTAAAACCATCAATACAACAGTCTTATTTCATTTAATCCCATTTAATGACGATGTCTTGAAAAAAAAAAAACATTTTACAGTCTGACACTGACCTGAAAATTGCAAAAAAAAAAGAAAAATAATTGAGCCTTCACAAGCTGCCGTAGAGCATCCACCTTAAGGCATGCAATTCCGTACAAGATTAGGCAGTTTCTAATTAACAAACACAACAACAAAACAAAGTTGAACAATAACAATAATTTTGCTCTTAATTACGAGCTTACAAACTGCATGCTAAAAAGCATTAAAGTTCACCTCACATATCAGGGTTAAGCATAGTACTTAATTCGTTAGAAAAAAATACTACGTGTGAAATATTAATAAAAATGTGATTTAATTACTCAAGATAATCGCCTTTGTGTTATCATCGCGTGGCGTATTAGTGTCGGAACGATTCGATAAAGTCTCAACTTTTTTATTACTAGCGGGGTTTACTTTTCATTTAATGGTGGCACTTAATCAAATATTCATTAGTTGATAACAGTACTTACTGTATTATTTAATTTTGTTCGTGGTTTCTTTTTTTGGTAGCTTTTACTTTTTTGTTTTTTTGTGGGTACTTCAACATTCGTGGTGATAAGGGGCAAATGGGTAGTTTAAAAAATGTTTGCAATGACAATTTTTAAAATTAAACTTTCTTAAATACACGTTTGTGTATTTAAGAAAGTTTAATTCACCCCATAGTTGGGATAAAGCGAGGTAGATGATCAAACATGTATTTGTCAATAGCTGTGTCCGCAGCTTCTCCCCTGTAGATGTCAGAAATTATAATAACATAACCTATGTTACTCGATATTACATCGACTATCTGCCAGTGTAAGTCCTGTCAAAATCGGTCTAGCCATTTCAGAGATTAGTCGAACAAACTGGCATATACAATAAAACATTTAAAATGCGTTTAGTAAAAAGCTATTATGTTAACACTAGCTTCTGCCCGCGACTTCGTCCACGTCAAATTTTTGCTCCCCTGACCCTTCCCGTCGTCGCATCGATTTGCCTGCTAGTTTTCGTCCATTTTTCGTTGCTGCTCGCTCCTTTTGAGTTATAGTGAGTCAACCTTAAAAGATAGACATATGCTCTCGCGGACTTTTTTTTAGAACTTTTTAAAAGAAACAATTCCGTCATACATAATTTTTGCGTTACTTTAACCGTTTACGCAGCGCACGCAACGGAAACTCTCAAAAGGAATAAATTTTCCCCGTTTTTGCAACATTTTTCATTACTGCTCCGCTGCTCTTAGTTGTAGCGTGATGTTATATAGCCTATAGCCTCCTTCGATAAATAGGCTACTCAACACAAAAAGATTTTTTCAATTTGGATCAGTAGTTCCTGAGATTAGCGCGTTCAATTAAACAAACAAACAAACTCTTCAGCTTTATAATATAATAATAGTATAGATTACAAACAGACACTTCAATTTTATTTAATAGGTCTTTACCTATGAAAATGCCATTTTGTATGAAAAAAATTTAACGAATTTTTTTCATGTATTTTTTATTTGTATTAATCGAAATAATCACCCATGCAATCAATGCATCTTTGCCAACGCATTGGCAGTTTATTGATGCCCTTCTTAAAACAATCAGCTGGACGGGAGGCAACAAATTCTTCAAAGGCATTTTGTACTGCCTCTCGGGTATTGAATTTTTTTTCCGCCAAGAAGTTATCCAAATTCTGGAAAAAGTAGTAGTCTGTAGGCGCAAGGTCTGGTGAGTAGGACGGATGACGGAGAGCTTCCAACCCCAGTTCTTGCAACTTGGAGACCGTCTGCTGTGCAGTATGAGGTCGCGCGTTGTCGTGCAGGAGCAGCGGAGACGAGCGATTGACCAATGCTGGTTGGAGATGTGCCAGCTTCTCCATCATTGAGTTCAATTCTTCACAGTACACATCTGCAGTAATGCTCACCCCGTTTGGTAAGAAGCTGTGATGAATCACACCGGCGCTAGACCACCAAACAGTGACCATCACTTTTCTAGGGGTAAGTTTTCGTTTAGGGCATTGTTTAGGTGCTGAACCAGGATCCAACCAACTTGCTGAGCGCTTGCGGTTATCAAACAGAATCCATTTTTCATCGCAGGTAACAGGTGCGGTTCAAAATTCCTTCATTTGTGTGTCTGTTGAGCAGTGCAAGGCACGTCTCGACGCGTACTTCGCGCTGGCGATCATTGAGTTCGTGGGGCACCCATTTGTCAAGCTTTTTTACCTTGCCAATTTGACGCAAATGGACCAATATTGTTTTGACGCTAACGTCGAAAGCTGCTGCTAATTCAGCCGTAGATTGTGTATCATCAGCTTCCACAATCGCCTTTAATTCGTCATTGTCGACCAAAGTCTTCGGACGACCGCGAGGTTCATTTTTCAGGTCGAAATTTCCAGAACGGAAGCGAGCAAACCAATAACAGGTGGTGCGTTGGTTTGTAGTGTTAGCTCCGTAAACGTCGTTGATGTTGCGTGCCGCTTGTGCCGCGTTGCTGCCACGACGGT